>OV702290.1:420394722-421644722 GCA_916181665.1 Avena sativa
ACCCGTGTAATACAATGGACGTTCTCCCTGTTCCGGTAGATCGTGTGTTGTACCTCTTACAATTTTACTGTTTTTTCATGTGTGTGTAGTAATTCTGATAGATGCTCAGCTTGCAACAATCCTCAAACAACTTACAACTGAAATTACAGTAGATTATTACAATCCTTAGTAAACTTGATAGTAATAAAATGAAGCATAAAAGTTGCAGCAGAGTCCAGACAACTAAAAAACACCATAACTCGTGTTACAGAAAAGGTCTCTATGGAGCTTGCATCCCGAGACATGTAACAACTGGCTTCCAATGGGACCTGCAGATGAGATTATTAAGTATGTTCTGCATTAAGGCTTGCCTGTTTTTCAATTCATATAAGTCTTTGCATGCTATGGTGATTACTGAATCTGTTTTGTTGGCTTCTTGCTCAACAGTATCACGGGCATCTTGGAGGGCATCCTCAAATAATCTTTCGGCTGAAAAACGAGGATCAGCCGAAGCGGTGTGCCAGGAGCAATAGGTATTGTCAATGCTGCTGTGTGAAACAAAATCTAAACTTGGAGAAGAGGGTCTTTGTTCGGCATTCAGAGGGTCATTTGCAGCCTGAAACAAACACAAAACAAGTTATAACAGGATTACCATGCAATCACACCACCATGAATTTTAAATGTGTCAATGCGGTAATATATAAGGAAGCAATTAACAGTGGTGGCTCATACATCTATTTCTTCTTGAATAAGTGGACCAGCTGGCACAATGGAGCGATGCGAGCATGTGCTGCTCTGTGAAATGACTTCTCTACTTGAAGATGGCTAAGACCAAGACAAAACAAGTTACTTAAACAACAGACTTGGGAAACAAACTACAAGTTCATTTTGAATAACAATGCGAGCAATCAACCAAAGTACCTGATGTAGACTGGTCAAACTAGAATGTGCAAAACATGAATAAAACGAATATTAAAGATAAGCCATTATGTTTCTCATATATAAACTAGCTAGGAACTACACAATGAAATGTGCCACTGATTTAATCATAGACAAAAAAGAGTAACCCAGCCAATAAAAACACATCAATTGTGAGCCTCGAATATGCTAGCCAGATAATTTCAGACAAACAATGAATCCAGCAATCATACATTGAATTATTCATGAATAGCCAGATAATTTCAACGCTTCGGTGGCCTGAGAACAACAAACTGAACCTTCAAGTGCCTCATATTAAAATAGCCAGTTCATTTAACTATGATACACAGTAGATACAAGAGTGAGATGAACTGCACAGAGTTTCTTATGATACATGTGTGGATCTTATCGCTAGTGTGGCCTTGTTCTTATTATCAGACAACTCAGATGCAATGCACCCGGACTCTCCATATCTAGGAAATTGAACTAAGCACATGGAACAAAAGCTGACCATAGTGGGGCTAAAATGTTTGAAGCTAATTTTTGGCAAAAAAAATATGAAAACAAGAAAGAAAAACGGTAAATTTAAGCAAACAAAAAATGTGGCAAGGACCAAACTTTTGGTGGGGGCCTTACGGTAGGTGTTACACAAGATCTACGGTGGCTCGTGTGGACGGACAGAGTTTGTACTCCATTGTCGCTCCTCTGCATAAAGGTAAGGCCAATTGTAAATACAAACAGGTTCCAACATGATATACGTTGGCATGAAGTGAAACAAAAGTGATGGGGTCTTACGAGATTATAGGAGCCATTCACTCTATGATATTGTGTGAAAACTGAGGCTGCTCCTTGCATAATAATAACAAACAGTTTGAGCCACAGGTTAAGAGGGATCAAATCGACAGTACATAATGGTCAAATAGTATGCCGTGTGTAAACGTGTAGTATAGGATAGCAGGACAATAGTACGATAGAAAGACTATAGTTCATAAATCAGTGAATGAGAGAGATATTATATAATCATATCTCATGTGGACAGGTACAGGAGAGAATGCAAACAAATATGTTAAGTGACTAATAATTCATAAATAAATAGTACAGTACATAAAAATAGTTCAATGCGTGGAGTTTAAGCATAACCACAACGGATTAATTTAGTACTCCCTCCATTTCAAAATATAAGATGTTTTAGCTTTGTGAAAAGAGTGCATGTAGACCTCTTTTAGTGTCTAGGTTCATCTAGGATTGGAGTGAACCTACACACTAAAATGAGTCTGGATACACTTCTTTCACAAATCTAAAGCATCTTATATTTTGAAATAGAGGGAGTACATAACATGTGTATATTGCTGGCTCGTGGTTGATGTCGAGCTCGTTGGGGAACCCCAAGAGGAAGGTATGATGAGCATAACAGTAAGTTTCCCTTAGTTATGAAACCAAGGTTATCGAACCAGTAGGAGCAAGGAAACACCTCCAAGGTGTTGTTTCCAACTTGGAATCCTGCACAACACAACCACAGAACTTTGCCCCAACTTATAGTGAGGTTGTCAATCTCACCGGTTTTGCTGAAAACAAAGGATTAAACGTATTGTGTGGAAGAAAATAATAGCTTGCAGAAAGTAAACAGAAAACAGTAAACAATTGTAGATTGATGGTACAAGAAAGGACCAGGGTCCATAGTTCACTAGTGGTGATTCTCCTTAAGATAGATGACATGTTGGGTAAACAAATTAAAGTGGGGCAATTGACAAACATCAAGAAAGCATACATGCATATACTAATCATCTTGACTCCTATGAGATTTGTTTGGCATTACAACATTATACATAGACCCTAATCCAACTGCATCTATGACTAATAATCCACCTTCAGGTTATCAATCCGAACCCCCTACAGTATTAAGTTGCAAGCAACAGATAATTGCATTACGCATTGCGTGTAAAGTAAACAATACGATTGTTCTATGAACAAAGGATTGCTGTTTTCTCCCTAGTAGCAACATCACATCTAGTACCTTAGAGATTTCTGTCACTTCCCTAGATTACTAGAGGCATGAACCCACTATCGAGCATAAATACTCCCTCTTGGAGTTGCCAGCATCTACTCGGCCAAGATATCTACTAACAATGGAGAGTATGCAAGATCACAAATAACAAAGACATGATAGAATCAATAATCAATCTGAAATAGTATCTCAATATCCATCGGATCCCTGCAAACACAACATGTATGATTACAAATAGATGATCTTGATCATGAACAGAGCTCACAAGATCTAGACATGGTAGCACAAAGGAGGAGAACCAACCATCTAGATACTACATGGACCCGTAGTCCAAGGATGAACTACTCACGCATCACACCGGAGGCTTGCATGGTGATGAAGAAGGCCTCCAGGGTGAATTCTCCCCTCCGGCAGTGTGCCGGGAAGAGCTTCAGATCCCTCCCGATCTAGGGATGGAGATGACGGCAGCTATAGACTCTTTCCTGGAATTTTGATCGGGTACTTAGGGTTTCTGTATCGGAGGCATCTTATAGGCGAAAGGGGAGGCCGAGGGGGTTCCCTAGGCGGCCACACCACCCCCTAGCGTGGGCCAAGCCTGGTCGTGCGGCCAGGTGGTGTGGGCAGCCTCTGGCCCCTCTCCGTCTCATATTCTAGCTCCGTGTCCCCCTCGGTGAAATATTGACTTCGTCTTTTGTCCCGTCCAATCCCGAGAATATTCATTTTCTGACTTTCCTGGAACCAAAATCAGCAGAAAACAGGCAGCTGGCACTGTGGCATCTTGTTAATAGGTTAGTCCAAGAAAGTGTATAAAAATACTCCAAAGTGTGGACAAAACATAAGAAAGTAGATATAAAACAAGCATGGAACATCAAAAATTATAGATACGTTAGCAACGTATCAACATCCCCAAGCTTAACTCCTCCTCGTCCTCGAGTAGGTAAGTGATAAAAAAAGAATAATTTTTTAGGTGACATGCACCATCATAAACTTGATCAAAGTATTTGTAAACATTGATAGCTGGGATCATAGTACTTCAACATAGCATGAAAGATAAAGTTCTAACAATAAGACATAGCAACTATGTTGTAACATGAAAAGGCACAAACAAAAGATTCAATAATAATAATGCTTTGCAAGACGTTTGTTTGTTTCACATAAAGAAAACATAGCATAGTGGCATTCAGCTTGTCCCTCATAATGTAGCAAATCATAATTGCACAGGACACCTTCAAAGTTTATAAGGTTGACAAGATACAAATAGTTTAAGAACAAGCAATATCAAAGTTATGCATCAATCAACAAGTCTTGGGACAATGCACATTAAACTAAGAATGGCCACTATGCTCTCTCAATAGGTGCATAAAGATAGAAGGTGGAGACTCAACATAAAAGTAAAAGAAAGGCCTTCATAGAAGGAAGCAGGGATTCAAGTTTCATAAAGAGCTTCCAAAAATTATGGTACTTATTAGCTTTTAGCTCTCATTGCCCCTATCACAAGCATCTTTAGGCGATTAAAGTTAAAGTGACACAACTAAGGGGATATGCTTGACAAGTTATAAGTTGAAATCGCATGCCCCTTACTTATGAGTACCAAACCTCATGCTACTCAACTTCAGTCACAAGTAAGCTCTTGTCTTGTAAGTACATATGTATCATAGAGAACCGCCAATGGGGTACCCCTTGCACATGATATAGGAGCTATCCCATAATCAAAATGACAAGGCAAGCAGACAATGAGCATCTTAGCAATCTTTTTTATTTGCTATTTGCATAGGTATTTATTGAGGATGCTTCATAGAGTGCTCATTATGGTTATGCTGCAAGTTTCCACCATGAGTAGGCATGGCTTAGGGTAGAGTCCCAGGCGTTTTCTATAACACACATACAAACTCCATGATCTTACAAGTTACCCATTTTTTTCACACCGTCGGGATCCATAAGCAAAATAATCATGATATCAACGGAATAATAAGTGCAATGTTGAAAGAGTTCCCCATGATACATGGTTCTGCTAACTTCAACTCATAAAGCGCAAGCATATACGCAACAAAGATGGACACAATGGTTCAAGATTATTAAGTGCAAGAAAGTAAAGTGTGCCATCAAGTTCGTGAGAGCTTTAATCACTAGTTTTGACATAACAAGTTTAATTCGGAAGGTAGATAAAAACATGAATATACTTGGAATAGAAAATGCTAATAGCTAGGTATGGTGGACTCTTTAGAACAACTTGGTTTTATTTGGAGTTGGATGCATGAGTGTAACTCATACTTGGTTATGGAGGCTAGCAAAAGACTAGGAGCGACCAACTAAGATAGCAATAATGGCCATAATCATGTAAAGCAATAAAACATCATTAATTAAAGCATAACGTGATATTACAAGTCGAAAACTAAAGGATAATAAAGGCTATTGTGACTTGGGATAGTCATAACATGGTGTGAGCATGCGCCAAGTCAAACCAAATATAGCATCAAAGGAGAATACCACTATATTATGCTTTAATATGCTAAACCAACGCATGATTCTTTCAAGGCACATTAAGAAATCTCAATTGTTTATAACAAGTCATGATACAGCAAAAATCACTAAGCATAAATCCAAAACAATATCAAGCATGACATGACCAAGCATAGGCCACAGTCAAAAACAAGCTCCTTTTACCACTTAAGCATGAACTTTTCCTACTCTTTTCCAAACCAAACCAAACTATTTGAAAACTAACGTATGAAAGAGGGGGTCCAACCAATTTATTCAAGCAAACTAAGCAAACCAAGCAAAGGAAAACGAAAAGACGCTCCAAGAACAACACAACTATGCATGAAACAATAAAAATGAAGTGTTTGGAAGAACCTGAGATTTTTATTGATGAAGAAAGGGATGCCTTGGGCATCCCCAAGCTTTGAAGCTTGTACTTCTTGGATATTTCTTGGGAAGACACGGGTGGCATCCCCAATCTTGAGCTTTAGTCCATTCTTCATCTCATTACATCATTCTCTTCATACACCTGAAAGTTTTCCTTCATACAAAACTTCACACAATCTTTATTAGCAACATTAGTGTACTCAAGATAATAAGTCTTTGGGTTCAATTCAAACACCAATAAAACTTCCAATTAAACACAAGCTATTGTAGCACTTTCCTTGAAAAGCTCAATTCCCTAAAGAGAACCCAAAAAGGAATCAACAAGAAGCAAATGCAAATAATGGCAGAAATCTGTCAAAACAGACCACCAGGTAAAAACCAATTTTTTCGAAGACCTTCTGTTGCTCAAATAGAAAAGTGTTGAACTAACGAAAGTTAGATAACAACCTGGGGCAGAAGAAGAAAAATTCACGCCTCAAAACGATTTACAGAGATTTTACACGAATTTTTACAGTGAAGCACACAAATCTGTTTCGGGACAACAACTTTCCCAAGCGTTACTTCTCTCTCATTAGAGGTTACTCTTGGCACAAAAGGCAAATAAAAAGGATAAGGAGAAGTTATTACAGACTTCCAAGACTCATCTAAAACTTTTGGGTAATCTCCCAATAAGTACTTTTCTTTAACGTCTTTAAGTTAGGCATAAGAAGCAAGAAAAAGAATCAAGGGTTCTCAAATGAAGAAGCATTAAGAGCAAATTTTGTTTTCATAGGAGAGGCAAAAGGGATATTCTCTCTTTTCTTAGGGAAGTGTTCTATACCTTTCTTGAGTGGGAGTTGATATTTAATGGATCCTTCTATCATATCAATAATGGCACCAACAATTCTAAGAAAACGTCTTCCCAAAGTAATAGGACAAGAAGAATTGTATTCAACATCCAAAACATAGAAATCAACAGGGACATAGGCATTGTTAACCATAATAAGAACATCATTAATACTCCCCATGAGTTTCTTTTTAGCATTATCATCAAGTAGGACATCTAAATAGAAATCTTCCAATGGTGGTAAATCAAGCATTTCATAAATCTTCCTAGGCATAATAGAAACACTACTATCAAGATCACAAAGCTTTAAGATCAAAATCATCCACTTTCATATTAACGATGGGTTCCCAACCATCTTCTAGTTTCATAGGAATAAGCTTTATGTTTCATCTTTTCTTCTTTAATTTTTATGAGAGCATCAGTAATGTGTTTTGTAAAGGCCATATTCATAGCACTAGTATTAGGACTTTTAGAAAGCTTTTGTAGGAACTTAATTACTTCAGAGATATTGCAACCATCAAGATCAAAATCATAATTATCATCTAAAGTAGTAGAGCTATTAGTAGCTTCAACACTAGTGGTAGTGATAGTAGAAACACTAATATTTCTAGCAATTTCATCTTATCTTTCCCACTTAGCATGCAATTCAGCTAATAGTCTAACATTCTCATCAATTCTAACTTGTATGGCATTAGTAGCAGCAAAGGGATTTTCAATAGTTTCAGGTTTAGCAGCCATTTTATTAATCAAAGAGGATTGTGCTTCAGACAAAGATGATATACTTCTTTCAGCATTAGAAAGTTTCAATTGCAAACTAGGAATTTCCCTATTTAAACTCTCAAGTTGATGACTAATATTTTTCAAAATAGTAGATTGTTCCTCCATGGTTTTAGTAAATAACTTATTTTGCTCATATTGCATATGAAGTTTTTAGTGGCTCTTTCAACTTCTAAAATTCTTCCTTCACTAGGTATTCCAGGTTTGCCATGATAACCATAAGTATTATTAGGAGGGTAAGGCCTATAATTGTTATTACCATAAGCATTGTTACCAAAATTATTATTTCTTATAAAGTTCACATCAACTTGTTCTTCTTGAGCAACCAAGGAGGCTAAGGGAACATGATTCAGATCAATATGAGCTTTCCCATTAACAAGCATAGACATAATAACATCAATTTTATCACTCAAGGAAGAGGTCTCTTCAACAGAATTTACCTTCTTACCTTGTGGAGCTCTCTCAGTGTGCCATTCAGAATAGTTAACTATCATATTATCAAGAAGCTTTGTTGTAGCACCCAAAGTAATGGTCATAAAGGTACCTCTAGCAGCAGAATCTAGTAGATTTCTTCAAGAATAATTAAGTCCTGCATAAAAGGTTTGGATAATCATCCAAGCAGTCAGTCCATGAGTGGGACAATTCTTTACCAAAGATTTCATTCTTTCCCAAGCTTGAGCAACATGTTCATTATCATATTGTTTAAACTTCATTATTTCACTTCTCATAGATATAATCTTAGCAGGATGATAGTATTTTCCAATGAAAGCATCTTTGCATTTAGTCCAAGAATCAATACTATTCCTAGTTAGGGATTGCAACCATTATTTAGATTTTCCTCTCAAAGAGAAAGGAAACAATTTAAGCTTAATAATATCCCCATCTATATCCCTATGCTTTTGCATCTCACAAAGTTCAACGAAGTTATTAAGATGAGCAATAGCATCTTCAGTACCAATTCCAGAAAAATGTTCTCTCATAACAAGATTGAGTAAAGCAGGTTTAATTTCAAAGAAAGTAGCTTCAGGAACAGGTGGAGCAATAGGTGTGCACATGAAATCATTATTGTTGGTGCTAGTGAAGTCACACCACTTAGTGTTTTCAAGAGTAGTCATTTTTTGTGTTTTTAATAAAGAAAGCAAACTAGTACAACTAATTTTTGCGTGTTTTTGATAAAGAAACAAGCAAACAAAGCGGAAATAAACTAAGCAAAACAAAAATAAAAAAGTAAAGAGATTGGTTATGAGGGACTCCCCTTGTGAATACGTCCTTGACTCCTCGGCAACGGCGCCAGAAAAATACTTGCTGGCTCGTGGTTGATGTCGAGCTCGTTGGGGAACCCCAAGAGGAAGGTATGATGAGCACATCAGTAGGTTTCCCTCAGTTATGAAACCAAGGTTCTCGAACCAATAGGAGCAAGGAAACACCTCCAAGGTGTTGTTTCCAACTTGGAATCCTGCAAAACACAACCACAGAACTTTGCCCCCAACTTACAGTGAGGTTGTCAATCTCACCGGGTTTGCTGAAAACAAAGGATTAAACGTATTCTGTGGAAGAAAGTAATATCTTGCAGAAAGTAAACAGTAAACAGTAAACATATGTAGATTGATGGTAAAAGAAAGGACCAGGGTCCATAATTCACTAGTAGTGATTCTCCTTAAGATAGATGACATGTTGGGTCAACAAATTACAGCGGGGCAATTGACAAACATCGAGAAAGCATACATGCATATACTAATCATCTTGACTCCTATGAAATTTGATTGGGCATTACAACATTATACATAGACCGTAATCCAACTGCATCTATGACTAATAATCCACCTTTAGGTTATCAACCTGAACCCCCTCCAGTATTAAGTTGCAAGCAATAGATAATTGCATTACGCATTGTATGTAAAGTAAACAATACGATTGTTCTATGAACAAAGGATTGCTGTTTTCTCCCTAGTAGCAAAAACACATCTAGTACCTTAGAGATTTCTGTCACTTCCCCAGATTACTAGAGGCATGAATCCACTATCGAGAATAAATACTCCCTCTTGGAGTTGCTAGCATCTACTCGGCCAAGATATCTACTAACAACGGAGAGCATGCAAGATCACAAATAACAAAGACATGATAGAATCAATAATCAATCTGAAATAGCATCTCAATATCCATCGGATCCCCGCAAGCACAACATGTATGATTACAAATAGATGATCTTGATTATGAACGGAGATCACAAGATCTAGACATGGTAGCACAAAGGAGGAGAACCAACCATCTAGCTACTACATGGACCCGTAGTCCAAGGATGAACTACTCACGCATCACACAGGAGGATTGCATGGTGATGAAGAAGGCCTCCAGGGTGAATTCTCCCCTCCGGCAGGTGCCGGGAAGAGCTTCAGATCCCTCCCAATCTAGGGATGGAGATGACGGCGGCTATAGACTCTTTCGTGGAATTTTGATCGGGTACTTAGGGTTTCTGTATCGGAGGCATCTTATAGGCGAAAGGGGAGGCCGAGGGGGTGCCCTAGGCGTCCACACCACCCCCTGGCTAAGGCCAGGCTTGGCCGTGCGGCCAGGTGGTGTGGGCGGCCTCTGGCCCCTCTCCGTCTCGTATTCTGGCTCTGTGTCCCCCTCGGTGAAATATTGACTTCGGCTTTTGTCCTGTCCAATTCCGAGAATATTCATTTTCTGACTTTCCTAGAACCAAAATCAGCAGAAAACAGGCAGCTGGCACTATGGCATCTTGTTAATAGGTTAGTCTAAGAAAGTGTATAAAAATACTCCAAAGTGTGGACAAAACATAAGAAAGTAGATATAAAACAAGCATGGAACATCAAAAATTATAGATACGTTTGCAACGTATCATATATCAAGTAAAGAACCTATTAGTTAGGAAATTTAGCACGAGTACAGTACATTGCCAACAAACAAATCGTGTAGGGAGATCTGGTTTTACCTCGGTCGAGGCGGCGTCTAGGCCTCCTTCGCATCCTCATGGGTCACGTCGAGGTCGCCGAAGGTGCTACGGTCGTAGTGGGTGTCAATGACGGGGAAGCAGATCTTGGGTGGACGAGGATACGAGCAGAACGCTGGACCACGACGTCTGTGGAGCAGATCCTAGGCGATCGATGATGTGATCAGCACGCCAGACAAGAGGGTTTGTTGAGCAGATCAGGTGTGCGGGTACACCAGCTAAAGTGCAGCAGGGATGTTCCAGCCGGTGACTTATTCCTGGAGGAGAGAGAGGGGGGAGGGGGGGTTTAGGTACTGCTAGCACTATACTGGGAAAATTACGAGTGAAGCCCCCCACCAAGAATTTAATAGGGGTCGAATGGGAATTTCGAAGTATCTGAAATTTTGCGGCATGAACTATGTCCGGATGCGCGGGATCATTTTCGAAAGGTGTTCAAAATTTTCATGATGCAAAGTCTTAGCTAGAAGTCGAACCACTCGTCAAAACTCTCTGTGGTTTCTAATATATTAATTAACCGCTCGATGGGTACCTCCAAAAGCTTTTTTATAAAACATTCAAAGCAACCTACAATTTATTACTTGTAGTTCAAGTTTGAACTAATTTAATTAAATTCAAGAGCAATCTATCGCAGTTAGTTGTAGGTCAAGTTTAACCTAATTTCATTAAATTGTCAAGACGCAAAATCTTAGCAAGAATATGAACCTGTCGTCAGAACTCTCTTTTGGTTCCTGATAGTATATTAATTGACCCCCCTTCCTGCGCGCCTCCACCAATGGGTACCTCTAAGAGCTTTTCTGTAAAACTTTCAAAGCAACTTACATGGTTTACTTGTAGTAGTTCAAATTTTACCTATTATATTTTTTTCGCTTTGCCTATTATAATTTTATATAGTGATGATATGCCAGATGTCTATTATCCGAGTCTCACGTACAGGGCACGTGCAATTTAGTAGTACTTGTAGTTTCAAATTTGACCTAATTTCGATAAATCAACATAATGCCATTCTAATGGGCAGAGTTAGCTGGGAAGTTTGAAAACTTGTAAAACATGGGAATCGTTGGTACAACATGTTGGTCAAATATATATGTATGTAAACTTGGCTTGTGGCATTGAGATTCAATATTCTTCGGACTTTTCTTTAGGAAAAAGAACAACCTCGCTCGTATTCTTCACTCGGAAAATGTAGAATTGAATGTTCTTTCTTGATAGTTGGAAACTCACACCGACGACACTGTTTACTACAAGAAGATGCACCGATGATCTACCAATGAAAAGACATTTAATTCAAGAGCAATCTATGGCGTTTACTTGTAGCTAGCTCAAGTTTGACCTAATTTCATTAAATTACCAATATGCAAGTCTTAGCAAGAAGTTGAACCTATCGTCGAAACTCTCGCTGGTTTCTGGTATATTAATTTTGAACCCTCGATGGGTACGTCCAAAAGCTTTTTCATAAATCTATCAAAACAAAACCTACAATTTACCTGTAGTTTTAAATTTGACCTAATTCTGAGATATCGACATAAAGTTATTTAAATGTGCGGGGTTAGCTATAGGAAGCTTCAAAACCCATAAAATATGGGAGTCGCAAGTACAACATGTTGTCGATCCACTATATATATATCTGTCAACTTGGCTTGTGGCATCCACATCCAATATTCTTTGGACTTTTCTTTACAAAAAAGAACAACTAACCTCGTTCGTCTTTACTCGGATAACGTAGAATTCAATGTTCTTTCCTGGTAGTTGGACACTCACACCCATGACACTGCTTACTATTAGAAAATGCACCCATCTACCTCTAAAATGACATTTAATTCAAGAGCTATCTATCGCGCTTACTTGTACCTCAAGTTTGACCTAATTAATTTTTTTAAATTGTCAATATGCAAAATCTTAGCAGGAAGTTGAACCTATCGTCAAAACTCTTGTTGTTTTCATATATATTAATAGTGACCCCTCGATGGGTACCTCCAAATTAAAAGCTTTTTCGTAAAAGTTAAAAAGCAAAACCTACAATTTACTTGTAGTTTCAAATTTGACCTAATTTCGATAAATCAACATGAAGTCATCCGGTTAAATGGGCAGAGTTAGCTAGGAAGCTAGAAAACTCATAAATAAAAGATAGGAATCGTTGGTACAACATGTTGGTCCACTATATATGTTGGTAAACTTGGCTTCTGTCATTTAGATCCAATATTATTCTTGGACATTTCTTTACGAAAAAGAACAACCTCGCTCGTCATCACTCAAAAAATTGAGAATAATTGAATCTTCTTTCCTGATATAGTTCGAAAATCACACCATACCGACGGCACTGTTTACTACAAGAAAATGCACCCATCTACCTCTTTAAAAAGTCATATATTTCAACAGCAATCTATCGTGCTTACTTGTAGCTCAACTTTGACCCAATTTCGTTAAATAGTGTCATGTGATGCAAAATCTTAGCAAGAAGTCAAACCAGTTGTCAAAACTCTCGGTTTTTTTTCATATATTGATTGTGACACCCCTCCCGATCGGTACGGTACCTCCAAAAGCTTTTTCGTAAAACTTTCAGAGCAACCTACAATTTATTTATAGTTCAAGTTTGACCTAATTTCGATAAATCGACATGTAGTCATTCAAGTGGGCAGAGTTAATTAGCTAGGGAGTTTGAAAACTCGAAAAAATATGGGAATCGTAAGTAAAACACGTTGGTCCACTTAATATGTCTAGAAGCTTGGCTTATGGCATTGAGATCCATATTCTGCTTCGAGCTTTCTTTACTGAAAAGAACCATCTCGTCATCACTCGGAAAACTAAGAATTTTATTTCCTGATAGTTGGAAACTCACACTGACAACATTGTTTACTACAAGAAGATGCACTCATCTACCTCCGAAAATACATTTAATTCAAGAGCAATCTATCACACTTACTTGTAGCTCAAGTTTAACCTAATTTCGTTAATCGACAAGAAGTCACTGAAGTGTGTGAAGTTAGCTAGGAAGCTTGAAAAATTCTAGTACTAAAAACTTGGGTATTACGTATAAGAAATTATGGTCCAGTTTGTTTGATAATTGGGGGATTGCATTTTCTTTTAACCGTGGTAGGTCTCGTAGGATCGAGGTGCTTAAGAGTTAACACGGTCAGTGGAAGCACAAGTTACATCAAGGACCTCATAAAAATGAAAATGGCACCCAAGTCCATGCATTTAGCACAAGGACCCTAAAACTGAGCAATGAAGTGTGTGTTTTGAGGTTTGCACATACTAGCATTCATCGTGCTAAATACTATCAGTATAATCTTTGTAGATGCTAAGAATGGAAAAGAAGATCCAATGGTTAGCAATGTTTGGATTTGCTAGTCTTGATCCAACGGTCAGTGTTCGAAGTTATCCGTACACTATACAGTGGTATGGTATGGTATTTGTAAGAGATAAGACAAGATAAAGATAAGATAAGAAGTACTGTGAATGGCCGATCTTTTGGATAACCTGCCCTCCCGATGTTTGGGAAGCAAGTGAAAATGTCAAAAACCGGAAAAGTTTGAATTTTTTGCCACTAAGGACCAAAGTGGTTTCCTTCCTATGTACTCCTCGTCCCTAATCCATACCAACGCGCGACTGCCGAACATGACAGAGACACAGAGCCAACGTACCAAGGCACACATGCGCAGCGCCACGCTGTGGACGAGGGGAGAGAGATCAGCCGGACCGGTGCGTGAGGGGAAAGGGGAGGAGAGATGGAGCATAGGGAAGGAGAGAGAAAACACACGATTTATTTTGCGTGCATAGGTCCTGAAATTTACTACTAGTAGAGTGTACACTATAAGGCCACAGGAGTACCTCGTGTCAGAAACCCATCATAACTTTGCTCTCACATGGAACCGCCTTCAACTTCTCTTTGCTGCTACCCTCTTCCCCTGCCAACGTTTTATTCTCTCAGCATGTACAGCACATGGATAGAGGTGACCATATGTCTAAGCAAAGAAATATACTACTCCCGCATTGTGTAAAAAAGCACAACTTAATATGGCCTACTACCCGTTCAAAAAAGGCCTACTATGTGGCATCCGCTAAGGTTCACCTTATACATAGTGGAAAACATAAAGTTATCTTTAAGCCTAAGGTGCACCTCAAGCTTGTGGGTTTCCCATAGAGAATACAAATATAATTTCCCCTCTCTCCCTATTTCATGTGATCGTTTTCAAAAGGTGTTCAAAATTTTCATGATGCAAAATCTTAGCTAGAAGGCGAACCACTCAACAAAACTCTCTGTGGTTTCTGATATATTAATTAACTGCTCGATGGGTACCTCCAAAAGCTTTTTTCATGAAACTTTCAAAGCAACCTACAATTTATTACTTGTAGTTCAAGTTTGACCTAATTTAATTAAATTCAAGAGCAATCTATCGCACTTAGTTGTAGGTCAAGTTTGACCTAATTTCATTAAGTTGTCAAGACGCAAAATCTTAGCAAGTAGATGAACTTGTCGTCAGAACTCTCTTTTGGTTCCTGATAGTATATTAATTTCCCCCTGCGTGCCCCCTCCGATGGGTACCTCTAAGAGCTTTTCTGTAAAACTTTCAAAGCAACCTACACAGTTTACTTGTAGTAGTTCAAATTTTACCTATTATATTTTTTCCTCTTTGCCTAATATAATTTTATATAGTGATGATATGCCAGATGTCTATTATCTGAGTCTCAAGTGCAGGGCACGTGCAATTTACTAGTACTTGTAGTTTCAAATTTGACCTAATTTTGATAAATCGACATAAAGCCATTGTAATGGGTAGAGTT
Source organism: Avena sativa (assembly GCA_916181665.1). Lineage (NCBI taxonomy): Eukaryota > Viridiplantae > Streptophyta > Magnoliopsida > Poales > Poaceae > Avena > Avena sativa. The sequence continues at coordinate 420,409,846 of OV702290.1, forward strand.
AGGTGGGAAGTTTGAAAACTTATAAAACATGGGAATCATTGGTACAACATGTTGGTCAAATATATATGTATGTAAACTTGGCTTGTGGCATTGAGATCCAATATTCTTCACACTTTTCTTTAGGAAAAAGAACAACCTCGCTCGTATTCTTCACTCGGAAAATGTAGAATTGAATATTCTTTCTTGATAGTTGGAAACTCACACCAATGACACAGTTTACTACAACAATATGCACCGATGATCTACCTATGAAAAGACATTTAATTCATGAGCATTCTATGGCGTTTACTTGCAGCTAGCTCAAGTTTGACCTAATTTCGTTAAATTACCAATATGCAAAGTCTTAGCAAGAAGTTGAACCAATCGTGGAAACTCTCGCTGGTTCCTGGTATATTAATTTTGAACCCTCGGTGGGTACGTCCAAAAGCTTTTTCATAAATCTATCAAAGAAAAAACCTACAATTTACTTGTAGTTTCAAATTTGACCTAATTCCGAGATATCGACATAAAGTTATTCAAATGTGCGGGGTTAGTTATAGGAAGCTTCAAAACCCATAAAACATGGGAATCGCAAGTACAACATGTTATCGATCCACTATATATATATGTCGACTTGGCTTGTGGCATCCACATCCAATATTCTTTGGACTTTTCTTTATGGAAAAGAACAACTAACCTCGTTCGTCTTCACTCGGAAAACGTAGAATTCAATGTTCTTTCCTGGTAGTTGGACACTCACACCCACAACACTTCTTACTACTAGAAAATGCACCCATCTACCTCTAAAATGACATATAATTCAAGAGCCATCTATCATGCTTACTTGTAGCTCAAGTTTGACCTAATTAATTTTGTTAAATTGTCAAGATGCAAAATCTTAGCAGGAAGTTAAACCTTTCATCAAAACTCTTGTTGTTTTCAGATATATTAATTGTGACCCCTCGATGGGTACCTCCAAATTAAAAGCTTTTTCGTAAAATTTAAAAAGCAAAACCTACAATTTACTTGTACACGAAATTTGACCTAATTTCGATAAATCGACTTAAAGTCATTAAAATGGGCAGAGTTAGCTAGGAAGTTTGAAAGCTCATAAAACATGGGAATCGCAAGTACAACATGTTGTCGATCGACTATATATGTCTGTCAACTTGGCTTGTGGCATCCACATCCAATATTCTTTGGACTTCTCTTTACGAAAAATAACAACTAGTAGGGTCGCTCGTCTTCACTCGAAAAATGTAGAATTGAATGTTCTTTCCTGATAGTTGGAAACTCACACTGATGGCACTGTTTACTACAAGAAGGTGCATCGATCTACCTCCGAAAATACATTTAATTCAAGAGCAATCTATCGCTCTTACTTGTAGCTAAAGTTTGACCTAATTTCGTTAAATTGTCAAGATGGAAAATCTTAGCAAGAAGTTGAACATATCGTCAAAACTCTCGGTGTTTTATGATATATTAATTGTGACCCCTCGATGGGTACCTCCAAAAGATTTTTCGTAAAACTTTCAAAGCAACCTACAATTTACTTGAAGTTTCAAATTTGACCTAATTTCGATAAATCGACATGATGTCATCCGGTCAAATGGGCAGAGTTAGCTAGGAAGCTTGAAAACTCATAAATAAAACATGGGAATCGTTGGTACAACATGTTGGTCCACTATATATGTCAGTAAACTTGGCTTCTGGCATTCAGATCCAATATTATTCTTCGGACATTTCTTTACGGAAAAGAACAACCTCGCTCGTCATCACTCGAAAAATTGAGAATAATTGAATCTTCTTTCCTGATATAGTTCGAAAATCACACCGTACCGATGGCACTGTTTACTACAAGAAAATTTACCCATCTACCTCTCCGAAAAGTCATATATTTCGAAAGCAATCTATCGTGCTTACTTGTAGCTCAAGTTTGACCCAATTTCGTTAACTAGTGTCATGCAATGCAAAATCTTAGCAAGAAGTCAAACCAGTTGTCAAAACTCTCGGTTTTTTCTCATATATTGATTGTGACACCCCTCCCGATCGGTACGGTACCTCCAAAAGCTTTTTCCTAAAACTTTTAGAGCAACCTACAATTTAGTTATAGTTCAAGTTTGACCTAATTTCGATAAATCGACATGTAGTCATTCAAGTGGGCGGAGTTAATTAGCTAGGGAGTTTGAAAACTCAAAAAACATATGGGAATCGTAAGTAAAACACGTTGGTCCACTTAATATGTCTAGAAGCTTGGCTTATGGCATTGAGATCCATATTCTGCTTCGAGCTTTCTTTACAGAAAAGAACCATCTCGTCATCACTCAGAAAACTGAGAATTTTATTTCCTGATAGTTGGAAACTCACACTGACGACATTGTTTACTATAAGAAGATGCACCCATCTACCTTCGAAAATACATTTAATTCAAGAGCAATCTATCGCGCTTACTTGTAGCTCAAGTTTGACCTAATTTCGTTAATCGACAAGAAGTCACTGAAGTGTGCGAAGTTAGCTAGGAAGCTTGAAAAATCCTAGTACTAAAAACTTGGGTATGACGAATAAGAAACTGTGGTCCAGTTTGTTTGATAATTGGGGCGGTTGAATTTTCTTTTAACCACGGTAGGTCTCGTAGGAGCGAGGTGCTTGAGAGTTAACACGGTCGGTGGAAGTACAAGTTACATCAAGGACCTCATAAAAATGAAAATTGCACCCAAGTCCATACATTTAGCACAAGGACCCTGAAACTAAGCAATGAAGTGTGTGTTTTGAGGTTTGCGCATACTAGCGTTCATCGTGCTAAAGACTATTAATAGAATCTTTGTAGATACTAAGAATGGAAAAGAAGATCCAACGGTTCGCAATGTTTGGATTTGCCGGTCTTGATCCAACGATCAGTGTTCGAAGTTATCCGTACACTATAGAGTGGTATGGTATACTATTGTAAGAGATAAGACAAGATAAAGATAAGAGAAGAAGTACTGCAAATGGCCGATCTTTTGAGTAACCTTCCCTCCCGATGTTTGGGAAGCAAGTGAAAATTTCGAAAATCGGAAAAGTTTGAATTTTTTTGCCGCCAAGGACCAAAGTGGTTTCCTTCCTATGTACTCCTCGTCCCTACTCCACACCAACGCGGCTTCTGAACACGCCAGAGACACAGAGCCTCCGTACCAAGGCACACGTGCGCAGCACCACGCTATGGATGAGGGAGAGATCAGCTGGGCCGGTGCGCGAGGGGAAAGGGTAGGAGAGAGGGAAGATGGATGGTGAGAGGCAACGAAGGAGAGAGAACACATAGAATTTTTTTTGCGTGCATAGGTCCTGAAATTTACTAGTACTAGCATAGTGTAGTACACTGTAAGGCCACAGGAGTACCTCGTGTCAGAAACCCATCATAACTTTGCTCTGACATGGAACCGCCTTCAACTTCTCTTCGCTGTTGCCCTCTTCCCACTACTAAGAAATAGCTTATAGGTAGACAAGATACTCTGTGGTGCATATGTAAATCCATGTGCCATAGATATTTATCAGTGGCGCACCGGAAAATATGTGCCACAGAAACTGAAAACTTCTGTGGCGCATTTCTCAGAACATGCGCCACAGAAGTAAGGTGGGACCCACCAGCCGGGGTGGGACGATCCATGTTTTGTAGTGCATAATGAGATATGCGCCACAGAAGAGGCAACATCTGTGGCGCATATTTCATTATGCGCCACAGAACTTGGTGGCGGGCCCCACCATGGAATCTATTTCACCCACGATCTGTGGCGCATTTTTGGAAATGCGCCACAGATATGTTTGACTTTTGTGGCGCATATCCACACATGCGCCACAGAAACCTAACCCTGGGTCCCACCACTTTAACCTGCACCATATGTTTTGTGGCGCATATGGCGATATGCGCCATAGAAGTTTGAGCATCTATGGCGCATTTCTGCCGTATGCGCCATAGATGAGGGCGTCCAGATCCATGTGAAAAAGGTGGCAAGCTCCCACCCTATCTATCCACCACCACCCATTTCACATCTCTTCTTCCTTTCGACCTCCTCCGAACTCGTCTTCCTCCTCCCTCTCACCCCATGTTGCCCATAGTTTCTCCATTTTCTTGTAACTAAACCTACTTTAGTCCATAGATTGGTAAGTGGAAGCTTCCCTCCAGCTTGTAGATCTAAAAGTTCCTTACTTTTCTCTCTCACATCTCTATTTGTTTACTAATTTCCTCTCAACCAACTTGTAGATCTATTTGTCCACACTCTCTCATCGTGCGGTCTCGTCTCGCTATTATTGAGTCTACTAGGTGAGTACTTGGCCATGAACATGTAGGTGAAGCTTGTCACGCGGGCGGTGTGTGTGCGATGCATGGCGAGACGATGCTTGTGTGGTACATTAATGTTGGCATTGGGAGGAATTTTTTTGTTGCTTGCTTGTTGTTGTCCCGGCCGGTGTGGTGCATGGATGTTTGCCGAAATGTTAATTCATTTCCATTTCGGCAAAATTTTCCACTACCTATATGTCCTAATTTTAGGAAAGGTCATGCCAAATTTTTCCGGCTAGCATTCATGCATGTGTGTGTGCATATGGTATGGTTCTAACCTATACTCTCTATTTTGACCGCTGAGGCAACCATGGTCCTCACGATGAGCGAAGGTCGAATTGCTAGGTACAAGAAAGACGCGAAGGAGGACATGATTCTAAACAAGAAGACCATGATAAGATGTCCATGTCGAACATGCAAACTCCAGCGCTGGATCGACCCTGATTCTGGACAATTGGAGGGTCACCTGCTCAGGCACGGTTTCATGCGCGACCTTAATGAGGCGCCGACAGGACATGGTGGTCACGAAGACGTGGGCGGGCGAGAATATGAAGAGTCTACCGGGCATGATCATCATGACGAAGGAGATGCCGACGGGCATTATCATCATGATGAAGGAGATGCCGGCGGGCATGATCATCATGAAGAAGGAGAAGACGCGAACACACAGACGCTTCTAACTTCGGTCTTGCAGGACCCTCATGTTCAAGAACTGCTCCTCAAAGAGACGAGCAACGACAAAGCTACAGCCAGAGAGAAAGCCAAGCTGGCCCAAATGGAGGTAGACGGGATGACTCCATTGTATCCTACGTGTTGCCCCGAGGATACACATTTGAGTGTAACGCTCAAGGCTCTGGAGATGAACGCCGAACACAAATGGACCGATGTGAGCTTCAACGCGAACATGGAATACTGGCACGACCGACTTCCTCAGGGGAACACATTGCCAACAAGTATCGAGGAGGCCAAGAAAGTCGTGTGCCCTCTCGACCTACCACACATTAAATACCACGCATGCATCAATGATTGCGCACTTTATCGGAACGAGTACGCAGATAGAACCACATGTCCGGTGTGCGGCCAAGGACGGTACAAGAGAGGGAACAAGAAAGTTCCTCGAAAGTGGTATGGTACTTTCCTATCACCCCCCGTCTGCAGCGATATTTCATAGATCCTAAGGAAGCAAAGATCATGCAATGGCACGCGGAAAGAGAGAAACCCGAAGATGATCTAGATAAGGGCAAGATCCTGACACACCCTTCAGACGCTAGCTAGTGGAATGCATTAGACATCGAGTTCGAAGAGTTCGGGGGCGATGCAAGGAACGTCAGGCTGGGTATGGGCACCGATGGACTCAATCCTTTTGGAAACCAGAGTAGCACACATAGCACCTGGCCCGTGTTTGTATGGCCGTACAACCTCCCCCGTGGCTATGCACGAAGCAAAGGTACGTACACATGAGCATTCTTATTCAGGGACCGAAACAACCAGGTATCGATATGTATCTGTATCTTGGGCTGTTGAGAAAGGAGTTAGCCATCTTGTGGGATACGCCAGCCCGTACATGGGACTCCTACACTAAAGAATATTTCCATCTGAGAGCCGCATTGCTCACGATGGTGCAGGACTATCCTGGTTACGCATATGTATCGGCCCAGGTGAACCACGGACACAATGCATGCGTCAAGTGCATGGATGAGACACCGCATCTACAGCTACCAAGGGATCCTGGGTCTTCGAAAACCATGTTCCAAGGTACTCGAAAGTGGCTCCGCATGGATCACCCGTGGAGAAAATATGGTGACTTGTTCAATGGTAAAGACGAGCTCGAGATTTGTGCTAACTTTTTGCCTCTTTTTAATAGAGTAGTGCAAATATGTCCACAGAAGTCTCTCCCCCTATTTTGGTGTTGGGTCCCATCAACTTTTTGTGGCGCATACATCTATATGCGCCACAGAATCATCACTTTCTGTGTTGCACACGAAAATATGCGCCACATATATGTGGACTTCTGTGGCGCATATCGGTTTCGTGCGTCACTGAACTTCAAAACTTCAGTGGCGCATTTTTCCTAGTGCGCCACTAATACTTATCTGTGATGCATGGTTTTACATATGCGCCACAGAATATCTTGTCTACCTATAGCTATTTTTGGCCGCGATTTGTGCTAACTTTTTGCCCGTTTTTAATAGAGTAGTGCAAACATGTCGGGCAACAACGAGGCCGGACCTTCTAAGCACATAATCAGCATCGAAGAACAAGCTAGATAAGCCAACGAGTCATTCAGGCAGGGGTCCCAATAGGAGGAGGAGGAGGCGATGAGGATGACACCACCACCGGAGGAGGAGGCGACCGTCGCCAGAGCTACTGGGGGCAATGAGGGAGGAGATCCTGATTACGAGGGGGACGAAGATGACTACAATGGAACTAGTGAAGGTGGCAGCGAATAGAATGACACCACCGATGGCGGCGCCCGCACCGATGGCAGCGAGCGCACGGATGGCGGTAGCAGCAACCCAACCGCTTCTCAGAAGAAGAAGAAGAAGGAAAAGAAGGAGCGGAAGGTGCCAGTGCTCGCCACTGTCTGCGATGAGTTCACTGAGGTCACAGAAAGTGGCCAACCCATTGTGCCAGAGGCATTTGCTAAAAGGTACGGCCTACAACTCGGGTGCATCGTCTGGGAAAGCATGTCGATCAACACGAAGTACATCAGACATGCTGACAATGCAGCTTTGGTCGATAACCTCCTTAAGAAGCTTCACAAGCGATACAGATTCCCAGAGTAGTTTAGAAACCTCGATATAAAGAACCCGGTGAACAAACTAGCCCTCACGAAGATGAGCAACGCCTTGAGCAGCTGGAAAACCCGGGTGAAGAATAGCATTGACAAAGGTGAAAGCTGGGAGGTTATTAGTAAGAAAAATCTGATGCTCGATGAAGAGGAGTTTAAGATATTCAAGGCGGATATAGCTACCGCTGACGCTATACATTGGACTAACTGGGGCAAGACTATGCGGGAACAGAACATAGGTAACCACTGCCTTGGAAGCGGCGGTTACAGGGGGAAACATGCCATTTGGGACAAGGAGGACGCCGAGCTTGAACGCCTTGGTAAAGACAACCCTTGGATTAAAATCACAGACTTGCAGCTTAGGAAATTTGTCTAGGCCTGCTACTACCTAGACAAGGAAACAGGGGAGTTCATCACCGATGATCCGGAGGTGAAGGACTTTGAGAAGAAGCTGGTAAGGAATTTATTGTTGATCTCAAGTCTATTGCATTCTAATTAAAATAATGAAGCCAAGAATCTAAATGGGTTCACCTTTCCTTGTCTCTGCAGGAGGAGGAACTGAACGCTCCTGCCAAAGAGTCGTCCCAGGATTCGACGGAGCTGTGGGACACGGTTTTCAACAAGGAGACGAATTATTTCAAGAAGAGGGACAAGGGGTTGCCGTCGTCCTCAGCTGGCAGTGTGTCCGGCTTCGGTATGAGCATGAAGTTCAAGGAGTACTACAAAGAGGACGCCAAGAAAAGAAGGGAGAGGAAGAACCAGTCGGCGGATAAGGATAAAGCCGTTGTTGAAGAGCTGAAGATGAAGGTGCAGACACTGGAGGAGAAGGTAGTGGACGAGAAAACGGTGGACAATTTAGTGGAAGTGAAGCTCCGCGCGATGATCCCCCCTGAGTTTTTCGAGGGGCTTACTGCTTGGAATGCAGGAGGTCGACAGGGGCCGATACATCTGCCCAGCTTAAGCGGCAGCAACTCGGGCATCAATGTTAACGTGTCGCTAGACCTGGTGACCCCGCCGGCCGTCAATGCTGGGACACAGCCGCTCGTTTTGGTCACACCGATGCCCCCTCCTGCCATAGATACCAATAAGGCGCAGCCGACGGCGGTGGTGCTTCGTGAGGCACCCGAGCGGGAGAATGCAGATGATGATAGGCCAGCCGCCGGCATCAGCCGTGTCTCCACATTAGCCGAGCTCCACACCATCACCAAGGTAACTAATTAGTTAGTGCATGTCATCTCTTTTATGCCTTTGATGCATGACTGCTACCATCTCATGATGCCCAACAACATGTTTTGCCTCAGGACACTTCTTGCGTACTCCTGCTTAAAGATGTCGGCGGTGAGTTGAAGGATGTTGCCAAGGGCACTCTCATACAACCGATGAGTCGCACGATGCACAACAATCCAATGGATGATGACGCGATGAGGGTCAGGTTGGCTCGGGTGTTGCCAGGGTGCAATGACATGGACCCCCTTTCAACCTTAGGGAGCCGACGAACACAAGACCCTTGGAGAATGCTACAACTGGCCCTTGACATGGCCGAAGACCTAGATTCGTCTTGCGGGGCGAGCACCGGTGCCACCTCTCGATCGATCGCCCGACCACCACCTGGAAAGCCAGCAGCCGCCGTCATCGCCACCACCAGCCGCCACCAGCAACTCTTGGCAGCGTGTCTACCGCCCCATGGGAAAGACGTTGTGCCGCAACTGCCGTCGCCCCCGCTACCACCACCACATGATGGCACCCATGAAGATGATGATGAATTGGTCAACATTGACGACTTCATCAACACTGGTGATGGCCCAAAATATATCGAGCTCGTTGGGAACCCCAAGAGGAAGGTATGATGAGCACAGCAGCAAGTTTTCCCTCAGTACGAAACCAAGGTTATCAATCCAGTAGGAGCAAGGAAACACCCCAAAGTTGTAGCTAGCTGAACATTGGCAGGGCGCACTACCGGTGCCAGCAGCAACGTGGAGACCTGCACAACACAGCCACAGAACTATGTCCCCAACTTGCGATGAGGTTGTCAATCTCACCGATTTTGCTGAAAACAAAGGATTAAACGTATCGAATGGAAGGAAGTAATAGTTTGCAGAAAGTAAACACAAAGCAGTAAACAGTTTATAGATTGTATGTAAAAGAAAGGACCGGGATCCATAGTTCACTAGAGGTGGCTCTCCTTAAGATAGATAACATGTTGGGTGAACAAATTACAGCGGGGCAATTGACAAACATCGAGAAAGCAATACATGCATATACTAATCATCTTGACTCCTTTGGAACTTGATTGGGCATTACAACATTATACATAGACCGCCATCCAACTACATCTATGACTAATAATCCACCTTCAGGTTATCATCCGAACCCCCTTCAGTATTAAGTTGCAAGCAACAGATTATTGCTTTACGAATTGCGTGTAAAGTAAACAATACGATTGTTCTATGAACAAAGGATTGTTGTTTTCTCCCTAGTAGCAACAGCACATCTAGTACCTTAGAGATTTCTGTTACTTCCCCAGATTACTAGAGGCATGAACCCATTATCGAGCATAAATACTAACTCTTGGAGTTGCTAGCATCTACTTGGCCAAGATAGCTACTAACAACGGAAAGCATGCAAGATCACAAATAACAAAGACATGATAGAATCAATAATCAATCTGAAATAGTATCTCAATATCCATCGGATCCCCGTAAACACAACATGCATAATTACAAATAGATGATCTTGATCATGAACGGAGCTCACAAGATATAGACATGAAAGCACAAAGGAGGAGAACCAGCCATCTAGCTACTACATGGACCCGTAGTCCAAGGATGAACTACTCACGCATCACGCCGGAGGCTTGCATGATGATGAAGAAGCCCTCCAGGGTGAATTCCCCTCTCCGGCAGGGTGACGGGAAGAGCTTCAGATCCCTCCCGATCTAGGGATGGAGATGACGGTGGCTATAGACTCTTTTGTGGATTTTTGATCGCGTACTTAGGGTTTTCTTCCTGAGGGCAATATATAGGCGGAAGGAGAGGCCGAGGGGGTGCTGGGGTCGGTCAGACCACCCCTGGCACGGGTTAGGCCTGGCCGCGCGGCCAGGTGGTGTGGCCGGCCCCCAACCCTTCTCCGTCTCGTATTATGGCATCTGATGACTTCCGAAAAAATAGGCACTTTGGCTTTTGTCCCGTCCAATTCCGAGAATATTCATTTTCTGACTTTCTTGGAACCAAAAACAGCAGAAAATAGGCAGCTGGCACTGTGGCTCTTTTTAATAGGTTAGTCCAAGAAATCATATGAAAAGTACTCCAAAGTGTGGACAAAACACAAGAAAGTGGATAAAACCAAGCATGGAACATTAAAAATTATAGATACATTTGCAATGTATCAACCGGCGCCGAAAAAGGATTGTATATGCCTTATGTGGATGAAGAACCCTTCATAGCTCGCGACCATCAAGCTGTTCGGCCCAATACATGCACGCACCGCCTAGTCTTCCATGATCTTTCTCAAGAGAAGCCTCCAGCCGCTGATCCACCACAGGAGAAACCGGGATTTGTTTTCATCCCTAACACACTCCAAAAGGCGGCCGATGAGCAGATGGCAGTGGCTGACACTGTTGTGAACAAGAAGCACTACAAGAAGAGAGGTAATAATAATAATAAGAAGGGTGTGAGCCAGCCTCTTCTGATGAGGATACGGGCTTAGGACACCGTCGTCGTACCATCCACACAATATGGCGTGCCCCGAGTGCATGTATCTGGTGATCCAATATTGACTCTGGATATGCTCCACATCGCGGTTAGACCCATTTTAACTTTGCACGAGGGTGTCAAGACACTAGAGGGCATCCTTCTTAAAGACAAAGATCCAAATTACCCGGTTTTCACGGCCAAGGTGCCATTGGACGTGGGCTTTGTCGATGAACCCCCCACGGATATATTCTTCATAGCGTACGAGGACATATTCAAGCTGTTTCTCATGAAATGGCTGGACTATAACTTGGTCCGCCTATACGCGCTCAATCTGGTGATCAAGATCAAGAGAGAGAGTACCTTGGAAATCACGATAGTGGATCCCTACTACATGTGGGATAGCCAGTTGGTTGAAGGATCAGAGACTCGGACCAAGGCGACAGCGTACCTCGAGAAGTTCATGGTGGACAACAAGAGGAAGGACACACTTCTTTTGCCTTTCTTTCCCGAGTAAGTACACACTCGCTCATCTCCGCCGTAACTTATGAATTTCTTATAGATTTCTTCCTTTTCTCTTTTTCCAACATTCTGTTCCAATTGTGTTGCGTAGAGACAAATACTACACACTCATCGTTCTTGCCCCGAGGTATTCGCAAGCCACGTATTTTGACTCGGGGAGTTCGACGAAGAAGAAAAACTACACCAGAATAAGGGGTGTTCTTAATGAGGCTCTCGAGGGCTACGCCAAGAAGGGATGCACCTTCATAGATAAGGGTGAATGTATCAAGGATGGCAAACACGTGTTCAAGCACGTGCTCGAGTTCCCCTGCGTCAAGCAGCCGACTACTGGTGGTGCCAAGGAGGCCTTCTACGTCCTCCATCACCTTAAAGGCTATGTTCGGGATTGCCAGAACCTAACACTGCCATCTAGTCTCCGAGGATGGGCCAAAACTTTGGCACGAATCGATGATGATGTTCTTAGAGAAGAATTCCATCGCATTCAGATGAAGTTGTCGCAAATCATCATTGAAGATGTCAACACGAGGGAGGGGCCTACAACAAGCCAGAGGGTTGAGTAAGAGGGAGATCGAAGAATGCCTCCGTAAGTAGGGTGACACAAGGACGTGGATGACGAAAGAGGGCTATCTACCGTTCCCGAAGCCGAGCAAGAAGAAGTCTTCATGATCGATGTGTGCCTCTAGCATGATCCAGTGTGTGTTTATTCTTGATGGACGCCTGTTGTAGTGTGTGTGTCATAAACTTTACTATTTTGTGGTCGAAATGGTCATTATTGTTAGACTTAAACTATCTTGTGGTCGTGTTGTCATTGAACTTATTACTTCTATGATGATCGCGAGATGCTATCTTTTAGGTTTATGGATCCTTTGTTTTAAATTTTGTGAACATATATATATGGATGTGAACCCTTTATTAATTCTTTTTGTTGTATTTTTACTAATATGCCTTGTCGTCTATAGAGATGGCGACGAGGTGGTATGTGGTGTACATGGATAGGGTTCCAGGAGTTTGCGAGGAGTGGGAGGATTGTCACAAACAAGTGAACAAGTTCAGCGGCAACATCTACAAAGGATACACGACTAGAGAGGAGGCGGTAGCCAAGTGGAGGAACCACCGGTGGAAGAAGAACCAGATGAATATATTGGTTAGGCTCATGCTCTTGATCACCATCATCACAGTTGTATTCTATTTGATCCTAGTGTAGGCGGCACTGACCACTTCATATTTGTAATGTGATATGATATGAACTTTGTATTTGGCACTTGTGTAAAAATTCGGCATTTGACACTATATATGTATCTCGGTCAGGCTCTAAGTGTTTGTATTATATATATGTCGGTTTTCATGCATCTACTACTTGTGCAATGTACTGTTTATAATCATCTAAATAAATACTGTATAAATCATGTATAAATACCTGATTATATACTAGGAACGTATTTTACTTTGAATACATGTTATACAATCAGTGGCGCATATATAAGTATAGTCAGTGACGCATAGGCTTTCTGTGGCGCATATAAGTAAATGCGCCACTAAACTTCTTCCTGTGGCGCATATGAAGAAATGCGCCACAGAAGTCTCAAACTTCTGTGGCGCATATCTATATATGCCACAGGATGCAGTTATTAGTGGTGAGGTATCAGTGGCGACTGGCATATGCACCACAGAAGATCCATTTTCATGCGCCACACATAAGCTGATTCCTAGTAGTGTCCCTTTCCAACATTTTATTCTCTCAGCATTTACAATGCGTGGACAGAGGTGACCATATGTCCAAGCAAAGAAATATACTACTCCCGCATTGTGTAAAAAAGTACACCTTAATATGGCCTTCTACCCATTCAAAAAAATGGCCTACTATGTGGCATCCGCTAAGGTTCACCTTATACATAGTCGAAAAAATAAAGTTATCTTTAAGCCTAAGGTGCACCTCAAGCTTGTGGGTTGCCCATAGAGAATAGAAATATCATTTCCCCTCTCTCCCTATTTCATGTGATCATTTTCAAAAGGTGTTCAAAATTTTCATGATGCAAAATCTTAGCTAGAAGTCAAACCACTCGTCAAAACTCTCTATGGTTTCTGATATATTAATTAACCGCTCGATGGGTACCTCCAGAAGATTTTTCATAAAACTTTCAAAGCAACATACAATTTATTACATGTAGTTCAAGTTTGACCTAATTTCATTAAATTCAAGAGCAATCTATCGCACTTAGTTGTAGCTCAAGTTTGACCTAATTTCATTAAATTGTAAGGACGCAAAATCTTAGCAAGAAGATGAACCTGCCATCAGAACTCTCTTTTGGTTCCTGATAGTATATTTATTGCCGCCCCCCGCGCGCCCCCTCTAATGGGTACCTCTAAGAGCTTTTCCGTAAAACTTTCAAAGAAACCTACATGATTTACTTGTAGTAGTTCAAATTTTGCCTATTATATTTTTTCCGCTTTGCCTATTATAATTTTATATAGTGATGATATGCTAGATGTATATTATCTGAGTCTCACGTGCAGGGCACGTGCAATTTAATAGTACTTGTAGTTTCAAATTTGACCTAATTTCGATAAATCGGCATAAAGTCATTCTAATGGACAGAGTTAGCTGGGAAGTTTGAAAACTCATAAACCATGGGAATCGTTGGTACAACATGTTGGATATGTATGTAAACTTGGCTTGTGGCATTGAGATCCAATATGCTTTGGACTTCTCTTTAGGAAAAAGAACAACCTCGCTCGTATTCTTCACTCGAAAAATGTAGAATTGAATGTTCTTTCTTGATAGTTGGAAACTCACACCGACAACACTGTTTACTACAAGAAGATGCACCAATGATCTACCTATGAAAAGACATTTAATTCAAGAGCAATGTATGGAGTTTACTTGTAGCTAGCTCAAGTTTGACCTAATTTTGTTAAATTACCAATATGCAAAGTCTTAGCAAGAAGTTGAACGTATCGTCAAAGCTCTTACTGGTTTCTGGTATATTAATTTTGAACCCTCGATGGGTCCGTCCAAAAGCTTTTTCGTAAATCTATCAAAGAAAAACCTACAATTTACTTGTAGTTTCAAATTTGACCTAATTCCGAGATATCGACATAAAGTTATTCAAAAGTGCGGGGTTAGATATAGGAAGCTTCAAAACCCACAAAACATGGGAATCACAAGTACAACATATTGTCGATCCTCAAAAATATATGGGGTGAAAAATAACTATTTTGCACCCTGGGTGCTGAATATATATATATATATATATATATATATAGATCTATCAACTTGGCTTGTGCCATCCACATCCAATATTCTTTGGACTTCTCTTTACAGAAAAGAACAACTTGTTGGAAATATGCCCTAGAGTCAAATAGTAGTAAGGACTATTATCATATTTCATATAGTTTATGATTAAGTTTTATATCATGCTACAACTGTATTGAGTGGAAACATCAATACACGTGTGATATACAAACAACCAGGGGTTCCCAGTGAAACTCTAGTCACTGGTTCATTGGTCAACAGATGATCATGTTTCCTGATCATGTGGCATTTATGCCAGTTGGAAATGGAGTGAGAATGAGATGATGAACCAATACCCAAGCTAAACATCGTGACCCTGTCATGTCACGAAGTTCAAGTTATGATGATTAGAAATGGATCCTCATAGACTATTCGTTAGACCGTGAGGCTATATCAATCACTGTCTCTTGAGAGTGCTTAGATAGCATCGAACGCCATCTAGTAAAACGGTGGTTATAAAGGTGTGTTTAGGTATTCAGAGGAGATCGTAGAGGCAATATATGTCAAGAGCGGGATTTGTCTGTCCATGTGATGGGAAGATACTCAAGGGCCCACTCGGAGAAGTTATTTCCAATAGATGCGCAGCGTGTGATTTGATCATGGGGATATCACTTGTCGGAACGAGTCAAGTAGCATTGTTTAATAACGAGATTGAACACGACATGGTGATGTCATTGATCAGATCTCAGGCAATGCAAGTATCAAGACACAAAGGGAATAAGACACGACTGTCCCGATTCAAACGACGAAAGATCTTCGTGGAACGCACAGGGGTCACATGGCCATCCAGGTCCCTCTGTCGATTATTGGTGCGGGAGTGTCCCAACCATGTCTGGAGTGTTCCCAAACTGTGGGGTATCACACTTAAGGGCTTGATGATGCTTAGAGAGTGTTTATAGGATCGGTAGAATCATCAAAGAAAAGAAGAGAGAAAACCGGAAGGGTTTCGGTAAGTCCGGAGGATGTCCGGACTGGAGGTGGAAGGTGTTCCATGGCCACGGAGGTTGAATAATATGTGAATGAATGTTAAATAATGATTTAATCATTTATTCATAATTATTTAATAAAGAGAAAAATCAATTAAAAGGTTAAAGGCTTAATGGGCCAATTCCCGGAGGGGAAAAGGCCCAAGAGGGGATCCCACCCCTAGGAAGGGCCTACGGGGTGGCCAGTGGCCCTAGCGGGCCTTACCCCACGTGGGGACCATGGTGGGGGCTGGCCGGCGTGCCACCCCAACCCTCTCCCATGTTTAGTCCCACCCCGGGACTTTGAGGGAGGGTGTACCCCCTCCTCCCCCTATATATAGTGGGGTATTTGGCCTAGATAAATACACCAATAATCAATAAAGGTCTCCCCACTTTTGGGAGGACCTCTAATTGATATTTTCTCTCTCCCCCCCTCTCTCTCTCTCTCTCTTGTGACCATGGTCCTAAGTCTGGACTGCGTGAGCGATAGACATCTTCATCGCGGAGCGCCGTCGCGCTGCGGGATTCGGATCCGGGAGCTCTACTTTCGCAACTACTGTTGGATCGGGGAAGCGGGAGTCACCGTCAGGCACCGGACGTGTGTAACTCCCCGCGAGGTGTTGCACTTGAGGCACTCAAGTCATCGGAGCCAACGAGCGCAAGGACTTCATCACGACCTTGAGGTCGGCTTCGGCTCGTCTACATCAACCACGCCCTCCTGAGCGTTGACAACGCTTTTCGATCTTCAAGGGTAAGTTCGCGAAAAGCCCCTCCCATGACTGTATTACTAATAGATAGGTCCTGGAAGCTTCAGGGGTTCAGGGGCGTAGGGTAAAATTTTATTGTTTTCATACGCGGAACCCCTGCAGTGGTATCAGAGCTAGATCTATGCGTAGTAATGCTAGTATGGGTAGAACACACGAGATGTAGCGTGTGGACGTTGATCTTTTAGTTGTTACTCTCCCACGTGTACTTGAGTATACCGCAGTAATGCTTGATGAAGCGGCCCCCAACCGACTTTACGTGTTCATTCGCGAGACTGGTCCACGCTTGACATACGGCTTGTACCATATAAAGTGGCTTAGGGGGGTGTCTGTGTCTCTCGCATTAGTTGGTATACCATTTGCAATGGAGGGCCCCGAAAGGGGTGTAGTAGAGACAACTACTTGATCAGCGTTGTGCTGAAAGTTCGTAAGTAAGAGCGGTTCTTCTACGAAAGCCCATTCAGCCACGTAAAACATGCAAAGATAAAGTAGAAGCATCTAACTTTGTTTTGCAGGGGGGCGTTGCTCTGTGATATGGTTGTGGCAAAGATAAAGTAATTACCTTTTGTTACGTAGTAGTAGATAGTCACGGAGGTGACGCACTACCACGCCAGAATGACACCGGTACCCTAGTGTCTATGGCGCCAGAACCCTGGCGCCGGAACCCGGTGACGGCGGATGGAGATCATGACGTGAAGGACCATATCACATAGCATTTACATTTAATGTTATTGTTTGTATGTCTTACTGTGTGCGAGTATTAGATACTCGAAGATGGCCTAATAAGATGATCCCTGTTAAAATTACCAACGATTGTGTTCCCCCTTAGTGTGCACCACCAAGAAAGTTCTTCGGTATGAGGCGATCCAAGGTTACAGGCCTGTGTGTCAGACATATCTACGTTCACATACAGTGGGTGTAAGCCATGTTGCACAGCGAATACACTAAGGTTGAGTTGGCGAGCCTAGCACACTAGATAAGCGTGGCCTTGGAACACGGATGGTCGAAAGATCGAGCACGAGTTGCATGAATGATGTGACCGACATTTAGTGTCCACCCTTGAACCCACATTGATGGACGTGACGATCGGGGGAGATGTGGCTGATAGGGGTCGTGTTATCACTAGGAACCCTCACCGGGGATAGGTGTTTCTGAGTGGAGTTATTATTAACTCATTTAGTTATAAACTTAGTCTAAATTCCTTTTGCAATTATAAATGTAGATGGCACCTTTCGTGTTGACAATTGATTGGTTATAAGGAGAGAAGCTCAAATTAGATGGATCAAACTTCTCTATTTGGGTTGCCAGTCTCCATGTTCTCCTTAGCAAGAACGACGTGGTCGACTACATACTCGACGGGATGGATTTGGATCAGCCCACTGACCTTGAGACCCTAGAGGAGCGGAAAGACCGCTATCTCCGTCGTGAGATGGCCTCCTATATTTCAGTTGTGATGCGTTCCGGAATGGTGGACGAGCTGTGGCCTTTCGTGGGTGATGTCAACCCTAGTTCGGTAATGCTACAGCTTAGGACACATTTCGTGGAGCAGACACGCATTTGGGAGCATGAGCTGATGGGAGACTTCCTCTCCATTAAGATGGAGGAGAACTCATCACTGGATGACCACTTGGAGCACATGCATGATGTGTACATGAGGCCAGCATACTTCCTGGACGTCTGGATTACGGGCTCTTTTGCAAACGCCGCTGTGCTGTGGTCCCTGCCACCAAGCTACCAAGCACAAGTTAGGACTTGCATAATGAGGGGTGACGCGGAAACAATGGAGTTCCACCGGTTCATGACACATCTCGGGAATGTGTTGGTTGAACCAAATGTCGCTCAGGTCATCAACGACAAAGGCATATATTTGATATACAGTTTTATAAATGTTATAATCTTGCAAACACATTTGGAGTGTTAAGTATATCTGATACTTGTTCTGTTTTGCTGAAAACAGGTCCTTCTGCATAGAGGTGCTTGCTGGAGAGGAGGTTACGTTGCGTGTTGATGGCGAGCATGATGATGATGGCCGATGACACTCTCCCTCGACATTTATCATTTAGTTCGTGTTTAGGATGATTATTGTAATCAAGAGATTGTGAACTTCTTTAGTGTGTCTCACACTTCGTGAGACGGTTATTCATATGAGTTTATAACAAACAGTTGTTCCACTTTTATGAATGATTTCTATTCATGTTCATATCTTGTTTGATTACGTGTGAATCATCCTTGTTGTTTGAAACTAATTGATAATGCATGAACATTTGTAAAAATTAAAATGCCTTGTTTAAAAATACCCAACTTAATGATATGTTCATTAAATGAATGAAACCATTGTTTAAATTCAAAGTTATGTGATAATATGTGAAAGTTATTCGATATCTTACCACATATTAATCATGCCTAAGTTTGCCAAAATAACCTGAACACCGTGTATTACTTGAATACAAAGTGTTTAAAGAATTGTTAAAAGTAAATACATATTCGATGTATTGGGTTTTAACGAAAATGGTAATTATCATTATATGATTGTTTAAATGTGTAAAGTAGTTTACCAAAGGAAACATGAATATGAAACTATTTTGATATAATCAAAGTGTTTCATCAACAAAGGGTATAAATAAAAAAGGGAATCTAATTACTATGATTTGATCATTGGTAATGAAGTTCGAATCTATAAGAATGGCATAAAAGAAAATTGTAGAATGCAAAGCGTTTTGAAACGTCAAAATGCAAAGCATCACAATGTGATATTAGATATCAAAGGGGGTTGAATAAAAGGCACCAAATAAATCGTTGTAGTGTAGATGTAGAGACCATTAGCTTAGAAATAGTTAGCACTCAATTAGAATTGGTAAACCATTTGAATTCGTGAAAGTTTTGGGGTTATTCTATATAACCAAAACAATAGCGAATAAGTCCTTGTAGAGTATTCATTGGATACTTTGAATACAAAACCCATAGCTGAAACCAAAAGGAAAGCAAGATTCGTATTGCTTGGATTTTGGTGCATTCTTGAGAAAGCTCACTTCTAGTGATGTTTCTCAATTATGAAGCAAATGGAAAATAGTGTAAAACACGATGAGGATTCAAGACCCTGCATCAGAGTGTTGAGAAGCGCAACGGACAACGTTCCTGAAAGATTCTCTTCACAGAAGGAAAGAATCAATGATTTTTTGATCATTGTGTTTTCCCCACTAGCGTTTTCACTTTATGAAGTAGGATTCAAAATGTAATCCATATCTTGTATGGAGACATTTGTGAATCATTTGTCATGATTATTGGAATATGACATACCTATGAACTACTAAAGAAATAATGGTAAACTAAATTATGAGAAATCCTAGAAACAAAATTCACTTGAGATTAGAAAGCAATTCATTGCTGAATCACACAAGTAAAAGGGGTTACTTGGAATTTTTCCCAAATAACTGCAAAGCCATAGTGGAAAAGGGGGTGAATGACAAAATCACAATTTGTCAAGTATTGGATAAATTCAAATGAATTTGATTCAAATGTGCTAAATGTCTAGTGGATTTAAAACTAGTAAAGTACTAGTATCTCATAGTAAATCTCCAACTTTGATACTTGATCAAAGAATTTTGAAGTTGTTCAAAATAGTGAGTGGATATGAAATTTGCATAAAATTGAGTGGGAGCTATGAAAGTCTTCCTGAAACAATATGTGATTGACATATTTTTGAGTGGGAGCAATGTAAGTCTCAAATTCAAATATGTAGGAGCATATTTTGAGTGGGAGCTTATAGGAGTAATTCTTAAGTATGTTAAGAATGAAAGCGCAAATACTTATAAATAATGATTTATAAGATGTAGAAGTTGATAATAGGTGTATTATGATATTATGTAGTATTCCTTAAGGGATTCTGAAAAGGAGTTTTCAGAATAGAAGTTAATTAAGGAACTGATCCTTAATAACTCAAATTAGGAATATCATTAAGTTAAACATCAATGGTTGAAAGAAAGGAAAAGGATGATCGTCATCCACGACGTTGAGACATAGGTTATTTCTTAGAAAACCACGATGATAACTTGGCATATTATGTGATCCAATTAAGGAACGTTTGAAAGTGATTAAGTTAGAATCACAGAACGTTGAGCTAAGTTTGTCCACAGTGTCTAATAGAGAACTATAGACATGTTTTCCAAATCCAAAAAGGATGACATATCTTAAAGCATAAAGGGTTATGTTATAAGGAAATATGTTGGAAACTCCTATAGATACCAATTAAAGTCAAGTAGGAAGCGAGGTGAACAAAACATCGAAAGTTGCACAGAGTGCACTGGTGTTTCGATGAATACATTTATAATAATAGATAAGGGTACCATCTAAAGTGTTGTATAATGTTATGGCGGGGCTAGTTCACTTTTAACGTAGAATGATGTGTCCCAGGGCACAGTGCCCATGAGAAAGCCCTTGAGGTTAATCTAACGTCACTATAGGCTCCTGGAATCAGGCCTCGTTCTGCTGCCATAGCGACGATGCATTCACATAGATGCTATCATGTGATGATAAAGTATTAATGTCAATCAAAGTTACATTAGTAAGTTGCAAAGGATTTGGGACTATAAAGTACAGACCCAAGACTCAACCTCTTCCATGAGCAAGCATGTTCTAGGTACCGGTTATATGGTGCCAATGATTGAGAACAAATGCAGCTAGTGTATTTGTACTCTAGTGCAAGTGGGAGACTGTTGGAAATATGCCCTAGAGTCAAATAGTAGTAAGGACTATTATCATATTTCATATAGTTTATGATTTAGTTTTATATCTTGTTATAACTGTATTGAGTGGAAACATCAATACACGTGTGATATACAAACAACCAGGGGTTCCTAGTGAAACTCTAGGCACTCATTCATTGGTCAACAGATGATCATGTGGAATTTATGCCAGTTGGAAATGGAGTCATCTCATTCTGTGAATGAGATGATGAACCAATACCCAAGCTAAACATCGTGACCCGATCATGTCACGAAGTTCAACTTATGATGATTAGAAATGGATCCTCGTAGACTATTCCTTAGACCGTGAGGCTATATCAATCACTATCTCCCGAGAGTGCTTAGATAGCATCAAACGCCATCTGGTAAAACGGTGGTTATAAAGGTGTGTTTAGGTATTCGGAGGAAACCGTAGAGGCAATATATGTCAAGAGCGGGATTTATCTGTCCATGTGACGGGAAGACACTCAAGGGCCCACTCGGAGAAGTTATATCCAATAGCTGCACAGCGTGTGATTTGATCATGGGGATATCACTTGTCGGAACGAGTCAAGTAGCATTTTTAATAACGAGATTGAACACGACATGGTGATGTCATTGATCAGATCTCAGGCAATGCAAGTATCGAGAGACAAAGGGAATAAGACACGACTATCTCGGTTCAAACGACAAAAGATCTTCGTGGAACGCACAGGGGTCACATGGCCATCCAGGTCCCTCTATCGATCATTGGTGCGCGAGTGTCCCGACCATGTTTGGAGTGTTCCCGAACCGTGGGGTATCACGCTTAAGGGCTTGATGATGCTTAGAGAGTGTTTATAGGATCGGTAGAATCACCGAAGAAAAGAAGAGAGAAAACCGGAAGGGTTTCGGTAAGTCCCTGAGGCTTAATGGGCCAATTCCCTGAGGGGAAAAGGCCCAAGAGGGGATCCCACCCCTAGGAAGGGCCTAGGGGGTGGCCGGCGGCCCTAGTGGGCCTTCCCCACGTGGGGCCCATGGTGGGGGCTGGCCGGCGCTCCACCCCAACCCTCTCCCGTGTTTAGTCCCACCCCGGGACTTTGAGGGAGGGTGTACCCCCTCCCCCCTATATATAGTGGGGTATTTGGCCTAGATAAATACACCAATAATGAATAAAGGTCTCCCCACTTTTGGGAGGACCTCTAATTGATATTTTCTCTCTCCCCCTCTCTCTCTCTCGTGACCATTGTCCCAAGTCTAGACTGCGCGAGCGAGAGACATCTTCACCGCGGAGCGCCGTCGCGCTGCGGGATTCGGATCCGGGAGCTGTACTTCCGCAACTGCTGTTGGATTGGGGAAGCGGGAGTCATGGTCAGGCACCGGATGTGTGTAACTCCCCGCGAGGTGTCGCATTTGAGGCACTCAAGTCGTTGGAGCCAAGGAGCGCAAGGACTTCATCACGACCTTGAGGTCGGCTTCGGCTCATCTACATCAACCACGCTCTCCTGAGCGTTGACAACGCTTTACGGTCTTCAAGGGTAAGTTCGCGAAAATCCCCTACCGTTACTGTATTACTAATAGATAGGTCCTGGCAGCTTCAGGGGTTCAGGGGCGTAGGGTAAAATTTTATTGTTTTCATACGCGGAACCCCTACACAACTAACCTCGTTCGTCTTTACTCGGAAAACGTAGAATTGAATGTTCTTTCCTGGTAGTTGGACACTCACACCCACGTCACTGCTTACTACTAGAAAATGCACCCATCTACCTCTGAAATGACATTTAATTCAAGAGATATCTATCGCGCTTACTTGTAGCTCAAGTTTGACCTAATTAATTTCGTTAAATTGTCAAGATGCAAAATCTTAGCAAGAAGTTGAACCTATCGTCAAAACTCTCGTTGTTTTTGGATAAATTAATTGTGAACCCTCGATGGGTACCGCCAAAAGATTTTTCTTAAAACTTTCAAAGCAACCTACAATTTACTTATAGTTTCAAATTTGACCTAATTTTGATAAATCGACATATAGTCATTCGGTCACATGGGTAGAGTTAGCTAGGAAGTTTAAAAACTCATAAATAAAACATGGGAATCGTTGGTACAACATGTTGGTCCACTATATATGTCTATAAACTTGGCGTGGCATTCACATCCAATATTCTCCGGACTTCTTACAAAAAAGAATAACCTCGCTCGTCTTCACTTGGAAAATGTAGAATTGAATGTTCTTTCCTGATAGTTGGAAACTCATATTGACGACATTGTTTACTACAACAAGATACTCCCATCTACC
The DNA here is from genome assembly GCA_916181665.1 of Avena sativa. Classification (NCBI taxonomy): domain Eukaryota; kingdom Viridiplantae; phylum Streptophyta; class Magnoliopsida; order Poales; family Poaceae; genus Avena; species Avena sativa. The sequence goes on from OV702290.1 coordinate 420,433,156, forward strand.
TCTGAAAATACATTTAATTTCAAGAGAAATATATCGCGCTTAATTACTTGTAGATCAGGTTTGATCTAATTTCGTTAAATTGTCAAGATGCAAAATCTTAGCAAGAAATTGAACCTATCGTCAAAACTCTCGTTGTTTTAAGATATATTAATTGTCACCCCTCGATGGGTACCTCCAAAAGATTTTTCTGAAAACTTTCAAAGCAACCTACAATTTACTTGTAGTTTCAAATTTGACCTAATTTTGATAAATCGACATATAGTCATTCGGTCAAATGGGCAGAGTTAGCTAGGAAGTTTGAAAACTCATAAATAAAACATGGGAATCGTTGGTACAACATGTTGGTCCACTATATATGTTTGTAAACTTGGCGTGACATTCACATCCAATATTCTCCGGACTTCTTACGAAAAAGAACAACCTCGCTCATCTTCACAATGTTCTTTCCTAATAGTTGGAAACTCACATTGATGACATTGTTTACTACAACAAGATACATGGATATATCTATGAAAATACATTTAATTTCAAGAGCAATCTATCGCGCTTAATTACTTGTAGATCAAATTTGACCTAATTTCGTTAAATTGTCAAGATGCAAAATCTTAGCAAGAAGTTGATCCTATCGTCAAAACTCTAGGTGCTTTATGATATATTAATTGTGACCCATTGATGGGTACCTCCAAAAGTTTTTTTGTAAAACTACAAAGCAACCTATAATGTACTTGAAGTTTCAAATTTGACCTAATTTTTATAAATCGACATAAAGTCATTCGGTTAAATGGGCAGAGTTAGCTAGGAAGTTTGAAAACTTATAAAACATGGGAATCGTTGGTACAACATGTTGGTCCACTATATATGTCGTTAAACTTGGCTTCTGGCATTCAGATCCAATATTCTTCGGAAATTTCTTTACGGAAAAGAACAACCTCGCTCGTCATCACTCGAAAAATTGAGAATTGAATGTTCTTTCCTGATAGTTGGAAAATCACACCGACGACATTATTAACTACAGGAAAATACACCCATCTACCTCTGTAAAGTCATATATTTCAAGAGAAATCTATCGTGCTTACTTTGTAGCTCAAGTTTGACCCAATTTTGTTAAATAGTGTCATGATGCAAAATCTTAGCATAAAGTCAAACCTGTTGTCAAAACTCTCAGTTGTTTCTCATATATTGATTGTGAACCCCCGATGGGTACCTCCAAAAGATCTTTCATATAACTTTCATAGCAACCTACAAAACTTGTAGTATATAGTTCAAATTTAACCTAATTTTTATTAATCGACATATAAAGTGATTCAAGTGGGCAGAGCGATAAGCTATAGGAAGTTTGAGAACTCATAAAACACTAGAAATCATAAGTACAATATGTTGGTCCACTATATATGTGTGAAAACTTGGCTTGTTGCATTTAGATCCTTATTCTTTCCCGATATCACTCGAAAAATTGAGAATGTTCTTTCCCGATAGTTGGAAACTCACACTGACAGCATTGTTTACTACAAGAAGATGCACCCATCTATCCTAGAAAAGACATTTAATTCAAGAGAAATCTATCGCGCTTACTTGCTTGTAGCTCAAGTTTGACCTAATTTCTTTAAATAGTCAGGATGCAAAATCTTAGCAAAAAGTTGAAACTATCGTCAAAACTCTCGGTGGTTTCTGACATATTGATTGTGACCCCTCGATGGGTGCCCCGCAAAAGCTTTTTCGTAGAACTTTCAAAGCAACCTACAATTTACATGTAGTTTTAAATTTGACCTAATTTCGATAAATCGATATAAAGTCATTTAAATGGGCAGAGTTAGCTAGGAAGTCATTCAAATATCGACAAACATTTAATTCAAGAGCGATCTTTCGCGCTTACTTGTAGCTCAAGTTTGACCTAATTTTGTTAAACATTCAAGATGCAAAATCTTAGCATGAAGTTGAACGTGTCGTCAAAACTCTCAGTGGTTTATGATATATTAATTGTCCCCTAAATAGGTACCTCCAGAAGAGTTTTCATAAAACTTTCAAAGCAATCTACAATTTACTTGTAGTTCAAATTTGACCTAAATTCGATAAATAATTGGCATAAAGTCACTCAAGTTGGCGGAGTTAGCTTGGAAGTTTGAAAGCTCATAAAACATGGGTATCGCAGCACAACATGCTGGTCCACTCTTTATGTCTGAAAACTTGTCTTCTCGTATTTAGATCCATATTCTTCAGAGTTTCTTTATGTAAAAGAACAATCTCGTCATCACTCGAAAAATTGAGAATTAAATGTTCTTCCGTGATTGTTGGAAACTAACACCGACGATATTGTTTACTACATCACCCATCTACCTCTAAAAATACATTTAGTTCAATAACAATCAATTGCCCTTACTTGTGTAGCAAATGTTTGACCTAATTTCGTTAAATCAGCAAAAAGTCACTAAACTGTGCAATGTTAGGTGGGAAGCTTGAAACATCGTATTTCTTAAAATTTTGGAATTATAAGAAACCATGTTCCACTTTGTCTGATAATCGGGGCAGTGTAATTATTTTTTAATTGTGGTAGGTCCCGTAGGAGCGAGGTGCTTTATTAGTTAACATGCGGTCGATGGAAGTACAAGTTACATCAAGGACCTCATAAAAATTAAAATTACATCCAAATCCATGTATTTAGCACAAGATCCCTGAAACTAAGCAATGAAGTGTCTTTTGAGGTTTGCGCGTATGCTAGATATTGTAGAGCCAAAATTTGTTCTGAAACAATCTACATTCTAGCTTTTACTACTAGTACGTATAGTAAACAAGAATCCATAAAACAGAGTGATCGTACTATCTATTGGAGTAGTAACTTGGATTGGTTTTTCACATATCTAAGTACTACTACTAATTATAATTTTTCAAAAAAAGTATCACTAATAAATGAAGTACTGGTTTGTCTGATTTGTTGTAAGATATAGTACTACTACTATTACCATTTAAATTTGATAAGACCAAAATAGTTAATTATAGGTTGGTGTCGAAGACATGCATGTAGTCCTTGGTCTCTCCCCTGCATAACTGTACACCCTGCAGGAGGCCGCAGGCTTTTCGTCTCTCTCCAGGAGTAGATCTTCTTGACTCTCACTCACCTAGATCTTCTTGTCTCGGTCTCTCCCTCTGTCTGTACTGTACTGTCTGGTACAGTATAGCGTGGCACCTACTTTATTACTCACATGTAAACTTTCTGCAGTCTTTTTTGTTTTGACGAAGTATGTACAGCATGTGGGACACTGTCTAAGAAAAAAGTGGCCAAGTGCAACTGCCGCTGGTGCGCCCATGCCTAGCGTATTCCTATACAATCGTACCTGTACAGTACGAAACTCAATCAGTATACTCTTCAGTATACCCACCCAACCCGGGTTTTTGGCCGGCGGAAACTACGTCGGCGAGCCGATCTTCCCTCTGTAACCATTACCACAAGTTCGTGTACCGTGTCGGTGGATTCGATCGTGAGCCGGCTGCTATGGACGCTGTCCAGTCTGAGGCGATGATTGAGTGCCCCTACGACGGCTGCTTTAGCTTGGTCGCCTTCGACAAGCTTGACATGCACAAGATCGCATGCTCGCATGACCCGTGCTCCTGCATTGATGCCGCCTATGATTTCATTGCCTCGCCGGCAGGGCTCCTTCCCCACATGAAGGAGGCCCATGGGGTCATAGTAAACAGAGCCATCTACAGCAGCGCCTTTTTTTTGCATCATCCCGACTCCACCACCAACAAGCATGTGGGGATTCACGCGCTTCCTCTGCAGGGATGACGGTGCCGTGTTCGGCCTGACCATCAGCACGCTCGGCCCGGCCGCTGTCGTGTCCTTGGTGTGCATCAGGCAGGACAGGTGCTTGTGGCCGCGGTACATGGTGAAACTGTGTGCGCCTGGCCCGTCGGGGTCGGCGGACTTGTCGATGGTCGAGAGCCTTAATGCGGTAATAGAGCTGACGAGCAGCTTGTCACCGGCCAACCTCCCGTCCGACAAGCTCAGGACGTACCTCGGGGTGCCTCCGTGGTTCCTGATGAAGTTTGGATAATCCACCCTTGTATCTTTCTGGATTTGCATCGACAGGAAAAAATAATCTTAAACTACGGCTAATGATCAAGACTGTAATGGTGTATTAGCAGATAAATAGTACTGCTAGTAGTACTATTTTACTACTCCAGTTTACTAGTAGTAGTCGCATGTATCTTCTCTTTTGGTACTAGGAAGGATGCATTTTGGATGTAAACTAAGTTTGCTGCTAATGTTATTATGGAGTATTTAGGGTTTAGTATGACTTTTATGTAATTGCTCACTTCTACGACATGGACCAGAGATAAACACACTAACCGTTCTTATGGTGCTTCAATTTTAGTCATCTAACTCAGTGATTACGGAATTTTACGCCCAAACTTGTCAATTCGACTTGATTTCAGTCTTGAACCAAGATTGCCGTCGAAATTGCGCTGGTGTGGACAACACATCGACCTGGGTCCAGCGTGCAGGATAGACTGCCCTGAAATTTATCCTAAATATCTAGAAAATAATATGGACATCTACGACATCAACTCAATGTTATCAGAATCACCACGAACCATGTTTTCATATTATATGCGTTTGACATTATGTAAGTTAGTATGTTTGTACATATAGTTGGTCAAACTTTATAAATATTGACTTCGACAAAACCTAGTATGCTTTCTAATTTAGAAATGAGGGAGCATCTAAGTACTAAAATGTGTCGAAATACATGTGTATCTAGACAAAGCCAAGTCAGTAACTCTATTTTAGGATGGAGGGAGTAATTATTTATGAGTAATCTATTTTTCACAAATTTTTTACTGCTACGTCACGTGCCCATGACTAAAGCATGGACCAATGCATCATAATCACGCGACCATGCGGTGGCTATCTACTCCGTACTGGATTACCCTACGTGCGGAGGCGCACTAGTGGAGCACATGCTCGTGCCGTTCCTGAGTACGTAGTAGTACTACTAGTATACGCAAATAGGCGTACAAAAATAGATAGATCTTGTTGCTCGTCGTATTATTATTTTTCCCTATAAGGCAACCTGACGTGACTACTATAGTACTATATTGGCACAACTTCTGCTTTTGGCGCTACAAGATGAATGTGGAACTCTTTGTGTCTGTTCAAAAAAAACTCTGTGTGTAACATTAGTGTACTAGTACTTCTTGTACTTCCTAGGTTTCCGGACGCGCAGTAAAGTAGTGCAGTAAGTTTGTTTGGTCAAGCTGCATGCAACGAGCATTGATTTGACAGGACAATTCAGGTTTTTAGATATCCAAATTTGTAGTCCAGCTCGATGGCTCAAGACATGAAGCAGCTAGTACTCCTCTATCCTCCGGCTGTCGCCCAGATCAAAATGAACAAGCAAAAGATTGTGTATCTTGGAAATTTTCATGACCATTTATTACCTGCAGAGCTTTATTTTGTCTCCTTATAGGCACCTGCAAAGATTGATACTGTACTGTACTAGTTAGTACTACTTGTAAATAACGTGCTACGATTGGGCCTATAGCTAGTACTAGACATAGACTTTAGTAGTAGCTACTCTCGTCACAGTGAATTGTCCAAGAGGTGGAGTTCCTTTTTTTCTCCAAGAGGTGGAGTTTCTTTTTTTTCTCCAAGAGCTGGAGTTCTTTTTTTTCCTGAGAGAGGAAACCTTTTTTATTCCTTCTTTGATTCAAAGAAAATTCAAAATTTTTGTGAAGGATCTTGTCCCTTAGGAAATAATCCTACGCTGTTTTGTTTGATTCATAGGATCCCAATATGTAGGAATTATGTCCCATTTGGAATGTACGATAGGAAAATTATAGGAATAGGAAAAACACGGGAATTGAGATTCCTTCGAAGTATTCCTTTGCTTTCCATGTGATTCAAACACATACTTGATCCAAATTCATGTAGTTTCCTCTTCTTATGTTTTGAGAATCCTGCAAATCAAACGATCCCTGAGAGATGGTCTTTCTTTTTTTTTGTCTTTGATCATTTTTTTGTTTGAACATAGGGTCATAGAGCTTCCTCGGAACACGAGGAGGGTGGAAATTGCACAAACCCGCAACAATTGGATTTAAAATTGCAGGGAACTCCAGATAATCAGGATAGTCTAGTTGCAAGAAACTACTGTACTACAATTACTTTTGGATACAAATGCTGCACATAGCACAAAATTCTCGATTAGCCCTCTTAGCATTATTTCTTACATACCCGGAGCTCAACAGTTGGAGCTCTTCACAACTACGGCTCTAATTGTTGGAGGTTTGTGCAACTAGCCTCAATTGGAGCCCCACCCCACTCACCCACCTTCTACAGTACTACTAGTAGTAGAGTAACGCACCATCAGCCTTTGTCTTCTCCATCGCACCCCAGCCGCCAGTTCACGCCAACGATCTTCCCTCCCTCCCCCACCCCACCCCAGCCCAAAGAAAGCCCCCAAAACACCATCTGCAGCCTCTTTCCATGGTGAGATCGAGCAAGGTTTGTAAAGATCCTGAGCAGTTTCAGAAGGTGTTCACCAAAGGCCCTCTTCAAGTACTCATCACCATTGCGACGCCACCACCGCCTCGAGCCTCGTCGGTTCGTCCAAACATATTCTTCAATCAGCAAAAGAGAGCGGAACTACGCCTTCTTCTCATCCGTTTTGCCTTCCATGTGTTCTTCATTCTCACCCGATGGTGAGACCGTGGGAATCCAAAGACTGCTTCGAAGTGGCGGGCAGCCCGTGCAAGCTGACGCTGCTGGACAGATTCTCCTCCGATGATGTGATGCCAAATGATTTTGATGAGCAGCGAGCAGGCGGCAATGGAGATTGGATCGTCACAGTTGGGACCGATTTCATGTGGGACCTTGCCAACATGTACACTCGTCACAAGATTGTTATTATGAAAGTGTCGGGGTTTGAACCGACCGAAGGTTCTGCACTTACATTTCAGGATGATGCTGATGAAGGTTGATGTACTAAACTGCAGAAGATAGTCATTTGCCAATTTCCGGCAGCTGCTGGGGGATACAAAGATTTCTCTCTAGTCGCCATTTTCAAATTCAAGATTGCTGTCATCAACGGGAATGATAGTCATGGATGGTCAGTTTGTGTGAATGAGTTCCAGGGCTACTTCAGATACTGCGATGCAATTATCCAACACGATCGTGTGTTCGCTGTGACCGAGAACGGCTGTGTTTATGCATGGAAGTCTCTAGAACTTGGTAAATTCTCCTCCCTGCGTATTTTATTAGCTTTGTTCCTGAATAAATTTAAGCTATTTTTTATGAACTTTCATTGGTTAGTAGGAATTCCATTAAAATTTTAGTTTCTTTGGTTCGAAGGAATTCCCTAGGAATTTCAGAGCAATGCAATCTTTAGGAGGTTTTCTTATATATAAGTAGTTTGTTTCATATGATTGAGTTCTGTTGATAGTATTGCTTCGTCTCCTAGTACATCCCATGGAAACTAAAGTATCTACTATGTAGTAGTAAGTACTTATGTGAGACCCAAATATTTTTCCTGAATCAATGTTTATTTTTTCTGAAGTTTCTTAGGTTAGTAGGAATTTCATGGGAATTTAGCCTCTTTGATTCGTATGAATTCCCTAGGAATTTTAGAGGAATGCAATCCTTACTAAGTTTTCTTACATATAAGTAATTTGATTCTTAGGATTGAGTTCTGCTGATAGTATTGCCTTGTCTCCTAGTACTAGTACATCCATGGAAAATATGGTATCTACTAGTAGTATTTACGTGAGACTCAGATACTAGACATATGACATATCATAACTATATAGAATTATAATACTAGGTAAAGCTCAAAAAATTAGAAATTTGATCGACATCTATAAAGTATGAGCGCATATTTCATTCTTGTATTTTCTATCATGTAGAAGTCGATGTTTATTAGGTACTAGTACTTGTAAATTTTGTTAACATGGTCTTGAGAAATGAAGGAGAAGATTCTACAATGATGGAGAAGTGTGTTTTGAGGATTGTGCATAGCGTTCATTGTGCTAAAGACTATCAATAGAATCGTCAAGTAGATGCTAGAATGGAAAAGAAGATCCAACTTCTGGCAATGTTGGGATTCGGAAGTCCTGATCCAATAGTGAATATTTAAAGTTATTCATACACTGCATAGTGGTAATATTATAATAAGATAAGATAAGATATTAAACCTCCTAGAAATAATCCTTGTTGGTTTTCCTTTGGTATATAAGACACCAAAATCTTGTAGGATCCAACCTTGCTTTTTTTCCCTATGAACTTTACATTCAAGATCCTATAGGATTATTTCCTATTTCATTTGATCCCATGAATCAAACTGTGTCTATAGGAGAATTTCCATAGCATATCCCCATTTCGAAAAGAATTAGAATTTCCATAGCATCTCCCTAGGTTGGCATTTTTTTACGCAATCAAACATCTTAAGTATAATCAAGATTTTTGAAAATAGTACTGTATATCAACTTCTACAATGTTAGATCAATATCAATATAATTTTCATGTTATATTTCCTTTACCTTTGAAGGTCCTATCCTTATCCTGTCGCCACGCGATGTGTTGTACCTAACACATGGGTTTGTTGAGGACGATGAGGAGAATGATCCTGATACGTGGTGGTTAGCAAGATCTATGGTGGTTCAATACTTCTTATGGTCTATACGTATGGTGTCTCAGGCAATACAATTGCTGATGATACTAGTGTTATTCACTATGGTCACATCATTCACACCTATCCTTCTAGGTTTGAGTGCATGGTGTTCTCGATGGACAAAAGCCAGCTAACTGTAGCTAACCGATGAAAAAGGGTTACTAACCTTGCGTCATATTCTCTTTTCCTTGGCGTGAACTATCCGATTATCATTGTAGTAGGCGATGCAAATGATCCGCTAGGACATCTGACGAGAAGGAACTGTGTTTACACATCACACCAAGAAATTGGCTACGAATACAGGTCGCGTCCTGAAATTTGCCGCTTCAGTCTGAATGGTGACGTAGTTGTTGGTTTCCACACCAACACTCGCTGGACATGGTCGGAGACTCCATTTTGGTTTATCCCAAGCTTCTCAAACGACTTGGAGTGGAATGAGCCTGTTCAAGGATAGCTCATTTGGTCTCGACCTTCTGTTGAACTCTTTTTTTGGCTGGTTTTTAGCTGATGTACAAGTACTCAGCATTTAGTTTTGCACCCGGTCCTGCTTGTAAAATACTCCGTATGACCAAAAAACCCTTTTGTACACTTGGTAGTTTCTCTAGTATGTATATTTCACCAAGCCGGTAAAAGAACCTTATTAGGAGTATAGTTGTACTCTACAACTACTATTCCGTACATAATTTCTTCCAGAATGTTGTATAATAGTAGTGATGTTAGTATTACTCCTTGCAGGTCCGCAATTTTGTTTCTTTTTACTGCAGTTTGGGTCCTGTAAGCCTAAGTTTGACGTGTTGGTAAGTACTTCGCTCAGAAGCTGCATGCGGTGGAAGGAACACGATGTTTCCAGGTGTACCAGGAAAAACATGTCGCTCATCATGGCATCACCAGTGATTTGACAAGGCAATATTGTACGACGGTGTGCTAGTCAGGTTTTTTTCTTCTTCTGAACAAGTACTCCTTATCTACGCTAGTAGTAGGAAAAAAAAGTAGTAAAGCTCTAATAGTAGGAGTACCAGAGAACTCGATGAAGCTAGCTGGAGTACTACTGTCAGTAGCTGCCGCAGAAGAGAGATGGAGGGAGTTTTGCACATGCCGATGCACGTGGCAGCACGTTCCTTCTAAGACAAGCTGGATTTAACTCCCTCATCGGCCTCCCCCCATGCACACACAGCCTCTTTTACTCAGTCCCTTCTTCCCATCCACTACCGCCCCCTGGCCTCTCGCTCCATATTGTTGCCGACCAGCTCCTCGGCTCCGTCATCTACAGGTGGCAGCGAGATCGGCGCGGCAACCTTCTGTAGGGCGGTGGAGCAGCCACCATCTTTGTCCTGTGGCAACAATGGCGGATTGTGAAATACTAGAACACTCGTACCTATTCCCTCCATTTCATAATATAAGATGTTTTAGCTTATGTGAAACGAGTGTATCTAGATTCACTCCGAACTTACATGATAGAGTTGATGATGCGGTTAAATTTTTATTGTCGATTGCGCGACATTGTCATGTGTAGAGTAGTTCTTATCCCGGGTATGCATCCTTATTTTGTAGACGAAGATTCCATAGAAGATTGTTTTCTGGGCTAGATCCCATAACAAAGAACAGTGGAGATCTGTTCGAAGTTGGTAGTTCGACTGCGCGAACTTTTGAACATTTCCATATATTTGTCAATCAACATCATGTAATCAATATTACAACTTGCTGCAGAAGGAGATAGGGGAAGGACCGAAAAAGAGGATTCTCAATGAAATAGGTTCCAATCCTGTGACTTCTACTATCCCAGATGACAAGGTAAATCAATAGAATGACATACAAAGTTGAAGAAGACTCTCAGTTTCCTGATGACGGAGTAGAAAATCGATGTCAGATCGCTACACCTAAGACGCCTCCTTGTTTACCTTCTGTGGAGACTGATGCAGTTGCAGCTGCAGCTGGTACTGATGAGACTGCACCTGCCATCGTCGTGCCAGATGATGGAGGTGGTGGATTGGTTTTACCATCCGCGGAGACTTGTACGACTGGAGCTGGTATTGAAGAGCCTTCAGAGGACATTGTGGTGCTCGATAGTTCGCCTATTGTGGATACTCATGCTACCGGTGCTGGCACTGCTGTTGGTGCTGCTGATCCCTCTCCCGAAATTATCATGCCACCTGAAGGAGGCGGTGATTTGGGTTTACAATTTGTATAAATTGTTGCACGTGAAGGTGGTGAACTGTGATGCAGAGCTTTCTTTCTTATGATTTGTATGCTTTTCTCTAGAACCTGTATTATGGAGCTACCTTACGCATTTCTTACACTTTTGCCTATTGAACTGTAGTGTGGAACTGGAACTACTCCTAGTATGTAATCATAATATTTGGATGCTTGAGTCTTATTGATGATAAACCAATGCTAGCTGAGTTGCACGAGAATTGGCGTCTGCCACTTGCGGGCGTGGTTCCTAACTCATCTCCTTTTCACAAGCATGGTGAAAAGATGGTTCTGTTCCTTTTCTTGCAATGCCATTATGCTTGTGTTGTTGATCTGGCAATTTTATGCTGATTTTGTCACCCAATCCGCATTTATGTCTCTACATACAAACATATTTGTTCACATGACTTGAATAGAGAATATTATCTTCTTTGCATCGACTAACACAAGGAGACATGCAAATATTTATTTATTTTTGAAAAAACAAGGCAAATGATATGCCATTTTCATTGATAGAGAGGGACATGCAATTCATAAATCATCACCTCCAGCATCTTGTTCTACAGAAGGCGTTATTACCATATCCACAACCTTCTTTTCCTTGGGACGACAGTGTCAAGTGCAGGATGTCGAATCTAAACGCAATCCTGTGCAGGTTCATCAGGACAACCTCCAGCTGCGCTAGTCTCCACAAAAGGTACATCAGTGCTATAGCAGACACCGTTGGAAATGCAAGCTAAAGCTTTTGTTATACTCCTATCAGGACCACAGATAAGGGCCAGAAATTCAAGCTCCGAAATCTAGCGTTACAAAATAGACAAGAGGTTACCCCATCTGGACAATTCATAGCCAATTCACAGTGCAATTTGAGCATCTTACATGATCCTTAGATCTTAGTACATCCGGTTTTTTTATTGGTGAAACGAAATTTGCTAGTACTTTTATTTCTACGAAGAACCTACAAAACATAGCCAAGTCGGACATCTGAATATATCTAACTTTTCTAGAGTGTTATATGTGAAGATATCTTTGCATAACACTCAGTTATCAAACTATCTACGGATATCTTCCCGCTCCTTGGAAAGGCGAAGTCGACGTTCTATAGGGTACATCCATCTATAATGTACTGTACCTGTAAGTACTTCCTCGTCAGGTACATCAACAGCCAAATGCTCCATCGTATCAAAGAAGAATGGGGAATATATCAGGTCAAAAGCTTGCACAGGATCTCTGTCAAGTCCTTTTTAAGATGTTTTCGAACTCTTCTGTCTAGAGCTTTACTATAGATTTACCTAAAGAACACACCTACCCAAATATGCAAGAACCTTGTAAATCTAGATGGTCACAAGCTTTAACTATTTCTAGGAGATGTGGAGAACAAACCAAAGCCAAGAAGAATGTCCAGTTCCTGAATCTAGCAGGCGAAGCGTGGGGATCGCCCAGCTGACCGCCGGCCGGTGCGTCTCGTGAAGAACGGCGTGGCCAATAATGGTAGGCCGACACTGTTGATAGAAAGGTGTCGGGAAGTTTTTTTATGGCGTGGAGAAGTTTGCGGTCTGGTTCTAATACGGTAAATCTCCCATAAGAACGGCGCAAAATTTGAAGAGACAGGGGCTGGTCGCTCGATTGAGGACGGGCTTAGGAAAGTTTGGGGTCTCGGCGGAAAGTTTTGGCAGGCGTGGGGTGTTTATCCACAATTTTCACAGAAATATGTGTGAATATTTTAATCAGATTTGCTAGTTCTCAAGAGTCACCTCTCTCTCCATTGGATTTACCTCACGATTGGTGCAACGTGAGGGTTACACATTTGTTGCAACATCTTGTAACTGGGAATTTAATGAGTTGCAACTACTAGGTTACAACTGAGTATTAGCACAATTAGTAGGGTGACGTCAGCTCCTTAACATAACAAGTTATCAGGTGCCTGGGATCTAGGCGCTCATATTTTATACTTTTTTCCCTTGTTGACGGCTTTGTTTCGAATCCGGCCGAGCCCCAGCATGTATCTTCGGATTTTAACTATCGAGCCCAAGAAATTAGCCCATCCGGCCTCATTATAGCCCAAGGCCTTCTAACTCGGCCATGTTTTGGGTCATTCGGCCGTGCAAATAGCCTAGTTAGATTAGACGAGAGCCCATGCAAAATAGCCCATCAATCCCTGCCTGGCTCATTTTTCTTCAATTCGGCCTTTTTTGGACACCGTCCACCCACCCCTAATAAAAATTCTGCGTATCCATGTTTTTAAGTACTACCTACTATATTATTTATACTTAACATTTTTTAGTTGAGCTGCTAGCAATCATGTGTAGCAGATGGACAAGTAATTTTTTAAGAAGAAAAATAAATAAGGTATATACGATGTTAGTATACATTTTTATGTTTTATTAAAGGATAACAATTTTCTTGTATAGTAAGGCATGCAGTTTATCTATAGCAATATTTTTATACTGAGAGGCTGACATGGCCGACCCACCTGCCTGCAGCTAGCGCCCATCAACCTTACCATACAATAGATCAAGTTTAATGAGCGTGTTTAAAAAGTACTTGTACAATAGTCTCGACCAAAAAAAAGAAGACCAAGATCGACACGTTTCTTGTCGAGAGAGGCTGACATGTGGGCCCCAGCAGCAAGACCATACACGCCTGTCGCATGGAACAACGTTACCAAGGTCAAACCGGCGGACGCGACCAAAAAAAATGTCCAACATACACACGTTTCCTCTACATAGGCGGCTGACATGTGGACCCAGCAGGGAGACATTATATGGGTGCTGTATCGAGCAACGTTGCCAAGTTCCAAACAGGGAAACGCGAGAGAAGAAAAAAGTCTAGCATGCACACGTTTCCTGCACAGAGGAGGCTAACATGTCGGGCCCACCAGCCTGTATAAAAAGCTGAAGCAGCAAGCAACGCTATCAAGTTCGGAATACGAAGGCGCGATAGAGGGTAAAAATTCTATCATACACACGTTTCTTCTAATGAGAGGATGACATGTGGGGCCTAGCATCGTGATTAAACACTAGATGCATCGAACAACGCTATCAAGTTCGGAACACGGTAGCGCGAGCGAAGGAAAAAAATCCATCATACACACGTTTCTTCTAATGAGAGGATGACATGTGGGGCTCAGGAGGTTGGTTAAACGGTAGATGCGTCGAGCAGCGCTATCAACTCGGAACGGGGTAGCGCCAGCGAAGGAAAAAATTCTATCATACACATATTTCTTCTAATGAGAGGATGACATGTGGGGCCTAGCATCATGATTAAACGGTAGATGCATCAAACAGTGTTATCAACTTTGGAACAGGGTAGCGCGAGCCAAGGAAAAAAATCCATCATACACATGTTTCTTCTAATGAGAGGATGACATGTGGGGCTCAGGAGGTTGGTTAAACGGTAGATGCGTCGAGCAACGCTATCAACTCGGAACGGGCTAGCGCGAGCCAAGGAAAAAAATTCCATCATACACACGATCCTTCTAATGAGAGGCTGACATGTGGGACCTAGCAGCCTGACAAAACGGTAGACGCCTCGAGCTACGTTATTGAGTTCAAATCAGGGAGGCGCGACCGAAAAGTATGGTCCGATAGAGACAGTGACGTCTGGGGCCCACACGCCTCAAAAGACTTCGGCGAGTCAACATCGCGTGAGGAAACGGAAATCTTTCTTCTGCCACACGCTGGCCGAGAATCCTCCATGTTTTTAGCAGATCCGTCATAGTAGAGGGCCGCGAAACCGGAATTTTTTTTCTATCGGCCACGTCCGAGCCGAGAATTTCGTCGCGGAAGACGCGCCTTCTACGAGGACCGTCGGGCCAATTCGTTGCGGAAGGAAACTTTTCTTGTAGTGTATAGTGTACGGATTAACTTTGAACATTGACCGTTTTATCAAGACTAGCAAATCCAAACATTGACAACCGCTGGATCTTCTTTTCCATTCTTAGCATCTAGAAAGATTCTACTTTAGCACCATTAACGCTAGTATGCGCAAACCTCAAAACACAAACTCCATTGCTCAGTTTTCAGGGTCCTTATGCTAATAAATGCAGGGACTTGGATGCAACTTTCATTTTTATGATGTCCTTGATGTAACTTGTACTTCCACCGACCATGTTAACTCTCAAGCATCTCTCTCCTACGAGACCTACCATTTGATAGGTCATTCACAATACTTCTTATCTTCTATTTATCGTGTCTTATCTCTTACAATACAATAAAATAAACCACTGCATAGTATACGGATTAACTTTAAACATTGACCGTTGGATCAAGACTAGCAAATCCAAACATTACCAACTGTTGGATCTTCTTTTCCATTCTTAGCATCTAGAAAGATTCTACTGATAGTTTTTAGCACGATGAGCGCTAGTATATGTGCAAACCTCAGAACACACACTTCATTGCTCTCAGTTTCAGGGTCCTTGTGCTAAATGCATGGACTTGGATGCAATTATCATTTTTATGAGGTCCTTGATGTAACTTGTACTTCCACCGACCGTGTTAACTCTCAAGCACCTCGCTCCTACGAGACCTAGCATTAGATCACCCATTCGTAATACTTATATTATATTTATCTTCTCTTATCTCTTACAATACCATACCATCACTATATAGTGTACGAAACATTGACCGTTTGATCAAGACTGGCAAATCCAAACATTGCTAACAACCATTGGATCTTATTTTCCATTCTTAGCATCTAGAAAGATTCTACTGAAAGTCTTTAGCATGATGAACGCTAGTATGCGCTAACATCAAAACACACACTTCATTGCTCAGTTTCAGGGTCCTCGTGATAAATGCATGGACTTGGATGCAATTTTTTATTTTTTACAAGGTCCTTGATGTAACATGTACTTCCACGGACCATGTTAACTCTCAAGCACCTCGCTCCTACGAGACCTAAAGTTAGATCGTCCATTCACAGTACTTCTTATCTTATCTTTATCTTGTCTTATCTCTCACAATACCATACCACTACATAGTGTACAGAAAAATGAATGTTTGATCAAGACTGGAAAATCCAAATATTGCTAACCATTGGATCTTCTTTTCCATTCTTAGCATCTAGAAAGATTCTACTGATAGTCTTTAGCATGATGAACGCTAGTATGCGCAAACCTGAAAACACACACTTCATTGCTAAGTTTCAGGGTCCTTGTGCTAAATGCATGGACTTGGATGCAATTTTCATTTTTATGAGGTCCACTTGTACTTGCTTAACAAAGGAAATCAGCGTGGTGCTCAATCCTGCAGCCTTACAGTGTGATACTCCTCCTCTATGCAAGGAAAATAAATTGTATACTAGTCTCTCCTTTGCTGCATCACGCCCATATTCTAGCTGATATCTCCCTCGTCCATAGTGTGGTACTGCGCACGTGTGCCATGGTACTATGGCGGCTATGTTTCTATCTCTTTTTTCATAACTTTGCTCTCACATCGAACCGCGTTCAACACCTCTTCGTTGCAGCCCTCTTGGGCCGCCTTCTCTAACCCCATAATCTTTTCTATATTAGCTCTTCGTTTCCCCCTCCATTTCGATCCTTCTTTTTCCTAGTACTACTATTTTCTTTACGGAAAACAACGTTCCAGTTTTAGAAAAAAATCCTGTCACTTGGAAAATTGAGATCATCTCTTTTCATAATAGTTCTTGGAAACTCCCCTTGGCAAAATATTGTTTACAATAATGCCAAGATGCACCAATCTACATAATATTGGGAAATTAGCATAAACTATGATGTGGATCACAGGATATGGCATTGACCTTGGTCGTCCGACTCAAAACCTATTCATACGCATTGCAGGACAATTTTGTGAACCTGGTTTTTGAAAAGTTGTCAAAACTCAAGTTTATCATTTTGCATGGCATGTGATACATGCAAAAGGACGCCATGCACATGTCTTCCATAAAATTTTAAGAATAATCCACCTCAGCCTCATGTTACAATTCCTTTACTTTCCTATGAATCTAACACTTCTTTAAGAAAAATTCCTATAGGCTCCAAATCTTGTAGGATTTAACTGAACATGATATTCTAATAATACTATGTTTTACCTATTCCTTTTTTCCTATCCCGCCAATCAAACAGGCCCAATGTTGAGACTCCCAAGGGCAACATTTCCTACTATGCCAAGATGCACCCATACACCGAATTAATGTGGGAACAGTACATTAACTATGACGTTGATATGGCCATGACCTTTTTTGGTCATTAGGGTTGAAACCTAATAATATTCATACATGGTGGGAAAATATCATGGGGCTGGTTTCCAGAAGCTCTCAAATCCCATGGTTATCAGTTACCTAACAGGTTGTACACGTGACGTGATAGGATGCCATGCGTAAATATTTGTTTTTCTGTTTTTCTTTATTACATGTGATTGTTTCAAAACGGGTTCAAATTTGTCAAGATACAAATTCTTAGAAGGAAGTTGAATTTGTCAAAACTCTCAATATTTTCGATATATGAACTACCTGATGCGTACCACCAAAAGCTTTTTGTAGAACTTCGATAGAAATCTACCACTTTCTAGAGCTTCTAGTTCAAATATGACATGATTTTGTTAATAGAGACATAAAGTCATTTGAGTGGGCCGAGTTAGCTCGGAAGCTTTGAAAACTCATAAAACTTGGGAATCATACATAAAATATTGTCCACTATATCTGGAAACTTGGCTTGTGGCATTCAAAACCATGTTCTCTGTACTTTCTGTGCATAATATATTCATGGTGCTAGAGGCCAACAATAATGGGATCTTCTATATGCTAGACATGACATAATCAAGTGTACTGAAAGAGATCAAATGGTCAACAATATCGGATTTTGCCAATCTATATCCAATTGCCGATGTTCCAAGTTATTCGTACACTATATAGTGATATGGAAATTTTGAAGCAACATAGTCGTTTTTTCTTTTGAAAAGATGTGTCAAGCACTATATAGTGGTATGGAAATTGTGGCACATGCATTTTACTAGTATGGATATGGATGATCAGTTGATGTGAATCTCGGCCTTGAATTCCTGGACATATATGTTACGGTCTACTACCTTTTTCTATTACTAGATGGACGCTAGCCAAATTCAAAATCTGAATCGAGCGGCAAAATCACGCACCAACGTTGAAGCATTTCCCACCCCACCGATTCAAAACCTTTGAGCCAAAATCTCCTACCGGAAAGTACCATTTTTCTATTATTATTAGCTGGACACGGGCCAAATTCAAATCTTAATCGAGCGGCAATATCACACTCCGACCTTGAAGCATTTCGCGCCCCTCTGTTTTAAAAACTTTTTTTAAATTTCCTGTTCTACCCATTGTTCAGACGATAGATGGGTATGCTAAATTCAGTAGCTCGGGGGCACGATCGCAATTATATTACTATTCACCTATATTATGGTCCCGATTCACGCAGTTTTTCCCGCTCGCCCTCCCAAAAATTACAAGCTCCTATGTCGCCTCCACGACCACCGTGCACACCGACTTGATCTGTGGTCTTGTGCGCTGCCACGGAGCCGCTTCACCGATGCTCACCCACCGTATCTAGTTCACCGGTTCTCTCTGCCAGTCCACCAAAGCCGCGGTGTCATTCACCATGCCGAGGGCGTCATCGACCGCCCAAGCTTTGCTTCCTCACCGCTGATGGCATCATCGACTGCCCAAGCTCTGCTTCCTCGCTGCCGAAAGCTACCCAACCATACCGGATCCGCTTCACCGGTGTCCACCGGACGTGATCTAGTTCAAGGAGTTCCATGTCCATCGCTCCAAACCAGCTGCACGGCCATCTCCATTCACTGCACCAGATCTGCCTCAACGATGCTCTCATCCATCGTGTTCAAGCCAGCATCGACTGCCCAAGATCTGCTTCCCCGACACCAATAGCCACCATAACCATAGCACCCTCGGTGACCTGGACATCACTCACGCGGTACCGACGATGCTTAAACGCCTCTCTGACCAAGGTTAACCAAATCTCCAACCCGTTTTTGTTCTGTCAGCAGTATAGCAGGGTCAAGCCTGTGAACTGCATTTTTATAATCGTGCTAGTACATACAAGTCACTGGGCATTCTTGTTCTTCGTGCTAGTACATGCAAGGTCATTAGATATGTTGGTTTGTGTTGGGGGGATACCCTCGGGTAGGGTAACACCAAGGTATAAAGGCCGAGTTAGCCGAGGTACGACACGGTCAAAGCAAGTGCTGGCCGGGTCACCTCAAGGCAGGCCAACCTATGGAGTAACCTAGCCAATGGAGCATCTCTTTAGCCTTAGCCCGGCCAGCATGAAACATATGCCGACCATGTTTGTCTATCTATTATGCAGGTACCCTCATAGCCGGATTAGCCACGTGCAAGCTGGACTATCATATGGCTTCCAAGAGAAGGAAGGAATCTCCCGCTGGTCAAAAGGTGGCTTTGTTAGCTGTAGCATGAGCAAAGCAAAGCAGGGAGGAGAACCAGCGGGTCAGGGGCGACCAAGATGACGCGGGAAATGTCGGTTGACGTAGCCCGTGTCTGATGACTCTTAAAGGCAAGGATCACGTTGCGGGTTACGTCCAAAGCCCGGACGAGCCGTTAAAGGGAATAAAGAAGCATCTAGCTTTAACCAAGGGGCATATTCAGAGAATATGTTGCCATGTGTGCCCTAACTTTGTAACCCGGGCTCCCTATATAAGGAGCACCGGGGCCTCCGTAGAGGGGGATTGATCATTTTCTCTGTGTAAGTTAGAACTCTAGAGCTAGGTTGTGGGGAGTAAGAGACATAGTCTCCTTCTCATGAATAGCTGGAGGAGCACTTGTGTCCACCATTGATATAGAAAATACAAGAACATCTATGCGTGGAATCACCATGTTTTCCCTCCCTGGATTCCCCTAGCACTCATTGGCCCCATCTTTAGCCTATCCATGGCATCTGCCGTGCCACCACCACTATAGTTGGCGCCCACCGTGGGGCTAGCAGTACTAGCACGGGTGAAAATCCAGACGGGAAGCATCTCCAACACCGGAGAGCGCGTCCTCTCTGGCCTGGTTCAGCGCTTTGGTGCGCTAGACTACGTCAGCGACAACACAGGGAGCTTTGGCAGGCATCCCCCTCCATGCAATGGCGTCTTCATCAAGCTTGGCGCGCGCAAGATCTACGTCAGCGTGGACGAGTCCTGCGTTCATCTACAACACGTCGTCGAGGGAGGCGAGCCACCTCTTAGTGCAGCTCTTGGTGTGCGTATCACTTGCCCTACTAGCAGATTTGAGGTCCTGATGACCGCGCCAGATGCGGGAGCAAGCAAGTCACGCCGAAGGAGACAAGTTCTAGGTTTCCACCACTAGAGAGGCTAGAGAATGTGCTCCAGCAGGCAATAGATAGCCTAGCAACGCCAATAGCACCTATGGTAGATCCGTCTCAGGCGCAAGCTGAGTCAGAAGAAACTAGACAGAAAATGTTAGCTGGGGCAAAGAAAGTAGCAGAGTTATAGCAGTGCTTGAACATTACTTTGAGGGAATATGCTAAGGAAAACCGCATAGATGGAGTAAAAATCCGAGGTAGAAACCTGATTACCGAGATTGACATGGAATACGAGCCTAGGCCAGGTCAGACAGCCAAGATAGTAACAGGAGGACTGGAGAGGTACAGTACCCCGGCAATGAACCTCAGGGCAGCAAATGCGGCTGTGTCCGAGTTAGAAGGTCTAACTGGGGAGGCTCGGCAAAGGCAACAAGAAGGGTGAACCACTTGCTGAGGGTCGCTTGCCAGCAAAATGAAGAAATGAACAAAGCAAACCCAGTTCCACCAGGAGCATCGCACGTGGTTCATTCGGCTAGAAATAACCTGGCAAAATCCGGCGGAGCCGCATCGTCTCCGGGTCACAATCCCAGGAGAGAGGAGGTAGTAAACTCTGGGAGAAGAGACAAGTAGATGGTCCCCTATGACCCGGTGAGAGCTAGAAGAGGCAAAGCAGTGCAAGTAGATGAAGATCGTCAAAGCACCAGCCAAGGTGAAGCTGGCCGAGGTAACCGTGACCAAGGCAATGCCGGTCAAAGAAACAATGCCAACGGCAATGCGGGACAACATGATCTGGTGGGAACAGGACAAAATGTACCTCGGCAGCACCAGCAGCGCGCGCCTCGGCAGGAGAGAAGTGTAGGTCAAGCAGCGCAACAACAGAATGCTTGTTCGGATCAGGAAAGATACAACGATGGTTATTCGGCTATGAGCAACGACGGATACCCCACGCCGAACCACCATATAATTGGGTCAAGGCTGGGAAGCAAAAACTTGCATCCAGATGATGCGAGGCTGAAACTGTCATTGTATTGGGAACGGCAGTACCTAAGCAGGTTAGATAGAGGTGTGGGGACTAGCAGGGAAGCTCTCGACGGTGTCCGCGGGCGGGATTGGGTACAAGGAAGTGTAGCGAGACACAGGAAGTACCCAGGTTCGGAGCCCTCATGGTGAGGTAAAGCTCCTACTCCTGCCGATCTCACTATGAGTGGTATACAGGCTACAATCGATCCTCGAGCTGTATTCTCTAGCTACTGTCTTAAATGCATAGAGACCAACCCCTTCTTCTAGAACCTTGCCTCTCCTTATATAGGCAGAGAGGCAACGGTCTCACTAGCCAGTCCGGCTGGCGGGCCCCACAGGAGGGTCCCTGCCGGCTGGTCATCTACAGTACTTGGTACACTTACATCCCATCAGAGTACAAGCGGTAAGGTCGTCATGGGTACAGTAAACGCCATGCGAGCCTGTCGTCAGCGTCTGGCCACTGTTCCCACGTCACCCCGCCACTACTAGAAAACAACTAATCCGTGGCGCACCTGTTTTGATCATCCGTGGCGCACTAGGGGTGTGCCGCGAGGCGCGCGCTACGGGTAAAAGTTAGCCGTGGCGCACTAGGTGGCGCGCCACGAGTATGAAAAGTTAGCCATGGCGCACTAGGTGGTGTGCCACGAGTATGAAAAGTTAGCCGTAGCACACTAGGTGCTATGCGCCACGGGTACAATTTCAAATTTCAAAAAAAAGCAGGATTTGATCTAGATCTAGATCTAGATCAACCCACCGGCCGCCGTCGTCGTCGGAGGGTGCAGTAGGAGGAGGGCCCGGTCGGAGTATGGTGGAGGAGATTGCATCCGGAGGTGCACGGGGCAGGGCGCCATTAGAGGATGGTCGGGGAGGGTGTAGCCGGAGGTGGTCGGAGGAGGGCGCCGTTGGAGGATGGTCGGAGGGTGGAGGAGTGAGGAGAAGAAGAAGGTAGGAGAGGTGGAGGAGTGAGGAGAAGAAGAAGGTAGGAGAGATGGAGGAGAATGAGAAGGTGGAGAAGGGAGGAGAAGTGGAGAAGGAGAAGTAGAAGTGGAGGAGATAAGGGGTGGGTGGGGAAGATATATATGGAGGATTAGGTGGTCAGGTGGTGATTCGAATTTCGAATCCCGCCCAACTTACTCGTGGAGCACTAGGGGTGCTGTGCTACCACTAAGTGGCCTCCATTTTTTTCTGCAGGAAAAAACGATCTTTTGATCATAACTTTTTACTCTTTTCGAATTTTGAAAATCTAAAAAATCGCCAAATGACCAGAGGTGGTTGTGAGTGGATGCAAAATCTCCTTCTCGTCATTTTGGTATATTAAACGTTTTTTTTCGAATTCGTATGCAAAAGTCGAAATTCATGTTTGTTAATTTTCCTACACACTACACCACACATTACCTACATACATGTGAAAGGATTTTATTTTTTGAATTGTTTATCATTTTCATTTATTTTTTGCAAGGCTAAAAAGGCGATCCACGGGGGGGGGGAGGGAGGGAGGGATTGGTGCAGGAAACTTACCTGTGGCGCACTAGGCTAGGGTGCCCTACGGGTAAGTTCTCCCAGCTACACAGCAGGCCGCAACCCACATACCCGTAGCGCACTATGTCAGAGTGCGCTATAACTAAGTTTCACACCTGTAGCGCACCGCGCACAGGTGCGCTACAGCTAGGTTGTCTGCGGCCACCTGTGCCCTGGCCCATAAGTAGCCGTGACGCACCAGCCCCGTGTGCGCCACGCTTACGGCAGTTAGCCGTAGGGCACCTGTAGGCAGTGCGCCACGCCTATTTTACCCGTGGGGCACCACTAGCACGTGCGCCACGAATGTGTGGATTACCTATAGACGTTTTCCTAGTAGTGCACAAAGTCTTCGGTATGGTCAAGTAGTTGTGGGTCTTGTCATCGTACCAGGGTGTACCGTGCACTGTGGAGCACGTCGCACTGTCCTCTTTATTGAGTCCGGCTACGCTGATGTAGTCAGCCCCGTTCCTTGCTACTCCTCGCGGCTCCAGCTACCCTGAGGTAGCCGACTTGACTTGCTCTTGTCCGCCTGCGCTCAGCCAGTCGGACATGATCCGATTGCCCTGATTCTTGTCTGGTTGGGGTATCCAGAGGTCATCCCCCTGACACTAGCCCCCGAGCGCGTGTAGATTTCACCCTTAGGTGAAATGTGCACGCGCTCCTCTCCAACTTTGAATTTTCTGGCCGGCTACGCCTGGCGGTTACACTACTCGTGACGTCAGTGCTGACACCGGCCACGCGCACACGCGCCATCATTACACTGCGGCGGGCAGCGTAACGTCCTGTCGCACGTCGCCTCAGGAACTGCCGTCTGCCTCTTCGGTTTCTGCTCCGGGATCGTCTGCGCATCCCATGCCTGCACAAAGGATCCTGCGCAGTGGGGAGAGCGGGGTGCGGCTTTATGGGCGCCACGTGGCACCGCGGACGGTTCCGCTTCCGGGTCTTTAAATGGCCACCCGGGGAGAGAGGTTTGTCCTTCCGTTCGTTGCCTTCCCAATCTTCCCCTGTGCCCTTGCCTTCCTCGCTCTGCCTCGCTTCCTGCTGTTGTTGTAGCCCGTCGCACTGCCAGTTTAGCATCGTCGGAGGTACGGGCCACCGCCACTCCTTCGGTGCGACGCCCAGCGAGCCGGAGATGGCCGCCGATCATGGAGCATGGTGCGGCTCCTCCATGATGGAGGAGCACATCAAGAAGTAATGTGCCACCTGCGTGCTGCCACCGGAGACGGAGGTGGAGGTGCGGCTGGCACCAGAGGGAGAGGAATCACCGCACCTGGTGGAGGGGGAGCGGGTGATTTTTCTGTCGTATCTCGCCTGTGGCTTCGCGCTACCGGTGCACCCCTTCTTCCTCACCTTCCTCGCCTTCTTCGACCTCCACCTTCACCACCTCGGCACCAATGCTATCGGCATGTTGGCGCACTTCGTGGCCTTCTGCGTGAGTTATCTCGGGATCCAGCCGGATCTCGGGCTCTTCTGCCGGCTCTTCCGAGTCCGGCCGTAGGTCCAGTTCACCAAGGGGCCGCTGGTAACGTGCGGCGACGCCTCCATCTACTCCCGCACGTAGACCGGCTACCCCAAGTTCCGGCTGCAGGACATAGTGCGACTGTGGCAACAGTCGTACTTCTACGTCCGCAACCTAATCGATGAGGACTGGATCAATCTACCGGCTTTTCAGGACGTGGAATCTAGCTGGCAGCAATGGGATCTGAAGATCTACGGGGAGAAGGCGGATTCAGATGCGATGCTGCAGCGCATGCGCGCCCTCATCACTGCTGGCTTAACTGGCCTGGACATCACCCTCAGCTAGATGTCCAGGCTGGTGATGCCACTGCAGCAGCGTGCGCACAAGATGTGCTTCTACTCTGGCCGGCTGGACCCGGCCCGGCTGTCCCACCGTGATCCCCGCTACCACAACTTGAAGGAGTGGGTGTGGATGATTATGAAGGAGCGGCTACCAGAAGGCTGGAAGTTCGGGTTGGCCCCTTACAGCCGCAACAACCGCGTGCCCCGGGTAAGTTTTGCCAGCCGGATTTTTCCTTTCTTGTGATTTTTTGCTGTTCGGTTAACTTCTTGCGCTTCTTTATTCTTGGCAGATGTTCCCCTGCATCCTCCGGGAGGAGGGCGAGTCCCCCCTCCAGAACTTCACTCCTGACCTTCCCAAGCCAGGTGCTCGCCGGTCTGGCGAGGTGTCGGATGGGGACGGCGACGTCTTCCCTAGCAGGAACGACGAGTCGACCCCCGACCCCCATGCGGAGGTTGACGAGGAGGAGGACATGCTGGCTCCTGAGCCGACTCGGCGCCGTGCAACATACGGCGACTCCAGCCAGTCCGGCGCTGGCGGGAGCGGCTCCAGCCGGTCTAGCGGAGGAGGTGGCGGGGCCAGACGGCCTGCCATGTTGGAGCCGACCCCCAAGAGGAGCCGGACCGGCGCCCTTCCGCCCAGCCGCCTTGGTCGCAGGAAGGGGCCGCCCCCCGTGGTGCCGGGGTAAGTTCCTCGCTGGCCCTTATGCCTTTTTCCTCCTTTCCTTTTGCTGATTTTTGCTTATTTGCTTTTGTCTCTTCCTTGTCTTCTTTTGTTCAGTGTGCTGGTTTCCTTTGGTGCCGCGAGCTCGGCCCGGGTGCCTACTGGCTCACCGCCCCGCGCGCCGGACACCATGCCGCCCGCATCCGCTTCTGCTCCCCTGCTTCGTCCAGGGCACCGTCTCCACCACCACCTCAAGCTGATCCGGCTGCCGCAGCCGGAGCAGGGGATGCTCCGCCGACTATGGTGGTGCAGCCGGAAATGGCTGTGCCTTCTTCACAAAGTGGAGGTTGTTCCCCTGTGGCAGCGTGGAGGGCCTCCGCCGGCAAGGAGCTCATGGTTGTCACCGACGACAACTCCAACGACGAGCCGGAGTGGTGCACGGCAGTGGCCGAGGCGAAGGAGTCGCTGGTCGCCAACGCCATCGATGATGACGCCTCCTCTGCCGCTTCACTGGCAGACCTTGCCGCCACCCTCGAGCTAGCGGTGAAGGAGATCCGGCTGCTCGAGGCCGCAGCCGGCAGCAACCGGACCCTGGAGTAGAAGCTTGCGGCTGCCAACGGGACCTCCCAGAGTAAGTCCCTTCAGCCGGATAACCTGGTCTTTCCTCTTCCCCATTTTTTTGCTGATAGCCGGTTTCCGCAGCCATCATGTTGTGCGCTCAGCGGGAAATCGATCGCCTGAAGAAGGCGAATGACCGGCTGAGCAAGTCCGATTCTATGCTTCGGCTGCAGAATAAGGGCTGGCACGCCAAGATGGACGCCCTGGAGGCCACGTCAAGGAGCGCGATGCCACCCTTGCCAGCCGGGCCCAAGGATTTGACCTCCTCGAAGCCCAGAACAAGGACCAAGAGAAGGAGGTCAAGCGGCTGATAGTTCGGGAGAAGGCTCTGATGGAGGAGCTGATGCAGGTTGGGCACACGGTGAAGGGTAAGTTTTCTCTCTGACTCTCTTTCTCTTTACAGATCCGGTAGCCGGATCTGACGTTCCTTTTTTCTAATAGCTTTTTATCCCGGCGTAGACCTGCTGGCATATAACCGGTTGCAGGAGAACTGGCCAGGGGAGCAGCCGACCGACCCGGAGTTGGTCGTCCTCCTTGGCGAGGAGGCCGCCAAGCTTCGCCAGGCGGCTCAGGCTATCTTCACGTTTCTATGGATGGATGCTCTGGTTCCGCAGACGATGGCGCAGCTGGCGGCCAAGGTGGCGGAGGTGTCGTTTACCGTCGATCGCCTGAGGGATCTGGCGGCGCGAGCCGGGGCAGAACTGGCCTTGGCCCTGATGCTCTCTTGGTACAAGGACGCTTGCATCGAGAAGATCGACGGGGGCTTCCATGCCGGTGACGACCTCGCCGCCATCCGCCAGGCCCATCCGGAGCTCCGGGCCTCCGCCATCAAGATCGCCAATTACGCGGACATTGACGAGGTCCTCACCGACTCAGAGTCTGCCGACACTCCTGATGCGGAAGCCTCGTCGCAGCCGACTGGTGGGGACACCGGAGCCGGATCTGCCAATGCGCATCCTCCACCTCCCGAGACCGCTTCCAGCCAGGATCCTCCTAATGGCAAGAGCCCTGCCGCCTATATATGATCCCCGAAATGCTGGGTGTACTTGTTATTTATCTTGTTTCGTTTGAACCTTATTGTCTGTGCCGGCTGTCTCTGATGCCGGGTGAACTCATCGGAGCTTTGTCTCCCCTTTTTTTATCCAACTGAACTATTTGGCTTGCTTCCAACTTGTGATTTTTGTGTGCTTTGAAGTTTTGACATTTTTTCGGTTGAATTTATCCGGCTGTCTTCACTCGGCTGAACGCCTTTAGTCGGGGAACTCCAATTCCAGTGGGGGCGCGCCAGCGCACCCACTGGGTGTAGCCCCCGAG
The DNA here is from genome assembly GCA_916181665.1 of Avena sativa. NCBI lineage: Eukaryota > Viridiplantae > Streptophyta > Magnoliopsida > Poales > Poaceae > Avena > Avena sativa. The sequence goes on from OV702290.1 coordinate 420,460,214, forward strand.
ATTTGGAGTAGCTGGCGTGGCCAGGTGCTTCGAATCTTCTTTCTTTCCTTCAAGTCTTTAGCTTCATCCGACTAGACACCTCTAGACGGCTATCCCAACCTAGGAGGTACCCGGTTACTTTCGCTGGCTGAATGCCTGCGGCCGAGGGAACTTCAATTACAGTGGGGGCCCGCCAGCGCACCCACTGGGTGTAGCCCCCGATATTCGGAGTAGCTGGCACAATCAGGTGCTTCGAATCTTCTTCTTTCTTTTCTTCCTGCCCTTGCCCTCACCTGGGCTCCAAATATCCGGCTAAACGCCTTTCGCCGGTCGAGAACTACAAGATTCCACTAGGGGCGCGCGAGCGCACCTAGTGGGTGTAACCCTCGAGATTCGGAGTGCTTGATGAAGGCAAGGACTTCGAATCTTCCTACTTCTTGAATTCCGACTCGATGTAGTCGTACAAAAACAAACATACATACATTCCCACCCGTCAATAGGTTAGTCGGTTAAGATAGCGCCTTTTTAGCCGGAAGGCGGATTTGTTTTTTGAAAACTAGCTTATGCCTCTCTGGACACTTAGCCACTTTCCCGTGTGCTCTGCTGTTTACGCTGTATCCTTGCCGAGCAGCTGGGTTGCGGTCTGCAGCCGGAATCGAAGGGAGCTGATAGTACATTGCGCACGGTACTAATGGCTTAGTAGCCGTATCGTCTCAAACTAGTTGCAAGGCCAGGACGCCCGATCTATCGCATCTCCTCCCTGTTTTTCATGTGGGATGCCATGGGCTTTTGCTCTTGCTAGCCGGATAGCTAGGTTGCGGTCTGTACATGAGACGAAGAGTGGGCCTCTGACATCATCACACACTACTCAGCCGGTTTGTTGATTTAGCAGGTCAGTCCAGCCGGCAAGCCCCTGGGTAGGGGTTGCTGGGGCCGAAAAACTGAACCGGAAACAAATACACACAAATTTCTAGCAAGGAGTCCCCGAACATCTCATAGGGGTCCGCATTTTCATTCATAGAGTTTGCGGGATACATACACTGTCCAATGACTAGGTGTAAAATGGGAGGAGCAGGGCCGCATTCTAGGGGCGCTCTGTCTCTTCATCTGACTTGTCCATCTTGTTCTTGCACGGCTGTTGCGCATCGATGAGGTAGTAAGAGTTGTTGTGCAGCGCCCGACTGATGATGAAGGGGCCCGCCCAAGGCGGTGACAGCTTGTGCATTCCCTTCGTGTATTGCACCAGCCGGAGAACCAGATCGCCCTCGCGGAATGGCGACGGGCGGATCCGGCTCGAATGGTAGTGGCGTAGGCGCTGCTGGTCCAGGGCTGATCTGGACAGCGCCAGCTCGCGGGCCTCCTCGACGAGGTCCACACCATCCTCCCGCGCCTCCTGGTTGGCCTTTTCATCATAGAGGAGCTTGCGCGGTGAGTTGAACTCGATGTCTGCGGAGAGGACAGCTTCTGAGCCATAGACGAGGAAGAACAGGGTGAAGCTGGTTGACCTATTCGGCATGGTGCGAAGGCTTCACAGCACAGTCAGAAGTTCCTCAATCCAGCATCCGGGCGACCGCTCCAAGGGCTCGATGAGGCGCGACTTGATGCCGGCTAGAACTAGGCCATTTGCCCTTTCGACTTGCCCGTTCGATTTCGGGTGCGCGACAGAACCGAGGTCTAGCCGGATGCCCGTGTTGCTGCAGAACCGGGCGAAGGCCCCCTTGGCGAATTCCATGCCGTTGTTGGTGATAATGCTGTTGGGGTAGCCGAACCGATTAATGATGTCGGTGAAAAAGGTGACGACTGTCGCCCCATCCAGTTTCCGGATAGGCTTGTCCTCTATCCACTTTGTAAACTTGTCCACTGTCAGCAGAAGATGGGTCATGCCTACGCGCGCCCGCTTGAAGGGACCGACCATGTCGAGACCCCAGACAGTGAAGGGCCAGGTGATCGGTATGGTTTTGAGCACCGCAGCTGGCATGTGCCTAAGCTGCCCGAAGCGCTGGCACCCGTTGCACACGCGGACTAGCTGCTTGGCATCCTCGAGGGCGGTGGAACAATAGAAACCATGGCGGACCGCCTTGGCGACTATTTCCTTGGATGAAGCGTGATGCCCACACTCGCCCTGGTGGATGTCCTTGAGTAGCCGGTAGCCTGTGTCCACATTGACACACCGCTGAAAGATGCCGGATAAGCTGCGTTTGGACAGTTCCTTGTTTATGATGGTGTACGTGTGCACGCGCCGCCGGATTTGCCTGGGCTCCACCTCGTCATCCGGAAACTCTCCATTGGCGATGTAGCTCATGAAGGGCTACACCCAGGATGGTATCTCCCGGATAGTGAGGATGTTGCCGCTCTCTGGTTGAGGGTCGTCGAGCGGTCATCCGGGTGAGGTACCCGGAACGGCAGCCCCCGAGCCGCTTGATGAGTCGGCAGCCCTCGGGTCTTGCGAGCCCGAGGGTACGGACTTGCCAGATTTGGAGTGAGACTTCTTCTTCGCAGGTTCTGTCGGCTCCGCGTCTGCCGTGCCATCAACCGGAGAGCTCCCCGCCTAGATAATGGAATCCGACTAGGAGACGGGTTGATGGAGGGCTAGCACAGATGCTCCAAGGAGACCCCTGGCGGAATCGCCTGCCTAGTGGATCTGATTCGCACGAGCGAATCGGTTGCCTCATTGTTGATTCGAGGGACATGATGGAACTCACATCCGTTGAAGCAGGCACTGAGCTTCTATATGTGGAACCGGTAGAGAGCCATGTTTGCGTCGTGGGCGTCCCACTCTCCGGATACCTCCTGCACCATCGGATCTGAGTCGCCGAAGCAAAGAATCCGGTTGACGCCAATCTCCCTGGCTAGCCGGAGGCCATGCGCCAGTGCCTCGTATTCGGCAATGTTGTTGGAGGCCTTGAAGTGGATCTGGAGGACATACTCCAGCCGGTCTCCTTTGGGCGAGGTGAGCACGATGCTGGCTCCTAAGCCCCCGAGCATCTCCGAGCCGTCGAAGTGCATCCTCTAGTGCTCCGAATCAGGAACCGGTGGGAGGTATTGGGTCTCGGCCCAGTCGACGAGGAAGTCCGCAAGACCTTGCAACTTGATCGTGAGCCGAGGCTCGTACTGGATGGAGTAGGTGGTGAGCTCGATGGCCCACTTGGCAACTCATCCTGTGGCGTCCTTGTTGCCGATGATTTCCAAATGGGGTGCGTGCACACGACCTTAATCGGATGCTCTTGAAAGTAGTGCTTGAGCTTCTTGCATGCCAGGTGCACACCATAACACATCTTCTGGTAGTGGGGGTAGTTCTGCTTGGAGAGGGAGAGAACCTCGCTGAGGTAGTAGACGGGTCGCTGAAACGGCTGAGCCTTGCCTTCCTCGGGGTGCTCCACCACCAGGACAACACTGACAACCCGGCTGATGGCTGCTATATAGAGAATCATCGGCTCCTTGCTAGCTGGCGTGGCTAGAACCGGCGCTGTGGATAGCATGTGCTTGAGGTCATGAAAAGCGGCGTTGGCCTGCGAGGTCCAGGAGAATGTGTCCGTCTTCTTCATCAGCTGGTACAACAGAAGTACCTTCTCTCCCAACCGGATGACGAAACGGCTGAGGGAGGCCAGGCATCCGGTGAACTTCTGGACTCCAAGCAAGCTCCTGGGCGGCTACATTCTCTCGATGGCCGCAATCTTCTCCAGATTTGCCTCGATCCCTCGCTGTGAAACGAGGAAACCGAGGAGCTGGCCGAATGGGACATCGAAGACGCACTTCTCCAGGTTCAGCTTCATCTGGTACTGCTGGAGGTTGTCGAATGTCTCTCCCCAGTCTTCGAGAGTGTGCTTCTCCTTGGTCTTGATGACCACATCATCCACATAGGCATGCACGTTTCGGCCGATCTGCGAGTGCAAGCATTTCTGCATATAACGCTGATAGCTAGCGCTTGCATTTTCAGACCGAAAGGCACGGTTACATAACAGAAAGCCCCGTATGGGGTGATAAACGATGTCTTTATCTAGTCAGCCGGATTTAGCCGGATATGATTATAACCGGAGTAACAATCCAAGAAGGACAACAAATCGCAGCCGGCCGTGGAACCCATAACTTGATCGATACGGGGCAAGGCGAAGGGGTCTTTCGGGCACGCCTTGTTCAGGCTAGTGTAGTCGATACACATTCGCTAGGTCTTGTTCTTCTTCAGCACCAGGACTGGGTTGGCTAGCCAGTCCGGGTGGTACACCTCCAAGATGAACCCGGCTGCAAGGAGCTGGGTGATCTCGTCACCAATGATCTTTCTTTTCTCCTCTGCAAACCGGCACAGAGGCTGCTTGACCGGCTTGGCATCCGGCCGCACATGAAGCGAGTGCTCGGCGAACTCCCTCGGCACACCTGGCATGTCCTTGGGTGACCATCCAAACATGTCCCGATTCTCATGGAGGAAGTTGACAAGCACGCCTTCCTATTTGCTGTCCAAGTTGGCACCAATGGTGACGAACTTGGTGGGGTCGAAGGGGTCGAGCAGGATCCTCTTCGTCTCCTTTGCCGGCTGGAAGGCTGCTTCTCCAGCTGGCTTGCTGCTAGTCGGCATTTCTTGTTGGGCGATGGCCACATTGCGCATGATCACGCGCTTCTCTTCGGCTATGATGAGGGCTTCTGCCAGCTTGGAGCCGACTGAGGCGCACTCCATTGACCGCCTGAAGCAGCTTGCAACAGTGATCACACCGTTTGGTCCTGGCATCTTCGTCTTGAGATACGTGTAGTGGGGGACAGCCATGAACTTGGCGAGGGCGGGTCGCCCAAGGAAAGCATGGTAGGAGCTCGTCAGGTTCACCACCTCGAACCATATCGGCTCGCGACGGAAATTCTCCTCGGTCCCGAAGATGACGTCCGACTGGATTTTTCCCTGCGGAGCGCAAGCCGGTCCTAGCAGTATGCCGTGGAATGTTGTGGTAGTCGGGTGCATGTCACACTTACAGATGCCTAGCTTCTCCAGTGAAGACTGGTAGAGAAGGTTGAGGCTTCTGCCTCTATCGATGAGGACGCGCAAGAAGCGACAGGTGCACTCATTGGAGACGATGAGGGGGTCAAGCACCATGGCGTAGCCCCTGGGAATCAGAAGCTATTCCGGCTGATCCTCCCGGCTCCAGGTGATGGGGGTCTCTGACCAGTTCACGTACTGGGGGACTAGGGAGACAATGGTGTTGACCTCCTTGGAGCGCCGCCTGCGGCTGTGCTTGTCGTCCAGCTCCATCTCAAAGATGTGGTAGGCGGCATGCGGCTAGGGGTAGTCATTGTTGTTGTTGCTGCCGTTGCCGCTGTTACCATCATTACCGGCTCCCCTAGCCGGTGGTGGTCCACCAAGAGGGGGCGGGGCAAGATGTTGCTGGTTACCCTAGTCCTTTAGCTGGTGGGTCCAGCTACAGTTCCGGGTCGTGTGCGTAGCCGGCTTGAAGGGACCGCTATGCCACTTGAACGGGCCGTCAAACATCTAGTCTAAGGTGAGCCGCGGCTTTTGCCTTCTTGCATCGTTAGCCGGTGCATCGGGTGCACCCTCCACAGCATTGACCTGCCGCGCGTGGTAGCGAGGCTTCTGCTGTCCGGCTTGGCGGTCCCCATGGAACCGGTTGTCATTGCCGTGGAGCCTGGAGGATCTGGCTTCTCCAGCCGGATTGCTCGGACGGTCGCGAGCCGGCTCCATCAAAGTCAGACGCCCATCAGCACTTACTCGAAGGGGTTTCTTCATGGTGGCATCCGCCATGGCGTACTGGTTCGCAACCATCGTGATCTCCGCCATGGTTTTTGGCTCGTCACATAGTAGCGGGTGGCGAAGCATGGTGCCTTCTCGGCATCCCTCGATGAAGAAGCCGATGGCCTGGCTCTCCAGTATGCCCTCGCAGGTGTTGCGCAGCTCCGTCCACCTGGCGAGGTACTCGCGGTCCGTCTCGCGGTCGCCCTGGACGCATAGGGCCAGGTCGCGCGGGCAGCCCGGACGCTTGTACGTGCCGTTGAAGTTGCGGACGAACACCTTGTCAAAGTCTGGCCAGGCGTTGATGCTGTTGGGCACGAGGCTATTGAGCCATTTCCTCGCTTACCCGGTTAGCACAAGGGGGACACAGTGCATAGCTATGCGCTTATTCCCATGGGTGATGCCGACTGTCGTGGCATAGTCGGTCAGCCAATCTTCCGGCTTCACGTTGCTGTCGTACTTGGGGGTGTCCCTAGGTAGGGTGAACTTATCCGGAAACGGCTTGTTCTGGATGCGGGTTCGGAAACAAACCGGTCCGGTGGAGTTTCCTCTTCCGTGACGTGCGCTTGAGCGAGGAACCGGTAGGTCTTGGCGCTCCTACCTGGCCTGAGAGACGGGAACCGGTAGGTCTTGGCGCTCCGGTTGGTGGAGGGGGAGACGGTGGGTTGCTGTTCACCGTTTGCTCCTGGCGCGGCTGGCCCTTGCTGCCAGAACTGCAGTGCTTGCTGCGGGCCTTAGCCAGAGGAGAGGACGTCTGCTGGGTGTCGCGGGGCGCACTCTTGCTGTTCGCGGGCGGCCTGCTTACCTTGGAGCAACTGGGTCCTCCTGCATATGCCGGTTGGCATCAGCCTGCTCGTCCGCGATCCGGAGGAGTTCCTGCACCCGGGCATGCTGCCGGGCTCCCTCCTCGCCCTCCAGGTTGGGCAATTTGTCTGCCGCGGCTCGCGCCACGCGCAGGTTCTTGATGGGTGTGCTATAGGTGGGCCAGATGAGAGCGGGTGCCGGATCCGGCTCGCCATCCTTCTCCAACCTACCGCCTAGCTCGCTACCTCGGCGTCGCACTTGTCCGCGCCGGCTCGGCTCCGCGGTGGCCGGAGTGAAGTTGTGCGCGCAGTCATACTCGCGCCGGGTGATCTCGATCCGCTTGCGGGTCACAGACAGCTCCATGGCCTCCTAGAGGAGAAGCTGCCTCTCCATGGCGAAGTTGGCCTCCGCATCCTCTGGGTTATCCCCGAGGTTAACCGGTCTGAGGATCCGGTCGATAGCCTCCTCCGCCGGATTCCTGGACTACAGCGGAGCAGAAGTCCCGCCCTCGTCCGTGCCCCGCTCCTGCGGCTGGCGGGGGTGAGAGCTAGAGCCGGCCATCATTACCTCGACTCCGCGAGGGGCGATGAAGGCGCTACTGCCGAGGTGCACCGGATCCATGATGGAAATGATCTCCCTAGGGAAACGCTCCAGCACGGTGGCGACGTAGACGGGGAGGTCGCCGAAAAGCAGGATAGAACCGTTTGCCAAAAACAAGGTTCCGGCAAAGCAAGAAGCGTTGTCGATGACGCGGTCAAACTTGGCGAGCGTGAGCACCAGGTCGGAGGCCACGCGCTCAACGGCTGAAGTGCGGGGTCCCATGCGGAACGTGACTCCGGTCAAAGCCATCTTGCCCCACGGTGGGCGCCAACTGTCGTTGTATTGGGAACAGCAGTACCTAAGCAGGTTAGATAGAGGTGTGGGGACTAGCAGGGAAGCTCTCGACGGCATCCGCATGCGGGATTGGGTACAAGCAAGTGTAGCGAGACATAGGAAGTACCCAGGTTCGGAGCCCTCATGGTGAGGTAAAGATCCTACTCCTGCTGGTCTCTGGCCAGTCCGGCTGGTGGGCCCCACAGGCAGGTCCCAGTCGGCTGGTCATCTACAGTACTCGGTACACTTACATCCCATCAGAGTACAAGCAGTAAGGTCGTCGTGGGTACAGTGAACGCCATGCGAGCCTGTCGTCAGCATCTGGCCATTGTTCCCACGTCACCCCGCAAAGTCTTCGGTATGGTCGGGTAGTTGTGGGTCTTGTCGTCGTACCAGGGCATAGCGTGCATTGTGTAGCATGTCACACTGTCCTCTTGATTGAGTCCAGCTACGCTGATGTAGCCGGCCCCGTGCCTTGCTGCTCCTCGTGGTTCCGGCTACCGCGAGGTAGCCGGCTTGACTTGCTCTTGTCCGGCTGCGCTCAGCCAGCCGGACGCGATCCGACTGCCCTGATTCTTGTCAGGTTGGGGTATCCAGAGGTCATCCCCCCGATAGAAACTAGATAGAATTTATAGGTCGAAGCTAATCGAGGTACAAGGTCCTCCTGGTACGGCATGCTTTGGGCCCCGGATCATGAAGGAGCCACAAGTGCCGAACTTTCAGTTGGCCATAGGAACAAAGACTTATGATGGTAGTACCAGACCAGAGGATTGGCTGATTGATTATGCAACGGCGGTCAAGATTGCAACTGAAAATTTGAGATCGGCAGTGAGGTATGTGCCACAAATGTTGGAAGAACCAATGAGAGTTTGGCTGAACAACTTGCCACCAGGAAGTGTTAACTGCTGGCTGGATTTTGAGGAGTTATTCGTTAGCAACTTCTCAAGCACTTACAAGAGGCCCAATAGGCCACAAACTTTGGCGTTATGCCGGCAGAGACCGAATGAGCCAAACCGAGATTTCTTGACTCGATGGTGCAACATGCAAAACTCATGCGAGGGGTTAATTGAATCACAAGCAATTGCGTGTTTCGCCCAGGGCTGCAGATATGGAAGTATGTTGTGGCAAAGACTGCAACGAGATATGCCAACCACTTTGGCTGAGACGATCCAGATCGCAGATTCGTATGCTTTGGAGATCCGACCCAACCTCGCTAATTTCAAGCGAGGCAAATGAGGAATATTACAACCAAGATGGCTTCGGCTCATCAAGGAGAAATGATTTCTGAGGAAAGAGAAGGGACGAACTTCTGGATTACAGATATAACTCACAGCAGGTGGCAGCGGTGGACCGGGATCCACCCAATGCCGGCGCCAGCCAGCGCCAAAAAACTGGAGGGCAAAACTGGCAACAGAAAAATGAAGGGAAGAAGCCTTGGACCCCGGAGCAGAAAAAGCAGTGGCAAGAGCGAAAAGATCGACCGAGGTATATGTTTGAATCTATGTTGGATCAACCTTGGAAGTTCCATACGCCAAGTCCAAATAGTCCGGAGAATCATACAACCCGACAGTGTGAGTGGATGAGGAAATTAGAACATGGCGGTTTGGGGAATGCTCAGGCACCTCGGAACGAAGCACCTTGGAGTGAGGCGCCACGACATCAATTACTAACGGGGGGAATGGACAACAACTAATGTTGCATCCACCCCCACCGAGGTATGAAATCGGGAAAGGTGGGATGTTGTGCATCAAGTGAATAACAAGCAATAGCAAGATCAAGGTTACCATGCGAATGAGGGACGAAACGAATACAGGGAGCATCATCAAAGCTACTGTCTGTTTACCATGGAAGAAACTGACCCGAAAAGCTTGCAGCACCGGAATATGGAGGTAAATGCAGTAATGCCAGCAGTGGTAAGGTATATGCCTTGGTCAGACCAGGAGATTACGTGGAGTATCAAGGATCACCCAAAGATCATGCCTTGTCCAGGGACCTATGCATTAGTCCTGGATCCGACGTTCATCAGGCCGAATCTCAATGTGAGGTTTTCCAAGGTGCTGATTGACAACGGCAGTAGCATCAACATCATGTACAAGGATACCATGCACAAGTTGGGAATATCAGAGAACATGCTGCAAGCAACAAGGACCACCTTTCACAACATTGTACCGGGTATTTCCTATGAGACAATTGGTAAGGTCCGGGTTGATGTGTTATTCGGTACGAGGGATAATTGCTAGACTGAAAATTTGGAGTTCGAAGTAGTGAATCTAGAGAGCGCTTATCACGCGTTACTCGGCAGGCCCGCGCTGAACAAGTTCATGGCAAGTACTCACATCAGCTACTTAAATATGAAACTTCCCGGACCTAGGGGAGTGATAACTGTATTCGGGGACTTCAGGCGTTCGATCGAGTGCGCCTCAGCCGGATCTAACTTAGTCGAGTCACTCGTGATAGCTCAAGAAAAAAGGAAGATACTGGAAGTGGCGGCATTAGCTCAATCCGCGCAGCAGCATATGCCGGCTCTGACCAACCCGCACCGTATCCATTGGTGCCGGGTTAAGCGACAAATAGGAAAGTGACCTCGTCAACTTCCTCCATGAGAATCGAGATATTTTTGCTTGGTCCACACAGGATCTGCAAGGTGTGCCGAGAGAGTTGGCCGAGCACTCTTTGAACGTAAGACCCAGAGCTAAGCCAGTGAAGCAGCCTCTCCGGCGTTTCGCCGAAGATAGAAGAAAAGTCATTGGGGATGAGATAGCTAGGCTCCTTGCAACCGGGTTTATCATGGAAGTACTCTATCCGGATTGGCTCTCTAATCCGGTGCTTGTGGAAAAGAAGAAGGATGATCCTAACATGGCCGTGGTATGGCGCAAGTGCATTGATTACACGAACCTGAATAAGGCGTGTCCTAAAGATCCATTCCCACTCCCTAGAATAGATGAAGTCATAGACTCAACTGCCGGATGTGAACTGTTATCATTCATTGATGCGTATTCTGGTTTCCACCTGATAGCCCTAAACTCGGATGATCAAATAAAGACTATGTTTATTACCCCGTATGGGGCTTATTGCTATCGCACTATGCTATTTGGATTACGTAATGCTGGAGCAACGTACCAGCGATGCATGCAAAAATGTTTACATGATCAAATAGGTCGAAACGTGCAAGTTTATGTGGATGATGTCGTGATAAAAACTAAGGAAAGCAATACGCTCCTTGATGACATCTGGCAGACATTCACGAACTTAAGACGGTTCCGAATGAAGCTTAACCAAGAAAAATGCACCTTTGTTGTGCCTGCAGGAAAGTTACTCGGTTTTTTAGTGCCTAGCTGAGGTATCGAAGCTAACCCAAAAAACTCCAAGCCATAGAGAGAATGGAACTGCCAAAATGTCTTAATGATGTGCAGAAGTTCACTGGTTGCCTGGCATCGTTAAGCCGGTTTGTGTGTCGGCTGGGAGAGAAGGCCTTGCCCCACTACCAGTTAATGAAAAAGGTAGACAAATTCACATGGACACCACAAGCGGATGTCGCATTTTGAGAGTTGAAAAGAATGTTGTCTACTGCACCAATCCTAGTTGCACCACTACCCAAGGAGCCAATGTTGCTCTATGTAGCCACGACGAACCGAGTCGTAAAACCTTAGTGGCCCACCCCGCATCTATCTAGCCTCAGGGGCCCACCCCGCATCGAATGGGCAAGTGGAAAGATCCAACGGATTGGTATTGTCTGGGATAAAACACCGGCTCATAGAGCCGCTGCAAAGATCAGCGGGGTGCTGGATAGAAGAACCACCAGTAGTACTGTGGAGTTTAGGGACAACTCCGAATCGATCAACAGGCTATACGCCATTTTTTCTGGTATATGGGGCAGAAGCTATATTTCCAGCCGACATAGAGCATGATTCACCAAGGGTAACCCAATACACAGAAGCCGAAGTGCGCGAAGCCTGGCAGAATGATTTTGATCTGCTGGAAGAAGTGAGAGAACTGGGCCTTGTCCAGATCCGCCATATATCAGCAAAATCTCTGACGCTACCATAGCCGGGAAGTAAACCCCTGAGTCGTCCGGGAAGGTGATCTGGTACTCCGGTTGGTGCAGCACACTACTAGCATGCATAAGTTATCCCCTCCGTGGGAAGGACCTTTCATTGTAAGCAAAGCTTTGCACAATGATTCCTACTATCTTATTAATGGACAGCCACAGGAAAAGAACAAGGCAGATAGGTTCGGAGAGGAATCTAAGCGACCATGGAATGTAGCACTACTTCATCCTTGACAAAGTGGTGAATGTATCCGAGCTACTCATATGTCGGTATGTATGTCGACAATGAGGTTATTAATGAAATTTTGGCACCCCAAGCAGAAACTCGGAGACTGCCATAATAATTGGTCTTCTTGTTTTCATATTTTTATATGTCGGTCGGGTTAAGTCGCTTATATCTTAGCCAGATTAGTGATGTGTGAGCACCAAAAACCTAACTCTTCGACTTTGCTTTTGTCCAACAAGAATTGGCTTCATTGCAAGCAAGAGAACAAGTTTGGAATGGCAAAGCACATGAAAAACAACTAAGGAAAGGAACTTAAGCGAGCCGACATTTGTTATTCGGACTAACCCTGTGTTTACCTTATTTATCTAACGTCGAATTACTTTGAGCTAATCTCAAAGTTTCAAGTATTGTTAAGTAAATTTTTTGAACCTCAGACTCATAAGTCAAAAAACCGAATCAAGGTAGACACGGGCCGAGTCAAAAATTGGGAGAACAAGAAGACGAAACTCGGGGACTTTGCCCACGATAATCCAACATTAAAAACTTAGTTGCAAACAGCACAAATTGTAGCAAAATCAAACCAAGGTACTTAGATACATTTTCACCCAGCATTCCGGAGATCTGACGAATACGGTTAAGTGTTTTTTCAAGGAGCAGGGGCAGCAGCCTAATCATCGGCCGAAGGAGGAGGTACTTCGGAACTTGTGGGCGGGGTGCTAGCCTCGGCCTCATCCTCGGGGTTGGCCTCACTATCCTCCGGGTCTACAGCCTCGTCGCCAAGTTCAGAGGCCTCACCCTCACTTCCCTCATCTTATTCACCTTCAGAAGCAACTTCATCGTCGAAAACATCAAGATAGCTCGGCCCCTTGTTCCAGGCATGGCAGAAGGAGTACTGGATAAGTTTGTTGGCATAGGCTTTGCGATGCGCAACCCACTCCGGATCTTCGGACCACTTAGATCTGGTGCGTATACGGGTGAGCAGCCCCAAGTCAATTCCTTCATACCATGACAGGACAAACTATAACGCGATGTCAGCCCCGGCTCATGCGGCAGATTCTCGCCACAGGTGCACCTAAGTATCACACTCCATCATTTTGTCTATGAAAGCCGCATTTCCTTTGGGAGTGGGCTCAGTGGGCTAGAGGGAGTTGAACATCCGCATTGCCGCCGGCATAATGTCTGCGCTGTAGTTCTTCACTGGCTCCATGCGAGTGAAGAGGCTCGCCAGCAGATCCTCCGTATCATATGGGATTGGCTCGGCATCAGGGTCTATGGGGATACTACGTTGCTCGTCGGACCGGGCTACGGCAGCAGCAGCAAGAGTATCACCTTCTGGAAATTTGCCTGAGGACAGAACAGAGGAGACAGCGAGTAGAAGCACTAAGTCCGGAGAAAGGAAAGTTAAGAAAGGTAAAGGAACTCACGGGCAATCTGGAAGAGCAGTCGCTGAAGCTCGGCATGGACATTGGCGCTGTGGGCCTGGAGTTTCTCGTATTCAGAGGTCACCGACATAAGTTTAACGTCGGCTTCCTGCAATAGATTCTGGTCCTTGGAAATTTGCGTGGCTAGATGCTCTTTTTCCTCGGCAAACTCCTGGTCAGCCTTCTCCAATTCGGACTTATGGAGGTCCTTGAGCCTCTGAATTTCGAAATTCAGCAGAGTAATTTCCGAGTCCTAGAGCCACAGCCGAGCTATCTCATCGTCCTTCTTCTTCTTGAGTTCAGCCTCATGTTTTCCTGTTTGTTCGAGAAAATGGGTCATCATATTAGGCATAGGAATACTGTCTTCAAGAGCAACTGCAACATTGGGTTAATCCGGCAGAGCCAGAGTATAAATATCCACCGGGTAAAGAAAAGAGTGCACAATGATTGTGTGAACAAGATAAGATACCTTTAATTTCAGCCAGATTTTTCCACATGATGATATTCTCAGCTTCAACCTCGGCTGCATGGTTCGGATTACAGGTTAATACGGATCACAGATAACTCGAATGAACGAAACTAGAAGATGGCAAAGTCTTAAGTAAGAAAAATTACCCTTCTTCTGGTGCTCCTCTAGGAGTTTGCCATAATGCGCGTGAACATCTTTGTAGGAGTCCAGCAGGCGCTGGAACTCAGCAGATCGGAGGTTAGTGGTAATCTGAAAAAAGCAAGACAATGTCAAGTTCAAAGGCAAAGTGAAAATAATTCGAAGTCTACAAGATCCGGGCCAGGTGGATCTTAACCCGACTCTAGGTGTGTGGATATTCGAAGCCTACAAGATCCAAGCCAAGTGGAACTTAACCCGGCTCTAGGTGTGTGGATATTCGAAGTCTACAAGATCTGGGCCAAGTGGAACTTAACCCGGCTCTAGGTGTGTGGATATTTGAAGTGTACAAGATCCGGGCCAATGGAACTTAACCTGACTCTAACTTTGTCACTATTTGAAATTGCTAAGGACGAAAACTAAATTCTCTAGGAGCATCCGACCGAGTAACAAGTTACTCCCTCGGAGGCTCGGGGACTAGGGGATATATCTCCAAGTGCTCATGCATACAAAGTACCACAGAAGAGGAAAAGAGTTACCTCCATCATCCGGCCAGCCAAAGAGATGGCCTTGGTGGCGGAGTTCATCTGGGCGCTGAACTTGGCTGGGTCGAACTTCTCCGGCAGATCATCCTTGGGGTTGATGAATTCAGCGTTGTTCCAGTTATGCACATACTCCAGGAGCAGTGGACTATAACTTTCGCCGCTCGGAGAGTGACTCGCCACCAAGCCTTTGACATGGGCCTCTCGCCTTGCAGATTGAGCTGCAGCAGGGTTGGTATGTAGGGCCAGCTGCCGGCTACCCTTTGATCCGGCAGCGGGAGACCCAAAGGTGATGCCCTTGGCTGATCCGGTAGCCTTCTTGAGCTTGACGGATGACGGAGCACGCGACGGAAGATCCGAGGCAGCTGATCCGGACGGAGCCTGGGAAGCTGGCGGAAAAATGTCCGCAATGGACGCCGTTGATCCGGAGGCGGCTGACAGAGCCTTCCTTTTTGGAGCCTTGTTGGAGGCTGTTGCTACTGATGATGTTGGTGTTGCTACTACTGGTGCCCCTGCTGGTGCTGCTAGGGCTGGTGCTATTGGTACTGGTTCTACTGGTGCTGTTGGTGCTGGTGCTACTGGTTCTGAAGAAACTTGAACTGGAGAAGAACTTGATTAGGGCGGTGCCGATGAAACTGGCACCTCAGAGCTGGGTGCTGGTGTCGGATAAGAGGAGCTTGGATGATCTGGCATAGCCATATCCAGAGCTGACCCACCAACCCCCGCTCCGACATTGCCCTCCTCATGACGAGAGGGGCTCTGGTCAGGCGCAGCCGCGGAGCCCTCTTGGATAGGGCTGAGCGGGCGAGCGTCGTCGTCGCGGGAGGGGGGTGAGGGACTGCTCCAGATCGGAGAAGCAATGTCGGAGCCGCTCTGGGGAATAACCGTAGGAGCTCTAGAAAATAAAAAGCACCAAGTCAAGAAGAGAAAGATAAGACGGAAAAAAGGCAAAGCTAAAGGCAGAAAGGAAAAAACTAAAGAGCAAATGCGAAAGGACTTACTCGTCCGAGGTTGGAGGTGCCCGAGGTTTGGGCGCCCTCTGGACCGTGCTCTTGGCGGCTGGCTTAGTCGAGGCTTTCACCCTAGACTTCTTCTGCCTCTTCTTGGGCAGCGGCGCCTCCGAAGCTGTGTCCGAGGTTGCCGTGCGCTTTTGGGAGGGAGCAGGGACTGGACCACCCATGGCAAGGGGGGACCTCGTGGACCTGACCGGCTGGGTTAGCTGAAGATTCGAACATAACCATATATGCGTAAGAGATGGGAACCGGGTCAAGTACCTTTAGAACCTCAACATCCGAGTCATTGTCATCCGGCCAATCCCTTAAAGAAGAGGCCTTACCATACCTGTGTTTGACGACGTCCGGAGTGGGAAGGAAGGCCTCTGGGTCAGGCTCCACCTTGTCCTCCTCGGCGCGGTCCGACACCCACTTGCTCGCCCGCTCCTGGCCATCTTCTAGTGGCTGCTGGAGAAATCGCTGAGAATAGAACAGCAGAGGTTAAGTTAAGAAAATTCTCCAGCATATTGAGAAGAATCGGAAAAGCTACAAGTAAGAAGTTTACCTCCGGAGGAGGATTGTCCCGGGTGAAGGGAGCAAGCCCCCACTCCCAAGCCTCAGAGAATTCCTTCTCCATGTTGAAGATGGCCTTAACTCGGCGGTATTGCCGCCGAGTTATCAAGCTCGAAGGAGGAAGTCCGGTGGGGGTGGAGGGGGCCGCTCAAGTAGCAGATCTTGTGAGCACGTTTCTGCAGGGGGAGACCCGTCTACGAATGGACGTGATCATGATATCCTCCCCCGCAGCTTCTCCTTGAGCAGCTCCTTGAGACGGTGCTCGACCTGGTTTTCCTGAGCCGTGGGGCCCATGGAAATCTTCTCCCACAGAGAGGTATCCGGGGGTCCAAGTTTGAAGGGGAGGAGCCGGATCAAATCTTCGTTCGTAGTGTTCTGGACATAGAAGAAAGTCCAGGCCTAGCCTTTGCAAGACTCGAGCCGGTAACACGGGGGAACGCAGAACCCTTGCAGGGAGAGATAGAGGCCCCACCGCATTGGGTCAGATACTTCTCGGCCGGGGTAAGCTCCTTAGCCGGAACAACATTCTTCCAGAGACCGAAGAATTTAATCCACATCACCTTAGACGGACAGAGGATGATATACCCCTCTATGCCGGAGGCGAAAGAGGATAGAGAGATGATGGCATTGGCAGGGAGATGGTGTGGTTGCAACTAGTATGTGGAGATGAAATCATGGAAAAAGTCAGAGACAGGAGGGCCGAAGCCACGCTGGAAGTGAGAAAGAAAGACAACATAATCCCCTGGATTGGGAGAGGGGGAAATCTCATCAGCAGCGAGGCGGCAGGCGACACCGGCAGGGATGCGGCACGTGGCACGGAGCCAATCCATATCTTCCTCACAGACGAACGCGCCGTCCCAGCAGCCGCACTTGCGGCCCTCTTCTTCCTCCTCCTGTTGAGCAACCATGGTAGCCTCCTCCTCTGTCATGGCGAAGTCTAGGTCCTCGAGGACAAAATCGGAATAGATGTAGCCGGTGGCGGGAAGCCTGGAAGCGCAGGGCCCCGTGGTGAATACCTTGGCCGGAAGCGGCGGTGCGGGCGCGAAAATCTGCTAAGCATGGTCGTGGTAGCGCAGCAACGGCGAAGTAGCAGGGGTGGTGGTGGAGTTGCCGTGAGAGAGAAAGGAGGCTTGGGAGCACGAGAGAAATGGGGAACTTCCCCAAAGATTGCTCTAGGACACCTACTTAACCGCACGATAGGGCATGTAGTGGGATCATTTGCGGTTGCCATGCCACACGCAACAGGCGTGTACTCAGCCGAGTCAGCCAATCAGAGCATGGCCATAGCAAGGGCCACAGGGAGTAGAAGATCCCATGACGCGACGTGGTGTTACAGTTAATGAGGTGCTGGAGTGAAGGGATGCACGCAGCAGTTATTCCTGACATTGCAATAGTAACTGGCACATTAAATGCGTGTGGCCCTTAAAATGAGGAAAAATGATGATTACCCTCCACGTAGGACGTGGGGAAGCATACAAGAGAAGGAAAAGGTAACCCGGATAAGCGAGCAAAAGACCCGGCCAGCAAGGAATAACTCGGAATGAGTCAAGGGATCGCAAGAGGAAAACCTCCGGGTTACGGGGTAACTCGGCCAAAGAGGCAAGGATCCGGATATGGGAACCTTCTGTGGCCTTAACAACTAAAGTTTCTAAGACCGCACCATCTTCGGGGACTAATGTTGGGGGGATACCCCGGGTAGGGTAACGCTGGGTATAAAGGCCGAGTTAGCCGAGGTACGACACGGTCAAAGCAAGTGCTAGTCGGGTCACCTCAAGGCATGCCGACCTCCAGAGTAACCCGACCTGTGGAGCATCTCTTTAGCCTTAGCCCGGCCGGCATGAAACATATGCTGGCCATGTTTGTCTGTCTATTATGCAGGTACCCTCATAGCCGGATTAGCCACTTGCAAGCCGGACTATCATATGGCTTCCAAGAGAAGGAAGGAATCTCCCGCTGGTCAAAAGGTGACTTTATTAGCTATAGCGTGAGCAAAGCAAAGTAGAGAGGAGGACCAGCGGGTCAGGGGCGACCAAGATGACGCGGACAATGTCGGCTGACGTAGCCCGTGTCTGATGACGCTTAAAGGCAAGGATCACATTGCGGGTTACGTCCAAAGCCCGGATAAGCCGTTAAAGGGAATAAAGAAGCATCTAGCTTTAACTAAGGGGCATATTTGGAGAATATGCTTCCACGTGTGCCCTAACTTTGTAACCCGGGCTCCCCTATATAAGGAGCACCTGGGCCTCCGTAGAGGGGGATCGATCATTTTCTCAGTCTAAGTTAGAACTCTAGAACTAGGTTGTGGGGAGTAAGAGACATAGTCTCCTTCTCATGAACAGATTGACGAGCACTTGTTTCCACCATTGATAGAGAAAATACAAGAACATATGTGCATGGAATCACCATGTTTTCCCTCCCTGGATTCCCCTAGCACTCATTGGCCCCATCTTTAGCCTATCCATGGCATCTGCCGTGCCACCACCACGACAGTTTGCATTCGCTGCTCTACAAATTCCAAGTCATGCACATGTCTGTTATTTTGTCATGCACATGTTCTTAGCTACTCCATACAATAGTAATTTCCTGCTACCGTTTAATTCTTACAAAATCTGTAGTCAGTGGAAAATATTAGTGTGGATTCTCTGCTCTACAGTTGCTGAATCTATCTGGTTTGTCCTTAGATCAGTTTCTGCTATTTTTTCCTCCTTGACATCATTTTGCTATCCTGTAGTAGCCGATTAAACTCTTCGTACTAATTTTATTATAATTTTGTTGTTGCTATAATGCCATCTAGTTCTTCAAAAGCTGCATCACTAACTATTTCCTTTTTCTTGCATAGAGCTCAAAATGGAACAATGAACATGTTGGTTTGCATAGCCTATTCTATAGGTTCACAAGGGATGCCATTAATTCCTTATCTGGTGCTGGTTTGTCCTGAGCAACGGCATAACTGTCCTCTACTACGTAGTTCACTCGTGGTTTGCATTCCTGCTCTAGAATTTCTCTTATGATGCCATTATAACTTCTATCTGGTTGATTCGTAGATATGACAATAACTACATGCCATTGTGTAGCTCACCTGAAATTCTGAGTCACCTAACGACTATGCATTCCAGCAGATGCCACTGCTTCCATATATATTTCCTGAAATGACCTCGCTAGTTTATATTTGCTGAAATTCTAAGAAACACTTTGTTTGATTGCTCCTTTCATTCTAGTCACACTTGTCTAATGCTTGTTTGTTTTGTTCTACAGGTTCACGAGCGACGCTATTATATCTCGCATCTGGTTCCGGGTCTGGTTTGTCCTAAGTCACGATATAACTATCCACTATAATATTTAGTTCATTCATGGTTTGCATTCATGCTTTACAAGTTCTCGTATGACGCGGTTATAATTTCTATCTGGTTAATTCTTCGTTATGATAGTAACTGCATGCCATTTTGTGGCTCAGCACAAATTCTGAGTCACCCAACGTCTCTTGCATTTTAGGGCATAGAACTGCTTCCATATATATTTGTTTAAAATGACCTGGCTAGTTTATATCTGCTGAAATTCTAATCCATGCACACACATTTTTTGATTGCTCGTTTCATGGTAGTCACACTTGTTTAATGCGTGCTTGCTTGTCATGTTTGTTTGACGTGTTGGTTAATAATTGAACCATTGACCAATTGTAAACTCCAGTTCATAGCCCCTGTCATATTAGTCAAATGAGTAGTTTGTCTTATTTGATTATTAACTTGTTATTACTTAGTTTCAGACTGCAATTATTTATATCGCCACCAAAGAGGGGGCTGCGAGATCATGTATCCTCCAATGTAACTATCACACTCAATGGAAGATGCAGATGATCGATTGAGAAAGCAAATTGAGGACTCTGCTATCAACTTCAACTGAAATGCCGATTTTTCTTTCCCTTGAGTTGATAATATATAATATTTTTAAGAAGTTTGCAGCTGATGTAATATCTAGATAACTCGCATAGGTCATGTAGTCATTTAGTTGACGCCGTGCACACATTGCGGTAGTCGTTACGGTAACTACGCCAGACAGGTCGATTAGGGAACAGTACCGTGCTTTGTTATTAGCCCATCGTGTATTCAGCCGATGATGAACAGTAAAAAATGATGGATTATTATACACTTTCTATGATATTGGCATGGGCTTCTTAAAGGCCGAAACTGTAAAAGTCCATACACGTAACGGGCCAACCCGCATGTGGTAATAGGCCGTAGCAGTAATATGCCATAAAAGTAGCAAGCTGTAACAGTAACAGGCTGTAACAGTAACAAGCCGTAATAGTAGCAGGCCAGAGCAGTAGCAGGCCAGAACAGAAACAACCCATTATAGTAACAGGCAAGAAACTAAAAAAATCGCAGAACAATAACAGGACAAAACAGTAGCAGACCTCAATAGTAAAGGACTGCAACAGTAAAAGGCCAGAACAGTGACGAGCCTAAACAGTACGGGCTGAGAAATTTCTAGACGAGGGCAGTAACAGGCTGACAAATTTACTAGGCTAGAACAATAAATGGACGTTTGTGAGCCTGAACAGCTAAAGACAAGAACAGTAAAAGGCCAGAACAGTAACATGCCAGAACAATAACAGACCGTCTCAAAGAAGGGCCGCCAGTAGGCGGTCGACGATGGGCTGCGATAATAGTGATGGGCTGACCGCAAGCCTTAAGTGTACAGGAGTGACTTGGCGTAGGCTGCTAATGGGTCGCACAGTGTTGAACCAACATGGGCCTTCTATAGGCCGAAACAGAACCGGGCCTGAAAGTTCACGGGCCGCTGCTGGCTGCATTTCTGGGCCCATTTCCTACAGTGCAAGACAAAATAGTAATGGGCCATCTTCTTATTTGGCCACGGTTTCTATGACAGTTAACGGTGATAACAGGCCGCTAACGGTGGCTACCACGTGGCAGTTTGCATGACGTCAGCAGTCAACGATGGAATAAGTTTTCGTGGCTGAAGGGTGCGATTTACCACGGTCGAAAAAAACCGTGGTTAATTCATTTGTGACGGAGCTTTTACCACGAAGGCCATCTATCGGGAAGACTCTTTGGCCACGAAAAACGGGCCTTCAACCATGAAAATTGTCTGTTGTAAAAGCCAACTTTTCTTGTAGTGGACCTAGTACTCCACTACATGTTGTAGAGTGCGAGTCATTGGCATAACACTCAAAGAACATTGTTCCATGAATAATACACCTACTAGATTAGTACAATAAAAACATCCCAGGTCCAAGGTATAACTATATTATCCATTCACAGATCTTCATAGAAGATCCTTGGACCTTCCATGACACAATGAGCTTGCAAGGTAAGTTCATGTTCAAACCTAAATCTAGAAGAAGTAGCTTGTAGTCTAGTCTAGCACTAGATCTACCTATCTCGTTGTTTAAAGGCTCTATATTTTCTCTACTAGCAAATTCCAAGGGTTTAGTTCATATTTATGGGAATTGGGTCCCATCTATGTTTATCTTGAGCTCTACTATCATTGTTTGAAGTAGTTGACACCGTTGACTACTTTGCTCCTTGATTCTCCGTAGTTGTTCTCCTTTGTCGTCTTCTTGGTTTGGGTTATCCTTAATTACTAACCGCGGTCTAGCAAGAGATAAGAATATAGATTGAGTACAACGTACTCGGCAAGTTCTAAATATGTAGGTGTTTGATGAATAGCCATGGATCCGAGATCCTAGGCTTGTGCAGGTTTTCAAAAACGGGTTTTTAGAAAAGGTAAGTTTTAGTTATTAAAATTCTATGTCTATCAGTCTTCATGGGTTGCACAAAACTTCATGAAGTTCCTTTCCACACGCCATTCACAGTTCTTTCCTAGAACAAGGAGTAACATGTCAGATTTATACACTCTCGAGAGGTGCGCCACTTTACCCACAAATGGTTTTAGCTTTGTTGCTCGGCCAGGAGTATATTCCTATTCACACTTCCATAGGTATGGGGCCTAGTCTTAACTAGCCAATCACTAGCATTCTCCGCCCACCCTTTGTAACGAGTTTCGGTTGAGAATAGGGACATCACAGGCTCCTTACCATCCCTTTTAATATACCCAGTCGTTATCCTGAAGCACGGAATAGAGACATCACAGGCTCCCACCCGCTGAGCTCCTCTTTGGAGTCATCCTGACTAAATATATGAGGACAAATTAAAGGAAGAAGATCTAGCTGATTTCCCGTCCCATTCTGGGATCGCGGTTAGCACGGTTTATACAGCGCTTTTGAATCACTGACTATATTGGTTGTTAAGTCCTAACTTTTCCGGTACAATAGAATCTCCACCACGTGGCTTTCTAACCATCTTATATCTTATATTTACTAATTGAAGGCACCGTAGAATGCTTCACGTTAATCCACATCATCATAATAAATAGGACAATTGGATCTAAAATGTATGGTTAGAATTTGTCGAAAGAGTCGTGATTTATAATGTACAATAGGAAAGTTACGTAGGCACGTTACCTTTGTTTTTAGTTGTTTAACGTATGTCACACAACGTGAAAAAAAAAACGTGAGAAACCAATATAGCTGGCACGAGGCTGGACATAGTTCGTGTCACATTGGAAGGTTCAAAAGAAAATTGAGATCACTAAATATATACGTATCAATGTATCATGTACACCTCAAAAAAAAAAATTCGTACCATGTCACCACGATGGATATATGCAGATTCCAACTCTTTCAATGCGTGTGATGACTCAGTCCAAGTCCAACACGCCTCCCCTAAAAAAAGAAAGACCAACATGCTTCCTAGACTGGCTTTCTAAACGAGCGAGACCCTTTGGAAAGGTTCCAAAGAGTAAACGCCAAAAACAAAGTTTCCAAAGAGTATGAGGCGTTGGCGCATTGCAGATATGGACTTCGCCTTGAGTGGTCGAGTGGTTTCAAAACGAGCAGATCAATTTGTGCAGCGGGCGGTCATGGCGGCAGAAACTCTAGAAGACGGCAGTGTGCGGTGCCGAGCAATCCGAGCATGTTCCCCAAAACCGTTGGCCATGCATGACGATGACAAATCGATCCCTATTGCAGGTGTTCATGGTGGCAGTCATATAACAACCCAACACACAGTCATACACCAATTGTTCTAAACGGTATGCTTGCTTTAATCAATTTATATGTTTAATTGCATAGCTGAAATTACTCAGCTCTCATGCAAAAAATGTTAAATCCTTTTCGGACTACCAAACTTCAGATTTAATGTTGAGACAAATAATCGTACATGTTGTATGTAGTCCTGAACCTACTTCTGGCATTACATGGTGTACTACGAACGAGTTCAAAAAGTAGTATGATGAGGAGAAGGTTGCCCCTAAATTGGTCCCAGTTTCTTTGTGTTAACATACTACTAGCTCACAATTGGAGACGTGTTATATGGCACCAGCGCTTCAAGAGATGCATATGTTTGCTAGGTTTCTGGAGGTTTTCTGTTCCTGAAACAAGGTTCTGTTGCATATTCTTCACTCTTATTTTTCTCTCTGAATTTTCTTTGTCCTGTGTGATCTCTTCCTATTTAAAGTAGTTTGGTATTGTACGAGCCTAACCTGAATCTAATTAAGCTACTTTGTGTTACAGTTTGCTAGATGGGTGTATTTCAGTTATTGAAGACACATATACCTTCATCTTCATGACGTTGTTTGGTCTTATTTCAATTTACCTTTTTACAGAGTTTGCATTCAATTGTATTTTTCCCTGCCATTGCCATACGCCTATGTAGTTATAAACAATCTACGATTACAGAGAAGTAGCTTCCTTTTAGACACATGGAATAATCAAGGAAATATCAAATAAACTGAAACCTGAAACAAAACAATATATACTGCTTTGATTTTCATAAGAAATTGTGAGAAAATATGCTACTTTTCCTGCATTGTTAGTTGTGAGTGTTTAAACTAACTTTATCAAATTTTCCCATGCAGTAAAAGATGAACAAACTAATAATCAAATAAAGACATTTTGTTGATGATCTAGGCGATGGCTATTCCTTTAAGCCTCTATCATGGTTAGTTGCACCATTGCGGGTCCGCTGATTATCGAGAGCCAAATGAGCATTAAATTATCTTCTATATTATCTGTAGTCACTGCCATAGTTTCATAACAATATATCCTCTCTAATGTATGCGATACGGGGTTGCCCCTATTCTTTCCTTTGTCATCCCGGTAAATACATAGATGGAGGTGGGTACATGGTTTGCTACTTTAAACACTTCTTAGTATTGTGTATAAACACATATTGCACTGGCATGTTCTAATTTGTGTCTACAAATAACAATATCTTCCGTTGTTCTTTATATACAATATATACTACACAAAAAAATTACATCTCCTATTTTTTACATGAATTCTAACGTATCTACTTTAAACTATATTAGTCACTATTATTCAACAATGTTCTTTATGATGTTAGTCGCTTCAAAAAATGTGCTTTCTTTAATTGTCATTTTCATTTTTTTACAAAATATACAATCCCAGTGTGGTATAATACTCCTTCTGATAGATAGATTTGGAGCATCTCCTAAAAAAAGATAGATTTGGAGCACATCAGGAAAAGTATATATATACATAAATGATGGTAATTTTCTAGTACTATCTATTGCTTTTAACATTCTTCTTCAATGCTTATTTTGGATGACACTAAATCAAGAAAATGCGGCCTGAAGCTAATTTCTTCACATATGTGTTTCAAATCTAAGAAGGAATCTTCCTATCAGGTTATGGGCATCTTATGGATGTTTCTACTAGGGCTTTGAGGCATGAAGCCAGAATGTTGGTGTATATTTACTTGGTGGTTTATTAGTGTCGATTTCTAAAGCTATGTAGTGTAGCACAATAGTTCACATAGTGTCATCTTAGGCTATTAGCTATGTAAGAACGGTTGATTTTGCAACCATTAAGGAAAAACATCACCTTCATCTACTAAAATGTGTAACAATATTCTATACATAGAAACCAAATTTCCCGATCTTCTATTCATATTGGTCTTCTCTAATCCTTCGACCACTAAAGTTCTCATGCAATAAAGATTAATTGAAAAATATTACTACTAAAAAATAATGTATACTAATTCATGTCATTTGTAGTATAATGTATCATAAGTATAATCCTGTGAAACTAGCATATTTCTGATTTATAATTTTTTTTGTAATAAATGGCATAGAGGAACATTATTGATGTCTAAATATATAGCTAGCCCGTGCAAGTGCACGGGTTAATGACTAGTGTCTCTTAACCATGATTCCACTACCCGCCATTGCACATTTCATTTATATAAAATGATCTTTTGCTTTTAATATAGGAGATAGATTTTTTGAAAAGGTTTTTGTAAAATAATTCAAAGGACATGTAATACTACACTTGCACAATGTATGCAAGCTTGGTCTCACAAGGTAATGTAAGAGTGAACTTGCCTTCTAATTGTAGGTCATGCAATCAGCGTCTTCTACCGTCATCAGATCCAAGTTGAAGAGATGCATCATCGACCCGTTAAGGACTAATGTCTGAAGATATCTATATGCTAGGGATGCATATATATGAAATGCAAGCATTCTAATCCATCGATACTAATTCCCCGTTGATTTCGTTTACAGGTTGTCTTAGTGTTGGTTTGTGATTTCTTAGTGATTTGTTTATGGTTTAAGTTTACTTCACCCAATAAATAGAGTTTAAACATTTCATCACTTATTATTTAGAGCACACAACCACAATCATTTCATAAGTCATGGCATACGTATTGGTAAGTGGTAATTGATTTTACTTAGGCATTCTTTTTAGTGGTTTAAGGTTTTATGGAAACAATGTAATTTTCCTTTCTTTCTTTATAGTAAAATGAATAACTTTTGAAAAAAATCCCTTATAAGATCTTCTCAATATTCATTTTCTTTCACTCATTACATTTATGGGTTCAAGGTAAAATGTTTGGGTTGATTTTATTTTACTATTACCTTTTTATCTTGTATTATAATTATTAAAGTATAAGGGTATTTGATTTTATTTAATGAGAGCATGGTATTTGTAATTCCTTTTGTTTTCAATTCATAATTCATTCCAACAGTTTTGACTTGAAGAAGAATTATTTATCAATGATTTCTAAGTGAGAAATATCATTTCTAAAGTATTTCTTATTTTATATTGTTTTTTATTATTTGTTGTTATTGAATTACTATATTCAATAGATCACTTAAACACTTTTGTTTTGTGATTTATTTTTCTTCAAAGAATAAATGGTGCCTTGATTTTATCCATGAAGGTAAAGTTTAGTTTATTCTATTTTTCAATTTTTAATATTGTCTTTTAAATTTTCATTTTTAATTTTTTTAGTAAAGTATATGGGAAGGTTTTATATTTTTATTTACTTTTGTTCCACATAAGTGTTTTCTTTTATTGTATTAATGGATATATATTTTTTCTGAATATTTTGATATATAATTTGTAGTTTTCTGAGTTACGATGAATTAGTTATGATTTTTTAGTATTTAATGATTTTCTATAATTTTCTTATTGGTTAATGTGAATTACACATGTGTATATGTGTGGGGCCAGGTGACACGTTGTCATGCGAAACGTTTTTCACTAATAAGAATCTAGTCCAAGAGAATGACATGTGGGCTCAAGTTCCACGTTGGCTGCCAAATGGTAACGACCAGTCAAAGTCACCCTCTCCATTCCAGCGAGGTTGACTGACGATGGCGAGCGGTGGCGCGGCCATTTTATTGCACTCCAGCAGGCGTGCTTGGGTGAGTTCCAAAGAGAAGACATAGGTGGTTCTACTAATGTGTTCCAATATCAAGATGGTCACCGGCAACATCGCAACGACGATGTACTGCGGCGGCGCTCCGGTGGTCGATCGTGGATTCGATGCTCCAGGGTACACCAGGATGAACCAACGGGTTAGAAAGATGCGTACGAGCATGTGGAAGCTAACAACCCACTTAATTGACCTAATCTTCATCAGAGAAGACGACTACTACTTCCTACTGCGGCGATGCTCTCCGACGAGCTACAGAATCCTAAGTGACGGGCTAAGCTACGCTAAACTAAAGAGTCCAAGGTCACTACCCTATACTTCAAGTCCGTTGCCTGTCATATAGGTTGATTGCATTGTGGATTTCGGCGAAGCTCGTCAGAGAATAAGGGCATGATTTGCTTGCCTCAAGCCATTTTCCCAAGCGAGCGTTGGCTAAAGTTTGATTAGGGACTTGCTGGAGCGATAGAGCTTCACGGAAGTAGAGCAAAATCTCTCTCGCGGTTGCTCCGACGTGCCCATTTTTAGGGTGTCACCTGGACGATGGCGGAGAGACCGAGAGGGGGGATTGAGAGTGTGAGGGTCTGGGGGGGTGGTGTCCACAGCTATTTATAGAGCTCGAAGATCGGTTCTGTCATGTGGACTCAACGCCGTTGAGGCGGTATCTCGAGAACGATGTGCCGATGGTGGAGATGAAGACACTAGTCATATGACCATTTTCTAAAAAAAACTAGCACGTGTGGGTTTAAGTGTGAACTACGGGAGAGAGTGGGTTGGGTTTGCTGCTCGGCTGCTACACTAGTGGAAACGAGGCCTTTGGTTGAGCCTGGAAATGGGCTTTAACACCGGTTCTTCTACGAACCGGTGTTAAAGGGGGGGCCTGTACCAGCGTGGCCCGTGCAGCAAAAAGGAGCCCCCCTTTAACACTGGTGGCCGCGCAGCCCCCCCTTTAACACCGGTTCGTGACTTGAACCGGTGTTAAAGGGGGGGCTATATAAGACACCGCAGCCCACACCCCACTCTTCCATTTTTTCACTATCTCATTTTGGAGCCTAGCAAGAGGGTGTGAAGTGTGCTAGTTTGTGTTTTTTTCGTATGCACAAGAGGTGTTAGGTGAAATGCCCGAGAGCTCAAAATAAGTTTTCTCGTTGCTCTTTCCTTCTCGGTCGAGGTCGGCAACTATCCTTTCATGTGTCATTGATGTACTATATATATAAATGGTCATCTCCCTATTATTTTTTGATATATACTATATATTAATGCAAATGAACTGGCAATGGATGTACGGTGACCGCCGCACTTTCGAGTACATTACGGGCCTCCAAAATTTCATCGTTGTGGATAATGCAAACCGTGGTCACAATGGTTTTATGTCCCGTCCGTGTGTTCACTGTCAGAACAAGAAAGACTACTCAAATACCAGAACCATTCACGCCCACCTGCTTCGATCCGGTTTCATGCCCAGCTATAATTGTTGGACCAAGCACGGAGAAAAAGGGGTTGTGATAGAAGACAACGAAGAAGAAGAGGATGATGACAACTATCATAATATGTATCCTGAATATGATGATACTGCAACAGGGGTAGATAATGAAGATCAAGAGGCTGCAGATGGGCCCGCTGATGATGATCTTGGTCGGGCCATTACTGATGCAAAGGAAGAATGTGAAACTGAAAAGGAGAAGGAGAAGCTGGAGCAGATGTTAAAGGATCACAAAACATTGTTGTACCCAACTTGCGAAGATGTCCACAAAAAGCTAGGTACCACACTGGATTTGCTGCAGTGGAAGGCAGAGAACGGTGTGACTGACAGCGCATTTTCAAAGTTGTTGGTAAAAATGAAGAATCTTCTTCCAAGAAATAATGATTTGCCCGACAGTACATACCAAGCAAAGAAGGTTGTCTGCCCTCTAGGATTAGACGTGCAGAAGATACATGCCTGCATTAATGACTGCATCCTCTACCGCGGTGAGAAGTACGAGAATTTGGATGCATGCCCGGTATGCACTGCACTGCGGTATAAGATCAGATGAGACGATCCTGGCGATGTTGAGGGCGAGGCCCCTAGGAAGAAGGTTCCTGCCAAGGTTATGTGGTGTGCTCCTATAATACCACGGTTAAAACGTCTCTTCAGAAATAAAGAGCATGCCAAGTTTTTGCAATGGCACATGGAAGACCGTAAGAAAGACGCGATGTTGAGACACCCCGCTGATGGGTCATAGTGGAGAAAAGTCGAGCGAGAGTACCCGGACTTCGCACGTGACGCAAGGAACTTAAGGTTTGGTCTAAGTACAGATGGCATGAATCCTTTTGGTGAGCAGAGCTGCAGTCACAGCACCTGGCCTGTGACTCTATGTATCTATAACCTTCCTCCTTGGTTGTGTATGAAGAGGAAGTTCATTATGATGCCAGTTCTCATCCAAGGCCCGAGGCAACCCGGCAACAACATTGATGTGTACCTAAAGCCATTAGTTGAAGAACTTTTACAGCTGTGGGCCAAACCAGGTGTATGTATGTGGGATGAGCACAAAGGGGAGCCATTTGACCTACGAGCATTGCTTTTCGTAGCAATCAAAGATTGTCCTGCTCTTAGTAACATTTCAGGGCAGACAAACAAGGGATACAATGCATGCACACACTGTTTAGATGAGACTGAAAGTGTATATTTGGATAAATGTAAGAAGGTTGTGTACCTAGGGTATCGTCGATTTCTTCCGAACCTGCATCCAGTAAGAAAGAAAGGCAAGCATTTCAAACGTCTGGCAGAACCCCGGAGGAAGCCTGTCCTCCGTACCAGTGAGGAGGTATTTGGTATGGTCAAGGACCTAGAAGTAATCTTTGGAAAAGGTCCTGGCAGTCTATCTGTTCCGAATGACGATGCCGGACACGCGCCCATGTGGAAGAAGCAATCTATATTTTGGGACCTACCCTATTGGAAAGTCTTAGAGGTCCGCTCTTCAATCGACGTGATGCACGTGACGAAGAATGTTTGCGTGAACCTGCTAGGCTTCCTAGGAGTGTATGGGAAGACAAAAGATGCACCGGAAGCACGGCAGGACCAGCAACGTCTGAAAGACCCTGAAGAGCCTATGCATCCTGAGAACGAGAAGGGTAAACGATGCCACTTAACTCCTGCCAGCTACGCTCTTACCAAAGGAGAGAAGGAAATCTTTTTTGAATGCCTGAGCAGTATCAAGGTCCCGTCTGGCTTCTCATCAAATATAAAGGGAATAATAAATATGGCAGAGAAAAAATTCCAAAACCTGAAGTCTCATGACTGCCACGTGATTATGACACAATTGCTTCCGATTGCATTGAGGGGGCTTCTACCTGAAAATGTTCGAGTACCCATTGTGAAGTTATGTGCATTCCTCAATGCAATATCTCAGAAGGTAATCGATCCAGAAAGCCTACCAGGGTTACAGACAGATGTGGCCCAATGTCTTGTCAGCTTTGAGTTGGTGTTCCCACCATCCTTCTTCAATATTATGACGCATCTCCTGGTTCACCTAGTAGAAGAGATTGCCATTCTCGGTCCTGTATTTCTACACAATATGTTCCCCTTTGAGAGGTACATGGGATTCTTAAAGAAATATGTTCATAACCGTGCTAGGCCAGAAGGAAGCATCTCCAAGGGCTATGTAACAGAGAAGGTCATTGAGTTCTGTGTTGATTTTATTCCTGACCTTAAGGCGATTGGTGTTCCAGAATCATGACATGAGGGGAGACTGCATGGAAAAG
Source organism: Avena sativa (assembly GCA_916181665.1). NCBI lineage: Eukaryota > Viridiplantae > Streptophyta > Magnoliopsida > Poales > Poaceae > Avena > Avena sativa. The sequence goes on from OV702290.1 coordinate 420,490,502, forward strand.
ACACCCTAGGATGTAAAGCAATAATATGTAGGGACGGGCATTCTCTCAATCAAGCACAGTACACGGTTTTACAAAGATCTATCTTGGTTGCCCCGTATATCAATGAACACAAGAATTTAATACGCCTCAAACACCTGGGGCAGTCTAATGAATGGATTATAAGTGAACACATGGCGAGTTTTGGCGGCTGGCTGCAAAGACTTCTCACGAATAACACCACTATTGGGGATCAGCTGTACTTGTTAGCCAGGACACCATCTTTGACTGTATGTACTTTCCAACGGTACGAGATAAATGGGAATACATTTTACACGATAGGCCAAGATAAAAAGAGCACCAACCAAAATAGTGGAGTCCGCTTCGATGGAGATATGGGAACTTGACTATGGACCTAATCTTAAGGTCCCCTTGTTTCGATGCAAATGGGTCAAGCTAACAGGAGGGGGGGTTGAGGTAGACAAGAAGTACGGAATGACAACGGTGGATCTCAACAATCTTATGAAGGTAGACAAGAACTTAGACGAACCATTCGTCTTAGCCAATGATGTGGCTCAGGTTTTCTATGTGAAGGACATGTCTACCAAACCGAAAAAAAGAAAAAATAAGCAAACAGATACATCACACAATGAGCCAAAGCGTCACATAGTTCTTTTAGGGAAAAGAAACATCGTGGGAGTGGAGGACAAGACAGACATGTCAGAAGGTTATAATAAGTTTGATGAAATTCCGCTCTTCAGAGTGAAGACTGACCCAACCATCCCGTTAAACGGTGTTGATACTCCATGGTTACGGCCGACGAGATCATAAGATTGACTATATGTATTAATTGAGCCATTTTGGGCACATATATGTATGTCAACATGGAAATCAATGTCATATTTCTTATGTTAACAGTATATGTGTTAAATGAGCCATTTTTCTTCCTTCTATTTCTTCCCTCCATTTTTCTTCCCGCCATTTTTCTTCCCGCCGTTTTTCCTGCCATTTTTCCCGCCAGTTCTTCCCTACAGTTCTTCCCGCCAGTTTTGCACTATATATATATAGGGTTGGCCTCCATTGTCATTGCACATCTCTAGACTCATATCTGCAACCTCATCACTCTTTCCCATGGCTTCCACCGTAGCACTAACCCCCAGGGAGGCGGAGGCACTTTGCGCCTTGAACTACCCCTGCCCGCCAGGCTACTGTGTCCCCGTCGGCTGGATGCTAAGCGCCGGAGGCGTGCCGCTTCCTCCTGGCCCTCTAGGTGTGGCGCGCCGGATGGCCATCACGAACCACTACTACTTCGAGCTCACGCCAGGGGGCTAGGGGGCCGCCACACCACCTGGCCGTGCGGCCTAGCCTGGCCCACGCCAGGGGGTGGTCTGGCCACCTCCGGCACCCCCTCGGCCTCCCCTTTCGCCTATAAGATACCTCAGATACAAAAACCCTAAGTACCCGATTAAAATTCCATGAAAGAGTCTGTAGCCGCCGTCATCTCCATCCCTAGATCGGGAGGGATCTGAAGCTCTTCCCGGCACCCTGCCGGAGAGGGGAATTCACCCTGGAGGCCTTCTTCATCACCATGCAAGCCTCCGGTGTGATGCGTGCGTAGTTAATCCTTGGACTACAGGTCCATGTAGTAGCTAGATGGTTGGTTCTTCTCCTTTGTGCTATCATGTTTAGATCTTGTGAGCTCCGTTCATGATCAAGATCATCTATTTGTAATTCCTACATGTTGTGTTTACGGGGATCCGATGGATATTGAGATGCTATTTCAGATTGATTATTGATTCTATCATGTCTTTGTTATTTGTGATCTTGCATGCTTTCTGTTGTTAGTAGCTATCTTGGCCAAGTAGATGCTAACAACTCCAAGAGTTAGTATTTATGCTCGATAGTGCGTTCATGCCTCTAGTAATCTAGGGAAGTGATAGAAATCTCTAAGGTACTAGATGTGTTGTTGCTACTAGGGAGAAAACAACAATACTTTGTTCATGGAACAATCGTATTGTTTACTTTACACACAATGTGTTGGAGATATACTTTCCGGGTATCCTCACAGTTCCTCACTGACCAGGGTGGCCACTTCGGGTTAGAGCTTTGCTTCACGGGCGGCCCAGTTAGGGAGAAGATACGGAGTCCAATCCGGCTATGGGAAGGCCCAAAAGACTTACCGACATAGACCCATAGTGTTACTTGTAGTTCAAGATGTACTCTATAACCGACTCTTAGTCGTAGCCGGATAGATCTCTCCTGTAAACCCTAGGCCAGATATCTATATAAGCCGTCCTAGAGAGAGCCTTTAGGGCACCTACCCTCACAATAGTCTACAATCTCAACTCGCACAGGAGAAACCCTTGTAACCCATATTCCGGCTCTGTCGTATTATTGGATTGCTAGCAGGAGTAGGATCCGTCCAAAGCCGGCGGATTCGAACCTGGGTAAACTTGTGTGCTCACCGTCCCGGAATACCGTACGTCTCACACCCCTCTCTTCCACACGCCTCAAGGACCCCCTCATGGCGTACTTGTCATCAATCCGACGATAGTTGGCGCCCACCCTATGGCAAGTGAGCTTCGGATCTGCGTTCCGAGCGGAATCTGCAAGAATCGGAATCGGCGAGACTATCGCCGTTGGTCGCATCCTCTACGCCAGTGACGTCCCTCTCATCGTCCTAGATGAGACTTGGATTCCGGCTAGGGAAGGTGTGACCACCTACACCATCATGCCTTTTGGCGAGATCGATGTGTACATCTAATTTGCTGAACCTGCCCCACCCACCCCAGCGGTGATGATAGAGGAAGAAGAAATTTCTGGGTCACCTTTGTCCGCGGAGGCGGCTGAGTTCCGGATCTCAGAAAACCCTAATCCCACCCAGCCCGCACCAGTTGCGGAGATAGTGGAGAAATCCGAGCCTGAAGCAGACCTGACGGTTCAAGTCGAATCTGGAGTGGATCTCCCTGGAGAGGCCGAATCCCAGATTGATTCATCCGCCGAGGTTAAAATCCAGGAGGATCATAGCAACAACATTGGTTTCGGCTCTGCCAACGCCGGAACAGATCAGCTGTTCCTCAGGCACACATTGAGGCGCATGATACTGCAAGACGCTAGCGTGGATGAAGTTCTCGAGACTATCAGGATCTTTGAGGAAGCCCACGAGGAAAGCCGCAACTACCTCAGGACCCACATGTCGCACTTCATCGGATACGTTGGATCCGGATCTAGCTCTACCGATGCTGGAGACAACACCGACTCTGTGCTGGAGGCGATCCGAACAAACACCGACTTACCTGCATCCTCGGATGACTCGATGACGTCGACAGATTTCCGAAAGTTCTCCGCAGAGTATGAAGAGGAGTATAACTCCAAAAATGCAGAGGAAGGAGAAGCCATGGATGAAGGATCTAGGGAAAACTCTCCCAAAGCGCAGGATAACATGGATATCGGAGATAATCCTGAGGTCCAGATGTCCGAAAGTACCGATCAGAGCATGACTCCGGGAAACGGACCCAAAGCCGTCTTTGCTACCGGCGCTGTCAAGAAGGCAAAAAAGAAGAACAAGAGGAACAAGACCCTGGCAAAAGACCCTCCGGCAGAGGAGGTGATTGCCGAGGAATATGAGGAAGACTCGGATGGAGCACTTATCCTAGACGAGCCCAAAGAAGAGTCGGTGGATGGACACGTGATCACTGAAGGTGCGTGTATACTCATTGATGCTGCATTAACCACACCTATTCCTACAGCTACAGAACTTACTGCTGATGAGCTGGACGAAAGGGCCCAGGCCCTAGAAGCACGTCACCAAGTACTCCTCGATGAAGCCAAAACCCTTGAGGAATAAAAGAAACGCATTTCAATTGCGGAGAAGTACAACTCTAGGCAACATCAGAAGACCAGGAAACATCATACTCATGACAACCAATTCCCGCAGATTCACAAAGTCCTCTTTGGAGGAGACCATGGGATGCCTCGACATGACAGCAATGGGGATTGGGTGTATCCAACACCAGTGCAAAACATTGTTGCGGCTCGAGAAATCCTATCTGCTAATCCAGGCCCAGAGCAGATCCGATTGGGCATTAAACTACTCACAAGGGTCTGGAGCACCAAAAGGTCGCCCTGTCCGGAAGCCAAAAACTGGTCTCCCATTCTGACCAATGTTGCATGGATCCGGCCTGGAATGATGTAAGGCCCCAACGTGTTTCGGAACAGCATCATCGTTCCGACCGTCGGGAAGACAATTACTCAAGAACCGGATCTTCAGGACAGCACCACAAAGCTGCACATGACTGGCGTAACGTTACCCCAGTTGCGGAGCAAGAGGCAATTGCTGCACTGAATCCGAAGAATCCTCCCTGGCGAGAGTCGAAGGATCGCAGGGAAGAAGATAAAGAGAAATGTCTGGAGGAGGACCGACAAAGAATGCCACCTCCTCGACATGCAAGCCGTCCGGCTGACGGGCGAAGGAACGACGGACACCATGCCGAGTCAAGCTGGCAGGAGGCTCGTCGTAATGAAGATCCTCCCTGAAACCATAATAATGACACTCCAGACAGAGGCCAGCGAACAGCCGAAAACAATCCAGCTGCTCCACCCTCTCCACCAAGTAGCCATCACAATGGTTCCCAAGGAGGCCAAGGAGGGCGTCGTGGTGGAGGAGGTGGTGGCAGAAGCCGAAGTCCGTCTCCAAGGCACCGCAGCCACACCTGTCATTCGGGACGATCTCTATCCCCAAGTGACGCAAGGCACATGATCAATTCCCACATAGAAGCGCGGTGCTACGAAAACGATGATATATACGTGGGCCCAAAGTGCTTCGAACCACGCATAAGAGCTACAAAATTCCCTGAAGGATTTGCTATCTCAAGATATATTCAATCCTACGATGGTATAGCTCGGCCAGACACTTGGATCCAAGATTTTTTCCAGGCTTGCTATATCGCCAAAGGTGGAAACTGCCTAGTCGCAACCCGATATCTCCCACTCATGTTGCGGAAGACGACACGATCATGGCTCAATGAACTTCCGGAGAACACCATCCACAACTGGTACGACATGCAAAGTGTGTTCTTTCGGAATTTCGAAGGCACATACCGAAGGCCCTGTACGGTCGGGGACCTACAACGTTGCACCCAGAAAGCCGGAGAAACTTGCCGGGATTATCTCGGACGATGGATCGACACCAAGAACTTCAGTGAGGGAGTAAATGGCCAAACTATGATTGAACCTTTCATTGCAGGACTCCCAATTGGTCTACTACGTCATCGCTTGAAGTGTGACAAGGTCACTGATTTGGGAGAGGTGATAGAAACAGCGAGCAAGTATGCAGATGCTGAGGACAACGCGGAGGGATTACTGAACGCCCTAGTTGTGCCACAGTCGGCAAAACAACCAAAGCAACATGCTCAGAAGCGCAAGAACACCTCGGAAGAAAACCCCAACGTGGAAACAGCAGTGGTCACTGCCACTTTCGGGTCTGGAGGACGAGGAGGACGCGGCGGTGGCCATGGACGCAGACGTGGGACATCAAGAGTCCAGGGTAGAGGAGACCATCAACCCGACAAAACCTACTCCTGGGCCGACATTGCCAATAACCCATGTGTGCATCACCTAGATGCCAATGGGGGCTCCTCCCACACAAACGCCGAGTGTCGTTTGAATGACGACATCAAGAAAGACGATACCGCGGGCTACAGGGCTAATCGGAAGAAGGGAAAGAAGAATCCCGAAAAATATAAGGAGACCAAGGATGATTCCGACATGGAGGAAGCTGATGCTTCAAATCCCAAGCCGGAAGGGAAAAAGAACTTCCAGACAAAGAAGGACACTTATGTCACCTTCCTTGGATCTCAACCAGCTAAGGTCAAGAAAGTAGTTCTACATGAGCTCAACGCAACAGTTCCGGATGTCCCTCAATTTTTGGATTGGTCGGAACTGGCAATCACCTTTGACCGTGCTGATCATCCGCCTAAGTTGCACAGGCGAGGAAAATACGCCTTAGTCGTCAATCCACTTATTGACGGCTATGGCTTCTCCAAGACTCTCATGGACGGTGGTAGCATCATTAATATTTTGTATGTTGAAACGCTACGCCGGATGAAGATCTCGGAGACCCAACTGAACTACAGCTCTATGATCTTTCACGGAATTGTCCCAGGAAGACAAGCAAATTCCTTGGGGGAAATCACTTTGGATATTACCTTTCGAACTCCAAAGAACTACCAGACGGAAGCACTTTCATTCGAAGTGGTCCCGTTCAAGAGCGTGTACCATGCTATATTCGGACGCCCGGCTTACTGGGCTTTTATGGCTCGTCCGTGTTACATTTATAATATGATGAAAATTCTAGGTCCCAACAGCGTGATCACCATCAGGGGAGACCTGAAGAAAGCGCGAGAGTGCGAGGATGGAAATGCACCTTTGCTGAAGCCGTGCTACACGCCCAGGAGTACCAGGAGATCAAGAAGAGCATAGATCCGTCCGAGATGCCCGCAACAAAGAAGGAGGTGACAAAGTGGAATCCGGAGTTCAAGGCATCAGAAGATACGAAGAAGACGCTGTTGAAGGATGATGACCCCTCCAAGGTGACCTAGATAGGCGTAGGCCTAGATAGCGCATAGCAAAGTGCGCTCGTCAAGTTCCTCAAAGCAAATCAAGATATCTTCGCATGGCAGCCATCTGAGATGACTGGAGTACTTAGGGAACTTGCCAAGCACTCTTTAAATGTAATCCCGAACACTAAACCCGTCAAACAGTCCTTACGATGTTTTGGCGATGAAAAGCATAAGGCAATAGCTAAGGAACTAGCACGGCTCGAGTTAGCCGGATTCATAGAAGAGGTAATCCACACTGAGTGGTCGGCCAATCCTGTAATGGTCCCTAAAAAGGACACCACTGATTTAAGGATGTTTGTTGATTATATTGCCTTGAACAAGGCTTGTCTTGAACAAGGCTTGTCCCAAAGATCCGTTCGCTCTGCCTAGGATTGATCAAGTTATCGATTCTACGGCAGGCTCGGAACTCCTATGTTTTCTCGACGCATATTCCGGTTATCACCAAATCCAAAAGGAGTCTGACAAAGTCAAAACTTCATTCATAACCCCCTTCGGAACCTTCTGTTTTGTTATGATGCCCTTTGGGCTGAAGAACGCAGGAGCTACGTACCAACACACAATGCAGCGTTACCTCCACGATCAAATCGGACGCAATGTACATGCATATGTGGATGATATTGTGGTGATGTACAATAAGAAGGAAACCTTGATTTCCGACTTGGAGGAAATGTTTGCCAATCTATGAAAATACAACAAAATGCTTAATCCGAAGAAATGCTTCTTTGGAATCCCAGCCGGAAAATTGTTAGGTTTTATCGTGTCTCAAAGAGGCATAGAGGTAAATCGCGACAAAAATCAAGGTTATACTCAATATTTCCAGGCTAACTCGCCTGAAGGACGTACAAAGACTAACTGGTTGCATTGCCGCAGTGAGTTGGTTTATAAGCCGGCTCGGTGAAAGAACCGCACCACTATACAAACTCCTGAAAAAGACCAAGAATTTTGTGTGGACCGACGAAGCTGAAGCTGCACTCCAAGAGCTGAAAGCAGTACTCTCATCTGCTCCCATCCTTGCAGCACCGGAACCACAGGAACCGATGTTGCTCTATCTTGCTGTGATAAACAAAGTCGTCACTATCGTCATGGTGGTGGAGAGATCGGAGGAAAATTAGGAACACTTGGTGCAGCGGCCGACTTACTATATTAGCGAGGTCTTAACAGATTCAAAACAGCGGTATCCGCACTATCAAAAGCTGGCTTACGGTGTGTTCTTAGCATCTCGTAAGTTACGACATTATTTTCAAGAACATCCAATTACCGTGGTGAGCACAGCTCCCATGAGAGATATAATCAACAATAGTGACGCCACAGGACGCGTCGCCAAATGGGGCATAGAGCTTTCAGCTTTCGATATTAAGTACAAACCTCGTACAACAATCAAATCCCAAATCCTCACTGACTTTGTCGCTGATTGGACAGAGACAACGGAGAGTATGACCTTACCAGCATCAGAATACTAGGCCTTGCATTTTGACGGGTCTAAAGCGCCCGGGGGATCGAGGGATGGCGTGGTGCTCAAGTCACCCCAAGGTGATAAACTTTTCTATGTATTGCAGATACACTTCACGGCAACAAACAACATTGCCGAGTATGAAGCATTGCTACATGGAATCCGGATTACTAAGGATATCGGCATCTGACGGTTAATGTGTTATGGAGATTTGGATCTTGTTGCACAACAAGTGTCGAATATTTGTAAGGCAAATAAGCACATGACAGCGTATAGGGTTGTCATGGATGAACTATCTAAATCATTTGAAGGGTTTGAAGTTCAACACATCCCTCGAACAGAGAATGAGGAAGCAGATGCACTATCTCGAATAGGCTCTGCCCGGAAAAAGGTCCCGGATGGCGCTTTTTTAGAGCACCTCAAAGTTCCCTCTATAAGGGGAGTGGACGAGGAATATCTGACCAAATCCGACTCACCTTTAGTAGTAGTTCTGGCTGTGATTCCCAGCTGGACTGAACCCTATCTTAATTTCTTGATAGACGGAAAATTACCCAAAGATGAAGTTCTGAGCCGACAGATCGTCCGACGAGAAAAATCCTATACTATAATTAGTGGTGAGATCTATAAGTGAAGTGCATCTGGGGACTTTCAGCGTTGTATATCTCCGGAAGAAGGAGTGGAAATCTTACAAGAGATCCACGAAGGCGAGTGTGGTCACCATGCTGCAGCCAAGTATTTAGTGGCAAAAGCTTTTCGACACGGTTTTTTATGGCTTACAGCCAAGGCAGATGCCGAACAGCTGGTCAAGACGTGCAAGGGCTGCCAAAAGTACGCCAAACAAGCTCATGTTCCGGCTGATCAGCTGCGAACAATACCTATAACATGGCCTTTCGCGGTCTGGGGGCTTGACATGGTAGGACTGTTTAAACGGGCTCCAAGTGGATTTACACACCTCTTAGTGATGGTGGATAAATTTACCAAATGGATTGAGGCTAAACCCGTCACTAGTTGTGATGGAGCAACAACCAGAAGATTTGTTGAGGATGTTATAATCCGATACGGTTATCCGCATAGCATTATCACGGACAATGGGAGTAACTTTTCTATGGGAGAGCTTGCCGAATTCTGCAATGAACAAAATATCCGGCTTGACATTGCGTCAATCCCACATCCACAAGCTAATGGACAAGTCAAAAGAGAAAATGGTTTAATCTTGCAGGGCCTAAAACCGAGACTCGAAGCACCACTACGACGTGCTGCGGGGGCTTGGGCAGACGAATTACCTTCTGTGATATGGAGTTTACGAACAACTCCAAACGGGTCAACCAGATATACACCTTTCTTCTTGGTCTATGGCACAGAAGTAGTTCTTCCTAGTGATTTCATTCACAGTTCTCTTAGAGTGGCCGCGTATATTGAAGAGGATGCCAAAATTTCTCGACAAAATGATCTCGACTTAGTCGAAGAAGTTCGCGTCGCTGCTGAAATGAGATCAGCAGCCTATCAACAGAAGTTATGCACGTATCATAGATAGAGAGTCAAAAACCGGTCTTTCAATAAGGGCGATTTGGTTCTCCGGCTTGTGCAGCAAAGAAAACACAAACTTTCCCCAATATGGGAAGGGCCATTTTTAGTTAGTCGAGTATTGCACAAAGAAAGACCTGCTATACGGCCTGCCAAAGAAAGACCTGCTACTAAGAAGAGAAAGAGACCTGGAGGCAGTACAAATCCAGATGAGTTAGACAGACCATGGAATATTGCTCAGCTACGTCCCTTTTATTCTTAGTTTATTTTTCTTTGTAATCATATATGTGTACATGTTCAATGAGAAATAAAGTCTTGGTTCCCTCAAAATCTTTCTGAGAAGTTTTTACCATCTTATTTCCGAATGATCATGTCACACTCGAAAATCCCAGAATACTTGAAAGTACTTTATGCTCATGTTTGTTCTGGTTTAGATTTCCGATTCTAAAATTGATACCTTTGGGTATAAATCTAAATTTTCTAGTCTATACTTTGGTTATTTGTCTGATTGCTGGATGCGGGTATTTTCCGAGTAGTGAATTGTTGGTACTAGAAGCCGGCTTTGTTTCCGAGTTTAAACTGGTTTAGCAATTGAGCTCCGTTGCTCGGCAAATTTTCCGTGCTGAAAGTTAACTGGCTCACGAAAGGGATGAGGCGAAAAGCCAGATAAACGATAAGTATAGACAAAAAATACAAGTGCTTATGTAAACATTTCAGGCACATAATATCAAAGCCAAAAGTGCTGAATAGATAGAATAAAACTTAGCACTAGCAAAAGTATCATACTACTTAATTACAAACCCAAATTGTTTTTCAGAATAACACATTGTTCTTCTGATATTCTATGATGCAGGAGGAGAGGTAGGAGCTGCCGGCTCACTAGATACATCGGCCTCGGCTTGATAGCGTTCCGAGATGTTCAAATATGATTGGTTTGATCATCGTTGGAAACCTCAGCTGTTTCTTCGGAAGGCGGAGGCGGCGTGTCCACACGGGTGAAGAAGGGAGTGTCGTAGCTGGTCAAATAAGCTATGTGGCACCCATATCCGGCGCAGGAGTCCATGATGGTCTTGATGTCTTGCTCCTGTCCGTCTTTGTCCACCTTGCAGTACCCTCTCGTTACTTGCCAGATCTCCATGTTTCCATGGTGGCTCATAACCATGGTGAGAGTGTTTTGCTCTACGGTTCAAGCGTAGGACATGTTCCAGTCCTGAACAAGCTGCGACATATCCTTGGCCTTGTCTCGCACCTCAAAACCGGACATGCTATGCATACCCGGAACCTTGAGAACTTCGCCAATGTCTTCGAGAGATTGGCGGAAGTCATGAAGCAAATCACCGACTTGGGTAAGCCGGTGGGTGCGAGGCTCGGCAGGGGCAGAGTCCATCAAGTTCAGAGGACCTGCCAATATATTGCAAAGGGTAAGTCTAAACCCTGAACTCTAAAGAGTCGGAAGATGCAGAAAAATCAGAGAAAGGGAAACATACCAAGGATGACATCGTCGACTTTGGCCTTCTCTTCGTGAAGACTCTGGAGTGCAGCCCGGAGCGCCTCGGAAATGTCATTTTCTCTGAATAACTCGTCATTGAGATCCGAGATTTTCTTATCTTGAAGAGCAATCTTGTGATCACGCTCATCGGTGGCCATGGAGGTGGAATCGAGAATTTGAGCAATGCTCTTCTCATGATCTACCTTGAGCTTATCCAGCTCTTGGTGCAGTTCTTTGTTCTCCACCACCAAGGTCTGAAGATTCTCGGCCTCTTCGATCATGGCGCAGGACTGTTTTACCAGTGCTGTAAGTCAAAAGAACAATAGTTCAACAAAAAATTCGATTATCAAACAAAAAGACAAGGTTTGAGTTTCGAAATGTTTACCTTTGGCCTCATCCTTAGAAACCTTCAGCTGTGCATTTTCAAGTCGGAGAGCTCTGATCTCTTTCTTCTTGTTGCAGATATGTTTTAATAATTCCTGGTTATACGAATTAACTTTCTGTAAGTCAGAATACCCAGAGTCATAAGTCTACTAAAGACTTCGGCTAATATTGTAACTAATATCAGCATGAGCCTTGGGGGCTACACTAGTTCATTCTTTGGCATCCCAAGTAAGCATAAACCTGGATTTGACTATCCAACTTCATGCTTGGGGGCTAGAGGATAGGATATAAAGTAACATAAAGAAAAAAGTGAGTTGGAATTCCTACTTACATGTTGTTCATGTGTGAGCTTGCTCAAGCACATGTTCACTTCAGTTGTAACCTTCTCGGCAAGGGTGAGCGGGATCATGGGTGGAGGTGGTAACACACCAGCTCTCAGTCCCTCGTGGGCGAAGGCGGACTTGTTCAAGAAGTTCAGAGTACTTGACATCCTCCGCTTCTTGTGCTTCTTCTTCGGCAGAAAGATTGCGGCTTTCTAAGCATTTCCGGGCCAACCGCTGGATTTCCTCCGCAGATTTCCGAGATAGGCCAAGTTTGGCAAGTCCCGGATTACTTAGGAGATTGTCGGCGAAGATTTCTGCCGAGGGATCATTACTCGAAGAGGGTTCACCCATATCAACACCTGAGTCACTCATGGTGACATCAGTTTGCGACTCAAGGATCATTGGCTCTGCTGGTTGAGCCGGATCTTCTACAACAGTCGGAGATGGAGTAATCTCTGGTGTTGTAGAAGGCTGAGGAGCGGGAGTCGGAGGAGCCACGGCAGGAGAAGCCAGTTTGAGCTTCGACTGGTGCAGAGGCTTTGCGGCAGCTTCCTTCCCCTTGCCCTTGATGAGGTGTTTAGCTCTGAGAAGATAATAGAACAAAGAACATTACATCTCAGAAGGAATTACAGGCAAAATACAAAGGCCCTATGAGGAAAGATTACCTGTTCACAACAGGCACTTCTTTGGTGCCGATGGCCAATGTCGGAGCCTTGTGTTTCCGAAGAACGACATCCGGCATTGGGACCAACTCACCCTTATCCTGAGAAAACTCAGGAGGGTATCCCTCGATAGGAGCAAACTCCGACTCGGGGAGGTCAGCAAGCTGAAAAGGGAAAAGCATCTCAGTATTGCAAAGATAAACATATAGATGAGCACAAAAAAGAGTTACTGCCGAAGTTTACTGGCACAATGGGATATTCCGCTGTGTGCATGTCCAGGGACAGCTCCGGAATCTTCCTCTCGATCCGCTCCCTTATCAGCCATTTGATTTGGCATACATAATCTTTCGGCTTTAAGGTCTTGGAGCTGATGCGGAGGGAATCCTTCTTTGACGACGTGATGGAATGCATCAGTCAATCTCCATGATGTTGTAGGGGTTGAATCCGGCGTGACACCCAGGGTTGAACCAAGTCGGACCCTTTCAGGCCCTTGTGCTTCATCAGATATTGGATCCATCTCTTGGCAAGAAACAGATCATCACTGAGAGTCATAGCAGCCTCGTCCCAAGACTCTTGAGGCATGGCGGCTCCATCGACGAAAGCCAGCAAAGCAGTATCTTTGACGGGAGCGGGGATATCCTTGTGGTAGAAAAAGGTGGACGACCATTGTTTGACCGAATCACTTGCCATGATCTGGGGATAAACACGCTCACGCCTAACCGAAAAATGAATGGTACCGGTAATATAAGGATTACCGGCAATAATAGAATTTCTCCGGACATGAAAATAATACCGGAAAAGAGTGAGACTCGGCCTAATGCTGAGATACCCCTCGCACAAAGAGGCGTACGCACTCATCTCTAAGATGGAGTTCGAGGGGGAGATGGTGGAGATGAACACCATAATGATCTATAACCTCGGAAAAGAATTCTGAGGGAGGAAAGGAAAGACCACTATCAAGGTGAGTGCCGAAATGCACTCGCTCGTCGTCGCGGGGGTTGGGGATGGTTTCGCCGAAGCCGCTCCGCTAGTCGCCGGCGCGGAGGATCCCTTCGTTTTCAACGACCTGGAGCTTGGGATCATCCAAGACACATGGGATCCAAACTCCGTGGTGGCTCTCCCTCTCTGCTGCCGCAGCCGTCGCTGCCGATGCTGCAGCCGCCACTAAGCCAGAGGATGATGAGGAAGCCATTCTATCCAGTGTGCCGGTGACCTTAGATGGGCGGCACTGGAGGTGCTTTTGCGGGGAGCAGTGGAGCGCTAGGTTCATAGGAGGCGTAGAGGATAAGGAAACGGCGGTGAGAACTGGTGAAGAAGATTGGGGGAGAAATCCACACCATTTATATCTACCAGGCGCGTCAACATTCGTGTAAACGCTACAGTAAACGTGCCATGCGTCGTGGAAAGAACGGGAAACCTCCACACGATGATTACACCGCCTCGATCTCCATGCATGCATTGAAACGGCACCTCGGTTCCGTGAAAGGCGGACCCACTAACGGTCGTGCTGACAGGAAATCTCTGTCAGTGACGTGACTTGACCATGACTAGTGTCAGGCTACGTCAGAGACCAAGTTCCGGCTTAGTTTGAAATTCGACCTGGAAATCTGAATAACTGTATTGATAGGTCCAACTTATTTTGAGAACCTGGTCGTATTGTTTGTTTTGAAGTTTCAGGAACCCTTCAAGATTCTGCAAGCCAAAGATCAAGCTAGATAATGATGAATCCGACTTTGGATCTTGGAGACTTCCGGGGGCTGCTATTGGGGATATACTTTTCGGGTATCCTCACAGTTCCTCACTGACCAGGGTGGCCACTTTGGGTTAGAGCTTTGTTTCACGGGCGGCCCAGTCAGGGAGAAGATACGGAGTCCAATCCGGCTACGGGAAGGCCCAGAAGACTTACCGACATAGACCCGTAGTGTTACTTGTCGTTCAAGATGTACTCTGTAACCGAATCTTAGTCGTAGCCGGATAGATCTTTCCTGTAAACCCTAGGCCGGATATCAATATAAGCCGTCCTAGGGAGAGAGGGCACCTACCCTCACAATAGTCTACAATCTCAACTCGCACAGGCGAAACCCTTGTAACCCATGTTCCGGCTCTGCCGTATTACTGGATTAGTAGCAGGAGTAGGATCCATCCAAAGCCGGCAGATTCGAACTTGGGTAAACTTGTGTTCTCACCGTCCCGGAATACCGTACATCTCACACCCCTCTCTTCCATACGCCTCGAGGACCCCCTCATGGCGTACTTGTCATAAATCCGACGACACAATGCGTAATGCAATTATCTGTTGCTTGCAACTTAATACTTGAGGGGGGTCGGATGATAACCTGAAGGTGGATTATTAGTCATAGATGAAGTTGGATTACGGTCTATGTATAATGTTGTAATGCCCAATCGAATCTCAAAGGACTCAAGATTAGTAGTATATGCATATTGCTTTCTCGATGTTTGTCAATTGCCCTGCTGTAATTTGTTCACCCAACATGTCATCTATCTTAAGGAGAGCCACCACTAGTGAACTATGGACCCTGGTCCTTTCTTTTATCATCAATCTACAATTGTTTACTATTTTATGTTTACTTTCTGCAAACTATTACTTTCTTCCACACAATACATTTAATATTTTGTTTTCAACAAAACCGGTGAGATTGACAACCTCACTGCAAGTTGGGGGCAGAGTTCTGTGGTTTTGTTGTGCAGGTTTCCACGTTGCTGCTGACACCGGTAGTGCGCCCTGCCAAAGTCCAGTTAGCAACACCTTGGAGGTGTTTCCTTGCTCCTACTGGATTGATAACCCTGGTTTCATAACTGAGGGAAAACTTGGTGTTGTGCTCATCATACCTTCCTCTTGGGGTTCCCCAACGAGCTCGATATATTTTGGGCCATCATCCATTCAGTACCATTTGTAAAACAAACCTCTTCTTTTCTCAAAACTCCTCTTGGTAAGGCAATCCTTACCAAGGTTTTACCATAAAAGCTTTTATAAACTTTTCCGGGGTTTCCCAACCTATAGGTTTGTTTTGGTAAAAAGGGAATTTCTAAGGGGGTATGGTGTTAATCACCAACTTACAATACTATGGGACAAGTAGATGCCATCAAGGATTGTACTTATTAGTACCATGATGTAATAGCTTGGAGGAGCTAAACCACTACAAGTTATAGATAACAATATAATAAAACAATGCAGTTTGCATAAATAGGTAGATAAAACATGCATAAGTAAAATAGTAGGACAAGCTTATGAAAATGTAGGTGCCTTGCTTATGATCAGCAATATGTCCATGGGGTTCTTCTTAGAAATCCAATAATAATAAGTGCCCTCTTCTTATCGACTTTAGTACATTCGCAACTATCATCGTCACGGAGCACACATGCGAACAAATAATGTACACAATCAACACAAGGAAAACAAGAAATAGTACAATACAACAAGCAATTAGAAAACAATACACTTTATTTGGTTTTGTTATCATCGACTTAAATCAATTGTAATACTTTCATTTGCTCTCTTTGAACTTCTTTTGAGATTTAGATACTAAAGCCTAGTTAAACAAGGGTTTGATACCCCGACCAAGTTCTATATGGTACTAGTACACAAATATGGTATCATTAGGGACGTATTAAAATAACAAAACCACCAACAGTGGTTTCATCATTTTATAAATTTTTATTTATTTAGTTATGATTTTCTAGTGAAATAAACTCCTGTTTTGGTGATTAATTCACCAGAAAATATTGGTATGTCAAAGAATTATTTACTCGTAGGGTTAGAAGATTAATTGGGTACTGGTTCACTCACAATTGCATTCATCTCAAAATTATCAACAAAATGCCCTTGGGAAATTCCCAAAGTCAGTTCTGCAAGCACTTTGTCATTTTCATCAAATTTATTTTACATGTCTAATTGGTATGAGACCAAGGACACTAGGTAGGTATCTGATGACTACAAGTGCATAGATTGTTTGTAGCTAGTTTGAAAATAAAGATATCGGTCCCATAGGAAGCAGTAGGCAAAAGACTAAAATGTTTTTAACTATAACTAAACGAAGTACTTAAGGAATAACTTTAAGATGAAAGATAAGTAGAGTTGTTTTTGGGTTTTTTCTTGAACAAGGTAATTTAAAGTAAAGAAAAACTTAATGCAGAAAGTAAGAATCGCGTGTGTAATAGAACTTTGGAACTACAATAGGGAAAAAGCGTTCTCAGGAAATAGTGGATACACCACTAGCAATTTAGACTAAGCAATCAAGATTATTATAAAGATTATTCTCATAATATGTATGTACGTGGAAGGAGCTCCATATATGGATGATTTGCCAACAACCGCTGCACACATCATCCTCATAACCACAGCAGACAACAATCAACATCAATCGAGTTACTGCGCTATTAAAGAATCTCTCCTGTGGCATGGACATGGCTTGGTGAGTTCTCCTTGATACTCCCAAGTTAGTACGTAAGGATTGATAACAGCTTTATAGTCACAGTAAGTGCTATCATCCCTCCGTCTACTAACAAGTAATCTCCTTCATCAAGTCCCCATAAGAGGCAAATATTAAGGAGGTGCACAACTCCCAATATCAAGATGAAGACAATTAACATATACACATAATGATGTATAACATAATAATATCTATCTCATCTTACTCATATTCTAGGGTTTCTCCATCTCCCCAAGAACTAGAGATCTACTCAGACATGGAGGCAATCAACATCATAGCAATGGTAATGGAAATAATCATAGATGAATAGTACTTGTATAAATCCACAATGAGTATGGGAATTACAACAAGATCTAGACAAGATGTAGATGGGATGGATGGAGATGGTGGTGATGCAGTGGTGGTTGATGAAGATCGATGCCTTAGCTTCCTGGATCTACGTAGGGAGAAGATGGATCCCTGGTGGATGAGTTCCCCCTCCAGATGCCTTCCAGAGGTGAGGTTTTTGCGATTTCTGGGTGTTCTGTATGTTGTCTCCTCGAACCAATTGCACGGTGTGAAACTATTTGACGAGGCGGAGGCGGAGGCGGCACCAACTATACGACCGGAGCTATACGTCTGGAAAAGTTGCTCCCGCCATATAGTTGGTCGTTAAACCTTCTTCCTCCCTTGTTCGCTTCTGGTTTTCTTCTGGTATTATTAATATTTCCCAAATAAGCGATCTAAGTTGTTTTTTACTCTTTTTCTCCACAGTACAACTGCTCCAAGAATTGTATCCATTGGATCCATCATATGTCCTGATCCTGGTGAAAACAGACATAAAATGTGCACGCGAGCGTCGTAAAATACCAAGATCCTACATCTACAATGCAAAATAATAATGTAAAACATGATGCAAATATGCACTCATTAACTTCCCCAAGCTTAGACTCTTGCTTGTCCCGAGCAAGTTTTAGCTTAATAGATGTGATCCTCATATTCATGAGGCTGAGTCGATTAAAATAAATGAGGCGGTTGCAACATGTGTTTATCATATATGATACATAGGAATAAGTTCATGAATAGTACCTTACTCGAACCATATGAATAGTATTAGCAGGCTTCCACACCTTAGTTATCAACAATTCATAAAAGATGAATCTCAACATAATGTAAAAGTATCCGGTTCAACCGAATGACTTAACGAGGTAGTGTCTCTTTGTCATACTACAATAGAGTGGTATATGCCTATTTTCTCTTTGCACATTCGCTCTTTTTATTCTTTCTTTTTCTTTTGTTTTGCATATATGCTCACACTTTTGTTTTAAGTGTTGTTCAAAGGGGCTAGCCATATATTCCACCTTATGTAGGAATTCAAAGTTCAACGATCTCAATTATCAAATTCCAACTGTATATGAAGCATTCTTATGACTTGAGATTCTACCACGACTTATTCTCACTCTATTTTGATAGCACTTTCATTTTCCCTTATTCAAGGTTTCCTTTTCAACTTAATTGTATAGATAATTTCTCTTTGTAAATCAAACCGTAAACTTACAACATGTTGACCAAATTATCTTTATGTGTTCCATTAATACTAATGGTGTGGAAGACTCCTATTGCTATCATCAAGTGCAAGTAAAATCATACTCAATCCATTCATATATCATTAAAGCAAACACAAACTCCATATTTCTCCATATAACAATAAACTCGGAATTTCATTAAAGGGATCGACTATTCCTGAAGGGAATTCTAATGATGCAAACTTTATTCCTAGTTTGAACTAATGAAAAAATTGTAATATAAAACTTATCAGAAAGATTACAAGGTCTTTAAAGATCTCCGCAAGCTTGGAATCAAGCCAGGCGGGATCAATTAACTCCTTGTGGGTACCTATTCCTCCTCCTTGGCAGAAAGAGCGTCGCCTTCTTATTTTATGTTGCCCTCTTTAACTATGATTGCAAAGCGAATGCTAAGCTTGGCCATGTCATATTGGAGCTTTAATATTTTCCTCATGAGGAATTTCTTCTCATTTGTAAACTGAAAGAAAATTTTAATCAAGAAACCAACTCTACCATTGGTTGCATCGACCTTCTTCTCAAGGTCTTTGCTCATCATCTAGTAGGAGTCAATCCCTTCTCCAATTGTTTCAATCCATGCCTTAGAAGCCTTTTCTAACTCACAGATCTTATCATGAATCTCATCTTGCCGCACCTTCTTAGGTTTAAGAGGTGATTGGCCAAGAGGAGGTTTATAATAGGATCTTATGTTCTAACGTTAAGGATTAGGGAGGTACCCATCCTTGTTCCTTCCCTGCTCAGCTTGTCTCATCATCTCCATCCTTTGTGGGAACATGTCCTCCCAATTTGGGAGAGGTTCGATCTCTGGTCTGGATGATGACGGCGATCCTTTGGGTTCTTCTTCTTTGATCCTCTTCACGGGCTTCTCTTATTTCTTCTTCCAGATCTTGTTGACATGGAAGGGCTGCATGGCTTCGCTGCACGCATGTTGTTAAAGGGGTTGTATAGGGATGGCGGAGGTCTTTCGAGGTTGGAGTCTATGGCTCTGTGAAAACTTAATGAAAAAGGTTAGATGCAATCAGCTTTAAAAGGAGGGGTCAAAAACCCTAGCCGCCTTGTGTAATGAGCAACTATATGGGCGCAACCCGTATAGCTCCTGCCGTATAGTTATGAACCGACTATAGATTAGATCTATAGTGGAACTTAACTATACGGCCGAAACTATACGGGCAGGAATTTTTACTCCCGCCGTATAGTTGGTCGTTAAACTCTCTATGTTCTAAATAAAATTTTCAGTACTATATGACCGCAACTATATGGGCAGAATTTTTTATTCCAGTCGTATAGTTGGTCGTTAAACTCTCAGTACTCCGGAAATTATTTTGTCAAAGGAGTTGAAAACTATACGACCGCAACTATACGGGCGAAATTTTTAATTCCGGCTATATAGTTGGTCGTTAAACTCTCAGTACCTTTTTATGGATGGAAGGGGTGATGTCGCCACAACTATACGACCGCAACTATACGGTCAGAATTTTTATTTGCATAGTATAGTTGGTCGATAAACCTTCTGTGTCCACCAAAAAATTTCCTGCTTCTCCTATGATTCTTATTAATCTGAAACTTAACGCAATATCAAGTTTTGACAGAAAAATGTCCGCTTAGATTTTTGACCAACTTTGGCTTAGCCAATCTCCCTTCTTCTTTGCTAGAGCATTAAATGTTTGTTGTTTGGCACAATATCCAAATAAAACCTTAACTTAAATTTTAAAAACTTAATCAAACCTTATTTTGTATGGGTTGGCTCCCATGAAGCACTCTTTTATTGTCAATAGCTTGACCATAGCATTGCTCATTCCTTCTTGAGTCCATTTTTCTTGCAGTTGCCCTTCCTTGTATATTTTTGCTTAATCACTTCTTCTGGAGTGATCAACTCTATGGTGACTGCACTTATATCTTCTATTAATCGATAATGTTTCAAACATTGTCCATTTACCACCCATGCAAGAGAGAGTGTCTTGCCTTGGAGCTTCACTGCTCCTGATGGGTAAGCTTCTTCGACTATATATGGGCCTTCCCACTTTGATCTGAGCTTTCCTGGAAATAACTTAAGACGAGAATTATAGAGCAACACTTTATCTCCACTTTTAGAAGTCTTATTTTCTATTTTTCTATCATGCCATCTTTTCACTTTTTCCTTAAACAATCTAGCATTCTCGTAGGCTTCACTTCTAAACTCATCTAAAGCATGAATATCTAATAAACGCTTTTCTCCAGCTGCTTTAAGATCATAATTTAGGTTCTTGATTGCCCAGAAAGCTTTTTGTTCCAATTCTAAAGGTAAATGGCATGCCTTACCATACACCATCTTGTAAGGTGTCATAGCCACTAGACTTTTAAAAGCAGTACGGTATGCCCATAGAGTGTCATTTAACTTGTATGGCCAATCTTTTCTTGATTCGTCCACCATCTTCTCGAGTATGGTCTTCAATTCTTTATTAGAGAGTTCCACTTGACCACTCGTTTGAGGATGATATGGTGAGGCAACGCGGTGGGTTACTCTGTACTTGCTGAGGATTTTTCTGAAAGTTCCCTTCATAAAATGAGAACCGCCATCAATAATTAAAAATCTAGGAACTCCAAATTCAGGGAATACGACATCCTTGATTATCTTTACTGAGCTAGCTACATCTGCATGATTCGTTGGAATAACTTCAACCCATTTAGTAAAATAATCAATAGCAACAAGAATATGAGTATAACCATTAAACTCTATAAATGGTCCCATGTAATCCATTCCCCATCCATCAATGGGTTCAATTATGAGACTATAATTCATTGCCATTTCTTGTCTCCTACCTATATTACCTCTTCTTTGGCAAGCATCATAGTATTCCACATACTTGTGTGCATCCTTTAGCAAGGTGGGCCAATAGAATCTAGATTGAAGTACTTTTGCAGCAGTTCTCTTACCTACATGATGCCCTCCATACGAACTGTCATGACAAGCTTTCAATATCGCATTCATCTCATGGTTAGGAATGCGCTTCCGTATTATTCCGTCTAGTACATGGCGATATAGATACGGATTGTCCCAAAAGTAACATTTAAGATCATTAAAGAATTTCATTCTCTGATTTCTTGACATACTAGGAGGTATAAATTTTGTTGCTAGATAATTAGCATAATCAGCATACCAAGGATTAGCTATTTCAACGTTTTCTAAATATTCTCCCGGAAATGATTCATTAATAGGCACGGGGTTATTAATTATTCCCTCCATCCTAGAGATATGATCTGCTACTGGGTTATCTTTACCCCTCCTATCTACTATTTGCAAATCATATTCTTGTAGTAATAAAACCCACCTAATCAACCTGGGCTTAGCATCCTTTTTCACAAGGAGGTGACACAAAGCTTGGTGATCTGTATGAATTATCACCTTAGAATTAATTATGTAAGATCTAAATTTGTTGCAAGCAAAAATTATAGCTAGAAACTCATTTTTTGTAGTAGCATAGTGTTTATGAATCTTATTAAGAGGTCTACTAGCAAAATAAATAACATTTCAATTCTTTCCATCTCACTGTCCCAACACAACGCCTAAAGCATAATCACTAGCATCACACATGATTTCAAAAGGTTCATCCCATTTTGGAGATTGCATAATAGGTGCTGAAACTAGTTTATTCTTAAGGTTCTCAAAAGAGGCAATGCATTCATGATCTAAATTGCATGGAGTTTCTTTATCAAGAAGATTGGCGAGGGGCATAGCTATCTTAGCAAAATTCTTTATAAACCGCTTATAAAAACCTGCATGTCCAAGAAACATTTTTAGATTTTTAATGTCCTGAGGCATTGGAAGATTTTCTATAGCATTTATACTAGTTCTATCTATTTCTATCCCCTTCTCTTTCCATGAAACGACATTGTTACCAATTCAAAACCAAGTTTGATTGCCTGCATCTCTGCAAGACTTTGGTTAGATTGCAGAGGCAATTATCAAAAGTTGTTCCACAAACAACAAAATCATTTCTTAGAACTTCCATAGTTTTCTCAACAAAATCATCAAAAATCTTTAGAACACATTCCTGAAAAGTTGCTGCTGCATTACATAAGCCAAACAGAATTAATCTATAAGCATATGTGCCATAAGGACAAGTGAAAGTTGTTTTTTCTTGATCTTCCGGTTGTATGGCAATTTGATAATATCCAAAATAACCGTCAAGAAAACAAAAGTAAGAATTATTACTAAGTCTTTCTAAAATTTCATCCATGAATGGTATAGGTTTATGATTCTTTTATGTCTAACGGTTTAGCTTCCTAAGATCAATGCACATACGATATCCTACTATGGGCCTTATAGGAACTAGCTCACCATCCTCATTCATAGCAGCATAAAGACCACCTTGTCTTGGTATGCAATGATCTGGGCTAACCCACTTACTGTCAGAGATAGGATATATTATGCCAGCATCTAGTAAGCATATAACCTCTTTTCTTACTACTTCTTTCATCTTCGGATTAAGCCTCCTTTGTGTATCTACTTCAGGTTCAGCATCATCAAGCATGGTAATCTTATGTGTTACCATAGATGGATCTATTCCTTTAATATTACTCAATGTATACCCAAAAGCTTCACGATGCTTAACCAAAACTGAAATGAGTTTATTTGTTTCATTTTCCGATAAGTTCTTGCTAATAATAATAGGGCATTTATTTTCATTATCTAAAAACTCATACCTCATATTGTCTGGAAGTTTTTTCAATTCTATTGGTGGAGGCTCTTCATCTCCTTTTCTTACCAGTTCCTCATAGTCATGTGGATTTTGTGCTTCTGGAATTGAATCAAGGTAATCATCCATGTCTTCTTTCTCCTCATCATCTGGTGCTTCCTCCCAATTAATCAGACTCCTCTCTAATTCATCTTGTGGAGTACTGAAATGAATTGCCGCTAGCTCATCAATCCTCTTCTCTTCCTTGATATCCTCCACTTCATATGGCCTCTTCTTTAGTTTGGCAAGGTGGAATGTCATTTCCTCTTCTCCAAACTTCAGTGAAATAGTCTCCTTCTTATTATCAACTCGAGCTTTGGTGATGGAAATAAAAGGCCTGCCTAAAAGGATAGGATAAAAAGAATCTCGAGGCATGTCAATAATATAAAAATTAAGGGGGTAGATGAGTGATCCAATAAAGACATAGATATTCCTGATTACTCCTTCCGGTTTTATATTGGTTCTATTGGATAATTTAATAGTAGTGTCTACCGGTTCCACATCTGGATTATTCAAATTGTAGCGGAGTTCCTCATAAAGCGATGAAGGCATAATATTTATAGTGGAAATTGGCTCACAAATTCCATATAAGAAAGTTTCTCCAGAATATATAGGGGTCATTGGTTTAGAAGTGTCGTTACCTCGAACCTTATCTTTGATGAATTCTGAGGTTTCAAGGTCTAGCATAACATCTTCATCGTCCACCATTCGTGCTTCCATAAGATCCTTTAATATAACATTATTTATATTGGTAGCTTTGGGGTTCCTTTCTGGTTTGTTTGATATCTTCTTTATTCGTTCTTCCTCTTTTTGCCTTTTTTCAATGATCCCTCCAATAAGTATCGAGGAGAATTCTTCCATCAGCGCTCTTGCACGCTTATTTTCTTCAAGAGGTTTACTGGTTTCCCATTCTGTAGGTACCTGCAAATGTCCTGCATAATTCTCAATAATTTTCTTTACTGAGTAAGAATCAATGCCGGGGGTTTTAATCATTGCATCTGTCCTCTCATCTGCAAGGAAATGATTAATGCAAGCATATTCTGAAAAACTATTTGTAATGTTTTCTTTATCTTTAAGATTTTCCGTTGCTTCTTTCATTTTTATTATTAGTTTCCATGCTTCATTATAGGTATAAGATAGAAAACTGCCATTAGAAGCAGTGTCTAGATTCATACTATTTTCAATATTTAGTCCTCCATAAAAGGTATGAGTGATTAACAAATCAGGCAAATGATGATGGGGGCTATTATCTAGGTAACTTTTATTCCTTGGAAATCCTTCATATAAGCCCCCACTGGGATTATTTTTGAAACTGATAATAATACCTCTCATCCTGTGAGCTTTGCTTTCAGAATAATATTTTTATAGGAATTTGGTTGTCAATTCCTCCCAAGTCCTTGGTGCTTCTACACAAAAAGATCTGTACCAGTCGCAAACATTATTAGAGAGTGTTTGTCTAAACAACTGAGCTTTAACCATATCGATATTACAGTCATCGAAAATAAAGGAACTGAGAACGTCTTCAAAGAATTGTAAGTGTCCATATGGACTTTCTTCATTGGTTCCTGCAAATTTCTTAGAATGCAATAATTCAAATAATAAAGGATGGATCTCGATTCCATCCGAATTTATGCTTTTATTGACAGCTATAAAGGAGTCCATGGGCAAACCCATTTTCCTTACTACCTCAAGTTGGTTTAAATGCTGAGTGTTTTCCATTGTTGCGGTCCTGCAACTCAAGTAAAAATTAGTACAACGAAAGTAAATAACTAAAAGTAAAGTGACTTGTAGCGCTAAGCTCCCTGGCAACGGCGCCAGAAAATAGCTTGATGACTGTAAGTGCACAGATTGTTTGTAGCTAGTTTCGAATTAAAGATATCGATCCCACAGGGAGTAGTAGGCAAAAGACTAAAATGCTTTTAACTATAACTAAACGAAGTACTTAAGAAATAACTTTAAGATGCAAGATAAGTAAAGTTGTTTTTGGGTTTTTGGTTGAACAAGGTAATTTAAAGTAAAGCAAAACTTAATGCTGAAAGTAAGAATCATGTGTGTAATAGAAATTTGGAACTACAATAGGGAAAGAGGCGTTCTCGATGAATAGTGGATACACCACTAAAAATTTAGACTAAGCAATCAATATTATTATAACGAATATTCTCATAATGTGTATGTAGATGGGAGGAGCTCCATATATGGAAGATTTGCTAGCAACCGCTGCACACATCGTCCTCATAACCACAGCAGACATCAATCGACATCAATCGAGTTACTGTGCTATTAAAGGATCTCTCCCGTGGCATGGACATGGCTTGGTGAGTTATCCTTGATACCCCCAAGTTAGTACGTAAGGATTGATAACAGCTTTATAGTCATAGGAAGTGTTATCATTCCTCCGTCTACCAATAAATAATCCCCTTAATTTAGTTCCCATAAGAGGCAAATATTAAGGAGGTGCACAACTCCCAATATCAAGATGAAGATAATTAACATATACACATAATGATGTATAACATAGTAATCTCTATCTCATCTTAATCATATGCTAGGGTTTCTCCATCTCCCCAAGAACTAGAGATCTACTCAGACATGGAGGCAATCAACATCATATCAATGGTAATGGAAACAATCATAGATGAATAGTATTCGTATAAATCTATAATAAGTACGGGAATTACAACAAGATGTAGATTGGAGGGTGGTGATGCAGCGGTGGTTGATGAAGATCGATGCCTTAGCCTCCCCGATCTGTGCAGGGCGAAGATGGATCCCTGGAGGATGAGTTCCCCCTCTAGATGCCTTTCAGAGGTGAGGTTTTCGCGATTTCTAGGTGTTCTGTATGTCGTCTCCTCAAACCAATTGCACGTGGTGAAACTATTTGACGATGCAGAGGCGGTGCCAACTATACGGTCGGAGCTATACGGCCGGAAAAGTTGTTCCCGGCGTATAGTTGGTCATTGAACCTTTTGCCTCCCTTGTTCGCTTCTGTTTTTCTTCTGGTATTATTAATATTTCCCAAATAAGCAATTTATGTTGTTTTGACTCCTTTTCTCCATAGTAAAACTGCTCCAAGAATTGTATCCATTGGATCCATCATCTGTCTTGATCCAGGTGAAAACAGACATAAAATATGCACGCGAGCACCGTAAAATACCAAGATCCTACATCTATAATTCAAAATAATAATGTGACACATGATGCAAATATGCACTCATTAGTATCAGTGATAACTTCCTAAAAAATTAGTTTCATCCTTTTAAGAGTTGTGAAGCTCTAGCTGTGATTTATTGATTGAAACAACTACATGGAGTAGTATTTTATTCACTATAATTTATTTATTACTCAAATAATTATGAAACTATAGGGTTGTATAGATCATGTAGTTGGAATTAACTCCAAATAATTTGTATTTTGACCTAGGGAAAATCCTAATGTCAGATCTAAATTATTTTTGTGATTTTTATCACTATAGAAATACAAATCACCTTGGTATGAGTCTAAGGCCATATGGGAGATATCTGGAATAACTACCATCATAAATTGGGTTCACATTATTTGGAAGTTTAAAACTCCCTGGGTCAAATATTTAGTGAAAAGGTCATTTTCTAAAGGTTAACTCACCCAAAAATCTACACTGGATATTTGGGGATAAAACCAGGGCCAGGTGGTAGACATTTTATAAAGGATTCGAAGGAAATTTGAACCAAGTCATTTTGTGGCCTAAATATTTTTAGGTTGATTAAAATCTAAAGGAAATATTTATAAAGGAAAATGGGTTTTAAACAAAAATAAAACACCGCGGGCTAGATCAGACGGATTTACGCAACCTTGCGCTGGGCTGACCTAGATCCATGTCTCCGTGCGTGGGAGGCCAGGATTTAAATCATGGGAACGGTCCCGCCATACAGTGGCCAGACCAGGACGATGGGGTAAGTCGCGATGTTGGACGTCCGATCTAGAATAGATCGACGTCCCGCATCCATCTTCCTCCTCCCGCTGCACAGGAAAGAAGGGAAAACCCTAGCGACTTCCAGGGCACGCGGGGAGGCTCACCTAGGGGCGAGAGAGGCATCAGGGTGGTGCTGGGGCGACGCGGAGCTTAATGCTGAGTCCACCCATGGGTGGCAAGGCGGGGTTGGGCTTCAGGATGTACTTCACGCGACGGCGCCCGAACAATGAATGCATATGGTCATAGTGGCCGGCGTCTGGGGTGCTTCTGAAGAAAACAGAAAGAAGGATGTGAGAGAGGAGAGTAAAGAGGTTAGTAAATGAGGCAAAGGAGGATGGATGAGGCACTATCTCATCTTTGTGAGCATGTTTTTATCGCAAATCCGAAGGGGCTTGTCTCTCCTTTTCCATAGTGAAGAAGGGTGATGAGTCCAATTTTGAAGCATATTTATCTTATGTTTTTGCACAAGCAGAATAGGATTTTTGTATTTTAATACATTCGCGCGCACCTTTTGTCCTTGTTTCAGCAAGATCCTCAATTATTAAGTCTTGTGTGAATGTATCAATTGTGACTGTCATATTATGCAGTAATATGATATTTCTAAGTGATAAATATCATTTAAATGATTTATCCACGCATGTGAGAGAAGAGAGGATGCAAGGAAAGGTTATAGAGGGTTTAACGACCTATGATACGGGCTGAGCTCACTCGTACCGTCTGCATGTACCATCTGTCAGCGCGTCTGCCTCGTCAAATACTCTCACCACATGAAGACGGATTGGTGATCTGACATTCATAGAAACTTCCAGCCTCAAAACACCACGCCAGAGGGGGATCTGGAGGAGGAACTAGGAGAACGGAAACTCCTTGCTGCTTCACAGATCATCGGAGGACATCACATCATCCCCTTCATCATGAATCGCCGCATCTCCATCACCATTACCTTTCCCCTCTTCCATACATTAGATCTTGTTTTACTTCCAAATACGATTGTGGTTTGCACTAGATTTATCTTTACACTTTCATCCATCCATATGAATATAATTATGTTGTTGATTGTTTCCATGTGTGAGTAGTTTCCTTTGTTCTTGGGGAGATAGAGAAACCCTAGGATTATTATGAAATGAAACAAAGATGATCTATTACTTTGGTCCATGATCCATTGATCTATGATATTGTGTTAGATTTCTCTCTTATTAGATGGTATGTGAAGTTGGCCATATATCATTTGCCTTCGAGACTAAAGAGAGGAAGATACCCTTAGGATGTGTATGGGAATATGTCCAGTGTTACTTTTGTGACTACAAAGCATTGGCTTATAACTTACATGGCCAAAGGGGGAATAAAGAGGGATTCACTAAGCTTATTACGATATCCATGGGGAAACCCTTAGTTGGGATGGTATGTATGAGTGACTGCTCTCAGACATCGTATTGGTTATTTAGAGATGACCTCATTATCTGACTCAAGAAAGCGACTGCCCACGAGTCTTGTAGTGAACATCTTATTATTGAGCTCTCTCCACACATATCATGACGAAAGAAATATGTTATCCTAATTATGATTAATTATTCAATGCTAGCGGTGTACCTAAACCCCCAGAAAGTTTTAGCCTTATGAGTTCCAACACCTTTCTCCAATGTTTTCTTTACTTGCTTTATTACTTTCTTGCACACAAACACAAAACCTTTCAAACACCCTTTACTTGAAATCAAAGGCATCTTACAAGTATCCTTTGGTAGATAGTGACGAGGGGCATAAAGACATTAACCAAATATCTCTCTCTAGGTTCGATACTCTTATTTCAAAACTGGCTCCAATTTATATGTGCTCTTGTAGTCATCAAGCTATTTTCTGGCATTGTTGTCAGGGAGCTAAGCGCTTTTGGTCTTTATTCTTAGTTGATAATCCTACTAATTGTTTTACCAAGGTTGTTTACTAGTTTCAAGTAAACACCATGGGCAAGTACCGGCATATAATTCAGCTCGCAGCTATAAAGAATTCTGGTCCACCCATGGACGATTATTTAAAATCCAATAACCTTCATGGGTATGACATTAACCCCATGCCACTAGATCTTTTGCATGCTAAGAAGTTTGTAGGGGACGATACCAAGGATTTATATGAGCATGTAGGGTTCTTTGAAGAAAATTGTGGGACTTTTCATCTTAATGCATCTACTGAGAATGAGGTTAAATCTACTCTCTTTATCCAAACTCTTATTGATGAGGCCTGTTCTTGGTACATTCAATGTCCTACAAAAATTACTAACTCATGGGAGAGGCTATGCTCTTCATTCTTAATTGATTTCTTCCCCAGGACGAAAACCTTTGGAGCTAGATGCATGATCACCAATTTCAAAGGAGGCCCCAAGGAAATCCTCAATGAAGGGTACTCAAGGTTTATGGGGCTTCTTGACCATTTCCCCCATCACAATTTCCCACCTTGGTTGGTAGTACACACCTTCTATGCAGGTCTAAGCACCAATAATAGAAATGAATTAGACTCTCTTTCTAATGGGTCATTTACTGAATTTAGCGTTGAAAGAGCCTGTAATTTGCTAAATACGATTCATAGGATGGAAAAACCCCATTGTGGAATTGAACTTGATGAAGAGAAAATCCTATAGAATATTATTGTTTAAGAAAATTTCTAGCATCTGGTAAAGTAGAGAAACTACTAGGAAACTTGAACCTCGATCCTCGTATGATTGTTCAAATTGTGAAAACCTATGCTGAGAAATTGCAGATTCCAAAGGAGTGGGAAACGTTACAAGCAACCTTATGACGCCAAACCCCCTAAAACTAATCCCAAGGACAATTTTTCATGAATGGAGAAGAGGCTTCTAGTAAAAGATGAAACTATCCTAACAAAAAGGAAAAAGAATGAAAATGAAAGTACAAGAAGGATAGGGAGAATAATTAGAGATCTAGGGACTATCAAGGTGAATATCGGCATAGTGAAAGAACTACTAGAGCCTGAAGTCATTGAAAATGAAGTAATGACAGTAAGTAGGGAATCCTCTGATATAATTGAAGGTAAGCCTAACGGGCAAGTGCAAGGATAAATAGAAAATCCCCTTTTGTTTAGGTGAATCTACTTATGTAGGTCTTTGTTATCTAAGTTCTTCTATAAATATTATGCCTCACTCTATCTACGAGGGATTACGATACTATCTTGATGAACTTGAACTTGAACCTTCTGATGTGTCCATCATGCTTTAAGATAGAACCTTGCAGCAAACTCAGGGAATTCTTCCAATGCATGTATTTCTGTAGGAACCTTCGTTTACCCCGTTGACTTTAATATTATTGATATGCAATTAGATTTATTTTGTCATGTCATATTTGGGAGTCCTTTTTTTAATTCTATGAAAATCGATATCAATGACAAGAAATAAATTATGTCTTTACAGTTCGGAAGAGAAGATCTAAAGGTAAAGTGTGACCAATTTAAAAAGCTACCGTATGAAAAGAAGGTTGAGATAAAGTAAGAAAAGACTATTGAAGCATTGGCATCAATTTATTTCGCACCCTGAAAACTGAATTGGAAAGAAGCCTGACAAATAATGACTCAATCCCAAATGATTTTGCGAAAGAAAATCTGGACAATATCCTTGATACCACACCTAAAGTAGAGAATCTTCTTAAATATGAATTTGAAGAATTAGAGAGAAAGGGAGATGAGGATCCACCTATTAAAACCACTTCCTACAGGGCCCAGGTATGAATTTTTGGACAAGGAAGGTAAGTGCCCTATAATCATTGATGATAAACTTTCTCCTGAAGACAATAGGAAATTACTGGAACTAATTTTAGGACAAAATGAATGCTTTGGATATACTCTTAGTGATATAAAAGGGATAGATCCTTCCATAGCCACTCATAAAATACCTATAGTTACCTCTATATTTTTTGCTAGGTATATTAGGAATGAAGGGAAGGTTGTGGAATGATTTCTTCGTCTATATCATGTAAAAGATACTACATTCGAGGCACTAAAGTTGGCTCTTTTTAAGATTCTTCAAAAACCACAAATTATCAATTTCAAGGCTACGAGGGCAAAGTTATGATGGAGCTTCAAACATGAGAGGTGAATTTAATGGCTTGCAAAGAAAAATTCTTGATGAGAACCCTTATGCTTTCTATGTTCATTGTTTGCCCATCATTTGAATTGGTTGTTGTTGTCGTTCCTACTTCATCTTTCTCATATATTCACAAAATTTTTGATTACGTATTCTTGATTGTGACAACAAGTTCCTCTTGAAAAAATATGGAAGTATTGATGGAAGAAAGTCACAAAGAAATTTTGGATAGCATTGAGTGAGTTGAAGTGCCTACATGAAGAGGCCTGAATCAACCAACTAGCCTTGCTAGGCTTAGAGATACTAGATGGGGATCACATCATAAATCTTTGCTTTGTTTGGAGGAAAAGTTGGCCCCGGTGATAAAAGTTCTTAGCATGGTTGATGCCCATGGGCGCAATCCGAGTCACACGGCGGGTTGTGTTGAAAAAATGTAGTGTTTTGAATTTGTTTTTGTTTTGAAACTTATGTTCAAGTTGTTTGGTATTACGAATGAGCTTTCACGACTTATGCAAAAGAAAGATATAAATATTGTGTATGGCATGGACTTAGTTAATGATGTCAAATTCAGGTTGGCCGCCTTGAGAGATGATGGTTGGGATGGTATTTTTGGGGAGGTCCAACAATTCTGTAGTTGCAAAGGTATTCTAGTGCCAAATATGGATAATGAAATAATAGTTCGAGGTCGCTCAAGGCTAGAGGGAAGGACCATCACTAATCTTCATTATAACAGGCTGAAATTTTCTATGTTATTATTGACAAAAAATGTGTTGAGATGAATCATCACTTCGGTGACTCAAATCAGGAGGTACTTGCTTGTTTCTCATGTCTCGTGTAACACCCCAAAAATATTAATCAATATTAACAAGTTATAATCACCCAAGTTTAGGGTTAAAAAAACTTTTCTTATTAAATCTAATATGAGTGTATGTGTGAAATGCATTAGTGTATGAATGAGTGCAGTTGCCATGTTTTATTGCTATAAATGATAAGGAATGGTTTAAATATGAATATTATATCATCTAGGCCATTTACAAACTAAATCAAAAGAAAATAAAATCAAATATGAATCATATAAGCAAATGGTCATTTTGACCAAATCTATCCACTAGACCACTTTGAGTGTTTCTAGTAAAAGATTTCTAACAGAAACTTTCCCAATTCTTTTCACCCCTTGCTAGACCAAGTAAAAGTGAACCCAAGCCCACTTTACAAACTAACAGAAACTATTTTCAAATCTATTTAAAAGACATTGCAAAATTGAATCAAGTTCATATGCATAGATCACCCTTTTTCAAAAACCAACCAAATCAATTTACCTTGACTTTTCCCAACAACCATAGACACCTAAGCAAGCAACAAGCACACTCACCACATTTCATCCAAAAATTCAAACTTTGAATTCATGCGGCCATTTGGTCGAGCACCTGGCAGACACCAGTAAACACTTGCCTAATAATCACTGTTTGGAGTAGTAATTGATCACCACTAGTGCCTCAATTCTCTCCCCTGGTCGCCCCAGTGTCCAGCAACGCAGTGGACAAGCCTCCCCCTTTGCCGTTCGCACCAGTGCAGCGCCGCCCGAGGTTACCGTGCCGGTCGACCAAGCACCGCTCTCCATAGACCGCGCCACCCTCTCCCATGATGTCCAGGAGACAGGCGACACTCCACCGCCACCCTCTGTCCACCCCTTGACCGAAGACAAGCCGTGGACCAGCCGTAATGGCCGCGCCCACTTCTTTGTTTGCCATGCCGAGAGCGCGCCAGAGCGCCGCAGACAACACGCGCACACACGTCGTGCCTCTCCCTCTCTGCGCATGCCCTCACTCACCGTGACCCCATCTACCCCTAAGACACGCCCGTTCGCTGTCGCGCGAACCGTGGACACTGTGTGCTATCTCGAACGCTGCCGTTCCCGCATAGAGCACGGACCGCTCCCGGCCGTTCTCGACCGCCCCTTGTCGCGACATCACTCGCATGACGACCGCCCTGAAGCACCGTGTCGACCCGTACCCTCAGCCATGCCAATAGCGCACAGCAACGACATCGCCAACGAGCCCGAGCCATGCCGCTCTGCCCCTCTTGCCGGTGTATAAATAAAGGCCACCCCAGCCCCAATTCTCTACACCATCTCACGCCCCTCTCTCTCAGAAACCTCCCACACCTCTCTCCGGAGCAAGCCGAGCACCATCCGACCAGAATTTCACCGGAGCCCGCCGCTATAGAGGAGAAGAGGAACTGTAGCTAGGAGCCGCCCCAGGAGCCGCCGTGACCGTGCCTCGAACCGCCGTCGATGACAACCTCATTTTTCCCCATCGCCGACCTTAGCTGGAGCCCAGGTGAGGCCCCACATACCCCCATCGTTGCGTTTGGGTTCAGTTCTCGCCGGCGCTGTGCGACGGAGACGACGAACCACAGCCGTTAGATCCTATTGTAATCGTAGCGCTGAGATTGAAACTTACCGTTTTGGCTTAGCTGTGTCGCTGACCAGTGGGACCCGCCTGTCAGCAGCCCGCTGCATGCTCGCCGCGTAGCTGGGCCGGCCCAATTAGTTTCCCGCGCAGAGCCTTTGATTCAAATAGACTTTTTCCATTTTTGTTAAAACTAGATTCTATCAGTAGATTCAAAAATCAATTCACAGAGATCTACTAAACCAAATGGCATGATTCCTATTTGGTTGGAAAGGTATTCAAATTGTCTACCCAATCCCGTTGGATTCAAACCATTTGAAATTATAGATCACCTATAGTAGAAATAACAAGGTAGAGACATTTCCAACTTCAAACATTTTTCAAAAATCAAACATAAATGCTTTTGAGTTGATTCTAACTCTCAAAAATCACATTTGACAAGATCTATCTGAATATGTAAAAATATTTAGGTTTACATGCAGTGATCTTGGACTAGTACCAAAAGAATGCTATATAGGCATTTCTAGTCACTTTAATTGTATTAAATAGTAATTTTAAACTTTATAAAATATGACCACCACTTTAAATCACATTCTCAAGTATTAGAATATGTGGTGATGACATGTGTCAACATGATCCCATATTTTAATTGGAGAATATTAAATCTTAAGTATTTTCAATGAGTAGAAATTACTTTTCTAAAATAAGAAAAATAAGACTAGGTCTTTATTTCATGTGATGATGCTAGATCATCTAGTGTGAGCCTTTGTGTGCTACATAGAAGTAGTTAAGTATTGTTAAGTGATTGTGTTCCTCGTATTCATTTATAGATGATAGTACCGACCCGGGCTACGAGGAGGAGGAGTACTACGAAGAAGAAGAGAACTTCAACCACTGCACTACTCAAGGCAAGCTAACACTACAAGTTAACTATGCAAGCCATCCTTACAAGATAACCTATGCAAGATGTATTAGGCATGCTTTGGTTATGCAACCTTGATTATACCAATCCCAAGTTTTACTTGCAAGCTTTATTCTTTTACTTTTATCAAAGTTCTTTACCTTTAATTAGTGATTTATGAGTATTGGAAAAATAGGATAGATGCCATAAAGAGCATAAAACTAGGCCTAGGTACTTATACTTAGATGCAATTAAAAAGCATAAAACTAGATTTGGATAGTTACACTTGATTAGCACCCTCATTAGTGACGCCCTCATTGCTAGTTGCTAGTGCTAAACTACTACGGATCATTTAGATGGGAATACTTGGAGAAAATGATTATGAAAACCTTGGAATAATGGTTCATTCTATTGAAATGTTTTTGACATGTGTTATGAACACAAAATGATTTGATGATAAAACTTCTTGAGGCATGAGCCTTGATTTTGATAAAAACTGATGGTTGGATTCGGATGCGATACCATTCCAATTTTACCGTACAACCACAATACCTGAATTGGGTAGGGCTTAACAGGAAGTTTATATGCCTTAGTATGGGTTCCCTCGCGGAAAGAGGTTGAGCTGAGGCTACCTCGTGAATGTGAATGTCCGTCTATGTAGTGCCCAGGATGGCAGATGGCCATGGCTGGAAGGCCAAGCTCATAGGGGAGGTGCCTATACTAGAGTGTGTAATTGAAAGGTTATGATTGATTATCCGCATACTAAGTATGATGACTCAGGGTTATCTCTAACGGATGTATCGAAATTTTTTGTGAAATTGTACCACCTCTGCAGAGTGTCAAACTATTCGAATAGCCACGTCCGTCGTCATGGACAGTTGGAGTGGCCATACTGTTCCATTGTCAGATGTTTTCAAAATGACTTGTGAATTGAACTATGACCTTGACTTTACCACAACAGGGTTGTGGACATGAAAACTAGGTTCCCACTTAAGTGATGTAGAAAATTAAATTAGGTTTTTTACTTTTGAACTCTTATGAAATAAACCTGGCTTTTGCAAATAAACCTAGAGCTTAAGATTCCTACTAGAACTACCTTACTTGTTTGTGATAGTTTGCGAGTACTTAAAGAGTACTCATGGCTTTGTCCCTAGCTATTACCGTGGCCAGACTATGAGGAGGACTATCAGGAAGATGGAGAGAAGGAGGTCTATGGCAACTAGGATCATCTCCCATCGTCAGCATTCCCTGTGACCCTGAAGATGGAGCCCCTACTACGTTTACTTTCGTCTGCTTTAATTGTATTAAGACTGGATCATGAGATCCTTTATTTGTAAGACCTTTATTATGGTTTGTAATGGATGATGTGATGTGGTACCAATTCTGTTATCTCTTGCGAAAATGGTAATCCTGGGATTGCGATGTATGGCATAATAGGCATCTGGGATTAAAAATCCGGGTGTTGACATCTTGATCCCAAGAATTCTTTCTCCATGTTTGATGTTAAGAAGCTCTCTCCGCCTTGCTGAAATTTATAGTGCGGATTTCTCTAATGGTGATCTGCAATATTGAGGGATCAACTTGAGACTTATGTTCTTCATTTGAGAAATCATGCTACATTTTCTGCTTGCAAAGATGTTGAAAGTTTGGTGGCAAAAATGCTTGAAACAGAGAAGCACTTGGTATTTTCATTGGTTTACAAGCTCATCGAGTTGGCTTTGTTATTGCCGGTGTCAACGACATCTGTTGAGAAAGCTTTCTCGGCAATGAAAATTATCAAGTCTATACAACAAGACAAATTATGATTGGTTTAATCACTTGATGATATGTTACACCGAGCGGGAGATATTCAAATCACTTGATGATGTCGTTTTTACGTGATGTTTTCATGCCTTCAAGAGTTGTAAGGGGTTTTTATTATGGTGTCATTAATATTTTAATGATATGTGACATGCTTTCTCATTTTAATAAGTCTACGTAATTATATGTGATAGTAATTCTTACGCTTCGTTTTAATCTTTCCAGATCTTGGGTGCGTGAGGGCACATCTCGAATTATGTTTACGACTATGATTTTCTAGTGAGCTCGTTTTTTCACATTCAATTATGTATTAGGTTATTCTAAACTATCATGTTGTATGGTTGTTCAGATTTGGCACTTATATTTGTAATATATATAAATACCAGGTTGTGATTCTCGCCTTTTTTTATTTAGCTTACGACTTGCCCAGACTCCTATTTTTCCTGGCCCCGACACTGGGTTGTGATCTAGAACTGAAAACGTTATTCATGTAACATGTGAGTAACTCCGTCGGGAGTAAAACGAAGGAACAATTATCGGATTGCCCTTAGAGGCGTCCATGTACTCAGTTTTGCCTTAGTCACGAATGGTGCTCAGTTTTGCCATCACTTCGGGAGCAGCTACTATAGCGAGACCAAACAGCCAGGCTAAATGAGTATAACAAATTTAGAAAAAATCAAAAAAATAAAAACCCGCGCAAATAGTCTTCTTATGTTTTATACTGATGATTCAAGTTGATAAACAAGGTCTACATACATTGAAACGAAAATTTTATGTATCTAATGTGATATCAACTTGAACTGTAGGATACATGATTTTCGTCTGAATATATGTAGACCTTGTTTATCAACTTGAATCGGTTAGTATAAGACATAAGAAGACTATGTGCGCAGTTTTTTGATTTTTTTTTAATTTTTTCTGAATTTGGTATGCTCATTTAGACTGGCCGTTTGGCCTCATCATAGTAGTTGCGCCCGAAGAAGACAAAATTGAGCACCATTCGTGACTAGGGAAAAACCTGAGTACATGGACGCCTCTAAAAGTTCGTTTCGTATCCATCATTTGGACCTGGAATTTCGGAATTCATTTTGCAATTCCATCGTTACGTTGTTTGGTTGGCACGGAATTGAACCGTCATTTCATTTGGCAAATCCATCGAAATCCTACCGTGTGTAAACCGAATTCTCGAGCGAGACATGTCATTTGCCGATTCCACCCGCAGCACCTCCTCCCTCCTTCTCGCCCACAGCCATCTCGCCCACCGCCACCTCGCCGCCACGACTCCCGGCCACCGGCGGCCACCGGTGCCGTTCTTCTCTCCTATCGACCCGCAGCTCCCACGGTGAATCCTCCCGTCGAGTCCACTCACGCCATGACTCCTCCCTACCGAGTGTCTTGCCGCCGGTGAGCCGTTGTCGACCTCACCCTCGCAGGTATCCTTCCTCCTCCACATCTTCCCTTTTGTCCTCTCTCTCACTCGTTCTTTCCCCTTTTTCTTCACTCAACCCTAGCATCATCAGATCTGCAGTCCATAACCGGATCCAGAAGTACCTTGGATCAGGTCTGACCTCCCACCTCGCCCCCTTCATCTGCCTCAGCAACTACGGTAGGCCTTAATCCCTTTTCCGTGGTCAGTTTTGTTGCGGTTCAATCAGTGCAGTTGATCTGTGTCAGTCCTTGTGGATTTTTTGGGGGTCGCGAAATACTTTTGTGCAGGGAGGGGTTAGAAATTCAAGTGGTTAGGGCAGAGCTACAATTTTCGCCCTGAGAATTTACCCATATTCAGTGTCAAACTTGCTCTTGATGAATAATCTTCAATTTTAGTCAAGTACTTACAATAATACAGACTTATAAAGCTTCTGCTACTGTTTTTGCTTGATTCAGCTGAACAAGTCTGTATGTGTGTAGATTTTGAATTTCTGGTAGTGTCTGTGTGTTTTCTGGTCCTTGTGGATTTGGATCCTCATCCTTTCCCTTGGAACTTGAGGTGGTCCTGAATCCTGGCCATAACTGGTATACTCGCCTGCCTGTCAAGAATCTACGAGAAGCTTCATTCACATGATTGTTTCGTGAGTGCGTGTTAGATTCTTAGTTGATTGGTAGGTAGATAGGTAATTAGCTGATGTGGCCGGCTTGGTGGTGCGTAATGTGTTCATCAGAACCTAGAATATATATACCGAAGTGTTGTGCACACTACACATGCATGCACTATCCTAAGACGACGCTAATCCAACGGGCACCATTTATTTGGCCTCATACATCAAAGGTCCATATGCACTATCACATATAAACCTGCACAAGACCTCATATATATATTTTACTTTTTTAAGAAGCCAGAAATTGTAAGGTCTTGTTCAGATTTATTTTACAAGTACCAACACTACTGCCAATGTTCTGAATAGGTTCCCCGGGGAGAATTCCAATCTCCTTGTCGAAACTTCACTGCAAACCAATTTAAAATATGGCATGCATCTGCACAACTATTTGTTTTTGTTGTATGTGTGAAGCGCAGGCGTCATTCAGTGTTTCATCGAGAATATGTGGGCGATTCCCTGGTTGTGTGCCCGCCTGTTAGATTGTTAGTTGATTGGCAGGTAATTTGCATCATCTCCATGCTGTGCCTAGTGGGAAATGTCTTCATCAGAGTCGTACAATTGCTAATTGCTGCCAATTATCAGTTAATCTAGAGTGTTTCAAACGTATTTTTTAGGAAGTATTGCAGTAGCAAGCTTTTGATTTGATAGCTAGTTGAATGATCGAATGCCATTGACATTTCTTTTTCATCTCATAGATATATAGATAGTAACCTCCATTGTACTCGTGGGAAATTTGTTGTGCTCTTGTGTGCATAAACTTCTGGAGTAACTCGTGGGAAATTGCTGGTTTTGTTTTTTGTGCACATATAGCATTTGTTTGATGATTATGAAAGGGCAACCTGTTGACTAGCCCATATGCTTTTGTAGCTAGGAAAGAGACTTTTCTGTAATTTTTTGGGTCATTATATCTATCTTTAACTGCAGCAGAAACATGTTTCGGTTACCTACTAGTTGATCTGTTATTAAGTTTGAGTTTACTGAAATGTACTACTCCCTCCATCTTAAAATAGATGTCGGAGATTTGTCTAGATTTGCATGTATCTAGATAAATCTCCGACATCTATTTTGAGACGGAGGGAGTAGTTGATTGCATCATTGTACAAGTTTGCAAGTAATTCTACTACGCCCTCCGATCTAAATTAGTTGACTTGGTTTTGTCTATATTTGGATGTATCTAGCACTAAAATAAGTCTAGATACATTTGAATCTAGGCAAATCTGAGTCAACTAATTTGGATCAGAGGGGGTATTTCCTATTGGACTGGGCTGATGACCTGAAAATAGTCTTGGCCTTGGCAGTGACGCTAGTGTACCCTGCTTGTTCACTTGTTTTATGCATTATTGCCAGCGACATTTAGTTTTTTAGACATCTTTATTGTTTGTAAAACCATGCTTTACTGGATTGTTATCGATGTCTTGGAAAAGAGGCTTGTGATTTCCTCGATGAAATTTGCTCCATTTTGTTACCAAGACCTGCTGTGGAGCTATATATGTGGTGTTTATTGAGCACCGATACTTATAATCTTTTCAGAATGTACCGTAGGCCCAATTCCTTTCAATAATCTTTCAAGAGTGCTATAATTAGAATCAAACCCATTGCATGACACCTGTTTTGAGAAGAGGGCATTGCTAGGATGGTTTGATCGAGGGTCACGACCAGCTACCAAGTTGCTTAAGGATTTATGTGATAACCTGTAGATTGCATCAAAATGGACAGTGTCCAGTTAAATATTTATGCTTTTGCCGTCAATATGTTCATACATTTATAAAGGAGGGGGTTCATTTTGGATATCTTTACATTTGCAGGCCAACAAGGATGCCGCTTCATATAGGTCAACGGTTGGCAATATATGATGTTCTTGTAGCCGATGATCCCAAGTTCGAGTCTTTGGTGGCACTGCCTGAACGGATGAAGAAGCGGGTGCTCAAGAAGATAAACACATGATTCGGATCTTCTTTTGTGTTGTAGCAATCTGCGATTTCATCTTGTTTAACTTATTCAAACTCTAGAACTTGTTTTTATTATGTCGATG
The DNA here is from genome assembly GCA_916181665.1 of Avena sativa. NCBI lineage: Eukaryota > Viridiplantae > Streptophyta > Magnoliopsida > Poales > Poaceae > Avena > Avena sativa. The sequence continues at coordinate 420,530,931 of OV702290.1, forward strand.
CATCTATGTTTTATGGACTGAACATGGACTAGAACTTCGGAACTTGGATGATATGTAGATGATAATCAATGTTTTAGTATTTTGATGTATATTTTGAGGTCCAAAAGTTATGAGAAGTACTTGTTGCAATCACTTTATGCATGCGTTTTTATTTTAGTCCATGTCAGTTATTTTGAAATTCCATTTTCAATTCTGTAGGCATTTCCAAATTCCGTTGGCAGCCAAACATGTGGGTGTTTTTGGAATCATGATATAAATGAAATGAATCCATGTATTCTATGAAATGAAATGAATAAATCTAGGTGCCAAACGACCTCTAAGGGTAGTCCGATAATTGTCCCTAAAACGAATGATGCAGATATTTATTATCCAACTGGACTAAACATCACTAATAATTCTTCGACCTATCACGCATTCACGAGTATTCGTGCATGTCATGGTCCAAAATGTCGTGCCCCGATCGAGCGATTGTTCCATGCGTTTTTTGATTCAACGTTTTACCCATTTTACACATTGTTACGTGAATTTTTTAATACGATAGTATCATCACACGTCCTCCGTAACAGCCGCGCCCATAGCACGCAGAAAGAAGTCTTTTTTTTGAAATGGGGAGCAAAACCCCCGGCCTCTGCATCAATCGATGCACACAGCCTGATTTATTTCAATAGTTTAGAAAATTCAGTATGATACAATCATGGATCACATGAGGTTGAGATATGGAGAAAATTCAGTATGATACAATCATAGATCACATAAGGTTGAGATATGGATCAACCATCTAAAGATACAAATCAGAAAGACACTAAACATCGAGTCTCCAGCAAAGACACTAGATGGACAAAGATAGAGACTAAACATCAAGCCTCCTAAAACGCTGCCAACCAGCCTGAGTATAGAAGTCCTGATCGACCGTCAGGAGACGATTGCATCCAGACTCCCGTTGATCCGACGGGAGGAGGCACCATAGCTGAATCTAGTGGACTGCCAAGCGAATAACCTATAAAAAGTTAGAATCGTTCGAACGGTTAAAAATAATATCATTTCGACAATTCCAAATATACCAACATATTGCGGATACACCAATACGAATTTTGTTTTTGTCGGTCTTTTCAACACCATTTAGCCAATTCCCAAACATATTGGTAATATTGGACGAAGGTAGAATGTTATAAGTAAAATATATCATGCGCCAAACAATCTGAGCAAACGGACATGCAAGAAATAGGTGTTCAATTGACTCCGTCAAATCAAAAAACAACATTTCTGACAACCCTTCCAAATTCGTTTCACTAGGTTGTCCTTATTTAACAACATTTTATTACTAAGGAACCCCATGAAAATTTTAATCTTTAAAGGGATTTTAATCTTCTAAAGATAGGGTTTGAGGTAACTAATGTGTCCATTTATAAAATCAAGGTACGTAGACTTAACAGTAAAGACTCCCGATTCCGTAAGATTCCATTTGAATTTATCGGACTCATTTGATAGCCTTACGCTCATTAGGCGCTCACAAAGGTGTATCCACTCAATCCATTTAATCCCTGACAAGTTTCTTCTAAAGGCAATATTAAGAGGAGTTTGAGAAATAATATCTGCCACAAGAACATTTTTTCCTTTGGACGATGTCGTAAAGGTTAGGATAACGGTCAGCCAGTGCCCTATCACCGAGCCATCTATCTTCCCAGAATCAGATTATGGCGCCATTTTCTACCACAAAATGACCATGTTGGACAAAATCACTTTTGACTCCCATAAGCCCTTTCCAGAATTGAGAATTGGAAGGCTTGGCTTCTACTTGAGAAAGAGTTTTTGAATGTAAATATTTACTTTTTAGAAGTTCCTGCCAAACACCCTCTTCATGCAACAACTTAAATAACCATTTACCGAGAAGACATCTATTTTTGATTTCAAGGACTTCTATGCCGATACCCCTTGGTCCTTAGGACGACATAGTATATTCCTTTTGAAAGGCAGGATTTATTTTTATATTTATCGCACTGCCAGAAAAACCGAGACCTATAGAAATCCAAACGCTTTCTTACCCTAATAGGCAATTCAAAAAAGGAAATCATAAACATCGGTAAGCTCGAGAATACCAAGTTTTCTTAGGACAAGTCTATACCCATAAGATAATAACTTACACTGCCAACATCCCAATTTACCAGCGAAACGATTTTCTACCGCATTCCACTCTGCATTTGTTAGATTTCTATAATGAAAGGAAGCGATCCCGATTCACAACCCATGATCTGTTTATATAAGTGCTCTTCCTCGCTTTCTTTCCTAAAATAGAAAACCTCGTTCTTGTGAAAATTTATCTTTAACCCAGACAATTATTCAAAAATACACAAGCTGAGTTTCATGTAAACCGCCTTGTCTAAATCGTGTTCCATGAAGAGAATAGTGTCATCCGCATATTGAAGGATGGATACCCCACCCTCAACCAGATCAGGGATGAGGCCACAAATTTGACCATCCTCTTTGGCTCTAGAAATCATAATTGCGAGCATATCGCCAATAATATTAAAGAGCATTGGTGATAACGGATCCCCTTGCCTTAGACCTTTCCTAATTTGAATATAATGGCCAATATCATCATTCACCTTAATGCCCACACTACCCCCTTCAACAAAATCTTTGATCCAGCCACACCATTTTGGATCAAAGCCCTTCATACGTAGCGACTGCTGTAAGAAGGACCATTTAACTTTATCATAGGCCTTTTCGAAATCAATTTTTAGAAGGACACCATCAAGCTTTTTGCTATGAAGTTCGTGGGTTGTCTTGTGAAGAATGACGACTCCTTGAAGAATATGGCGTCTCGGCATAAAAGCCGTTTGGGAAGGTCTAATAATTTTGTGTGCAAGCTCAGTAATTCTATTCGCTGCAACCTTTGTAAAAAATTTAAAACTCACATTTAGTAAACATATTGTCTGTACTGTTGGATTTGCACATCATTTTCTTTTTTAGGGAGAAGAATAATAACTCTGAAATTCAATTTGAATAGAGGAAGATCTCCAGAATGAAGTTGGCAAAACAGAGCCATAATATCTCCTTTCATTATTTCCCAGAAACGTTGGTAAAACTCCGCTCGAAACCCATCTGGTCCCGGAGCCTTGTTATGCTTCATATCAGAGATCTCCTCCCACACTTCCTTCTCAGTGAAGTCAGCAGTAAGAATAACATTTTCTTCCTATGATAACTGAGGGATATCACCAGTGTGATCTTCCATCATTGAAAAAGAATTCGGCACCAGAGAACCAAACAAATTTTTATAATAATCAGTGATGTAAAGCTTTAGATTATCATCCCCAACAATCGTACCCTCTTCTTGTTCTAACTAAAAAAAAATCTCGCTTCGATGTTTTCCGTTGGCGATCAGATGAAAGTATTTAGCATTATTTTCTCCTTCCTGGACATACTTAACTTTAGCCCTTTGAGCCCATTTGGCCTCTTCGTCTCTACGAAGCTTGTTAATCCCTTCATTAGCCTTTCTCAACGCCTCTCCCTCATAAGAAGAAATAGTTGTTAATTCAGCCTTAATATCGAGGTCATCTATAATCGCCAAAAACCTTTCTTTCTCTTTTTTATATTTACCAGTCATGCACTTCGCCCAACCTCTCAAAAAGCACCTCAAGTGATGAATTTTGTTTTGCCATTTTTCCATAGGCGATGTGCCCTTGGTTACAGAATTTCACTCTTTAATCACCATTTCGTCAAAACCCTCCTGACTAAACCAGGATAATTCAAAAGAAAAATGAGCCTTATTCCCTAAATACGCTTGGATGCCTGAATCGATCAAAAGGGGAGTATGATCGGACCCAACACAGGTCAGATCATTTACCAAAATTAAAGGAAACTTCTGCTCACAATCTATGCTTGCAAGCACGCGATCAAGTATTTCAAAGGTTGGTATCTCCCTCCGGTTAGCCTAAGTAAATTGCCTCCCAGAAAGTGCAATCTCACGAAGGTCTAAGTGCTCGATAATGGCATTGAACATGGACGGCCAACGAGGATTAAAATTATCATTGCTTTTATCTTTGGGAAGACGCATGATATTAAAATCCCCTCCCAGCAACTTTGGAAGAGGTTCAACATCGCATATATGAACTAGTTCTAACCAAAATTCAGGTTTAAAGGCATCATGGGGGGCTCCATACACCGGAATCAGAACCCATTCAAAACCATCAGCCTTAGAACGCATATGAAGTTTAACACTAAAGTCTCCAGCTGTAACCCTATTGACTTGCAAGGTAAGATTGTTTATACCGACCAAAATTCCTCCTGACCGCCCACGTGACGGTAAACAAAACCATGAGAAATCTCGGCCTCCGGCTAAATGATTAAGGAATTGAGCTGTAAAATTTGATTACCCACACTCAAGCGTGCACTTTTACGCACATTTAAATTATCATACACTTTCTTAGCTCTGGATCTTTTCTAGGACAGCCGGAACCATTGGTCCTTCCAAATGCCCAACCTCGTGTTCCCCGTCTACGACAAGATCTTCACAAAGAGTAGACAATCTAGAAACAACAAGACTATGAGCTCCATCAATTGGAACTTCAGACACTGAATCAATCTTTTTTAGAATTGTTAATGTTCTTTGGATTTCATTATCTTTAATTATCTTAAAAGACTTAATCTTTTCAGATTCCGAATTTCCCAAAGAAACATCCATTTTGTCCGCTCTAGCAATTATCTTGTCATCGAAAAATGCATGACGGAAAATTTAGGAAGCAAATTCGTACCTTGGCCTTGGAGATCATCACGCCGTTGAGTAAGCAACATTGCTCACTCCATTTGTGTCGCATCGGCATTAGGCTGCGCACGCAGCCGCCCACTCGATCTAAGCCCAAAATCAGCAAACGCCAGGATACCACCGAAGGCCACAACCTTCTCCTTTGACATCGGCATCGCCATACCCATCTGTCCCGCCACCTCAGAACCAACGCATCGCGGGGGCGGCGTCGGAGAGAGACGCAGCGGGGAGGCAGAACGTAGCACCAGGGATGGAGGGCTGGCCATCTTGCTCAGAGGCATCGAGGGGAGCCCCGGCCCAACACACCCAGGCGAGTTGCCAGAAACCGCCGTAGGGCCGAGCACAACTTGCTTCTTCAATAAGTGCTTCTCCTGGCCCGACTTGCCGCCGCTTGGGGAGCACGGTGAAACATGCACGCTGGGCTGCATCTGCTCCGCGGGCAGCTCCAGGACATCGGAGGTGTTGCATGGGGTCCTCGGCGTAGCGACATCCGTCGCGGATGCATCCGATACAACAGACCTAGTTGGCCCACTGAACAAAGAAAGAGAAGCAGTAGGTTTGAAAAAACAAGAATTTTCATTGAACTTTGAGCAGACATTGTTTTTAGGATTTATGTTTATAGGTTCTAACCTCGCTGGTGCTGAGAGCGGCACTCCTCTTCTTCCACCATTTGAGCCCAAGATTTTTTTACCGGAGAAAAACGCAGGCTAGGATCAATAGAACCAAACTGAACCTTGTGAACATGATTGTTATTCGCGGCTGGAGTAACCATCTTATCTTCAACTTGAGCATATTTTTTTCTTTAGAATTCTTACCAGAACCATCAGCCCCTCCATCATTCTTAGGCTCCCCATTTGCATCATCATCCTTATGATTTGCGTCCATCATAGTAAGCTCATTATTTTCAGCCGGAGGTACCCTACCCTCCACTTCAAATCTCAACTTGTAGAATTCCCCTTTGATCTGAATATCCATCTTGTTGCAAATGAGTGAGGGATCAAGGCAAGTAATAAATATTCTCAAGATATCATGTTCTTTGCCAAAAAAAAGATATCATGTTTCCTGGTAAAGGCCATATCAACATCCAGTGTCTTGCCAAAAAGCTCTCTAAGTGCCCATAGCCCAAGGAAATCATCTAGAGCAGCATTAGGCAGGTCATGGATTCTCACCCATATATTTTCAACCTCCCAACAAGGCTTAATATCTCTCTTCCAGAAATCAAACTTCAAAGAAATTTTAGTTTCTAGATCAGTATAGGAACCAAAGTGTTGGGCTCGGACCAGATCCATCTTGCTTGGGAAATTGACCCTATACACATTTTCCTCCACCAAACGTACGTCCCATTGATATTGATCATCAGGAACAGTCCATTGAAGCTGAGTAATAATCTGAGAAATAGTCATTTTACCATTAGACACCGTCACTACACATCCTTGTGTTCTCCAACCTCGGCCTACATGGTCCAGAAAGTGGAAATTCCCACCAAGTAAGGTGTTCATGGGCCAGACCTTGGGCAACCATGGCTGGTTTAGGAGCATGAATCAGGTGACAATCCCTCGTTTTGTGGACGACCTTGTTGCAACAATCACAAAGAATAGCAGTACAATCATTTAGACAGTGGCGAGGATCACCACAACGAAAACACTTTGGGATTTTTTTCAATTTCTGGCCGCCATCGTGTGAGAATCTTCATCCCCCTCAACCTTCATTGGGGTAACATCCGTATTATTATGCATCAGGAGTTTCCTAGCCACTGCGAGAAAAGCCTGCTCCGGAGTTCTACCTGTCGCGGTCTGCCGCGGCACACAAACAGACTGTTGCGGTAGCTCATCCTGTCGTAGCACAGACTGTCGTGGCAGAGGGTCTTGGATCGGCTCGCCTGCCTGCCGCGTCATCTCGGATGGCTGACTAGCACCGAATTCCTGCCGTGGCAGGGCCTCCCCTGTCGCTGAGTACCGGGAGCTGGCTGAAGCCCTGCTGCCATCCGCTGAGGGGCCTGCACTGTTGGGTGCTATACCTCCTCCACCCTAGGGACCAAGGCCGGCACAACCGGTTCTGATGCTATTTCGGAATCTCGGCCAGCTGCTTGGCGAAGGCCACGGCTGCCTCCCGCACAAATTTTTGCTGTACTTCAGTCAGTTCAGATTCAGGATTAACACGACGGTACTTGCTGTTGCCCTTATAATTGTTGTTGTAGCTCCTCTGATACCCACCTCGCCGATTTCCATTATCATACCAGCGGTAATTATAATTTTGCCCCTGATATTGACGGCGCCCATTATCGCGCTGCTGGCCATCTTCACGTTGCTGACCATTGTCAGCATTACCATTGAAGGGCCTCTTAGCCTCAAAACGAAAATCGCCATTACGAGGCTGACCACCACGTGCCGCCCGCCAATATTCTGCACATCAAAATCTCCTTGGCGCCGATCAGCTTCCCCTGCGGTGCCGCTCGATCCTCCCTCCACAAAGTTTGGACCTCCACGGCCACCATTGGGATCACCGAAGTTGTTGACAAAACCTCTTCCTCCACCACCCCATAGCCCCGGCCTCCACCGCGGTAGCCACCTCCACGGTTTTCCATGGCAGCGGCAAGGACTCCAGTCGAGCTTAGATCGCTAGGCCAGATGGACGGCACCGACTCGAGAACTTTTTTAGACGATCGTATCCCTAGTCGATGACATTCACAACTAATAGGGTTACCGATCGATAATGCAAGAGGAGAAAAGTGGCCCATTTGACCTTCTTCATCCGCAGTTTGCACCGGCCGCATCTCTGCCCTTGGGCCCATTTGACCCAAGTTTACAGGAGCAAAACTTGAGCTAGGAAACATACTGAAACTATGGGCACCTACCGGCGATGGTTGATGTCCTCTTCTCCGATGAGCCGTTTGTCGCACGACCTTGGATCTGGCAAGAGACTTGTGGCGATGAACCTTGATCCATTCCCGGGCATCGAAGTTGTCGAGGGTGAAAGTTGATGGTGACAGCACCGGCACCGGAAACTCTCTCCCAACGATCCTCTTTCCCGCACAAACACGGGAAGGAAGAATAGACTACGGACTTATAGATGAATGGATCTCCTTGTTCAGCTCCTCTGCGAATGCCACCGTCTCCAACCTCTGCCTTTGCATTTTCTTCTGTCTTTTCTCCCATTTCAACAATCTTTCAGCGCTAGCCGATTGCAGCGAACACTCTTCGGGCCACGGCGACCTACACACATAGGCCAACGAGCTGATGGAGGATGGAGAATATCCATCGGGTTGCCCCGGCGGCGAGGCTTCCCCAGCCTTGGCATTATCCGTGGTGAGGATCCCAAGTCGCCCTCCGATCGCCCCCAACGGGCCTCCGCTTTTTTCGGTCATAACTAGTATGTGATTCTTCAAAAATGGAGGGACGATTTCACTCCCCCGGCCTCACGCAGAAGAAGTCTAGTTTTTATTAAAAATATTTGCTATGTTAGAGTCCCACAGGAATTCAATTCCCATGGTGTCCATGGAGTCCCACGGGAACGAGAGCTGGGTCACTAGTAGAAAAGCCCCCTTTTGGTCCCAGTTCATAAGGGCCATTGGTCCCGGTTTTTAAACCGGGACGAGTCACTCGGGACCAATGCTGGTCCCGGTTCTATGAACCGGGACCAATGGATCTCCACGTGGGCGCGTACGTAACGAGAGGGGTGGATCATTTGTCCCGATTCGTGGCACGAACCGGGATCGTTGGTCTCCACATGGGCGCGCACGCAATGAGGAGGGGTGGATCATTGGTCCCGGTTTATGGCACGAACTGGGATCGTTGGTCTCTGTATTTCGGGCTATTTTTGTACCGCGGCAGGTTTTTGTGTTTTTTCCATTTATTTATTTGGTGTTTTGTATTCAATTTAATGGTACTACATATATACAGCAATGAAACCACGATATATTGGTCCCGGTTTATGGCACGAACTGGGATCGTTGGTCTCTGTATTTCGGGCTATTTTTGTACCGCGGCAGGTTTTTGTGTTTTTTCCATTTATTTATTTGGTGTTTTGTATTCAATTTAATGGTACTACATATATACAGCAATGAAACCACGATATATATATATATATTACACATCATGGTCACGAATATATTATACACCGTCTCATTCGTCGTGCTTGGTTGAAACATATTAATTACAAACGGTACTCACACGAATTTGATCTAATTTACATCTTATTTTTTACACTTCACCCTTCCAAATGAACTGGGTAATAGTATTCTCCTTTAGGATCTATGACATGTTCTAATAAGAATCTGGCAATTTCTTCTTGAATTGCTTGCACGTGTTCTTGTGATAGAAGACCGTCCCGCATCCGTTTGATCTAATTTAAAGAAGGGAATCAATATATATGAATAAAACTAAACACTTGATGGTAATAAAATAAAGTTGTGATTATTGTTTATCGTACTTCAATTTTTTTGAAGTTCCGGTCTGTGCCCTTCTCTTTGGTCGTCTGGCGAATGAACTCGCAGGCATAGTATCCACATAAGTTATTTCTGGCTTCTTGCCTCAAGCACTTTACGAGAACGGAGTTCAATCAAAATAATAATCAAGCATGATAATGATATTGAAACTAGAATCAAAAAGATGCATGGATCTAACAAGTAGTACTTACAGTCAATGGTTGAAATGTAAGCTCTGGCTTCCAAACACCCCTAGTGTTGGCGGTGAACCGTTTTCAAGCCTTCTGAAGGCATTCCTGCATGTTCGCCCACTTTTCTAAAGGTGTGCGTTTCGAGTCCATGACTTTTATACCTTGGTCAACAACAATGATTAACAGAATATAGTGAAAGTTGGACACACTAACATAATATAACACGAGTCAATTATACGCTTAACATCGAGTAAGCGAAAATAGAATGTGTACAAGACAGTAACACTCACCCAGCGTTGTAAGGAAATAGTATTTCCCTTCTGTTGCCGAAATACGTCAATGCTTGTACCAAGTTATCCTCTATCTCTTTGGGTTTTGTTTTTAGAGTAACTTCATGAACGAAATTGCAGTCAACAAACCCAAGGTCATAGATTTGTCCTTTGTTGCATTCGAGAATCTTCATTCTGCATATATATAATTAGTATAGTGATGAGTAAGATTATACAAGCAACGAATGAGCTGAGCTAGAAAGACTTAATTACAGAAATTAATAATACTTAAAAAAAAGGCACCGACGATAGTTTTGTCGAGGGCGTCTCGTTGGTAAAACTAAAATAATTCTGAAAATTCAATCAGTAGGAAGCCATCTTCATGACCGTAAAGGTGGTGTTTATATCCAACATAGATCTAGTTTTTGGATTCAGCAGAGGCTTGCATGTACCAGTTATGCAATCTTTGCATTTTTGTTGGTAGATCTTTGACTAACTCGGGTTTGACGAGAGGAGCCCCGTGCCCGGTATACGTATGATATTTGTTGGTACCCCTCGAACTCATCCATACGGCTCATGTACTCAGTAATAGATAGTCCATATAATTTGGCATTTTCTCCATACAGTTGAATAAACTCCGGATCAATGTTCGGATAATGCCGCTCCTGGGCTCTCTACTCATTGGTATCGTACACTTTGAGCGGTTCGATCGATTGATTTTTCTGTTGTCCGAGTTGGGCAACTTCTTTTCCGACTCTCTGTTCTTTTGCCTCAGCCGACTTGGTAATAGAGCGATTATAGTCTGATGTGGCGTTATGGGTTGGTGAAGCTGAATCTTAAGCGTGGCTGCTTTGGCTTTATCTTCTACGGTGATCGGAAAGAATGGCTCTATCTGCTTTTTCTTGTTAGCCATGTCAATATTCCACTTTTCATAATGGGCATTTGCGGCCGCAACAATTTTCTCATCTATCTTCTCGCAAGGTAGCTTCTTCATATTCTTATGAGGTACTCTTGGGAGGAGCGATAGCTTATATTTCGGTGATCGGAACATGCTCTTGCTGCTGCTGGTGGTGCTGCCCCTCTTAGTATACTTTCGCTTTTGTCTCTGAGGCTCAGGGGACGGAGACGGCTGACACGGTGGCGGAGACGGCTGAGGCGGTGGTGGAGACGACTGTGCTGAGTGGTGAGGTAGTGAAGGCGACGGTTGCGCTGGATAATGGTGAGGTGGCGGCGAAGGTGGATTGCTGCTCTGAGAAGTGGGTGGCTTTGGCGGCACATAATTTGGAAGCACGATGTGCTCCTTTGGCCATACAACAGTCCCTTCTTTGGCTTCTCCTAGTTCAGTCAGCTCCATATCTTTCCCTGCAGTGTGGTCCAGCTTCAGCTCCTCAAAATCTTGCTTCACATCATCCATCATGACGATAGCGTACCCTTTTGGAACCGGTCTGCAATGCCAAGTTGGGTTAGACGCAATTGGTATGGCCATGCCAACCGCTGCGGTCACTCTTACGTTCATAACTTGCACCTTTAGCTCACAAGCTGTGCTCTCTGTGATATCATCCACTGGGTAGCGTTTAGGAGGATCCGACGTCAGTGCATCATCATCAACATCCTGGAGCTGCGTGGAAGCGATGCTGCTTTTCTTATTCGATAGGGCGCCGGTACCATCGAATGCAGCTTCTACCATGTGCCGCTGATATTGGCCGCTAATACCTTGTTGGCTAAGTCTGTCGAGTTGATCCTGATACCGCTTTAATGCTTCTTCTACATTACGCAGCCAGTCTGCAGTAGCCGCTTTCTCAGCTACCTCCCTTTTCTTTCTCCTCTGATGGCTTTTATCGGGATATCTATTCATTTCCGCGGGGAAGGCAACATTCCACGACTTGGAGCCTGGTGTGCCTCGTGCTCGTCCTTTGTGTTCAGGATTTTTAAGGGCGCGTGTGAGCTCGTCATTCTCTCTATCAGGAACGAACCGTCCCGCTGCAACATCATGTACTGCATTTCTAATATCGTCGATGGGCAGTAGGGGATGATCTTTGTGTTTCTGATTATATATTGCCCTCCCTTCTTCGTCCAACGTGCCTCCATGGCCGTAAAACCAGTTTCTCGCCCGTGGTGTCCATGCTGTGGGCTCTGGTCTGATCCCGACAGCAATATACCTTACCTCAAGTGCATCCCACTTAGGCATGTAACCAGCGTAACCAGCAGACCCCATATTATGATGGTACACTTTCTTAGCAGCGTTCTCCGTATTTATTCTAAACCTTTCCAAAGCTTTCTCCGATGTCTTGTACTTCAAAAAATCAGCCTACTGGTGTCTTAACTTAGCATAGCTGCTTTGATTGAAATCCGAAGTCTTCTCTATCTTGATAAAGTTATTGTACAATTTCTTCTTCCAGTTCTTGAATGCATCGGCCATCTTGATGAGAGCAAACTTCTTGACTCTTTGCACAAGCTCCTTTTTTGCTCTCTCCTTCTCATCTGGATTCACATCTGGCCTCGGCAGGAGGAAACTAATCACGAGCTTGGCAAAAATCTTATCTTTGGCGATGTCGCCGACATACGGGACTCCTCCGCCGCTTGGCCGATTCCATTCTTGAACGGTGATCGGGATGTAGTCCCTCACAAGAACTCCGCATTGCTTGACAAATTTTTTTGCGACATCGTCGGGAGCTTGCTGTTCACCGTCTACACCGACCACTTAGATCCTATACCTCACAGTGTCATCCAACTTTTTTGTTGGGCTTCATTTCGTTCTTATGAAAGAAGTTCTCGATCCGGAGAGCTAAAAGAAGAAAGAGTGTTAATATATGCATGTATATATATAGACAACAGCATTTTAATTACAAAAATACACATATACACCTTGCCGAAGTTTGCGAGATTTAAGGTTCTGCCGGAGCCGTCGCCTTCTCCCTCGTCGGCTTCTCCCCCATCCCAGGCTTCGCTTTCTACCTCACCGGATCGGTCTCCTCGGTTGAGAGACTCATCTCCCTCACCAGATTCGTTCGGATATGTCTTGGTGACATCGACATCGATAAATTCATTTTCGCAGATCATTCCGTGGAGGATGTTTTCCTAATGTTCTGGATTCACAGTATCTTGGTGTGTTGGATCCATAGTATCTGCAAATTAAAATTTGCAAGTTACTATAATGCAAATAATACAAAACACTATGCGCTTATTTTCTAAAATGCAATAGTTCTATAGAAGAATAAAATGCAATATTTTCCTTCTTTTTGAGAGGCGGCGCGGCGTCGGGAGGGGTTCGCAACATGGGCCGCGATATGTCGATATGTGAAAACCTAAAAGTTTGAGACCTCCAACACAAACAGAGCATGCCCCTCTCTCTCCTTTCTCTCCAATAAAAAGGGCGTCCTGGGAGGAGACCTCCGTTCCGGCGGTGGCTCTAGTGCCTCCTCTCTCCTATGGGCCTCATGCTCATCGGTGGGTTGAGAGTCGCCGGATCTGCCGCTCGGAGATGTATAGCTGTATACTAGGGTTAGTACATGGCCATTTTGATTGCTATACGTGGTCTAGCTGGCCAGACGGGATTTTTTTAGCGGGAAATATTTGGCTCCAAAAGTTTGTGACAGGAGCGACCGGGAACGTTCAACGCGATCCCTAACTCGAACTTGTACGCCGGTCAGCTGACGTGCAACAGCCGCCTGTGGATCACTCTGTTGAATGCGATCTGGACCCGTCCACTTCACGTCGATCCAACGATCAGAAACCCACGAAAAAATCCTGACCTTGATTTCGGTAGTCGACCAAAGACCTCATCGCTCAACAAGCGCCGCCACCGCTGCCACTCCTCTCGATTCCCTGTCTCCCTCTCTCGAGACAACCGGGCAACCATCCCATCTAACTCCACGCCGACGCATCCCCTCCGCCCTCCATCGCTGCTCCTCATTGAATTCCGTCACCATGCCGTCGTCTCGCGCCTCAGATCGCGCCGCCAAGCAAACTCTAGCGCCTCATCCGCCATCTGTCGTCGAGGACGACGCATCCCGGTGACGCATGGCTTCTCCTGGTCCTCTGCCTCCCTCCTCGACCTGCTACGCGGCGCGGCCCGGCATTTCCGGATCCAAAAGAAATCACTTCATAGGAACGAGTGGCATAGGGATGGATCCCTTAGGAATTTGGTAGGCCAAAACTGAAATCCTCCCAAATTCATGGGAAAAATCCTAAATGCGTACCGGACAACATCATGGCTGCACGCATGCCCCCTGACAAGCACCGACCGGCGGTGGCGGCGAGAGCTCACCGAGAGCGGTGGCGGCGGCGGATCTCCTCCGGGACGGCGCGACGGACGGGGGCTGCAGGGGAGAAGATCTCGACGGTGCGACGGACGGGGGCTGCAGGGGAGGTCCTCCGACGTGGTGGCGGCGGAGCAATGATCCACGGGCGACGGTGGAGCGACGAGCGCGACGACGGACCTGCAGAGGAGAAGACCTTTGGTGAGCGGCGGCGGCGGCGGGAGAGGAGGAAGGGCGAGGCGGCGACGGGAGAGATCACTGGAGACCAGGGAAGAAGGCTGACAGTAATATACATCGAGGTCATTGGTCCCGGTTCATTCCATCAACCAGGACCGTTGATTCATCGGTCCCGGTTGATGGCATGAACCGGGACCAATGACCCAGGTGGGGGGGGGGGGGCGTTGCTGGGCCGCCACGTGCCCAGAGTCATCGGTCCCGGTTCGTGGCATGAACCAGGACCAATGACCTGGGTGGGGGCGTTGCTAGGCCGCTACGTGCCCAGAGTCATCGATCCCGGTTCGTGGCATGAACCGGGACCAATGACCCTTTTTAGGTTTTTTCAAATTTGTTTTCTTCTTTAATTAATTAGGTGTTTCAATTTGAAATGATTATTTATTTGGAATTTGAAAAAAACTTTTAACAGGGGAAGTGCTTAAATTTAAATAACTAATCCAAAACCATTTTCTTCTTCAAAAATATTTATTGTAACTAAACAATTTTATTGTTTTTAATTAAAAATGCATTAACAAGTATTAGTAGGAGGTTGCCCAGATTTGAACTACAAGTACATGATATAATGCTTGTGAATTTTTTTTTAAAATCATTTATAGGTTCACAACATGCTATTTCATCAAAGATCCACTTCAAGTTCAGCGAGACTCAGCCCCGGGCTAAGAAGCTTCATGCCTGCCGTTTTGAATATAGTTTGAAACGGGCATAAGAAATTCAAAAATGATCCAAACAATGTGAAACCTTCGCGTGATGTCATATTATGTGTCATAGTTGCAAGGAAAAATATTGAACTTGAAAAATTACAAACATCATAAAAAATCCTTCACAAAATGACCTATCATGTTCGAGGTTTCAGGACATTTAGGTCAAACCACCAATGTCATGGCTAGAATCAGGGCATAGTTTGTGATAATGTGGCCATATTATGCACACATGTGCATCTTGGGATGGCTTACGATGTTGCAGGAGGAAGTTTTCCTTTTCGACGCACGAAATAACCAATTTTCATTTTTAAGGTGCCGAAATCGGGGTTGTTCTGTGAAGCAACCACCAAATTAAAGTTTGGCATTGGTACCAACCCATTTTTCAAAAATTCTATACTACCTTAGATGGAAAATTTCCCAACTGGTGTATCTGAAACCTTTCCGTCCATCCCTCATGAAAAAGACAAATTCCTGCCAAATCGGTAGGAGGTTGCCCAGATTTGAACTACAAGTACATGATATAATGCTTGTGAAATTTTTTTAAAATCATTTATAGGTTCACAACATGCTATTTCATTAGAGATCCACTTCAAGTTTAATTATCCAAACAATGTGAAACCTTCGCGTGGTCTCATATAAAGTTTTCATACATCACATGAAGTTTTCATACATTACATAGATTTACATAGGGTATGAATCCTTCGTCGCGTATGTCGATCCCTTGCCTATGACCGCTTCTTAGGCCGTAACCATGGAGCATCTTCTTTGCTTAACGGGATGCTTGGGTCAGTTTTCACGGTGAAGGGCGGAATTTCATCAAACTTATCATAATCTGCTGACATGTCTGTCTTGTCCTTGACTTCCGCGATGTTTCTTTTCACTGAAAGAACTATCTGATGCCTGGGCTCATCGTCAGATGTATTCGTTTCCTTTTTTTTCTTTTTTCGTTCTAGAGGACATGTCCTTCACATAGAAAACCTGAGCCACATCATTGGCTAGGACGAATGGTTCGTCTTTGTAACCAAAATTCTTGAGATCTACTGTTGTCATTCCGTACAGCTGGTCTACCTTTACCCCTTCTCCATTCATATTGACCCAACTGCACCGAAACAAAGGGACCTTAAAAGTAGTTCCATAGTCAAGTTCCCATATCTCCTCTATGTAACCATAGTATGTGTCCTTTTTCCCATTCTCGCATGTTGCATCAAAGCAGACACCACTGTTTTGGTTGGTGCTCTTTTTATCTTGGGCAATCGTGTAAAATGTATTCCCATTTATCTCGTACCCTTGGAAAGTCAATACAGTCGCAGATGGTGTCACGACCAACAAGTAGAGCTGATCTCCAATAGTGGTGTCATTCATGAGATGTAATTGCAGCCAAGTACCGAAAGTCTCCATGTGATTTTCTTTAATCCTGTAGTCATTCTTCCCCAGGAACTTGGAGCGTACAACATTCATGTGTTCCTTGATATACGGAGCCACGAAGGTAGAACTTTGTAGTGTGCTTGATTCAAAGAATACCCGTCCCTAAATATCATTGCTTTCTTTTCTAGTGTGCCTTTTCCACTCAGTCTCCTCTCATACCGTGATTCAGGAACACCAATCGGCTTAAGATCAGGAAGAAAGTCTACACAGAACCCAATGACCTCCTCTGTTCCATAGCCCTTGGAGATGCTTCCTTCTGGCCTATCACGGTTACGAACATATTTCTTTAAGACTCCCATGAACCTCTTGAAGAGGAACATATTGTGCAGAAATACAGGACCAAGAATGGAAATCTCTTCGACTAGGTGAACTAAGAGATGCGTCATAATATTGAAGAAGGACGGGGGGAACACCAACTCAAAACTGACAAGACATTGGACCACATCCTTCTGTAGCCTTTCCAGACTTTCTCGATCGATTACCTTATGAGATATTGCATTGAGGAATGCACATAGCTTCACAATGGGTACTCGAACATTTTCCGGTAGAAGCCCCCTCAATGCAACCGGAAGCAACTGCGTCATAATCACGTGGCAATCATGAGACTTCAGGTTCTGGAATTTTTTCTCTGCCATATTTATTATTCCCTTTATATTGGACGAGAAGCCAGCCGGGACCTTGATACTGCTCAGGCATTCAAAAAAGATTTCCTTCTCTACTTTGGTAAGAGCGTAGCTACTCAAGTATTGTTGGCCTTTATCAGTATGCTTTTTGTATGGGTCTTTGATATGTTGCTGGTCCTCCCGTGCTTCTGGTGTATCTTTTGTCTTCCCATAAACGCCAAGAAGCCTAGAAGGTTCACGCAACGATTCTTCGTCACGTGTATCACGTATATTGAAGAACGGACCTCTAGGTATTTCCAATACTCAAGCTCCCAAAATATAGATTTTTTCTTCCACATGGCCGTGTGTCCGGTAATGGGGTCTTTCGGAACAGATTGACCAATAGGACCCTTTTCAAAGATTACTTCTAGGTCCTTCATCATACCAAATACATCAGCACCTTTAGGGATCTTAGGCTTCTTCCGGTAATATGCCTCACGGTTGAAATGCTTGCCTTTCTTTCTAACTTGATAATTGGTCGGAACAAAATTACGACACTCCAGGTACACAAACTTCTTACATTTATCCAAATATATACCTTTAATCTTATCTAAATAGTGCGTGCATGCATTGTATCCCTTGGTTGACTGTCCTGAAATGTTACTAAGAGCAGGCCAATCATTGATGGTTACGAACAACAATGCTCGTAGGTCAAATGGCTCCTATTTGTGCTCATCCCACACATTTACACCTGGTTCTGCCCACAACTACAAAAGTTCATCGACTATTGGCCTTAGGTACACAACAATATCATTGCCGGGTTGCTTCGGTCCTTGGATGAGCATTGACATCATAATAAACTTCTGCTTCATGCACAACCAAGGAGAAAGGTTGTAGATACATAGAGTCACTGGCCAGGTGCTGTGACTGCAGCTCTGTTCCCTAAAAGGATTCATGTCGTCTGTACTTAGACCAAACCATAAGTTCCTCGCCTTACCTGCAAAGTTCGAGTACTTTCTCTCGATGTTTCTCCACTGCGACCCATCGGCGGGGTGTCTCAGTTTCCCATCTTTCTTACGCTCTTCTTTGTGCCATCGCAACAACCTGGCATGCTCTTTGATTCTGAACAGACGTTTCAACCGTGGTATTATAGGAGCATACCACATAACCTTAGCAGGAACCCTCTTCCTGGGGGGCTCGTCATCGCCCTCAACATCATCAGGGTCATCTTGTCTGATCTTGTATCGACATGCAGTGCATACCAGGCATTTATCCATATTCTCGTACTTCTCACCGCGGTACAGGATACAGTCATTAATGCATGCATGTATCTTCTCCACATCTAATCCTAGAGGACAAATAGTCTTCTTTGCTTCGTACGTTGTCTCAGACAGCTCGTTATCCTTTGAAAGCTTCGGCTTCATTATTTTAGTAACTTCTCAAATTCCTTGTCAAATAAATCAGCCTCTGCCTTCCATTTCAGCAGTTCAAGTGTGGTACCGAGCTTTGTGCTGCCATCTTCGCAATTTGGGTACAACAACTTTTTGTGATCCTTTTGTATAGCCTCCAACTTAAGCTTCTCCCTTTCTGTATCGCATTGTTGCTTTGCATCAGAAATGGCCCGACCAAGACCATCAGCGGGCTCATCCGATGCCCGTTGTTCTTCATTGCCGTCTCCCTCTTCTTCATTGTCTTTCATTGCAGTATCACCGTATTCTTCAGGGGACACATGATAGCTGTCATCATCCTTCTCTTTTTCATTTTCTTCCAGTCTAACCTCTCTTTCTCCGTGCATGGCCCAACAATAATATACGGGCATGAAACCTCTCCGAAGCAGATGGCTTTGAAGGATTCGGGGCAGAGTGCTCCGCCACGTTCCGACAGTCGACGCAGGGACAAGGCATAAAATTATCCACTTTGTTTGCCTTAGCCACATCGATAAATTTATACAGGCCTACAATAAAATCAAAATCGCGTCGGTCGTCGTATATCCATCGCATCCGTGTATCGATCTGTGTCATAATAATTAACCATTATAATAACATCGTGAATAGTGAAATAATCATCCTACATGGACACTTGCAATATTTTTGTATCAGTTACAGATAAAGAAGATAAGGTTGCTAACCTCGGCTGAGGATACCGTGTTGTGCGAACTTAAGTGTGGCTCGGACATTTCGTCGAACACCTTATGTGTAGTGTGAAGAAAAGAAAACCTAGCATCCACCTTCCACACAAAATTCCAAAAAAAATAAGTGGTTGGGCTAGGCTTATTTATAGCCAGGGGAGGGTTTTTTCCCGATTCGTGGCATGAACCGGGACCAATGCTCCGTAGAACACCACGTGTGCGTCGCGGGGGCATTGATACCGATTCATGCCATGAACCGGGACTGTTGCTTAGAAATGAACCGGGACCAATGCGCAGGCGGCATGAACCGGGACCGATGCCTGGCATTGGTCCCGATTTGCGAGCCAAATCGGGACAGATAGTTTGACCAAAAGACCCTTTTTCTACTAATGGATGTTGAATATGTGTGACGGAAACGCGACGGAAAGCAACGATATGCAATGGCTGGACGGTTAGACGGGCCTTTCTCTGCGGTTAGAGTTTAAGCGTTTATAAGCTTCTCACAAAATCGGATCAACGGAGCAGAGAAGTTCAGGTCTCGTCCTCAAGAGCGTTGTTCATATCAAATTCAAATACCTTCTACGTTACCGTCAGGTAGCAAATAAAAAACACTAGGCACTAACGCACCGTGCATCAACCCAACCGGTCCATTCTTTCTCTGTCCAGCGTTCACGAGCTAATGTCGACGCTAACAAATCATTATCTAAAAAACAACTCTCTATCATCATTTTATGGCCCGATGTCATACATATAATCGTATGATCTAGAATACATGAAAGAGCAAAAACCTGTGAATGTTAGTTACAGGAAAAATAGATGGGAATTTTAGAGGCGGGAGAGAGAGAAATAGAAGGGTAGCAATGTATTTTTTTATGGGAAAGTTCTCCTTGTGCTTTGAGCCAAAGTTTGCTTTATTACTCCCAAAAGAAAGAAGGGTGGAACTTTTAGTACATTCAGATATACAAATGGGGGAACTCTTCGTTACATATTCTCATCTCAATTTATGGTTTTCTACTCGAAGTACCTTGAAACACGAGGAGTGTGTGCAGGTTTTTGGAGTAGGTATCCGTAAACTGAGATATGACAAAACTACGCGCCACATGCAGCGGAGTCCTGCCTTCTACAATGCATGTATACGATGACATCAGCGCGATTTTCTTATGATTGATATCTTAAAAGTTCAAGTGGGATTAGATGTGTATTTGTGACGTCAACTACCCCTTGTAGTAAAACTATGTTCAGTCATTGCTGACAATGTTCTACGACGTTTACTAACTTGTTAGGACTCAAGTGCAGAGTGTTGTAGCAAGTATCTTATTTTCCACAAGAATGACTCCAGGTTTAAAATCAAACTCGAGGAGGCTGAATATTTGCGTCCGCCTCGTCCAACATATCTCAAAAGCTCAAAGAATTGTCTTGCTATCTCCAATTCAGACGTAATGGTTGACAGGTACAACAGAAATATGATTACATTAATAAAAAATATTAATATTTTTTAAGATTTTTGGATTATTTGAATAGAAATTTTAAACGGCAGCAGAAGTAAATTAAAGGGTGTTTATTATGTAGGAAAATAGATCAGGGTTCATGGGGTTCACTTGATCATTCTGAAATCACAAATATGACAAAACTTATAAAGGATGCAAGTTTTGTGTTTGAGTAGTAATTTATAACATTTACATGGGCATCATATTCTAATATGGAAATGAAGTTACACTCTACTTCTGTTGATACTCCCTAAGCGAGTGGGTACTTCGCTCGACCAGATTAAGCACAAAACAGAGTATTGCATTAAATAAATGACAAGTTGTTGAAATTTTGCATGCACACAACTACTGCTCATTCTGTTACTAAGAAGTACAACACATCTTCCCTTTTTTCCTAAGTAAGGTGAAAAAAACGCAAACACCATGGCTATCCTAATCTCTGTCACCTGATTAGATCATGATATAGATTACACTCCATCTAGTACAAACGTTCACCCACACATACTCCGGTATACTAGTTTGATTAGAACAATCATATAAGAGGGCTAATAATATACATCTACAAATAGCATAGCAAGGCTAATCTCTATGTCAGCGGATTAGATCAAGCTACCAATTCCACTCCATATAAGATGTACACTAGATGGACCTTGCGCGCGTTGTTGCGCCGTTGTTTATCTTAGAGTTATCACAGTGATGATGAGTATGGCACACTGTAGGAATTTGATGATGAACCGACTACTAAATTGTAAATTCATAGTTTTAGAAAACAACATATTCTTCTAAATCAGGTCTCATAATCCACAGAACCTAGTCCAGGCTCGGATTCTTCTCAACTTAAGCACCAAGACCTCTTATGCAGGCATCAACGCTCTAGGAATCTAACCTACAGTGCCAATCACCCAGTATACTTCGAAAAGAACACACAAAACATCATCTTGAATTGGTCCTTCACAATACATAATGCTTTTCACCCTATAGCTACCGAAAGTGTCATATGATGACTTCGTCAAGGATTACCTTTTATTAGCAAAACGACGTCAAACAGGAAAACTAAGAAAAACATCGACAAACTCTAGAATTATTCAATTTCAAAATAAAGGTAAGGCCTTGTGATTTCACTTGCCATAGAAAGTGCTAGAAGCAAAGGCATGCCTTGTTGCGCAACTGATTTTCTTATCATCATAGATGTAGGTCTTTTCTATGGCATCCCATGTACAACTCATGTCCTTGTAAACTTTGTAAACATCCTATAACCGTAAATAAGTTGTATTAAAGCTTCATCGGTCCAGAATCCATTTTTATGGAGAATATGAACTTATATTTATAGTTACTTGATAATTTTCTGCTACCCACCAGCTGAATCACAAGGAAGAGTCAACATACTAATAATTAGGGTTGCGTACCTTCATCACCAAGATCTATCGCCGTGCACACACCATATGATAAACTACTTATAAATGCTCTTAAAATATAAGCAGGATCAAGACTACTGATGCTCTAAAAACCCGTAGATAGATAATCGGGGGCAGGCACCCACATCAACTTCCAGATATTATACTGAAGATATGTGTAGATGGCATAAAAGGGATGGTTGTTAAGACAGATTTTGCTTAGAATCACCTTGGAAACCATGCCACCATTAGCTACAACGGGAGGTGTTTGCAAAGACAACAAACATGTGCTAAACTGCAACCTTTTCCTGGCACTAGACAGTCATGTGCCGCAGTGTTATGGAGCAATATGCACCAATAGCATCAGGATCTAACAAAAAAGGCATCATATTTCACAGTTTATAATCCAAAAAGGAATACAGGTACAAAAACATCATGCTACATCCTGAGCGGTTGTATTTGTACAGACAAAGGTAAACTTAACACATATCTTTGATAGCCGGGTATTATATCATGAAATACCAACAAAGTAACTGATTAGGCACAGAGGAAGCAAATACATTAGATATGTACAAAAAATGGTCATATATACCATCAGTATCACTGATAGGTTGATATATTGCCCTCGGTAGATGTACCTATTGTTTTCACTATTCCCTCTGACTCAAATTAGTTGACTTAGATTTGTCTATATTTGATTGTATCTAAAATGCACCTTAGAGAATCATAAAATGCAGCCACTACCATTAGGTAGTAAACTAATAGGGAAAACTGATATAGTGCATATTTGAAGTATAGCCGTGAGTAAGAACTACATCATAGTCTGCATGCAGTCTCCTATTCCTTTCCTTTAACAAACTGGAGTAAATTCAGCAGCATGAAAAAGCCATATTTTGGTTCTGCATCTGGCAACAGGTTTGTGCCGTAGAGGCTTATTTCTTGCCATACTAAATAAAACAGTAGTGAATATATGCATGAGCAAATATGCATGTACAGTTTGCGTCATCATCTTTATACAACATGTCCAGGGGATCCGCAATCATTGGTAGCCAAGCTTCCATTCCTCATCTTCCTGTAGTCACAAGTAATGACCATGGATTCAGTACAAGGCCACTTCTACCCATGACAAAACCCACCACCATTGTTGAAAGAACCAACAGGAAATTTCAACTAAAAAGGCACTATAGGTGGTCCTATCCGAGGACTCGCACACATGCGGTGTCTAGAGATGACTCCTATTCTCCTTGGTCCAGCGGGATGCGGAAGCAGCTCCTCTGGAACCGGGATCTAGCAGCACGACGGCGTACCGGTGGTGTTGACTCCCTCGTGCGCAGATCTTCGTGGAACCGCACTCGTGAAAATTAACTGAGAAAGAGAAGAGAAATTCCATAAGGAAATAGCATTAGAAAATTCCCCTTTTATTTTTGTGTGTCTTTTTTCCTCTAATATAGGCCTTATTATATAGGGGAAAAGGGGTAGTCCCTACCCTAAGTCCCCATGTGGGACTAAAGGAAAAAACAAAGGACAAGGGCCGGCTAGGCTAACCGGTGGCCAGGTGGGCCACCAGTGCCCCGGCCCAGCAGTAGCCAGGTGGCAAGACGGTGCGGAGCGGCCGTCCGGGTGGGCCGCTTCCCGCGCGAGCTGGCCCATCCCAGCATCAACCGGGCGGTGGCATGGCGAGGCGATGGCGACGCCGAGTGGGCGACATGACGAGGCCCACTAGCGGCGGCAGCGGCTAGTGCCTTCCCACGCACTAGCTAGCGCCCACTCGCGTGGGCCCCTGGTGGGCCCAGTTTGGCCAGTTGTTGTGGCTGTGTGCTGCCTTTGTGGTGGCTTCCTCTTGGGCTATTTTCCTCCGGGGATTCAGACCAATGCAGGAAGTTTACCCATAAATAATAATTCAAAATATTAATTCATAATGAATATATATAAAAATGTATATTTATAAATTGCCTTTTCTCTGAAACACCTTTCGGTTTTCTCCTTCTTCCGAACATCTCCGGAACTATTCCAATAATCCTTTCTGGAATATTTCCGATCTCTTCTATCTCATCGGTGATCCATTCGCTTCCATAGCAATCTTAAATGTTGTTATACCCTTAAGTTTTTTTGACAAAAATCCTTAAGTTTTTAACCCTACGGTTCAGACATGATCGAGATTTCTCTCTGATCAATGATCAATAGCGGGACTAGGATGTCCATATTGACCCTCTATGCATTCCACGATAGTTTGTCATATTAAAACCATAAACTCTGTGTCATATTCCCTTTGTCTCTTTGATACATGTCTTGTCCGAGATTTGATCTTTTAGTATCACTATACTAATCTCGTTACCGACAATTATACTTGACTCATTATCGTGATATTGTATCCCCATGACCTAATCATATGTTGCAGCTTATTGGATGCAATTTCACCGAGTGGGCCTAGTGTATCTTCCCATCACGCAGGTGGCAAAGTCCCGATCTCGATACATAGGCCTCAACTATTCTTTTATAATAACCAATGCACACTTTTATGGTCACCAGTTACAAACATGGTGGTTAGTGAGATCAAAGCATTCCTCCAGAGATAGTGATTAATATGATCTCACGGTCTAAGGAAAAGATCACTTTATTTCTAATTATCATAACGATGAACCATGTGACTAGATCACATTGCAATACTTTAAGTGGATAATGTCCATCATATCATTGTCTAATGACATGACTCCGTTGGCAACTGGCATAAATGCACCATGATCAGAAACCTTGATCATTGGTTGCCCAACAAACAAATTTAATAGAGGCTACTAGACACCTGGTTTGTTTACATACCACACATTTATCAGTGTTTCCTCTTGATATAGTTATAGCACAATATGAAAGTGTTATGAACTAGTTTGAGATATGATAATAAACTTATTTATTATTTGCCTCTAGTGCATACCTCCTTTAGTCTCCCACTTACACTAGAGTACAAATAATCTAGTCGCATTTGTTTACCGATCATAAACACAAGTGTTTTAGATCATGCTTGCTCATGGTAAGACGTCTTCTCTTTGACTCTATTTTACTAGATTCACATGTCCTTTTGCAAATTACTAGTGTCGCTTTCTCTTGACACTCACACCATTATCTCATAAGGTGTTTTATAGTATTTTGATTTGGTGACTAAGTGAGACTTTGTTTCTTAGTATTATATGATAGTCAATTAATCACAAGGACTTTCACTATTGTCATATATACTATCAACACACCTAGTTAAAGTCGAACTTTGTTAACCAAATTCGTCATACTTCCTTATATATATTGAAATAGTTTCCTATACCAATAATAATGTAGATCATTACTCATCACTACGCTTCTAACAATTCACTTAATCCTGGTTTACTGATTTGAATCACGTTTAGAACATGTTCTTCAAACTAAGAACATGGGTCACATTTTGTCAAATATACGACATGGTTGCGTGGAAGAACCTATAACAGAATCATATGAATTGAGTACACTCTCATTTCGTCTTCTCAACCATCGTTATTTATACCCAATGTTTGATCCAGTTTTACAAGTAAGACTACTTCTTTCTTGTTTCATTCTGAACTGTTTCAGTATCAAAGCTAGTCTATTATGAACTTGCTTTCAGAACCCGAACAGAAAATTTTTGACTCTCAATGTTGAACAATCTATCTCCATAGATTTCAAAGTCTAATACCTTGATCAACTTCATCCAAATTATATTTCATAATATTACTAATATCAACTACTACATTCACTATATGTCGAACATATGTACATGAATGTTTGTCATGTTCCCACTCAAAATGTTATTCACATATGTGTCCTTTCTATCCTATTCTCATATCCCCCACTCAAATATGTCATTCACATATTCGAATCAGAAAACTATTAACTCCCACTTAAATACTTCACAACTATTAGACTTCTCAACATTTTGGAAATTCCAAAATCTGTTGATCATATATCAAATTTATTTTTCCCCCTATGATATTTTAGCGCTAAATGTTAATCCATAGGTTCCAAGAATCACTACATTATTGTAGTAAATCGTTGAATTTTTAAGACAATCTTCATGACAAATCAAGCTTTCATCTAAAGTTGCATTATTTCCATATAACTCATAGTTATTCAGGAATGATCAAGTAACTCCTTACTTTGATAAGATTTGAGAAACAAATTACCGCTTTAATCTTAAATGTAACTTTCTATAGATTTCATGACTCTAGATCATATCTCATACTTAGGTTTATCATCACTTCTTTGTAACTTGTAGGTATATCATATCTAATACGATAAGTAATTTGATAATGTATTTCCACTGAGTGAAAATTCACTATTCAATCCTACTTTCTTAAGTTATGTCCTTAATTGAAAAGTTATGATCATGATCAACACTTTCATGTCCTTTTGCAGAGTTTCGTTTCACGGAACATAGTCTGTTGCGCTACTCAAAAATTGGACTAAGATCGAATATCTTAATTTTGAACTGTTCACTTTTCCTCCATCAGCACTTTGTCAAGAAACTTTTATTGACAAGTATGCCCCTTGAAAACAGCTAGTTTGTCCTTTGGTTATGAAAGAATACATTCATAGTTGCCTATGAATATTCTATGGAAGATTTCGTATTCATAATGAATTTATCAAAGTCTCTAGAAATTCGAACGTGCCATAATTTTTATGGTATTGTTTCCATGAATCACGATGATTTCCTATTTCATAAGTGTCAGTTGTTTTGATCCTATAACTCTATCCTCTTATTTGATAACCATATTTTGCAAGGGCTAAACCATTAACTTGGTTACAAATGGTCTTGATCTAATCAAGAAACTTTGTTACTTTTGTTAATACTATATCCTTTTTATTCTGACGGTTATTTGAACATTTCAAGTAGTCTTGGAGTTATGTGTTCTTCAGCAAATACTCTTATTTACTTTTAATTCCACAAATATACTTATATGATAATGATTTCCATATTGCTGAATTATGATATAAAGTATGTATGGTATTTCAACAATGTATACTCTGTTTTACCAGAACATACTCTGTTTTAATCATATTTGCCAATCTAGGCACAATTTAGCATATGTCGATAGATCAATCATCTAACGGTTTCCAATTATCCATCAGTATGAATACATTGTATGATTGTATCATTTTATGACTTAAACTATTAGTGTTATACACACTAATTGCATTATCATTTAAGTTGGATATCATTTTGGCTTTTGCGTGTTATAAATGTATACATTATCATTAAGACTCCCATAAAAACAACACATTTATAACCGAAAATGTGACCACAATAGAAATCATTCAAATTAATAGAACAACTGATTTTTTATTGATAGCCTGCAAGAACATAGGTTCGTCAGAACGTGTTTTCGTGAAAATATTAATTCTAGTTTTTATATCGATCCCAACAAGGAGCTTAGGGAAGTGTCTATCTGAGGCATTTCTGTCGCACCCAAGGTGTCATGTTGTCTTGGGTGAATTGACTACAAATGTCGAGAGTGGAAATGGATGAGTGATACAGAGAATAGATTTAAGTGATGAACAGTACTGAAAGTAATTAAAATAAAAGTAAAAGTAGGGGACTTGTTCAGGATTCCTTCTGGTGAGAAGTTAGGCGCTGAGAGAAACGGTTCATGGTAATAGTGAGTGCGCAAAGTGGATAAAAATGAGATAAGTGATTGTGATACTTATTATTCGTATGTAAGTAGGCAAGCAACCCATATACCGATGAGGAGTCCTCTTGGTAAATTCTTCCCAATCCCAATGATCAGTTTGTCTCTGACCACAGTAATGGTCAGCACATCAATTAAGGTATTCTGACCAGATCAAGACTTTAAACTTGATGGTTCCTTGTTATCCTTGAGTTGTACTAGCTCCTCTTTGATATCGGTCATGTCACTCGAGGGTCTCCAATTCACTAGTAAACAATTTCATACCTATGAGATCTCAAGATCATGTTATCCGGGCCCTTAAATTGGACAATAAGCATTATGCAAACATAGATAGTCATTCTCACAATATAATAATCATGACAACAATCACAAATAGATGGAAATGTAGGATGCACAACATATCTCACCAATCCCCTACATCTCCCACGCCTATGGGGATTTACTCAGACATGAGAGAAAGACATATCAAAGGCATAATAATATTGCAAATGGAAATCATCTCAACTTTACCGTACCAAGCCACAATACCGTTGAAGATCAAATCAAGTACAAGCCAAAGGGGAATAGAGGTTCAAACCCTAATCTTACAAGTATGAATCTCTCTCTCTCTCGCTCTCGGTACATACGGGAATGATGGTGGAGTTGAAGATAGAGAGGTTGGGGATCATCGAGGGACGAGGTGGTGTTCCTATCCTTCTTGAGATCTGATCTCCTCTCCTCTCGGACTGTTTGTGGCGGCTGTGTTCGTATTTGTCTCTCCTCCCTTCATGAAAGTTGCTTGTGTTGATATAATAGAGGCATAGAAAGGTCGTATGGGTGGGTTGTACGGGCGACCTCCGACCGTATGATATGTCCAAAACGTATCTACTTTCTCGAACACTTTTGCTATTGTTTCTCTTCTAAACTTGTGTGATTTGGATGCAACTAATACGGGCTGACGCTGTTTTCAGCAGAATTGCCCTGGTGTCTACTTTTTGTGCAGAAAATCAACTATCAGGAAAAATCCCGGAAAATGTGCCGAAAATCCTATTTCACCAGAAGACTCCAGGAGCCAGAATACGAGACGGAGGGGGGCTAGGCCCAGTGCACACCACCTGGTCGTGCGGGCTAGCCCAGGCCGCGCCAGGGGGTGGTCTGGCCGCCCCAGACACCCCCTCGGTCTCCCTCTTCGCCTATAAGACCTTCTGACCTAAAAAATCTGGGGGGTTTGACGTTTTTATAGAAGGAGTTCCGCTCCGCCGCCACCACCAGATTCCATGAAACAGCACCAAAAACTCTGTTCGGGCACCCTACCGGGACGGGGAATAGGAGGAGATCATCGCGATCATCATCACCATCGCTTCTCCATCGACCATCCATGTTTCCCCCATCTATGAGTGAGTAATCCCCCTCTGTAGGCTATGGGTATGGTAGGGATTGGATGAGATTGTTCATGTAATGGCATCCGATTGTTAGGGCATGGTGCCTAGTATCTTTTATTAGTGCTTTATGACTTTGTTGTGACTTGTTGTGCTTAATGCTTGTCTCTAGGGCCCGAGTGCCATGATTTCAGATCTGAACATGTTATTGATTCATTATGATAATATTGTTTATGGCCTTACCTACAAGTTGTATACACACATTGTTGTCCGGAACCAATGGCCCCGAAGTGACAGAAATCGGGATAACCAGAGGGAATGGCTTTGATGTGAGGATCACACGTGTCCATGGAGTGTTAATGCTTTGCTCCGGTGCTCTATTAAAAGGAGCACCTTAATTGCCAGTAGTTCCCTTGAGGCCCCGCTGCAAACGGGCTGGCAGGACAAAAGATGTTGTGCAAGTTCTCATTGCAAGCACATATGACTATATATGGAACACATGCCTAGGATTATCTAGTACTTGGATGCTTTATCTTATTTATCTGCAATTTCCCTATGTTCTGATTGCTATGTGAATTGTCTTGTCCATGCAACGCTCGTCCATCCATCCCTATGCCTACCGCACTCGAATCCTACTGTTTACCGCTATTGTTACTGCTGTCTTTACTTTACTACTGCTGCTACTTTACTATTCCTACTACACAACTGTTGCTACTGATAAACTGCTGTGAGCAAGATTGTTTGTAGGTGCAGCTGAATTGACAACTCAGTTGTTAAGGCTTATAAATATTCTTTGGCTCCCCTTGTGTCGAATCAATAAATTGGGTTTCACTTCCCTCGAAAATACTGTGATACAACCCCTATACTTGTGGGTCATCAAGACTATTTTCTGGCACCGTTGCCGGGGAGCATAGCTTTACTTATCAAGTTCACTTGGATTCTCTATTGTACGTTGTTATCCATCCATCATGGGTAAGTCTCGTGATGGCAAGGTTCCTATTTTACCATCCACTACAAGAAGAGGTACGGTTCTGAACACCTCTGTTGCTCTTGATTCACCATCTGTTATGAGTAAGCTCGTTACACCACCACATACACATGCTACACACACTACTACTACTGCTGAATCTGAAACTTCTGATACTTATGATGCTTCTTCTACTGTGCTTGATAAGAGTGGTTCATTAGGTCCTTTCCTAGATGCTACGATTGCTAGAACTATAGCTAGAAATACTGAAACTCCTAATGAAGACACTACTATACCTGTTAGTTCACCTGAGTCTAGTGAAAGTTATGATATTGAAGATGGTTATGTTGAGATGACCGATGAATTTATTAAAGAATGTAAAAAACCCCATGATAGGAGCGCTGCTAAGAGTCTCCTTGAGAGGCGTACTATTAGACCCAAATTGTCTCCTGTTGCTAAGTTTGCTGCTTCTCCCATAAATATTAAAGATAAAGATTATGATTTCTCTATCGATCTATCTTACATAGCTATTGTTGAGAAAGAACCTTTTTGTGGGACTAAGAATGAAAGTGCAGTAGCACATATGAATGAGCTTTCTACCATGCGTGGCTTGTTTTCTGATGATATTAATATGCGTACTTACTTTGTTGCTAAGATTTTCCCTTTTTCACTGAAAGGAGAAGCTAAAACTTGGTTTAGTAATTTACCTCCTGGATATATTGATAGCCCTGATTGCTTGATTAGTACTTTCCTGCAGAAATATTTTCCTCCAAGTGCTAGACATGCTATTTTGCAGGAACTTTTTAATTTTAAACAGGGAGAAAAAGAGATATTGCCTGAATCATGGGCAAGGTTTTGTGCTTTGATTCATATACAGGCTGAAAGTCCATTGCCTAAGAATGAGCTTCTTGATATATTTTATAATGGACTAACTGAAGAATCCAGGACATACCTAGATAGTTGTGCCGATTGTGTTTTCAGGAATAGGACTCCCAAGGAAGCTGAGGAATTAATGGCTAAAATAAGCAAGAACTATGAGGATTGGAATCCTCCTGAACCAGCTATACCTGAACCAACTATTCTAGTGCCTATTCCAACCTCAAAGAAGAGGGGAGTTATTGAATTAAATGATGAAGTGATGAATGAAGCTAAGAAATGTCTTAAGGAGAAGGGAATTAAAGCTGCAGATGTCAAGAATTTACCTCCTATAGAAGAATTATGTAAGCCAATTCTCCACTCATCCACTATTGAGGTACACTCTCTCCAACACTTTGATGAAGGTGATATCCCTTACTCTAAACCTCCGGATCAATGCTTAGAAGCATTCGATATCTTTATTGTTAAGCAGGATAATTTTAATAAAAGGGTGCAAAATCATCTAATGGAAAACACTAGAGCTATTGTTGAGTTGAAAGATATTGTGGAAAGAACCTCTAATGATGTTAAAATGATTGTTAAACACTTTCAAATGGTTCAAAC
Source organism: Avena sativa (assembly GCA_916181665.1). Taxonomy (NCBI): domain Eukaryota; kingdom Viridiplantae; phylum Streptophyta; class Magnoliopsida; order Poales; family Poaceae; genus Avena; species Avena sativa. The sequence goes on from OV702290.1 coordinate 420,562,294, forward strand.
TCAAATAGATCAACTCATTAAAGTGCAAAAAGACTTACTAGTTAATGCTGCTAAAGAAAAACATGGTTATGAAATTAGAACTAGAAGTGGTGCTGCTACCCAGGATCATCTATATCTTGAGGGGCATCCCAAAAGAATTGAGAAGGATTCTCAACAAGCTGAAAATAGTGGCTCCACTCGTAAGAAAAGGAAAAAGAAACATAAAACTGTTGTAGAACCCTCAGAACCTGCTATAGATCCTAGTAGTATATCTGTCTCTAATGCTGAAATTGAAAGTGGTAATGAAGAAAATGAAGTTCCTAATGAAGAAAAAGTTGAAGAAGAACCTGAAAACCACACTAAGAATACTAAATACACTAAAGAAGATTTTATTGCTAAGAAACATGGTAGTGAAAGAGAGCCTTGGGTCCAAAAACCTATGCCTTTCCCTGATAAGAAACACAAGTCAAAGGAAGATGAACACTATAATAAGTTTTGTGAGTGGATGAAACCTTTATTCTTGCAAATCCCTTTGACTGATGCTATTAAATTGCCTCCTTACTCAAAGTATATGAAGGATATTGTCTCGAATAAAAGGAAGATCCCTAATGAAGAAATTTCTACTTTGCTTGCTAATTATTCCTTTAATGGTAAGGTTCCTAAGAAACTTGGAGACCCAGGGATTCCAACTATCCCTTGCTCTATTAAGAATAGCTATGTTAGAACTGCTTTGTGTGATTTGGGAGATGGAGTTAGTGTTATGCCTTTCTCTCTCTATAAGAGGCTTTAACTAGAAAAATTAATACCAACTAATATATCTTTGCAAATGGCTGATAAATCTAACACTATTCCTATTGGTATATGTGAGGATGTACTTGTTCAAGTGGCTCATAATTTCTTGATATTAACTGATTTTGTTGTGCTTGAAATGCCCGAAGATGATAATATGTCTATTATTCTTGGGAGACCTTTTCTTAATACTATAGGGGCTATTATTAATTGTAATCAAGGAAAGGTGACTTTCAATGTTAATGACAAGGAACATACTATCTATTTCCCCAAGAAGATTGAAAGGACTTATGGTTTGAATTCAATTGAACATGTTGAGGGCATTCAAGTTGGAGAATATATTGTCCCATAACAAGAGAAAAATTTGAAACTATTATGATTGGGACCATTGCTATCAAGGTTGAGGTAACATAATCATTAGTGGAATACAAAGTTTTGTCTCATATGAAATTGTTTTGGTAACAAGACCTGATCAACCTTGTTAACAAAAGGATTTCGTTGAACAAAACAATATTTTCACTATGATTATCTCCGTTTACTCCTATTTCTATCCATTTTAGTTTTTGTTTTTGTTTTTGTTTAGTTTTCCTTTTTGTTGTTAGTTGCTTGCATATTAGAGTGTCTTAGAACTCTTGTAGTTCTAGCCTTGTTTTGTCATTGCATCATTTTCCAAAAAAAAATTGTCTGTCAGAAAATCATTCTTCTATTCCTGAAAATTGCCCAAAAATAAAGTGTCTCAAAAAACTCCAGAAAATTCATATTAAATTTTTACGTGAAAAAGGGGTATAGGAGTGCCTGGAAGGTACCAGGGGGACCCACCAGAAAGGCACACCACCTGGTGGCGCGGCCTGCCCTGGGTGGCACCATGCTATGGTGTGGGCCACCCCTGGCCCTCCACTAACTCTCTCACCTGCCACTTTCTTCTCTCCCGAGTAATTTCTAGTTCATTGGTCAAAATCGCGTTCTTGCTGTGCTTGCTCTCGATTTTTTTTGATCTCCTTGCTCAGCCCATCTTTGTTGCTGAAATTTGGAGCATTTGTTCTCTGGTATGTGACTCCTCCCCTTGTCCAAGCAGATTTGTGTTTAGTGGATTATATCTTGAGTATTTTGCTGCTGTAGGTGACAGATTATGAGAGCTTGTAAGCTTGTTTGATGCTTAGAGATACAGTTTTGATGCATGTTTAGGCCTCTTACAAGTCCCTATGAGTAGTATCCTTCATTATATTCACTTTGTAATCACTTGTTTAATAGGTGTTTAAATTTCAGAATATCAAGCATGAACAACCATACCTTTGGAGAGATATTTGAGAGGAATGCACCTAGGAGGTCGGGGCCCTCAAGATCAGCCTCTCAGTTTAGGCCATTATACAACAAAGATCTCATTGCAACTCGTATTGGTAATGAAAGGGATGATGGGATGCTCACCCATCTACTTTTCCTTGTTTTACTTTCTTACAAGCTGTAGGGATTCTTGATGATTTCTTGCTACTGATTGAGAGGGTTGGTTTGACCTCATATATGCAAGATGAGAGTGAGCAATACGGTATGCTCACCAAAACCTTTGTTGAGAGCTTCGTGTTTACTAACACGCCCTATCAGTCAGCTGTCTCTTTCAAAATTTATAACCTGCCCTTCACCATGTCACTGGAAAGATTTTGCAGTGTTATAGGTGTAAGCATGACAGGGACCGTGAAGAAAATTCAAGGGCGACCCGCTGATTTGCTGGAGCTTTACCGAGGGGTGACCAATGATGATGACCGCGTGGCGTGGAGCGGAAAGATAAGAAACATCCAACTCCCTGCTCTTAGATACTTTGCATATTATCTTGCTACTAGCATGCTTGGAAGGGAGAACACAAGTAATATCTCCAACTATCATTTAGCTTTCCTTGTTGCTGCGCTCAACAATGATACTCGGTACAACCTTTGCTCGCTTATTGCTCGCTGCCTAGCTGCTAGGGGACCTATCTATGGGGGCATCATTGCCTCACGTATGGTCAATGCATTAGGACTTTCAGTGGACCCCAATGATACGGTATTGGCACCACAAAGGCTTGACCTTGCTGCTATGAAAACTCATCAGTTTGTCACTACTGATTCTGATTTGGACAGTCTAGTATATAGGATGCTGTTTACTGACGGGGATGAGAGGGAGATCCCTTTGCCACAGTCTTCTTTGTTTAGTGTTCACAGGAGACCTTGGTCGCGCTCTAAGGAGGAGGTGGATGAGCAGCTCCGTTTGCTGGGTTTCCACGAGCAGCATCAGGAGGATGTACCCTCCTACGATTACTCCACGCACTACGAAGGGACATACTCGAGCTCGCACCAGGACGAGGGTACCTCCTCGTCGTACCACGGTGACACTTCATCCTGGCCAGCTTGGGATTGACACCCACTTAGGCCAAAAGCCTAAGCTTGGGGGGAGGTACGCCGACATCGCACTCATCTTCATATCATTTTGCGTTGGTACTTTGTATATTCATGTTTCATTCTCTTTTTAGTTTTTGTTCTTTCTTTGCTTTTTCTTTCTAAAAACACAAAAAGACCAAAAATATTTCTGTTGTTTTTCTTTGGTTTGCTTCTTTTTCTCTTTGCCTCGGTTTGCTTTTCCCTTTTTGCTTTGTTTGAATTATTCAAAAAAGAACCCCAAAAAGATTTTGCTTTGCTTGTTCTTCCTTTTTGGTTCTTGTTTAAAAATAGAAAACACCAAAAATATTTGCTGTTCTTCTTTGGTTTTGTGAGTTTGTTGCAGGGTTCAGCAGTCCTCAGTGGATATTGGTTTCATATTATTATTCAAGCCACACAAGTGAAGAGCAATAATGAGGATTAATGACAACTTGAGGTGTGGTAAGAGGATGGTAATGAACTCTATTTGTTTTCATTTTTGTACATATACTCATCATTGTGGGCATTCTTAGCCTGTTCGTGTAGGGTGTATGTTATTTATGGATGCTTAGTTGGTCTTGCTTTCATATGATTAGTTCCAGCTTGCTAATAGTTTGTAGCATGTCTTATGAATGTTTGCTTGCATTACTCTATTCATAACTTGGTATGACACCGTGGTATCCTCCTCTGAATGTTTCATTTGAATTGACTTGGCACATGCTCACACATGCATATGACTGAAATAATCAGTTAAGCCTCGATGAATTATTTTGCCTTGAGGGTCTTGAATCACTTTCATGCCATGATTAGTCCTGTTTTGTTGCAAGCATGATTATGACAGTTATTGCTCTCTCGTTTCTCTCTCCCTTACTATTGCTAGCCTTCACTTTCACTGAGTATGTTTTACTCATGTTTCCAACTCCCTGAAACCAAATATTGCCAAAGTGTCTACCATACCTACCTATTAGCATCATTTGCTATTTCCGTGCATATTCAATATGCCTTGTTTTTTTCCGAATAAAATGTTTGCTTGTTATGAGAAAGTAAGTTAGTAAAGCTCTCACGAACTTGATGGCACACTTTATTTTCTACACTTAATAAACCTGAACCATTGTGACTGTCCATGAAAGTTATATGCTTGTAAATTATAGGCTGGGGATTAGCAGAAGCGTGCTGTCACGGGGAACGCTTTCAACACTTGTAAATATATACCCAGTTGATACCATGCTCTTTTGTTTGCGGATGTCGTCGGTGTGAAATAAAAGGGGAGCTTGTAAGTCCATGGAGTTATGTATGTGTGTTAGAGAAACGCCTGGGCCGCCGGTCTAATCCATGCCGTCATGGTGGAAACCTGCAGCGTAACCATAATGATATCTATGAACGATTCTTCTTATAAAATAAGAGAGATAGCTATGAGAAAAAAAAGAAAAAAAGAGGTATATGAAAAGAGGAAAGAGAGAAAAAAGCACCATTTTTCCATGGTAAATAAGAAGATTGTTGAGATACTCATTGTCTGCTTGCCTTGTCATTTTGATATGGGGATTCTTCCGTATCATTGGGCAAGGGGTACCCCGTTGGCGGTTCTCTATGATACGCACGTATTTACGATGACAAGAACTTACTGGTAACTAAAGTTGAGTAGCATGAGGAGCGTCCCTCGTACTCAAGGGACATGGGATTTCCATTTTATAGTCTGTCAAGCATATAACTTAGATTGGACCTCACTTTCACCTTAACCACATTAAAGATGCTTATGATAGGGGAAATGAGAGCTCAAAGCTAATGAGTACCATACTTTCAGCATTTGGAAGCCTTTCAAACTTTTCAAAACCTTTTTTTCATTTCCTTGTTGAGTCTCCACTTATTCTATGAGCACCTTCTTGAGAGCATAGTTGTCATTCTTTGTGCCTGTCTCATTACTTGATTATTTGTGCTATGACTTTGATGCTTGTATCTTTGATATCTTTACTTCTAGTCTTCACCTGAACTTCAGAGGTGCCTTGGCATTCACAATCAAAGGCAAGAAAGATACCACTCTATCATACTTTGTTATGAGCACTATAATGTTGCTTATATTTATACTTCATGCTACTTATTATTTTTGAGTTGGAATCTCATCATAGCTTGCAATGCCTATTAAGTAAACTTGGTTGCATACTCTTTATTATGAATTGTCTAAGTAGTTGATCACATGCTGAGAATATATACATCATATGAAGCAAATGTGTTCGTGAAAGTTCTTTTATCGCACTCAGTGTTCAACTGAATTGCTTCAGGACAAGCAATAAGCTAAGCTTGGGGGAGTTGATACGTCCAAAACGTATCTACTTTCCCGAACACTTTTACTATTGTTTCTCTTCTAAACTTGTGTGATTTGGATGCAACTAATGCGGACTGACGCTATTTTCAGCAAAATTGCCCTGGTGTCTACGTTTTGTGCAGAAAATCAACTATCAGGAAAAATCCCGGATAATATGCCGAAAATCCTATTTCACCAGAAGACTCCAGGAGACAGAATACGAGACGGAGGGGGGCTGGGCCTAGGCCACGCCAGGGGGTGGTCTGGCCGCCCCAGACACAACCTCGGTCTCCCTCTTCGCCTATAAGAAGCCTTCTGACCTAAAAACTCTGGGGGGTTCGACGTTTTTCCAGAAGGAGTTCTGCTCCACCGCCACCACCAGATTCCACGAAACAGCACCAGAAACTCCGTTCTGGCACCCTGACAGGACAGGGAATTAGAGGAGATCATCGCCATCATCATCACGATTGCTTCTCCATCGACCATCCATGTTTTCCCCATCTATGAGTGAGTAATCCCCCGCTGTAGGCTATGGGGATGGTAGGGATTGGATGAGATCGTTCATGTAATGGCATCCGATTGTTAGGGCATGGTGCCTAGTATCTTTTATTAGTGCTTTATGACTTTGTTGTGACTTATTGTGCTTAATGCTTGTCACTAGGGCCCGAGTGCCATGATTTCAGATCTGAACATGTTATTGATTCATTATGATAGTATTGTTTATGGTCTTACCTACAAGTTGTATACACACGTTGTTGTCCGGAACCAATGGCCCCGAAGTGACAGAAATCGGGATAACCGGAGGGAATGGCTTTGATGTGAGGATCACATGTGTTCACGGAGTGTTAATGCTTTGCTCTGGTGCTCTATTAAAAGTAGCACCTTAATTGCAAGTAGTTCCCTTGAGGCCTCACTACAAACGGGCTGGCAGGACAAAATATGTTGTGCAAGTTCTCATTGCGAGCATGTATGACTATATATGGAACACATGCCTAGGATTATCTAGTACTTGGATGCTTTATCTTATTTATCTGCAATTGCCCTATGTTCTGATTGCTATGTGAATTTTCTTGTCCATGCAACGCCCGTCCATCCATCCCTATGCCTACCGCACTCGAATCCTACAGTTTACTGCTATTGTTACTGCTGTCTTTACTTTACTACTGCTGCTACTTTACTATTCCTACTACAAAACTGTTGCTACTGATAAACTGCTGTGAGCAAGATTGTTTCCAGGTGTAGCTGAATTGACAACTTAGTTGTTAAGGCTTATAAATATTCTTTGGCTCCCCTTGTGTCAAATCAATAAATTGGGTTTCACTTCCCTCGAAAATACTGCGATACACCCCCTATACTTGTGGGTCATCACCGTACCAGTGGTCGTTCCAGTCTCTGGATGCCTCGAATGGACGGGTCTTCAATTGGGTATTTGCTAATTTAGATGTAATTAGCCTATAAATCCTCTCAGATCTTCCATAAGTTCTCAATACCTAAAAACCAATACATCAAAACATGGTTTCATTAACTTGCGATGTTATCATTAGTTAAAAGGTCAAAACCAACGAAACCCAGTGAAAACCAATGGAAAATCCTTGATAAAAAGTGTTAAATTTGGAGCTATTAACTTCCCCAAAATTAGCTGTTACTCGCCCTCGAATGACAAAGCCATAAATAATAATAGCGAGAAATGAATTCAGGCAAGGAAACTCACAAGTTCAAGGTTATATCATATTCCTTCGTCACAAATACTGCAACCTTAAACATGAGCATAATATATCTGAACAATTGCACTTAAGTTCGCTTCCTAACCACATATAACTCGCTAGCTAATAATTCTTAAACTCAAAAGCGACTGTCAAAAATTTGGTTAGGCTTGCAAATCAATTCTTTCAGCGCCTCTCTTTATGAGTGTTAAATCATTTAAAGCAAATATGCTTTAGTCAAATTAGTAGTGCACTAGAAGATGTCAAAATAAGGAAATACTTAGACTTTTCATTTAACACCCACTTCGAAATTCGTGGCTTTCCAACACCCCATCCTTTCCTTGTTTTTCAAGAACTTTAATCTTTTAAGTGGTGAGGTGATGCAAGGCCTTCCATAAGAATCAAACAATTTCTGATCATAACTTGACGGTAGTTTGTTTTTCTCAAATACTTGGGATCATGGAATTAAAATTTTGCACACCGTAGCAATGCTACAAATGTCTACCCAACTCGTAGTCGAAATCTGAGATGAACTCAAGATCGTTCGTAGGCCATACGAGTTGTTAGTTCCATGAAGTTTGGGTACTCTTGTAATTCTCTTCAATAAAAATATTTATTTTCAACCAAGCAAGACAAGTTTGGCATTGATACGTCCATTTTGCATCACTATTCTGTATCATAATTTCTGCTATTCATTGATATATTTCATATTAAGAGATGATAGTTATGTTATTTCATATGTTTTTGCATGGTTGATGACTTTTGGAGCATGGACTGCTGCAGTCAGGATTCTGATGCAAAATGTGCTGTTTGGAGGAAAAATTCACGAAGATCAAAAAATCCAGGAAAATGCATGGAAAATTCTATTTTTCCAGAAGACGAAGATTGCCAGAAGGGGAAGTGGAGATGGGCCACAGGGGGCCCACACCACCCCCTGGCGCGGGCAGCCCTAGGCCACGCCAACAGGTGGTGTGGCCGCCCTGGACCACTCCAGGCTCTCCCCTCTGGCGTATATTATCCTCCCGAAACCCTAAGACTCGGGGAGCGACCACATAAAGATTCCACCGCCTCTGCGGGGCGGAAAACACCGAGGGAGAAAGATATCTCCGGTAGACAGAATTCTGCCGAGGGAATTCCTTCCCGGAGAGGGGAGATCGTCACCATCAACACCACCATCAAGCTGGACTTCATCTGGATCATCATCATCATCACCACCATCATCTCCATCACCACCGTCACTAGTCCATACCGCTGTAACAATTGGGTTGAATCTTGCATAGTTCTTAGGGGAAACTTTCCCGGTGTTGATTACTCCTTGTAGTTGATGCTATTGAGTGAATCATTGAATTATTGTTTATGTTCAGATTGTTACATACCATTATATCATCTCTGATCTTGATCCATATGATTTCTTGTGAGTAGTTTGTTTTGTTCTTGAGGACATGGGAGAAGTCATGTTGTTAGTAGTGGAATTGTGTTGAGAAAGATTCAATGGTTTGATATTTAAGTTGTGGTGTATTTCTTCTAGTGGTGTCATGTGAACGTCGACTACATGAAACTTCACCTATATTGGCCTAGGGGAATGCATTGTGTATTTGGCTACTAATTGTAGGGGTTGCCGGAGTGACAGAAACATGAACCCCCGTTAGGAAACCTTTGCACAAGGGATGTCAGGGTGTTAGAGTTTAAAGCTGTGGTTATGTTTCTACCTTAATTACTTTCTTGTACTTGAGGATGCTTGCAAGGGGTATAATCACAAGTATGTATTAGTCCTAGGAAGGTCGGTACATTAGCAGAGGTTCACCCACTCAACACTTAGCAAACTAAAGAAGATTAATCAACTATATGAAGCGAAAGCACTTGACGATATTCCCATGTGTCCTCGAGATCGTTTGGTCATCTTAAGTAATACAACCGACTTGTCCTTTGCTAAAGAAAGGATTGGCTCACTTGCTGCATTTATTCTTATTTTCCTTTATTTACTCGTACTTTATTTACCTGCATTATCAAAACCCCCTGAAAATCCGTTTGCTAAGTATTTACAGAGAATTCCTGCTCGAAGCCATTCGCCAACACCTTCTGCTCCTTGTTGGGTTCGACACTCTTACTTATCAAAAATACTGCGATACACCTCCTATACTTATGGGTCATCAAGACTATTTTCTGGCGCTGTTGCCGAGGACTGAAGCGCTATTGGAGAGTGGAACTGGTAAATGAAACTTCTACTGTGAGTATTTTTTACTTTTGTTAGTTGCTTTATTTTCAATATGGATAATTCGCTGAGTTTCTTATTTCGTAATGCTACTACCACTGCTAAGGTAGTAGATGAACCAACACCTGCTGAGAATGATACTTTTAAAATACCTACAAGATTTATTGATCGTGTTATGGATAGCTACTATTTTGGAGATGGAACTGTCCATTCGGGTGATCATTTGCTCTTTATACACGAATTATGCGGGTTGTTTAAGTGTGCAGGTATTACAACAGATCAAGTCAAGAATAAGTTATTCTCATTATCACTGAAAGGAAGAGCCGAGGAATGGTATAAGCTACTAAAGAATGGTCAATCTCTTGAATGGGAGGAAATAGTGCCTCTCTTTTATTCAAAGTTTTATCCTCCTAGTGAGATCCATAAATATCGGAATCAAATATACAACTTTTGGCCTCTTGATGGAGAGAGTACAACTCAAGCTTGGGGGAGATTGAAGTTACTAATGCTCAAATGTCCTATTCATGAGCTCCCTCACAATATTATTATCAATAACTTTTATGCAAGGCTTTCTCTTCATGATATGGATTTATTGGATGGCTCTTGTGCTGGATCATTCACTCGCATGGAAGAAGAAGCTAAATGGGATCTTCTAGACCATATTCAATACAATGCTGAAGCATGGGAGAATGACAAAGGAAGGAAGTCAGGTATAAATTATGACTATGAATGCATTGAATCTTTTATGGGAACTGATGAGTTTCAAAATATTAAAAATGCTTATGGTCTTGATTCTCAAGTTACTACAAATTGTTTTAAGGCCTTTGCTTCCTATATTGAAATTCCGAAAAATGGATGGAACAGGTATCATGCACCATATAAAGATATTGTTGATTGTGTTCCTCTTCGGAGTACTGAATTTTGCACTGTTGATCACATCCTACCTGAACCTTATATCGAGAAAATACCCTTCCCGGATAAGGTAAAGGAGCATCCTATGATAACTAGTGTAATCAATAAAAGTGCAAAGAGAACTATAAAACCTGATGAACAAATAAACATTGAACCTGCTGTAGCAAATGTGAAAGACCTTGTCACTAAAAGTGTAGAAGATGAACACATAGTCTTCTGTGAGGATGCTTCTAATACTGTCTCACATCCTAATAGAACTAAAAAGGCTAGTGTCCCTATGCTTTCTGTTAGAATTGGTGATCATTTCTATTACGGTTTATGTGATATTGGTGCAAGTTCAAGTGCTATTCCTTACGAGCTTTACAAAGAAATTATGCATGAAATCAGTCCTTGCGAACTAGAAGAGATTGATGTGGTTATTCACCTTGCTAATAGAGAGACCATCTCTCCAATTGGTATTGTACGGGATGTGGAAGTTCTTTGTGGTAAGATTAAATATCCTACTGATTTTCTAGTACTTGGTTCAGCTGCTAGTAAAACCTATCCTATCATTTTTGGTAGACTTTTCTTGAGTACTTGTGGAGCCATTATTGACTACAAAAGGGAGAAAAATTTAAATAAATTTGATGGGGAATCTAATGAGTTTAATTTTTCGAAATTTACTAAAGAACCTTGTGAAAATGAAACCCATAATGAGGATTTTAGAGTTGAACAACTTGCTTCTATTTCTCTTGCTCCTAACAATGCTTTGTGATACATTGCAAATGTATCTATAATTTTTGATGTTCCATGCTTGGTTTTATCTACTTTCTTGTGTTTTGTCCACACTTTGGAGTACTTTTCTTATGATTTCTTGGACTAACCTATTAACAAGAGCCACAGTGCCAGCTGCCTGTTCTCTGTTGTTTTTGGTTCCAGGAAGTCAGAAAATGAATATTCTCGGAATTGGACGGGACAAAAACCAAAGTTATTATTTTACCTGGGGACACTTGGAGCCAGAATACGAGATGGAGAAGGGCCAGAGGGCGGCCACACCACCTGGCCGCGCGGCCAGGCTTGGTCCACGCCAGGGGGTGGTGTGGCCAGCCCAGGCACCCCCTCGGCCTCTCATTCCGCCTATATATTGCCTCTGATACGGAAACCCTAAGTACCCGATCAAAAATCCACGAAAGAGTCTGTAGCCGCCGTCATCTCCATCCCTAAATTAGGAGGGATCTGAAGCTCTTCCCGGCACCATGCCGGAGAGGGGAATTCACCCTGGAGGCCTTCTTCATCATCATGCAAGCCTCCGGTGTGATGGGTGAGTAGTTCATCTCTAGACTACGGGTCCATGTAGTAGCTAGATGGCTGGTTCTCCTCCTTTGTGCTTTCATGTTTAGATCTTGTGAGCTCCGTTTTCATGATCAAGATCATCTATTTGTAATTATGCATGTTGTGTTTGCGGGGATCTGATGGATATTGAGATGCTATTTCAGATTGATTATTGATTCTATCATGTCTTTGTTATTTGTGATCTTGCATGCTTTCCGTTGTTAGTAGCTATCTTGGCCAAGTAGATGCTAGCAACTCCAAGAGTTAGTATTTATGCTCGATAGTGGGTTCATGCCTCTGGTAATCTGGGGAAGTGACAGAAATCTCTAAGGTACTAGATGTGCTGTTGCTACTAGGGAGAAAACAACAATCCTTTGTTCATAGAACAATCTTATTGTTTACTTTACACGCAATTCATAATGCAATTATCCGTTGCTTGCAACTTAATACTGGAGGGGGTTCGGATGATAACCTGAAGGTGGATTATTATTCATAGATGCAGTTGGATGGCGGTCTATGTATAATGTTGTAATGCCCAATCAAGTCTCAAAGGAGTCAAGATGATTAGTATATACTTGTATGCTTTCTCTATGTTTGTCAATTGCCCCGCTGTAATTTGTTCACCCAGCATGTTATCTATCTTAAGGAGAGCCACCTCTAGTGAACTATGAACCCCGGTCCTTTCTTTTACTTTCAATCTACAATCAAACTGTTTACTGCTTTGTGTTTACTTTCTGCAAACTATTACTTCCTTCCATTCGATACGTTTAATCCTTTGTTTTCAGCAAAACCGGTGAGATTGACAACCTCATCACAAGTTGGGGACAAAGTTCTGTGGTTGTGTTGTGCAGGTCTCCATGTTGCTACTAGCACCGGTAGTGCGCCCTGCCAAAGTTCAGCTAGCAACACCTTTGGGGTGTTTCCTTGCTCCTACTGGATTGATAACTTGGGTTTCGTACTGAGGGAAAACTTGCTGCTGTGCTCATCATACCTTCCTCTTGGGGTTCCCCAACGAGCTCGATATATTTTGGGCCATCAAGCTATTTTTTGGCATCGTTTCCAGGGAGTCAAGGACATCTTCACAATAGGAGTCCCTCATAACCAATCTATTTACTTTGTTATTTTTGTTTTGCTTAGTTTACTTTTGTTTTGTTTGCTTGTTTCTGTATCAAAAACACAAAAAAATTAGTTTTACAAGTTTGCTTTCTTTATTAAAAACACAAAAAAATGACTACTCTTGAAAACAGTAAGTTGTGTGACTTCACTAGCACCAACAACAATGATTTTATGAGCACACCTATTGCTCCACTTGTTCCTGATGCTACTTTCTTTGAGATAAAACCTGCTTTACTCAATCTTGTTATGAGAGAACAATTTTCTGGTATTGGTAATGAAGATGCTGCTGCCCATCTAAATAACTTTGTTGAACTTTGTGAGATGCAAAAGCATAGGGATATAGATGGAGATATCATTAAGCTTAAATTGTTTCCTTTCTCTTTGAGAGGAAAAGCTAAAGAATGGTTGAATTCCTTAACTAGGAATAGTATTGATTCTTGGACTAAATGCAAAGATGCTTTCATTGGAAAACACTATCCTCCTGCTAAGATTATATCTATGAGAAGTGAAATAATGAAGTTTAAACAATCTGATAATGAACATGTTGCTCAAGCTTGGGAAAGAATGAAATCTTTGGTAAAGAATTGTCCCACTCATGGACTGAGTGCTTGGATGATCATCCAAACTTTTTATGCAGGATTGAATTCTTCAAGGAACCTATTGGATTCTGCTACTGGAGGTACCTTTATGACCATTACTTTGGTGCTGCGACAAAACTTCTGGATAATATGATGGTTAACTATTCTGAATTGCATATTGCAAGAGCTCCACAAGGTAAGAAGGTAAATTCTGTTGAGGAAACCTCCTCCTTGAGTGATAAGATCGATGCTATTATGTCTATGCTTGTTAATGGGAAGACTCATATTCATCGAAATAATGTTCCCTTAGCCTCTTTGGTTGCTCAAGAAGAGCAAGTTGATGTGAACTCTATACGAAATAACAATTTTAGCAACAATGCCTACAGGAATAATTTTGGTAACAACAATTATAAGCCATATCCTCCCAACAATGGTAATGCTTATGGAAATTCTTACAACAATAATAGGAGTGCTCCCTCTGAACTTGAAGTTATGCTTAAAGACTTTATTAGTAAACAAACTGCTTTCAATAAAACTATTGAAGAAAAACTCTCTGATGCTGAAAGAAATATAGCATCTTTGGCTGAAGCTCAATCTTCTTTGAATAAAATGGCTGTTAAACCTGAAACTATTGATAATCCCTTTGCAGCTACTAATGCCATACAAGTAAGAATTGATGAAAATGTTAGACTATTAGCTGAATTATATGCTAAGTGGGAAAGAGAAGATGAAATTGCTAGAAACATTAGTGTTTCTACTATCACTACCACTAGTGTTGAGGCTAGTAATAGTTCTACTACTTTAGATGATAATTATGATTTTGATCTTGATGGTTTCAATATCTCTGAAATTATTAAGTTCCTACAAAATCTTGCTAAAAGTCATAATGCTAGTGATATGAATATGGCCTTTAAAAAACACATTACTGATGCTCTCATAAAGATTAAAGAAGAAAAGATGAAACATAAAGCTTCTATTCCTATAAAACAAGAAGATGGTTGGGAACCCATCATTAATATGAAAGTGAATGATTTTGATTTCAAAGCTTTATGTGATCTTGATAGTAGTGTTTCTATTATGCCTAGAAGGATTTATGATGTGCTTGATTTGCCACCAGATGAAGATTGTTATTTGAATGTCCCACTTGATGATAATGCTAAAAAGAAACTCATGGGGAGTATTAATGATGTTCTTATTATGGTTAACAATGCCTATGTCCCTGTTGATTTCTATGTTTTGGATGTTGAATGCAATGCTTCTTGTCCTATTACTTTGGGAAGACCTTTTCTTAGAACTGTTGGTGCCATTATTGATATGAAGGAAGGCACCATTAAATATCAAGTTCCACTCAAGAAAGGAATAGAACATTTCCCTAAGAAGAGAGAGAAGACTTCTTTTTCCTCTCCTATGAAAACAAAATTTGCTCTTAATGCTTCTTCATTTGACAACACTTGATTCTTTTTCTTGCTTCTTATGCCTAACTTAAAGGCGTTAAAGAAAAGTACTTATTGGGAGATAACCCAAAAGTTTTAGATGAGTCTTGGAAGTTATTACTTCAGTAATAACCGCTCCTTATCCTTTTTATTTGCTTTTTGTGCCAAGAGTAACCTCTAATGAGAGATAAGTAATGATTGGGAAAGTTGTTGTCCCGAAACAGATTTCTGTGCTTCACCGTAAAAATTCGTGTAAAATCTCTGTATGTCCTTTTGAGGCGTGAAGTTTTGTGCTTCTGCCCCAGGTTGTTATATAACTTTCGTTAGTTCAACACTTTTTCATTTGAGCAACAGAAGGTCTTCGAAAAAATTCGTCTTTACCTGCTGGTCTGTTTTGACAGATTTCTGCCATTTTCTGCATTTGCTTCTTGTTAGTTCCTTTTTGATTTCTTTTAGGGAATTGAGCTTTTTGAGGGAAGTTCTACAGTAGCTAGTGTTCTAATGGAAGTTTATTGGTGTTAGAACTGAACCTAAAGACTTATTATCTTGGGTGCACTAATGTTGCTAATAAAGATTGTGTGAAGTTTTATATGATGGAAAAAATTTAGGTGTATGGAAGGAATGAGTAATGAGATGAAGGATGGACTAAATCTTAAACTTGGGGATGCCACGCATGTCACCCCAAGAAATATCCAAGAAGTACAAGCGTCAAAGCTTGGGGATGCCCAAGGCATCCCCTTCTTCATCAATAAAAATCCCAGGTTTCTTCCAGCCCCTTCATTTTTATTGTTTCATGCACAGTTGTGTTGTTCTTGGAGCGTCTTCTTTTTCTTTTTCTTTTTCGTTTTGGTTTTTTAGTTTGCTTAGTTTTCTTAGTTTGCTGAATAAATTGGTTCGACCCCCTCTTGCATACATTGGTTTTCAAATAGTTTGGTTTGGATTGGAAAAGAATAGGAAAGTTCATGCTTAAGTGGTAAAGAGCGCTTGTTTTTGACTGTGGCCTATGCTTTGTCATGCCATGCTTGATATTGTTTTGGCTTTATGCTTAGTATTGTTTGTTGTAGCATGACTTGTTATAAACAATTGAGATTGCTTAATGTGCCTTGGATGAATCAAGCGTTGTTTTAGCATATTAAAGCGTAGTATAGTAGTATTCTCCTTTGATGCTTTACTTGGGTTGACTTGGCGCATGCTCACACCATGTTATGACTATCCCAAGTCACCATAGCCTTTATGATCCTTTAGTTTTCAACTTGTAGTATCACTTGATGCTTTGATCAATGATGTTTTGTCGCTCTGCATGATTATGGCCATTATTGCTCTCTTAGTTTGTCACTCCCAGTCTTTTGCTAGCCTCCGTAACCAAGTGTGAGTTCCACTCATGCATCCAACTCCTTAAACCAAGTTATTCCAAAGAGTCCACCATACCTACCTACTAGAATATGCTATTCCAAGTATATTCTTGCTTTTGTTTATCTTCCAAATTAAACTTGTTATGAGAAAACTGGTGATTAAAGCTATCACGAACTTGATGGCACACTTTACTTTTTGCATTTAATAAACTTGAACCATTGGGTCCTTCTTTGTTGCGTATATGCTTGCACTTTATAAGTTGAAATTAGCAGAACCATGTATCATGGGGAATGCTTTCAACATTGCACTTGTACTTTGTACCCCGTTGATATCATGTTCGTTTTCCTATGGATCCCGACGGTGTGAAATAAAAGTGGAATTTGTAAGATCATGGAGTTTGTATGTGTGTTAGAGAAACTCCTGGGCCGCTAGCTTAAGCCATGCCTAATCATGGTGGAAACTTGCAGCATCACCATAATGAGCACTCTATGAAGCATCCTCAATAAAAACCTATGCAAATAGCAAATAAAAAGATCGCTGAGATGCTCATTGTCTGCTTGCCTTGTCATTTTGATTATGGGATAGCTCATGTATCATGTGCAAGGGGTACCCCGTTGGTGGTTCTCTGTGATACATATGTACTTACAATGACAAGAGCTTACTCGTGACTAAAGTTGAGTAGCATGAGGTTCGGTCTTCGTAAGTAAGGGGCATGAGATTTTGGTTTATAACTTGTCAAGCATATCCTCTTAGTTGTGTCACTTTAACCTTAATCACCTTCAAGATGCTTATGATAGGGGCAATGAAAGCTGAAAGATAATAAGTACCATACTTTTTGGAAGCTCTTTATGAGACTTGAATCCCTACTTCCTTCTATGAAGGCCTTTCTTTTACTTTTATGTTGAGTACCCACCTTCTATCTTTATGCACCTACTTTGAGAGCATAGTGGCCATTCTTAGTTCTATGTGCATTGTCCCAAGACTTGTTGATTGATGCATAATTTGATATTGCTTATTTTAAACTATTTGTATCTGGTCACTCTTATAAACTTTGAAGGTTTCCTATGCATTTATGTTTTGCTACTCTATGAGGGACAAGGTGAATGCTACTATGCTATGTTTTCTTTATGTGAAACAAACAAACGTCTTGCAAAGCATTGTTATTCATGAATATTTTGTTTGTGCCTTTTCATGTTGCAACATAGTTTCTTCATCTTATTGCTAGAACTTTGTCTTTCATGTTATGATTGAAGTACTATGATCGCAACTTTGCATATTTTACAAATACTTTGATCAAGTTTATGATGGTGCATGTCACCTCAAAAATTATTCTTTTTTTATCACTTACCTACTCGAGGACGAGTAGGAGTTAAGCTTGGGGATGTCTTTGCAGTAATTTATGGAAGACCACGAAAGTGAAATCTTCATGGAAGAAATAAATGAGATTGACGAGATTCTCCGTCATCAACCTAAGATGCTTAAGCATAACTTGCATGTGGAAGATTTGGGTACCATGTTGCCACCTAAAAAGGATCCGGTATTTGATCTAAAACTCTTACCTGACGATCTTAAGTATGCTTACATTAATGATAATAAAATATATCCTGTTATTATTAGTTCTAAACTTTCAGGGAAGGAAGAGGAAAGATTATTGGAGGTATTGAAGAAACACCGAGGGGCTATGGGCTATACTCTGGATGATTTAAAGGGGATTTCTCCCATTATATGTCAGTATGCTATCAATATATAACCAGATGCAAAGCCAGTGGTAGAGCACGAATGTCGTTTAAATCCTAAGATGAAGGAAGTGGTAAGAAACGAGGTATTAAAACTCCTTGATGCTGGTATTATTTACCCTATTGCTGATAGTGAATGGGCTAGTCCTATTCATTGTGTCCCTAAAAAGGGGGAATTACTGTTGTGCCTAATGATAATGATGAGCCTATTCCCCAAAGAATAGTAGTAGGTTATAGGATGTGCATTGATATTAGAAAAGTTAACAAAGTTACTAAGAAAGATCATTACCCATTACCTTTTATTGATCAAATGTTAGAAAGGTTGTCTAAAAAGACCCATTGTTGTTTTCTTGATGGATACTCTAGTTTCTCTCAAATTGCTGTTAAACAATAAGATCAAGAAAAAACTACTTTTACATGCCCTTATGGAACCTATGCTTATAGACGTATGCCTTTTGGTCTGTGTAATGCTCCTGCCACTTTTCAAATATGCATGTCTGCTATCTTTCACGGTTTTTGTGAGGAAATTGTGGAAGTATTCATGGATGACTTTTCCGTCCATGGAACTTCTTTTGATAATTGTCTGCATAACCTTGATAAATTTTGGAGAGATGTGAAGAAACTAATCTTGTTCTTAATTGGGAGAAATGCCACTTCATGGTGAATGAAGGGATTGTCCTTGGACATAAGATTTCTGAAAGAGGCATAGAAGTTGATAGAGATAAAGTTGAGGCAATTGAGAAAATGACCTGTCCAAGAGACGTCAAAGGTATTCGTAGTATCCTTGGTCATACTGGTTTCTATAGGAGGTTTATTAAAGATTTCTCTAAGATATCAAAATCCCTCATTAATCTTCTTCAAAAGGATGATTGTAAGGAAGCTTTTGAAACTCTAAAGAAGGCTTTAAATACTGCTCCTATGTTCAACCACCTGATTGGAGCTTACCCTTTGAAATAATATGTGAGGCTAGTGATTTTGCTGTAGGTGCTGTCCTTGGGAAACGAATAGATAAAAAGTTCAATGTTATCCATTATGCTACTAAGACTCTGGTCGATGCTCAAAAGAATTTTGCTACTACTGAAAAAGAATTATTTGCCGATATCTTTTCTTGTGATAAGTTTAGACCTTATATTGTTGAGTCAAAAGTTACCATTCATACTGATCATGCTGCTATTAAGTACCTTATGACGAAGAAAGATGCTAAGCCTAGGATTATTAGATGGGTGCTGCTCTTACAGGAGTTTGACCTACATATTGTAGATAGGAAAGGTGCTGAAAATCCTTTTGCTGATAATTTATCTTGATTGGAAAACATCTCTTTTGATCCTATGCCTGTTAATGATAGTTTCCCAAATGAACATTTGGCTGCAGTAGGGGTAAGCTCGTGAGGGAGCCCTTGGTATGCTGATTATGCTAACTTTATTGTCTCCAAGTACATGCCTCCAACTTTTACAACTCAGCAAAGAAGGAAGTTATTTTACGATTTGAGGCATTATTTTTGGGATGACCACATTTATATAAAGAAGGAGTGGATGGTATTATGTGAAGATGTGTTCTAGAATATGAACAAAAGGACATATTGCGGAAATGTCATGGTAGTGACTATGGAGGACATCATGCGGGAGATATAATTGCACAAAAGGTGCTACAATCAGGTTCTTACTGGCCTACCCTTTTTAAAGATGCAAGAAAATTTGTCTTATCCTGTGATGAGTGTCAACGTGTGGGTAATATTTCTAGACACAATGAAATGCCTATGAATTATACTCTAGTTATTGAACCATTTGACTGTTGGGGATTCGACTTTATGGGTCCTTTCCCCCCTTCAAAAGGTTATACCCATATTCTTGTTGATGTTGACTATGTTACTAAGTGGGTAGAAGCCATACCTACAAAAAGTCCTGATGGGGAGACCTCTTTAAAAATGCTTAAGGATATTATCTTTCCTAGGTTTGGAGTGCCGAGGTATCTTATGTCTGATGGAGGTTCTCACTTTATTCATGGTGGTTTTAGAAAGACCCTTGCTAAATATGATGTTAATCATAGAATTGCTTCAACTTATCATCCCCAAACTAGCGGACAAGTAGAGTTATCAAATAGAGAAATTAAATCCATCTTGCAAAAGACTATTAATAGATCTAGAAAAAATTGGGCTAAAAAGTTGAACGATGCTTTATGTGCTTATAGGACTGCCTATAAAAATCCTATGGGGATGTCTCCTTACAAAATGGTTTATGGGAAAGCTTGCCGTCTGCCTTTAGAATTAGAACACAAAGCTTATTGGGTAGTTAAAGAACTTAATAGAGACTGTAAGCTTGCTGGTGAAAAAAGATTATTTGACTTAGGTTCATTGGTTGAATGGAGGAGTGAAGCATATGAGAATGCTAGACTCTTTAAGGAAAAAGTTAAAAGATGGCATGACAGGCGAATTCTTAAGAGAGAGTTCCATGTTGGTGAGAAAGTTCTATTGTGTAGGTCTCGTCTCAGATTTTTTGCAGGGAAACTACTTTCAAAATGGGAAGGACCTTTTGTTATCGAAGAAGTATATCGTTCAAGAGAAATAAAAATTTCTTCTTTAAATGATAACACTACACAAGTGGTGAATGGTCAGCGAGTCAAGCACTATATTGCTGGAGATTCTTACAATGAAGATATTGATGCTATTCAAGTAGTAACTCCGGAAAAATTTATCAAAGACCAAATTCAGAGACCTGCAGAGTCCCTTTTCGAATGAGTAATAGTTCTGGTAAGAAAAGTTCCGTGAAAATTCTATCCAGTTATATTTTTGCAGTTTTTATCCAACAAGGAAAGCTACAAAGTGAAAGAGGAACGGCAATGGAGCCAGGGTGGCTCACACCACCCCCTGGCGCGCCCCCTGGCCGCGCCAGCAGGTGGTGTGGCCACCTCGGTCTTCGTCTCTGACCCTTTTTCTCCCAGTACCTTCCTTTTGTTGTAAAACTTTGTAATATATAATCTCCTGGATCTCCCAAGGTTCGTATATCGTGTTCTCATCGTGTTTTCGTGTCAATCTATTCCTGACAGGTAGAGTCCCAGTTTTTGAGCCATAGTGTCTTCCTCTGGATCAGCCAAGGAAGATGCCCCAGCGGATATCATCAACCCATACATGCAAGAGTTGAAGATTCATCCCAAGGAGTTGTTGCTTGAAGATGGGAAGGTACGGATAAAAGAGGTTCAACGCCCTAAAGGTGAAGGAAGTCTGGAGGACAGGATGGAAGCGCTGGAGCAAGAAGTCTTTAGGTACAAGAAGATGGCGGAACGCGAAGTGGAAATCATCCATAAAATTTGTTCCGAACTCATCGCCGAGCACCAAAAGGAGACTGCTGAGCTTAAGGATGAAATTCTCTCACTCCACCAAACAACCAACCAACTGCAAGCACAACTCTACGACGTTCAAAATCAAAATTGTTAGTACGATGTTAGGTTTAAACGCATAAGTGCTTCTGCAAGTTTCAGGATGCTGGAGACCACGATGTCTTTTGTTGATGGGGAGCCCTTACCTTGGAAGTCGAACGATGACGAGAGAACACCACCACCACCGAAGGTGTAATTTGTCATCAGGTTTTGGCATCCCCTCGGTTTGTTCCAAGCTTGGGGGAGTGTCGCGGTATCATATCACTATCTTTTTACCTTTTTAGTAGAGTCATATCATGAATAGAGAAGTTATCATGTAGGATGGTTTGCATTATGGAAGTGTCCCCCCTCTCGTTAGATATCTATGTATCCCTTGGTGTGAGTTGCCGTTATGGAATATTAATGAGAAGTTCTATCATTTACTCTTTTGCATATCTTATATTTGTTTTCAATTCATGGTTATATGATTGATCCTGTCGTTAGTATTGGTATCACTTTGGGATCATTGAGTTAATTTAGTTGGTTTTGGCAAACCTGGCTCGGTCAGTAGCAATACTATTTTTGAGAGTTGAATGAAAAAGATAAAAGTACTCTTAAAGAAATATAATTTCATCATCTTTCTTTCTTTCTTGATTTGCTGATAAGTTTAGTATTCTCTAGTTAAGATCTTTTGTGCTTCCAAGGAAGATTGCATGTTTGTTTTTATCACTTGTATGTTTGTTTGTTTCCTTCAACTCTTATGCTTGCTACCCACCCTTGCTAGCCAAAACCCTGTACTGAGAGGGAATGTTTCTCGTGCATCCAATCCTTAAACCAAAACCTATGCCATTTGTGTCCACCATACCAACCTACTAGAACTATTGCTCTTCCAAGTAAATTCATGTTTTTTTCTACCTTCCGAATTAAACTTCTTATGTGAAAATTAGTGATTAAAGCTCTCACGAACTTGATGACACACTTTACTTTCTTGCACTTAATAAACTTGAACCATTGTGTCCATATTTGTTGCGTATATGCTTGCTCTTTATAAGTTGAAGTTAGCAGAACCATGTATCATGGGGAACGCTTTCAACATTGCACTTATATTCCATTGATATCATGATTCTTTTGCTTAATGATCCCGGCAGTGTGAAATAAAAGGGTAACTTGTAAGATCATGGAGTTTGTATGTGTGTTAGAGAAACGTCTGGGCCGCTAGCCTAAGCCATGCCTAATCATGGTGGAAACTTGCAGCATAACCATAATGAGCACTCTATGAAGCATCCTCAATAAAAACCTATGCAAATAGCAAATAAAAAGATCGTTGAGATGCTCATTGTCTGCTTGCCTTGTCATTTTGATTATGGGATAGCTCATGTATCATGTGCAAGGGGTACCCCATTGGCGGTTCTCTATGATACATATGTATTTACAATGACAAGAGATTACTTGTGACTGAAGTTGAGTAGCATGAGGTTCGGTACTCGTAAGTAAGGGGCATGAGATTTCAACTTATAACTTGTCAAGCATATCCTATTAGTTGTGTCACTTTAACCTTAATCACCTAAAGATGCTTATGATAGGGGCAATGAGAGCTAAAAGCTAATAAGTACCATAATTTTTGGAAGCATTTTATGAAACTTGAATTCCCTGCTTCCCTCTGCGAAGGGCCTATCTTTTACTTTTTAGTTGAGTCAGTAAACCTATTCCCTTCTACCTCAGCAAGTATTTTGAGTTGTTGTGTTTCATTCATATGACCATCTATTCAATCATGTTTCTTATGTTCCTTGTTTTTCACATTGCTCTTATCTTGGTGATTACTACTTTGAAAGCTATCATTGAAAACAAGTTATTTGTGAACTCCTGCAAATTGTCAACTATTTATGATTTACCATTACTAATTCTTCAACCAAGAGCTAAGTTTGCAAATTGTTCCTGCAAATTGTTCCTGCAAATTCTTCAACCAAGAGCTAAGTTTGCCATTACTAATTATGATTTACTTTATGCATCTTTATTGTGTTTCCTTTACTTATTGCAAGTTAAGTTATATAATAGTGAGTTATCTTCTATTATGATCTATGCATTGATGAATGTGATGCTTCTTGTCCGTATCCTTCTATCGACTCTTCACTCCATAAAACTGAGGTCATGTTTATTGAGCTCAGTTTTCGCTTGGGGACAAGCGAAGTCTAAGCTTGGGGGGAGTTGATACGTCCATTTTGCATCACTATTCTGTATGATAATTTACTGTTATTCATTGATATATTTCATATTAAGAGATGCTACTTATGTTATTTCATCTGTTTTTTGCATGGTTGATGACTTTTGGTGCATGGACCGCTACAGTCAGGATTCTGATGGAAAAGGTGCTGTTTCGAGGCAAAATTTGTGAAGATCGGAAAATCTAGGAAAATACATGGAAAATTCTATTTTTCCAGAAGACGAAGATTGCCAGAAGGGTAAGTGGAGATGGGCCACAGGGGGCCCACACCACCCCCTAGCGCGGGGAGCCCTAGGCCGCACCAACAGGTGGTGTGGCCACCCTGGCCCACTCTAGGCTCTCCCCTCTGGCGTATATTATCCTCCCGAAACCCTAAGACTCGGGGAGCGACCACAGAAATATTCCGCTGCCTCTGCAGGGCGGAAAACACCGAAAGAGAAAGATCTCTCCGGTAGACAGAATTCTGCCGGGGGAATTCCTTCCCGGAGAGGGGAGATCGTCGCAATCTACACCACCATCAAGCTGGACTTCATCGGGACTATCATCATCATCACCACCATCATCTCCATCACCACCATCATCACCACTCCATACCGCTTCTAACAATTGGGTTGAATCTTGCATAGTTCTTACGGTAAAATTTCCGGTGTTGATTACTCCTTGTAGTTGATGCTATTGAGTGAACCATTGAATCATCATTTATGTTCAGATTGTTACATACCATTATATCATCTCAGATCTTGATCCATATGATGTCTTGTGAGTAGTTCGTTTTGTTCTTGAGGACATGGGAGAAGTCATGTTGTTAGTAGTGCAATTGTGTTGAGAAAGATTCAATGGTTTGATATTTAAGTTGTGGTGTATTTCTTCTAGTGGTGTCATGTGAACGTCGACTACATGACACTTCACCTATATGGGCCTAGGGGAATGCATTGTGTATTTGGCTACTAATCGTAGGGGTTGCCGGAGTGACAGAAACCTAAACCCCCGTTAGGAAACCTTTGCACTAGGGATGTCAGGATCTTAGAGTTTAAAGTTGTGGTTAGGTTTCTACCTTATTTACTTTCTTGTACTTGCAGATGCTTGCAAGGGGTATAATCACAAGTATGTATTAGTCCTAGGAAGGTCGGTACATTAGCACAGGTTCACCCACACAACACTTAGCAAACTAAAGAAGATTAATCAACTATATGAAGCGAAATGACTTGACGTTATTCCCATGTGTCCTCGAGAACGTTTGGTCATCTTAAGTAATACAACCGGCTTGTCCTTTGCTAAATAAAGGATTGGGCCACTTGCTACATTTATTCTTATTGTCTTTTATTTACTCGTACTTTATATACCTGCATTATCAAAAACCCCTAAAAATCCGTTTGCTAAGTATTTACAGAGAATTCCTGCTCCAAGCCATTCGCCAACACCTTCTGCTCCTCAGTGGGTTCGACACTCTGACTTATCGAAAATACTGCGATACACCCGCTATACTTGTGGGTCATCAGGCATCTCCCTCAACCTCCGCAAAATATCCATTCCTTCAAACATTTCTCTTTCAAAAGGTTTTATCAAGTCAACCTTAAGATGTGGGGTTGAGTACTACTAAGATTAAGCCCTTAAGACAAAAACATGGCACCAAAGTTATGAAGAAGACACTTTCTCTTATTCTCAAAAGTTTGGAATTTCATCTAGTGTGGTTGTTTTTCTAAGTGAGTACAATTGTCATAAGTCAAAACCAAAGTAGTGACATTAGCCTTGGGGGTAAGTCTTAAAAGATAACGAGCTAAGCGTCGAACAGAATTCAAGTGCAACCAAACAAACATAGTACACTCATGAATAAACTTACAAACAGAGGGAAATAAGAATGTGCTACATCCTCTTGCTTGCTCATCTCTCACTTGAATCGATCCCCTCGCATTCTTCTCCATGGCTAAGCCACTTGAAGTGAATACACTATAAGAAATAAAAAAGATAACCAAGAGAGCTTCAACAAAAGAAGATAAAAGCTAATTCAATTTTTTGTGTTTCCTTTTTATCAATGCAAAATTGGAAGTAGACATGAAATTAGAGAAAAATAAATAAATAAAAGAAGAAATAAAAATATGAATGCAAAAGGTGGGGAGGAGTTCAACCTCCCAAAGCTTAGACTCTTGGTATAACTTGAATCAATTATTGCCGCCACCCTTGGGCGGCAGCTGCTGGTATGGCTGGTACGGGTAATGGTTTGGAAACTCACACATGAAGTGAGTGATGTCATGGGTGAGAGTGACGTCTTGTGTGAGAGTGATGACACTGGCGTTCACATCATGCAACATGTTCTCCAAATTTCTGATGCGATGCACCACCTGGTCAAAGTCACTCCTAGGGACGTAGTCGAATCCTGACTGAGGTGGAGGCATGTTTTGCTGCTAGTAGTATGGGGAAATGGTTGTTGATGATGATGTTGCTAACCATAATCGTCCCAGCCCCTAGTCTTCATGTCTTGCTCATCCTCCTCATGATGTTGTTGGCTTCCTCCCACACTATCCCAAGCGGGGTTGCCTCCCAGGGTGTAATCCTCCCCGAGGTAATCATTGCTTGATAGAATTACTCTTCATTGAGGACCCAATTTTGTTTTCCTAGCAAACCAAAAGCTTGAACAAATGGAAGCAAAGTTTTTTGGGCATCACCGTTAGGTTCAAAATAAAATTGATAGCCGCGAAGACAGCCTTGAGGCCTATAGACCCCCATGAATTTGTTTCTTGCCATGTGAGCATTATCTAGAAACATGCTACTAGCCAAAATTCTCTCATGAGGCATGACAAACTCACTTGTGTAGGCTATCTGAGTGATCAAACCTCCACAACGGATGTCACCCGAGTGAGCCGACCTTTGGCGGCGAAAGTGCTGGATGAGCAAAGCACTCAAGTCTACCTTATGCTCCATCTCTAGATGGAGAGCCATATAAATTACACTTATATCGGGGCTTTCCATTTCCTCGGCATCTCCCTTCCTTACAAGATCTACGTCGGTGTCAATGAGTCCTGCATTCACCCATGGCACGTCGTCGAGGGAGGCGAACCACCTCTCAGCGCGGCTCGCGGCACGCGTATCACTCGCCCTGCTAGCTGCGTTGAGGTCATGATGACGGCTCCTAATGCAGGAGCAAGCAAGGACCCGGTGCCAGAGCCGGACGCCACGCTGAAGTAGGAAAGGTCTAGATTCCCTCCACTAGAGAGGCCATAGAATGTACTGCAGCAGGCAATAGATAGCTTAGCAACACCCATAGCGCCCGTGGTAGATCTGGCTCAGGCACATGCCGAGTTAGAGGAAACTAGGCAGAAAATGCTAGCTGGTGCGAAAAAGGTAGCTAAGTTACAGCAGTCACTGAGCATCACTCTACGGGAGTATGCAAAGGCAAACCGATTAGATGGAGTAAAAATCCGAGGTAGGAACCTGATTACAAAAATTGACAAGGAGTATGTGCCTAGGCCGGGTCAGACAGCTACTATAGTAACTGCAGGGCTGGAGAGGTACAATACCCCGGCTAAAACCCTCAGGGATGCCAATGCAACTGTGTCCGAGTTAGAAGGCATAAACATAGAGGCCCGAGAGAGGCAACAGGAGAAAGTTAACCACTTGTTGATGGTAGCGTGTCAGCAGAATGAGGAAATAAACAAGGCAAACCCAGCACAACCCAGAGCGTCACATGTAGTTTATTCGGTAAGAAATAACCCGACGAAATCCGCTGGAGCTGCGTTGTCCCCTGGTAACGGCCCTAGGAGAGAGGAAGTGGTAATGTCGGGGAGAAAAGACAAGCAAATGGTCCCGTATGACCCAGTGAGGGCAGGCAAAGGAAGGGCGGTGCAAGTTGATGAGGACCGTTACAGTGCCAGCCGGGGGAGGCTGGGTAAGGTAACCGCGACCAAGGCAATGCCAGTCAGAGGAACATTGCTAACGGCAATGCCGGATAGCGTAATCCGGCGGCCACAGGAAAATATGCACCTCGGCAACAGCAGTAGCAGTACACACCTCGGCAGGAGAGAAGTGCTGGCCTCGCAATGTAGCGGCAAAATGCTCGTTCGGTTTTGGATAGGTACAATGATGGCTACTCGGTGATGGCTGACACCAGATTTCCTAGACCAGAGCACCATGTGATTGGATCAAGGTTGGGGAACAGGAATTTGTAGCCGGATGACGCACGATTGAAGTTGGACCGGATATATAGGTCGGAGATGATTGAGGTGCAGGGTCCTCCGGGTCAGACATGTTTTGGACCTTGGATCACGAGGGAGCCGCCAGTGCCGAACTTTCAACTAGCCCGTGGAACAAAGACATATGATGGTAGCACAAAACTGGATGATTGGATCATTGATTATGCAACTCGAGTTAACATAGCTGGAGGTAATTTGAGATGGGTTGTGAGATATGTGCCCCAGATGTTGGAAGGACCAGCAAGGATCTAGCTCAATAATTTGCCAGAGGGGAGCATCGATTGCTCGATAGACTTTGAGGAGATGTTTGTCAGCAATTTCTCGAGCACATACAAGAGGCCGAATAGGCCACAAACCCTGGCAATGTGCAAACAAAGACCGAATGAGCCAGGCCGAGAGTTCTTGAATCGGTGGTGCAATGTGCACAATTCCTGCGAAGCAGTAATCGAATCACAAGCAATTGTGTGGTTTGCTCAAGGTTATAGATATGGAAGTATGTTGTGGCAGAGGTTGCAGTGAGATATGCCAACTACTTTGGCTGAGACGATCCGGATCGCGGATTCATATACTTTGGGAGATCCAACCCAACCTCGGCTATTTTCAAGCAAGTCGAATGAGGAATACTACAACAGAGATGGTTCCAGATCATCCAAGAGGAATGAGTTCCGAGGTAAAAGAAGAGGCGATCGTCCGGATTACATGTACATCTCGCAGCAAGTGGCGGCTGTAGATTGAGATCAGGCCAATGCCAGTGCTAGCCAGCGATAGAAAACTGGAGGGCAACATTGGCAGCAAAAGGGTGAAGGCAAGAAGCCTTGGATGCCAGAGTAGAAGAAACAGTGGTAGGAAAGAAAGGACCATCCGAGATACACGTTCGAGTCTATGTTGGATCAGCCGTGCAAGTTCCATATGCCAAGTCCAAATAGTCCGGCGAGTCATACGACCCGGCAATGTGAATGGATGAGGAAGTTGGAGTAGGGTATCTCAGGGAATGCTTAGGCACCTCGGCACGATGCACCTTGGCACGATGGATCTCGGCACGAAGCACCTCGGAATGATGCACCTCGGCAACAACTGCTCACTGGGGGAATGGACAATAGTTGATGTTGCCTCCACCTCCACCGAGGTATGAGCATAAAGAAAGGAGGGATGCAGTGCATCAAGTGAATAACCAGCAACAACAAACCAAGGGTATCATGGTAACGAAGGGAGGAATGAGTATAGGGAACATCACCAAAGCTACTGTGTGTTCACCATAGAAGAAACTCACAGAAACAGCTTGCAGCACTGACATATGGAGGTAAATGCGGTAATGCTAGCTATGATGAGGTATATGCCTTCGTCAGATCAAGAAATCACTTGGAGCATCAAGGATCACCCCAGGCTCATGCTGAGTCCTGGATCGTATGCACTAGTATTGGATTCGACGTTCATTGGGCCGAATATCAATGTGAGGTTTTCCAAGGTGCTGATAGACAATGGTAGTAGCATTAACATCATGTACAAGGATACCATGCACAAGCTGGGAATATCGGAGAACATGCTTCAAGCAACAAGGACCACTTTCCATGGCGTTGTGTCGGGCATCTCTTGTGAGCCCATTGGCATGGTCCGGGTTGACGTGTTATTCGGCACAAGGGACAACTGCCGGACTGAAAACTTGGAGTTTGAGGTGGTGAACTTGGAAAGCGCGTATCACGCATTACTTGGCAGGCCTGCTCTGAACAAGTTCATGGCGAGTACTCACATCAGTTACCTGAAGATTAAACTGCCTAGACCAAGGGGGGTGATTACCATAGCGGGGGACTTTAGGCGTTCCATTGAGTGCGCATCTGCCGGGTCTAACCTGGCCGAATCACTTGTGACTGCCCAATAGAAGAGGAAAATTCTGGAGGTGGCTGCGTTGGCTCAGTCCGCGCAGCACCATATGCCAGCTCTGACTAATCTGCGTGGAAGTGTTTCATTTCAAGCGATCAAAGATACAAAGAAAGTGCCCATTGATGATTAGTTCCCAGAGCGCACCGTAACTATTGGTGCTGGGTCAAGCGACAAATAGGAAAGCGAGCTCGTCAACTTCCTTTGTGAAATCAGGATAACTTTTCTTGGTATACATAGGACCTGCAAGGTGTTCCGAGCACTCTTTGAATGTGAGACCCAGAGCAAAGCCGGTGAAGAAGCCTCTCCGCTACTTCGCCGAGGATAGGAGAAATGTCATTGGAGATGAGATAGCTCGGCTCCTTGCAGCCAGATTTATCATGGAGGTACTTTACCTGGATTGGCTCTCCAATCCGGTGCTTGTGGAAAAGAAGAAGGATGATCCAAATGTGGAAGTAGTATGGCGCATGTGTATCGATTACATGAACCTGAATAAGGCGTGCCCAAAAGATCCATTTCCACGGCCAAGGATAGACCAGATCATAGACTCAACTATCGAATGTGAACTGTTGTCATTCATAGATGCATATTCTGGTTTCCACCAGATACCTCTAAATCCGGATGATCAAATAAAGATTGCATTTATCACCCCATATGGGGCTTATTGCTATCGCACTATGCCGTTTGGATTACACAATGCAGGAGCAACGTACCAACGATGCATGCAAAAATGTTTACATGACCAAATAGGTCGAAATGTGCAAGTTTATGTGGATGATGTGGTGATAAAAAACCAAGGAAAGCGAAACGCTCCTTGATGATATTCGACAAACATTCGTGAACCTAAGGAGGTTCAGCTTAACCTGGAAAAATGTACCTTTGGTGTGCCGACATGGAAATTACTCAGTTTCCTGGTGTCCAGCCAAGGTATCGAGGTCAACCCCATGAAAATCTGAGCTGTAGAAAAAATGGAACTGCCAAAATGCCTTAACAATGTGCAGAAGTTTACAGGATGCCTAGCATCATTAAGTCGGTTTGTAAGTCGGCTAGGAGAGAAGGCATTTCCCCTCTACCAGTTAATGAAAAAGGCAGACAAATTTACATGGACACCGCAAGCTGATAGCGTGCTCCGAGAGTTAAAAAAGATGCTATCTTCTGCACCAGTATTAGCCGCGCCATTACCTAAAGAGCCAATGTTGCTCTATATAGCCGCGACCAATCGAGTTGTAAGTGCAGTAATAATGCTGGAACGCGATGAGGAAGGTAAGTCGGTGCAAAGGCTAGTGTATTACCCGAGCAAGCTATTATCGGCTTCGAAATAGAATTACCCTCACTACCAAAAGAAGGCATATGGTGTGTATATGGCGGCCAAGCAACTCAAACATTACTTTGAGGAATACCCCATCAATGTGATATGCGAGGCACCCATATCTGGGATTATGAGCAACAAAGACACTAGTGGCTGAATAGCGAAATGGGCAATTGAGTTAACCCCATACGCACCACAGTTTGATAGAAGAGACGCGATCAAATCGCAGGCTGTGGCTGATTTCTTTGTGGATTGGACTAAGATGCAACACAAACCACCTTTGCTGGATTCAAACTATTGGCGAATGCATTTTGATGGATCAAAGCTGAAAGAAGGACTAGGGGCCGGGGTAGTTCTTAGTTCGCCCAAGAAAGATCAGTTGAAATATGTCCTCCAAATCCATTTCAATGCGTCAAACAATGTTGCCAAGTATGAAGTGCTCGTGCAGGACTTAAGGTAGCAAAGGAGGTAGGAATACGTCAGATACAATGCTTTGGAGACTTGGATTTGGTAGTACAACAAGTGTCTGGCAATGGGGATGCTTTGGATGCTAACATGGCCCTTTACAGAATCCATGTTCAGAAAATAAGTGGGTTTTTTGAGGGATGTGTATTCCATCACGTACCTCGGAGTGAAAATGAGGCAGCCGACGTACTATCTAAGTTGGGGTCATCTCAGCAGGCAATCCCGTTTAATGTTACATTGGAGAACTTGAGGAAACCATCCATCACACCGTCGCCAGAATCCGACTCAATCTATGTCCCAGCACTCTCCGGATCAGAAGCTACCCCTATGGATATATACTAGGGAAGCACCTCAGCAAACCTAGGGACTGCTCCGGTAGACCGGGAGACTGCCGCGTGGAACCTGGGGACTGTTCAACTTGATTCGGCTGGAGTTATGTCGGTAGATGCAATGGAAATAGACCAATAGCTTTTCCCTGTTTGATCTATACCTGCATGGGCAAAGCTGATATTTGAATTCCTAAAAGAGGGAACCTTGTCGGTTGATGAGATAGTCTCAAGGAAAATCCAGAGAAGAGCAAAGTAATACACGATCATCAACGCCGAACTATATAAAAGGAGTGTCACAAGTGTTCTGCAGCGATGCGTAGACCCGGAAGAAGGGCTTGACATCCTCCGAGACATCCATCAAGGAGAATGTGGTCATCATGCATCTTCTAGAGCTCTAGTGTCAAAGGCTTTCTGGCATGGATTTTATTGACCAAGTGCCTTGGAGCAGGCAGAGGATCTTGTGAGAAAATGCAATGGTTGTCAGAGGTACGCCACAAAGACACACATGCCTATGTCGGAACTAAAGACTATACCCATCACTTGGCCGTTTGTCGTATGGTGCTTGGATATGGTTGGCCCATTTAAGCCGACAAAAGGAAAAGTGACACATATTTTGGTTATGGTGGACAAGTTTACTAAATGGATTGAGGTAAAGCCAATTAGAAAATGTGATGGGGCAACGACTGTGACATTCCTCAAAGATATAATCTTGAGATATGGCTATCCCCACAGTATCATAACTGATAATGGCACAAACTTCACTGAAGGAGCATTTGCGAGGTTCTACCGAGAAAAGAAGATACGGCTAGATATTGCCTCTGTAGCCCACCCCGCATCAAACGGACAAGTGGAAAGATCCAACAGACTAGTTTTGTCCGGGATAAAACCCCGGCTCATTGAGCCGCTGCAAAGATCAGCGGGGTGCTGGATAGAAGAACTACCAGCGGTACTATGGAGTTTAAGAACAACTCCGAATCGATCGACAGGCTATACGCCATTCTTTCTAGTATATGGGGCAGAAGTTGTACTACCAGCCAACATAGAGCATGTTTCGCCAAGGGTCACCCAATACACAGAAGCCAAAGTGCACGAAGCCCGGCAAAATGATGTTGATCTGCTGGAAGGAGCGAGAGAACTAGCCTTGTCCAGATCCGCCATAAATTAGCAAAACCTCCGACGCTACCATAGTCGGATAGTAAAGCCCCGAGTCTTCCGGGAAGGTGATCTCGTACTTCGGTTGGTGCAGCGCACTGCTAGCCTGCATAAGTTATCCCCTCCATGGGAAGGACCTTTCATTGTAAGCAAAGCTTTGCACAATGATTCCTACTATCTTATCAATGCACAACCACAGGAGAAGAACAAGCCGGACAGGTCCGGCGAGGAATCTAAGAGTCCGTGGAATGTAGCTCTACTTCGTCCATTTTACACCTAGCAAAGAGGTGAATATATCCGAGTCACTCATATGTCGGTATGTATGTCGGCTATGAGCATATCAATGAAACTTCAGCACCCCTAGCAGAAACTTGAGGACTGCCTTAATAATTGTCTTTCCTGTACTTACTTTTTATATGTTGGCTGGCTTAAGTTACTTACACCTTAGCCGGATTAGTAGTGTGTAGGCACCAAAAACCAAACTCTTCGACTTGCTGCTGTCCAACAAGAATTGGCTTCATGGCAAGCAAGAGAACAAGTTTGGAATTGCAAAGCACCTGAAAAACGACTAAGGAAAGGAACGTAATCGAGCCGACATTCGTTATTCCGACTAACCCTGTATTTACTCTATTTATCTTACCTAGAATTATTTTGAGCTAATCCCAAAGTTTCAAGTATTGTTAAGTTAATTTTTTGAACCTCGGACTCGTAAGTCAAAAAAAAATCAAGGTAGATGCGAGCCGAATCATAAAATTGGGGGAACAAGAAAATGAAACTCGGGGACTCTGCCCAAGTTAATCTGATATTAAAAACTTAGTAGCAAAACACAGGAAATTGTAGCAAAACGAAGCATTGTGCTTAAATACATTTGCCCCCGGCATACCAGGGATCTGATGAACATTAAAGTGTTTTTAGCTCACGGAGCAGCAGCAGGAGCTGGATCATCGGTCGAACGAGGGGGTAATTCGGTGTTTGTAGGCGGAGCACTGGTCCCCACCTCGTCTTCTGGGTTAACACCCTTGTCCTCCGGATCTTCCACATCCTCGCCGAGCTCAGAGGCTTCTTCTTCTTCATCGCCTTCGCCATCAGAAACATATGCATCATCAATGGCCTCAAGGAAGCTCGCACCCTTGGTCCAGCTATGGTAGAAGGCGTACTAAATCAGGTTGTTGGCACATGCCTTGCGTTGAGCAATGCACTCCGGTTAAGTGGTCCATTTTGATCCGGTGCGCATGCGATCAAGCAACTTCAGGTCCAGCGTCTCGTACCATGAGAGGACAAAGCTCAACGCCGTATCAGCCCCGCCACATGCCGCAGATTGCTGCCATAGGTTTAGCTGAGTCTCACACTCCATCAGTTTTGATATGAAAGCTGTACTGCCTTTGGGAGTGGGATCAGTGGGCCAGAGAGTGTTGAACATCCGAACTGCTACTGGCATAATGTCTGCGCCATAATTTTCATGACTTCAACGCGAGTAGCGAGGCTCACCAGCAGGTCCTCCGTGTCATAAGGAATAGACTCGGAGGCAGGACCAACTGGGGTACCCCGCTGCAAGCGGAACTTGGCAACAGCGGAAGAAGCAAGGGGTTCGCTCTCTAGGAACTTACCTGTGAACAAAACGGGCAATATCAATAAGTAAAGGCACATGACCCGGAGACACAAATGTTAGAGGGAGGAAGAGAACTCATAAGAAATATGGCTGATGATCCGAGTCAGCTCCTTATGACCATCAGTTGTCCTTGTCTTGAGCTACTCACACTCAGTGGTCACCGACATAAGTTTGATGTCGGCTTCCTTCAGAAAATCGTTGTCCTTGGATAGCTGGGTCTTCAAGCGTTCTTTCTCTTCGGAGAACTCCTGGTCGACCTTGTCTAGCTCTGCCTTGTGGAGGTCCGTGAGCCTCTAGATTTTGGTGTTCAGCTGAGTAATCTCATTATCATTGAGGCAAAGTTGTGCAATCTCATCATCCTTCTTTTTCAATTCGTCATGGTGCTTTCCTGCTTGTTTGAGAAAGTGAAGCATCATGTCAGGAATAGGCACACTATCCTGAAGTGTCACTGCAATAGTAGGTTGACCTGGCAGAGCTGAGGTATATTATCTGCCGAGTCAAGGTAAGATCACGCAAAAGCTAAATGATCAAGGTGAGTTACCTTCGATCTTGGCCAAGTTCTTGCGCATGATGATGTTCCCAGCCTCAACCTCGGCTGCGTAACCCAGATAACAAGTTAATACAGATAGCAGGTAACACAAAGAAACGAAAGTGAAAGATATTAAGCAAAGTAACTTACCCTTGTTTTTGTGCTCAACAAGCAGTTTGATGTGCTTGGAGCGAAGTTCCTTATATGTGTCCAGCAGACGCTAGAACTCAGCAGTTCAACGGTTGGTGGTGATCTAAAACAAGCAAATGTTAGTTTAGAAATAAGAAGGAATATGTGGATATGTGAAGTCGACAAGATTCGGGCCAAGTGGGACTTAACTCGGCTCTAGGTGTGTGGATATTCAAAGTCTACAAGATTCGAGCCAAGTGGAATTTAAATCGGCTCTAGGTGTGTGGATATTTGAAGTCTACAAGATCCGGGCCAAGTGGAACTTAACCCGGCTCTAGGTGTGTGGATATTCGAAGTCTACAAGATCCGGGCCAAGTGGGACTTAGCCCGGCTCTAGGTGTGTGGATATTCAAAGTCTACAAGATCTAGGCAAAGTGGAACTTAACCTAGCTCTAGGTGTGTGGATATTTGAAGTCTACAAGATCCGGTCCAAGTGGAACTTAACCCGGCTCTAGGTGTGTTGATATTTGAAACTACTAAGGAATTGCGCTAGTTTTCTATAAGAGCAGTCGGCCGAGTAATAAATTACTCCCCAGAGGCTCGGGGACTAGTGGGTATATCATTAAGTGTTTGCGCATATAAAAGGCATAACAGAAAAGGGTTTACCTCCATCATCCGCTCAGTGAAGGAAATGACCTTGGTAGCGGTGTTCATCCGAGCACTAAACTCCACCGGACCAAATTTCTCTAGGAGATCATCCTGGGGGTTTATGAACTCGGTGTCATTTGAATTGTTCATGTACTCGAGGAGCGCCGGACTGTAATTCTCCCTGCTAAGCACATGGGTCATCACCAGACCCTTGGCGTGGTCCTCTCGCCTCACGATCTTGGCAGCAGCGAGGCTGGTATGCAAAGTGAGTTGCTTGCTACCCTCTGATCTAGCGACAGATGACCCAGAGGCGGCCAGACAACGAGCGTGCGCTGTCCAGACTCGATATTGGTTCCCTTGGAGATAGGACCCTTGGCTACCTCGGCTGCCTTCTTGCTCTTGCTGGCTGACTTTGGCCGCTACAGAGGATCCGAGGTTGTTGCTCCGGATTGAGCCTATGTAGCTGGCTAGAATATATCCTTAATGGAGATGGTTGATCCATATGCAACTGCCTGAGGCTTCTTGGGCGCTGATGTTGGTGTTGGTGCTGCTGGTGCCGGTGTTGATGCTGTTGGTGCCGGCGATGATGTTGGTGATGGTGTTGCTGCTGGTACTGGTGCTAGAGAGGGTACTTGTACTGGTGCTAGTGATGATGCTACTAGCGAGGTCGGTATTGGAGAAGAAGAAGTCTAGGGTGGTGCCTATGAAACTGGCACCTCTATAACTGTGGGTTGCGGCTGAGCCGAAGAACTAGGGACGTCTGACATAGCCGTATCCTTGGCAGCCCCACTTGCCCCCGCATCGATATTATCCTCCATGTGACAAGGAGGGCTCAGATCCTGTGCAGCCACTGAGCTTTACTAGATAGGGCTCAGCGGACGAATGTTGTTGTCACGGGGGGAGATGGATCACTCTGGATAGGAGAGGAAATGCAGGGATCACTCTAGGGGATAACCCTTGGAGCGTTGCAGAATCAGACAACGAGAAACAATTTAAAAGGAGAAAGAGAGACAAGTAAAATGCAAAGACAGTAAAGCAAGACCCCTAAATGTGCAAGGAAGGAAAAAGGACTTACTCGGCCTAGGTTGGAGGTTCCTAGGGCTTGGGCTCTCTCCGGACGGTGGTCTTGGGAACCGGCTTGTTGGCACCCTTAATGCCGGATCTCTTATGCCTTTTCTTGGGCAGAGGCGCCTCAGAAGCTACGGCCGAGGTTGCTGGATGTTTCTAGGAAGCGGTAGGATCCGGCACATCTATGGTGATAGGAGGATCCTCGTGGACCTGACTGGTCGGGTTAGCTGAAGCCGAGGTAGGCGGAATGTGTAAGAGATGGGCACCGAATCAAGTACCTCCATAATTTCAACATCGGAGTCGTCATCATCTGGCCAATCCCTCAAAGAAGAGGCCTTACCAGAGGTTTGCTTGGACCCATCTGGAGTAGGCAAGAACGTGTCCAGGTCCAGCTCAGCGGCGTCCAGGTTTGAGCGGTCCTTGGCCCATTTGAGGGCTAGCTCCTTGCCATCTTCCATTGTCTGCTGGAGAAACAACTGAGAGCAAAAATACTAAGGGATCAAATAAGGTTATAGTCTGACATACCGTGAGACTCGGAAAGAGGGTCAGGTGAGGAACTTACTGGAGGAGGCAAGTTACCCCGGGTGAAGTGCTCAAGCCCCCATTTCCACGTCTCTATGAACACCTTTTCTATCTTAAAGATAACCTTAACCCGACGGAATATGTCGGAGTTGTTAAGCTCGAAGGAGGAGGTGCGCTTGGGGTCAAGAGGACCACTCAAGTGGCAAAGCTTATGCGAGCATTTCTAGAGAGGGGAAATCGGCTGCGTATGAAGGTGATCATAACATCCTCGTTGCGTAGCCCCAGCTTAACAAGCTCCTTGATCCGCCTGTCTACCTGATTTTTTTTGAAAACCTAGGGACTGTGAGGCAAAAGCCCCACAGCATTTATTAAGGACTAACCAGAACAAAAGTTTTACAAAAGGTATAACAACAAAAACCTACCAGGGACTAAAGGAGAGAATATACAACCAAACAACCATACAACCACAGGAGCACTGAATCGGGCAACAAAAGGCGAAAACACTATATACAAACTAGTGAAGACTAGCTACCTAGGAGAGAAGGCTAACCCTATATTTCTTCTTGATCCTATACTGAAGTAAGCTAATATCATAAACAAAACTTGATCTCCACCTAGCAAACGATGGCCTCTGATGATTGAAAATCTTGTCATTACGCAATAGCCAAATATTCCAGCAAGTAATAATCTCCACCTAGCAAACGATGGCCTGTCTACCTGATTTGCCATGGTAGTTAGCCTCTTCGGGATCCGGTCCCACAAGGAGGTATCCAGGACACCCAGTTTGAAGGGGAGCAGCTGGATCAAGTCCTTGTTTGTATTATTCTTCACGTAGAAGAAGGTTCGGGCCCAGCCTTTGCAAGATTCAAGGCCGGTAACCCGGGGAAAGGCAGAGTTTTGAAGGGAGAAATTGAGGGTCCACCGCACTGGGTCAAAAGTTTGTCGGCCGGGGCAAGAAGAGGGTCAGGAATGATGTTTTTGCGAAGACCAAAGAACTTGATCCAAAGTTCCTTGGTGGGCTAGAGAATGACGTACCCCTCTATGCCGGAAGCAAAGGAAGAGAGGGAGGTAATAGCATTGGCTAGAAGGTGGTGCGACTGAAGCTAGTAGGTATTGAGGAAATCATGGAATAAATCACTCACGGGAAGGCCGAAGCCACGCTGGAAGTGGGACAAGAATACCACGAACTCACCTAGATTAGGGGAGGGAGCAATCTCCTGGGTGGTGAGGCATCATGTGACGCCTACGGAGATGCGGCGGGTCCGATAGAGCCAGTCAAGGTCATCTTCATAGACCCACGAACCCGCCCAGGCTCCACGCTCGTGCGCTTATGCTTCCTCCTCCTCTTCCTCGGTGATGAAGATCTCCTCCTCCTTCATCTCCAAATCACAATCCTCACAGAAGTAATCTGCGGTGGGGAGCAACGGCTTGGAACGGCAAGGCCCCGTAGTGGAGAGCTTGCGCAGGAACGGCAACACGGAAGCGAAAGAACTACAAGGCACGACTGTGGCGGCGCTACGCTAAGTAGGAGCAGCAGCGGCGGTGGTGTTGCTATGGAGAATAAGGAGGTAGAGGGCAGGGGCACGTGCGAAGTGGGGGAAAATCCCCAAGGGACGCCTATGTCCCCTATTTAACTGCGCCCCTGGGAGGCATAGTTGGATCCAATGTTGTGGCACGGCCACACGACGTGGCCGTGTATCTGCCAAGCCAGCCAGTCAGGCGCGAGCCACACCAAGGGCCACATGGAGCAACGAATCCCACGACGCGACGTGATGATACAGTTAACAAGGGGGTTGCCACGACATGACGTGCGCAGCACTTATTCCTGACAATGAATACAATAACCGGCGCAGTAACTGGCACGGCCCTTAAAATGAGGCAAAGTGATGATTACCATCCACGTAGGACGTGGGGAAGCATATGAGAGAAGGAAATATGACTCGGATATATGGAAAATAACCCAGACAACGAGAAGTAGCTCGGATTGAGCCAAGGAAATGTCAAACAAAAGAATTGGGTTACAGGATAACTCGGCAAGGAAAGTGCAGATCTTGATAAGTGGAACCCGTTGTGGCCTTATCAGCTGAAGTTGCTAAGACTGCACCAGCTTCAGGTACTAATGTTGGGGGGATACCCTCGGGTAGGGTCATGCCAGGGTATGAAGGCCGAGTTAGCCGAGGTATGGCACGGTCAAAGCAAATGCTGACCAGGTCACCTCAAGGCATCCGACTTATGGAGTAACCCGACCCGGTGGTGTTCACCCAGCCTTAACCCGGCTGGCATAAAACATATGTCAGCTATGTTCGATCTACCTTGTTTGCAGGTACCTCGTGGCCGGGTTAGCCAGGCGCTAGCCGGGTTACCACTTGGCTTCTAAGGGAATAAAGGAATATCTCCTAGTCAAAAGGTGGCCTCTATCCACTATAGCGTGAGAGAAGCGGGTAGAGGGAAGGACCAACGGGGCATGGCCGACAAAGGTGACGCAGCCAGTGTCGGTTGACGCTATCGGTGTCTGATGATGCAACACCATAGGGGGCTTAGGGATGCTTACGCCCTGAGTCTGGACTAGCTGTTTAAAGTGTAAAAGAGACATCTGGCTTTAACCAAAGGGCATATTTGGGGAATATGCTTCCACGTGTGCCCTAGATTTGTAACCTGGGCTCACCTATATAAGGAGCACTAGGGCCTCCATAGAAGCGGACCGATCATTCTGTTAAGGAAGAACCCTAGGGCTCGGTAGTGGGCAGTAAGAGAACTAGTCTCTTTCTCACGAACAGCTCGAGGAACCCTTGTAATCCACATCCAAAAAGAGAGAAATACAAACACCTGTGTGTGAAATCACCACATTATCCCTCCTTGGATTCCTCTAGTGCACATTGGCCCCATATTTAGCCTATCCATGGCATCTGTCATGCCACCACCACGACAATATTAGCCTATTTTCTCTGCACATAATGACTACAAGAATTTTATTAGAACGACTAAACTAAATTATTTCTAAAATGGGTTAACTCCCATAAAGAGTTTTATTCAAGAAGGTTAGTCTTAGCTAACCGACTTTTGAGTTTTTATCACATACCTTGGGCTTACCTTCATCCAGGGTACTTACCATTTGAACACGCTTAGGAGGATTTATATATTTCTCACATCATTATTGTTTCTTAGTAAAATAATGAACAATATGACCATCATATATGTTGAAAAAAATCTCGCTAGATCAATCCACATTGGCTCCTGTAGTGCCAAGAAAAGGTCTTCCAAGGATGATTAAAAGTTTATTATTTTTAGGAACATCAAGTATAATAAAGTCAGTGGGTATATTTGACATGTTGATCAATTATAAGTAACCAACATGTTGATTAGTGGTCTTACCATCCATTTGTAAGGTAATTGAAGTAGGAGAATAATCTCCAAGGTTTAGTTTCTTAAAAGGGAATAAGGCATGACACTAACACCTGCACCTAAGTCACAAAGAGCATTGAGGATGTTAGTCTTCTCAATAGCGCAAGAAATGGTTGGTATACCTGGGTTCCCAAGCTTGGCAGGAAGCTTATCCCGAATGTTTGTCATTACTGCTATAGTCTTACTTACATTTTTATTTCTATTAAGAATATCTCGCATGAAATTTTTATAAGTAGGAACTTGAATTGCATCATCTAGAGGAAGTTCTAAACAAAGATTACACAGAGCTTCGGAAAATGAGTCATAAACACTCTTATTCAGTTCAAACTAAACACAGTTAGGATAAGGAACTTTCTTTCTTGTTGGTGTTACCTTTTCCTTTACCTTGACTATTGGTTCGACATATTTTTATTCTTCCTCTTTATTGTAGGCTTTTGCTTCTCAGCTTGTTTCTCACTTGAGGTGATAACTTGCTCTTCTTGTTCCCATCTAAGTTCAGCGTCTTCTCTTGGATCAATAGTTTCGGCATCAGAATCATATTGTTTATCTTTGTCTCCTGCCTCTTCATCTTCATATTTATTTGAAGCTTGCTATTCTTTCCTTTGAGTTTCATAATCAATATCGTCTTGTGGATCAACAAGATCATCTTCTTCTTGACACATTTCTTGAGCCTCTCTTGCTTTCCGGGCCTGTTCTTCTTGATACCAAGGTGGTCCTTGATTTTCCTGTGTCTCTGTACCACGTCTAGTGGCAATGTTAGTAGAAACAGTATTACAATTATAATTACTTTGACTTTAGACTATAGCATAAGTTTCAGCTATCGGATCGCATTGGGTTTAAACCATACTTGATTGTTTATCAAGGTGCCGAGCGGCATGTCATATTTCATCTAAAATTTTGGTTAATTCTTTTATATTTTTTCTTTTGAACCATTAAATGTTTATAATATTTTTCACAGAAACTGGCTTGCTTGGTGTCTAAACTTTTGCATTACAAGATTCGTTTCATCTTCTAGAACGAAAGTTTGTAGAATATCCACTTTATTTTCTTTAACAAGCTCCGGTGCTATTCCTTTTTCTTCCATGGACTTTTTACTTCAGGCACAAGTTCCTGAGGTATATGAAACATGCCTTTTCTTGGTTTGATGTCCTCAACAAGGTTGTATTGTTAACCACTGAAGGATCTTACCTCGAAAAGTTTAATGCAATTAGGTAACGTTAGGTTATTAATAGCTCCTCATGCAGTTAAATCAATCATATGTTTTGAATCATTAGTACGCCCATTATAAAAGTATTGAATAATTAAATGCTCTTTAAAACCATGATTTGGGACTTTCATGGTCATCCAATAAAATGTTTTCCAGGCTTGATAAATAATTTCTTCAACTCTTTGGAAGAAATTTGTAATATCACGCTTGATTTGCATAATTTTAGTGAACAAGCAATATCTTTGCATAAATTCTCAGATGCAATCTTCCTAGATTTTTATAGTGTGATTGGGCAAGGATTGTAACCATGTAAAAGCTTTATCTTTTAAAGACCAGCGAAAAAGTTTAGGTACAAACTCCTTTGGTATCCCTGCTGGTTTAAGAGTGTCGCAAAGGTCATGAATCTTTTTCAAATGATGACTTGGATCTTCATCTTCTCTTCCTGCAAAAGCAATTTACTTCATCATATAGTTTAGTTCAGGATAGAGAATAGGAATTTTGTCAGGTGCCTAGATGGATTCCCATATTCTCCTAGTGATTGTTCTAGTTCTTCTTCCCCTTGGGTGATGGTCAAATCTACCATCATAGGAATCAGACTATTCACGTCTACATAACGTGACTTAGAAAATCTTTCAATAAATTCTAGGCATCTTTCATTTCAAATACAGTCAAAATGTAAGGAGGTAAATAAGTTCTACCAGAATGCGTAGTACCTCTATGTTCAAAAGGGAGAATGTCAACACTTACGAATATCAAGAAACAAACACTTAGAACTTATCTCCATGGCAAGAGCACCAGAAAATAGCTTGATAGCATGCAAGAGCACAGGTTCGTCAGAGCATGTTTTCATGGAAGTATTAATTGTAGTTTTTATATCGATCCAAACAAGAAGCTTAGGGAAGTGTCTTTCTGAGGCGTTTCTGTCACACCCAAGGTGTCATGTTGTCTTGAGTGAATTGACTACAAATGTCGAGAGTGGAAATGGATGAGTAATATATAGAATATATTTAAGTGATGAACATTACTGAAAGTAATTAAAATAAAGGGATTTCTATTTTCATTCCCCTGGTTCGTTAGTTGTACTTAGTTTTCCCCAGCCGCTTAGTTTTTCCTTACTTTTCCCCTCCCTCCATTCTGAAACCCTCACATGCGCTCGGATGGGGGATGCCGTCAGGTCAAAGGCTTGACTTTTACATGCTGATAGGTGGGACCGCGTTGGGCGGGTCCTGCGTTGAGTGTTACATTACGTTGCCTCGACCATTACATGCTGACAGGTGGGGCCGTGTTGGGACGGGTCCTGCATATGTGGTGAAGGGTGGGGCCGCGTTGGGATGGGTCCTGCATACGTGATGAAGGGTGGGGCCGCATGGAGACACGTTGGACCGGCCATTCTTGCTCCCAGCCTAGAACAGCTCCCACACCGCCCCTCCGCTCCGCTCCCCCGCCATCGTGCCCTCCTGGCTGAGAGCCCCTCCTACCTTATGTCGTCCTCGGCCCCCGATCCGCCCCTCCCCTAGCCACAGAGCCTACTCCGACTCCGCTTCCTCCCCCACTAGATCTACCCCTTTCGTGGAATAGTATGTGACACTGGCGGGTGTCTCGGTCCTCCCCGTCGAGCGGCGAGAAGATTGGGTCGAATAGGAGGGATCTAACAAATGGATTCCATCTGGGTAAGTATTGTTTCCCTTTGGGGATTGATTATAGGCAGTAATTGAGCGTGAATCACCGGTGCTTAGTGATACGTTGCTAACGTATCTATAATTTTTGATGTTCCATGCTTAGTTTTATCTACTTTCTTATGTTTTGTCCACACTTTGGAGTATTTCTACACACTTTCTTGGACTAACCTATTAACAAGATGCCACAGTGCTAGTTGCCTGTTTTCTGCTGATTTTGGTTCCAGAAAGTTAGAAAATGAATATTCTCGGAATTGGACCGGACAAAATCCAAAGTCGTTATTTTCCCGGAAGATTCATTGAGCGAGAAGGGGAGACGAAGGGGGCCACAGGGTGGCCAAACCACCCCTAGGCGCAGGTCCCCCTGGCCACGCCAGGGCATGGTGTGGCCCCCCTGGCTACCCACCGACCTGGCCTCTTCACCTATAAGATGCCTCCCGATGCGAAAACCCTAAATCGTCAAGCCTCCAGCCACGAAAAGTTCCGCAGTGCCGCCGCCACCGAAGGGGAGATTCGGGGGACAGAAAGTCTCTGTTCCGGCACCCTGCCGGGATGGGGAAGTGCCCCCAAAGCCATCTCCATCGATCTCCATCACCGTTGCTGATTCCCATGATGAGGAGGGAGTAGTTCTCTCTCGAGGCTAAGGGTTCTACCGGTAGCTATGTGTTCGTCTCTCTCTCTATGCATGATCTTATTGAGATCATGAGCTTGTAATCTATAGATCTACCTTGCTACTCAAGTGCTTTAAT
The DNA here is from genome assembly GCA_916181665.1 of Avena sativa. Classification (NCBI taxonomy): domain Eukaryota; kingdom Viridiplantae; phylum Streptophyta; class Magnoliopsida; order Poales; family Poaceae; genus Avena; species Avena sativa. The sequence continues at coordinate 420,606,527 of OV702290.1, forward strand.
AGATCTCTGCTCTCCCCATGTGTGTGAAGTTGACAGTGTGCACACCATGGTTGCACTTATGCTAGAGATTTCAAATACTTGTTATGAGTTATATTTGGAGTTGGATGTCTTTATGAAATTGTGGTGTTTGTTTGAACCATCTAGTGCTCAAGGTGATAGTGTGGGGTTATATAGATGGGAAAGGCTTACTTTGAGGTGTGCTGTTATAGCCCTACCATGGATTAGAGTGTCCAACCGGAGAGTAGTTCAGCGTAGTATCATAAAGAAGAATATATTGATATGAGAGTGCTTACTAGTGAAAGTATGATCCCTAGGCCTTGTTTCTAAGCACTGAAACACTGTTTGCTATTAGATCTATTACATGTTTGCTTACTTCCATCTTTATTTCAGTTTGCCTTTAGTCTCTTCCATGCTATCAAGCTATTTTCTATCACCGTTACCACTTATAATTATCCATACCACTTGTATTTCACTATCTCTTCGCCGAACTAGTGCACCTATACACCTGACAAGTGTATTGGGTGTGTTGGGGACACAAGAGACTTCTTGTATCTTGATTGTAGGGTTGCTTGATAGGGATACCTTTGACCACTTCCTCCCTAAGTTCGATAAACCTTGGGTAATCCACTTAAGGGAAAACTTGCTGTTGTTCTACAAACCTCTGCACTTGGAGGCCCAACAACTGTCTACAAGAATAGAAGTGCGTAGACATCAAGCTATTTTCTAGCGTTGTTGCCGGGGAGGTAAGGTAAAAGGTACTCACATCCTCCGGTGTGAGTGCTCGAAGTTACTTCCTTTAGATTCTGCAATTTTGTCTTTTTGTTTCTTGTTTTCACTAGTTAGGATTAATGGAAAACAACAACAAAAATAGAGAGCTTTATAGTATTTATCTTGAGTTAGGACATGAAGTGTTTGAAGAAAAAATTAAAAAACCTATGGAACTTTATTTACATGCTAATAAGAATGTTGTTAGTATGAATTATTTGTTCACCATTATTGCTAATACTATGGAAAAGTCTAAGCTTGGGGAACCTAGTTTTTATGAAAATGATCTTTTTAGTTCCCTAGCTTTGGAAGATAGCTATTCTATTGCTTATGATGATACCAAACCTCCAATATATGATAATTACAATGATGAATATGATATTTTCAGTCCACCTACTATTTAGGATAAAATTAATTATGATTACAATATTCCTCCTATATTTGATGGTTATGGTGATGAGAATAATAATGATAGCTATTTTGTTGAATTTGCTCCCACTATAATCAATAAGAATGACTATGTTTATGTGGAGAGTATTAATTCTTTTATGCATGTGGCTCATGATAAGAATGTTTTATGTGATAGTTATATTGTTAATTTTATTCATGTTGCTAGTGAATGTTATTATGAGAGAGGGAAACATGGTTTTATGCATCTTAATAATATTAAGTTTCCCCTCTTTATGTTGAAAGTCTTGAAGTTGCACTTGTTTTGCTTTACTATGCTTGTTGCTTTGTGCTTTCATGACTTGTTTCTTTACAAGATTCCTATGCATAGGAACTGGTTAGACTTAAATGTGCTTTGAATTTGCTTCTTGATGCTCTCTTTTACTTCAATTCATATTTCTTATGTGAGCATCTTCTCAAACTATCGTGTCTAACTTAAAGGCGTTAAAAAGAGTACTTATTGGGAGATAACCCAAAAGTTTTAGATGAGTCTTGGAAGTTATTAGTTCAGTAATAACCTCTCTTTATCCTTTTTATTTGATTTTTGTTCCAAGAGTAACCTCTAATGAGAGAGAAGTAATGCTTGGGAAAGTTGTTGTCCCGAAATAGATTTTTGTGCTTCACTATAAAAATTCGTGTAAAATCTCTGTACATCGTTTTGAGCCGTGGATTTTTGTGCTTCTGCCCCAGGTTGTTATGTAACTTTTTTTATTTGAACACTTTTTGATTTGAGCAACAGAAGGTCTACGAAAAAATTGGTTTCTACCTGCTGGTCTGTTTTGACAGATTTCTGTCATTATTTGCATTTGCTTCTTGTTGGTTCCTTTTTGAGTTCTTTTCCGGAATTGAGATTTTTGAGGGAATTGCTACAGTACCTTGTGTTTTAATGGAAGTTTTATTGGTGTTGAAACTGAACCTAAAGACTTATTATCTTGGGTGCACTAATGTTGCTAATAAAGATTGTGTGAAGTTTTGTATGAAGGAAAAATTTCAGGTGTATGGAGAGAATGATGTAATGAGATGAAGAATGGACTAAAGCTCAAGCTTGGGGATGCCACCCCATGCCACCCCAAGAAATATTCAAGAGGTACAAGCATCAAAGCTTGGGATGCCCAAGGCATCCCCTTCTTCATCAATAAAAATCCTAGGTTTCTTTCAAACACTTAATTTTATTGTTTCATGCACTGTTGTGTTGTTCTTGGAGCTTCTTCATTTTCTGTTTTTGGTTTTTGTTTGCTTGGTTTCCTTAGTTTTCTTAATAAATTGGTTTGACCCTGATACGTCCATTTTGCATCACTATTCTATGTCATAACTTACTGTTATTCATTGATATATCTCGTATTAAGAGATGATACTTATGTTATTTCATCTGTTTTTGCATGGTTGATGACTTTTGGAGCATGGACCGCTGCAGTCAGGATTCTGATGGAAAAGGTGTTGTTTGGAGGAAAAATTCACGAAGATCAGAAAATCCAGGAAAATATACGGAAAATCCTATTTTTCCAGAAGACGAAGGAAGCCAGAAGGAGGAGTGGAGATGGGCCACAGGGGGCCCACACCACCCCCTAGCACGGGCCAGCCTAGGCCACGCCACCAAGTGGTGTGGCCACCCTATCCCACCTCTGGCTCTCCCCACTAGCGTATATAATCCTCCCAAAACCCTAATACTCGGGGAGCGACCACAGAAATATTCCGCCGCCTCTGTAGTGTGGAAAAAACCGAGAGAGAAAGATCTCTCCGGCAGACAGATTTCTGCCAAGGGAATTCCTTCCCGGAGAGGGGAGATCATCGCCATCAACATCACCATCAAGCTGGACTTCATCAGGATCATCATCATCATCACCACCATCATCATCATCACCACCCTCATCACCATCTCCATACCGCTGTAACAATTGGGTTGAATCTTGCATAGTTCTTAGGGGAAACTTTCCCGGTGTTGATTACTCTTTGTAGTTGATGCTATTGAGTGAACCGTAGAATTATTGTTTACGTTCAGATTGTTATACATCATTATTCCATATCTGATCATGATCCATATGATGTCTTGTGAGTAGTTTGTTTTGTTCTTGAGGACATGGGAAAAGTCATGTTGTTAGTAGTGGAGTTGTGTTGAGAAAGATTCAATAGTTTGATATTTAAGTTGTGGTGTACTTCTTCTAGTGGTGTCATGTGAGCGTCGACTACATGACACTTCACCTATATGGGCCTAGGGGAATGCATTGTGTATTTGGATACTAATCGTAGGGGTTGCCTGAGTGACAGAAACCTGAACCCCCGTTAGGAAACCATTGCACAAGGGACGTAAGGGTCTTAGAGTTTAAAGCTGTGGTTAGGTTTCTACCTTAATTACTTTCTTGTACTTCCGGATGTTTGCAAGGAGTATAATCACAAGTATGTATTAGTCATAGGAAGGTTGGTACATTAGCACAGGTTCACCAACACAACACTTAGCAAGCTAAAGAAGATTAATCAACTATATGAAGCGAAAGCACTTGACAGTCTTCCCATGTGTCCTCGAGAACTTTGGGTCATCTTAAGTAATACAACCGGCTTGTCCTTTGCTGCATAAAGGATTGGGCCACTTGCTGCATATATTCTTATTGTCTTTTGTTTACTCGTACTTCGTTTACTTGCTTTATCAAAAACCCCTAAAAATCTGTTTGCTAAGTATTTGCAGGGAATTCCTGATCCATACCACTAGCCAGCACCTTCTACTCCTCGTTGGGTTTGACACTCTTACTTATCGAAAATACTGCGATACACCCCCAATACTTGTGGGTCATTAGACCCCCTCTTTCATGCATTGGTTTTCAAATAGTTTGGTTTGGATTGGAAAAGAGTAGGAAAAGTTCATGCTTAAGTGGTAAAGAGAGCTTGTTTTTGACTGTTGCCTATGCTTTGTCATGTCATGCTTGATATTGTTTTTGCTTTATGCTTAGTGATCTTTTCTGTAGCATGACATGTTATAAACAATTGAGATTGCTTAATGTGCCTTGGAAGAATCATCCGTTGTTTTAGCATATTAAAGCATAGTATTGTGGTATTCTCCTTCGATGCTTTATTTGGGTTGACTTGGCGCATGCTCACACCATATTATGACTATCCAAAGTCACCATAGCCTTTATGATCGTTTAGTTTTTGACTTGTAATATCACCATAGCCTCCATAACCAAGTGTGAGTTCCACTCATGCATACAACTCCTAAAACCAAGTTATTCCAAAGAGTCCACCATACCTACCTATTAGCATTTGCTATTCCAAGTATATTTATGTTTTCATCTACCTTCCAAATTAGACTTGTTATGAGAAAATTAGTGATTAAAGCTCTCACGAACTTGATGGCACACCTTATTTTCTTGCACTTAATAATCTTGAACCATTGTGTCCATCTTTGTTGCGTATATGCTTGTGCTTTATAAGTTGAAGTTAGCAGAACCATGTATCATGGGGAACGCTTTCAACATTGCACTTATATTCTGTTGATATCATGATTCTTTTGCTTATGGATCCTGGCAGTGTGAAATAAAAGGGGAACTTGTAAGATCATGGAGTTTATATGTGTGTTAGAGAAACACCTAGGCCGCTAGACTAAGCCATGCCTAATCATGGTGGAAACTTGCAGCATAACCATAATGAGAACTCTATGAAGCATCCTCAATAAAAACCTATGCAAATAGGAAATAAAAAGATCGCTGAGATGCTAATTGTCTGCTTGCCTTGTCATTTTGATTATGGGGTAGCTCCTGTATCATGTGCAAGGGGTACCCTATTGGCGGTTCTCTATGATACATATGTACTTACAATGACAAGAGCTTACTTGTGACTGAAGTTGAGTAGCATGAGGTTCGGTCTTCGTAAGTAAGGGGCATGAGATTTCAGCTTATAACTTGTCAAGCATATCCTCTTAGTTGTGTCACTTTAACCTTAGTCACCTAAAGATACTTATGATAGGGGCAATGAGAGCTAAAAGCTAGTAAGTACCATAATTTTTGGAGGCTCTTTATGAAGCGTGAATCCCTACTTCCTTCTATGAAGGCCTTTCTTTTACTTTTATGTTGAGTCTCCACCTTCTATCTTTATGCACCTACTTTGAGAGCATAGTGGCCATTCTTAGTTCTATGTGCGTTGTCCCAAGACTTGTCGATTGATGCATAGCTTTGATATTGCTTGTTTTAAACGATTTGTATCTAGTCACTCTGATGAACTTTGATGGTGTCCTATGCATTTATGTTTGCTACTCTATGAGGGACAAGCTGAATGCCACTATGCTATGTTTTCTTTATGTGAAACAAACAAATGTCTTTCAATGCATTGTTATTCATGAATCTTTTGTTTGTGCATTTTCATGTTACAATATAGTTGCTATGTCTTATTGTTAGAACTTTGTCCTTGATGCTATGTTGAAGTACTATGATCCCAGCTATCAATGTTTTACAAATACTTTGATCAAGTTTATAATGGTGCATGTCACCTCAAAAATTATTCTTTCTTTTTATCACTTACCTACTCGAGGACGGGCATGAGTTAAGCTTGGGGATGCTGATACGTTCCTAACGTATCTATAATTTTTGATGTTCCATGCTTGGTTTTAATCTACTTTCTTATGTTTTGTCCACACTTTGGAGTATTTCTACACACTTTCTTGGACTAACCTATTAACAAGATGCCATAGTGCCAGTTGCCTGTTTTCTGCTATTTTTGGTTCCAGAAAGTCAGAAAATGAATACTCTCGGAATTAGACCAGACAAAAGCCAAAGTCGTTATTTTCTCGGAAGATTCACGGAGCCAGAAGGAGAGACGAAGGGGGCCACAGGGTGGCCAAACCACCCCTAGGAGTGAGTCCCCCTGGCTGCGCCAGGGCATGGTGTGGGCCCCTGGCTACCCACTAACCTTGCCTCTTGCCTATAAGATGCCTCCTGATGCAAAAACCCGAAATCGTCAAGCCTCCAGCCACGAAAAGTTCTGCAGCGCCGCCGCCACCAAAGGGGAGATTCGGGGGACAGAAAGTCTCTGTTTCGGCACCCTGCCGGGACGGGGAAGTGCCCCCGGAGCCATCTCCATCGATCTCCACCACCATCTCCATCACCGTTGCTGATTCCCATGATGAGGAGGGAGTAGTTCTCTCTCGAGGCTAAGGGTTCTACCGGTAGCTATGCGTTCGTCTCTCTCTCTCTCTATGCATGATCTTATTGAGATCATGAGCTTGTAATCTATAGATCTACCTTGCTACTTAAGTGCTTTAATACATCTCTGTTGTCCCCATGTGTGTGAAGTTGATAGTGTGCACACCATGGTGGCACTTAGGCTAGAGATTTCAAATACTTGTTATGAGTTATATTTGGAGTTGGATGTCTTTATGAAATTGTGGTGTTTGTCTGAACCATCTAGTGATCAAGGTGACAGTATGGGGTTATCTAGATGGGAAAGGCTTACTTTGAGGTGTGCTGTTATAGCCATACCATGGATTAGAGTGTCCAACCGGAGAGTAGTTCAGCATAGTATCATAAAGAAGAATATATTTACATGAGAGTGTTCACTAGTGAAAGTATGATACCTAGGCCTTGTTTCTAAGCACTGAAACACCGTTTGCTACTATATCTATTACATGTTTGCTTACTTCCATCTTTATTTCAGTTTTCCTTTAGTCTCTTGCACACTATCAAGCTATTTTATATCACTGTTACCACTTATAATTATCCATATCACTTGTATTTCACTATCTCTTCGCCGAACTAGTGCACCTATACACCTGACAAGTGTATTGGTGTGTTGGGGACACAAGAGACTTCTTGTATCTTGATTGCAGGGTTGCTTGAGAGGGATACCTTTGACCACTTCCTCACTGAGTTCGATAAACCTTGGGTAATCCACTTAAGGGAAAACTTGCTGCTATTCTACAAACGTCTGCACTTGGAGGCCCAACAACTGTTTACAAGAATAGAAGTGCGTAGACATCACTCAGCTAACTGCCTTGCTTTTCGAATAGGATTGTTCCAGCTCTGGCATTTCGACTGGCGGTTAAACTGGATACTAGCGTAATTCGTGGTTGTGAATAGTATCTCTGGATTTTACTTCCTAGTGGTGTTTGCAACCTCCATAACTCTCAGCGATTTGAAAGATAAAAAATATTCTAAATTCCCCTGGAGCCATGGCGATTCAGTTGATTTGCAATATTTCAACATTAGCGAGCAAAGATCGCTCCCACTAACTAGAGAAGCTGATCGGTTAATGCTTTTCACTTTGAATGCTGCCAAACGTTTTGGTTGAATTCGTCTTCATGTGCAACCTAAAGTTCAACACACAGGAAGAGGGCTAAAGCATCATCTGGTGGTCAGGCATCATCAGGTGGTCGGGCGTCTTGTGTCTCTGTTGTCTCTGCTAATAGTGTGCGCCCCCGTGCTCCTTTTAGGTCCACAACAGTACCATCTGTTTGCACTACGAGTGTAAGCCAAATCGCTCATGCGGCCGGTGTGGAGGACGAAGCAGACTTGTTGAGGGAGCGCCTCCATTAGATGATGAGGATGAGTTGATGTTTCCTCAATTGGTAGATAGATTCAGTAAACAGGCACTAGAGGATCAATACACGGAGGAATTGGCCCATGGTGCCAGATTTGATTACACTGATGAAGAAGAGAACAAGGAGAACAATGACAGTCTCATTTTAGCCGAGTATGATGGTGAGGACTTGCCAGTAATTGAGTGGGATAGGAACGATCCTAAGATTTTAGAAGGCACCATATTTGAAATGATGTGGGACTATTGTAATGCCCTTACTACATATTGCATCTACACCAATAATGATTATGTTGTTATTAAGAGTGAGCCAGCAAGGTTCACAGTGAAGTGCCCATACAAGAGGTGGAGGTGGAGGATGCACGCATCCACTATGCTCAGGAGCAGTTTGGTTTAGGTATTACAGCCAGTTGTGTACTTTAGATCATTGTTTAGAATTTGTTAACTATACCTGACATTTTCATTATGTTTTAGATAAAAGGTAACCAGTTCGAACATTCTTGTCCACCTCAAGGGGGATAGCCAAAGGACAAAACTAAACTAGCAAAGACTAGGTGGTTGGCAGATGCAATCATGGATTGGATGAGAGCGAACCCATCACTTGTGCAACAACCCTCATAAAAAAATTCTGAAAAGTTTAATACTCCCTTCGTTCCTTAATATAAGTTGTATAGTTTTTTGTGAAAAATTCCATAATATAAGGTGTATAGATAATTCTAGGATTTGTTCCTCTAATTTAGGAGGCAATTAGTCCGATCAGGAGAGAGAGGATACCCAGATTTCGTATGTTCCCTCTATATCACGTCAATCACCTGGGGTATTCACATCCGAAAGCAACGAAATTTTCCCTCCTAGCCCGTGCGCTAATATTCGTGCAAGAAAACTATACACCTTATATTAAGGAACGGAGGGAGTATTACAGTACCTTACATGAGGATGTTCTATGCAAAGGAAATGGCTCTTGATAGGATCTATGGTCCATGGAATGAAAGTTTTCAGTTGCTTTACATCTTCAAAGCTGAAGTGGAGATGGCTAGTCAAGGTAGTGTTGTACAGATAGACAGGCATACAGTTTAGTACAAAATAATAGGGAAGACAATGGAGAAGGAGTTCTTTAGAAGGGATTTTGTTTGTTCCAAAGCTTGCTGGCAAGGGTTTCTGGATGGTTGCAGGCCTTATTTGGTCGTGAATGCAACAGCTCTTCATGGCAGATTTAAAGGACAGCTAGTAGATGCTACTACAGTTGATGGCCACAATTGGATGTTCCCTATTTCTTTTGGAGTTTTGGAGATTGAGTCAGAGGAAATTTGGACTTGGTTTCTAGAGAACTTGCGCGACCTTATAGGTCATCCACCAGGACTTACTATCCACACGGACGCTTGCAAAGGTTTGAAGAAAGCTATAGAAGTAGTATTCCCCGGAGTCGAGCATAGAGAATGTTTGTGACACTTAGTGTAGAATTTTACAAAAAATTCAAGGGTAAAGTTAATACTGACAACCTATGGCCAGCTTCATACACATGCAGTTTGAGGAAGCATCTATATCATTTGCAAGTGTTGTATAAAAACCTGCAGTGAAGGAGTACTTGGATGCACATCATGGAATGGTGTGGTCAAGAAGCCAATTCAATGAAATAGACTATGTGACAAGTAACCATGTAGAGAGTTTCAATGCAAAGGTCAAGTCATTGAAAGGGCTTATGTTGTGGCAAATATTTGATAAGATTAGGCAGATGATCATGATAAAGATCGATTTGCGTCAAAGAATTGCATCAACAGTATATGTTGGCCATCTCATCCTCCCATCTTTGATTAAGGCATTGCATGCTAGGGCAAAACAATTGAAGATGAAATGCATTAGAAAAGGAATGGAGGCTGAGGTAACGTACACTAACAGTAAAGATAGGCAATGGAGGTATCCAGTGAGTTTGGCTGACAAGACATGCCATTGTAGGCAATGGCAGCTCCGTGGGAAACCCTGCACACATGCATTGTTTTTCATGGGTGTTCTAGGAGGTGAAGATGGTGAAGTTCATCAGTACGTGTCGGAGTATTTCTTTGTTGCCAAATTTAGGGCAGCATATGCTCAGAATATTCCAGCCTTGTTGGGAAAATACTAATGGATAGAAGTAAATCCAGGCTTCAAGCTATACCCTCCAGTTTTTACTAGACCAGCAGGTGGTCAAGGAAGAATAGGATGAGAGCTAGTGCAGAGGGTGGTGCACCACCTCGACAACGTAACTGCAAATGTTGTGGGATCCTAGGGCACATTGCTAGGCTTTGTAAAAATGCAGTGGACCCACCTTATGGAATGGATGATCAGGAGGGAGCAGCAAATGCAGATGAGAATGAAGTATCTAAATGAGAGGAGAATGAATCAATGGATACATTACAGATTGAACCAACAGATCGAGAGGAGATTGAACCAGATGCATGGGAGATTGAACCAAATGCAGGGGAGATTGAATAGATGCAGGGGATATTGAACCAATAGATCGAGAGGAAATTGAACCAAATGAAGGGTAGATTGAACCAAATGAAGGGTAGATTGAACCAAATGAAGGGGAGATTGCACCAAATTCATGGGAGATTGAAGCAATTTATTCATTGGAAGTAGAGTTCAAAAGTAAAGGAATTACACAAGAGGATATTGAAGAAATGATGCCAATGCATTTTGAACCGTATGAACCAATGAATCGAAACATGGTTGAACCAATTTTATGATAGACACGTGATTCATTTGATGCAGAGAAAAAGAACAAAGGGAACAAATGGAAGAAGCTGATGGTGGACTCCGAGAATATTCTAGCCAGGATCACCCGAAGCAAGGTGGTGAACTCCGAGATTATTCCAGCGAAAAACACTAGGAGAAAGAAAAAAATGAATTTGAATTTGAATGATGAATTTGAACTACTATCAACGTTTGTATTGAATTTGAACTACTGTCAATGTTTGTGACGCTTCCAAGTTTGTATGTTGGATAACCCCATAATGTATGTGTTATTGCAAGTTTCTATTGTCATGCACCTAGTTGCTTAGCATTGCTCAGCTTTTGCCCTTGTCATGTGGTCAACACATGGGGTTTAGCTAGTTCATGGCTTAAACCATAGCAAACATTGACCAATTGATTCCAAATTTGGCACACTTGTGTATCCTGGATTGATTTACCATATGAATTGGAAATTTTGGATTTACTTGTAATCAGCCACATTTTTATTTTTTAAGTGAGTAAATTCAAATAAATGGTTTTAGGGTTAGTTTAATTCAAAAAAGAAGTCAAAACATAGTGCAACCTTCGCATGGAGTCTTGTTATGTTAACTAAAGCCTAGCATGAATAATAAAGGAAAAGGAAATAAAGAGAAATGCACTTCTCCCTTAAACCACTTCTTGGAATGACCTACTAGCTATGAAGATGCATGGCATTCTACTCAGTCAACTTCCAAGATAACCCATCCCAAAACATACTTTGCCTAAATGAGGCCAAATTTCGCACACTTGTGTATCTTTGAGTTGCAAACAATATAATGTCTGCCAAGATGGATAATTTTGTTCAAATAACACATTTTCCATTTGTTATGCCAAAAGCTTGAATTTCCCTTAGTCATTTTTTTATCTAAGCGCCCTTGTTTTCCTTAGCTCTACTCAGTTTCCCCCCCCCCCCCCCGCTAAAGTTTTCCTCCGTTTTCTCCTCTCGCTAAAGCTTTCCTCACTTTCCCCTCTGTCATGTCTCAGTTTGGCTAGCGCTCTGATTGGTCAAGATGTATGTCACACGGATCTTGGCCAACCATCATTGGATACATCATGATCCGACGGGCTGGAGGTCTCTCTCTCCCGATGGGCGCACCTAATCTTGTACGGTGAGGAGAGCCCGACATGCTGGATGTCTCTCCCTCCATTTCCCTATCGCACGTATACGAACCGCATCAACTAGCGCTCAATTTGGATGCGCTCTGATTGGTCGAGATGTATGTAACACGGATCTTGGACAATCACCATTGGATATATCATGATCCGATGGGCTAGAGGTCTCTCCCTCCCTTTCCCTGTCGCACGTATACCAACCGCATCTTGCTCCCCTCCTATCGATGTACGGTGGCGTGGACCTACACGTGGTGGTCGAAACGGCTTGCGGCGGCATGGATCTAAGCATAGCTACTAGAATAGCGTGCGGCGGTGAGGATCTAACCGTCTAAATTTTTTTCTCTGTCTGTCTCACTTCCGTTCACATCCTTAGATCTGTTGCTGATGAAAGACACTGATGGAAGCCATCATCCGCAACATCAGTGCAATGGCGGTGGTGCCGACAGTGGCCATCGATGAAAGACACCAATGGAAGCCATCATTCGTTCACATCTACGATTGTGGTGCCGATAGTGGTCATCAATGCAACGACGGTCGAATCCATCATCCGCAACATCACTACGACGATGCAGATCAAGTCCTCGTGAGCCGAAGCTATGGGAGACAGGCCGCGGCCATGGCTGGCATGTCGAGGTGCATTCGACGATGAATGCCGGATGGGAGCACTTTGCCCGTACTTCTTGGAGTACACATACGGCAGGGAGGGCGACTAGCTCACCGTCCACTTAAAATTGGGACAAATTTAAGCCCAATTTGAACCAAAATTACGCGACTTAAAATATATGTATGATTTGAATAAATTTGACATGTATTTGAGCCGTGAGACCGGTGGATATGCTCTAAAGCTGATTCATAAGTAGTAGTACTTGCTTTGACAATCTCCGGTGGGCTTGTATAAATTTGATCGAAATATGTATGATTTGAATCAAAATTGATATGTATTTGAAAAGTGAGGATGGTGGATATGCTCTAAAGCTGATTCATAAGTAGTACTCCCTCCTACCCAAATTAGTTGATTTAGATTTAACTAGATTCGATTGTATCTTGAGGAATTTGAGTCAACTAACTTGGATTGACAATCTCATCCACTAATTTGGAACGGGCAATGAATGTTGCTGCCAATGCTGCAACTCTACATGGCAGCCACGATGGCAGCGACAGAACAGTCAAAACTGATAGGCCCCAACTTGACCCTCTAGGCATTTCGCACGCTAACTATGGGCATATACATCCAATGGCAAGCAACTCGGGCCCTGCAATGCATTCTCTCGACAACTTTGGGACTGCTAGATCCAATGGCAAGCAACTCGGGTACCACAATGCATTCTCTCGACCACTTTGGGAGCCCGAGATCCAATGGCAAGGAACTCGGGCACCGCAATGCATTCTCTCGACAACTTTGGGACCGCAAAGTGACTAAATTAGCAGGAACTCACAACCATCTATTGAATAACAATTCTACTCTCTAAATTAGCTATCTATTCAAATAATCATTACACGTGCCACCCTTTAGCACAACCGCATACTGTAACTGCTAGGACGCAGATGACAACTACTAAAACTGCCCACATGAATCTACTATCCCCCCTCTTCACTGGAAGTTCTTGTTTTAGATTTTCTACGACTTGATCAGATATGGTAAGATCAACCTCAGGTGTCAACTTCTATTTGTGAATAAGCTCTGAATTCTTCCTTGATAGTACGCTTCATCTCGAATATCAACAGGTTTTTACAGGCCAATTCATCACCTAACTTGGCAACCATCTCCTCCAAATCCATCCTATGGCTAGACCACTGAGTTGATTCATCTTGGTACGCAATGTACCATGGATCATCGGCCTGCATAGCACACTGTAACAATCCCAAAACAAACTAAATTGGAATCAATCCGACAGGCCATGTCAGCACTTCAAATTTAACGGTAGTATAAAGAGAAGGAGCTACATGCACTTCCGACATGGTAGGAGAAGGAGAATTTGTCCACGACATGAACGATTCCCCAACCTCACCGATGTACCTGCTATGACCAAACATTGAGGACTAATTTGCACCTATAATATCGAGGAAATTAGGGAACCGAATCGATTAGGGTGGGCGGAGCAGGAGCGGAGGTCTTAGAAAGCACTACTAGCAATTTCTGCGACTGTTTGTCGAGCTATGGCGGCAGAACCAAATCCCGGTCGCCGTGGGCGGCGGGCCTGCCTGCGGTCGGTACTGCCCCAACGTACAATGTGTGCGGACGAAACAGGTGCCAGAGCCATGGTTGAGGTGCAGCGTGACAGTCCGTCTGATACCGCCTTAGGACATATCCGGCGACGCGCCGATGATGGTTGCTTTGTACGCCGGTGGGATAGGAGCTGCTCGGGGCTAGGGCTAGGAGCGGATGAGGGAGAGAGCCGACATGTCATACATGACCCCACCTATAAATTATTTCATATTTGCCAATTTTGCATATCTTCCAAACTTTTTCTTTGAAATTTGCATACTTGTCACATGATCACCACATGCCAGTGACACACAAAATGGCAAATATGCAAGTTGCAAAGTAAAACGTGGCAAATATGCAAATCCCCCCTCCAGCCCCACATGATGGCCCCACCAATCATTGGCTACGATGGCCCCACAGAACAGCTCCACACAGCGCCCCCATCATTCATTGGCTTCGATGGCCCCACAGAACGGCCCCATTTGTCATTGGATGCACCGATCACACAATCATGAAAACGAGGCCCACAAGTCAGCGAGAGACGGATGGCTGGTCCGCCGTGTATCCTAGCCCCACCTGTCAGCATGTAATGGTCGAGGCGACGTAACGTAACGCTCAATGCAGGACCCGCCCAACACGGTCCCACCTATCAGCATGTAATGGTTAAGCCTTTGACCTGGCGGCATCCCCCGTCCGAGCGCATGTTAGAGTTTCGGAATGGAGGGACGGGAAAAGTGAGAAAACACTAAACGGCTAGGGAAAACTGAGTAGAACTAACGAACCAGGGGAATGAAAATAGAAATCCCTAAAATAAAAGTAAAATTAGGGGAGTTGTTCAGGATTCCTACAAGTGAGAAGTTAGGCACAGAGATAAACAGTTCATGGTAATAGTGAATGTGCAAAGTGGATAAAAGTGAGATAAGTGATTGTGATACTTCTTATTCATATGTGAGTAGCCAAGCAACCCATATACTGATGAGGACTCCTCTTGGTAGATTCTTCCCAATCCCAATGATCTGTTTGTCTATTACCACAGTGTCGTTGTATTGGGAACGGCAGTACCTAAGTAGGTTAGATAGAGGTGTGGGGACTAGCAGGGAAGCTATCGATAGTGTCCACATGCGGGATTGGATACAAGCAAGTGTAGCTGGACACAGGAAGTGCCTAGGTTCAGGGCCCTCGTGATGAGGTAAAGCTCCTACTCCTGCCGATCTGACTATGAGTGAAATACTGGCTACAAGCGCTCCTCGAGTTGTATTCTCTAGATACTGCCTTAAATTCACTGAGACCAACCCTTTATACTGAGGCCTTGCCTCTCCTTATATAGGCAGAGAGGCAACGGTCTCACTGGCCAGTCCGGCTGGCAGGCCCCACAGGCGGGTCCCAGCCGGCTGGACATCTACAGTACTCGGTACACTTACGTCTCATCAGAGTACGAGCGGTAAGGTCGTCGTGGGTACAGTGAACGCCGTGCGAGCCTATCGTCAGCATCTGGCCACTGTTCCCGCATCACCCCACATAGTCTTCGGTATGGCCGAGTAGTTGCGAGTCTTGTCATCGTACTAGGGCGTACCATGCACTGTGCTGCACGTCGCTCTATCCTCCTGATTGGTTCCGGCTACGCTGATGTAGCTGGCTGCTCCTCGCTGTTCCGGCTACCGTGAGGGTGCCGGTTTGACTTGATCCTGTCCGGCTGCACTCAGCCAGCTGGACATGATCCGACTGCCATTGTTCTTGTCTGGTTGGGGTATCCGGAGGTCATCCCCCTCGACACACAGTAATGGTTAGCACATCAATTAAGGTCTTCCAACCAGATCAAGGCTTTAAACTTGATGGTTCCTTGTTATCCTCGAGTTGTACTAGCTCCTCTTTGATATCGGTCGTGTCACTCGAGGGTCGCCAATTCACTAGTAAATAAGTTCATACCTATGAGATCTCCAGATCATGTTATCAGGGCCCTTAAATTGGACAACAAGCATTAGGAAAACATAGATAGTCATTCTCATAATATAATAATCACGACACAATCACAAATAGATGTAAATATAGGAGGCAAACACATCTCACCATTGGCAGAGCCACCACCAGGTCGAGCCTGGGCAACCGACCCGGCTCATTTTTCGGGGAAAAAATTAGACACCGCTAGCTCTTGCATGCGCTAATCCCGACCGCCGTCCTCGGCCCGTCGGTCGCCCGTCCCCTCTGCTCGCCCCTGCTAGCTGCCCCCAACCACCGCCCTTGGTCGCCCGTCCCCTCTGCTCGCCCCATCGGCCGTCCATCCTTGACCATTGCCCAGCACACGGCACACGGCCGCCCGTCTCATGCGCTCTCCCTCTGCTCTTCTCAGCCCGATGGCCGCCGCCCGCCTTCGATGGACTCCGGCGACGAGGCTGACCTGGCGCATGGATTGAAGAAGAGGAGGCCGCTGAGGCAGCTGAAGAAGAACCAAGCAGGAGGTCATATATTAGTCTTGAGTTTTGATACGTATTTGTCTAGTAATTAATTACTAGTGTAAAATCTTTCCTCATAGTTTGTTTTCTTTTCATTATTGTAGGCAAATGTTCTGGAAATCTTTGATCTAGCAAATGTGGTTACCGATCCGGAATTCGGAGACCAATTGAGTCATATGGTACCCCTGAAATTAGAGATAAAATGCGATGGGCATATTTTTCGATAGGTCATAATCGTCTAGTTGGTCATAATTATCCCAAAAATTTGGATAGGCGGTCATTTCTAGATGCATGGTATAGCAAGTATGATTGGTTAGAGTATAGTGGGAGAAGGATGCTGCATTTTGTTTCCATTGTTTTCTTTTCAAGTCTTCAAGCAATGGTAACCACTTTGGATCGGATGTTTTCACAAAGTCGGGGTTTACAAATTGGAAGAAAGCATCGGAAAATTTCAAGGGTCACGTAGGTGGACCAACGAGTTTTCACAACAATGCAAGAAATAGTTGTGAAGATTTCAGAAATAAAAAGAAAAGTGTTGCATATGCTCTTGTTTGTCATGAAGAAAAATCACATATTGAATATGAGATTCGTTTGAGGGCGGTTGTGGGTGTTGTCAAATTTCTACTTGACCAAGGTCTAGTTTTCGTGGGCATGATGGGTCTCGTGATGTATCGGTTAAAGAGCAAATGGTTGTGATGGTGAGATTAGTCATACTCTCACAATTCGTTCTCATACTCCCACAACTCAATTATCATACTCTCACAATTCTTATATGTTATTGCTTGTAGGTTTGTGAACCAAAAAGGAGAGATCATGGAAAGATTGCTTGGTGTTTATGGGGAGCTACATGGTTTAAAAACATTGGTATTGGTCGACAACCCTTATGCTTTTTATGTGCATTATTTTGCCCACCAACTACAATTGGTGGTTCTGGCGGTTGTGAAAGGGGTTCTTCCAGTTGGTCAGTTCTTTGGTCACTTAAACAAGATTGTTAGTATGGTGAGTGCCTTTTGTAGGAAATCTTTACCTTCAAATCTTTGTCTATGTATAAATTCTAATTTGTACATGCACAAATTTTGTAGGTGAGTGCCTCTTGTAGGAAAAAGGATGCATTGTTGCAATTGCATTATGTGGGATTCAGTGGTTAAAGCACTATGCAGTGTTTCTCATGACGGGACAGATGCCGAGGAGAAAGGTATGGCTTTAGGTTATATCATATACATGGAAACCTTTGAATTTGTTATTATCTTGCATTTGATGATTCGATTTCTTGGTATAACAAATGGTTTGTCAAATGCATTACAAGCCAAGGATCAGAACATAGTGAGTGCTATGAATATGATTGTCCCATTGAAAAGTGCATTGCAAAAATTGAGAGATGATGGATGGGAGCCTCTACTGCTTGTTGCTACTAACTTTTGTTGTGCATGCAACATTATGGTACCGAATATGGATGATAACATTGCAGCTAGGGGTTACCCAAGGAGCTCAAGCAAGATGGTTACTTGCTTGCATCATTACAAGGTAGAAATCTTCAATGAGGTGCTTGACAAAAACATAGTTGAGATGAATCATAGATTTTCTGAAACTTCTACACGCCTAATATTGTGCACTTCATGCCTTGATCCTACATACCGATTCAACAGCTTTGACAATGATATGCCGGTTGATCTTGAAACCATATACTCTGCTTATTTCTCTTTACATGATTCTTGTCTATTGGTTGATGAACTGAACATATATGTTGATGTCATGAAGAGAACTCCTGAATTCATAGCTTGTGATAGTTTGAGTGATCTTGCTCTCAAGATGGATTAGAAAAGATATCATTTGACATTTCCATTGGTCTATCGCCTTATTACACTAGATTTGACATTGCATGTGGCAACAACATCAGTTGAGAGGGTTTTCTCGGCCATGAAGATTATAAAATCAGATCTTCGAAACAAGATACGGTATCATTGGCTCAATGATTTGATGATTTGCTATGTTTAGAAAGAGATATTTACACAAATTGATGACAATAAGATTATGCTTCATTTTCATGCCAACAGTAACCGTAGAGGTCATCTTCCTCATGGATTTCGACTTCCCAACATGGAATCAACTTAATGGTATGATTATCTTCTCAAAATGTAGCACTTTCGTATGTAGTTCTTGTTTTTTAGTCAGTTTGTACTTCTACTCGGTGAAATGTGACAAATGAATCTGTTTGGACCATCTTTTGTTGATTACATTCGATTTTTTGCCAAAAAAAATTAGAACTTATTTGTTCGACCCGGCTCAGTTCGAATCCTGGCTCCACCACTGCATCTCACCAATCCCCTACATCTCCCACGCCTATGGGAATTTACTCAGACATGAGAGAAAGATATATCAAAGGCATAATCATATTGCAAATGGAAATCATGTCAACTTTACCGTAGAAAGACACAATACCATTTAAGATCAATCAAGTACAAGAAAAAGGGGAATAGAGGTTCAAACCCTAATCTTACAATTATGAATCTCTCTCAGTACAAGTGGGAATGATGGTGGAGTTGATGATAGAGAGGTTGGGGATCGTCGAAGGATGAGGTGGTGTTCTTCTCCTTCTTCAGATCTAATCTCCTCTACTCTTGGACTATTTGTGGTGGCTGTGTTCGTATTTTTTCGCTCCTCCCTTCACGGAAGTTGCTTGTATTGATATAACAGAGAAAAAGGAAGGTTGTACGGATGGACCGTACAGGCAGCCTCTGACCATACCAGTGGTCGTTATGGGCTCTGGATGCCTCAAATGAAAGGGTCTTCAGTTGGGGATTTGCTCTCAGATCTTCCATAAGTGTTCAATACCTGAAAACCAATACAACAAAATAGGGTTTCACTAACTTGCGATGTGATCATTAGTAAAAAGGTCAAAACCAACAAAACCCGGTGAAAACCAATGGAAACTCCTTGATAAAAAGTGTTAAAATTTGGAGCTATCAGTTATATATATATGTGAATAACCATCTCGCAAAATGCAAGACACACTAAGAGGTCCTCAACCTCAAATTAATTACAGATAGTTCTAATTCTAATAAGTATAGTAGATCAATGTAAAAGGAGAAGTATCACTGTCCATCAGCATCCAGTATGCCTCCAATGCGCCATGTCCCTTGTATCCTCCACGTAACGCTCATGTAGACGGTCCTGTTTTTTAAAACAAGAACAAGTATTAGTATACTTGGTGAAACTTTCATAAGTGGTTTTGTGAGAAACACATTTATAAATTGTATATCACATATACCTCTCTATCGATGATCTCACCATCAATGGGCTCTACCTTCATAGTTCTCAACTGCTGCAAGAACATATGAAAATTGAGCAATTCACATCTCATCACATAGCCATGGACGACCTATTTGTAGTTGGAAGGTAGCGAACACAACACCCCATCTATCCCAAATTGGTCTTCCTTCTAGTAGTCAACCTCATATGCAAGACGTGCATAGAGTTTATGCATGATCCCCAAGTGGCTAACCAAGCACGTGTTTTCTTCCATCTTCTGGGAAAGAAACTTATCCAATTGATTGAATCTCAAAATCCTGACTTGCTCTATGAACATAGCCTTTATTCCATTGATCATATAAAATGGCCCGGTCTTTGGGAATTGCTCTTGTAGCTCAAGCACCAGGGTCCATCGTATGGTCTTTGAGACGTAGATGAATAAGTCATGATGATTGCAAAATGCTTATTCATCATCCTCACTTGTATCATCATCTAGAAGCTCTCCCCATGGTTCTGAAATGGTGAAGAGTGGGTCGTAAGTGATGAGAACCTCCCTTAGGCATACATACCAGTCTATGAAGTTGGACCCATCTAACTTAAGCTTGTCCTCTAGAGACAACATTCCACACATTCTATATGCTGACTACAGCGACATGATCTACAAAAAAATTTGCAATACATAAGACTAATGTTCATGACATGAATTCTAATGTATAATCATATCATAGCTAGAACTCCCACTAAAACTATTATCCCTATGATAGTTTTAGGGATTATACGATCCCTTTACACAATGTGTCGTTGTATCGGGAACGGTAGTACCTGAACAGGCTAGATAGAGGTGTGGGAAAATGGTAAGGAAGCTCCCGACGGTGTCCGCGGGCGGGATTGGATACAAGCAAGTGTAGCATGACATAAGAAATACCCATGTTCGGGGCCGTCGTGTGGAGGTAACACCTCTACTCCTGCAATCTGACTATTAGAGATGTCTGGAATACAATCTGATCCTCGAGCTCTATGAACTATCTAGCTACTCAAATGCCAACCCTTGCTACGAGAGCCTTGTCCCCCCTTATATAGGTTGGGGGAGATCTTACTGGCCAGGCCGGCTGGTCATCAATAGTACAGAGTAGTGGCAGGTCTCGTCGAGAGTACGCGACGTGCGGGTCATCGTTGGCACAGTGAACACCGTGCGAACCTGGCGTCAGCACCCGGCCACTGTGCCCCCGTCAGCCACAAAGTCTTCGGCATGGTCTCGTAGTGGTGCGTCTTGTCACCAGTGCGTAACGTGCACTGTGCAGCACGTCACCCTGCCTCTGTCTTGATTGTGTCTAGCTACATCCGTATAGCCGGATTAGCGTCTTGCCGCCATTCCTTGTACCAGCTACCGGCTGGTAGCCGGAACCACGCGGCCATGTCTGGCTAGGATCTGCTAGCTGACCGTGAGCTGTATGCCTTTATTTTGTCCAGCCAGGCTACCCGGGGGTCATCCCCCCGACACTAGCCCCCGAGCACGTGCATTTCGCCCTTAGGTGAAATGTGCGGGCGCTCCTTCTTGCTTTTGAATTTTCATCCGGCTACAGGCTAACGGTTGCACTGCCCGTGACGTTAGTGCTCATGCCGGCCACGTGCACACACGCCATCTTTGTGCTACCGCCCGCAGCGTCGTGTCCCATCGCACGTCACCTAGGGAACTTCTGCTTGTCGCTTTGGTTTCCGCCCCGAGATCCTCTGTGTGCACGGTCCTTCACACAGGATCCGGAGCCATTGGTGGGGTTGTGGCACGGCCCAGGGTTGCCCTCCCCCGGGGTTAAATACCGCCCGGGGGAGCAGTTCTCCCCATCCCGCATTCTCCCTTCGCCATCTCCGTCCTCGCGCGCTCTGCCTGGCTTGCTCTTCCCTCGCCCGCTCACTGCCGAGAACACCGCGCCACCCGCTTGAACTCGCTGTCTCGCAAGAGACACGGGCCCCTGCTTCTCAGCGCCCATAGGGATGGTCGACAAGGAGGTGATGGAGTCTGACCGTGGCGCCTGGTGCAGTTCGTCAGTGACGGAGCACCACATCACGAAGTATCACGCGCCGCAGGTTCTGCCACTGGAGTCAGAGGTGGCGGTGCGCCTCGCGCCGCCGGAGGAGGAGTCATCGCCCCCCTTAGGAGGGGGAGCGGGTGATCTTCTTGTCCCATCTCGCACGCGGTTTTGCCCTTCCAGCGAACCCCTTCCTCCTCACCTTTCTTGACTTCTTTGATCTTCGTCTCCACCACCTCGGCACCAACCCCATTAGCATTCTTGTGCACTTCGCAACCTTCTACGAGTGCTACCTCAGGATCCAGAAGGATCTCAGGATCTTCTGCCGACTATTCCGTGTCTAGCCGTAGGTCCAGTTCGCCCATGGCCTGCTGGTCCCCTATGGCAGTGCCTCCATCTATTCCCGTGTGCATACCGGCTACCTAAAGTTCAAGCTTCACGACACAGTCTGACTATGGCAGCAGTTGTATTTTTACATCCGCAATGTCACCGATGTTGATCGGATCAACCTGCCGGCCTTCCAAGATGTGGAATCCAGCCGGGAGAACTAGGACTAGAAGTTCTACAACGAGAAGGCGGAGTCAGAGGAGATGCTGTAGTGGATGAGGTCACTCGTCATCGCCAGCCTAACCGACCTGGACATCACGCTTTCTTGGATGTCTCATCTGATGATGACATTGCAGCAACGGGCGCACAAGATGTGCTTTTACTTTGGCCGGCTAGATCCGACCTGGCTCTCCCGCCGCGACCCCTACTTCCACAACCTCAAGGAGTGGGTGTGGACGATCATGAAGGAGAAGCTCGTGGAGGGCTAAAAGTTCGGGTTGGCCCCGTATACACGCGAGAATCATGCGCCCCGGGTAAGTTCTCCGGTCGTCCGTTTTTCGTCTCTTGGGGTGGGTGTTTCATCTGCCTAACTTTGTTGCCGTTTTCCTGTTGGTAGCACCTTCCTTGCATCATCCAGGAGGAGGGTGAGACTCCCCTCCAGGTCTTCACGGCCAACCTTCCGGAGTCGTGCACACGGCGATCTAGCGAGGAATCTGACAATGATGTTGACGTCTTCCCCAACCGGAATGACAAGCCGGAGCACGACCCCCACGCGCCGGTTGTTGAGGAGGAGGAGGCCGCCCCGGCTATCGAGCCTAGCCTGCGCTGGACGGCGGATGGTGACTCTAGCCGGTCCGCTGTGGGAGGAAGCGGATCCAGCTAGCCCATGGTGGAGGAATGATACGTCCATTGTGCATCACTATTTTATGTCTTAATTCACTATTATTCATTGATATATTTCATATTGAGAGGTGATACTTATGTTATTTCATCTATTTTTGCATGGTTGATGACTTTTGGAGCTTGGACCGATGCAGTCAGGATTCTGATGGAAAAGGTGCTGTTTGGAGGCAAAATTCGCGAAGATCAGAAAATCCGGGAAAATATACGGAAAATCTTATTTTTCCAGAAGACTAAGGATGCCAGAAGATGGAGTGGAGATGGGCCAGAGGGGGCCCACA
Organism: Avena sativa; assembly: GCA_916181665.1. Taxonomy (NCBI): domain Eukaryota; kingdom Viridiplantae; phylum Streptophyta; class Magnoliopsida; order Poales; family Poaceae; genus Avena; species Avena sativa. Next base: position 420,629,556 of record OV702290.1, read on the forward strand.
CCACCCCCTGGCGCGGGCAGCCCTAGGCCGCGCCTGGAGGTGGTGTGGCCACCCTGGCCCACTCCAGCCTCTCCCCTCTGGCTTATATCATCCTCCCGAAACGCTAAGACTGGGAGAGCAACCACAAAAAGATTCTGCCGCCTCTGCAGGGCGGAAAACACCGAGAGAGAAAGATCGCTCCGGCAGACAGATTTCTACCGGGGGAATTCCTTCCCGGAGAGGGGAGATCGTCGCCATCAACACCACCATCAAGCTGGACTTCATCGGGATCATCATCATAATCACCACCATCATCATCACCATCAGCACCCTCATCACCATCTCCATATTGTTGTAACAATTGAGTTGAATCTTGCATTAGTTCATAGGGGAAACTGGTGTTGATTACTCTTTGTAGTTGATTCTATTGAGTGAACCATTGAATTATTGTTTATGTTCATATTGTTATACATCATTATTCCATCTTTGATCATGACCCATATGATGTCTAGTGAGTAGTTCGTTTTGTTCTTGTGGACATGGGAGAAGTCATGTTGTTAGTAGTGGAGTTGTGTTGAGAAAGATTCAATAGATTGTTATTTAAGTTGTGGTGTACTTTTCTAGTGGTGTCATGTGAACGTCGACTACATGACACTTCACCTATATGGGCCTAGGGGAATGCATTGTGTATTTGGCTACTAATCGTAGGGGTTGCCGGAGTGACAGAAACCTGAACCCCCGTTAGGAAACCATTGCACAAGGGACGTAAGGGTCTTAGAGTTTTAAGTTGTGGTTAGGTTTCTACCTTAATTACTTTCTTGTACTTACGGATGTTTACAAGGGGTATAATCACAAGTTGGGTTCGACCCTCTTACTTATCCAAAATACTGCGATACACCCCCTATACTTGTGGGTCATCAAGACTATTTTCTGGCGCCGTTGCCGGGGAGTGAAGCGCTATTGGAGAGTGGAACTGGTAAAGGAAACTTCTACTGTGAGTATTGTTTACTTCTGTTAGTTGCTTTATTTTCGTTATGGATAATTCGCTGAGTTACTTATTTGGTAATGCTACTACCACTGCTAAGGTAGTAGATAAGCCACCACCTGCTGAGAATGATGTTTTCAAAATACCTACAAGAATTATTGATCGTGTTATGGATAACTACTATGTTGGGGATGGAACTGTCCATCTCGGTGATCATTTACTCTTTATACACGAATTATGCGGGTTGTTCAAGTGTGCAGGTATTACTACAGATCAAGTTAAGAAGAAGTTATTCTCATTATCACTGAAAGGAAGAGCTGAGGAATGGTATAAGCTGCTGAAGAATGGTCAAGCTCTGGAATGGGAGGAAATAGTGCCTCTCTTTTATTCAAAGTTTTATCCTCCTAGTGAGATTCATAAAGATCGGAATCAAATATACAACTTTTGGCCTCTTGATGGAGAGAGTACAACTCAAGCTTGGGGGAGATTGAAGTTATTAATGCTCAAATGTCCCATTCATGAGCTCCCCAACAATATTATTATCAACAACTTTTATGCAAGGCTCCCTCTACATGATAAAGATTTATTGGATGCTTCTTGTGCTGGATCATTCACTCGCATGAAAAAAGAAGCTAAATGGGATCTTCTGGACCGTATTCAAGATAATGCTGAAGCTTGGGAGAATGACAAAGGTAGAAAGTCAGGTATAAATTATGATTATGAATGCATTGAATCTTTTATGAGAACTGATGACTTTCAAAATATTAGTAATGTTTATGGTCTTGATTTGCAAGTTATTATGAATTGCTTTAGAGCTTTTGCTTCCTATATCGAAATTCCAAAAAGGGGATGGAATAAATACCATGCACCTTACAGAGATATTGTTAACTATGCTCCTATTGGAAGTGCTGAGTATTGCATTATTGATCCCATCTTACCCGAACCTTATACCGAGAAGATTCCCTTCCCCGAAAAGGTAAAGGACCATCCTATGATAACTAATGTAATCACCAAAAGTGAAAAGAGAACTGTAAAACCTGATGAACAAATAAACATTGAACCTATGGTAGCAATTGTGAAAGACCTTTTCACTAAAAGCGTAGAAGATGGGCACATAGTCTTTTGTGAGGATGCTTCTAATATTGTTTCACATCCTAATAGAACAAAAAAGGCTAGTGTTCCTGTGCTTTCTGTTAGAATTGGTGATCATTGCTATTATGGTTTATGTGATCTTGGTGCAAGTTCCAATGCTATTCCTTATGAGCTCTATAGAGAAATTATGCATGAAATCAGTCCTTGCGAGTTGGAAGAGATTGATGTGGTTATTCACCTTGCTAATAGAGAGACCATCTCTCCAATTGGTATTGTACGAGACATGGAAGTTCTTTGTGGTAAGATTAAGTACCCTGCTGATTTTCTAGTACTTGGTTCAGCTGCTAGTAAAACTTATCCTATCATTTTTGGTAGACCTTTCTTGAGTACTTGTGGAGCTATTATTGATTGCAAGAGGGAGAAAATCTTGACTAAATTTGATGGGGAATCTTATGAGTTTAATTTTTTGAAATTTGCTAAAGAACCTTGCGAAGAGGAAACCCATAATGAGGATTTTAGAGTTGAACAACTTGCTTCTATTTCTCTTGCTCCTAACAATGCTTTGCAGCAATTTATGGAAGATCATGAAAGTGAAATCTTCATGGAAGAAAGGAATGAGATTGACAGGATTCTCCGTGGTCAACCTAAGATGCTTAAGCATGACTTGCCTGTAGAAGACTTGGGTACCATGATGCCACCTAAAAAAGATCCGGTTTTCGATCTAAAACCTCTCCCTGATGATCTTAAATATGCTTATATTGATGATAAAAAGATATATCCTGTTATTGTTAGCGCTAAACTTTCAGGGAAGGAAGAAGAATGGTTATTGGAGGTTTTGAGGAAACACCGAGGAGCTATGGGCTATACTCTGGATGATTTAAAAGGGATTTCACCTACTATATGTCAGCATTCTATCAACATAGAACCAGATGCGAAGCCAGTAGTGGAGCACCAACGACGTTTAAATCCTAGGATGAAGGAAGTGGTAAGGAATGAGGTATTGAAACTCCTTGATGCTGGTATTATTTACCCTATTGCTGATAGTGAATGGGTTAGTCCTGTTCATTGTGTTCCAAAAAATGGAGGTATTACCGTTGTTCCTAATGATAATGATGAGCTTATTCCTCAAAGAATAGTAGTAGGCTATAGGATGTGCATTAATTTTAGAAAGTTCAATAAAGTTACTAAGAAAGATCGTTACCCGCTTCCTTTTATTGATCAAATGTTGGAAAGGTTGTCTAAAAAGACCCATTTTTGTTTTCTTGATGGTTATTCTGGTTTCTCTCAAATTGCTGTTAAACAACAAGATCAAGAAAAAACTACTTTTACTTGACCTTATGGAACTTATGCTTATAGACGTATGCCTTTTGGTTTATGTAATGCTCCTGCTACTTTCCAAAGGTGCATGTCTGCTATCTTTCATGGTTTTTGTGAGGAAATTGTAGAAGTGTTCATGGATGACTTTTCTGTCTATGGAACTTCTTTTGATAATTGTCTGCACAACCTTGATAAAGTTTGCAGAGATGTGAAGAAACTAATCTTGTTCTTAATTGGGAGAAATGCCACTTCATGGTTAATGAAGGGATTGTCCTTGGGCATAAAGTTTCTGAAAGAGGCATAGAAGTTGATAGAGCTAAGGTTGAGGCAATTGAGAAGATGCCATGTCCAAGAGACATCAAAGGTATTCGTAGTATCCTTGGTCATGCTGGTTTTTATAGGAGGTTTATTAAAGACTTTTCTAAGATATCAAAACTCCTCACTAATCTTCTTCAAAAAGATGTACCCTTCGTTTTTGATGATGATTGTAAGGAAGCTTTTGAAACTCTTAAGAAGGCTTTAACTACATCCCCTATTATTTAACCACCTAATTGGAGTTTATCTTTTGAAATAATGTGTGATGCTAGCGATTTTGCTGTAGGGGCTGTCCTTGGGGAACATATTGATAAAAAGTTAAACGTTATCCATTATGCTAGTAAGACTCTAGACGCTGCTCAAAAGGAATTATGCTACTACTGAAAATGAATTTCTAGCTGTTGTTTTTGCCTGTGATAAGTTTAGGCCCTATATTGTAGACTCAAAAGTCACCATTCATACTGATCATGCTGCTATTAAATATCTTATGATGAAGAAGGATGCTAAGCCTAGGCTTATTAGATGGGTGCTGCTTTTACAAGAGTTTGATCTACATATAGGAGATAGGAAGGGTGCTGAAAACCCTGTAGCTAATAATTTATCTCGTTTGGAAAACATCTCTTTTGACCCTATGCCTGTTAATGATAGTTTCCCAAATGAACAGTTAGCTGCAATAGGGGTGAGCCCGCGAGGGAGCCCTTGTTACGCTGATTATGCTAACTTTATTGTCTCCGAGTATTTGCCTCCAACTTCTACAACTCAGCAAAGAAGAAAGTTCTTCTATGATTTGAGGCATTATTTTTGGGATGACCCACACTGATACAAAGAAGGAATGGATGGTATAATGCGAAGATGTGTTCCAGAATATGAACAAAAGGAGATATTGCATAAATGTCATGGTAGTGCTTATGGAGGACATCACGTAGGAGATAGAACTGCACAAAAGGTGCTACAATCAGGTTTCTACTGGCTTACCCTTTTTAAAGATGCAAGAAAATTTGTTTTATCTTGTGATGAATGTCAGCGTGTTGGTAATATTTCTAGACGCAATGAAATGCCTATGAACTACTCTCTAGTTATTGAACCTTTTTATTGTTGGGGATTTGACTTTATGGGTCATTTCCCTCCTTCGAAAGGTTACACTCATATTCTTGTTGTCGTTGATTATGTTACTAAGTGGGTAGAAGCCATTCCTACAAAGAGTGCTGATGGGGAGACTTCCCTAAAAATGCTTAAGGATGTTATCTTTCCTAGGTTTGGGGTGCCTAGGTATCTCATGACTGATGGGGGTTCTCATTTCATTCATGGGGGTTTTAGGAAAACCCTTGCTAAATATGATGTTAATCATAGAATTGCTTCAGCTTATCACCCCCAAACTAGTGGGCAAGTAGAGTTATCAAATAGAGAAATTAAATCTATCTTGCAAAAGACTGTTAATAGGTCTAGAAAAAACTGGGCTAAGAAGTTGAATGATGCTTTATGGGCTGATAGAACTGCTTACAAAAATCCTATGGGAATGTCTCCTTATAAAATGGTTTAAGGGAAAGCTTGTCTCCTACCCTTAGAATTAGAACACAAAGCTTACTAGGCAGTTAAAGAACTAAATAGAGATTGTAAGCTCACTGGTGAGAAAAGATTATTTGACTTAAGTTCTTTAGGTGAATGGAGGAGTGAAGCCTATGAAAATGCTAGGCTCTTTAAGGAAAAAGTTAAAAGATGGCATGACAAGCGAATACTTAAGAGAGAATTTCATGTTGGTGAGAAAGTTCTATTGTATAGGTCTCGTCTCAGATTTTTTGCAGGTAAGCTACTATCAAAATGGGAAGGACCTTTCATCATTGAAGAAGTATACCGTTCAGGAGCAATAAAAATTTCTTCTCTAAAAGATAATACTACACAAGTAGTGAATGGACAGTGACTCAAACACTATATTGCTGGAGATACTTACAATGAAGATGTTGATGCCTTTCAAGTTATAACTCCAGAGAAATTCATCGAGGACCAAATTCAGAGACCTACAGAGTCTGTTTTCAAATAGGTAATAGTTCTGGTAAGAAAATTTCCGTGAAAATATAATACAACTATATTTTTGCAGTTTTCAGTCGATAAGGAAAGTTATGAAGCAAAAAAGGGACGAAACCGGACCTAGGGTGGCTCACACCACCCTGTGGCGCGGGCCCACCCCTGGCTGCGCCACCAGGTGGGGAGGCCACTCCGGACTTTGCATCCAACTCGTTTTCTCCTAGTACCTTCCTTTTGATATGAAACTTCGTAATATATAACCCCCGGATCTTTCGAGGTTCATATATCGTGTTTTCGTCGTGTTTTTCTTTCGATCTGTTTCTACCAGGACATACTCTTTGAAGGCTTAGAAGCACAATGGTGTCCGCCAAGGATAAAGGGAAGGAGCCCATGGAGGAAGACCCCGGGAAGGAGAAGGAGACCAAGAGTGAAGGTGAAGAGGAGCAAGGACAACATCCGCACACCGGCACTACCATTGCAAGCATTGGAGTGGTGGCAAACCCAGCCATTGGAGGGAAGCCTCCTCATCACTGTTCAGATCCCTGGTCACTTCCTCCACGCACCAAGAATCCTTTCCATACCCTTATCCATGAGCATCAATACTAGAATATGCCCAAAGGGAAATTACCCTCCAATTGGGATTTGCCTCGTTCTAGCCATGCAGGAAAAGAAGACTTCAAGGAGGAAGAGTGGGGAAAGAATAGCAAGAGCTAGAATTCTCAACACGACATGATCACGAGCCGCATTGAGCACAACTCGTTGTTGATTCGTACTCTCACCTTCGAGATTGAGGACTTGGGGAAATTGATCAAAGATCTCATCAAGAGGATACCACCACCGAAGGAGTAATTCGTCATCAGGTTTGGCATCCCCATGGTTTGTTCCAAGCTTGGGGAGTGCCGCGGTATCATATCACTATCTTCTATCTTTTTACCTTTTTAGTAGAGTCATATCATGAATAGAGGAGTTATTATGTAGTATGGTTTGCATTATGGAAGTGTCCCCTCTCTCGTTAGATATGTATCCCTTGGTGTGAGTTTGCCGTTATGGAATATTAATGAGAAGTTCTATCATTTACTCTTTTGCATAGCTTATATTAGTTTTCAATTCGTGGTTATATGATTGATCTTGTTGTTAATATTGGTATCACTTTGGGATCATTGATTTAATTTAGTTGGTTTTGGCAAACCTGGCTCGGTCAGTAGCACACTATTTTTGAGAGTTGAATGAAAAAGATAAAAGTACTCTAAAGAAAAATTATTTTATCATCTTTCTTTCTTGATTTGCTCATAAGTCTAGTATTCTCTAGTTAAGATCTTTTGTGCTTCCAAGGAAGAGTGCATGTTTTTTTATCACTTGTATGTTTGTTTGTTTCCTTCAACTCTTATACTTGCTACCCAGCCTTGCTAGCCAAAAACTTGTACTGAGAGGGAATTCTTCTCGTGCATCCACCTCCTTAAAACCAAAACCCTTGCCATTTGTGTCCACCATACCTACCTAGTAGCATTATTGCTATTCCAAGTAAATTCTTGTTTTATCTACCTCCCAAATTAAACTTGTTATGTGAAAATTAGTGATTAAAGCTCTCACGAACTTGATGGCACACTTTACTTTCTTGCATTTAATAAACATGAACCATTGGGTCCTTCTTTGTTGCGTATATGCTTGCGCTTTATGAGTTGAAGTTAGTAGAACCATGCATCATGGGGACCGCTTTCAACACTTCATTGGTACTTGTACCTAGTTGATATCATGTTCTTTTACTTATGGATCCCGGCGGTGTGAAATAAAAGTGGAACTTGTAAGATCATGGAGTTTATATGTGTGTTAGAGAAACGCCTGGGCCGCTAGCCTAAGCCATTCCTAATCATGGTGGAAACTTGCAGCATAACTATAGTGAGCATTCTATGAAGCATACTCAATAAAAACCTATGCAAATAGCAAATAAAAAGATCGCTGAGATGCTCACTGTCTGCTTGCCTTGTCATTTTGATTATGGGATAGCTCCCGTGTCATGTGCAAGGGGTACCCCGTTGGCGGTTCTCAATGATACGCATGTATTTATAATGACAAGAGCTTGCTCGTGACTGAAGTTTAGTAGCATGAGGATCGGTACTCATAAGTAAGGGGCATGAGATTTCAACTTATAACTTGTCAAGCATATCCTCTTAGTTGTGTCACTTTTACCTTAACCACCAAAAGATGCCTATGATAGGGGCAATGAGAGCTGAAAGCTAGTAAGTATCATAATTTTTGGGAGCTCTTTATGAGACTTGTAATCCCTTCTTCCCTCTTTGAAGGGCCTTTCTTTTACTTTGTAGTTGAGTCAGTAAACCTACTCCCTTCTATATCAGCAAGTATTTTGAGTTGTTGTGTTTCATTCATTCATATGATGATTTATTCACTCATGTTTCTTATATTCCTTGTTTTGCACATTGCTCTTATCTTGATGTTTACTACTTTGAAAGCTATCACTGAAAACCAGCTATTTGTGAATTCCAGCAAATTATCAACTATTCTTTGACCAAGAGCTAAGTTTGCCATTACCAATTATGATTCACTTTATGTATCTTTATTGTGTTTCCTTTACTCATTGCAAGTTGAGTTATATAATAGTGAGTTGTCTTCTATTATGATCTATGCACTTGATGAATGTGATGCTTCTTGTCTGTATTCTTTTATTGACTCTTCACTCCATAAACCTGAGGCCATGTTTATTGAGCTCAGTTTTGGTTGGGGACAAGCGAAGTCTAAGCTTGGGGGGAGTTGATACGTCCATTTTGCATCACTATTCTATGTCTTAATTCACTATTATTCATTGATATATTTCATATTGAGAGGTGATACTTATGTTATTTCATCTATTTTTGCATGGTTGATGACTTTTGGAGCTTGGACCGCTGTAGTCAGGATTCTGATGGAAAAGGTGCTGTTTAGAGGCAAAATTCGCGAAGATCAGAAAATCCGGGAAAATATATGGAAAATCCTATTTTTCTAGAAGACTAAGGATGCCAGAAGATGGAGTGGAGATGGGCCACAGGGGGCCCACACCACCCCCTGGCACGGGCAGCCCTAGGCCGTGCCTTGAGGTGGTGTGGCCACCCTGGCCCACTCCAGCCTCTCCCCTCTGGCGTATATCATCCTCCCGAAACCGTAAGACTGGGAGAGCGACCACAGAAAGATTCCGCCGCCTCTGCGGGGCGGAAAACACCGAGAGAGAAAGATCTCTCCGGTAGACATATTTCTGCCGGGGGAATTCCTTCCCGGAGAGGGGAGATCGTCGCCATCAACACCACCATCAAGCTGGACTTCATCGGGATCATCATCATCACCACCATCATCATCACCATCAGCACCCTCATCACCATCTCCATATTGCTGTAACAATTGAGTTGAATCTTGCATTAGTTCATAGGGGAAACTTTACCGGTGTTGATTACTCTTTGTAGTTGATGCTATTGAGTGAACCATTGAATTGTTGTTTATGTTCAGATTGTTATACATCATTATTCCATCTCTGATCATGTTCCATATGATGTCTAGTGAGTAGTTCGTTTTGTTCTTGAGGACATGGGAGAAGTCATGTTGTTAGTAGTGGAGTTGTGTTGAGAAAGATTCAATAGATTGTTATTTAAGTTGTGGTGTACTTTTTCTAGTGGTGTCATGTGAATGTCGACTACATGACACTTCACCTATATGGGCCTAGGTGAATGCATTGTGTATTTGGCTACTAATCGTAGGGGTTGCCGGAGTGACATAAACCTGAACCCCCGTTAGGAAACCATTGCACAAGGGACGTAAGGGTCTTAGAGTTTAAAGCTATGGTTAGGTTTCTACCTTAATTACTTTCTTGTACTTACGGATGTTTGCAAGGGGTATAATCACAAGTATGTATTAGTCTTGGATGGGGCGGTACATTAGCACAGGTTCACCCACACAACACTTAGCAAGCTAGAGAAAATGAATCAACTATATGAAGCGAAAGCACTTGACAGTCTTCCCATGTGTCCTCGAGAACGTTTGGTCATCTTAAGTAATACAACCGGCTTAGCCATTGCTGCATAACGGATTGGGCCACTTGCTGCATTTATTCCTATTGTCTTTTATTTACTCGTACTTTGTTTACTTGCTTTATCAAAAACCCCTAAAAATCCGTTTGCTAAGTATTTGTAGAGAATTCCTGATCCATACCACTAGCCAGCACCTTCTGATCCTCGTTGGGTTCGACACTCTTACTTATCGAAAATACTGCGATACACCCCCTATACTTGTGGGTCATCAAGGAACCGGCCGCCAAGAGGAGCCAGACAGGCGTGCCTCCCCTAGGCCGGGGTGGCCGCAAGAAGGCGGCGCCCCCTGTTGTCCTGGGGTAAGGCAATTTTCCCTCCCCTGACAGATTTTTGCCTATCTTTTCTGTTCTTTTTCTTTGGGTTATTCTAGCCTGCTTCCTTTTCTTTTTCTTACTGGCCGCATCTTTGTTCTTGTAGCACGCTGATCTCCTTCAGCGCTGCTAGCCTGCGCGCACGTCCCCTGCCTCACCGCCTCGTGCCCCTCCTGCTGATTCGGCCTCTGCCATTGTTGCCGCCCCTTCTCCAATGCCGAGGACTCCGCCGCCGCCCCGTGCGGATACGGCTACGGGAACTAGGGCCGATGATGCCCCACCGACTACCGTAGTCCAGGCTGGCACTGCCGTGCCGAGTCCGAGTAGCAGCGGGGGCTCCTCTGCGGGAGCAAGTGCCTCCGCCGCCAGCAAGGAGCTGGTGGTGGTGGCCGACGACAACTCCGGCGGCGAGCTGGGAGAGGAGTGGCGTGTGGCGCTCCGCGAGGTGAAGGAGTCTCTGACCATCAACACCACCATTGACTCTTCCTCCTCCTCCGGGTCCTTGGCCGCTCTGGCCGCTACTTTGGAGGTGGCAGTGAAGGAGGTCAAGCTTCTTGAGACCTTGCTCGGGGACAGACGGACGCTGGAGCAGAAGCTTGCGGTAGCAAACGGCACCTCCCAGAGTAGGTCATCTTATCCGGTTATAGTTTCCTCTTCTGCTTCCATTGTTGTTATTGTTTTTGCTGACATCCGGCTGTGCTTGTAGCCGTCATGGTCTGTGCCCAGCGGGAGATTGGCCGACTGACCAAGGCGAACGATTGACTCACCCGGTCTAACTCCTCCCTTCGTTGTTAGACCAAGGAGTGGCACTCCAAGACGGACAAGCTGAAAGTTGTCATCAAGGAGAGCGATAGCACCCTCGCCAGCCAGGCCCAGGCCTTCGAGCTCCTTGACGCCTAGTGCAAGGACCAGGAGAAGGAGTTCAAGCGGCTGGCGGAGAGGGAGAAGGCCCTCCTAGAGGAGTTGATGCAAATTGGCCGCACTGCCAAGGGTAAGATTTCCTGTCGACTCCCTTTCCTTGTCCGGATCTGGTAGCCGGACCTGACTTATCTTTTCTGATAGCTTACTATTCGGGCGTAGACCTGCTGGCCTACAACCAGCTCCAGGAGAACTGGTCGGGCGAGCAGCCCACCACACAGGAGCTCGTCGCCCTTCTTGGTGAGGAAGCCGCGGAACTGCGGAAAGGTGCCCAGGCCATCTTCAGCTTCCTGTGGCTGGATGCGGCCGCGCCGGACACCATCGCCCAGTTGGCGGCGAAGGTTGCGGAGGTTCCGGCTACCATCGACCGGCTATGGGATCTGGCGGCACGAGCCAGAGCGGAGATGGCGCTAGCGCTGTTGCTCTCCTAGTACAAGGACGCGCTCGTCGAGAAGATCAACGGATGCTTCTGCACCGGCGCAGATCTTGCTGCCGTACGCTAGGCTCATCCCGAACTCCGCGCTTCCACTATCAAGATTGCCGGCTATGCCGATCTGGACGAAGTCCTCACCGACTCGAAGTCTGCCGGGATGCCGGAGACGAAGGTCGAGCCAACGCCGCAACCGGAAGGCGGAGACGTTGGAGCCGGAACATCCATCACGGCTCCTCCTCCACTGGTCGCCATGGCCAGCTAGGACCAGCCGCACGGCAAGGGACCCACCGTGTAGACCTGATCCCCAGGATGCCGATTGGAATTGTAATAGTTTCCATTTTGTTCAACTGGTCGTATGCACCGGTGAACTTGTGGGAGCTTCGACACCCTTTATCTTTATGTATTGAACATGTTTTCCTTTCAATTTTCCTTCCGATTTCCTGTATTTCGTGTTTCTTTCCTCTTTTTCCAATTAGGCCTGCCCGACTATCCTAGTCCGGCTGAACTCCTTTAGCCGGACGACTACCGATTCCAGTGGGGGCACGCTAGCGCACCCACTGGGTGTAGCCTCCGAGATTCGGAGTTCTTGATGAATACAAGGACTTCAAATATTCTCTCCTTCTTTCTTTTGTTCGAACTTTATTTCCTTCCGGATAAGCGTCTTTAGCCGGACAAGTTGACCTTGCTTGACCAACTGGACAACCACAACCCACTGGGTGTAGCCCCCGATATTCATAGTAGTTGTCGAAGCCAAGTGCTTCGAATATTCTTTTCTCTTGTTCTTGCCCCTGCCCTCACCTGGGCCCGAATATCCGGCTAAATTCCTTTAGCAGGTCAGAACTACATGATCCCACTGGGGACGCACGAGCGCACCCAGTGGGTGTAGCCCCCGAGATTCGGAGCGCTTGGCGAAGGCAAGGACTTCGAATCTTATCTTCTTGCTTTGATGGCCGACTCAGTGTAGTCGTGTGATACGTTGCTAACGTATCTATAATTTTTGATGTTCCATGCTTGTTTTATATCTACTTTCTTATGTTTTGTCCACACTTTGGAGTATTTTTATACACTTTCTTGGACTAACCTATTAACAAGATGCCACAGTGCCAGTTGCCTGTTTTTTGCTATTTTTGGTTCCAAAAAAGTCAGAAAATGAATATTCTCGGAATTGGATGGGACAAAAGCCAAAGTCAATATTACACCGAGGGGGACACGGAGCCATAAGATGAGACAGAGAGGGGCCAGAGGCCGGCCACACCACCTGGCCACGCGGCCAGGCCTGGCCCGCGCCAGGGGCTAGTGTGGCCGGCTAGGGCACCCCCTCGGCCTCCCCTTTCGCCTATAAGATGCCTCCGATACAGAAACCCTAAGGAACCCGATCAAAATTCCATGAAAGAGTCTGTAGCCGCCGTCATCTCCATCCCTAGATCGGGAGGTATCTAAGCTCTTCCTAGCACCCTGTCGGAGGGGAGAATTCACCCTGGAGGCCTTCTTCATCACCATGCAAGCCTCCGGTGTGATGCATGAGTAGTTCATCCTTGGACTACGGGTCCATGTAGTAGCTAGATGGTTAGTTTTTCTCCTTTGTGCTATCATGTTTAGATCTTGTGAGCTCCGTTCATGATCAAGATCATCTATTTGTAATCATACATGTTGTGTTTGTGGGGATCCGATGGATATTGAGATGCTATTTCAGATTGATTATTGATTCTATCATGTCTTTGTTATTTATGACCTTGCATGCTCTCCGTTGTTAGTAGCTATCTTGGTCGAGTAGATGCTAGCAACTCCAAGAGGGAGTATTTATGCTTGATAGTGGGTTCATGCCTCTAGTAATCTAGGGAAGTGATAGAAATCTCTAAGGTACTAGATGTGTTATTGCTACTAGGGAGAAAACATCAATCCTTTGTTCATAGAACAATCGTATTGTTTACTTTACCTGCAATGCTTAATGCAATTATCTGTTGCTTGCAACTTAATACTGGAGGGGGTTCGGATGATAACCTGAAGGTGGATTATTAGTCATAGATGCAGTTGGATTACGGTCTATGTATAATGTTGTAATGCCCAATCAAATCTCATAGGAGTCAAGATGATTAGTATATGCATGTATGCTTTCTCGATGTTTGTCAATTGCCTCGCTGTAATTTGTTCACCCAACATGTCATCTATCTTAAGGAGAATCACCACTAGTGAACTATGGACCCCGGTCCATTCTTTTACCATCAATCAACAACTATTTATTGTTTTCTGTTTACTTTATGCAAGCTATTACTATCTTCCACATAATACGTTTAATCCTTTGTTTTCAGCAAAACCGGTGAGATTGACAAGCTCACTGTAAGTTGGGGGCAAAGTTCTATGGTTGTGTTGTGTAGGATTCCAAGTTGGAAACAACACCTTGGAGGTGTTTCCTTGCTCCTACTGGTTCTATAACCTTGGTTTCATAACTGAGGGAAAACTTGCCGCTGTGCTCATCATACCTTCCTCTTGGGGTTCCCCAACGAGCTAGATATATTTTGGGCCATCAAGCTATTTTCCTGGCGCCGTTGCCGGAGAGTCAAGGACATCTTCACAAGGGGAGTCCCTCATAACCAATCTCTTTACTTTGTTTTATTTGTTTTGCTTGGTTCTTTATCAAAAACGCACAAAAAATAGTTGTACTAGTTTGCTTTCTTTATTAAAAAACACAAAAATTTAGTCCTTTTCTGTAGTTGTCACTTCATTCTTTGCTCACCATGTTGATCCCTAAGTTCACCCTGAAAGACCTTTCAATAGGTAGTGGCTCTATAATTGGGAACGATAATAATGAAGAATTCTTTAATCATGTTAGCAAGCATGAGGATATTGAGGATAGATCCCTAGCAGAACTTGCTCCAAATTATGAAATTGCTGCAGCTTCTTTAGTTCACATGTTGGAAGCTAGGTTTGTTAACCTTAACCCCATAATGCAATTAATGTTTCTTAAACTTAAAGAAATTTAGGACCCCGAAAAGAGAGACTTTATTCTGGAAACCTTGCTTAAAGAATTATATGATGTTGCTAAGGAAGCTAGAAAAGTATTTGATCGTTTTAATATGCTAGGCTCATGTGTAGATGTTATTGGTACACGAGAGAATATGGACAAAACCGAACCTAATGGGGAGGAAATTAAGATACCAACACCTTTTAAACTTGTAGGAATGCATGAAGCCTTAGAAAAGAATTTTGATTGGATTGTTCCTGAAAATGTGTTTGATGAAAATAGTGAACCCAAGAGCATTGATACAGGATCCTCTAGTACTTAGTTGGATGAGATACCTTTCCTTGTTGAAGATATTTCTGGTATTAATCTCAATGCTTCTTCATTTGAGAATACTTGATTCCTTTCTTGCTTCTTGTGCCTAACTTAAAGGCGTTAAAGAAAAGTACTTAATGGGAGATAACCCAAAAGTTTTAGTTGAGTCTTGGAAGTTATTGCCTCAGTAATAATAACCTCTCCTTATCCTTTTTATTTGCTTTTTGTGCCAAGAGTAACCTCTAATGAGAGAGAAGTAATGCCTGGGAAAGTTGCTGTCCTGAAACAGATTTTTGTGCTTCGCTGTAAAAATTTGTGAAAAATCTCTGTACGTCGGTTTGAGCTGTGATTTTTTTGCTTATGCCCCAGGTTGTTATCCAACTTTAGTTAGTTCAACACTTTTCATTTTGAGCAACAGAAGGTCTTCGAAAAAATAGGTTTCTACCTGCTAGTCTGTTTTGACAGATTTCTGCCATTATTTGCATTTGCTTCTTGTTGATTCTGTTTTGGGTTCTTTTTGGGAAATTGAGCTTTTTGAGGGAAGTGATACAGTAGCTTATGTTTTAATGGAAGTTTTACTTGTGTTGAAACTGAACCCAAAGACTTATTATCTTGAGTACACTAATGTTGCTAATAAAGATTGTGTGAAGTTTTGTATGAAGGAAAAATTTCAGGTGTAAGGAAAGAATGATGTAATGAGATGAAGAATGGACTAAAGCTCAATCTTGGGGATGCCACCCCGTGTCACCCCCAGAAATATCCAAGAAGTACAAGTGTCAAAGCTTGGGGATGCCCAAGGCGTCCCCTTCTTCATCAATAAAAATCTCAAGTTTCTTCCAAACACTCCATTTTTATTGTTTCATGCACAGTTGTGTTGTTCTTGGAGCATCTTCATTTTTGTTTTTGGTTTTCGTTTGCTTAGTTTGCTTAGTTTGATTGAATAAATTGGTTGGACCCCCTCATTCATGCATTAGTTTTCAAATAAGATTGGTTTGGATTGGAAAAGAGTAGGAAAAGTTCATGCTTAAGTGGTAAAAAGGAGCTTGTTTTTGAATGTGGCCTATACTTTGTCATGTCATGCTTGGTATTTTTTTGGCTTTATGCTTAGTGATTTTTGCTGTAGCATGACATGTTATAAACAATTGAGATTGCTTAGTGTGCCTTGAAAGAATCATGTGTTGTTTTAGCATATTAAAGCATAGTATTGTGGTATTCTCCTTTGATGCTTTATTAGGATTGACTTGGCGCATGCTCACACCATGTTATGACTATACCAAGTCACCATAGCCTCGATGATCCTTTAGTTTTCGACTTTTAATATCGCTTTATGCTTTAATTAATGATGTTTTGTCGCTTTGCATGATTATGGCCATTATTGCTCTCTTAGTTGGTCGCTCCTAGTCTTTTGCTAGCCTCCATAACCAAGTATGAGTTCCACTCATGCATCCAACTCCAAATAAAACCAAGTTATTACAAAGAGTCCACCATACCTACCTATTAGCATTTGCTATTCCAAGTATATTCATGTTTTTATCTACCTTCTGAATTAAACTTGTTATGAGAAAATTAGTGATTAAAGCTCTCACGAACTTGATGGCACACTACTTTTATTGCCCCTAATAAACTTGAACCATTGTGTCATCTATGTTGAATATGCTTGCACTTATATGTTGGGGATTAGCAGAACCATGTTGTCATGGGGAACGCTTTCAACATTGCACTTGTACATTGTACCCAGTTGATATCATGCTCTTTTGTCTATGGATGTCGTCGGTGTAAAATGAAAGGGGAGCTTCTAAGTCCATGGAGTTATGTATGTGTGTTAGAGAAACACTTGGGTCGTTGGTCTAATCCATGCCTAATCATAGTGGAAACCTGCAGCGTAACCATAATGAGCAATCTATGAAGCATTCTTCTTATAAAAAAGAGATAGAGATTGAGAAAAAACAAAAAAAAGATGAGAGAAGAGGAAAGAGAGAAAAAAGCACCATTTTCCCATGGTAAATAAGAAGATTGCTGAGATGCTCGTTGTCTGCTTGCCTTGTCAGTTTGATATGGGGATTCTTCCGTATCATCGGGCAAGGGGTACCCCGTTGGCGGTTCTCTATGATACACATGTACTTACTATGACAAGAACTTACTGGTAACTAAACTCGAGTAGCATGAGGAGCGACCCTCGCATTCAAGGGACATGAGATTACCAACTTATACTTTGTCAAGTATATACTCCATAGTTTGTTCACTTTAACCTTAATCACTTCAAGATGCTTATGATAGGGGCAATGAGAGCTGAAAGCTAATAAGTACCATAATTTTTGCAAGCTCTTTATCAGACTTGAATCCTTGCTTCCTTCTATGAAAGCCTTTCTTTTACTTTTATGTTGAGTCTCCATCTTCTATCTTTATGCACCTATTAAGAGAGCATAGTGGCCATTCTTAGTTTAATGTGCATTGTCCCAAGACTTATTGATTGATGCATAACTTTGATATTGCTTGTTCTTAAACTATTTGTATCTAGTCACCCTTATGAACTTTGAAGGTGTCCTATGCATTTATGTTTGCTACACTATGAGGGACAAGCTGAATACCATTCTCATTATGCTTTCTTTATGTGAAACAAACAAACGTCTTGCAAAGCATTGTTATACATGAATCTTTTGTTTGTTCCTTTTCATGTTACAACATAGTTGCTATGCCTTATTGTTAGAACTATATCTTTCATGCTATGTTAAAGTACTTTGATCCTAGCTATCAATGTTTTACAAATACTTTGATCAAGTTTATGATGGTGCATCTCACCTCAAAAATTATTCTTTCTTTTTATCACTTACCTACTCGAGGACGAGTAGGAGTTAAGCTTAGGGATGTTGATACGTTGCTAACGTATCTATAATTTTTGATGTTCCATGCTTGTTTTATATCTACTTTCTTATGTTTTGTCCACACTTTGGAGTATTTTTATACACTTTCTTGTACTAACCTATTAACAAGATGCCACAGTGCCAGCTGCCTGTTTTCTGTTGTTTTTGGTTCCAGGAAAGTCAAAAAATAAATATTCTCGGAATTGGACGAGACAAAAGCCAAAGTCAATATTTCACCGAGGGGGACATGGAGCCAGAAGACGAGACGGAGAGGGGCCAGAGGCCGGCCACACCACCTGGCCACGCGGCCAGGCCTGGCCCGCGCTAGGGGTGGTGTGGCCGCCTAGGGCACCCCCTCGGCCTCCCCTTTCGCCTATAAGATGCCTCCGATACAAAAACCCTAAGGAACCCGACCAAAATTCCATGAAAGAGTCTATAGCCGCCGTCATCTCCATCCCTAGATCGGGAGGGATCTGAAGCTCTTCCCGGCACCCTGCCGGAGGGGAGAATTCACCCTAGAGGCCTTCTTCATCACCATGCAAGCCTCCAGTGTGATGCATGAGTAGTTCATCCTTAGACTACGGGTCCATGTAGGAGCTAGATGGTTAGTTTTTCTCCTTTGTGCTATCATGTTTAGATCTTGTGAGCTCCGTTCATGATCAATATCATCTATTTGTAATCATACATATTGTGTTTGCGGGGATCCGATGGATATTGAGATGCTATTTCAGATTGATTATTTATTCTATCATGTCTTTGTTATTTGTGATCTTGCATGCTCTCCATTGTTAGTAGCTATCTTGGCCGAGTAGATGCTAGCAACTCCAAGAGGGAGTATTTATGCTCGATAGTGGGTTCATACCTCTAGTAATCTGGGGAAGTGATAGAAATCTCTAAGGTACTAGATGTGTTGTTGCTACTGGGGAGAAAACAACAATCCTTTGTTCATAGAACAATCGTATTGTTTACTTTACACGCAGTGCTTAATGCAATTATATGTTGCTTGCAACTTAATACTAGAGGGGGTTTGGATGATAACCTGAAGGTGGATTATTAGTCATAGATGCAGTTGGATTACAGTCTATGTATAATGTTGTAATGCCCAAAAAAATCATAGGAGTCAAGATGATTAGTATATGCACGTATGCTTTCTCGATGTTTGTCAATTTTCCTGCTGTAATTTGTTCACCCAACATGTCATCTATCTTAAGGAGAATTGATGACCCACAAGTATAGGGGGTGTATCGCAGTATTTTCGAGGGAAGTGAAACCCAATTTTTTGATTCGACACAAGGGAAGCTAAAGAATATTTATAAGCCTTAACAAATGAGTTGTCAATTCAGCTGCACCTGGAAACAATCTTGCTCACAGCAGTTTATCAGTAGCAACAGTTTTGTAGTAGCAATAGTAAAGTAATAGCAGTAGTAAAGTAAAGACAGTAGTAAGAATTGCAGTAAACAGTAGGATTAAAGCGCGATAGGCATAGGGATCGATGGACGAGCGTTGCATGGACAAGACAATTCACATGGCAATCAATACATAGGGCATTTGCAGATAAATAAGATAAAGCATCCAAGTACTAAATAATCATAGGCATGTGTTCCATATATAGTCAAACGTGCTCGCAATGAGAACTTGCACAACATCTTTTATCCTACCAGCTCGTTTGCAGCGGGGCCTCAAGGGAACTACTAGCAATTAAGGTGCTCCTTTTAATAGAGCACCGGAGCAAAGCATTAATACTCCGTGAACACATGTGATCCTCACATCAAAGCCATTCCCTCCGGTTATCCCGATTTTTGTCACTTCGGGGCCTTTGGTTCCGGACAACGACGTGCGTATACAACTGGCAGGTAAGACCATAAACAATACTATCATAATGAATCAATAACATGTTCAGATCTGAAATTATGGCACTCGGGCCCTAGTGACAAGCATTAAGCATAACAAGTTGCAACAAAGTCAAAAAGCACTAATAGTAGATACTAGGCACCATGCCCTAACAATCCGATGCCATTACATGAACGATCTCATCCAATCCCTACCATCCCCATAGCCTACAGCAGGGGATAACTCACTCATAGATGGGGGAAACATGGGTGGTCGATGGAGAAGCGATGGTGATGATGATGGCGATGATCTCCTCCAATTCCCCGTCCCGGCAGGGTGCCCGAACGGAGTTTCTGGTTCTGAATCGCGGAATCTGGTGGTGGCGGCGCAGCGGAACTCTTTCTGGAAAAACGTCGAACCCCCCTTGGTTTTTAGGTCAAGAGGCAACATATAGGCGAAGAGGGAGGCCGAGGGGGCAGCCGAGGCAGCCACACCACCCCTAGGCACGGCCTGGCCTGGCCCGCGTGGCCAGGTGGTGTGGGCCCCTCATGGCCCTACTCCGTCTCGTCTTCTAGCTCCGTGAATCTTCTGGTGAAATAGGATTTTTGGCATATTTTCCAGGATTTTTCCTGATAGTTGATTTTCTGCACAAAAACTAGACACCAAGGTAATTCTGCTAAAAACAGCGTCAGTCCATGTTAGTTGTATCCAAATCACACAAGTTTAGAGGAAAAATAATAGCAAAAATGTTCAGGAAAGTAGATACGTTTTGGACGTATCAAGAATCACCACTAGTGAATTATGGACCCCGGTCCATTCTTTTACCATCAATCTACAACTATTTACTATTTTCTGTTTACTTTCTGCAAGCTATTACTATCTTCCACACAATACGTTTAATCCTTTGTTTCAGCAAAATCGGTGAGATTGACAACCTCACTGTAAGTTGGGGGCAAAGTTCTGTGGTTGTGTTGTGTAGGATTTCAAGTTGGAAACAACACCTTGGAGGTGTTTCCTTGCACCTACTGGTTCGATAACCGTGGTTTCATAACTGAGGAAAAACTTGCTGTTGTGCTCATCATACCTTCCTCTTGGGGTTCCCCAACGAGCTCGATATATTTTGGGCCATCATCATGCAAAACAAACATATAGATAGATTTGTTTAATATATTACTGGGTTAGTATGCGTTTTTTAACCGGCTAAGGAATTCAGTTTGTTTCTAAAACTAGCTTGCGCTTCTCTGGGCACTTAGTCGTTTTCCCATGCGCTCTGTTGTTTACGCTGTGTCCTTGCCAGGCAACCGGGTTGCGGTCTAGAGCCAAAATCGAAGGGGAGCCACAACATTGATCAAGTAGTTGTCTCGACTATACCATTTTGGGGGCCCTCTGTTGTTAATGCTGTATCAACTACTATGAGAGAGAGACAGACACATGCTGCCCACTTATACGGTACAAGCCGTATGTTAAGCATGGAACCAGTCTCACGTAAGATTACACGTAAAGTCGGTCTGGGCCGCTTCATCTCACAGTGTCGTGATATAAACAAGAACACGTGGGAGGGTAACAACTAAGCGATCAATGCCCACATTCAACATGTGGTCTACCCGTACTAGCATAACTACACATAGTTCGGCTCTAATACCACTGAAGGGGTTCATAGCGGAAAACACAATTTTTTCCTAACTAGAACTCACTATAAGCCAAGGGTCTATTTACTAGTTAATGCAGTAACGGGAGGAGTCAGGATTACATAACATTGTAGATCGCAACACGGTTAACGTCCTGGGGGGAACATGGATGAAGTAGATGATCGTAGTCAACCTCAAGGTCGCGAGGCTCCTCGCACGTCACCTCCTGGTCCTCCGCATGACATCCTTGGCCCCACTATTGGTGGTGCTATCTGAGGACTCGCAGACATACGGTGTCTAGCGATGACTTACCATCTCCTTGATCCAGCTAGGATGTAGACACGGGTACTCTAGAACTGGGATCCAGCAGCGTGATGATGTGCCGGTGGTGTTGACTCCCTGGTGCACAATTCTTCGTGGAACCGCACTCGTGAAAATTAACTGAGAAAGAGGAGATAAATTCCCTAAGGAAATAGCCTTAGAAAATTCCTCTTTTATTTTTGTGTGTCTTTTTCCCTCCAATATATGCCTTATTATATAGGGCAAAAAGGGTACTCCCTTCCCTCAAGTCCCCACGTGGGACTAAAGTAAAAAAGAAAAGGAGGAGGAGCCGGCTAGGCTAACCGGTGGCCAGGTGGGCCACCAGCACCCCGACCCTGCAGTAGCCAGGTGGCAAGGCGGTGTGGAGCGGTCGCCCGGGTGGGCCACTTCCCGCGCGCGCCGACCCAGCCCAGCACTGACCGGGCGATGGCCAAGCAAGGCGGTGGCGACATCGAGTGGGCCACATGTCTGGCCCCGCCAGCGGCTAGCACCTACCCGTGCGCTAGTAGCCCCGTTCGCCTGGTCGCATGGGCTCCTGGTGGGCCTAGTTCGGTCAGTTGGTGTGGCTGTGTGCTTCCCTTTGGAGTGGCTTCCTCTTGGGTTGTTTCTCTCCGATTCGTCGCAAAGCAGGAAGTTGCCCTATAAATAATATATTAAAATATTTATTTAATATATTAATTCATGATTAAGATATATATATGCATATTTATAAATTGTCTTTTATCTGAAACACCTTTCGGTTTTCTCCTTCTTCCGAACATCTTCGGACCCTCTTCGGAACTATTCTGATAATCCTTTCTCGGAACATTTCTGATCTCTTCTTTCTCTTGGGTGAACCCTTCGCTTTTATAACGATCTTAAACGTCGTTAGATCCTTAAGTGTGTTACTCTACTCTTCGGTAATGTCATAGACATGATCGAGATTTATCTCTGATCAATGATCAATAGCAGGACCGAGATGTCCATATTGACCCCCATGCATTCCACGAAACTCTGTCGTGTTCGAACCATAAACTATGTGTCCTATTCCCTTCGTCTCTTCGATACATGACTTGTTTGAGATTTGATCTTTTAGTATCACTATACTAATCTCATTATAGTCAAGTCTACTCGACTCGTTATCGTGATATTGTATCCCCATGACCTAGTCATACGCTACAGCTTATTGGATGCA
The DNA here is from genome assembly GCA_916181665.1 of Avena sativa. NCBI lineage: Eukaryota > Viridiplantae > Streptophyta > Magnoliopsida > Poales > Poaceae > Avena > Avena sativa. Next base: position 420,652,086 of record OV702290.1, read on the forward strand.
ATTTCACCGTGTGGCCCCAGTGTATCTTCCAATCACACAGGTGGACAAATTCCGATATCGATACATAGGTCTTAAATGTTCCTTTGGAATACCCAATGCACACTTTTACGGTCACCCAGTTACGGACATGATGGTTAGTGAGATCAAAGCATTCCTCTGGAAACGGTGATTAATATGATCTAACGGTCTAAGGAGAAGGTCGCTTCGTTTCTAATTATCACAACGATGAACCATGTGACTAGATCACGTTGCAATACTTTAAGTAGGCCAGCATATCATTCTCTAATGATATGATTTCGTTGTCAACTGGTATAAATGCACCATGATCAGAAAACATTGATCATCGGTTGCCCAACGAACTAGTTTAATAGAGGATACTAGGGATCTGGTTTGTTTACATACCACACCTGTATCAGTGTTTCCTCTTGATACAGTTATAACACAGTATAAAAATGTTATGAACTAGTTTGAGATATAATAATTAACATATTTATTATTTGCCACTTAGGCATATCTGGTTCACTATCTGCCAGATGAACTAGTAGCGTGATGACTAGCCAGAGAAATAGACGTCACTGAAAAGTGTTCAGCCGACGAGTTGCTAAAAAGATAAAATAAAAATCTGAGTAGAGACCTATGCTTTACTATGGGATTTCGAATATGGGCATTGGCAATGGTCGTAACTTTAACAAAACAAAGTCAACTTTTTTATGCAGGTTATCATTTGCGTGTTTATTGAATACGGGTGTGGTCTTTTCTGCAACCAATGGAAAAGCATCAGACTTCGTATACTGGATGCAACTAGCTATAACCGGTGGCGCGGGATTTATCAGTTAGCGGAGCTCACGTTTTGATCACTTGATAACACGTTGACGCGGAAGCATTCCATGTTGTCTTTTTTCTTTAGATGGATCATTCATATATCGACTCTATGCGACCCTTAAGTTACCTCAATAAGCAAATAAAAGAGTGCATGCATCGATCGATGCAGAGCCTAGGGATTTACCTCCTTTTAGAAAAAAAGAAATAATTCGTGGTTGGGCAATAATAGTGATGTCGCGTTCTTTTTTACACAAACCCGCCAGGCTTTATTGCTCGGTAACAATGTTTACAGTCATATTTCTTGGACAAGGCTAAATCCAGGAATTGGGGAGCCCTTGCTTTGATCTCGCCCGCAATATGATACCGCCCCATGCTTCCTTCTCGAATGTCTAGGACCACATGCTTACAATTAGACGCCACATAGACTCTTGCAAGAGATAGATCAAATCATTGTTTGATTTAATGCCCTTTTATATACCAGGCCTGGTATGATTTTTTCTGCGGGTATTGTACGAGATGTTGCTATGTATGTCCAGCAAAAATCTGCCAGTACATTTTTCTCCATCTGCAGGGAGATGTACATGTGCGGAATCAACATCTCCAATTTATTGTGAAGGTGAAGTGTTGATTTGGCATTTGACCTAATATGGCCTTAATGGCCTTTTGTATCGACGAACTAGAAGTTAGACAAGAGAACAAGAAAAAACATGTCCTAGAGTTCTCAAACGATAACGATATTGTGGTCTCCACTGTCCACAAGTGCAGCCACCTTCTTATATATACTCCAACGCAAGCCACGTACGGCCCGTAGTGGCCTGCAAATTAAGAGCCATATCATCCAAAGATGTCCTCACAATACTGGGCACTGACGACCTTGATCTTGCTTTCAGCCAGCTGCACGGCAAAGGCCGGGAAGATCCCGGCGATCATCGTGTTCGGAGACTCGACGGTGGATGCCGGCAACAACGACTACATCCCCACCATAGCCAGGGCCAACTCCCGCCGTACGGGCGTGACTTCGACGGCAGCATCGCTACCGGTCGGTTCAGCAACGGCCGCCTCACCACCGACTTCTTGTCGGTGGCGCTCGGGCTGCCGTCCTCCGTGCCCGCCTACCTCGACGGCAGCTACACCATCGACCAGCTTGCCACCGGCGTGTGCTTCGCTTCGGCAGCCACCGGGCTAGACGCTTTGACTGCAAAACTCTCGGTAAGCTATATATTACTCGTTACTCTCGAACTCCCTGTTAATCCTGCACCCTGTTGGAGATAAGTCGACTGGACTTTTTCTCCCAGCAACTGACAGTTTTTTTTTTTGGCAATTATTGGAGTATTTGTAATATGCAACTAGTTATATTTTTGTTTGATCTTCTACGGCATGCGTCCGTCACGCATAATAGCGCTTGTAGCCTTGTACTACTAATTAAGTTGGCCCTCATATTCAATGGACCGATTACTAGGAGGGTGTGCCACGACATCGTAGTCTACATAGCAGGTGCATCAAGTGTTCCACGGTAAGATGGGATTTGGTTAACCATTTATCTCTCGGATTCAAACCAACCGATTCATGTATTTGGTTATTAGGGTTAACCATTAGGTTATTATTGTTATAAATGGTTAACCATGGTTATTTAGGGTCGAACCACTTCTAACAAAAAAATCATGTCTTTTGATATTCTACTTTGCTAACGCTATTATTATGAAAACATTTTCCATGCAACATGATCTATACTTTTTTATAAAGCAAAACCCCACTAACTAGCAATTATGATAGTCTATCTCAACATGCAAGCTATCCACATCACCCACAATTTTAGCCAATCAATATGCCATGTCATCTCATTAGCATTCTTTTATGGTCATCTACTTCTTCGCCATATAATTGTCCATGCCACCAATTTTTATTCGTCAAATATGCATCCATTTATGTGAAATAAATTTAGTCTCTCGACTATTATAACCAATCTGGCATATTTTATAGAGAACTTCATATTTTACGCATTTCATATTTATTCATTTATATAATCAAGTTATTAGAGAGATTCCCGCTGCAACACGCGGGGTATTCTTCTAGTTTTATATAAGAAGCACACCCATGCAACATGCTTATATTGCAAGCTTGTATAGTACAAAAACAATTACTAAACCCGGAGATAAACTTCTGTAAGACATCTCAGTTTGATTCATATACAGGGATAGGTCTTCTGCTTTGTCCATTTCATGATTAGAAAGATAATCAATGCATCAACTACTCTTGTATATTACAAAGAGTTGTAATCCTCATAACGGAGTAGATTGCGGCTGGGCAAAAAAAAACTTGAGGGGTCGAAATCCCAAATAAGAAATGGCCAGAGTGAGTTCTTTCGCTCCGAGCAAAAGGGGGATTTCTTTTTTTGTTCCAGCCGGGAGAGAAGAGATCGCGAAGGATCCAGCGAACGGAAGGAGGGTTCACAAACTGCGCCAGGCTCCACACCATGACCAACTCCGACATGATCACAGAGGCGAAGGAGAAGGAGCCCCCAGCTGTCGTCGAGCTCGCAGGCGACCTCCTCGGCGATGGGCCCGACGAGGGCCGGCGACCACTCCAGGTTGTACAGGAACTCGAGCGGGTTGAGCGGCGGCTCTAGCAGCATGCATGCAGGCCGCGCTCAGGGGTCGGGACTCGTGAGGTGCTAGGCAGTTGGATGAATCGTGCGGGATAACCCTTGGTAGAAATGGATCGAACCGTTTGGACCTAGATAATTTTGGGTTAGCCGTTTGGCCCATTGGGCATTTTTTTAGGTTAGGTTAACCTAACTAATGGGTATAGGGTAACCAAGTCCCAATTCCACGGACAAATTAACGGATTCAATTAAGAACAACATAGGTCATCATCACAACGTAAAAACACTAAGGAAATCACTAAACACGTAATACCAACTGAAATTGGAAATACCTACCGGTTAAACACACAGCCAAATCATGCAAAATTGCCAATACATGATACCCAGACGTGGTTAGAAAAATAGTTGGAGAAAATAAACAAATTATTGTGTCTTCTACTGTTCACATGAAATCGCATACTCCACTTTTGTGTGCAATGTATTTAATTGGTTAAATAAGGATTCGTTAACTAATTACTCTATTTATGTGTTATATGTGTAAAAAAAATGAAGGATAAAATCTTATGCTGAATGCTGAACTCTACACACCAAGCCCCCGTGTGGGCCCCTCCTTTTCTAACATTGGAGGCAACCAAGCTTCCGCCTAGTGTCCCCTCTAGTTCTTCCTTGCCACCGTCGGGGGTCACTGTCGGGAAAATCCTGCGGTTGACGGTGTAGTCAAGCACTCTTCATCAATTGCCGAAGAGGTGGCTCTATCGCAAATCTTTTTAGTTGCGGTAGTTTTGGCGCAAGCATTGGATGCAGTCGTCCTCTCGGTCCAATAGTCAACATGTGCATCTTTATGGACAGTCGTCTCTCTCTCTCTCTCTCTCTCTCTCTCTCTCTCTCTCTCTCTCATGATTCGGCTAGCAAGGTGATGTCATCCTAGTAAAAAGGTTGCCTGTAGAGACAGTTGCGGCCTATGGAGGGTGAAAACCCAAACGATCTTGCCTCCTTGGTAGTATCAGCCATTTGTCGACGTGTGTGCCGTGCCCCTATTGAAAGTGTTGGCTCAAATATTTTGCGTGGGAGATGGCGGTCCGAAGTTTGACTTTTTTTTGTTTGGACCCGTCAACATGGACGTGATCCTTTCTTGACTGTTTTGTTTTGTAGTGGTGTGCTTTTAGTTGGGCCTCCTTTTTTCTGCTGATAATTTGAATCACAAAACGTAGTTGTAAATATGTAGGAAGATGCTGGTTTGGTGTATTTTTCCTTTTGTTTCTCTAAGCCAATTTTATTCGGCATTAATGTGTGGTTTTCCTTGAAAACATCTAATAATTAATTAGTAATATGCAGATGTGTGTATCTAGAGACGGGGGCTTATCCTCCTATAGAAAACAAAACTTGTGTAGCAGACTGTTATTATTAGATTCATTTAAAAATACTTATCATGGTGAAAATATATTTACAGTGTATTTTTTGACAAAGTTGTTTTAAGTAATGACACGCCTTACCAATGAATAAGGCGTATGCAGTTCCCAAGATTTTTGTTTGACCAAAAATTTAAGCAACTATATCTCGATTGACCATTAGATTTGTATTAAAAAAATACTTTATAATGTTAACAATTTTGTATCAATCATCATATACTGAAAAAACTTGGTCAAAGTAAAATCTTGAACTGCATGGCGCCTTATTCATGTAATGGAGGTAGTATATATTACTCCCTCTGTTTCAGAATATGTATTTTATTTAGTTAGAACAAGGCTTTGACAACCAATTAAAGTATTATTGTATACTTTATGTGTCACAAAACTTATATGATTACATAGAAATTCACAAGTACTTACTTGTGGTTATAACCTTGTATCACGAAAATTAGATAATGGTTGCAAAAATATTAGTTGAAATCTTGTCTTAACTAAACAAAATAAGCCATGTACTTTAGACCAATGGAGTATGAAGTAGTAGCAAACTATTTGCAATTAGCGTTGAATCTGCATGATTTAGTAGGGTATGTTATGATTCAGTGGGCAATATAGATACTTTTTGGAAGGTCCAACTAAATTCTCGAGCCATCGGGTAAGATTTTAATGCGTGATTTGCACACAATGCGTGTTTGTATCACGAAAATTAGATAATGGTTGCAAAAATATTAGTTGAAATCTTGTCTTAACTAAACAAAATAAGCCATGTAATTTAGACCAATGGAGTATGAAGTAGTAGCAAACTATTTGCAATTAGCGTTGAATCTGCATGATTTAGTAGGGTATGTTATGATTCAGTGGGCAATATAGATACTTTTTGGAAGGTCCAACTAAATTCTCGAGCCATCAGGTAAGATTTTATTGGGTGATTTGCACACAATGCTTGGATCCCACAAAAAATTGACAATGTATGTTTGTACAATCTTAACCGGCAAAGTAGTTTGGTCCTTGGTTTTAAAATTGTGAGCTATCTTGTTTTTGTCATTGTCGACTTATGAAATACAGTTCCTATGACTTTACAAGTTCGAAGCACCCAAATCAGACTAATTAATTTTGATCACACTAGCACTTGTATCTATGCAACACACATGTAGAAAATGTATAGCACATGAAATATGTATTGACATATGCAACCAATATAAGGGGCTGGTGGAGCACTATAAACAACAACACGTGTACCAGAAGGGAAGGGGAACACAAAGATGTATTGAACAAATATTGGTGTAAATTAAGGGAGCATTTTGTAGTTAATAGGGTAATTAGCATGTGAGTCATTATATCACACATGGTTCCAACTTATTTTTCTCATCATTAGATTATTCTTTTTGAGGGAGTGAATTGGTAGGATCAAACATCACTCGTGTTTTTAGTTATAATATGGGTATAGAAATAGAAATCTTAATGACCACTTTAGTTTTTTTCGAAATGGGGAGCGGAGCACCGGCCTCTACATCAAGCGATGCACACAACCTTTATTTATTATTAGAACTACATTGTTTGGCAAAGGCCATTACAAAGATCATACAAACCAGAACCACCAAAGCTAAACACTGAGCAATAACGATAATTGTATCGCCAGCTCCCCAACAAGATCTATCAAACCCCTATCTACCTGTTTCGACCCCCCATGGTCACCCATATTGTTGCCACTCGCCAAGAGAAGCTGGAGTGCCTTGGCATGGCGGCACGAACTCAAGTGAGAGGAGTCCTAGAACCGCACAGCATATCCACGGAGTTGCGCCCACGCTCCGGATGTCGCCACCTTCAAAATCTCTCTCTCTCTCTCTCTCTCTCTCTCTCTCTCTCTCTCTCTCTCTCTCTCTCTCTCTCTCTCTCTCTCTCTCTCTCTCTCTCTCTCTCTCTCTCTCTCTCTCTCTCGGTGCATGTATATGTGTTGGTCTCCATCAACACTAGGATTCGGCTAGCGAGGTGATGCCATCCTAGTAAAAAGGTGCCTGTAGAGACAGTTGCGGCCTATGGAGGGTGAAAACCCAAACGATCTTGCCTCCTTGGTAGTATCAGCCATTTGTCGACGTGTGTGTCGTGCCCCTATTGAAAGTGTTGGCTCAAATATTTTGCGTGGGAGATGGCGGTCCGAAGTTTGACTTTTTTTTGTTCGGACCCATCAACATGGACATGATCCTTTCTTGACTGTGTTGTTTTGTAGTGGTGTGCTTTTAGTTGGGCCTCCTTTTTTCTGCCGATAATTTGTAATCACAAAACATAGTTGTAAATATGTAGGAAGATGCTGGTTTGGTGTATTTTTCCTTTTGTTTCTCTAAGCCAATTTTATTCGGCATTAATGTGTGGCTTTCCTTAGAAACATCTAATAATTAATTAGTAATATGCAGATGTGTGTGTATCTAGAGACGGGGGGCTTATCCTCCTATAGAAAACAAAACTTGTGTAGCAGACTGTTATTATTAGATTCATTTAAAAATACTTATCATGGTGAGAATATATTTACAGTGTATTTTTTGACAAAGTTGTCTTAAGTAATCACACGCCTTACCAATGAATTAGGCGTATGCAGTTCCCAAGATTTTTGTTTGACCAAAGATTTAAGCAACTATATCTCCATTGACCATTAGATTTGTATTAAAAACACTTTATAATGTTACCAATTTTGTATCAAATGATCATCATATACTGAAAAAACTTGGTCAAAGTAAAATCTTGAACTGCATGGCGCCTTATTCATGTAATGGAGGTAGTATATATTACTCCCTCTGTTTCAGAATATGTATTTTATTTAGTTAGAACAAGGCTTTGACAACCAATTAAAGTATTATTGTATACTTTATGTGTCACAAAAGTTATATGATTACATAGAAATTCAAAAGTACTTACTTGTGGTTATAACCTTGTATCACGAAAATTAGATAATGGTTGCAAAAATATTAGTTGAAATCTTGTCTTAACTAAACAAAATAAGCCATATACTTTAGACCAATGGAATATGAAGTAGTAGCAAACTATTTACAATTAGCGTTGAATCTGCATGATTTAGTAGGGTATGTTATGACTCAGTGGGCAATATAGATACTTTTTGGAAGGTCCAACTAAATTCTCGAGCAATTAGGTAAGATTTGAATGGGTGATTTGCACACAATGCGTGTTTGTATCACGAAAATTAGATAATGGTTGCAAAAATATTAGTTGAAATCTTGTCTTAACTAAACAAAATAAGCCATGTAATTTAGACCAATGAAGTATGAAGTAGTAGCAAACTATTTGCAATTAGCGTTGAATCTGCATGATTTAGTAGGGTATGTTATGATTCAGTGGGCAATATAGATACTTTTTGGAAGGTCCAACTAAATTCTCGAGCCATCAGGTAAGATTTTATTGGGTGATTTGCACACAATGCTTGGATCCCACAAAAAATTGACAATGTATGTTTGTACAATCTTAACCGACAAAGTAGTTTGGTGCTTGGCGTTAAAATTGTGAGCTATCTTGTTTTTGTCATTATCGACTTCTGAAATACAGTTCCTATGACTTTACAAGTTCGAAGCACCCAAATCAGACTAATTAATTTTGATCACACTAGCACCTGTATCTATGCAACACACATGTAGAAAATGTATAGCACATGAAATATGTATTGACATATGCAACCAATATAAGGGGCTGGTGGAGCACTATAAACAACAACACGTGTACCAGAAGAGAAGGGGAACACAAAGATATATTGAACAAATATTGGTGGAAATTAAGGGAGCATTTTGTAGTTAATAGGGTAATTAGCGTGTGAGTCATTATATCACACATGGTTCCAACTTATTTTTCTCATAATTAGATTATTCTTTTTGAAGGAGTGAATTGGTAGGATCAAACATCACTCGTGTTTTTAGTTATAATATGGGTATAGAAATAGAAATCTTAATGACCACTTTAGTTTTTTTCGAAATGGGGAGCGGAGGCCCGGCCTCTGCATCAAGCGATACACACAACCTTTATTTATTATTAGAACCACATTGTTTGGCAAAGGCCATTACAAAGATCATACAAACCAGAACCACCAAAGCTAAACACTGAGCAATAATGATAATTGTATCGCCAGCTCCCCAACAAGATCTATCAAACCCCTATCTACTTGTTTCGACCCCCCCATGGTCACCCACATTGTTGCCACTCGCCAAGAGAAGCTGGAGTGCCTTGGCACGGCGGCACGAACTCAAGTGAGAGAAGTCCAAGAACCGCACAGCATATCCACGGAGTTGCGTCCATGCTCCGGATGTCGCCACCTTCAAAATCTCTCTCTCTCTGTGCATGTATATGTGTTGGTCTCCATCAACACTAGGATTCGGCTAGCGATGTGATGTCATCCTAGTAAAAAGGTTGCCTGTAGAGACAGTTGCGGCCTATGGAGGGTGAAAACCGGAACGATCTTGCCTCCTTGGTAGTATCAGCCATTTGTCGACATGTGTGTCGTGCCCCTATTGAAAGTGTTGGCTCAAATATTTTGCGTGGGAGATGGCGGTCCGAAGTTTGACTTTTTTTTGGTTTGGACCCGTCAACATGGACGTGATCCTTTCTTGACTGTTTTGTTTTGTAGTGGTGTGATTTTAGTTGGGCCTCCTTTTTTCTGCCGATAATTTGTAATCACAACACATAGTTGTAAATATGTAGGAAGATGCTGGTTTGGTGTATTTTTCCTTTTGTTTCTCTAAGCCAATTCTATTCGGCATTAATGTGTGGCTTTCCTTGGAAACATCTAATAATTAATTAGTAATATGCAGATGTGTGTGTATCTAGAGACGGGGGGCTTATCCTCCTATAGAAAACAAAACTTGTGTAGCATACTGTTATTATTAGATTCATTTAAAAATACTTATCATGGTGAGAATATATTTATAGTGTATTTTTTGACAAAGTTGTCTTAAGTAATCACACACCTTACCAATGAATAAGGCGTATGCAGTTCCCAAGATTTTTGTTTGACCAAAAATTTAAGCAACTATATCTCGATTGACCATTAGATTTGTATTAAAAAACACTTTATAATGTTACCAATTTTGTATCAAATGATCATCATATACTGAAAAAACTTGGTCAAAGTAAAATCTTGAACTGCATGGCGCCTTATTCATGTAATGGAGGTAGTATATATTACTCCCTCTGTTTCAGAATATGTATTTTATTTAGTTAGAACAAGGCTTTGACAAAAAATTAAAGTATTATTGTATACTTTATGTGTCATAAAACTTATATGATTACATAGAAATTCAAAAGTACTTACTTGTGGTTATAACCTTGTATCACGAAAATTAGATAATGGTTGCAAAAATATTAGTTGAAATCTTGTCTTAACTAAACAAAATAAGCCATGTACTTTAGACCAATGGAGTATGAAGTAGTAGCAAACTATTTGCAATTAGCGTTAAATCTGCATGATTTAATAGGGTATGTTATGATTCAGTGGGCAATATAGATACTTTTTGGAAGGTCCAACTAAATTCTCGAGCCATCAGGTAAGATTTTAATGGGTGATTTGCACACAATGCGTGTTTGTATCACGAAAATTAGATAATGGTTGCAAAAATATTAGTTGAAATCTTGTCTTAACTAAACAAAATAAGCCATGTAATTTAGACCAATGGAGTATGAAGTAGTAGCAAACTATTTGCAATTAGCGTTGAATCTGCATGATTTAGTAGGGTATGTTATGATTCAGTGGGCAATATAGATACTTTTTGGAAGGTCCAACTAAATTCTCGAGCCATCAAGTAAGATTTTATTGGGTGATTTGCACACATTGCTTGGATCCCACAAAAAATTGACAATGTATGTTTGTACAATCTTAACTGGCAAAGTAGTTTGGTCCTTGGCTTTAAAATTATGAGCTATCTTGTTTTTGTCATTGTCGACTTATGAAATACAGTTCCTATGACTTTACAAGTTCGAAGCACCCAAATCAGACTAATTAATTTTGATCACACTAGCACTTGTATCTATGCAACACACATGTAGAAAATGTATAGCACATGAAATATGTATTGACATATGCAACCAATATAAGGGGCTGGTGGAGCACTATAAACAACAACACATGTACCAGAAGGGAAGGGGAACACAAAGATGTATTGAACAAATATTGGTGGAAATTAAGGGAGCATTTTGTAGTTAATAGGGTAATTAGCGTGTGAGTCATTATATCACACATGGTTCCAACTTATTTTTCTCATCATTAGATTATTCTTTTTGAGGGAGTGAATTGGTAGGATCAAACATCACTCGTGTTTTTAGTTATAATATGGGTATAGAAATAGAAATCTTAATGACCACTTTAGTTTTTTTCGAAATGGGGAGCAGAGCCCCGGCCTCTACATCAAGCGATGCACACAACCTTTATTTATTATTAGAACCACATTGTTTGGCAAAGGCTACAAAGATCATACGAACCAGAACCACCAAAGCTAAACACTGAGCAATAATGATAATTGTATCGCCAGCTCCCCAACAAGATCTATCAAACCGCTATCTACTTGTTTCGACCCCCCCATGATCACCCACATTGTTGCCACTCGCCAAGAGAAGTTGGAGTGCCTTGGCACGACGGCACGAACTCAAGTGAGAGGAGTCCTAGAACCGCACAGCATATCCACGGAGTAGCGCCCACGCTCCGGATGTCGCCACCTTCAAAATCTTCCACCAACCCGTCGTCAGCATGTAGATCAATGCGCAGACTCTCGCCACACCAGCCACCGACACCACCTTGGTGCCAAGCAACACCATCCCCCATGCGCTAGACTCTCCACCCTCCTGCCACTTCCGTCCAGCGCTGCTCCACAGGCCATGCTCCCAGGAGAGAACGCGATACCGACACCACGGCACCGCCATCGCCCGACCCTAAGATGTTAGGGTTTCCCCCGGAGTAGCACGATTGAGGTCGACACAAGGTGCAGGGCTATGCCTTTATCAAGGTAACGATGTGGTAACGCCGCCATCGCCAACCAATGGCTCGGTTTTCACTGGCACCTATGTCTCCCCGCCTCGTTGCTAGGACTGGAAGACGGATCGCGAGATCTGCCAATCCAGCCGCAGGCCGGCCACCTTCGATGGAGAAGATGACCACATCCACCAAACCCAGGGCCTCCGCTGATCCCTACACCCGGTGAGAACTCCAGAAGCGATGCCCTCAAGAGGGGAACGATGCATAGGACACCGCCATCGCTCGATCCCTCGGGATCTGAGGTTTCCCCCGGAGTTTTCTTGTCTAGAGGGACGAGGGGCACCAGATCATCGTCCGCCACGTCACTGCTCCTCCTGCCATGCCGCTGCAGCTGCACGCCAGAGATGCCACGCCGCTAAGGTGCCCGACACGCACCCCATTCGCCACGAGGATTCGTGTCCCGCGCCGCCGATCTATGTCTGGGAAGACGAGAGAGCCTACCCGCCGTCGGAAGCGCCCAGGCTTTGCCTGGCCACGACCTTGGTGGCAGCGGGGGAGAGAGGAGGGAGCGGAGTTGGGGGGCTGAGGCGGTGGCTAGGGTTTCCCCTGTCGCCGCACAGGGGTAGTTAGAAAATTATTAGAATTTTTTCCCTGAAAAACTATCCTCTAAAGCCCCTTTGATTCAAAGGAATGAACCCTCCAAATATCGATGGAGTGCTTCCCTAAACTACACTTCTGTAGTATTTGAAACAGAGGGAGAGGAACTTTTCAGGATAGAGAGGGGGCATGGAGGAGGAGGGCAAAGGGCTCAGCACTTAGGTGCATTGAATTTCTCGAAGCCAAACCATAATAAGCTTTGAAATCAAGTAGACACCTCCATGGAATGGAGAGTATAGAACTGGATTCCATAGGAAAATTGGTGACTACAATCTTATGATCCAAACGGTCCTCATAGGGAAAAAATCCATAGGATTCTACTTCTACAAAATTCGCTTGAAAGTCTTACAATCTAAAGTATCACTACCCTATTGGAAAATTTCCTTTATCATTATGACAACTATGATCACTAGAAAATTCCTATGTCTTCTAGTGATGGAAGCAAACAACTTCTACTATTTTTTGACTCGTGAAGGATTCCAGATATCATGATTTCTGATTCATGTCTTCTTGAACTATGCTAAACATTAGCATTGTATAGAGTGTATCTACGTACAGTTGTGCTTGTTAATCCAGAGTGTCACCTTTTCGCAAATTACCTAGTACCAACGTATTACATCCTTTTTTGCAGCGGAATAGCTATTGTATCCACTAAAGATATATCAAATAAATCAACAAAGCAAACAATTCATCGCTATCGGTGTCAACTACTAATAATTATCGTGATTCATGCATCTTGACAGTATTTTATTCTGCTGCAATGTTTTCTGAAGGGGATGGTGCTACTTCGATTTGGATAGAATACTAAGCAGATGCCACATTTCGTATGGCTATTAAGTTGTACACTATTTAATTATCTTAGTTAATAAAAAGAATTTTTTGTCAACTTCAAAATCAGGCAAGAGTGGAATGTTCCTAACAGCAAAAAAATACGAAGGTGCAAAAGGTCGTCTGTAGTACTATAATATCTCTCGACAATAGTTTCTAAACCACTACACATTTTCTAGTTTATCTTGGCTAGCTCTTTCTCTTCCCTTGATTTGTATAAGGGCCCAAGAGCATCTAAGGTAACCTTTGTTTTGCAAAAATTTCACCGATCTATTATTAATATAATCAACGCCAGTACAAGGAGAGCTAAAAGTAATAAGAATTAAAGTTGATCTATGGACCACACTTAAGGTAACTTTAGGGTCAATAGAACTAAAAGACCCCCTAGTTTTTTTTTTTACTTTTTGCAAATAACAGGCATTCAAGATGGGATGAGCCTTAACGTGGGTTTGGTTAAGTATCACTGGAGTTAACATTGTAGGCTTCTGAAATGTCCTTTCCAAACTGAAAGTTGAGTGCTCGATTTCTTTATTTTCTGCCTTGTGTTTTATGGGCAATAGGTTTAAATCGCGTAGTGCTTCACGGTGAGAGTCAGAGGCTCGGAGCTACTGCCAAATCTATTTCCAATGGCATTTTAGCACGACATGCCAAAGGCTCCAGACCGTCGCCTTTGTACAAAAGTATCAAAGTCTGACGTATGAAGTAGTGAACAGTGCCAGATTTCAAACCATCAAAATCTGTTAGATTTAGTCATTTTTCTTGAGCCCAGAATACAAAGTATTTCGGGTGAGACTTTGTGTATTGGATAGAATACATTAATATCTATGTCTAGGATTTTTTTCATAATTTTTTGATACTTTGGAATGAAGTTTTCAAAATCCGAAAAAAACTAGGCTCCATGTAGCCCGGGATCCAAATTGATTTTTTGCTTTTGATCTCCCTTTGTTTTGCCGTCTACAACAGTGGGAGGTATTTTTCTTCCCTTTTTCTTGGGCCGAGGGACCTTAAAGCCTGACTTAATAAATTTCAGTCAGTGATACCCCTAAGCCAGCAGTTGGAGTACTTCAAGGAATACAAGGGGAGACTGAAGCTGGCCAAGGGCGAGGCAGTGGCCGACAAGATCATCGCTGACGCGCTCTACGTCTTCAGCATCGGCACAAACGATTTCATGTTGAACTACTTCGTCGTGCCTCTCCGGGCGGCGGAGTACACGCCGGAAGAGTATGCCACCGACCTGGTCAGCCTCGCCGAAGCTGCCGTCCGCGACGTCCACGAGCTCGGCGCGCGCAAGGTCATGTTCAGCGGCATCCCGCCGTTCGGGTGCGTGCCGGTGATGAGGACCGTGAACCACGACGCGCCGGGGGAATGCAACGAGGAGTACAACCGGGTGGCACTGAGGTACAACGCCGAGATCCAGGACGCCATTGGCAGGCTGGACAGCGAGCTTGGGGCCGGCTCGCAGGTGGTGTACACGGACGTCTACGACGTGCCGTACCACATCATTGCCAACCCGTCGGGGTACGGCTTCGAGAACGCGGCGCAAGGCTGCTGCCGCACGGGGCTTTATGAGACGTCGGTCCTTTGCGGCGTGGACGAGGCGTTCACGTGTCAGGATGCTGATAAGTACGTCTTCTTCGATTCGGTCCATCCTTCTGAGAAGACATACCGGATCTTAGCGGATAAAATTGTCAGAAGTACGCTACAAGTATTCCTCTGATATCTTGTGTACCCATGTATGGAAATCAGACAATGTACAACATGTACCTAGAGGCGGAATACAACTTAGTATTTGAGCCAAACCTATAAGCCAAGTGTAAACTTATTTTAAGGGTAGTGCTAGGCATTCCCGGTGATCAATTCTCCTGATCCCTGGGTGGAGAGGCCGAAACGTGTCCCCGGGACCAGTTAGGCTTTGTTCGGTTGACGTGGTTTAATGGGCGGAGGCCAGGGGCTAGCAGGGGTCAGACCCCTCTAATGTTTCACCCCCTCAAGGTAATAATGAGGCAGGATCAGTACCGGTCTTGCACTAATTGTCGTACTTAATCACCTAGTAACTGAATTTTTTGGGCCCAATTATTGGTTTTAGTTGTGCACGCACGGAAGCCCAACCAATAGCCATTTGCTTGCACTTTTCATGTACAGGCCACCGATCGTCATCTCGTGGATGCCTGGTCTTTCTGCTCTCATCGTGTCTAGCCTGTTAATCAGATCGATCGATCGATCTTGCCGCTAGGTATAGGACCCCGCCGCTCGTTCCAAGGCGACGTGATTGGCAGACTGTTAGCGGCGGCTATGTTTGCTGCCGCCGTGACCTTCGTTGCTTGCCATCGCCCGTACAATCAGATTACTGGTCAAGGTGCGTACAAGAGATACGCTTCAGTTAACCTACAGCTAGTTAGTTCAAAAAAATCTAAAAATAGCCTATTTCTTAGGTCTCAAATCTGTCGCCAAAATGCTCTTTTTTTTTGGACCGAGCTGTTGGTGAATGATTATAGAAGATGTATATATGTACTTGTGAAAAAATAGCCAAAGAAATGTCCATTTTCTTATAAATTTTCCCTAAATTCTAATGTTTGAGATCATTTATATTCATATAGCATTATTGGCTTTTTGTCAAACATATGATTTTTTTTGGAAAGGAGCATATATTAATATCGCGAGATACCAATTACACCCAGCCTCTGCAACAACGCATTATCCTAATGGTATTACGGATACACACAGCCAACAAAAGAAAGAAGAATTACAAAAAAATAAAGTCCTGCTTTAGAGATCTATGCCCTACAACAGCGACTAAACACCACCAAGGCAGCACCAGAAATCCATCCTCTCCAAAAGCGACGTCTCCAAGAAGGGAATAATGCACTAGCGCAGTCATCGCCCTGATCATCGATCATAGTTTTTCACCCTGGAGAAAGTTCACGCTGACAAAACAATGCCTTCAACAAGGTCATTATCAGGCACAACTAATTAAGGCCGGACCTTGGATTTTCACCCTGCAGCTTGAACTCTAGAAATCTCCTATACTGTCGCCCCCACCTTCCATTGTCGTTGCTCCAAGACCTAGAACGCCAAGCCAAAACCTCATCGCAAACAGGATTCACACCACCATTACCATTCTTCAGACCTTGGCTTTCATGTCATTCTCCACGACTGACTTCACCATGAGACTAATGGCATGTCCTTGATGGCAACAGTCTGTAAAGATTCGCAGTACTCCCTCTGAAACCAAACGATCAGATAAAAACATGGTTGCGTGCAACCGAGATCCATCCAATCTGGCGAACTCCGGCATGTCGTCCATTGGAGTTCACCAGCGGAATCTTCCGGAACACAACACTCTGACCAGATCGATAAAGTCATGGAGTAGGTAGATCTTCGTCCTGGCGCGAGAGGGATCCTAGGACCAACCCCCTTTATTCAAAGCCAGACCGGAAGCCCCCATACCGCCGGTCTTCACCGGCCACCAAGACCCACCGGAAAAGAACGGCAGATCCATGGTGACCTAGGCCGCCATGACCACTAGCTCGACGAAGAGACAACACCGCAGGTGGAGACTAGATGAGCAAGCACCGACCCACAGCCCATCGTCCTTGATCAGACCAGATGGACCGCTAGATCGCCGCGCCGCCAACCAGATCTGAGTCGTCGCTCCACCCCAACTGCCGCCCCTCCACCTCGCCAAGAGTAGCCATGGCACCAGCACCTTACGCAGGCCCCGTCCAACGCCGGGGAATCTCTCCCTTCCACCACGCTGGGGTCGGGAGGCCGGATCCCCGCCACCCCCATCACCAACGCCGTGCTCTTAGGCCGGCGGGCCTTTGAGGGCGACGAGGAGGGAAGGGGAGGGGAAGGGTGGCGGCGGTGCTAGGGGTTAGCCCCCTCGGTCGCCAGGAGGGGGGCAATGTGAGGGGTCGGGGGGTACGTAATAGGTTTCACATATGATTTATATGTTATTTCGGTTTATACTTTGTCAGTGCTCGCCCCCCGTATACTCAAATCCTGGTGATAACCCACAAGTATAGGGGATCGTGTGTAGCCTTTTCGATAAGTAAGAGTGTCAAACCCAACGAGGAGCTAAAGGTAGGATAAATATTCTCTCAAGTTCTATCAACCACTGATACAACTCTACGCACACTAAACGTTTGCATTATCTAGGAAATAAAACTAGAGCAACAATACGAGTAATAGAGATAGCTTTGCATGATAATAAATAACAAGAAAGTAAAACTAGTTCCTGCAGCAATAAAATACACTAAACTAACAGAACCATGAGTGCGGAATAGTGGTGGTAATTGTGGTGACTTTGTCCAAGTTTAAATAGCGAATAGATCGGTTTCATTGTCTTCGATGCAGTTTTCTATGTGGGATAGGCTAAATATACATACGCTTCACTACTTGGAATTACATGTCCTATATGATTGGATTGTTAGCAAACATCCGTAAGTACTAATCAATGCATTAAGGTTTCCCCAAACATAGCCTTAAGTTTAATGGTCCTCTTACTCCCATACGTTCAACGTTCCGGTTCGCGTCCTCAGGTTTCTGTCACTCCGGCAGAACTTCCCCTTCCTCTTACACATACTACAAACCATATGATGTTTAATCCATGCGCGCACAAATATAATGGACACCAAAGGACTGTACCATATCAACATACAACTCTAATGAACCAAAGACGTTCAACCATTCAATCTAAGAACAAAGAAACTACGCAAACATGACATAGATCATATGATTATAACTTATAGCATCAAACACCATGTTTACATAGGACGGTACAGAGGTGTATGTGAGGATGAACCACTGCATACTAGGAGGATTAGGTGATGGAGATGGCGGTGAAGATGGTGAGGAGGGCGGCGGCGGCGTAGGGGACTCCTTCCCCGCCGTCGGTATCGTGGGGGAGCACCGCCCCTTAGCCCCCTTCCTTCATGGCTTCTTGGGATCCATGGGAGAGGCAAAAACGTGGCTTTGGTGGCTGCAAATTCGTGGGTGGAGATGTCCTGGGCGAATTAGGTTCTCTCCCTTTATATAGCTTCTCGGATTCCCGTCACCCCATCTTGGGCTGCAGTAAATCATGCCTAAAAGGCCCGTTTGGACTCGGAATCGGCTAACTTTTATGTCCAGAACGTTTGTCGTGAAATTTCCAACAACTTTGTAGTTGAAGAGTTTTCCGTTTGATGTCGTCTTCGACCCGAAACGTGACCATATTCAAAAAGAGTTCCGAGACAGATTTCTGAAAAAATCTCAATTTGACTCCAACAAGGTTCCCACTTGTATTCTTGGTAATTCCTACACATCAAAGTGTAAAACAAGAATATTGTTCACTTTTGCAACTATTAGTAGGTTAGTCCAAATAAATCATAAACTTTATACAAATAGGAGCGTCAAAAGCATATTATTAGCATAAAACCTAGATATGTTAAGGACGTATCAACATCCCCAAGCTTAGTTCCTGCTCGTCCTCGAGTAGGTAAACGATCAAAACAATATAATTTTTGAGGTGACATGCAGACATCACAATCTTGATCATCATTATTGTAAAAGTATTGATAGCTGGGATTAAGGTACTCTAAACATGAATCATGAAAGATAGAGTTCTAACAATAAGACATAGCAACTATGTTGTAACATGAAAAGGCACAAACAAAAGATTCATGAATAACAATTCTTTGCAAGACGTTTGTTTGTTTCACATAAAGAAAGCATAATTAGAATGGTATTTAGCTTGTCCCTCATAGAGTAGCAAAACATAAATGCATAGGACACCTTCAAAGTTCATAAGGGTGACTAGATATAAATAGTTTAGGAACAAGCAATATCAAAGTTATGCATCAATCAACAAGTCTTGGGACAATGCACATAGAACTAAGAATGACAACTATGCTCTCTTAATAGGTGCATAAAGATAGAAGGTGGAGACTCAATATAAAAGTGGAGGAAAGGCCTTCATCGAAAGAAGCAGGGATTCAAGTCTCATAAAGAGCTTCCAAAAATTATGGTACTTATTAGTGATACATTGCAAATGTATCTATAATTTTTGATGTTCCATGCTTGGTTTTATCCACTTTCTTGAGTTTTGTTCCAACTTTGGAGTACTTTTCATATGATTTCTTGGACTAACCTATTAACAAGAGCCACAGTGCCAGCTGCCTGTTTTCTGCTGTTTTTGGTTCCAGGAAAGTAAGAAAATGAATATTCTCGGAATTGGACGGGACAAAAGACAAAGTGCCTATTTTTCCGGATGTCATCAAGTGCCAGAATACGAGACGGAGAGGGGCCAGGGGGGCACCACACCACCTGGCCGCGCAGGCACCCTCTCGGCCTCTCCTTCCACCTATATATTACCCTCGGGACGAAAACCCTATGGGCCCGATCAAAAATCGACGAAAGAGTCTATAGCCGCCATCATCTCCATCCCTAGATCGGGAGGGATCTGAAGCTCTTCCCGGCACCCTGCCGAAGAGGGGAATTCACCCTGGAGGCCTTCTTCATCACCATGCAAGCCTCCGGTGTGATGCGTGAGTAGTTCATCCTTGGACTACAGATCCATGTAGTAGCTAGATGGCTGGTTCTCCTCCTTTGTGCTTTCATGTCTAGATCTTGTGAGCTCCGTTCATGATCAAGATCATCTATTTGTAATTCTGCATGTTGTGTTTGCGGGGATCCGATGGATATTGAGATGCTATTTCAGATTAATTATTGATTCTATCATGTCTTTGTTATTTGTGATCTTGCATGCTTTCCGTTGTTAGTAGCTATCTTGGCCGAGTAGATGCTAGCAACTCCAAGAGTTAGTATTTATGCTCGATAGTGGGTTCATGCCTCTGGTAATCTGGGGAAGTGACAGAAATCTCTAAGGTACTAGATGTGCTGTTGCTACTAGGGAGAAAACAACAATCCTTTGTTCATAGAACAATCATATTGTTTACTTTACACGCAGTTTGTAAAGCAATAATATGTTGCTTGCAACTTAATACTGGAGGGGGTTCGGATGATAACCTGAAGGTGGATTATTAGTCATAGATGCAGTTGTATGGCGGTCTATGTATAATGTTGTAATGCCCAATCAAGTCTCAAAGGATTCAAGATGATTAGTATATGCATGTATTGCTTTCACGGTGTTTGTCAATTGCCCCGCTATAATTTGTTCACCCAGCATGTTATCTATCTAAGGAGAGCCACCTCTAGTGAACTATGGATCCCGGTCCTTTTTCTTTACATACAATCTACAACGGTTTACTTCTTTGTGTTTACTTTCTGCAAACTATTACTTATTTCTATTCGATACGTTTAATCCTTTGTTTTCCGCAAAACACGGTGAGATTGACAAACTCATCGCAAGTTGGGGACAAAGTTCTATGGTTGTGTTGTGCAGGTCTCCACGTTGCTACTAGCACCGGTAGTGCGCCCTGCCAAAGCTCAGCTAGTAACACCTTTGGGGTGTTTCCTTGCTCCTACTGGTTCGATTAAACCTTGGTTTCATAACTGAGGGAAACTTGCTGCTGTGCTCATCATACCTTCCTCTTGGGGTTCCCAACGAGCTCTACATCAACACCGCCATCAAGCATTTTTCTGGGCGCTCTGTATTGAGCCATCAAGCGATTTTCTGGCGTCATTGCTGGGGAGTCAAGGACATCTTCACAAGGGGAGTCCCTCATAACCAATCTCTTTACTTTGTTGTTTTTGTTTTGCTTAGTTTTATTTTTTGCTTTGTTTGCTTGTTTTGTTCTTCAAAAACACACAAAAATTAGTTCTACAAGTTTGCTTCATATATTGCTTCATAGATTGCTCATTATGGTTACACTGCAGGTTTCCACCATGATTAGGCATGGATTAAACTGGCGGCCTAGGCGTTTCTCTAACACATATACATAACTCCATGGACTTACAAGCTTGTAGCACCCCGGTAAACTCACTACTAGAAAATCGCGTGTTGTTTTTAGTTTGTGCATCATCATGACCGTATGCTCATGTGATCATGCATTTGTTTGCCCAAAACTATTTTCTAAAAGCCTATTTTTGTTTTCTAGATATTCCCCTCTTTGTTTCAAAACAAAACCCTATGTCCGTCCGGATCTTGTATATGTCTGAAACTATTTTTAAAACGTTTTGTTTTATAAAAAGAAAATAAATATTTTATATCGGGGGAGGCATCCCGACCCGTAGGCCAAGACACCTACTACCCCGGCAGCCCAAACCACCTAGCCCATCTACCCAGACCGAACCTAGACAAAACCCTAACCTAGTTCTACCCCTAACCCTCACACCCTGCCGCCGTCGGTACGCGACACGCTTGCATGCCCGACGCGCCCCCCGCATGTTGTCCTGCACCCCCTACTGACCACCTCGATCCCATCTCCCGGACCCACCGACGCGCGACCGCCCGATCGTGTGGCCCTCACCCTGCGAACCCCTCTCTCTCCTCCTCTCGCGGCCCCGTAGCCCAGCGACCGAACCGTCCTCCCCTGGATCCCATCGTGAACCCACCCGAAGCCACCTACCCCGCGTCGCTCCCTGCCACGCGATCCCCATCCCTCGCCCCGCTCCTCTCACCCATCCTCGTCCGCCGCTAGGAGCCCGTGGCCCCGCCTGGAGCCACCGCCTCCCTTCTTCCCAGCTCTGCCGCCGCAGCGGTGCTCTCCTCCGACCTGAGTGCCCTGCCGCTCGTCAGCGAGGCCGCTTCCTCGCTGTTCCCGTGCTGCTGTCCAGCCGCTGTCCGAGCACACCGCCGTCTCTACGGACCGCGCCGTCACGAGCAACCTCCACCTCGCAAGCCGTCCTCCAGCGCCCCGCCCCGAGCACCTCCGGCCGTGACCGCCTCCTCACTGCTCCACAAGCTCGCATCGCCGCCGTCGGCCTCGCCTACCATGGTCCTGTCTCCTCCATCGACAGGGCGCTGCCCCTCTGCTCCAACCTCCTCGCGTTCCCGGCTGCGGCCTCCTCGGGCCGCCACCTACAGATCCCCTCACGAGCCCCACCATCTCGCTCCTCCTCTCCAAGTTCAGCCCGCCTCGACTAGTGCCTCCTCAACCTCCCTGCCTCCCCGTGCCAGTGTCGCCCTCCTCTGCGTCTCCAACCCAAGCTCGTCGGCGTCCCTGCTCTAGCCATCCTTTGGCCGCAAGCTCGCAGCTCCGCCCCTGCGAGCTCCTCGCCGTCTGTAGGCGCCGTCCCAGGTCGACCCCGGCCTCCTCCCGTGTCTCGTCGTTGCGCCCCTGCATCTCGCTGCCCGAGCACGACCCCTGTCGCCTCTGCGCGTCTCCTCGAGCCGCCCGTTGCCTCTTCCTCGGCCCACGCGAGCCTGACCCCGCACGACCCCAGCTGCCTCATCTGTGCCGCATTTGTGTATATCTCCTGTTCGCGTCGTCCCAATCAGTGAAGGTGCAGATGTTTAAACGCCGGTGCTACAAGGCGTCCAAGGTCCTAGTCTGTCTCCATGAACCCGTGTGTTGAGGTGCTCTGTCCCGATGTTTATGTTGTTGCCATCGACAAGATCTTCTTCACAGACCCGAAGACGCTGAGACTGCCAAGCTCTCCATCCCAGATTCCAAGGCCGATCCGATGCTGAACTCCGAAGACCGAACCGAACCCCTCGGAATGCCAAGTTCTTCTTCCCGGATCCGAAGGCCGTGACCCCGAAGACCGATCCCGGCGAGACCAAACCTGAACCACATCAAACCAAGAGCGCTGAACGCCAATGTGTGACCCCTTTTCCCGAGATCCCTATTTTATAAATGACATCTAGTTGTTTCATATTAAATGATTCATGCTCGCATACATACTCATTTGTTTGGGGGTATATTGTCGATTCACCTCATAATTAAATATGGAGACCATATGAGGGCTTTTCTAGTCTTGTATTGGCTCCATTTAAATTTGTGTAGCGAACCGATGCCATGTTTTGCCATGTTAATTCAACATTTAAATTATGGGGTATCTAAATAACATGACTCATCTAATTAATTGTCGGGACTCCGGTTCCGCTTAATATTGCCTAATTGCATCGCATCTTTGCCATGTCATGCATCATACATGCATCATGCCCGATCTTCTGCCGTAGTATTAAATAGTGCATCCGGTGTTTCTTTCAGTGCTTTGCTTCTTCGCGGATTAGGCCGATGAGTTGATGCGAGTATCGGCAAGTCCTTCAGATAATGTATCTTCAACAGTGTTTCCCAGGCGAGCAATCTCCCTTTTTCTACCTATTTTGCATTTATAGTCTTTATTTCCTCCTGTTGATGTATTGCTATCCGTGTCGTGATCCTTTAGTGTTCCGTACCAGATATATATTTCGTGCAGCCTTTATATTGCCTTGGACAGCTCCTATTACCTGTTGTTTGGTACATAGATGGTCTTGCGAGTCGTAGTCGCTTGCTCAGGTGTGATCCCGTGTCGTGAAGTACCACACAGTTGTTGGAATGTTGTCATATGCTTTACGGTGGAGAGGATCATGACTTTAAATTCAACTATTAAATTGTTGGGAATAGATATAACTAATGCAGAGGCATCGGTGGGCAATAGATGTTATTTGGTTCTTCCATGCTCCCTTGTGTCCCGTAGGACCCCGAGTACTTGATACCTGTTCCTTGACTATTCGCATTATCCACATACGGGAGACTCTATGAATCCCTCTTAGCCAGAGCTTGATTCATTTCTTATTTCTTGGGGCCACAAACTAGTTTGGGGCTTTATTACTATCCTGTATTTATGCCATGCTTTACTGCTTTATTTAAGATTGTGCGTGGAGCACCTGTACTGTTTTGGATCGTGCCACGTTTTCGCGGTATCGACAAGCCCAGACACACTTTCGGGTTCCCAGTCGGTTACAGCCGTCGTCACAAACCCTGGGTCCGTTCTGGAGACGGCCAACTTCATTGCGGGTAGCTTAGTGAGGTGGCCCCCTGAAATATTTTATGAATCCTATGATTGCTTTGTCGTGAAAGCCTCGTTGGTTTTTCATTTGGCTTTTCCGATGTTGATCGTGTGTGTGTTTCTATTTGTGCACCCCTGCAGGGTAAATCTTTCTGAAAGTCGTGTCTGCGGTTATGGACGACTTGGAGCACAATATCTCGATCATAGACAATCATAACTAAAGTAATGTTATAAATTTGACTTAATATGTGACTAGTAATCAGCTTCACTACAATGGAATGGATAATAAAAGTGCCAACAACTGGTGGAACTAGGGTGTATTGTCTCTTGTTATACCTGCCTAGTAAGTATCGCAACTCCAATGGAATGAAATAAAAGTGCCAACAACTACTGGGTTTGGGATGTCACATGCTAATTGTATCTGACTAGTAAGTACTGCAACTACAACTGAATGGTTAACTAAAACTGCCCACTAATTATGCTATCAGGATGACTCATGCTATATATATCTGACTAGTAAATGCTACAACTATAATGGAATGAATAAAACTGCCAACTGTGTGAGTTCCTCGGTTTGACTTCCTCGTTTGGTCTCGAGGGGGAATACCAGGATGGGTATGATTGGTGTTAGTATCAGGTTGGTCCCGAATAGGTCTCTCTTATCCCTCTCTAATAGCCGACAATTGCATCGAGTATCTATAGGTTGTTTAGTGCATGCTGCGCTGCTGCTTGAGTCCACCATACCTATGTAGGTGAGATCCGCCGAATTCTAGCCTCGCCGTGTACTGGCCTCAGTACTGACGCTCCTCTTTTTCCTCTGCCCTTTTGTCGGCACCACTTTTGTTTTAGCAAGTTTGAGATCGACGTCGTTAGCAGAGTTACCCTTCCGGCTTGGCTTGGGCAGGGTTATGGACGCCATTGGTTATTCTTTAGGGCTCTTAGCTCAATTTGCTTCTTATCCGTACTCGGATGCTGTATCGTTTTCAAGGTGATTTGGATCTTTATACTGTAAATCAGTATTCTTGACTCATGAAGTCATTGTTGTATATATATCTGTTCTGTGGGTTCCATCGTGGACTATTGTGTAATGATATTACTTTGTTTTTCCACCCGCACGAAAGTTCCTGGTGGGCGTCCTTGAATCGTTTCTATGCGGGTTTGGCGGGAGGCGCTAAAACTTGCATAGGGTCGATTCGAGGGTGTTACAAAGCTCCCCTTTCATTTCACACCGACGACATCCATAGACAAAAGAGCATGATATCAACTAGGTACAATTTACAAGTGCAATGTTGAAAGCGTTCCCCATGACATCATGGTTCTACTAATCCCCAACATATAAGTGCAAGCATATACAACATAGATGACACAATGGTTCAAGTTTATTAGGGGCAAGAAAAGTAAAGTGTGCCATCAAGTTCGTGAGAGCTTTAATCACTAGTTTTCTCATAACAAGTTTAATTCAGAAGGTAGATAAAAACATAAATATACTTGGAATAGCAAATGCTAATAGGTAGGTATGGTGGACTCTTTGTGGAACTCATACTTGGTTATGGAGGCTAGCAAAAGATTGGGAGCGACCAACTAAAAGAGCAATAATGGCCATAATCATGCAAAGCGACAAAACATCATTGATTAAAGCATAAAGTGATATTACAAGTCGAAAACTAAAGGATCATAAAGGCTATGGTGACTTGGGATAGTCATAACATGGTGTTAGCATGCGCCAAGTCAACCCAAATAAAGCATCAAAAGAGAATCCCACAATACTATGCATTAATATGCTAAAACAACACATGATTCTTTCAAGGCATATTAAGAAATCTCAGTTGTTTATAACATGTCATGCTATAGAAAAAATCACTAAGCATAAATCCAAATCAATATCAAGCATGACATGACAAAGCATAGGCCACCGTAAAAAACGAGCTCCTTTTACCACTTAAGCATGAACTTTTCCTACTCTTTTCCAATCCAAACCACACTTATTTGAAAACTAATGTATGAAATAGGGGGTCTAACCAATTTATTAAAGCAAACTAAGAAAACCCAGCAAATGAAAACCAAAAAAGAAAACGAAAACGCTCCAAGAACAACACAATTGTGCATGAAACAATAAAAATGAAGTGTTTGGAAGAACCTGAGATTTTTATTGATGAAGAAGGGGATTCCTTGGGCATCCCCAAGCTTTGACGCTTGTACTTCTTGGATATTTCTTGGGGTGACACGGGGTGGCATCCCCAAGCTTGAGCTTTAGTCCATTCTTCATCTCATTACATCATTATTTCCTTAACACCTGAAATTTTTCCTTCATACAAAACTTCACATAATCTTCATTAGCAACATTAGTGTACTCAAGATAATAATTCTTTGGGTTCAGTTTCAACACCAATAAAACTTCTAGTAAAAAACAAGATACTGTAGCACTTCCCTTAAACAGCTCAATTCCCCAAAGAGAACCCAAAAAGGAATCAACAAGAAGAAAATGCAAATAATGGCAGAAATCTGTCAAAACAGACCAGCAGATAGAAACCAATTTTTTCTAAGACCTTATGTTGCTCAAATCGAAAAGTTTTGAACTAACGAAAGTTGGATAACAACCTGGGTAAGAAGCAGAAAAATTATAGCTCAATCCGACGTACGGAAATTTTACACGAATTTTTACAACGAAACACAAAAACTTGTTTCGGGACAGCAACTTTCCCAAGCATTACTTCTCTCTCATTAGAGGTTACTCTTGGCACAAAAAGCAAATAAAAAGGATAAGGAGAGGTTATTACTGAGGCCATAACTTCCAAGACTCAACTAAAACTTTTGGGTTATCTCCCAACAAGTACTTTTCTTTAATGCCTTTAAGTTAGGCATAGGATGAAGATTGGAGTATTTTCGAATGAATAAGCATTAAGATCAATACCAGAAATATCTTTCTTTTTCAAGGCTTCATGCATTCCTACAAGTTTTTAACTGAAAAAGCTTCCATGGAAAGATTTGTTTTGGTTTCATAGGCATGAACACAAGTGTTCAAGGTCGACCCCCACTTAACCATTACTCATATTTCCAATCACTTTCCTTTTTGAAAACGTTTTTAGGTAACAAGTACAACTAATTTTTTTTGTTATTTGCATTCCCTATCCATACTAAGATAGAGAACAAATTAAAACTGAAAGTAAAACCCACTTAGAGATAAAGCAAACAAGTGCACACAAGAATATTCACCCACACGCTATTGCTCCCCGGCAACAGCGCCAGAAAAGGTCTTGATAACCCACAAGTATAGGGGATCGTGTGTAGCCTTTTCAATAAGTAAGAGTGTCGAACCCAACGAGGAGCTAAAGGTAGGATAAATATTCTCTCAAGTTCTATCAACCATTGATACAACTCTACGCACACTAAATGTTTGCATTATCTAGGAAATAAAACTAGAGAAACAATACAAGTAATAGAGATAACTTTGCATGATAATAAATAACAAGAAAGTAAAACTAGTTGCTGCAGCAATAAAATACACTAAACTAACAGAACCATGAGTGTGGAATAGTGGTGGTAATTGTGGTGGCTTTGTCCAAGTTTAAATAGCGAATAGATCGGGTTCATTGTCTTCGATGCAGTTTTCTATGTAGGAGAGGCTAAATATACATACGCTTCACTACTTGAATTACATGTACTATATGATTGGATTGTTAGCAAACATCCGTAAGTACTAATCAATGTATTAAGGTTTCTCCAACCATAGCCGTAAGTTTAATGGTCCTCTTACTCCCATACGTGCAACGTTCCGGTTCGCGTCCTCAGGTTTCTGTCACTCCGGCAGAACTTCCCCCCTTCCTCTTACACATACTACAAACCATATGATGTTTAATCCATGCGCACACAAATATAATGTACACCAAAGAACTGTACCAGATCAACATACAACTCTAATGAACTAAAGACGTTCAACCATTCAATCTAAGAACAAAGAAACTACGCAAACATGACATAGATCATAGGATTATAACTTATAGCATCAAACACCATGTTTACATAGGGTGGTACAGAGGTGTGTGGGAGGATGAACCACTGCATACTAGGAGGATTAGGTGATGGAGATGGCGGTGAAGGTGGTGAAGAGGGCGGTTGCGACGCGGGGGACTCCTTCCCCACCGCCGGTATCATGGGGGAGCACCGCCCCTTAGCCCCCTTCCTTCATGGATTCTTGGGAGCCCTCCCCCATGGAGATGGGATCCATGGGGGAGGCAAAAACGTGGCTTTGATGGCTGCAAATTCGTGGGTGGAGATGTCCTAGGCGAATTAGGTTTCCTCCCTTTATATAGTTTCTGGGATTCCCGTCACCCCATCTTGGGCTGCAGTAAATCAGGCCTAAAAGACCCGTCTGGACTCAGAATCAGCTAAATTTTATGTCCAGAACGTTTGCCGCGAAATTTCCAACAACTTTGTAATTGAAGAGTTTCCCGTTTGACGCTGTCTTCGATCTGGAACGTGACCATCTTCAAAAAGAGTTCTGAGATAGATTTCTGGAAAAATCCCAATTTGACTCCAACAAGGTTTCCACTTGTATTCTTGGTAATTCCTACATATCAAAGTGTAAAACAAGAATATTGTGCACTTTTGCAACTATTAGTAGGTTAGTCTAAATAAATCATAAACTTTATACAAAAAGGAGTGTTAAAAGCATATTATTAGCATAAAACCTAGATACGTTATGGACGTATCACCTGGCTCCGCCCCTGGTGGTTTAGATCCACTAGCGGAACAAACCCCTACAGGGATTGGGTGATCCCAGCTCATCACCCCAATTTCCCACTACCCGGTCCCCATGTTCCCTACTAATACATGTGATTTGGTGTCATTCGGTTAATCCCTTCGGCAAGCATCTCTAAGAAGCTGGCTACAAGCAGCACCGGTGGCAGGCAACATGCAGCAGCACGCCAGCACCAACACACAAACAGGAAAAAAGATAGCAACTTTGAATCTGAATAATATCATTTTTTAGCATAAATTTTGAGCATGGCTGAAAGATGAAATCAAGCATTCACCAACAAGATACATAGTTAACTTAGTGACGTGGCAACTATAAAAATACATCGAAACAGTAAGATGTCCTTTTGATGTAAAATGCACACGAATTTGTCGCCATGACACCCTTTGTTTTTCTTCTTCCGGAGCTTCGTCGTGTAGAACTCTGGTTCTTTGCATCTGGCCATGTACATCAATGATAAAGAATAACTATTAGAATCTATTCAGTTCAACTGAAGCAAAAAATAGCATAGAAGAAAGCTAATGCAAGGTATATAGAGAAAAATAATCTAAGAAATGTTTGTGATGTACTGTTAGTATAGCAGCATAATAAGAAGAATAGGAAATCTGCTCTAGAAGAACAATGTTCATGTTAGAGTATTAGGTATATACGGTTGTTATGATAGTTTAAATAGAGTTAGGATCTGTTTACGTACAGTCCTAACTTGACTCGTACTCGAAGATAATTCTCTATACGTCTATATATACTCGCTCATGAGGCTCAATAATATATCCATCATATTTCGCCAAACTCATAATCTTTCATGGTATCAGCCTAATCGGTCCAAACCTAGCCACACGCTTCCGCCGCGCCGCCCTTTTGGGGATCGATCTCCATGATCTCCGCCGGGGGCCGCGCGATCCGTACGCAGGGTTCATCCGCCGATCCGTGATCGGCTGCCCTGTAAGTCCTTTTTTTCGATCTCTTGATCGATTTTTTTGGTTTACCGATCTTAGATCAGATTGAGTCGTCCACCGTTGTCGTCATCGCCGCGCCTCTACTCCGACCATTGGCATCGAGGATCTACACCGTGCCCGTGCGCCTGCCTCCTCCGCTGTTGCGCCTGCCACGGCAGGCTGTCGCGGCCTCAGGGCAGGCTGCCGTGCACCACGGACGGCTGCTACGCCTTCTATTGGAAGGCTGCCCCCCCTTCCCGCGGATCGTCTTTGTCATCATCGTTCGGGACTTCACGGACTAAGCCGCCATCGACTATGATCTACGCATCGTCCACACCCTGGCGCATACGACGCACCGTCGGTCTAATCGACCGATCCCGCACCTGTCTACGCCAAGCACGTCCCCGGGCACGCGCCTACCACCGATCGAGCTACGGGCTGCCGCTGTGTCGCCCCATCGGGCCGCAACGCCGTCGCCTTTGGTCCACGCTACCGGATTCCAACGCGCCTTCCTTGGCGTGTACGTCGTTGGTGGTCTCCCAGCCGCTACACCGACTTGCGCCCTGCAGCTATGCCGCCTCCTCGGGTCGTAGCGTGGCTGCACGCAGTCTAGTTCGCCGTCCTCGTGCATCGACGTCCTCGGTTTTCACCGCGCCATCTCCCACGGGACGGATCGCCACTGTCTGCACATGGTCTTCGTCACGTCGCCAGGTCTTCCTCGCCTACTTCGAGCACCGCCGCCGCGCTTCACAAGGTAACCTGCAGGGCGCCCTCTCGCCGTTGCAGGTCCCGCTGACTACCCCATCGTCACTTTAGGCATTGTAACATCCCAAATCTTTAATCAAGGTTATCAAAGTTCAAATCACCCAATTTAAGGTTAACAAAAAACTTTTATTAAAGAAAAGGCATATGAATGCATGTGTGTTTGCATTAGTGTAGAATTGTTTGAAAATGCCATGCTTGATTGTTCTAAATGTTGTGAAATGGTTTAAAGGTGAATGACACATCATCTACACCATTTATAAACAAAATTCAAATAAAAAGAAATCAAATAAGATTAAATAGGGCAAATGGTCATTTTGACCATTTTAATCCACTAGGCCACTTTAGGTGTTCCTAGAAGTCAATTCCTAACAGAAACAATTCTAGATCTTTTTCCCCCTTGCTAGACTAAGTAAAAATGTACCAAATCCCACATTACAAACTTACAAAAACATTTGGCTACTCAATTTAAATGACATTTAAAAATTGAATCCAATACATATATGAAGATCCCCATTTTTGAAAAACCCATCAAATGAATTCACCTTGGCAATCCCAAGCAAACCTAGTCTCTCAAGCTTAATACCAGACCACTCAAAAAATTTGAATCAAAAATTCAAATATAAATTTTTTTCGGCCATTTCATCAAACACTTGGTGATTGATACGTTGCTAACATATCTATAATTTTTGATGTTCCATGCTTGGTTTTATCTACTTTCTTGTGTTTTGTCCAAACTTTGGAGTACTTTTCATATGATTTATTGGACTAACCTATTAACAAGAGCCATAGTGCCAGCTGCCTGTTTTCTACTGTTTTTGGTTCCAGGAAGTCAGAAAATGAATATTCTCGGAATTGGATGGGACAAAAGCCAAAGTTATTATTTTACCGGGGGACACTTGGAGCCAGAATACAAGATGGGGAAGGGCCAGAGGGTGGCCACACCACCTGGTGGCGTGGGCCAGGCCAGGCCGCGCCAGGGAGTGGTGTGGGCCCCTCCGGCACCCCCTCGGTCTCCCCTCTTGCCTATAAGAGCCTCCCGATGCATAAACCCTAGGTAGTCAATCAGAAATCCACAAGAAGTTCTGCAGTACCACCGCCATCGAAGGGGAGATTTGGGGGACAGAAAGTCTCTGTTCCGGCACCCTGCCGGGACAGAGAAGTGCCCCCGGAGCCATCTCCATCGATCTCCACCACCGTCTCCATCGTCGTTGCTGATTCCCATGATGAGGAGGGAGTAGTTCTCTCTTGAGGCTAAGGGTTCTACCGGTAGCTATGTGTTCATGTCTCTCTCTATGCATGATCTTATTGAGATTATGAGCTTGTAATCTATAGATCTACCTTGCTACTCAAGTGCTTTAATAGATCTCTGCTCTCCCCATGTGTGTGAAGTTGACAGTGTGCACACCATGGTGGCACTTAGGCTAGAGATTTCAAATACTTGTTATGAGTTATATTTAGAGTTGGATGTCTTTATGAAATTGTGGTGTTTGTTTGAACCATCTAGTGCTCAAGGTGACAGTGTGGAGTTATCTAGATGGGAAAGGCTTATTTTGAGGTGTGCTGTTATAGCCCTACCATGGATTAGAGTATCCAACCAGAGAGTAGTTCAGTGTAGTATCATAAAGAAGAAGATATTTATATGAGAGGGTTCACTAGTGAAAGTATGATCCCTAAGCCTTGTTTCTAAGCATTGAAACACCGTTTGCTATTAGATCTATTACATGTTTGCTTGCTTCTATCTTTATTTCAGTTTTAGTCTTTTCCACGCCATCAAGCTATTTTCTATCACCATTACCACTTGTATTTCACTATCTCTTCGCCGAACTAGTGCACCTATACACCTGGCAAGTGTATTGGGTGTGTTGGGTACACAAGAGACTTCTTGTATCTTGATTGCAGGGTTGCTTGAGAGGGGATACCTTTGACCACTTCCTCCCTGAGTTCGATAAACCTTGGGTGATCCACTTAAGGGAAAACTTGCTGTTGTTCTACAAACCTCGGCACTTGGAGGCCCAACAACTGTCTACAATAATAGAAGTGTGTAGACATCAGTGATCACAGATTTAACTGCCTAACAATCACTGTTTTTGATCAATGCTTTGTCTACCCATTTGACCCCTTTCTACTCCCCTTGTTCCCGCTAGTCTCAACCAGCCCAGAGAGCCACTCCACCTCACTGTCTGCGCCAGTGCTGAGCCACCCGGAGCACCCCCTTGCTGGTCGACCATGGACCGCTTAGCCCGGAGCGCCCCGCTTCCTCCCGCCATGTCTAGGAGGTAGCCACCAATGCGCCACCCCTCTCTGTCCCTTCCCCGAGCGCTGCCAGACCGTGGACCACCGCAACACGCGCCAGAGCACCGCACCTGACCAGCTAGCACATACCGCGCCTCGATCATAGCTCACGCACACTGCTTCACCATGACCCTAGGAATTGCCCAGACATGCCCGTTCGCCGCCGCGCAACCAGTAGCCACCGTGCGCTGCATCGAGCACCCGCTGTCTCCGCCTAGAGCGCGGACGCTCCTGACAAAATGCGACTGCCCCTTGCCGCGCCTTTAAGCCAGAGAAGACCGCCAGGGAGCACTACATCGACCGCCGCTAGTAGCCATGCCGATAGCAGCCTGTACACGCGTTGCCGACGGAGCCCGACCATGCCATGCTGCTCCCTTTCCCGAGCTATAAAAGGAGGCCCTTGATGTCTACGCACTTCTATTCTTGTAGACAGTTGTTGGGCCTCCAAGTGCAGAGCTTTGTAGAACAGCAGCAAGTTTTCCCTTAAGTGGATCACCTAAGGTTTATCGAACTTTGGGAGGAAGTGGTCAAAGGTATCCCCTCTCAAATAACCCTGCAATCAAGATACAAGAAGTCTCTTGTGTCCCCAACACACCCAATACACTTGTCAGGTGTATAGGTGCACTAGTTCGGCGAAGAGATAGTAAAATACAAGTGGTATAGATAATTATAAGTGGTAACAGTGCGAGAAAATAGCTTGATGGCGTGGAAGAAACTAAAGGCAAACTGAAATAAAGATGGAAGCAAGCAAACATGTAACAGATCTAATTGGAAACGGTGTTTCAATGCTTAGAAACAAGGCCTAGGGATCATACTTCCGCTAGTGAACACTCTCATATAAATATCTTATCTTTATGATACTACTCTTAACTACTCTCTGGTTGAACACTCTAATCGATGGTAGGGCTATAACAACACACCTCAAAGTTCGCTTTCCGCATCTAGATAACCCCACACTGTCACCTTGAGCACTAGATGGTTCAAAAAAACACCACAATTTTATAGAGACATCCAACTCCAAATATAACTCATAACAAGTATTTGTAATCTCTAGCCTAAGTGCCACCATGGTGTGCACGGTGTCACTTTCACACACATGGGGAGAGCAGAGATCTATTAAAGCACTTGAGTAGAAAGGTAGATCTATAGATTACAAGCTCATGATCTCAATAAGATCATGCATAGAGAGAGATGAACACATAGCTACCGGTAGAACCCTTAGCCTCGAGGAAGAACTACTCCCTCCTCATCATGGGAGTCAGCAACGGCGATGGAGATGGTGGTGGAGTCGATGGAGATGGCGGTGAAGATGGTGAAGAGGTGGCGGTGGCGGCGCGGAGGACTCCTTCCCACCGCCGGTATCACAGGGGAGCACCGCCCCTTAGCACCCTTCCTTCATGGCTTCTTGGACAGATTTCTACACATCAAAGTGTAAAACAAGAACATTGTGCACTTTTGACTCAAACAAGGTTTCCCCTTGTATTCTTGGTAATTCCTACACATCAAAGTGTAAAACAAGAACATTGTGCACTTTTGCAACTATTAGTAGGTTAGTCCAAATAAATCATAAACTTTATATAAAAAGGAGTATCGAAAGCATATTATTAGCATAAAACCATCAAAAATTATAGGTACTTTATGGACGTATCAACATCTCCAAGCTTAGTTCCTGCTCGTCCTCGAGTAGGTAAACGATAAAAACAATATAATTTTTGAGGTGACATGCAGCCAACACAATCTTGATCATCATTATTGTAAAAGCATTGATAGCTGAGATCAAGGTACTTTAAACATGAACATGAAAGATAGAGTTCTAACAATAAGACATAACAACTATGTTGTACCATGAAAAGGTACAAACAAAAGATTCATGCATAACAATGCTTTGAAAGACGTTTGTTTGTTTCACATAAAGAAAACATAATGAGAATGGTATTCAGCTTATCCCTCATAGTGTAGCAAAACATAAATGCATAGGACACCTTCAAAGTTCATAAGGGTGACTAGATACAAATAGTTTAAAACAAGCAATATCAAAGCTATGCATCAATCAACAAGTCTTAGGACAATGCACATAGAACTAAGAATGGCCACTATGCTCTCAAAGTAGGTGCATAAAGGTAGAAGATGGAGACTCAACAAAACAAAGTAAAAAAGGCCTTCATAGAAGGAAGTAGGGATTCATGTTTCATAAAGAGCTTCCAAAAATTATGGTACTTTTTAGCTTTCAGCTCTCATAGCCCCTATCATAAGCATCTTGAAGTGATTAAGGTTAAAGTGAACAAACTATGGTGTATATGCTTGATGAAGTATAAGTTGGAAATCTCATGTCCCTTGAATACGAGGGTCGCTCCTCATGCTACTCAAGTTTAGTTACCGGTAAGTTCTTGTCATCGTAAGTACATGTGTATCATAAAGAACCGCCAACCGGGTACCCCTTGCCCGATGATACGGAAGAATCCCCATATTAAAATGACAAGGCAAGCAGACAATGAGCATCTCAGCAATCTTCTTATTTACCATGGGAATATGGTGTTTTTTTCTCTCTTTCCTCTTTCCATATATCTCTTTTTTGCTCTTTTCTTTTTTTTTCTTTTTTTCAATATCTGACTCTTCTTCTTTTTATAAGAAGAATGCTTCATAGACAGCTCATTATGGTTACGCTGCAGGTTTCCACCATGAAAGCATGGATTAGACCAGCGGCCCAGGCGTTACTCTAACACACATACATAACTCCATGGACTTACAAGCTCCCCTTTCATTTCACACCGACGACATCCATAGACAAAAGAGCATGATATCAACTAGGTACAAATTACAAGTGCAATGTTGAAAGTGTTCCCCATGACAGCATGGTTCTGCTAATCACCAACAAATAAGTGCAAGCATATACAACATAGACAACACAATGGTTCAAGTTTATTAAGGGCAAGAAAAGTAAAGTGTGCCATCAAGTTCGCGAGAGCTTTAATCACTAGTTTTCTCATAACAAGTTTAATTCGAAAGGTAGATAAAAACATGAATATACTTGGAATAGCATATTCTAGTAGGTAGGTGTGGTGGACTCTTTTGGAATAACTTGGTTTTAGGAGTTAGATGCATGAGTAGAACTCATACTTGGTTGTGGAGTCTAGCAAAAGACTGGGAGCGACAAACTAAGAGAGCATTAATGGACATAATCATGCAGAGCGACAAAACATCATTGATCAAAGCATAAAGTGATACTACAAGTTGAAAACTAAAGGCTCATAAAGGCTATGGTGACTTGGGATAGTCATAACATGGTGTGAGCATGCGCCAAGCCAACCCAAATAAAGCATCAAAGGAGAATACCACAACACTATGCTTTAATATGCTAAAACAACGCATGATTCTTCCAAGGCACATTAAGCAATCTCAATTGTTTATAACAAGTCATGCTACAGTAAAGAATACTAAGCATAAAGCCAAAACAATATCGAGCATGGCATGACAAAGCATAGGCCACAGTCAAAAACAAAATCTCTTTACCACTTAAGCATGAACTTTCCTACTCTTTTCCAATCCAAACCAAACTATTTGAAAACCAATGCATGAAAGAGGGGGTCCAACCAATTTATTCAGAAAACTAAGAAAACCAAGAAAACAAAAAAATAAAACGAAAACGAAAAAGAAGACGCTCCAAGAACAACACAACTGTGCATGAAACAATAAAAATGAAGTATTTGGAAGAAATCTGGGATTTTTATTGATGAAGAGGGGGATGTTTTGGGCATCCCCAAGCTTTGACGCTTGTACTTCTTGGATATTTCTTGGGGTGACACGGGTGGCATCCCCAAGCTTGAGCTTTATTCCATTCTTCATCTCATTACATCATTCTCTCCATACACCTGAAATTTTTCCTTCATACAAAACTTCACACAATCTTTATTAACAACATCAGTGCACTCAAGATAATAAGTTTTTTGGTTCAGTTTCAACACCAATAAAACTTTTATTAAAACACAAGCTACTGTAGCACTTCCCTTGAAAAGCTCAATTCCCCAAAAGGAACCCAAAAAGGAATCAACAAGAAGCAAATGCAAATAATGGCAGAAAATCTGTCAAAACAGACCAACAGGTAAAAACCAATTTTTTTGAAGACATTCTTTTGCTCAAATCAAAAAGTGTTGAACTAATGAAAGTTAGATAACAACCTGGGGAAGAAGCACAAAAATGCACGCCTCAAAACTACGTACAGAGATTTTACACGAATTTTTACGGTGAAGCACAAAAATCTGTTTCGGGACAGCAACTTTTCCAAGCATTACTTCTCTCTCATTAAAGGTTACTCTTGGCACAAAAAGCAAATAAA
Source organism: Avena sativa (assembly GCA_916181665.1). Classification (NCBI taxonomy): domain Eukaryota; kingdom Viridiplantae; phylum Streptophyta; class Magnoliopsida; order Poales; family Poaceae; genus Avena; species Avena sativa. Next base: position 420,689,315 of record OV702290.1, read on the forward strand.
AAGGATAAAGAGAGGTTATTACTGAAGCAATAACTTTTAGGACTCAACTAAAACTTTTAGGTTATCTCCCAATAAGTACTTTTCTTTAACGCCTTTAAGTTAGGCATGATAGTTTGAGAGGATGCTCACATAAAAAATATAAGTTAAAGTAAAAGAGAGCATCAAAAAGCAAATTAAAAACACATTTAAGTCTAACCCACTTCCTATGCATAGGAATCTTGTAAAGAAACAAGTCATGAAAGCACAAAGCAACAAGCATAGTAAAGCAAAACAAGTGCAACTTCAAGACTTTCAACATAAAGAGGGAAAACTTAATATTGTTGAGACACATAAAACCATGATTCCCTCTCTTATAATAACTTTCAGTAGCATAATAAATAAAATTAACAATATAACAATCACATGAAACATTCTTATCATGAGCCACATGCATAAAAGAATTAATACTCTCCACATAAACATAGTCATTCTTATTAATTGTAGTGGGAGCAAATTCAACAAAATAGATATCATTATTATTCTCATCACCATAATCATCAAATATAGGAGGCATATTGTAATCATAATTAATTTTCTCCTCAATAGTAGGTGGACTGAAAATATCATATTCATCATTGTAATCATCATATATTGGAGGCATAGTATCATCAAAGTAAATTTTCTCCCCCGTGCTTGGGGGACTAAAAAGATCATTTTCATAAAAACTAGCTTCCCCAAGCTTAGACTTCTCCATAGCATTAGCAATAATGGTGTTCAAAAAATTCATACTAATAACATTGCTATTAGCATGCAAATAAAGTTCCATAGGTTTTTTAATTTTCTCTTCAAACACTTCATGTCCTAACTCAAGATAAATAATATAAAGCTCTCTAATTTTTTTGTTGTTTTCCATTAAGCCTAACTAGTGAAAACAAGAAACAAAAAGACAAAATTGTAGAATCTAAAGGAAATAACTTCGAGCACTCACACTGGAGGATGTGAGTACCTTTTACCTTACCTCCCCGACAATGGCGCCAGAAAATAGCTTGATGTCTACGCACTTTTATTCTTGTAGACAGTTGTTGGGCCTCCAAGTGCAGAGGTTTGTAGAACAGCAGCAAGTTTTCCCTTAAGTGGATCACCCAAGGTTTATCGAACTCAGGGAGATAGTGGTCAAAGGTATCCTCTCTCAAGCAACCCTGCAATCAAGATACAAGAAATCTCTTGTGTCTCCAACACACCCAATACACTTGTCAGGTGTATAGGTGCACTAGTTCGGCGAAGAGATAGTAAAATACAAGTGGTATGGATAATTATAATTGGTAACGGTGCGAGAAAATAGCTTGATGGAGTGAAAGAAACTAAAGGCAAACTTAAATAAATATGGAAGCAAGCAAACATGTAACAGATCTAATTGCGAACGGTGTTTCAATGCTTAGAAACAAGGCCTAGGGATCATACTTTCACTAGTGAACACTCTCATATAAATATCTTCTCTTTATGATACTACTCTTAACTACTCTCCGGTTGAACACTCTAATCGATGGTAGGGCTATAACAACACACCTCAAAGTTCGCGTTCTGCATCTAGATAACCCCACACTGTCACCTTCAGCACTAGATGGTTCAAACAAACACCACAATTTCATAGACATCCAACTCTAAATATAACTCATAACAAGTATTTGTAATCTCTAGCCTAAGTGCCACCATGGTGTCCACGCTGTCACTTTCACACACATGGGGAGAGCAGAGATCTATTAAAGCACTTGAGTAGCAAGGTAGATCTATAGATTACAAGCTCATGATCTCAATAAGATCATGCATAAAGAGAGCTGAACACATAGCTACCGGTAGAACCCTTAGCCTCGAGGAAGAACTACTCCCTCCTCATCATGGGAGTCAGCAACGACGATGGAGATGGTGGTGGAGTCGATAAAGATGGCGGTGAAGATGGTGAAGAGGCGGCGGTGGTGGCGCGGAGGACTCCTTCCCCGCCGCCGGTATCATAGGGGAGCACCGCCCCTTAGCACCCTTCCTTCATGGCTTCTTGGGAGACCTTCCCCATGGAGATTGGATCTATGGGGGAGGCAAAAACGTGGCTTTGGTGGCTGCAAATTCGTGGGTGGAGGTGTCTCCCATGAATTAGGTTTCTTCTCTTTATATAGCTTCTCGGATTCCTGTCACCCCATCTTGGGCTGCAGTAAATCAGGCCTATCGGGCCCGTCCGGACTCGGAATCAGCTAAATTTTATGTCCAGAACGTTTGTCGCGAAATTTTCAACAACTTTGTAGATGAAGAGTGTTCTGTTTGATGCCTTCTTCGACCCGAAACGTGACCATCTTCAAATAGAGTTCTGAGACAAATTTCTGCAAAATCCCAATTTGAGTCCAACAAGGTTTCCACTTGTATTCTTGGTAATTACTACACATCAAAGTGTAAAACAAGAACATTGTGCACTTTTGCAACTATTAGTAGGTTAGTCCAAATAAATCATAAACTTTATATAAAAAGGAGTATCGAAAGCATATTATTAGCATAAAACCATCAAAAATTATAGATATGTTATGGACGTATCAGCCCTCTCCATCCCATTTCTGCATACCATCTCACTCCCATCTCACCACTAATCCTACCACACAATCGCCGGAGCAAGGCGAGTTGCAGTTCGCCAGAATTTCGCTGGAGCTTGCCGCAGCAGAGGAGAAGAGGCGTCGTCGATTGGAGCTGCCCAGGAGCCGCCACGACCACGCCTCGAACCGCCGTCATCTACCAGCCCGAATGCCCCCGTCTTCGAGCCTAGCTGGCGCCAAGGTGAGCCCCTGTAGACCCCCACCATGCCGCGTTAGGGTTCGTTCTCGCCGGAGCTGTCCACCGGAGACGATGAACCACAGCCATAAATCTTGTTCTAATCGTAGCGCTGAGAGTGCCCCGTACCGCTTCGCGTTAGATGTGCCGATGACATGCGGGACCCCCTTCAGTAGCCCACTGCATCCGTGCAGTGCAGCTGGGTCGACCCATTTCCTTTCCCGCGCTAGCCCATAGATTCAAATTAGTATTTTCTAATTAAATTGAAACTAGATTATGTCCCCTTATTTAAAAATTAATTCAGAGAGTTTCACTTAACCAAATTGTATGATTAAATTTTTTTTAGAAAGATAATTAAAATATTTATCCAAGCCCGTTGGATTTATATCATTTGGAGTTAGAGATAATCTATAGAAAAAATAACAAAACAGAGACTTTTGCAACTTCAAACATTTTTCAAAAATCAAGCATAATAGCTTTTGAGTTGTTTCGAACTCTCAAAAATCACATTTTATAATACCTATCTGAATATGTAATAATATCTAGGTTTGCATGCAGTTACTTTGGACTAGTACCAAAATAATGCTATTAGGGCATTTCTAGTCACTTTAAATCATTTAAATAAGAACCTTAAACTTATTAAAGTATGATCAACCCTTTTAAATCACATTCCCACGTATTAGAATATATGGTGATGACATGTGTCCACATGATCCCATATTCTAATTGGAGAATATTAAGTCTTAATTAATTTTAATGAGTAGAAATTACTTTTCTCAAATAAAATAAATGAAACTAGTTCTTTAAATCTTGTGATGAGTGTGATGATGCTAGATCATCAAGTATGTTCCTTAGTGTGCTAAATAGACTTAGTTAAGTATTGTTTGGTGATTGTGTATCTCGTATTTATTTAGAGACGATAGTACCGACCAAGTCTACGAGGAGGAGGAGTTCTACCCCCGAAGAAAACTTCAATCACTTTACCAATCAAGGCAAGCCATCATTACTAAGCAAGCTAGAACTAAGAAAGTTAATACTTGCCCCCTTGATAACTTAAGCAAATGCATTAGGCATGCTTTGGCTATATATTTTGATTTATACCCATCCCAAGTTTTACTTGCAAGCTTTACTTTCTTACCTTACCAAAGTGCTTTACTTTCTAGATAGCATAAAGAGTATAAAACTTGGCCTATTTAGTTATACTTAGATGTCATTCTATGGCATGAGATTGAGATTAGCATCCCTCATTAGTGAACACTCTTAACCTTAGTGGCTAGTGCTAAGCATAAAACTTGATCACTTTAGATGGGAATACTTGGTGAAAATGCTTATGAAAACCTTGGAATGATGAGTCATTCTATTGAGATGTTTTGACATGTGTTGAGAAACACAAATGGTTTATAAAGATGAAAATGTTGAGGCATGAGCCTTAGCCCTTTATAAAAACTGATAGTTGGGTTCGGATGCGATACCATTCCAATTTTACCGTACAACCACAATACCTAAATTGGGTAAGGCTTAGTCGGAAGTTTATATGCATTAGTATGGGTTCCCTCGCGGAAGAGGTTAAGCTGAGGCTATCTTTTGATGATGTCCACCTATGTAGTGCCCAGGATGGCAGATGGCCATGGCTGGGAGGCTAAGCTCATAGGAGAGGTGCTTATACTAGAGTGTGTAAAGGAAAGGTTATGATTGATTATCCGCATACTAAGTATGATGATTTAGGGTTATCCCCGACGGATGTATCAAATTTTATGGTGAAAGTGTACCACCTCTTCAGAGTGTCAAACTATTCGAATAGCCACGTCCGCGGTCATAGACAGTTGGAGTGGCCATACTGTTCCGTCGTCAGATGTTTTTCAAATGACTTGTGAAATGATTTGTGACTTGACTTGACCACAACAGGGTTGTGACTATGAAAACTAAGTTTTCACTTAGGTGATTTAGAACTTTATTTTAACTTTCTTTGTTTCTGAACTCAGCTTAGGTTTCAAATTTATTTTGCAAATAAACCTAGAGCTTAGCATTCCTACTAGAACTACCTTACTTGTTAGTGATAGTTTGCGAGTACTTAAAGAGTCCTCATGGCTTTGTCCCTAGCTATTCCCATGGCCAGACTATGAGGAGGACTATCAGGAAGAAGGAAAACAGGACGAATACGACAACTAGGATCATCTCCCATCGTCAGTATTGCCTATGACCCTGAAGATGGAGCCCACCGCTACGCTTATTATTCCGTTGCTTGTTTGTATTAAGACTAGATCATGAGATCCTTTATTTGTGTAAGACCTTATTATGGTTTGTAATGGATGATGTACTGTGATATCTAATCTGTTATGTCTCGCAAAATTGGTAATCCTGGGATTGCGCTGTATGGCATAATAGGCATCTGGGATTAAAAATTCGGGTGTTGACAAGCATCCAGCTTGACTAACCCAGGTCGCCGCTGGTTTCGTCGCCTTCTACGTCTTTGTCTACTACAACTTCGCCGCCAGCGTCATCGCCTAATACCCGACTACACCACCTGCTACTCTACTTCGACAACTACGGACAGCGCCGACATCTCTCCCTTCGCCTCTCTACGCGTCGCAACCGCTCTAGAGGCTTCCTCTGCTAGTCTTTTTGACATGTCGGCAAGTTCATGATGGTACGCCTGGTACTGGCAACACCGGGAGTGCCTTTGTCCCCGATGTGTTCCCGAGTCTGGCAAGCTCGGATCGGCGCCTCGTCTTCATCGGCTTTGACAATGTCTTCTTCGGCATCGACCCCTTTACGACTGCCTCGACCGCGTCACCGACGAGTTCTTCTTTGCATACTCGGTTCTGGCAAAACCAGAGTGTGTGTTCGTCCCCGACGTGCGCCTTGTTGTGACAAAACTATGGCCGCACCTCATCCTTGACGGCTTGGACTGCATCGACTTCGGCATCGACACCCTCAACGACTGCCTCGACGCATCTCCGTCATCCTCCTCGCGCGCTATGCGCATGCGGCTTCACGTGCGGCTACCTCGACACCGGCATCCCCGACCATGACATCGACCACGGCGACCCATCGCACGGCTACCTCGACCATGGCACCGCCTCACGCTCTCGGCTCCCTCGACATCGGCACAAGGGCTACCACCTCGCTTGAGCATCATCAGCTTCCTATACAGTCCAAGCTACCGCGCTGCGACACCGTCCACGACGTTCCCGCTCGGACTACGGGGGATGTCAGTCTACTGGATGCTACTTCGGGTTATCTCCAGTCTGACCGTCCGCGATATTCCAGTTATTCACGACGCTACCGCTACGACTGCGCGGGAGTGTTAGAGTATTAGGTATATACGGTTATTAGGGTAGTTTAGATAGAGTTAGGATATGTTTACGTACAGTCCTAACTTGACTCGTACTCCAAGATAATCCTCTGTACGCCTATATATACTCGCCCATGAGGCTCAATAATATATCCATCATATTCTGCCAAACTCATACTCTTTCAGTTCATTTAGGAGCAGCATATTCATAAACATATTTATGTTCTATGATGAAGAGACGAGTGTATTTGGAGGCCGGCAAGAGCAGCAGCTACAGGCAATGCACTTTGACTCTACTAGCAACACGTATGCAATAAAATAAAATTCTGGAGAACAGAGTAAACAACAGAGTGCCTTTGAAATCCAACTGAACTGAACCATGCATTTGACCACCTACTTTAGCAGCACAATTTCAAGTTTCCATGCAAGGCTGTATTTCTAAAATTGCCAAAGTAATTAATCAACAGCAATAAGAGAAGATGAATGGAGCACATGCTTATGGAAAAGCTCGGCAAATACACTTATTTGGGGAAACACAGTATACAGAATGTTTTCTATCTTCAAATATCCTTGTACAAAATTTAGAAAACAACAATGACTCTGTGCCAAGGGTGTTGCAGGAATAACAACATAATAAGGCAGCATTTAGAAAACAAAACTTGGGAGACCTAGTGGAAGCATAGAAACTTATAAACAATGCAAGTGTAGTTGTCCTGCTAGCCTAGCAAACAATGAACTGGAAGCGTGCCTTTTAAGTTTTAAAAGAGAGTACTCTTTAAACTATGGTTCCAGCAGAAAATAGGTAGAAATGATCACATGGAGTACTTCATTACATCAACTAACTGGCTAAATCTGACATGGTCATACGGGCTGTCAACCCTTTCGGCAATCACACAAGAGTATCTCAAAGAACTACTGGCAAATGAAGGACATTAATAAGAAAGAAGAGAAGATTACCTCACAAGCTGACAGGTTAGTGGAAATCTACTGTAAAATCTGTTGTATAACTGGAACTAGCAGTATCCTATTGCATGCACTTCCTTTTTTAATCACATTAAGAAAATACTCTAATGGTTTGATTATGCACTTGTGATCTATTGTGAAGAAACAGAAAATTTCTGCCATTAGAACTCATTGAACCAACCTCTGTGCTCTAACAAATGTCAAAAAAAAAGCCTATGGCAGTGCAAGCTGTATGGAAATAGTGTCACATGGTAATATCTATAGATAATATTCAGTCAGCGGTGAAGGACTAAACAAAAAATCTCTACAGTTTTTAACTGTTATTTACCTTTATAAAGATCTCCTGGTTTTAGGTCCAAGTTTGGCCCTCCCTTGAATACCAAAATAAGATAACAACAATGTATATTATAACGTATTCGATTACAACAAGATAGATTAATGATTTTACTTGTTGCTTGAACATACATTCTTAAAATTATTGACTACCGACTAAGAATCACTTGAAAAAACACCAATCTTTTAGTGTTCATTGAAATGAAATATGCAGCCATATGTTCGTAATCATCTCCAGCATGTCGCTCTTGATACATGTTACAGCCAATTCATCAAGTCTTTCTTATTTCATTGTAAAATGCAAGTAGGATTTCAATTGCTTCAGTTTTGGTTACCACTATCATATATTCTAACCTGATATATGCAAAAAAGAACCGAGATACATGCACACAAAGATGAAAAGGACAAATAGCCTAACTATCAAGTATAACTATGTTGACTGTGTCCACGACTAAAACTAGGCTGTGGTGATTCAGAAAAATAGCCTAACTATCAAGTATAACTAGAAAGCCGGGCCAATCTGGGGCCCCTAGAATTTGGAGGCCCTGTGTGTGCGCACAGCTTGCACATCCTCTTGGACGGCCCTGACCCGACCATGCCAAGAACCCTAGAATTTGTTACCGAACATGCCACAAATCCTAGAAACTGTGAGAGGGCGAGGAGGAAGACTAGGTGCTTACCACTGCGAAGAAGATGGAGGTGGAGAGGACGTCGGAGGTGAAGTTTCACGAGCGCCGCCGAGCTTGCAGGATGGTGATGTCTCCGGGTCTAGATCGTGCCGCCGGTTGATTGCTCTGCCGCCGGTTGGAAAGGGGAGAGGGAGGAGCACTCTTTGATCTAGATTCGTTGCGCCGCTGCGATCCCTCCGGCGCCGCCGCTAGTGTCCCTCCGCCCTCGCCGCCGCCCGCCCTCCAAGTCGCACGAGAGAGATAAGGTCGGGCTGAGAGAGACCTCGTTTCGGCTCGGGGATTAGTTCCACGGGTTCAGCCCCGAGTTTTGTTTCCCTGCGAAACTGAAGGGAGTTTTTGTTTCCTACGAAACTGAAGGGAGTTTGGGGGAAATAGAGCGGGGTGGAGTTCCAGACGGGAATAACCGAACACGTCAAAGAGAGAGGCCGGAAATTAAACCACGCGTGTTAGATACCGGCTGATCCACGGGGATATCCACCCGATCCCGGCCGATTTGGGATAAAACGAACAAATCCCCTCCCCAGCTCCAGAAAAATTGTGCAATCCCCATGTTCCTGCCTCGACAGGTACAGTTGGTCCCCGACCCCCTCACTCGGTCGTATTGACCCCCTCGCTCCGTCGTGTTCTTACAAGTGAAATTGAGTGATACAATCTGAGTAAGAATTAACCTAATTCTCAGACAAGGAGAATTAGAGACACCTATTATTAAGCTAGCACAAGTTGTTCAATATACTCCGGTTGATGATGTAGCCCAGAACGGTTTTCACCTCGGTTCTACTATGAGTTGCTATAACATGCGCAACCTATTGTGATCACGAGTAATTTTCGCGACCTCAATTGACCTCTCCATGATCCAACGATCGCTTTGATGTATCTGATTATATCGTCCACATAGGATATGTCCTCAGTTGCTTCAACAGATCAGATTTTAGCTGCCCGACCATTGCAATGCTATCCCAGCGCCAATTCTCTATCCTTCCATCACTGCACTAACTTCGTCAGATTCAACGGCATCTGAACTGTAAAAAAGTACTCCCTCCGTTCCAAAATAAGTGACGTGAGTTTATCTAGATTCGAATATATCTAGACATGTTTTAGTATATAGGTATATGCGAATCTAAACAAACTCAAGTCACTTATTTTGAGACGGAGGGAATACGAGGTAATAAGCTTGTACTATTAGAAAAAAAATCTGGTTCTGCTCGTCACGAAGTATTGTGTCAGCGCCAGCACAGTCAGGGACAAAAGAACCATCGATCGATTAGGTCTTGATTCCATGAATGAACGACATGATGCATGATGCGTGGCGCGTGGAGTAGCAAAATCTTTCTTCGCCGATTCAGGAAACAAATGGCGCTTCCTACTATTTGGTCCAGTCCGTTTCCTCCTAGTTCTGAAATTTTTCTCAATGAGTATATGTTTCAGATCAATATTGTTTGTGTTAGAGTATTGTACGGATGCGACTGTGACGGTACACTAATAGAAAATGGGCCTTTGGTTCGGGTCATTAGTCCCGGCCGTGGCCGAACCAGACGGCCCGAGGAGGCCGAGGCGCTTTGTCCCGGTCTGTAAGGAACCATTAGTCCCGGTTTGAGATACAAACCGGGACAATGGGTCTGGGCCGGCGCGCATACTCCTGGCAGAACCTTTAGTCCCGGTTTGTATCTCAAACCGGGACTAATGGTCTGACCCTATATATATGCACTCAGCCCTTCACTCTCTCCTGTTTTTTTCCTATGCGAGAGGTGGGTATAACTTTGTGCTAACTTTTTTTTCTTCATATGCACTAGAGGTGTTCGGTGAAATGCCTGTTAGAGCGATGCCACTTGAGTTTACACAAGACAAAATATGATATGAGGTGCCAGAGCGACACTTAAGGTTTCTCCTCTTTGTTTTGAAGTGTCCTAAAAGGTTAGTAACTATTTTCTTATTTTGACTGCGCGGTACTAATTTAAGCATCGTGATTGCGTTTGATATATATGCATGGTTGTATGATGCAGATGAGCCACCCATGGATGTACGGTGACCGACGCTCTGACGCTTACAGAGAAGGCGTGCGTTCTTTTCGCCTTGTGGCCGAGGCGAACAAGCGGCGGGATGGTTTTATGTGTTGTCCATGTGTTGAATGTCGGAATGAGCAGGCTCACACTTCCTCAAGAGTCATTCAGATCCACCTACTTCGGTCCGGTTTCATGTCCGGCTATAATGTTTGGACCAAGCACGAAGAAAGAGGGGTTATGATGGAAGACGGCGATGAAGAAGAGAACGATGATGACAGCTACCGATCTATGTTCCCTGAATACGATGATACCGCAGTTGAAGATAATGAAGAAGAAGGGAGTGAAGAACGGGAACCAGATGAGCCCGTTGATGATTTTAGTCGAGTCATTAGTGATGCAAGGCGAGACTACGACACAAAAAAGAAGAGGTTGCAGTTCGAGCAGATGTTACAGGACCACAACACATTGCTGTATCCAACTTGTGAAGATGGCCAGAAGAAGCTGGGTAGCACACTGGAATTGTTGAAGTGAAAGGCAGAGATCGGTATGACTGACTCGGGATTTGAAAAGTTGCTGGTAATAATAAAGAAGCTGCTTCCAAGAAATAACCAATTGCCCTCCAGTACGTACGAAGCAAAGAAACTTGTCTGCCCTCTAGGATTAGACGTGCAGAAGATACGTGCATGCCCTAATGACTGCATCCTTTACCGCGGTGAGAAGTACGAGAATATGGATAAATGCCCGGTATGCACTGCATTGCGGTATAAGATCAGAAAAGATGACCCTAGTGATGTTGAGGGCGAGCAACCCAGGAAGAGGATTCCTGCCAAGGTGATGTGGTATGCTCCTATAATACCACGGTTGAAACGTTTGTTCAGAAATAAAGAGCATGTCAAGTTGTTGCGATGGCACATAAAAGACCGTAAGAAAGACGGAATGTTGAGGCACCCTGCTGATGGTCGGCAGTGGAGAAAAATCGAGAGAGACTTCCCGGACTTTGCTGGTGACGCAAGGAACTTATGGTTTGGTCTAAGTACCGATGGCATGAATCCTTTTGGGGAGCAGAACTGCAGTCACAGCACCTGGCCCGTGACTCTATGTATCTACAACCTTCCTCCTTGGTTGTGCATGAAGCGGAAGTTCATTATGATGCCAGTGCTCATCCAAGGCCCGAAGCAACCCGGCAACGACATTGATGTGTACCTAAGGCCATTAGTTGATGAACTTCTACAGTTGTGGGCCAAACCGGGTGTACGTTTGTGGGATGAGCACAAACAGCAGGAATTTGACCTACAAGCGTTGTTGTTCGTAACCATCAATGATTGGCCTGCTCTTAGTAACATTTCAGGACAGACGAACAAAGGATACAATGCATGCACGCACTGTTTATATGAGACTGAAAGTATATATCTGGATAAATGTAGAAAGAATGAGTACCCGTACAATCGTCGTTTTCTTCCGCCCAGTCATCCCTTAAAGAAGAAAGGCAAGCATTTCAATGGCAAGGCAGAAACCCGGACGAAGCCTGTCCCCCGTAGTGGTGCTGATGTATTTGGTATGGTCAAGGATTTGGATGTAATCTTTGGAAAGGGTCCTGTAGGACAACCTGTTCCGAAAGACCCCATCACCGGACACGCACCCATGTGAAAGAAGAAATCTATATTTTGGGAGCTACCCTATTGGAAAGTGCATGAGGTCCGCTCTACAATCGACGTGATGCACCTGACGAAGAATCTTTGCGTGAATATTCTAGGCTTCCTGGGCTTGTATGGGAAGTCAAAAGATACCCCGGCAGCACGGGAGGACCAGCAACATCATAAAGGACGAGACGGCAAGCATCCAGGGCAGTTTCAAGGGCTTGCCAGCTACGCTCTTACCAAAGAAGAGAAGGAAATCTTTTTTGAAGTCCTTTTCAGTATCAAGGTCCCGTCTGGCTTCTCGTCGAATATAAAGGGAATAGTAAATATGAAAGAGAAAAAATTTCAAAACCTAAAGTCTCATGACTGCCATGTGCTTATGACGCAATTGCTTCCGGTTGCATTGAGGGGAATTCTACCAGAAAATGTTCGACTAGCCATTGTGAAGGTATGTGCATTCCTCAATGCAATTTCTCAGAAGGTAATTGATCGAGAAAGTCTATCAGGGTTACAGATTGATGTGGTCCAATGTCTGGTCTGGTCAGCTTTGAGTTGTTGTTCCCGCCATCCTTCTTCAATATTATGGCGCACCTCCTAGTTCACCTAGTCGAAGAGATTAGAATTCTTGGTCCTGTGTTTCTACACAATATGTTCCCCTTCGAGAGGTTCATGGGAGTCTTAAAGAAATATGTTCATAACCATTCTAGGCCAGAAGGAAGCATCTCCAAGGGCTATGAAACAGAGGAGGTCATTGAGTTTTGTGTTGACTTTCTTCCTGACCTTAAGTCGATTGGTGTTCCTGAATCTCGGTATGAGGGGAGGATGACTGGAAAAGGCACACTAGGAAGGAAATCAATGGTATGTAGGGACGGGCATTCTTTCACTCAAGCACACTACACAGTTCTACACAAATTCCACCGTGGTGGCTCCGTATATCGAGAAACACAAAATATTCTACGCTCCAAAAACCCGGGGAAGCCTGAAACCTTGATTAAAGGGGAACACGAGAAGAATTTTGGCAATTGGTTGCAGACACATCTCATGAATAACACCACTGTTGGAGATGAGTTGTACTCGTTGGCCAGGTTACCATCTTCGACTATATGTACTTTCCAAGGGTACAAGATAAATGGGAATACATTTTACACGATCGCCCAAGATAAAAAGAGCACCAACCAAAACAGTGGTGTCCGCTTTGATGCAACACATGACAATGGGCAGATTGACACATATTATGGGTACATAGAGGAGATATGGGAACTTGACTATGGACCTGCTTTTAAGGTCCCTTTGTTTCGGTGCAAATGGGTCAAGCTGACAGGAGGCGGGGTACATGTAGACGAAAAGTACGGCATGACAATAGTGGATCTCAACAATCTTGCGTACATGGATGAACCATTCGTCCTAGCCAACGACGTGGCTCAGGTTTTCTATGTGAAGGACATGTCTACCAAACCAAGAAAAAGGAAAGATAAGCAAAAGAGTACAGAATACGATGAGCCAAAGCGCCACATAGTTCTTTCAGGGAAAAGAAACATCGTGGGAGTGGATGACAAGACAGACATGTCAGAAGATTACAATAAGTTTCATGAAATTCTGCCCTTCAAAGTGAAAACTGACCCAAGCATCCTGTTAAATGATGAAGATTCTCCATGGCTACGATGCAGAAGAAAACCACAACAATAGATGTTGGTGATGTGTAATAATGTATTAAACCTTTTATTTGAGACATAAATCTATGTAATTAAACCTTTTATTTGAGACATAAATCTATGTAATGTATTAAACCTTTTATTTGAGACATAAAGGTCCCCTTTCATGTAATACATCTTGCTCAATCAAACTAGACGTTGACGACCGGGTTCTGAGCCACGGTAGGTGATCACACAAAGAGAAGGAACCATCACAAGAGAAGGAACCCACAAACACTAAGGATACATAGCACAACTGAAAATTGAGAAACATGCCTAATGGTTGGAGTGATTCAGTCATGCTCCTGCCTAGCCCTGTAATACGCGCCACTGTAGTCGTCGTAGTCGCCGACGCCATCGTCGCTGTCATCGTCGGGGTCGCCGTAGTCGAACCTTGAAGGTTGGGCATGCGTGGGCTGGATTTGAGGGTACCGTAGGCGGGGGTTATTGCCGGTCGTGTTGTAGGCCATGACACTCTGGAGAGTCCGGCCGCGCCACCACACCTGACGGCCGGCCTCGTTGAAGTTCGAAGGAGGTGGGCCGTCCTCCTCGTGCCTGGCGAGTGCCCTCTCATGCCGATTGATGAAGAAGGCTTCCCAAGTCGGGAAATAGTCGGGATGCGAGTTGAGATTCCTCCGCTGCTCTGGCGTGAGCTCGAGGTAGCAGTGGTTCGTGATGGCCATCCGGCGCTCCACACCTAGAGGGACAGGAGGGACCAGCACGCCTCCAGCACTTAGCATCCAGCCGGTGGGGACGCGGTAGCCCGGTGGGCAGGGGTAGTTCGAGGCGCAAAGCGCCTCCGCCTCCCAGGTGGTTAGAGATACGATGGAAGCCATGGGAAGAGAATAATGAGTCTAGATGTGATATGTAAATGGAGGCCAAGCGTACATATATATACTGAAAAAATGGCGGGAAGACAGAGGTGGGAACCTGTGGAAAGCACGGGAACGCAGTGGCGCGGGAAACTTTCATCCCGGGTGGGGGCTCAAACCGGGACAAAAGATGGGGGGCTTTATCTGGGGGAGGCTTATCTGGGAGGGCCTTATCTGGGGAGTGGCTAACCTTTAGTACCGGCTGGTGGGTGAAACCGGGACTAAAGGTGGTTTTTGTGTCATCTAACAAAACTGTCGGTGGGATAAGGACGCGTGGGTAGCCCTTAGTACCGGGTGGGGGCTCAAACCGGGACTAAAGCTGTCGGTAGGATAAGGACGCGTGGGTGGACGCACTGCTCGATGAGATAAAGCATGTAGCGCACGACGCCCTGTCGGAGGAAGAAGACAAAGTAGAAGCGGCGCCGTGCCTATAAAAGGAGCATCGATACACCATGGAAAGCAACTCAACAAGCCAACATGGATGGAGAGTTTCATCCCCATGGATGGAGGAAAGGGTTGGGAAATCTCCCGTGGCAGAACTTCTCGAAGATGCCCTTGGTGCACACTATGGCATCTTCGGAAGTTCCGCCTCGGAAAATATTTTCCTGCTAGCCCGTGAAAGACTCCATCTCCGCCTCCCTGGGGTTAGAGGTATGGTGGAAGCCATGGGATAGAGTGGAGAGGCGGCAGATATGAGTCTAGATGTGCTATGGCAACGACCAAGCCAACATGGATGGAGAGTTTCATCCCCATGGATGGAGGAAAGGGTTGGGAAATCTCCCGTGGCGGAACTTCTCAAAGATGCCCTTGGTGCACACGCCCTATGGCATCTTCGGAAGTTCCACCTCGGAAAATATTTTCCTGCTAGCCAGTGAAAGACTCCATCTCCGCCTCCCTAGGGTTAGAGGTATGGTGGAAGCCATGGGATAGAGTGGAGAGAGGCGGCAGATATGAGTCTAAACCCTAAACCCTAAACCCTAAGTCAGAGGAGGGAACCCTAAACCGTAAACCCTAAACCCTAAACCCTAAACTAAAAACCCTAAACCCTAAACCCTAAACCAAAAACCCTAAACCCTAAACCCTAAACCAAAAACCCTAAACCCTAAACCAAAAACCCTAAACCCTAAACCCTAAACCAAAAACCCTAAACCCTAAAGGGACTACGATCCAGAAGAGAACGGGCGGGAAGAAAACGAGCGGGAAAAAATAAGGCGGGGTAGACGATCCGGGGCCCCCGGTCTAGGGTTTCACCAGAGGACGACCACCGGAGCGTCGGAATTACATGAAAATGGCAAAATGGTTAATAGTTTGACTAGTTAGAATAATTATTTTATAAAACAGAAAATTGATTTGAATCACTTATTCAAAAATATTCAAAATATAATATTTAATGCATTTTTAAAATGATAATGGAAAATGGTTAATAGTTTGACTAGTTAGAATAATTATTTTATAAAACAGAAAATTGATTTGAATCACTTATTCAAAAATATGCAAAATATAATATTTAATGCATTTTTAAATTGAAAATGGCAAAATGTTTATTAGTTTCACTAGTTAGAATGATTATTGTATAAAACAGAAAATAGATTTGGATTACTTATTCAAATTCAAGAACTTTTCATGTTGAATTTTTTCTCAAATTCATAAGTATGCAAAAACTGTAAAATTCAAATGTTTAAATAATATGCTAATTGATTTTTTTTTAAACAGGCGCGCCCCAGGGTGATTTTTTTTGAAAAAGGGACCTTTAGTCCCGGTGCGTGCTACACACCGGGACTAAAGGTGTGGCGTTGGCGCGCGCCTGTTGGGATGGGCCGAAAACCCTTTAGTCCCGGTGGGTGGCACCCACCGGGACTAAAGGAGGGGACCTTTAGTCCCGGTTCGTATCAAGAACCGGGACTAAAGACCCTTTAGTCCCGGTGCGTGATACGAACCGGGACTAAAGGTACATTCCCTTTATATTCCCGCGCCCCTTCTTCTCCCCAAATCACCACACTCTGCTGCAGGGACGAAGCGCGCGAGGACGACGACGCACAGGACGCCGGCAGGCTGCCCGACCACTCCACCGCCAGATCCGGCCTCCACCAGCGCGTCGTCCCCCCACTCCAACGCCACCACGAGCTAGCCAGATCCAGCTGTCGCGCGTGTGCCCCCAGCCAGCAGGTATCGCGCTCCTCCCCTTTCTCCCATCCGGCATCGGCAGCGCGGCGGCTGTACATGCACGCCGGCGCGCGGCGACGCCGACCACTGTGGGCGAGCAGGCCGACTGGGGCGGCAGCCGTGCACGCCGACGGCGGTGCGGGCGAGCAGGCCGGGGCGGCACCCCCGGCCACTTCTAGCTACTAGCTAGTTAATTATATTTTTTTATTTTTTATTTTTTATTTTTTAGTAGTATATAGTAGTGTAATATAAAGTGTATTTTTTTTAATATATAGTAGTATATATTAGTGTAGTATATTTTTTTATTTTTTAGTAGTATATAGTAGTGTAATATAAAGTGTATTTTTTTAATATATAGTAGTATATATTAGTGTAGTATGTTAATTAGTGTAGTATATTTTTTTATTTTTTAGTAGTATATAGTAGTGTAATATAAAGTGTATTTTTTATTTTTTAGTAGTATATATTAGTGTAGTATGTTAATTAGTCTAGTATGTTAATTAGTGCAGTATATTTTTTTATTTTTTAGTAGTATATAGTAGTGTAATATAAAGTGTATTTTTTAATATATAGTAGTATATATTAGTGTAGTATGTTAATTAGTGTAGCATATTTTTTTATTTTTTAGTACTATATAGTAGTGTAATATAAAGTGTATTTTTTATTTTTTTAGTAGTATATATTAGTGTAGTATGTTAATTAGTTTATTATATAATATGGTGGTGCTCACGGGCCCCCGCACTTAGGGTTAGGGTGGTAGTGCTCGCGGGCCTCGCACTTAGGGTTAGGGTGGTAGTGCTCGTGGGCCCCGCACTTAGGGTTAGGGTGGTAGTGCTCGCGGGGCCCCGCACTTAGGGTTAGGATGGTAGTGCTCGCGGGCAGCCGGACTTAGGGTTAGGGTGGTGGTGCTCGCGGGCCACCGGACTTAGGGTTAGGGTGGTAGTGCTCGCGGGCCTCCGGACTTAGGGTTAGGGTGGTAGTGCTCGCGGGCAGCCGGACTTAGGGTTAGGGTGGTGGTGCTCGCGGGCCACCGGACATAGGGTTAGGGTGGTAGTGCTCGCGGGCAGCCGGACTTAGGGTTAGGGTGGTGGTGCTCGCGGGCCACCGGACTTAGGGTTAGGGTGGTAGTGCTCGCGAGCCCCGGACTTAGGGTTAATGTGATAGTGCTCGCGGGGCCCCAGACTTAGGGTTAGGGTGGTAGTGCTCGCGGCCCCCCGGACTTAGGGTTAATGTGGTAGTGCTCGCGGCCCCCTGGACTTAGGGTGGTAGCAAATTGCGTGTTCATATTATTGTTTAGTATTATTTTATGCAACAATATTGAATGAAAAATGTTATTGTGTGCATTTTGTAGAAAACTATGGATCCAATCCAGAGAGACCTAGCACAGGAAGAAATTCTCGAGGATATGATCAACGACACCCCCCATGTTGATCCACCCGAATCTCCGTCGATTTATCTGAACCCCTCCGGTGAGGGAGAGGAGGTCAATCGAAATGATCAAGGAGAAGCCAACGACTCCGGTGGTGGATAAGCCGACGGCTCCGGTGGTGGAGAAGCCGACGACGAGGTATATATATGAAGTCTGGTGATCAGTAGATGCATTAACTGAGTTGTATATATATAAATTGACGAATGTTTCTTCTCTTAGGCCTCCACATCGAGCAAAAAATATTCCAAACGAGGCCCGGCCAAAAAGTTGGACGCATATACGCGTTATACAATTACACGGGTATCACCACAGGGTGAACCGGTGGAACCCGAAAAGGCTAAAACTGTATTTAAACAACAATGCGGAGTTATGGTTAGGGATCGCATCCCGATCACCGTTCGAGAGTGGAATAAGACCAAAGGGGAAAAGAGGGTGAGTATGTCGCTGACAGGTGCAAAGAGGGTCTTTGGAATGACCTCATGACACATTTCACCCTGCCAGAATGTGAGGATGATGCCGTCACACCTGCATTGAGGAAGAAAGTCAAGCAGTGGACTCTTACGAAGATGGCCGAACTATTCAAGAACTGGAAGAAAGCATTATGGCAAAAGTATCAGAAGACGAAGAAGACTCCTAGATTTGAATGCTATCTAACGAAGCAGCAGGCTAACTGGGATGCATTTGTGAAGTACAAGGAGTCACAACCTGCTATGAAAATGTCGGAAAAAAACAAGAAAAATGCCGCGAAGAAGAAATATCACCATCACCTGGGGCCAGGGGGCTACACGGCTGCCATGCCAAAGTGGGATGCTAAAGAGAATGAGCTGCTTGCTAAAGGGATCACTCTAGAACCAATACGCGAAGAATGGGATCTGAGGGCAAGAAATTGGTTCCTTGGGCATGGGAGTGAGTATGACGAAAGTACAGGGGACCTTATTTGCAGTGATGGAATTAGGATACTCCGGGATACATGGCAGAAAGTGGTGAAGGAGATTAAAGCGTGGACAACAAAGTTCCGTCCCGATAGAGAGAAAGACTTGCTGACAAAGGTCCTCGGGAATGACGAACGCGGAGGACATGTACGAGGCCTTGGCCCTAGTTATACGTGGGAGATGGGGTTTCCCAAAGACAGAGATACTTATAGGAGCCGAGAGAGAGCAAAGAGGCGATGACAGGAGGAGGAGGGAGACAGGTTCACCAATTTGCTAGGAACACTTCGAATGCATCAGCAACAGATTGACGAACTTCGAGGAGCAGCGCGCCTGCAAGATCCTGTACTCGATATTACCGCCATCCCATCTCAGCGGAAAAGCAGCATGGCTGAATCGGAGGTCCCTTTTGATGATGCACGTATGGTAGATGGCGGTCCCGGCTACCCCGTGTATGGAATCAAGGAGCAGGCATCTTGTGAGCTCCATCTGAAGGTGAAGAACCTATCCATCAAGGCGGCGGTCGGATGTGCTTTACCTTGTCCACCTGGCGCACGCTGGCATGGCCGTGAGATTCCAGCTGGCTATGCTAAAGTTGGTGTGGATGAAATCGCAATGGGGTGGGACTCAATGGAGCTTGACATCCCTGGACCTGAAGGTGAGAGGACACTCGGAGAAGTACTGGGTGGTATCATTCTGTGGGACAAGAACAACATCAAGCTTCCAGGCTGGACGCCAAAGCTAACACCGCCTCCGAGTGGTCGCATGTCACCTTCACCTCCATCACCTCCAAGAAGCCCACCCCATGACTACGACCACCACAGCCCGAGTCCATCTCGATCTCCGCCGCAGCCTCCGATTAGTACTAAACGACGCAGGATCCCAAAACAACAAATGTCGCCCCTCCCAAGAGTACCTCATAAGAATCTTCCTATCAGACCTTACGATCGTACTGACGAGGAAACCGATATGATCGTAAAGGCCGAATGTGTTGCGCAGCTTCAAAAGAAGAAACTCGAGCCCGCCCCGGTACACACCGAGAAGCAAAAAGCATATGCACTTTCTTTTCTGAACACAAAATTGCAATATGACTTGCACCATAAGCCAGATGACTATCGACGCACACTTCAGAAGGAAGGGAAGAAGAGCAAATCAAGTAGAAGTGCAAGCGGGAGCAAATCATCAAGTCAAAGTGCAACCGGGAAAAGAAAAGACGTCCCCTAGCTCGGGGAACAGGCCAAAAAATCGATCCCACCCCTCAAGGTGGTATCCCATGACATTCCCCAGCAGAATATGGAAGAAGCTGCGAAGCTTGCGGCCTCTATGAATGTGACTGTTGAGAAATTGCTAGGTTCCCAGGACGACAAGTTACCCAGGGCTTAGGTAGTCCCTACATATGTCCCAGGGAAGCCTCTGGTCAGCTTTGAGCAGTTCCAACAACTGCCAACACAAATGCGGAGTTTACATAAATGGTACTTGAAAGCCGTAAAGGAGGAGAGAATAATGATCATGGTGAAAGTCCCACATGACTACTACTTCCGAGAAGAAGAGGTCCATGTTGAGTTTCCAGAACTCTTCCAGTTATACATTTTCGACGCCCTCGACAAAAGTCTCATGAGTTGCTATTGTCTGTAAGTTGTTGAATTCATTGTCTGTATATAAACTGTTCATTTTTCAGTTGTTCAGTTCATTGCATGTAATTATCCTAATTATATCCTTCTGTACTCTATTATTATGCAGAATGAAGATCATGGAATGTAAAAGAAGGTCAATCTTCAATGTTGGGTTCATTGACCCAGATAAAATGCATTGTCAGATGCTAAAGGATAAACCCGAGGACACACAGGAAAACCTTCTAAGGTTTCTAACGGAGCAAAATTTCTGTGACCACATACTCCTTACAATTTCGCGTGAGTGTCTTACTCTATTGTACATATTCTCTTTTGCTTACTCGATGTTAAGTGTAATTGATAAGTTACTGATGTATATATAAACGTGTACAGTTTCCACTGGATTCTCATGGACATTCAATTTGATAAGGGAAGAGTTGAAGTCATGGACCCATTAAAGAGACCCCTTGAACAGTTTAGTGACATGCAGGACATGCTCCAGAGGTAATTTTCGCGCTACAGCGGTCTCTTTCGTTGATTTCCTGAGATATCGCGTAATAAATAACTCATTCATTTTCTTTACCAGGTAGGGTTTGGAACCAGTTCAAGAGTGCGGTTACGGGTGACTTTAGTGAGAAGCTGGCGTTTAAGCCGGTATCGGTAAGTAGTACGCGCATCTCTTTACTTCTAGTTTTAATACAATTATGATGCTGGATTATTATTTTGATTGAATTCTATTCTCGTAAAGTGCGCGAGGCAGCCACCGAAGACGAATCTATGCGGATTCTACGTTTGCGAGTTCATTCGCACGTTTACCAGTGAGCTGAATGATTATATAGTCGATGTAAGCAATACATTCATAACATTATTTTTATTACCATCACTTTTTGTTATCATGATTGATACTCATATTGATTTTCTTTTCTTATATAGTTCGAGAAAATGCAGGATCAGCTCCTACCATAGCAACGCGTAGTAGCAATTGCTAAAGAACTGGCAGAATTCTTGATGAACAAGATGATAGATGACACCGGAGAATTTAGTGTGAATAGGCGCCGATGATCCCCGACTGTGTAATTGAATAGACGGGCTCTAGTCCCGATAATTGTGACCTCCATGTGTAACTATCATGTATATATTTGTATGCTCGATCTTAAGTATCTTATGTATGCACGAACATGTACGGTATGTGGTAGCATAGAAAACTAGCTGAATGATTATAAGTCGATGTGGTAGCGTAGAAAACTACGAAAAAAAGATACAAATTCAATTCTTTGCCGCAGCAGAGAAAGTGCCCAAAATTCAGCCGCGGCAGAGAACCGTTTGTCTCGGTTCGTAATACGAACCGGGACTAATGGGGGGGCACCCAGCGCCCGCAGAGACAGCCACATGAATGCCCATTGGTCCCGGCTGGTAAGAGGGCCAGGACTAATGGGTGGGCCTTTAGTCCCGCCCCTCCAGTCTCGGTTACCAGGACCGGGACTAAAGCCCCTTACGGGCCGGGACTGGAGGCCCGTTTTCCACCAGTGGTAGTTTAGCATAGTTATGATCCTAGCCTAACATAACTTGTACTTCAAGATAACTTGACTTGTACTTCAAGATGATCTGATGTACGCCTATATGAGCCTCAATAATACATCCAACATATAGCGTCTATCCCTCTCTATCATTTTTACATGGTATCAGACTAACCTCGAACCAAACTCTAGCCGCCGCCGACACGCTTCCGTATCGCCGCCCTCGGAGGATCGATCTCCATGATCTCCGCCAGGAGCCACGCGATCCCTAGCAGGGCTCGTCCGTTGATCCTTGATCGACTGCCTAATCAGTCTTTTTTTTATCTCTAGATCGGTTTTCTCTCTGCTGGTTGTTTGACCGGTATTTTTCTTTTTTAGTTTACCGATCATAGATCGGATTGAGTCGCTCACCACTATCATTATCGCCGCGCCTTTATTCCAACCATTAGCATCGACGATCTACACCGTACCCGTGCGCCTGCCTCCTCCGCTGCCGCGCCTGCCACGACAGGCTATTGCGGCCGGTAGGCTGCCGCGTACCTCGATGGGCTGCTATGCCTTCCTCGATAGGCTACTACGATTTCTACCCACGGATCGTCTTTGTCGTCATCGCCTAGGACTCACTATAAAAATACCCCCATACCCAGCTGATTTTGGGGGCGGCACAAGCGAAAAGTACATGCAATAGTTGGATGCGCGGCGGATGAGAGTTCACGTCGGCAATCGAGGGCGGCACAAATTTTTACGCCGTGGTATAACCGAAACCGGCACTAAATTGTGCCGCAGTAGGTGGTGGGCAAGTGCGGCGTTGTTTATTGTTGTGGTTGACTGGACACAGGCACATTCACTAGCGCCATGGATTATACGCGACCTCCACAGTGGGCCCATCTGGGCTGGCAGGTTAACCCTGTCCCACCGGACGCTGAGTCCCACCACGGAAGACAAGATTCGACCGGACGGTTATAAAGTATCTCTTTTGTACTCTTCATCGTCTTCCCACTCCGATCCCCAGTTATCTTCACCCTCTCTCTGCACGAAATCTTCAGCCGGCGGCAGGGCGAATCCGACGAGAGCTAGGTGGCGCGCTACCGAGATCGACTGCGAGATGGATGTAAGACTTTTTGTTTCTAAATTTTAATTTTGATTTAGGAGGATATTTGAGGTTTCTTGATCAAGACCGATCTATATTTTCACATTTAGAGGAAAATCTCGTTTCTCCACATTTCATCACTCATCCTGCAAATTCTGCCTGTATTAGCTTCTTATGCTATTAATGACGACTCGCAATGGAGTGGGGTTGAGACGGCTACACAACTTTAGTGTGTGTGCGGCCTTCCACCACGCCATAGAGTTATGTATAACCTTCGATGAACCCATCACGTCGGCCGCATGTTCCTTGGATGCGGTCAGGAGGTTCCTAACTATAATGCCATTGTATGGGCTAATGGGAGCACAGGAGCACAGGTCTATCCACCTTCAGTGGATGTTGCGCTATCTCTGAAATCGAGTTAAACATAAAAAAAGCATTGCGCCATCAACGGAAGATGTTCCAGATTGAGGAAATGAACACCAGAGCTCAACAAGAGGCGAACAAGTTTCTCTGCACGTAGAAGGAGGAATGCCATGAGATCTCCTATGAGATGCTCGATGTCGTTACTAGAATGAGACAGATAGTTCAAACTGATGATATGGAGAACCTACTGGATGATGACACAGACTCTTTTACCTCTGTTGAGTCTATTGAGGAGGATTAGTTTGCACATGTTTTCTAGAATTAAGTAGTAATTCGTGTGTTATTTTTTAGATCTGTATTGTACAATTATTATCTAAGTATAAGTATTTTATTTTCTTTTGTTATTATTGTCTATCTATCTTGTTTAATGGGCCAGAACGACCAAGCTCACCAAGCTTTAGATCTCAACCTTATCCTAAAGAAACTGCCTAGCTTTAGATCTCACTATACTCCCCACCTCTAGATGATAGTTTCACCCATCACCTCTCCGGCGACCTTAACCGCGGCTATGCGAACCTCTCCGGCGCCCTTGACCGCGATTGCACGAACCGCTCCGGGGCACTTGACCGTGGCTACGAGAACCCTCCGGCGCCGTTGACCGTGGCTACGCGAACCGCTCCAGTGTCCTCCCTGGTACCTCCCATTGATCTAAATGATCTCTGTATGTTAGGAATTTTTGTTCTAAGAGAATAAGGTAGTGTTGTTGGACTCTGTAGGTTAGGAATGTCTAATGCAGAGAACAATCCTGACAAGGTAGCTAGCTCTTGTCCAGCCATGCCCTCTACCATGCGAGTTATAGTGGTGACACTAGATCAATAACATATGTATGTATGTGAAATAATATAAGTTCATTTCAGGATTAGATGCCTGAGTTGTAGATAAGTATATCTTTCACTATAGGTTTGACAATATTGTCTACATGACTAGTTTAAGAATGAGAAATTTGAGGAGGATAGTCATAAGATGCAAGCCAACAATCCCTTACTACATTTGCACCATGAACAAGAACATCTTCAAAGGAAATATTATAGCTTTATTACCACAACCAGTAGTTGTTTCTTTCTTCCTATTGATGTTCGTACTAACCACGACCATAATTGTTTCTTCCTTCATATACAGTACTTGTCATGCCCATTAGCCCGCATTGTCTCTCCGTCCCATCCACCCCTTATAAGTAGTCGCTGCACCCTCCTCCCTCAGTACCTTAGGCACCAGGGGCCGCCGCCACCGTGGCCAACACTGGTGGCAACGACGGAGACGGGGCCGTTCGCGGTAGTTTTTAGGCGGCGGCACGGGATCGCCCTGGTGTCGCCCTGGGGGACGACATATGATCCCTCTAATTTACTAGTAGGATGGAGGGGTGGCAGACAACCAAATAGACAATCTAATCAGTTCTAACACACTTGTGTATACAATGTTACCTTGGCATGTAATCATCTTCCTAAAAGGGCTAGATGGGATCCAAAAGTCGTCCACTATGTTGATCTTCTCTTCATCACCTACCCTCCATACACAACCTTTTTAAAAAGTTTGTATACCCGACCAGATGCCTTGTCAAATGTACTATGATCCCTTCTTTAGCTCTGCGATTAACAAATCCCTGTCAGATAATACTTTAACCTAAGAACTCGGGCACAAAGTAAATCGGGATAGCAATCTCCAGGCTTGCTTCTCCAACATGGCCAAGTTGAAACAATGTAAATCTCGTAACCCCATATCTCCTTCCTTTTTTGAAATACACATTTTCCACCACGTGAACTAGTGCATACGTTTCTTCTCGTCATCGTCTCCCCATCAGTAACGATTCATCGCATATGTGAACCCTTTATTTACTTGTTTAGGTAGTTTGAAAATTGACATTGCATTTTTTCGAAATGGGGACAGGAGCACCGGCTTTTGCATCGAGGGATGCACATAGCCTTTATTTATTATTAAAACATCAAAGATTGCTAAAAGCTATTATAAAGATCATACAAACCAAGACCGCCAAAACAACACCACTTAGCATGACGATGGCAGTCCATCGCCAACTCCTGACAAAATCTGGGGAACACCCAACCGCACCATGCAAGCCAGGAGCCCAAATTCGCCTAGCATATCCACGAAACGACGCCAGCACACTCGCTCCGGATGTCGTCGTCTCCGCTATCTTCCACCAACCCATCCTCGGTGTGTTGATCGATGAGCAGACTCCCGCACACCAGCCACCGACAACTCCGCGGTGCCAAGTAGGACCACCTCCCTACGCGCTAAGTCCAAAGCACGTCACGGTCGCCGCAGGTACACCACAACACCATGCCGCCAAGTAGCACCAGTCAACACAACTTGAAGTCTCTAGAGGCTTTGTCGTGCGTAGCATCTGTTGACTAGGCATCACTCGGCATAGCATATGTCGGTCAGGCATGACTTGACATCGTCGCCGAAGCTCCATGCAAGACAAAGCCGCTCTACCTCTAACTTCTGCCATCCAACGCAGCTCCATAAACGATGCTCCCAAGAGAGAACACGATGTCGTAGAGCTGTCATCGCCCTGATCTGGAAGCCAGATCCAAAGGTTTCCTAGAGCAGCATGAGTGGCCTAACCAGTCCAGCCGACATTTGCTCCAAAAACAATGTCCACAAGAGGGTAACGACGCCGGGAACCACCATTGTCCGATCCGGGAGACCCGAATCTAGGGTTTCCCCCGGAACAACCCGAGTGTAGTGACGAGACCAACAAAGACGATGCCTTCGACAAAGCGTCCGCCAAGATTGAGATCGCGGCGCGGTTTTCACCGGCTGCCATGTCACCCTAACCTCGTCATCAACTAGATCTTCACCGCCGGAGATCATTGTGGGATCCCAAGATTCCCCACACTAGATCACACCATGGCCGTCCAGCACCAGAGGAGGAGGACGCCACCAACATGCCTGAGGCCGCCGCCCTGGCGCCCATATGGTACGGACGCCGGCGCATATCAGAACACACGTAGAAGGAGATGCTCGATCGCACCACCGCAGCCATCAAGATCCCAAACAGGTCAACGCAGGCCCAGTGCGACGGTCCACACCCGATCCGCTGCTCCGCGTCCGATCTTCTGCCATCTCCATGCAGCACCACCACCGTCGGAGGAGAGGAGGCGCCACTCGCTTCCATCAGGGTCGTGCCTAGCGGATGCCCTGTCGCCGTCGTGCCGTTCTGGCTTTGTTAGGCGTCACCTCGAGCGGCATCGAACAGAGGGGTTGAGATATAGGGATAGCTTGCGCAATAGCTTTTACTAGCATCTCTTTTCTGAATGTAGATTTTTCGAGCTCGGGCTACATGGCTCCTGTTTTTTGAATCTTTTGAAAATATCAGTTACAAAGTTTAAAAAAGGCAAAAAAAAAAACACTAGACGTAGATATTAATGTACTCTATACAATACATAAAGTCTTATCCTGAAATACTTCGTATTCTAGGTTGTACAAAAAAAATCAAAATCTAACATATGAAGTAGTGAACGGTGCTAGATATCAAACCATCAAAATCTTTCAGATTTTTTCATTTTGTTGAGCTCAGAATAGAAGGTATTTTGGGATGAGACTTTGTGTATTTGATAGAATACATTAATATCTACGCGTAGGACCTTTTTCATAATTTTTTGATACTTTGAAATCAAATCAAGTTTTCAAAATCTTCAAAAACCAGGATCAATGTAGCCCGTGCTATGATTTGATTTTCTGCTCCTTTCCAACATAGGATAACTTGTCTTTATACCCTTTAATATACTCTCTCTGTTCTAAAATATAAAATGTTTTAGCTTTGTGAACGGAATTTATCTAGACTATTTTTAGTGTGTAGGTTCACTCTAACATGAATCTACATACTAAACGGGGTCTAGATACACTCATTTTTCACGAAGTTAAAATATTTTATATTTTGAAACAGAGGGAGTATTAAATATCCTATCAATCAAGATATTTAGTTTCGTACAGATCGTATCTCTCGTATCCGGCCTGGTATTTTTTTTTGACAAAAAACATATTTTTTTGATAAAGAACATATATTAATATCGCGGAGATGCCTATTACACCCAGACTCTGCAACAACGTATGCCGAGCCTTACGGATGGACATAACCTAGAAAAAAGAAAGAAAAATTATAAAAAAGAAAAGTCACGCTACAGCGTAAGATTTCTTGTAGGAACGACACTAACACCACCAGAACAACACCAGTAGTCCAAATACTCTAATAGCGATGGCTTCAAGAAAGAAACAGTATACAAGCGTCGTCGTCGCCCGATCAAAGATCATATGTTTTCATCCTGGAGAAAGTTTTTGCTCACAAAACAATGCCTTCAACAAGACCATTGCCATGCACAATCAATTAAGATCATACCTTAGATTTTCATCTTGCAAGGTAGGACTGTGAACTCCTCATGTGTTTCCTCCTCACAAAACAGTCGTTGCTGGGAGTCACAGATCATGCAGCCAATTTCTCATCGCCACGAAGACTCAAATCACCATCGCTAGCCCTCAAGTTCCTGCTTTCATGACATTCTCCGCATTTGACTTCAACATGGATCGTCTAAGACATGATACATGATGGTAACAGGTAGCAAACGCAACGCTCCCTCTAAAACCAAACGGTCAAAAAAGCATGGGTATGCGCGACCGAATACCTTCCACTAGCAAACTTTAGGCATGATACGCGCATGGAAGTGACCGATGGAGCCTTCCGGAACTCGCCTCTCCATACCAGAACAACGAGGGCAAACATCAAGCAGATATTCATTTTCAAGCGGAAGAAACTCTAGGACCACCTCCTTTATTAATGTCGATACAATGGTCCCCACACTGTTGGCTGGCTTCCAGCGATCGGAACTAGTATATGGAGCCCGTGTTCGCAAGATCCCAATTAGCAGCCCGCCGCTAGGGGTGGCCTAGACTCCGCCATGGCCATGCCGCCATAATAGGCATGCATCCGGGTCCAATCCACCTGCCTCCTCACATCCTAACCACAAGTCAGCGAGCTCCTGCATCAGCGAGCACCGCCACCCCGTAGGCCACCCACCGTCCATGTCGTCCTGGTTCCGACCTCCCCGCGTGATGGAAGTCCGACAGGACGCACAAAGGGGGCCACCCGCCGCCTTTGAAGGCGAGGCATGGACGCCACCGTCGGTAGTGGGCAGAGAAGACCGCTGGATAGAGTTTTGTTGGTTTAGGGCCGGCTCCTCCGGAGTCGCTCACGCACAGACGACCCGGGAGGTGAGGGAGAAGGGTAAGGGAGAGGTGGCGGTGGTGGGGAGGTCCGGCTGGTGGTGGCCTGGTGGCAACTACTAGAAAAACAGCTATAGATAGACGTGCTAGACTGTGGCGCATATATAGGACCATGCGCCACAAAAAAAATTCAGTAGCGCACGTCAGAAAATGCGCCACAGAATGTTGCACAATTCTATGGTGCATTTCAGAAAACATGTGCCAGTGAAATTATGTGGGACCTGCCACCAACACCGGGGTTGGGCAACCAACTTTCTGTGGCGCATATAGACATATGCGCGCATATGTCTATATGCGCCACAGAAAGTGGAGGCGGGCCCCACCATAGAATATTTTTGACCCACGTTTTGTGGCGCATATATAGATATGCGCCACATAATTGTTAGTTTTCTATGGCGCATATCGGCATATGCGCCACAGAAAGTTGACGCGGGTCCTATCGCGGAAAGTGCACCGCCTTATTCTATGGCGCATATCTGCAATATGCGACACAGAATAATAGTGCGTCCAGATCCATGTGCAAAAAGGTGGTAGCTCACCCCTCTCTATCCACCACCACCCATTTCACATCTCTTCTTCCCTTCCCCACACCCAGCTCGTCTTCCTCCTCCCTCCCACCCCATTTTTTCCATAGTTTCTTCATTTTCTTATAACTAAACCTACATTAGTTCATAGATTGGTAAGGGGAAGCTTCCCTCCAACTTGTAGATCTAAAACACACTTAATTTTCTCTCCCACATCTCTATTTGTTCACTAATTTCCTCTCCACCAACTTATAGATCTATTTGTCCACACTCTCTTATCGCGGTCTCGTCTCGCTATTATTGAATCTACTAGGTGAGTACTTGGCCATGAATATGCATGTTTTGTAGGTGAAGCTTGTCATGCAGGCGGTGTGTGTGATGCATGGCAAGACGATGTTTATGCATGAAGCTTGTGTGGTGCATGAATGTTTGCATTGGGAGGAAGTTTTTTCTTGTTTGCTTGTTGTTGTCCCGGTGTGGTGCATGGATGTTTTCTGAAATGTTGATTCATTTACATTTCGGCAAATTTTGCACTACCCGTATGTCCTATTTTTAGGAAAGATCATGCCGAATTTTTTCGGCTACCATGCATGTGTATGTGTGCATATGGTTTGGTTCTAGCCTACTCTCTGTTGTGACCGCTCAGGCAACCATGGTCGTCGCGATGAGCGAAGGTCAAGTTGCTAGGTACAAGAAAGACACGAAGGAGGACATGATTCGGAACAACAAGACCATGATAAGATGTCCATGTCGAACATGCAAACTCCAGCGCTGGATTGACCCCAACTCTGGACAATTGGAGGGTCACCTGCTCAGGCGCAGTTTCATACGCGACCTCAATGAGGCGCCGACAAAAGAAGGTAGTCACGAAGACGTGGGCGGTGATACGTCCATTTTGCATCACTATTCTATGTCATAATTTACTGTTATTCATTGATATATTTCATATTAAGAGATGATACTTATGTTATTTCATCTGTTTTTGCATGGTTGATGACTTTTGGAGGATGGACCGCTGAAGTCAGGATTCGGATGGAAAGGCATTGTTTGGAGGCGAAATTCGCGAAGATCAGAAAATCCTGGAAAATATATGGAAAATCATAATTTTCCAGAAGACGAAGGATGCCAGAAGGGGGAGCAGATGGGCCACATGGGGCCCACACCACCCCCTGGCGCGGGCCAGCCCTGGCCGCACCACCAGGTGGTGTGGCCACCCTGTCCCACCTCTGGCTCTGCTCTTTGGCATATATATTCCCCAAGAAACCCTAAGACTCGGGGACCGACCACAAAAAGATTCCGCCGCCTCTACGGGGTGGAAAACTGCAGAGCGAGAAAGAGCTCTTGGCAGGCAAAAATCTGCCGGGGAAATTCCTTCCCGGAGAGGGAAGATCATCGCCATCAACACCACCATCAACCTGGACTTCATCGGGATCATCATCATCATCATCATCATCTCAATAATCATCTCCACTAGCACCATCATCAGCACTTCATACCGCTGTAACAATTGGGTTGAATCTTGCATAGTTCTTAGGGGAAACTTTCCCGGTGTTGATTACTTGTTGTAGTTGATGCTATTGAGTGGAACCATTGAATTGTTGTTATGTTCAAATTGTTACTTATCATTATTTCATCTCTGATCTTGATCCATATGATGTCTCGTGAGTAGTTCATTAAGTTCTTGAGGACATGGGAGAAGTCATGTTGTTAGTAGTGGAATTGTGTTGAGAAAGATTCAATAGTTTGTTATTTAAGTTGTGGTGTTATTCTTCTAGTGGTGTCATGTGAACGTCGACTACATGACACTTCACCTTTATGGGCGTAGGGGAATGCATTGTGTATTTGGCTACTAATCGTAGGGGTTGCTGGAGTGACAGAAACCTGAACCCCCGTTAGGAAACCTTTGCACAAGGGAGTGTATGATCCCAGAGTTTAAAGATGTGGTTAGGTTTCTATCTTAATTACTTTCTTGTACTTGAGAATGCTTGCAAGGGGTATAATCGCAAGTATGTATTAGTCCTAGGAAGGTCAGTACATTAGCAGAGGTTCACCCACACAACACTTAGCAAACTAAAGAAGATTAATCAACTATATGAAGCAAAAGCACTTGACGATATTCCCATGTGTCCTCAAGAAAGTTTGGTCATCTTAAGTAATACAATCGGCCTGTCCTTTGCTAAAGAAAGGATTGGGCCACTTGCTGCATCTATTATTATTGTCTTTTGCTAAATCCATTTGCTAAGTATTTACAGAGAATTCCTGCTCCAAGCCACTCATCAACACCTTCTGCTCCTCGTTGAGTTCGAAACTCTTACTTATCGAAAATACTGTGATACACCCCCTATACTTGTGGGTCATCAAGACTATTTTTTGGCGCCATTGCCGGGGAGTGAAGCGCTATTGAAGAGTGGAACTGGTAAAGGAAACTTCTACTGTGAGTATTGTTTACTTATGTTAGTTACTTTATCTCAATATGGATAATTCACTTAGTTTCTTATTTCGTAATGCTACTACCACTGCTAAGGTAGTAGATGAATCACCACCTGCTGAAAATGATACTTTTAAAATACCTACAAGAACTATTGATCGTGTTATGGATAACTACTATTTTGGAGATGGAACTGTCCATCCCAGTGATCATTTGCTCTTTATACACGAATTATGCAGGTTATTCAAGCGTGCAGGTATTACAATAGATCATGCCAAGAAGAAGTTATTCTCATTATCACTGAAAGGAAGAGCTAAGTAATGGTATAAGCTGCTGAAGAATGGTCAAGCTCTTGAATGGGAGGAAGTAGTACCTCTCTTTTATTCAAAGTTTTATCCTCCTAGTGAGATTCATAAAGATCGGAATCAAATATACAACTTTTGGCCTCGTGATGGAGAGAGTATAGCTCAGGCTTGGGGGAGATTGAAGTTACTAATGCTCAAATGTCCTATTCATGAGCTCCCCAACAATATTATTATCAATAACTTTTATGCAAGGCTTTTTCTTCATGACAAGGATCTATTGGATGCTTCTTGTGCTGGATCATTTACACGTATGGAAGAAGAATCTAAATGGGATCTTCTAGACCGTATTCTAGACAATGTTGAAGCATGGGAGAATGATAAAGGAAGAAAGTCAGGTATAAATTATGATTATGAATGCATTAAATCTTTTATGGGAACTGATGACTTTCTTAATATTAGTAATGCTTATGGTCTAGACTCTCAAGTTATTGCAAATTGTTTTAAGGCTTTTACCTCATATATTGAAATTCCAAAAAGAGAATGTAACAAGTATCATGCAACATATAAGGATATTGTTGATTGTATTCCTGCTAGAAGTATTGAAGTTTGCACTATTGATCGTATTTTACCTGAACCTTATATCGAGAAAATACCTTTCTCGGATAAGGTAAAGGAGCATTCTATGATAACTAGTGTAATTAATAAAAGTACAAAGAGAGCTGTAAAGCCTGATGAACAAATAAACATTGAACCTGCTATAGTAATTGTGAAAGACCTTGTCACTAAAAGTGTAGACGATGGACACATTGTTTTCTATGAGGATGCTTCTAATATTGTCTCACATCCTAATAGAACTAGAAAAGCTAGTGTCCCTGTGCTTTCTGTTAGAATTGGTGATCATTGCTATTATGGTTTATGTGATATTGGTGCAAGTTCAAGTGTTATTCCTTATGAGCTTTACAAAGAAATTATGCATGAAATAAGTCCATGCGAACTAGAAGAAATTGATGTGGTTATTCACCTTGCAAACAGAGAGACTATCTCTCCAATTGGTATTGTAAGAGATGTGGAAGTTCTTTGTGGCAAGATTTAATATCCTGCTGATTTTCTAGTACTTGGTTCAGCTACTAGTAAAACCTATCCCATCATTTTTGTTAGACCTTTCTTAAACACGTGTTGAGCCATTATAGACTGTAAAAGGGAGAAAATTTTAACTAAATTTGATGGGGAATCTTATGAGTTCAATTTTTCAAAATTTGCTAAAGTTCCTTATGAAAATGAAACCCCTAATGAGGATTTTAGAGTTGAACAACTTGCATCTATTTCTCTTGCTCCTAATAATGCTTTGCAACAATTTATGGAAGACCATGAAAGTGAGATCTTCATGGAAGAAAGAAATGAGATTGACGAGATTCTCCGTCGTCAACCTAAGATGCTTAAGCACAACTTGCCGGTGGAAGATTTGGGTACCACATTGCCACCTAAAAAGGATCCGGTTTTCGATCTGAAACCTTTACCTGACGATCTTAAATATGCTTACATTGATGATAAAAAATATATCCTGTTATTATTAGTTCTAACCTTTCAGGGAAGGAAGAGGAAAGATTATTGGAAGTATTGAAGAAACATCGAGGAGCTATGGGCTATACCCTTGATGATTTAAACGGGATTTCCCCTACTATATGTCAGCACGCTATCAACATAGAACCCGATGCAAAACCAGTGGTGGTATATCAATATCGTTTAAATCCTAAGATGAAGGAAGTGGTAAGAAACGAGGTATTAAAACTCCTTGATGTTGGTATTATTTATCCTATTGCTGATAGTGAATGGGTTAGTCCTGTTCATTGTGTCCCTAAGAAAGGGGGAATTACTGTTGTGCCTAATGAGAATAATGAGCTTATCCCCCAAAGAATAGTTGTAGGTTATAGGATGTGCATTGACTTCAGAAAGGTTAACAAAGTTACTAAGAAAGATCATTATCCACTGCCTTTTATTGATCAAATGTTAGAAAGGTTGTCTAAAAAGACCCATTTTGCTTTCTTGATGGATACTCTGGGTTCTCTCAAATTCCTGTTAAACAACAAGATCAAGAAAAAACTACTTTTACGTGCCCTTATGGAACATATACTTATAGGCGAATGCCTTTTGGTTTGTGTAATGCTCCTGCTACTTTTCAAAGGTGCATGTCTTCTATCTTTCATGGTTTTTGTGAAGAAATTGTGGAAGTATTCATGGACGATTTTTCCGTCTATGGAACTTCTTTTGATAATTGTCTGCACAACCTTGATAAAGTTTTTCAGAGATGTGAAGAAACTAATCTTGTTCTTAATTGGGAGAAATGCCACTTCATGGTCAATGAAGGAATTGTCCTTGGACATAAAATTTCCGAAAGAGGCATTGAAGTTGATAGAGCCAAAGTTGAAGCAATTGAGAAAATGCCCTGTCCTAGGGACGTCAAAGGTATTCGTAGCATCCTTGGTCATGCTGGTTTCTATAGAAGGTTTATTAAAGATTTCTCCAAGATATCAAAACCCCTTACTAATCTTCTCCAAAAAGCTGTACCCTTTATTTTTTTATGATGATTGTAAGGAAGCTTTTGAAACTATAAAGACAGCTTTAACTACCGCTCCTATTGTCCAACCACCTGATTGGAACTTACCCTTTGAGATCATGTGCGATGCTAGTGATTTTTGCTGTGGGTGCTATTCTTGGGCAACGAATAGATAAAAAGTTAAATGTTATCCATTATTATAGTAAGACTCTTGACACTGCTCAAAAGAATTATGCTACTACTAAAAAGAGTTCTTAGTTGTTGTTTTTGCTTGTGATAAGTTTAGATCTTATATTGTTGATTTAAAAGTTACCATTCATACTGATCATGCTGCTATTAAGTACCTTATGACAAAGAAAGATGCTAAGCCTAGGCTTATTAGTTGGGTGTTGCTTTTACAAGAATTTGACCTACATATTGTAGATAGGACAGGTGCTGAAAATCCTATTGCTGATAATTTATCTTGTTTGGAAAACATCTCCTTTGATCCTATGCTTGTTAATGATAGTTTTCCAAATGAACAGTTGGCTGCAGTAGGGGTAAGTTCACGAGGGAGTCCTTGGTATGCTGATTATGCTAATTTTATTGTTTCCAAGTATTTGCCTCCAACTTCTATAGCACAGCAAAGAAGGAAGTTCTTTTACGATTTGAGGCATTATTTTTGGGATGACCCACATTTATATAAAGAGGGAGTAGATGGTATTATGAGAAGATGTGTTCCATAATTTGAACAAAAGGAGATATTGCGGAAATGTCATGGTAGTGCCTATGGAGGACATCATGTAGGAGATAGAACCGCACAAAAGGTTCTACAATCAGGTTTTTACTGGCCTACCCTTTTTAAAGATGCAATAAAATTTGTCTTATCATGTGATGAATGTCAACGAGTTGGTAATATTTCTAGACGCAATGAAATGCCTATGAATTACTCTCTTGTTATTGAACCATTTGATTGTTGGGGATTTGAATTTATGGGTCCTTTTCCCCCTTCAAAAGGTTATACTCATATTCTTGTTGCTGTTGACTATGTTACTAAGTGGGTAGAAACCATACCTACGAAAAGTGCTGATGGTGAGACCTCTTTAAAAATGCTTAAGGGTATTATCTTTCCTAGGGTTAGAGTTCCTACATATCTTATGACTGATGGAGGTTCTCATTTCATTCATGGTAGCTTTAGAAAGACCCTTGCTAAATATGATGTTAATCATCGAATTGCTTTAGCCTATCATCCCCAAACTAGTGGGCAAGTAGAACTATCAAATAGAGAAATTAAATCCATCTTGCAAAATACTGTTAATATATCTAGAAAAAATTGGGCTAAAAAGTTGAATGATGCTTTATGGGCTTATAGAACTGCTTATAAAAATCCTATGGGAATGTCTCCTTACAAAATGGTTTATGGGAAAGCTTGCCACCTGGCTTTAGAATTAGAACACAAAGCTTATTGGGCAGTGAAAGAACTTAATAGAGACTTCAAACTTGCTAGTGAGAAAAGATTATTTGACTTAAGTTCGTTAGACGAGTGGAGAAGTGAAGAATACGAAAATGCTAGACTATTTAAAGAAAAAGTTAAAAATGGCATGACAAGAGAATTCTTAAGAGAGAGTTCCATGTTGGTGAGAAGGTTCTATTGTATAGGTCTCGTCTCAGATTTTTTGCAGGAAAACTACTCTCAAAATGGGAAGGACCATTTGTTATTGAAGAGGTGTATCGTTCAGATGCAATAAAAATTTCTTCCCTAAAAGATAACACTACAAAAGTCGTGAATGGTCAGAGACTCAAGCACTATATTTCTGGAGATTCTTACAATGAAGACATTGATGCAATTCAAATGGTAACTCCGGTAAATTTTATCAAAGACCAAGTTCAGAGACCCGTAGAGTCCGTTTTCGAATAGGTAACAGTTCTGGTAAGGAAAGGTACGCGAAAAATCTATCAATTTATATTTTTGCAGTTTTTATCTAACAAGGAGAGCAATGAGCAGAAATAGGGACGAAAACAGAGCCCAGGTGGCTCACACCACCCCGTGGCACGGGTCCACCTAGTCGCGCCACCAGGGGTGTGACCACCCCGGAGCCCGTCTCCGACCCGTTTTCTCCCAGTACCTTCCTTTTGTTGTAAAAATTTATAATATATAATCCCCAGATCCCCCGAGGTTCGTATATCGTGTTCTCATTGTGTTTTCATTTCGATCTGTGTCTGATAGGTATAGTCTCAGTTTTGGAGCCACAGTGTCTTCCTCTGGATCAACCAAGGAAGACTCCTCTGCAGACATCATCAACCCGTACATGCGTGAGCTGAAGATTCATCCCATGGAGTTGTTGATCGAAGATGGGAAGGTACAGATAAGAGAGGTTCTGGGCCCTAAAGGTGAAGGTAGTCTGGAGGACAGGATGGAAGCACTAGAGCAAGAAGTCTTTAAGTACAAGAAGATGGCGGAACGTGAAGTGGATATCATCCATAAGGTTAGTTTGGAACTCATCGCTGAGCACCAGAAGGAGACTGCTGAGCTTAAGGATGAAATTCTCTCACTCCACCGAACAACCAACCAACTATAAGCATAGCTCTATGACGTGCAAAATCAAAACTGTGAGTATGAGGTTAGGTTTAAACACATACGTGCTGCTGCTAGTTTCAGGATGTTGGAAACCAGGATGTCTTTTGTTGATGGGGAGCACTTACCTTGGAAGTCGGACGATGACGAGAGAACACCACCATCACCAAAGGAGTAATTCGTCATCAGGTTTTGGCATCCCCTTGGTTTGTTCCAAGCTTCGGGGAGTGCCGCGGTATCACATCACTATCTTTTATCTTTTTACCTTTTAAGTAGAGTCATATCATGAATAGAGAAGTTATCATATAGGATGGTTTGCATTATGGAAGTGTCTCCCCTCTCGTTAGATATCTATGTATCCCTTGGTGTGAGTTGCCGTTATGGAATATTAATGACAAGTTCTATCATTTACTTTTTGCATATCTTATTTTAGTTTGCAATTTCTGTTATATGATTGATCTTGTTGTTAGTATTGGTATCAGTTTGGGATCATTAAGTAAATTTAGTTGGTTTTGGCAAACCTGCCTCGGTCTGTAGCAACACTATTATGACAATTGAATGAAAAAGATAAAAGTACTCTTAAGAAATATAATGTCATCATCTTTCTTGATTTGCTCATAAGCTTAGTATTCTCTAGTTAAGATCTTTTGTGCTTCCAAGGAAGATTGCATGTTTGTTTTTATCACTTGTATGTTTGTTTGCTTCCTTCAACTCCTATGCTTGCTACCCAGCCTTCCTAGCCAAAAACCTGTAATTAGAGGGAATGCTACTCGTGCATCCAATCCTTAAACCAAAACATATGCCATTTGTGTCCACCATACCTACCTATTAGCATTAATGCTATTCCAAGTAAATTCATGTTTCTATCTACCTTCCGAATTAACCTTGTTATGTGAAAATTAGTGACTAAAGCTCTCACGAACTTGATGGCACACTTTACTTTTCTTGCACTTAATAAAATTGAACCATTGTGCCCATCTATGTTGCGTATATGCTTGCGCTTTATAAGTTATGAGTTAGCAGAACCATGTTACCATGGGGAATACATTCAACATTGCACTTATTTAGTTGATATCATGATTATTTTGCTTATGGAACCCTGCGGTGTGAAATAAAAGGGGAGCTTGTAAGCTCATGGAGTTTGTATGTGTGTTAGAGAAATGCCTAGGCCGCTAGCCTAAGCCATGCCTAATCATGGTGGAAACTTGCAGCATAACCATAGTGAGCAATCTGTGAAGCATACTTAGTAAAAATCTATGCAAATAGCAAATGAAAAGATCGCTGAGATGCTCATTGTCTGCTTGCCTTGTTATTTTGATATGGGAAAGCTTCCGTATCATTGGGCAAGGGGTACGCCGTTGGCGGTTCTCCATGATACACATGTATTTACAATGACAAGAACTTACTCGTGACTAAAGTTGAGTAGCATGAGGTCTAGTACTCGTAAGCACGGGGCATGAGATTTTCAACTTATAACTTGTCAAGCATATCCTCATATTTGTTCACTTTAACCTTAATCACCTCAGGATGCTTATGATAGGGGAAATGAGAGCTGAAAGCTAGTAAGTACCATAGTTTTTGGAAGCTCTTTATGAAACTTGAAATCCCTGCTTCCCTCTATGAAGGTCCTATCTTTTACTTTTTAGTTGAGTCAGTAAACCTATTCCTTTCTATCTCAGCAAGTATTTTGAGTTGTTGTGTTTCATTCATTCATATGATGATTTATTCAATCATGTTTCTTATGTTCTTTGTTTTGCACACTGCTCTTATCTTAGTGAATATTACTTTGAAAGCTATCATTGAAAACCCCATTATGTTTGAACTCCTGCAAATTGTTAACTATTGTTTGACCAAGAGGAAAGTTTGCCATTACCAATTATGATTTACTTTGTGTATCTTTATTGTGTTTCCTTTACTTATTGCAAGATAAGTTATATAATAGTGTGTTGTCTTCTATTATGATTTGTGTATTGATGAATGTGATGCTTCTTATCCGTATTCTTTTATCAACACTTCAGTCCATAAACCTGAGGTCATGTTTACTGAGCTCAGTTTTCGCTTGGGGACAAGCGAAGTCTAAGCTTAGGGGGGAGTTGATACGTCCATTTTGCATCACTATTCTATATCATAATTTACTGTTATTCAGTGATATATTTCATATTAAGAGATGATACTTATGTTATTTCATCTGTTTTTGCATGGTTGATGACTTTTGGAGGATGAACCGCTGAAGTTAGGATTCTGATGGAAAAGGCACTGTTTGGAGGCGAAATTCGCGAAGGTCAGAAAATCCTAGAAAACATATGGAAAATCATATTTTTCCAGAAGACGAAGGATGCCAGAAGGGGGATCAGAGATGGGCCACAGGGGGCCCACACCACGCCCTGGCGCGGGCTAGCCCTGGCCGTGCCACCAGGTGGTGTGGCCACCCTAGCCCACCTCTGTCTCTGCTCTTTGGCGTATATATTCCCCACGAAACCCAAAGACTCGAGGAGCGATGATACATTGCAAATGTATCTATAATTTTTGATGTTCCATGCTTGGTTTTATCCACTTTCTTGTGTTTTGTCCACACTTTGGAGTACTTTTCATATGATTTCTTGGACTAACCTATTAACAAGAGCCACAGTGCCAGCTGCCTATTTTCTACTGTTTTTGGTTCTAGGAATGTCAGAAAATGAATATTCTCGGAATTGGACGGGACAAAAGCCAAAGTTCCTATTTTTCCGGAAGTCATCAGATGATAGAATACGAGACGGAGAAGGGATGGGGGCCGGCCACACCACCTGGCCGCACGGCCAGGCCTAGCCTACGCCAGGGGGTGGTCTGGCCGACCCCAGCACCCCCTCGGCCTCTCTTTCCGCCTATAAGATGCCCTCGGGACGAAAACCCTAAGTACCCGATCAAAAATCCACGAAAGAGTCTGTTGCCACTGTCATCTCCATCCCTACATCGGGAGGGATCTAAAGCTCTTCCCGGCACCCTGCCGGAGAGGGGAATTCACCCTAGAGGCCTTCTTCATCACCATGCAAGCCTTCGGTGTGATGTGTGAGTAGTTCATCTCTGGATTACGGATCCATGTAGTAGCTAGATGGCTGGTTCTCCTCCTTTGTGCTTTCATGTCTAGATCTTGTGAGCTTTGTTCATGATCAAGATCATCTATTTGTAATTCTGCATGTTGTGTTTGTGGGGATCCGATGGATATTGAGATGCTATTTCAGATTGATTATTGATTCTATCATGTCTTTGTTATTTGTGATCTTGCAAGCTTTCCGTTGTTAGTAGCTATCTTGGCCAAGTAGATGCTAGCAACTCCAAGAGTTAGTATTTATGCTCGATAGTGGGTTCATGCCTCTGGTAATCCGGAAAACAACAATCCTTTGTTCATAGAACAATCGTATTGTTTACTTTACATGAAATTCGTAAAGCAATAATCTATTGCTTGCAACTTAATACTGGAGGGGGTTCGGATGATAACCTGAAGGTAGATTATTAGTCATAGATGCAGTTGGATGGCGATCTATGTATAATGTTGTAATGCCCAATCTAGTTCCAAAGGAGTCAAGATGATTAGTATATGCATGTAGTGCTTTCTCAATGTTTGTCAATTGCCCCACTATAATTTGTTCACCCAGCATGTTATCTATCTTAAGGAGAGCCACCTCTAGTGAACTATGGATCCCGGTCCTTTTCTTTTACATTTAATCTATAAACTGTTTACTGCTTTGTGTTTACTTTCTGCAAACTATTACTTCCTCCCATTCGATACGTTTAATCCTTTGTTTTCAGCAAAACAGGTGAAATTGACAACCTCATCGCAAGTTGGTGACAGAGTTCTGTGGTTGTGTTGTGCAGCTCTCCACGTTGCTACTAGCACCGGTAGTGCGCCCTGCCAAGGCTCAGCTAGCAACACCTTTGGGTTGTTTCCTTGCTCCTACTGGTTCGATTAAACCTTGGTTTCATAACTGAGGGAAACTTGCTGCTGTGCTCATCATACCTTTCTCTTGGGGTTCCCCAACAAGCTTGTTAATACACGAGCCATCAAGCATTTTTCTAGCGCCATTGCCGGGGAACAAAGAAGAAGAAACTCCCACGCCAACACCGCACTAGCAAGTATTTTTCTGGCGCCGTTGCCGGGGAGTCAAGGACATCTTCACAAGGGGAGTTCCTCATAACCAATCTCTTTACTTTGTTATTTTTGTTTTGCTTAGTTTATTTTTGCTTAGTTTGCTTGTTTCTTTATCAAAAACACAAAAAAATTAGTTTTACAAGTTTTCTTTCTTATTCAAAAACACAAAAAATGACTACTCTTGAAAACACTAAGTTGTATGACTTCACTAGCACCAACAACAATGATTTTATGAGCACACCTATTGCTCCACCTGTGCCTGAAGATACTTTCTTTGAGATAAAACCTGCTTTGCTCAATCTTGTTATGAGAGAACAATTTTCTGGTATTGGTAATAAAGATGCTACTGCCCATCTAAATAACTTTGTTGAATTTTGTGAGATGCAAAAGCATAGGGATGTAGATGGTGATATTATTAAGATGAAATTGTTTCCTTTCTCTTTGAGAGGAAAAGCTAAAGAATGGTTGAATTCCTTAACTAGGAATAGTATTGATTCTTGGACTAAGTGCAAAGATGCTTTCATTGGAAAATACTATCCTCCTGCTAAGATTATATCTATGAGAAGTGAAATAATGAAGTTTAAACAATCTAATAATGAGCATGTTGCTCAAGCTTGGGAAAGAATGAAATCTTTGGTAAAGAATTGTCCCACTCATGGACTGACTTCTTGGATGATCATCCAAACCTTTTATGCAGGATTGAACTATTCTTCAAGGAACCTATGGGACTCTGCTGCTGGAGGTACCTTTATGACCATCACTTTGGGTGCTGCAACAAAACTTCTGGACAATATGATGGTTAATTATTCTGAATGGCATACTGAGGGAGCTCCACAAGGTAGGAAGGTAAATTCTTTTGAGGAAACATCCTCCTTGAGTGATAAGATTGATATTATTATGTCTATGCTTGTTAATGGGAAAGCCCATATTGATCCAAATAATGTTCCTTTAGCCTCTTTGGTTGAGCAAGTTGATGTGAACTTCATAAGAAATAATAATTTTGGCAATAATGCTTATAGGAACAATTTTGGTAACAACAATTATAAGCCATATCCTCCCAACAATGGTAATGCTTATGGAAATTCCTACAACAATAATAGGAGCGCTCCCTCTGAACTTGAAGTTACGCTTAAAGACTTTATTAGTAAGCAAACTTCTTTCAATAAAACTATTGAGGAAAAACTCTCTAATGCTGGAAGAAATATATCATCTTTGGCTGAAGCTCAATCCTCTTTGAATAAAATGGCTACTAAACCTGAAAGTATTGAGAATCCCTTTGCTGCTACTAATGTTATACAAGTTAGAATTGATGAAAATGTTAGACTATTAGCTGAATTGCATGCTAAGTGGGAGAGAGAAGATGAAATTGCTAGGAACATTAGTGTTTCTAGTATCACTACCACTAGTGTTGAGGCTAGTAATAACTCTACTACTTTAGATGATAATTATGATTTTGATCTTGATGGTTGCAATATCTCCGAAGTAATTAAGTTCCTACAAAAGCTTGCTAAAAGTCCTAATGCTAGTGCTATGAATATGGCCTTTCCAAAACACATTACTGATGCTCTCATAAAAATTAAAGAAGAAAAGATGAAACATAAAGCTTCTATTCCTATGAAACAAGAAGATGGTTGGGAACCCATCATTAATATGAAAGTGAATGATTTTGATTTTAAAGCTTTATGTGATCTTGTTAGTAGTGTTTCTATTATACCTAGAAGGATTTATGATATGTTTGATTTGCCACCATTGGAAGATTGTTATTTGAATGTCCCACTTGATGATAATGGTAAAAAGAAACTCATGGGGAGTATTAATGATATTCTTATTATGGTTAACAATGCTTATGTCCCTATTGATTTCTATGTTTTGGATGTTGAATGCAATGCTTCTTGTCCTATTACTTTGGGAAGACCTTTTCTTAGAACTGTTGGTGCCATTATTGATATGAAAGAAGGCACCATTAAATATCAACTCCCACTCAAGAAAGGTATAGAACACTTTCCTAAGAAGAGAGAGAGGATTTCTTTTTCCTCTCCTATGAAAACAAAATTTGGTCTTAATGCTTCTTCATTTGAGAACACTTGATTTTTTTTCTTGCTTCTTATGCCTAACTTAAAGGCGTTAAAGAAAAGTATTTATTGGGAGATAACCCAAAAGTTTTAGATGAGTCTTGGAAGTTATTACTTCAGTAATAACTGCTCCTTATCCTTTTTATTTGCTTTTTGTGCCAATAGTAACCTCTAATGAGAGAGAAGTAATGATTGGGAAAGTTACTATCCCGAAACAGATTTTTGTTCTTCACCATAAAAATTCGTGTAAAATATCTGAACGACTTTTTGAGGCATGCATTTTTGTGCTTCTGCCTAAGGTTGTTATCTAACTTTCGTTAGTTGAACACCTTTTGATTTGAGCAACAGAAGGTCTTCGAAAAAATTCGTCTTTACCTGCTGGTCTGTTTTGACAGATTTCTGCCATTTTCTGCATTTGCTTCTTGTTGGTTCCTTTTTGAGTTCTTTTGGGGAATTGAGCTTTTTGAGGGAAGTGCTACAGTAGCTAGTGTTCTAATGGAAGTTTATTTGGTGTTAGAACTGAACCTTAAGACTTATTATGTTGAGTTCACTAATGTTGCTAATAAAGATTATGTGAAGTTTTGTATGAAGGAAAAAATTCAGCTGTATGGAAGGAATGAGTAATGAGATGAAGGATGGACTAAAGCTCAAGCTTGGGGATGCCACGCGTGTCACCCCAAGAAATACCCAAGAAGTACAAGCGTCAAAGCTTGGGGATGCCCAAGGCATCCCCCTCTTCATCAATAAAAATCCCAGGTTTCTTCCAAACGCTTCATTTTTATTGTTTCATGCACAATTGTGTTGTTCTGGGAGCGTCTTATTTTTTGTTTTCGCTTTGGTTTTTTGTTTGATTTTGTTTGCTTAGTTTGCTGAATAAATTGGTTGGACCCCCTCTTTCATACATTGGTTTTCAAATAGTTTGGTTTGGTTTGGAAAAGAGTAGGAAAGTTCATGCTTATGTGGTAAAAAGAGCTTGTTTTTGACTGTGGCCTATGCTTTGGCATGCCATGCTTGATATTGTTTTGGATTTATGCTTAGTATTCTTTGCTGTACATGACTTGTTATAAACAATTGAGATTGCTTAATATGCCTTGGATGAATCATGCGTTGTT
Organism: Avena sativa; assembly: GCA_916181665.1. Taxonomy (NCBI): domain Eukaryota; kingdom Viridiplantae; phylum Streptophyta; class Magnoliopsida; order Poales; family Poaceae; genus Avena; species Avena sativa. The sequence goes on from OV702290.1 coordinate 420,733,659, forward strand.
TTAGCATATTAAAGCATAGTATAGTGGTATTCTCCTTTGATGCTTTATTTGGGTTGACTTGGCGCATGCTCACACCATGTTATGACTATCTCAAGTCACCATAATCCTTTGTGATCCTTTAGTTTTCAAATTGTAGTATCACTTTATGCTTTGATCAATGATGTTTTGTCGCTCTGCATGATTATGGCCATTATTGCTCTCTTAGTTTGTCGCTCTCAGTCTTTTGCTAGCCTCCGTAACCAAGTATGAGTTCCACTCATGCATCCAACTCCCTAAACCAAGTTATTCCAAAGAGTCCACCATACCTACCTACTAGCTTATGCTATTCCAAGTATATTCATGTTTTTGTTTACCTTCCGAATTAAACTTGTTATGAGAAAACTAGTGATTAAAGCTCTCACGAACTTGATGGCACACTTTACTTTTCTTGACCTTAATAAACTTGAACCATTGTGTCGTATATGTTGTATATGCTTGCACTTATTTATTGGGAATTAGCAGAACCATGCTTTCATGGGGAACGCTTTCAACATTGCACTTGGTACTTGTACCTAGTTGATATCAAGCTCTTTTGTATATGGATGTCGTTGGTGTGAAATGAAAGGGGAGCTTGTAAGTCCATGGAGTTATGTATATGTGTTAGAGAAACGCCTGGGCCGCTGGTCTAATCCATGCTGACATGGTGGAAACCTGCAACGTAACTATAATGAGCTGTGTATGATGCATTCTTCTTATAAAAAAAGAGTCCTATATTGAGAAAAAAGAGAAAAAGAAAAAAAATAGATTATGAAAAGAGGAAAGAGAGAAAATAGCACCATATTCCCATGGTAAATAAGAAGATTACTGAGATGCTCATTGTTTGCTTGCCTTGTCATTTTGATATGGGGATTCTTCCGTATCATCAGGCAAGGGGTACCCCGTTGGCGGTTCTCTATGATACACATGTACTTACGATGACAAGAACTTACCGGTGACTAAACTTGAGTATCATGAGGAGTGGCCCTAGTATACAAGGGACATGAGATTTCTAACTTATACTTCATCAAGCATGTACACCATAGTTTGTTCACTTTAACCTTAATCACTTCAAGATGCTTATGATAGGGGCAATGAGAGCTGAAAGCTATAATTACCATAATTTTTGGAAGCTCTTTATGAGACTTGAATCCCTGCTTCCTTCTATGAAGGCCTTTCTTCCACCATTATATTGAGTCTCCACCTTCTATCTTTATGCACTTACTTTGAGAGCATAGTGGCCATTCTTAGTTCTATGTGCATTGTCCCAAGACTAGTTGATTGATGCATATCTTGATATTGCTTGTTTTAAACTATTTGTATCTAGTCACTCTTATGAACTTTGAAGGTGTCCAATGCAATTTTATTTGCTACTCTATGAGGGACAAGCTGAATGCTATTATGCTATGTTTTCTTTATGTGAAACAAACAAACGTCTTGCAAAGCATTGTTATTCATGAATGTTTTGTTTGTGCCTTTTCATGTTGCATCATAGTTTCTTTGTCTTATTGCTAGAGCTTTGCCTTTCATGTTATGATTGAAGTACTATGATCCCAACTTTGAATGTTTTACAAATACTTTGATCAAGTCTTTGATGGTGCATGTCACCTCAAAAATTATTTTTTCTTTTTATCACTTACCTACTCGAGGACGAGCAGGAGTTAAGCTTGGGGATGTTGATACATTGCAAATGTATCGATAATTTTTGATGTTCCATGCTTGGTTTTATCCACTTTCTTGTGTTTTGTCCACACTTTGGATTACTTTTCATATGATTTCTTGGACTAACCTATTAACAAGAGCCATAGTGCTAGTAGCCTGTTTTCTGCTGTTTTTGGTTCTAGGAAAGTCAGAAAATGAATATTCTCAGAATTGGACGGGACAAAAGCCAAAGTGCCTATTTTTCCGGAAGTCATCAGATGCCAGAATACGAGACGGAGAAGGGCTGGGGGCGGCCACACCACCTGGCCGCACGGCCAGGACTAGCCTACACCAGGGGGTGGTCTGGCCGACCCCAGCACCCCCTAGGCCTCTCTTTCCGCCTATAAGATGCCCTCAGGACGAAAACCATAAGTACCCGATCAAAAATCCACGAAAGAGTCTATAGCCGCCGTCATCTCCATCCCTAGATCGGGAGGGATCTGAAGCTCTTCACGGCACCCTGCCGGAGAGGGGAATTCACCCTGGAGGCCTTCTTCATCACCATGCAAGCCTTCGGTGTGATGCGTGAGTAGTTCATCTCTGGATTACGGATCCATGTAGTAGCTAGATGGCTGGTTCTCCTCCTTTGTGCTTTCATGTCTAGATCTTGTGAGCTGTGTTCATGATCAAGATCATCTATTTGTAATTCTGCATGTTGTGTTTGCGGGGATCCGATGGATATTGAGATGCTATTTCAGATTGATTATTGATTATATCATGTCTTTGTTATTTGTGATCTTGCATGCTTTCCGTTGTTATTAGCTATCTTGGCCAAGTAGATGCTAGGAACGCCAAGAGTTAGTATTTATGCTCGATAGTGGGTTCATGCCTCTGGTAATCTGGGGAAGTGACAGAAATCTCTAAGGTACTAGATGTGCTGTTGCTACTAGGGACAAAACAACAATCCTTTGTTCATAGAACAATCGTGTTGTTTACTTTACACGCAATTCGTAAAGCAATAATCTGTTGCTTGCAACATAATACTGGAGGGGGTTCGGATGATAACCTGAAGGTGGATTATTAGTCATAGATATAGTTGGATGGCGGTCTATGTATAATGTTGTAATACCCAATCAAGTTCCAAAGGAGTCAAGATGATTAGTATATGCATGTATTGCTTTCTCGATGTTTGTCAATTGCCCCATTGTAATTTGTTCACCCAGCATGTTATCTATCTTAAGGAGAGCCACCTCTAGTGAACTATGGATCCCGGTCCTTTTCTTTTACATATAATCTATAAACTATTTACTGCTTTGTGTTTACTTTCTGCAAACTATTACTTCCTCCCATTCGATACATTTAATCCTTTGTTTTCAGCAAAACCGGTGAGATTGACAACCTCATCGCAAGTTGGGGACAGAGTTCTGTGGTTGTGTTGTGCAGGTCTCCATGTTGCTACTAGCACCGGTAGTGCGCCCTTCCAATGCTCAGCTAGCAACACCTTTGGGGTGTTTCCTTGCTCCTACTGGTTCGATTAATCCTTGGTTTCATAACTAAGGGAAACTTGTTGTTGTGCTCATCATACCGTCCTCTTGGGGTTCCCCAATGAGCTTGTTAATACATGAGCCATCAAGCGAACACAGAAAGATTCCGCCGCCTCTGCGGGGCGGAAAACTGCAGAGAGAGAAAGAGCTCTCCGGCAGGCAAAAATCTGCCAGGGAAATTCCTTTCCGGAGAGGGAAGATCGTCGCCATCAACACCACCATCAAGCTAGACTTCATCGGGATCATCATCATCATCTCCATCATCATATCCACTAGCACCATCATCACTACTTCATACCGCTATAACAATTGGGTTGAATCTTGCATAGTTCTAAGGGGAAACTTTCCCGGTGTTGATTACTTGTTGTAGTTGATGCTATTGAGTGGAACCATTGAATTATTGTTATGTTCAGATTGGTACTTATCATTATTTCATCTCTGATCTTGATCCATATGAGGTCTCATGAGTAGTTCGTTAAGTTCTTGAGGACATGGGAGAAGTCATGTTGTTAGTAGTGGAATTGTGTTGAGAAAGATTCAATGGTTTGTTATTTAAGTTGTGGTGTTATTCTTCTAGTGGTGTCATGTGAACATAGACTACATGACACTTCACCTTTATGGGCCTAGGGGAATGCATACTGTATTTGGCTACTAATCATAGGGGTTGCCGGAGTGATAGAAACCTTAACCACCGTTAGGAAACCTTTGCACAAGGGAGTGTAGGATCTTAGAGTTTAAAGATGTGGTTAGGTTTCTATCTTAATTACTTTCTTGTACTTGAGAATGCTTGCAAGGGGTATAATCGCAAGTATGTATTAGTCCTAGGAAGGTCAGTACATTAGCACAAATTCGCCCACACAACACTTATCAAACTAAAGAAGATTAATCAACTATATGAAGCGAAAGCACTTGACGATATTCCCATGTGTCCTCCAGAATGTTTGGTCATCTAAGGTAATACAACCGGCTTGTCCTTTGCTAAAGAAAGGATTGGGCCTGTAACATCCCAATTTCAGCAACCCAGATTAGTTGTCTAGAATGCAAAAATCAGGGGAACAAAAACTTTTTCTTGTTTAATGCTGAAGTGTTTGCTTGTTGTTTGGATATGCTTATGCATATGAATGTGTATTAGATGATATACTCCTTACCTTAACCCCAGTTGACAAAAGCTACTTCCCAAAACAGTCTTGGCTTAATTTCCATATTCTCAAATGTTCTGGCATTTCAAAACATGAGCCAAGATGCTTATGTAACCAAAACTATTTTTGTAACTTCTATTGACAAAACTATGGAGAGTTATATAATATAATCTCCTTATGTTTTCAAGACAGAACCTTCAACTACTCTTACCTCTAGGATCTCCAAAAACTTTCTGGAAGCTTTTGGATTCTACTCTTGGTAGAGATACCAAGGACCTTACCTTGTTCAAACTCCAACCTATTTCAAAATACCCATCCTTACCTCAAGCTAAGCTTGATAGTAACCCTAGTAATAGTTGACTTGCTTATAAGATGAGTTGCCTTGATCTGCTGTTTGACTTGATTGCTTAGAAGTAGTATGAGCTACCCTAGGAGCTCATCCACTAGGATCAAGATACTTCAAGATCACCAAATCCTAAGAAAGAATACAAGATGGATCTAATCCCTAGCCACTAGGTGATCACCTAAAACCCTTAACCAGATCAATTCTGAAGATATTCCTTCTAGAAGCTTCCAAGTCAATGAAGACCAATATCAAGCAAGGATCCCTCCTACTCAATATACACTTCAACATCATCCACTTGATGATGCTCTGGTACCTTGCAACCCATCAAAATCATCACCACCCACATTCTAGGGACCATCCTAAGGACTACCAAGGCCCACTCTTGCCCTTGGTTAGATCATCCTCCAACCCACTTGTTCTTGATGGTTTTGCAGGCAAGAAAATAATTATTCCTGCCAATCTAGTCAACATGCCTACTTTGATAGAAGCTCACACCACCATCCAACGTTCTATGGACCAAATCTTTGCATAGTTGTGTTCTACTCATATATGTCTATCAACATATACTTCACTTGTTCCAAGTGGCTCGTTGTGCTTCTCAAATCCACAAGGTTTAGAAGGCTAGTTGATAATCTGCTTTGGCAGGCTTATTTTATTCAAAGTTTGAAAACTTGTCTTGGTGAGCTCAAGCAGGATCAAGCCCAAAAACCTACACCCTTGCAATCATCACTTGGTCTATCCATCCATCTACCCCATGCCCCAAGGGGAGATCTGAGCTCCAAGATCCAACAAGGTTTTGGTGGCATGAAAACAATCTTACCCAAGATCCTTAAATCTCTAGTTTTCACCAAAATCAACTTGGATTCTCCAATCCCAAGGTTGCAAATGCTTGCTACACCTTGCCTACCTCATCTAACTTGATCATAAAGATTTATCAATAATTATCCATATTCATTATGGACCAAAACTATTTAATTCCCTTATTAGGCAAAACCTACAAAACCTCTCCCATAAAGGAAAGTTTGGTTTTTGCCAAAGCACCTCTCTAAATTTTGGCTCAATTAAGGTCCATACACCATACCCTACCTTCCCACTTCAAAAATAAATATTTTTGGAGAGCATTATTATTTCTTTTTGCCCTTTTTCTTAAATGGCAGAAATGGAGTAATAATTGTTTTAAATGCTTTTAAGCCTCAATAAATCTTGGGAAAATTCCCCTAAGTGTGTATTCACATTTGGGAACATCTTAAATCAAAAACCAATCTTGTCCAATGTGAAATTCTCAAATGATCTTCTATAAACTACTTCTGCACCTTTTGAACAAACGGATTTAGGTGGACTTCTACTCTTCTGAAAATTCCCAAACAAATCCTAGAGAGATGCCTTGACCCCATCTACCTACTAGTACCATCCTCCCACCTTGCCCAATGCAAAATATTAAACTTCCTTCACAAGCCTCATTTTGCTCAAATGTGGCAAACTAAGGAATTATTGAGCCAAACCAAGAAACCATCACCACCAAGGCTCACCACCACTCACCACAGCACCCACCTCACCCTAGTAGTGGTCCACCCTGTAGCACCATTGCCCTTACCTCTAGAGAGAGAGAGAGAAGCCATTTATTACAAATCTTGTTAAGTGATTGGGCAGCAGCCCCACCCCTCCCTCCTAGACCCTTTCCACGACACAGCACACCACACACCCCCTCTCCACTGCCCTTAGCAACCAATGAAGAGGCCATGGACCAGCTCTAGCTCTCCCATGAGCCACATCCTCCATAGACCCTCACCCCCGAAATAAAAATAGCACAACCTGGCCCAGCCCTTCCATTCACTTTCAGACCACTCCTCCCCTATCCCCTCACCCCTCTCAAAGCTCCAGATCCATATCCCGAGCTTCCCATCGCCTTGGAAGAGATTAAGCTCTCCTCTCGGCCTCCTTCGAGAAATGGAGTGATGGTCTATGCCAACCCTCCCCAGCACCTTATTTACGCTCCACAGACGTCCTCCAGCTCCCCTGCACACTCCTTACTGAAGCCCTGCTCTTCCAGCACCATGGAGAGGGAGAGCTTCTCCCCTTCGGCCTCCCACAACCTCTCGAAGTGGAGGTTGTTTCCCTGCCTCTCTCTCACTACATGTCATCGCTTCGTGACACTCTGATCCTTCTGCATCTAATCCCGCCCTCACTTCTTCCACGTACGGCCCCAGAAGACGCCACCATGGAGCTACCAAGCGGGCGCTGCGGGTGCATGCGTGCGAGGGACTCCCCCTTGCCGAACCAGTTCATGCCGCCCCTCTAGGAGCTCGGCCCGGTGCGCTGCGTCGCCCTACCCCCTCTCTGCCGCCTCTTAGTGCCCCAGGTGAGCACCCGACCACCTCAGCCACGCCTAGGGTTCTGGCGAGACCGTCCCATGGCGGAGGATGACGAAGCCCTCGCGCCGTTAGATCCCACTAGATCGAGTGGCCCAGATCCTTTTATACCCCTTCGGGGCTGTGTGACACTGGCCACTAGGCCCCGCCTGTCGGGTTCAAAGCCTCGGCCTCCTGCTCCCAGCGCCACCCGGACGGGCCGTTTCCCCTCTGCGAACCACCTTCCCTCTAAACCCGGCCCGACAGTGGTTTTTCCTTTTTTTTTCTCTGGAGAATTCTAGATCTAAAATATACATGTTAGTTTAAATCCAAATAAAATTTAAAACTGCATGATTTCGTCCAGGTGACCATTTTACATGGTCCCATAGGGTTTTCCCCATCATGCAGAACTGGTAAATTGTCCAAGGTAATTTTCATTATTCATGGGCATTATTTCCACCAAAATGCGTCTATCCCACTAATTAAATTCCTCTGTGAGCTTCACATCTCCAAATGGAATGAAATCAAGTGCCACTGGCAGCTTTTGAATGTACCCACCTCTGGACCTTGGTCTCATGACAAGGTGAACAGTAGGTTGGCTTGAGTAAAAATAACAAAAACAATTCATTTATGACTTTAGAAAATTCCCTACACCAAACCATGGGTTCAATTGAACCATTTCAAATTATCCTGGTTGACAAACATCCATATCTAGCAAACCCTAGGCGATCATAATTTATTGAGCCTTAGATATTTCTCTGTGAATTAAACTATTATGTGCATGGTTTATTCACCTCTAAATTCAATACAGTAGATCTGCTAACCCAAAAATGTTGATTCCAAGTTCTACAAAAAGGGATCCCCAATATCTACCATGTGTCCTTGGAATCAACTTAAAATCTACTGTAGATTAAATCTGGTGAAAAAGACAAATTGACTCCAGAACTGCCTTTGGGATTTTCCTGAGGGCATTCTGGTAATAATATGGACCTGATTCCAATTCTCAGTGAACAAGTACATCAATCTCTACGTAATCATCCAAAGAAATATTTTTGGAGCTCCAGAACATTTCTGGTGAATTATTTCCTAGAGCTAGAGCTTTTATCACTAGAATATCCATAATAAATCAATGGAAAGTGATAAAATAGTGAAACCACTTCTGTTGGTTTCATTTTATCAATACCTATCTGCTGGTACCATGTTTTTTACCATGGTATCTCATAGAATAAGTCCTTGGTCCAAAACCCTCTCATCACTTGTTCCTAGACTATGAAACTCATATGGCTTCCTTCACTATTCCACGAAATGCTCCCAATACCTCTAACCCATTCTCTCAACACCACTACTGATTTGTAAACTTGTACTGATATTTGCTTGCTGTATGGTTGTGATGCTTGAATGCCTTGTTTGATTGTGGACTTGTTTGTTTGCATGTATGCTCGATATCGACGATAGTTGCGCTGGTATTGACGCCGAGAAGAAGAGGTCTTATTATTATTGGATTATGGTTTTCTAAGAAGAAGTCCAGGAACATATCGCCATATTGTTGATCATCAGGCAAGCCACCTTATTGCTCATAAGCCTTGTCCTACTATTTTACTTATGCATGTTTTGTCTACTATTTGTGAAACTGCATGGTTTTACTATATGTTGATGTATTTATGGTAGTGGTTTGGCTCCTCCGAATCATTACACCTTTGTACTATTAAGTACAACCCCCCCCTTGGTGACACCTACTTGTCCCTAGTAGAATAGATGGTGTAACACACTATACCCCTTTGGAGACCTCGATTTAGCCGAAGCAAAGCTAGAGGATGGGAAGACCCCGGAAAAAGTTTTACCAAATGTTTTATGATAAAACCTTGGTGAGGTGGGACCTCCCAAGAGATGTTGAAAAAGAAGAAGGTTTCGTTTTACAAAATGCTGAAGGAAAGATGGAGGAAAAAGGTTTATGAAAACGCACCCGGTTCTTTGCAGTTTTGCTAGAACAATTAACCCGTGCAACCACATTACTCTGGTATGGGACAGGGCTGGATTTGAAGTTTGTCTATTGTGGTATAAGCTGGCTCGCAACAACTACAGGGGATCGGGGATCCCTGGAGCGTGGGCCTTCTACGATAAAGGTCCATGTGGGACATCGACCTGGAGAAGGAACAAAGGGTCAGCAGGCCTCCATGTGTTACTATGAGCCCCTCATTGAAAGCGCACACTCGAGAAGTGGAAAAAGCGCTCTGGTTGGTCCTCCCCCGATGTCCCGGTTTTGAGGGGATTAACACTCATAGGGTAGGCACTTATACTGGAGTGGGCATCCGGAGATTCTTGATCGGTTACTCGACCCACGATCGGTGAAGATGAGGGTAGTGTACCCGGATGGTGTGGGTACATTGTACAACCTCTGCAGAGTGTAAATCTATTCGAATAGCCGTGTTCGCGGTTATGGACGGTTGGGAAGGTTGCTGTAGAGCGGTGCTAGTTTTGTTTTCAAAAAGGATTTCAGAAAAGAAATGGTTTTGGAAATGTTTTGTCCATGGGATGGTCGGAAAGGATACCTGTTTTGACCATGGGATGGTCAGGAAGGTATGGAAGGAGTTTGGTCGTGGGACGACCGGAAGAAAGGAACAAATGGGTGACCCAGTCCTAATGTTTTCCAAAACTTTTCAAAAATGGTTTCCAAAATGGTTTACAAAAGTTTTCAACAAAGATATGTAGATGCTATATCTAAAAGAGAAACTAATTGAGAAAAGAACCCCTCTTGGAGCCCTCCTACTACCACAGCCATATTGCATATCCTCTTGTTATTATTATTTTGTTGAGGTGGTTTGCAAGTACATTCAATGTACTCACTGGCATTGTCCCTGGCTATTAACTTGGTCAGATATCAAGAAGAGGTGAAGTGGACGACTATGCGAGCTAGGACATTCTCCTAGTCAGTTGCCTGTAGGTTAAGGCATGGCTCGGGCTCTACGCTTAATGGAGTTCCGCTATGGTTCATCGATGTAGCCATAATGGCAAATAAGGTATGACATGAATTCGTTATGTTTTGGGATGTTTACTTTGATACTTGTCGGTTATGTGCCACGACTAACTGATCACGGGATCGTGGTTGTATGCATAATAGGGATTCTCAGAGGATTAATCCGGGGGCCTCACAGGGCCACTTGTTGCATCTATTATTATTGTATTTTGTTTACTCACACTTTATTTATCTGCATTCTCAAAAACCCCTAAAAATCCGTTTGCTAAGTATTTACAGAGAATTCCTGCTCCAATCCACTCGTTAACACCTTCTGCTCCTCGTTTTGTTCGACACTCTTACTTATCGAAAATACTGTGATACACCCCCTATACTTGTGGGTCATCAGGAAGGCATGATCATCATGAAGAAGGACGACAGGCATGATCATCATGAAGAAGGAGAAGACGCAAACACCCAAACGCTGCTAACTTCGGCCTTGCCAGACCCTCATGTTCAAGAAATGCTCCTCAAGGAGACGACCAATGCCAAAGCTGCATCCATAGAGAAATCCAAGATGGCACAAATGGAGATAGACGGGATGACTCCATTGTATCCTGCGTGTCTCCCCGAGGATACATGATTGAGTGTAACGCTCAAGGCTATGGAGATGAAAGCAGAACACAAATGGACCGCTATCCAAGTACTACCCTTTCTGTCACTGAGGTTCCTATGAGATCACCGCTAGCCAAGTATCTCACCTCAAGCCTTTATCAATCAATGGGATCTTGGGTACCTACAAGTCCACAGATCGAGACGAGAGACGAAGAAACAAAAGATACAAATCACGAATCCAAACAACATACAATTCTCCCATGATCCAGATGTACATATTTGCTGTGAGGTTTCTCCCCAACCCATAGCCCGTGAGGACTACTCACTCATAACAAATAGATCGGAGATAGAAAACATCATGCAAATACTTAGATTGAAATCAAATATTCTTACAATGGTCACCAAATCACAGGGAGATCTAAAAGTACAAATAAATGACTATGGCTAGTGGAGGGATCGATGGTTGAAGTGATGAACAATGGATGACCTATGGATGAACAATGGTGTGGATCTCCTTTGGTGGTGTTGTGATGCAATCTAAGAATGGTGGCTCTCTGGCCGGCGGCTAGAGCCTCAAAATATATAGGCGTCTTCATGAAAGTTGTAGAGTTTGATGAGACGAAGCCGTCGCCACCTGGTACAAGCGGGCGATACGGGCGGACCACGCCCATACCAGTGGTAGTTAAGTGTGCTGACGCCTTGGAAAGCTTCTCCAATTACTTTGTCGTGTGTACTTCCTAAAAATCCTTCATTATGACTCCTTATTTCACCTTAAAATAAGTGATTTCCTGCACAACATAAATCAAAGAAGGGATTTGCATACCCTTGCAATTATTAGTCATTAGTGGCAAAAGTTGAGAGTTTCTTTGGCAATTTATTGACCAAAAACAACTTTTAAACACAGTGGAAGATGGAAAAAATTGGAGCCATCAGGTATCGATATGCATATGTACCTCGGGTTGTTGAGAGAGGACTTAGCCACGTTGTGGGAGACACCAGCCCGTACGTGGGATGCCTATACTAAAGAATATTTCCCTCTAAGAGCCGTGTTGCTCATGACGGTGCAGGACTATCCTGGTTATGCATATGTATCGGCCCAGGTGAACCACGGACATGATGCATGTGTCAAGTGCATGGATGAGACCCCGCATCTCCAGCTGCCAAGGGATCCCGAGTCTTCAAAAACTATGTTCCAAGATACTCGAAACTGGCTCCGCATGGATCACCTGTGGAGAAAACGCGGTGCCTATTCATTGGTAAAGACGAGCTCGAAAGAGCCCCGCATCCGAGGAGCGGCGAAGAAATCGAGGAGCTTTTGAATAATTGGGTAGATTGCCCTTTGCCGGGAAAAAAGCGATCGAGGACAAACCCGCTGTTGGGTGCATGGAAAGCAAAGTCTGTTTTCTAGGACCTGCCGTACTGGAATGTCCTCCACACTGATGACCCACAAGTATAGGGGGTGTATCGCAGTATTTTCGAGGTAAGTGAAACCCAATTTATTGATTTGACACAAGGGGAGACAAAGAATATTTATAAGCCTTAACAACTGAGTTGTCAATTCAGCTGCACCTAGAAACAATCTTGCTCACAACAGTTTATCAGTAGCAACAGTTTTGTAGTAGCAATAGCAGTAGTAAAAGTAAAGACAATAGTAACAATTACAGTAAACAATAGGATTAAAGCGCGGTAGGCATAGGGATGGATGAACAGGCGTTGCATGGAGAAGACAATTCATATAACAATCAAGATATAGGGCATTTGCAGATAAATAAGATACAACATCCAAGTACTAAATAATCATAGGCATGTGTTCCATATATAGTCATACATGCTCGCAATAAGAACTTGCACAACATCTTTTGTCCTGCCAGCCCGTTTGTAGCGGGGCCTCAAGGGAACTACTGGAAATTAAGGTTCTCCTTTTAATAGAGCACTTGAGAAAAGCATTAACACTCCGTGAACACATGTGATCCTCACATCAAACCCATCCCCTCCGGTTATCCCGATAATTGTCACTTCGGGGCCTTTGGTTCCAGACAACAATATGTGTATACAACTTGCAGGTAAGATCACAAACAATACTATCATCATGAATCAATAACATGTTCAGATCTGAAATCAGGGCACTCGGGCCCTAGTGACAAGCATTAAGCATAACAAGTTGCAACAAAGTCAAAAATCACCAATAATAGATACTAGGCACCATGCCCTAACAATCTGATGCCATTACATGAATGATCTCATCCAATCCCTACCATCCCCATAGCCTACAGCGGGAGATTACTCACTCATGGATGGGGAAATCATGGATGGTTGATGGAGAAGCAATGGTGATGATGATGGCGATGATCTCCTCCAATTCCCTGTCCCGGCAGGGTGCCAGAATGGAGTTTCTAGTTCCGATTCATGGAATCTGGTGGTGGCGGCGTATCGGAACTCTTTCTGGAAAAACGTCGACCCCCCCTGGGTTTTTAGGTCAGGAGGCATCTTATAGGCGAAGAGGGAGGCTGAGGGGGTGACCGAGGCGGCCACACCACCCCCAGGCGCGGCCTGGGATGGCCCGCGCGGCTAGGTGGTGTGGGCCCCTCGTGGCCCTCCTCCGTCTCGTCTTCTGGCTCCGTGAGTCTCCTGGTGAAATAGGATTTTTGGCATATTTTCCAGGATTTTTCCTGATAGTTGATTTTCTGCACAAAAACTAGACACCAAGGTAATTCTGTTGAAAACAACGCCAGTCCGTGTTAGTTGTATCCAAATCACACAAGTTTAGAGGAGAAACAATACCAAAAGTGTTGAAGAAAGTACATACGTTTTGGACGTATCAACTCCCCCCAAGCTTATCTTATTGCTTGTCCTCAAGTAATTCAGTTGAAAACTGAGTGCGATAAAAGAGCTTTCACGGACACATTTACTTCATAACATGTATATATTCTCAGCATATGGTCAACTACTTAAGCAATTCATAATATACTGCAAACTATGACGACATTCCAACTCAAAAATAGTAAGTAGCATGAAACATAAACATAAGCAACATTGCAATGCTCATAAAAAGGTATGATAGAGTGGTATCTCGCTTGCCTTTGATTGTAGAGCAAACATAAATGCCAAGGCACCTCTAAAGTTCAAGTGAAGACTAGAAGTAAAGATATCAAAGATACAAGCATCAAAGTCATGACACAATTAATCCAAATTTTGAGACAAGCATATTACACTAAGAATGACAACTATGCTCTCAAGAAAATGCTCATAGAATAAGTGGGGGCTCAACAAGGAAGTGAAAAGGTTTTGAAAAGTTTGAAAGGCTTCCAAATTCTGAAATTATGGTACTTATTAGCTTTGAGCTCTCATTACCCCTATCATAAGCATCTTTAAATGGTTAAGGTGAAAGTGAGGTCCAATACGAGTTATATGCTTGACAGACCATAAACTAGAAATCTCATGTGCCTTGAGTATGAGGGTCGCTCCTCATGCTACTCAACTTTAGTTACTGGTAAGTTCTTGTCATAGTAAATACATGCGTATCATAGAGAACCGCCAACAGGGTACCCCTTGCCCGATGATATGGAAGAATCCCCATATCAAAATAATAAGGCAAGCAGACAATGAGCATCTCAGCAATCTTCTTATTTACCATGGGAAAATGCTGCCTTTTCTCTCTTTCCACTTTTCTCATCTTTTTTTCCTTTTTCTCAATAACTATCTATCTCTTTTTTATAAGAAGAATGATTCATAGATTGCTCATTATGGTTACGTTGCAGGTTTCCACCATGATTAGGCATGGATTGGACCAGCCGCCTAGGTGTTTCTGTAACACACATACATAACTCCATGGACTTACAATCTCCCCTTTTATTTCACACCGATGACATCCGTAAACAAAAGAGCATGATATCAACTTGGTATATATTTACAGGTGTTGAAAGCATTCCCCGTGACAGCACGGTTCTGCTAATCCCCAGCCTATAATTTGCATGCATATAACTTTCATGGACAGTCACAATAGTTCAGGTTTATTAAGTGCAAGAAATAAAGTGTGCCTTCAAGTTCATGAGAGCTTTACTAACTAACTTTCTCATAACAAGCAAACATTTTATTCGGAAGAAAACAAGGCATACTGAATATGCACGGAATACCAAATGATGCTAATAGGTAGGTATGGTGGACACTTTTGGCAATATTGGTTTTGGGAAGTTGGAAACATGAGTAGGGCTACTCAGTGCAAGTGAAGGCCAGCAATAGAAAAGGAGCGACAAACGAGAGAGCAATAACTGTCATCATGCTTGCAACAAAACAGGACTAATTATGGCATGAAAGTGATTCAAGAACCCTGAGGCAAAATAATTCATCGAGGCTTAACTGATTATTGTTTCAGTCATATGCATGCGTGAGCATGTGCCAAGTCGATTCAAATGAAACATTTAGAGCAGGATACCACAATGTCATACCAAGTTATGAATAGAACAATGCAAGAAAACATTCATATGACATGCTACATACCATTAGCAAGCTGAAGCTAATCATAAGAAAGCAAGAACTACTAAGAATCCATAAATAACATACACCTTACATAAACAGACTAAGCATGCCCATAATGATGAGTATATGTACAAAAATGAAAACAAATAGAGTTCTTTACAAGCCTCTTACCACACCTCAAGTTGTCATTAATCTTCATTATTGTCCTTCACTTGTGTGGCTTGAATAATAACATGAAACCAAACTCCGCTGAGGACTGCTGAACCCTGCAACGAACTTCACAAAACCAAAGAAGAACATAAAATATTTTTGGTGTTTTTGATTTTTAAAGGCAAGAACGAAAAGGGAGATCAAGCAAACTGAAATATTTTTGGGTTTTTTCGAATAATTAAGAAAAAGATAAAAGAAAGAGGCAAACCAAGGCAAAAAGATAAAGAAGCAAACAAAGAGAAATAACGAAAATATTTTTGGTCTTTTTGTGTTTTGGAAAGCAGAAATAAAGCAAGTATGAAGGCTAAAAAGAAAAAAACAAAACATGGATATACAAAGTACCGACTGAGCATGATATGTAGATGAGTGTGATGTCAGTGTACCCCCCATCCCAAGCTTAGGCTTTTGGCCTAAGTGGGTATCAACCCCAACGCGGGTAGGAACTCCAAGCCGGCGGGTCATCATAAGAATGATCGTAGTTAGGCCCTTGCGAAGAAGAACAAACTGCCCCGTCATAGGTAGGCTGCTGGTATGAGGACTCTCCCTCATTCGAGGGCTGGACCAAATCATCTGTAGCCTCCCTTCCAGTATCCTCCTCTTGCTGGGAAAGTGATACGTCCAAAACGTATATACTTTCTCAAACACTTTAGCTATTGTTTTTCCTCTAAACTTGTGTGATTTGGATAGAACTAACACGGGCTGACGTTGTTTTCAGCAGAATTACCTTGGTGTCTAGTTTTTGTGCAGAAAATCAACTATCAGGAAAAATCCCAGAAAATATGCCAAAAATCCTATTTCACCAGAAGACTCACAGAGCCAGAAGACGAGATGGAGGAGGGCCACGAGGGGCCCACACCACCTGGCCGCGTGGGCTAGGCCAGGCCGCGCCTGGGGGTGGTGTGGCCGCCTCGGTCACCCCCTCGGCCTCCCTCTTCGCCTATAAGTTGCCTCTTGACCTAAAAACCAAGGGGGTTCGACATTTTTCTAGAAATACTTCCGTTGCGCCTCCACCACCAGATTCTGTGATTCGGAACTAGAAACTCCATTCTGGCACCCTGCCGGGACGGGGAATTGGAGGAGATCATTGCCATCATCATCACCATCGCTTCTCCATCGACCATCCATGTTTCCCCCATCTATGAGTGAGTAATACCCCACTGTAGGATATGTGGATCTTAGGGATTGGATGAGATCGTTCATGTAATGGCATCAGATTGTTAGGGCATGGTGCCTAGTATCTATTATTAGTGTTTTTTGACTCTGTTCCAACTTGTTGTGCTTAATGCTTGTCACTAGGGCCCGAGTGCCACGATTTCAGATCTGAACATGTTATTGATTCATTATGATAGTATTGTTTATGGTCTTACCTACAAGTTGTATACACACGTTGTTGTCTGGAACCAAAGGCCCCGAAGTGACAGCAATCGGGATAACCGGAGGGAATGGCTTTGATGTGAGGATCACATGTGTTCACGGAGTGTTAATGCTTTGCTCCGGTGCTCTATTGAAAGGAGCACCTTAATTGCCATTAGTTCCCTTGAGGCCCCACTGCAAACAGGTTGGCAGGACAAAAGATGTTGTGCAAGTTCTCATTGCGAGCACGTATGACTACATATGGAACACATGCCTATGATTATGTAGTACTTGGATGCTTTATCTTATTTATCTGCAAATGCCCTATGCCTTGATTGCCATATGAATTGTCTTGTACATGCAACGCCCATCCATCCATCCCTATGCCTACCGCGCTCTAATCCTACTGTTTAGTGCAATTGTTACTACTGTCTTTACTTTACTACTGCTATTACTTTACTATTTCTATTACAAAACTGTTGCTACTGATAAACTGTTTTGAGCAAGATTGTTTCCAGGTGCACCTGAATTCACAAGTCAGTTGTTAAGGCTTATAAATATTATTTGGCTCCCCTTGTGTCGAATCAATAAATTGGGTTTCACTTCCCTCAAAAATATTGCGATACACCCCCTATACTTGTGGGTCATCAAGACTATTTTCTGACGCTGTTGTCGGGGAGCATAGCTTTATTTATCAAGTTCACTTGGAATCACTATTGTTCGCTGCCATCCATCCATCATGGGTAAGTCTCGTGATGGCAAGATTCTTATTCTACCATACACTACAAGAAGAGGTATGGTTCTAAACACCTCTATTGCTCTTGATTCACCATCTGTTATGAGTAAGATCCTTACACCACCACATACACATGCTACACACACTGCTACTACTGCTGAATCTGAAACTTCTGATACTTATGATGCTGCTTCTACTATGCTTGATAAGAGTGGTTCATTAGGTCCTTTCCTAGATGCTACGATTATTAGAACTATAGATGGAAATACTGAAACTCCTAATGAAGACACTACTACACCTGCTAGTTCACCTGTGTCTAGAGAGAGCTATGATATTGAAGACGGTTATATTGAGATGACCGATGAATTTATTAAAGAATGTCCAAACACCCATGATAGGAGTGCTATTAAGAGTCTCCTTGAGAGGCGTACTATAAAACCCAAATTGTCTCCTAATGCTAAGTTTGCTGCATCTCCCATAAACATTAAAGATAAGGATTATGATTTCTCTCTTGGTTTATCTTACATAACTATTGTTGAGAAATAACCTTTTCGTGGGACTAAGAATGAAAGTGCGGTAGCACATATGACTGAGCTTTCTACCATGAGTGACATGTTTTCTGATAATATTAAGATGCGCACCTACTTTGTTGCTAAAATTTTCCATTTTTCACTGAAAGGAGAAGCTAAAACTTGGTTTAATAACTTACCTCCTGGATCTATTGATAGCCCTGATTGCTTGATTAGTACTTTCCTGTAGAAATATTTTCCACCTAGTGCTAGACATGCTATTTTGCAGGAACTTTTTGATTTTAAACAGGGAGAAAAAGAGATATTGCCTGAATCATGGGCAAGGTTTTGTGCTTTGATTCATGCACAGGCTGGATGTCCATTACCTAAGAATGAGCTTCTTGATATATTTTATAATGGACTAACTGAAGAATCTAGGACATACCTGGATAGTTGTGTTGATTGTGTTTTCAGGAATAGGACTCCCAAGGAAGCTGAGGAATTAATGGCTAAAATAAGCAAGAATTATGAAGACTGGACTCCTCCTGAACCAACTATACCTGAAACAATTATACCTGAACCAGCTATACCCGCGCCTATACCAACATCAAAGAAGAGGGGAGTTATTGAACTAAATGATGAAGTGATGAAGTAAGCTAAGAAATGTCTTAAGGAGAAGGGAATTAAAGCTGCAGATGTCAAGAATTTACCTCCTATAGAAGAATTATGTAAGCCAACTCCCCACTCATCCACTATTGAGGTACACTCTCTCCAACATTTTGATGAAGGTGATATCCCTTACTCTAAACCTCCTGATCAATGCTTAGAAGAATTTGATGTTTTTATTGTTAAGCAAGATAATTTTCATAAAAGGGTGCAAAATCATCTAATGGAAAACACTAGAGCTATTGTTGAGTTGAAGGACATTGTGGAAAGAACCTCTAATGATGTTAAAATGCTTGTTAAACATTTTCAAATGGTTCAAACTCAAATTTATCAGCTTATTTAAGTGCAAAAAGACTTGCTAGTTAATGCTCCTAAAGAAAAACATGCTTATGAAATTAGAACCAGAAGTGGTGCTGCCACCCAGGATCCTCTATATCCTGAGGGGCATCCTAAAAGAATTGAGCAGGATTCTCAACAAGCTGAAAATAGTGGTACTACTCCTAAGAAAAGAAAAAAGAAACATAAAACTATTGTTGAACCCTCTCAACCTGCTAAAGATCCTAATAGTATATTTGTCTCTGATGCTGAAACTAAAAGTGGTAATGAACAAAATGATGCTCCTGATAAAGAAAAATTTGAAGAAGAACCTGAAAGGCACACTAAGAATACTAAATACACTAAAGAAGATTTTGTTGCTAAGAAACATGGTAGTGAAAGCGAGCCTTGGGTCCAAAAACCTATGCCTTTCCCTAATAAGAAACACAAGTCAAAGGAAGATGAACACTATAACAAGTTTTGTGAGTTGATGAAACCTTTATTCTTGCAAATTCCTTTGACTAATGCTATTAAATTGCCTCCTTATTCAAAGTATATGAAGGATATTGTTTCAAATAAAAGGAAGATCCCTAATGAAGAAATTTCTACTTTGCTTGCTAATTATTCCTTTAATGGTAAGGTTCCAAAGAAACTTGGAGACCTAGGGATCCCAACTATTCCGTGCTCTATTAAAAAGTTATGTTAGAACTGCTTTGTGTGACTTGGGAGCAGGAGTTAGTGTTATGCCTTTTTCTCTCTACAAGATACTTCAACTGGAAAAACTAATACCAACTGATATATCTTTGCAAATGGCTGATAAATCTACTACTATTCCTGTTGGTATATGTGAGGATGTACCTGTTCAAGTGGCTCATAATTGCTTGATATTAACTGATTTTGTTGTGCTTGAAATTCCTGAAGATGATAATATGTCTATTATTCTTGGGAGACCTTTTCTTAATACTGCAGGAGTTGTTATTAATTGTAATCAAGGAAAGGTGACTTTCAATGTTAATGACAAGGAACATACTGTCTATTTCCCCAAGAAGATTGAAAGGACTTATGGTTTGAATTCAATTGAACATGTTGAGGGCATTCAAGTTGAACCCTAACCCCCCTTATATAGAGGAGGTTCGGTCCTGGCCAGGGGCATACGTGGAGGCATATTCCTAAGAATATGCCCCCTCCCAAAGTGGTAACCCGACCGGGGTGCTTTTCCCTCGCGTCACACATGCTTTAGCGATGTAAGCCTCTGCGGCGCCCGCGTCAGCCGACGTGAGCGTCATCACCCTTGTCGCCCATGATCCGGTGGTCCTGCCCTTGCTTTATTCGCTCATGCAGTGCGTTCCGGACCTCCTTTTTTGACCAGAGAGATTCCTTCCTTCTCCTAGAAGCTAAGCGAGGATCCAGATCATAGTAGATCCGGCCACACCTGTTCCTGCATATAAGCTAGACAAGCACTCCTGACTTACTCCTTAAGTCGGATGAGACAATGTTAGGCGACCCCCCTGGTCCGGGTTACTCCGTGATTCGGACTGCCTTGAGGTGACCCGGTCAGCATCCGCTTTGACCTTGCCGGACCTCGGCTAACTCGGCCGTTATACCCCGGAGTGACCCTACCCGGGGGTATCCCCCCAACATTAGTCCCCGAAGCTGGTGCGGTCTTAGCTGCCTCGGCCGCTAAGGCTGCATCAGGTTCATTTATGTTTGAGCCTCGGACATTTAATTCCGAGTTAGCTCCTTATCTCGGATTATATGGATGTACGTTCCCTTCGCACGTTCCAAGTTTTCACTTGCCGGCCGGGTCACCACTTTGGCTCGGATCCCATGGTTATCATGGTTTGATCCGGGCCCCGTTTCCTTCTCTCATACGCCAACCCACGTGGAGGCTAATCATTACCTTGTCTTATTTTAAGGGCCTGCACAGTAACCGCCGCAGTAACTGTCAGCTTCACTGTGCGTGGGTCACGTCATGCCTGCCTCCTCGTTTACCGCAACAGTACGTCGCGTCATGGGATCACATCTACTCTGTGGCCCTCTGTGTGGCTTTTCTCTGATCGGCTGATGCCGGTGATACACGGCCACACCGTGTGGCTCGTCGGCGCAGCGCGATCCCACTCATCGATCACTGGGGGTGGTTAAATAGGGGAGGGGGCGTCCCTTAGCATTTTTCCACCTCTGCGCCCCTTCACCTGTTGTGTTTTCTCCTTCATATTCCCTGTGACCACGCCGCCGCTGGTGCTTTCTAGCAGCAGCGCGGCCGCCGCACCTCCCCGTGCCTCCGCACCGCAGCCACCGCTGCGCCGCTTCTTCGCCACGGGTCCACGCCAATCTAGGCCTCAGATCCCCGCCGCCGCTAGCTCCAGCGAGGATAGTGGATATGAGATGACGGAGGAGGAGCTCGTCGTCGCCGAGCAGGAGATGGAGGAGGACGCTGGTGCGGCGGACCGCGGCGCGTGGGCCGGTTCGTGGCTCTGTCAAGACGACATTGACTAGCTCTACCGGACCAGGCGTATTCCCGCCCGCATCGTCGCTCGTCTCCCCTCTGCCGAACTATCCCCCTCACCCAATACGGGTGAGTTTGTTGTATTCCTGTCCCACATCCAACGGGGATTTGGTCTCCCGGTGAGCGATTTCTTTCGGGATTGGGTTAGGACATACCACCTGCAGCCGCACCATCTCCCAGCGAACGCAATCACCTCTCTTTCCGCCTTTGCCTCTACGATCGAGGGCTACACCGGACTATGGCCCACGAAGGAGCTGTGGATCCGGTTCTTCGGCCTTTGTCGTAACATTGTCCCCAATATCCACGTTGAGTCGGAGGACAAGCAGCTGACCCAGTTCGGAGCTGCCTCCATCTCGCCCCGGAGGTTTTCGATCTTTCCCCGGGTTACTGGGCTTGACTCCTGCAAAGGATGGGCCTGGACCTTCTTCTACGTCCAGAACAAGGGTACCGAAGACTTGATTCGGTTGCTGCCCTACGCTCCGGGTCTCCCTGACACGGATTTCTGGGAGGAGGTCCCCAAGAAACCTACCGCTCTGGCCAACCAAGTTAACAAGAGGTTCGCGGAGCTGAAGAAGCTCGGATTGCGCAACGAGGATTCCATGATCACGTTCGTGCGCAACCGAATCTCTCCCCTCCAGAAGCGCACCCACAAGTTGTGCCATATGAGTTTCGGCTGCAACCCCAACCGAACCTCCTCCTTTGAATTGAGAAACACAGAGATCTTTTGCTATGTCAAGGCTCTTTTCACTACCCACAAGGATTTCTCCGCCAAATGGACGTGGGGAATCGAGCACTACTGCCGTGACAGGCTCCCTCCCGCGGTAAGTTTCGCGGGGCAATCTTATTTCGGGTCAAGTATGTGTCAGTTTTTGTCATATTTTTGGCTCTGCTCTTTGTGCTTTTTCTTAGCTGTTCCTTCAGCAAACTCTCGAGGATGGTACGGATCAGACCCTTAAGTGGGCGTCGGACCGAGAAATCCCGGATGAGGAGGAGCCAGACCAGGAGATGTTCCTCCCTATGACCGACACCACCAAACGACCCAGCGGTAAATTCACTTCTCTTAGAGATTGGCCCGATGATGAGGATGACTCGGATATCGACTT
The DNA here is from genome assembly GCA_916181665.1 of Avena sativa. Taxonomy (NCBI): domain Eukaryota; kingdom Viridiplantae; phylum Streptophyta; class Magnoliopsida; order Poales; family Poaceae; genus Avena; species Avena sativa. The sequence goes on from OV702290.1 coordinate 420,756,134, forward strand.
GATTGAACCTGTTGAGGCTGTCCCTCTTTCTTTTGCCTTTCCGGCATCATCTAACCCTGGTGGGCATATCCACGAGGATCCTCCACTTGCTACGGGTGAGCTGGTTCGGGTGGCGTCGAAAAAGAAGCGCGGCGCCGCATCAAGTTTTTCCTCTGAACCTTCTCAGCCTACAAAAAGGCAAAAGAAAGCCGGAGACAAGACTGCCTCCAAGCGAGTAGGCAAAGCCCCGGCACGGAGGGCCTGGAAACCCAAGGAGGTTGAAACCTCGGATGCGTAAGTCATTTTTCATTGCGCAACTCATTTTTCCTTGCATCGCGGTAATTTCACTCCTAACATTATTCTCTTTTCTAGGCCTCCTGTGGAGGTCCCTCAGAGCGGATCGAGCATCTCTTCTCCCCTTCGGTCTGGCCCTTCTCCTCCTTGTGACGATGAGTCACGCCCGCTGAGCCCTATTCTGGAGGGCTCTGCGGCTGCTCCGGGTTCCGCAGTACCTCATCGAGAGGAACGCGACCTCGGAGCGGGAGGGGTCGGTTCGGCAGAGGCGATGGTGTCCACCACTTCGGCATTGCTGCAACCAGCAACCACCGAGTCTATCACAACACCAGCACCAGCAGCAGCTCCAGTACCAGCAACCGAGCCAGCACCTGCCCCGGCACCAAGGAAACCAACAACAGCTCCAGTGCCAAGTTCCTCTGCCTCTTCCGAGTCATCTCAGCCCCGGCGAGGAACCATTCCAGCAACTTCCAAAGGGAAATCCACCATGGTTACTTCTTCCTAGCAAGCTAAAGGAAAGAAGGCTCCGGATACTGCCAAGTCTACATCCGTCGAGGCCGGGCAGCGAACCCTGTCGTCGATGCTTCCGAAGAAATTACCAGCAGCGACGGATGTTCCTGCCGAGCCAACAGATGCGCAGCAGATGGTTCTGCACACCAGCCCAGCTCTTGCCCTAGTTGAGAGGAAGGAAGCTCATGCGAAGGGTTTGGTGGCACCCCACATGCCCACTGGCGAACGGTATCCTCCGAGCCTTATCGAGTTCGTTATGAACTGGAACAAGGCGGAGTTCGTCCACAACGACGATCTCCTAGAAAAGTTTGGCCCCGCAGAATTTTCTGCCTAGATGAATACTACCGCCAAGGAAATTAACCTCGCGGGGCGAATGATGGAGGTATGTAAACTTCAAAACCGACGTATATAATAGCCGGGTTTGGGAAAAGTCCTTTACATGCTGTAGATAATAACCATTAGTCCCTGAGCCTCCGGGGGAGTAGCTTGTTACTCGGACGGATGCTCATTAGAAAACCAACATAGCTGCACTTAAACTTCTAATATGCACACACCTAGAGCCGGGTTAAGTTCCACTTGGCCCGGATCTTGCACACTTCGAATATGCACACACCTAGAGCCGGGTTAAGTTCCACTTGGCCCGGATCTTGCACACTTCGAATATGCACACACCTAGAGCCGGGTTAAGTTCCACTTGGCCTGGATCTTGCACACTTCGAATATGCACACCCCTAGAGCCGGGTTAAGTTCCACTTGGCCCGGATCTTGTACACTTCGAATATGCACACACCTAGAGCCGGGTTAAGTTCCACTTGGCCCGGATCTTGTATACTTCGAATATGCACACACCTAGAGCCGGGTTAAGTTCCACTTGGCCCGGATCTTGTACACTTCGAATATGCACACACCTAGAGCCGGGTTAAGTTCCACTTGGCCCGGATCTTGTACACTTCGAATATGCGCCAAGCTAACTTTACACTTCTGTACTTCTTTCAGGTAACCACCAATCACCGGAGCACCGAATTTCAACGCCTGCTTGATACCCACAAGATCCTGCGTGGAAAACATGTTGCACTTGGTGCAGAACATGAAAAGAGAGGTATTTTTCTCCCTCGGCACCTCTCCGTTTTTCTTCACTTTCTTCCGCCGAACTAATCTCCTCATTCGGTTTCTGCAGCTGGGGTGGAGGGTGAGAACAAAATCATGCGGAAGAACTTGGAGGAAATCCGGGGTATGTTCTCTTTTGTTCGACCTCTCAGTGTTTTCCATTTCTTCTTCTCCTTGGCTTGGCAAACATTCACTCCTTGGCTCTGCCGGTTCAACATATTATTTCAGCATCGCTTGAGGATAGTGTGCCCATGCCTGATATGATGCTGCATTTTCTCGAACAAGCAGGGCAGCATCAAGCTGAGCTGAAGAAGAAGAATGATGAGCTTTCCCTTCTCCGGACCAAGGACGACGCGATAGCCAAGCTCAAGGCTAAGATGGAGAAGATGAAGGCCCAACACAAAACCGAGCTCCAAAAAGTTGGCCAGGACTTCACAGAAGAGCGTGAGCGTCTTACTCTCCAGATCTCCAAGGACCAGGACCTACTCAAAGAATTCGACCTCCAGCTTGGGTCGGCTAACGCTGAGCTTGAGCAACTTCGGAAAAGACGCGATGCCTGCATCAAGGAGCTAACTCGGATCCATAGCCACATTTCTCGTAAGTTCCTTTCCCTTATCCGACATACTTCTCCAGGTTACCTCATATGTCTTTCCTTCACCTTCTCCCTTTTCTTTGTTTCTAGACCACTTTCCAGAGGGTACTGCGATTGCCAGTGCTACTGTTGCCAAATTTCGCCGAGAGAGGGGTACCCCCATTGCTCCTGATGGTGAGAACATTCCCTTGGACATGGAGGACCTATTGGTCAGCTTGTCCTCTCGCGTGGAGACCATCAAGAATTATGGCAAGGATATCCTCGACGTTGCAGTGCGCATCTTCAATACGTTCTGGCCCGGAGAGAGTAGCCCGGAGACCATCACAACTCTCGTCGAGAAATTAATGGAAGTCGAGACCCAGCTTGACCTCTGGAGAGAATCTGCCGGTCGTGCTGCAGCTGACACCATCCTTCATCATATTCTCACATGGTATGAGAAGATCGACCTCAGCCTCCTCACACGCCGGCGCACCAGATCCAGATGGACCGATGATCCGGAGAGGGTAGCTCGGTGCCAGGCTTGCGCCTACAGCCTCGTCGAATATTCTCCTATTCATGACTGGATTGAAGGGCCGAGCTTCCTGGAATCCGCTGGGGACGAGCAGAATGAGAATGTTGAAGATGGGTCGGATGAGGACGAGGAAGATGATGCTTTAGATATTGAAGACATCGACGACGACGCCGAACCTGCTCCTCCTGCTGCTCCTTAGTTCTAAAAAACTTGAAAATTTATCAGATCCCCGGTATGCCGGGTGGAATTGTATGCTGGATATGTGATATTTTGCTACTACGTTTTTATGTCGGATTAACTTGGGCGTAGTCCCCGAGTTTCATTTTCTTGTTCGTCCAATTCTTTGGCTCGGTCCGTGTCTACCTTGACTCAGTTTTACGACTTATGAATCCGAGCTGCAAAAATTGTCTTAACAATACTTAGAAACTTTGAGGCTTGGATCAAAATAATTCAGCATAATAACTTGAAAATAAATACAGGGTTAGTCTGAAAAAACAAACGTTAGCTCGAATAAATTCGTTTCCTTAGTCGTTTTTCATGTGCTACGCAATTCCAAACTTGGTCCCTTGCTTGCCATGAAGCCAATTCTTGTTGGACAGCAGCAAGTCGAAGGGTTGGGTTTTTGGTGCTCACACATTACTAATCCGGGTTAAGTAAAACGACTCATTCTAGCTACCGCATAAGAAATTACGACAAACATTATTAAGGCAGTCCCCGAGTTACTGCTCGAGGCGCTGCCATTTCATTGATAAGCTCATTGCCGACATACATACTGACATATGAGACGACTCGGATACATACACTTCTTAGCTAAGTGTAGAAGGGACGAAGTAGTGCTACATTCCACGTCGCTTGGATTCCTCTCCGGACCTGTCCGCCTTGTTCTTTTCCTATGGCTTTGCATCTATGAGATAGTAAGAATCATTGTGCAAAGCTTTGCTCACAATGAATGGTCCTTCCCATGGGGGGATAGTTTATGCATGCCAGTAGTACGTTGTACTAACCGGAGCACCAGATCGCCTTCCTGGAAGACTCGGGGGCACACTTTTCGGCTATGATAGCGTCGGAGGTTTTGCTGATATATGGCGGATCTGGACAATGCCAGTTCTCTCGCTTCTTCCAGTAGATCAACATCATTCTGCCGGGCTTCCTGCACTTCGGCGTCTGTGTATTGGGTGACCCTAGGCGAATCATGCTCTATGTCGGCTGGTAATACAGCTTCTGCCCCATATACCAGAAAAAATGGCATATAGCCTGTTGATCGATTCGGAGTTGTTCTTAAGCTCCACAGTACCACTGGTAGTTCTTCTATCCAGCACCCCGCTGGTCTTTGCAGCGGCTCAATGAGACTGGGTTTTATCCCGGATAATACTAATCCGTTGGATCTTTCCACTTGTCCGTTCGATGCGGGGTGGGCTACCGAGGCGACATCGAGTCGGATCTTCTTATCTCGGCAGAAGCGTGCAAATGCTCCTTCCGCAAAATTTGTTCCATAATCAGTTATAATACTGTGTGGATAACCGTATCTCAAGATGATGTCTTTGAGAAATGTCACGACCGTAGCTCCATCACATTTTCTTATAGGTTTCACTTCAATCCATTTTGTAAACTTGTCCACCATGATCAAAATGTGTGTCATGTTTCCTCTCGCTGGTTTGAACGGGCCAACCATATCCAAGCACCATACAGCAAATGGCCACGTAATTGGTATAGTCTTGAGTTCCGACATAGGGACATGTGTCTTGGTGGCGTACCTCTAACAACCATTGCATTTTCTCACCAGATCTTCTGCTTGTTCCAAGGCACTTGGCCAGTAGAACCCATGCCGGAACGCCTTTGCCACCAAGGCTCAGGATGAGGCATGATGCCCACATTCTCCTTGGTGTATATCTCGGAGGATGTCAAGCCCTTCTTCCCGGTCAACGCATCGTTGGAGGACATTGGTTACACTCCGTTTTTACAACTCGGAATTGATGATTGTGTATGCTTTTGCTCTCCTCTGAGTTTGCCTGGCTAACACCTCCTCAGCGGGTAACGTTTCGTCTTTCAGGAATTGGAATATAGGCAGTGCCCAAGCTGGTGTGGCTCATGGAGGGAATATCTCCTCATCAATTTCCATCTGATCCACCGGCATAACTTTAGCCGGATCACGCTGAGCAGTCCTCGGGTCTAGCGAGGTAGTCCCCGGGTTTGCCGAGGTAGTCCTCGGGTTTGCTGACGCAGTCCCCGGGTCTCGCGTACCACCTCCCATGTCAATGTCCATGGGCTCAGCTCCGGATTCCGTATTTTCCGGGACATAGATCGAGTCGGTTCCTGGGGACGGCCTGATAGATGGTTTTTTGAGGTGTTCCAATGCTACACCCGGTGGAATTGCCTGTCTGATCGATCCGAGCTTTGACAACATGTCGGCAGCCTCGTTTTCCACCCGGGGTACATGGTGAAATTCACACCCCTCGAAGTATCCAGATATCTTCTGCACGTGAAATTTGTATAGTGCCATGTTTGGATCCAGGGCGTCCCATATTCCGGACACCTGCTGCACCACCAGGTCCAAATCGCCAAAGCATATTATCCGGCGTATGCCAATCTCCTTTGCCACTTTGAGCCCATGCACAAGAGCCTCATACTCAGCGACATTGTTCGATGTCGCAAAATGGATCTGCAATACATACTTTAGCTGATCCTTCTTTTGCAAGGTAAGCACAACCCCGACGCCTAATCCGGTTTTGGTTTTCGACCCGTCAAAGTGCATCCTCCAGTAATTCGGATCCGGTGGAGGTGGTTCGTATTGTACCTCGGCCCAATCCACACAAAAATCCGCCACAGCCTGAGATTTGATCACTTCTTCTATCGTATTGGGGCGCATAGGGGGCTAGCTCAATTGCCCATTTCGCGATTCTGCCACTCGCATCCTTGTTGACCATTATCTCGGATATGGGAGCTTCACATATTACTTTGATGGGGTGCTCCTCAAAGTAATTCTTTAACTTCTTTGCCGCCATATAGACGCCATATGCCACCTTTTGAAAGTGCGGGTAGTTCTATTTTGAGGCAGACAATACCTCGCTCAGGTAATACACTAGCCTCTACACCGACTTACCCTCTTCATTGCGTTCCACTACGATTACTGCACTTACAACTCGGTTGGTTGCGGCTACGTAGAGCAACATTGGCTTCTTTGATAGTGGAGAGGCTAACACTGGCGCAGTGGCCAACATCTTTTTTAAGTGGGCAAAGGCTTCATCGGCCTGTGGTGTCCAAACGAATTTATCCGACTTTTTCATGAGTTGGTAGAGAGGCAGTGCCTTTTCTCCCAACCGACATACAAACCGACTCAATGATGCCAAGCATCCAGTGAACTTCTAGACACCATTGAGACACTTCGGCAGCTCCATTCGTTCGATGACTCAGATCTTAGTTGGATTAACTTCGATACCTCGGCTGGAGACGAGAAATCCGGGTAATTTTCCAGCCGGGACACCGAAGGTACATTTTCCGGGTTAAGCTTCATCCGGAACCTTCTCAAGTTCACGAATGTTTGCCTTATGTTGTCAAGGAGTGTTGCGCTTTCCTTGGTCTTGATAACCACATCATCCACGTACACTTGTACGTTTTGACCTATTTGGTCGTGCAAACATTTTTGCATACACCTTTGGTACGTTGCACCTGCATTAGGTAAACCGAACGGCATAGTGCGATAGCAATAAGCCCCGTACGGGGTAATAAACGTCGTTTTTATTTGATCATCCGGGTTCAGAGGTGTCTGGTGGAAGCCAGAATATGCCTCAATGAATGACAACAGTTTGCATCCCGTGGTTGAGTCTATGACCTGATCTATCCTCGGTAGTGGAAATGGATCTTTTGGACACGCCTTGTTCAGGTTCGTGTAATAGATACACATGCGCCAAACCACTGCCACGTTCGGATCGTCCTTCTTCTTTTCTACCAGCATCGGATTAGAGAGCCAATCCGGATATAGTACCTCCATGATGAATCCTGCTGCCAGTAATCGAGCTATCTCGTCTCCAATGACTTTTCTCCTATCCTCGGCGAAGCGGCGGAGAGGTTGCTTCACCGGCCTTGCTCCGGGTCTTACGTTCAAAGAGTGCTCGGCCAACTCCCTCGGAACACCTTGCAGGTCCTGTGTAGACCAAGCAAAAATATCCCGATTCTCATAGAGGAAGTTGACGAGCTCGCTTTCCTATTTGTCAGTTAACCCGGCACCAATTGTGACGGTGCGCTCCGGGAACATGTTATCAACTGGGACCTTCTTGGTGTCCTTTGCGGCTTGAAATGAAACGCTGCCATGCGGGTTACTTAACGCCAACATATATTGCTGCGCGGACTGAGCTAATGCCGCCACCTCTTGGATTTTTCTTTTCTCTTGCGCAATCACGAGTGACTCGGCTAGGTTAGACCCGGCTGAAGCACACTCAATGGAACATCGGAAATCTCCAGCAATGGTGATCGCTCCATTTGGCCCGGGAAACTTCATCTTCAGATAACTAATGTGACAGCTTGCCATGAATTTGTTCAATGCTGGTCTTCCGAGTAACGCATGATATGCACTTTCCAAGTTCACCACCTCAAACTCTAGATTTTCAGTTCGGCAGTTATCCCTTGTGCCGAATAACACGTCGACCCGGATTTTGCCTATGGGCTCACAAGAAATGCCTGGTACAATGCCATGGAAAGTTGTTCTCGTAGCTTGGAGCATGTTCTCCGAGATGCCCAACTTGCGCATCATATCCGCATACATGATGTTAATGCTACTGCCATTATCAATCAAAACCTTGGAGAACCTCACGTTGATGTTCGGTCCAATGAATGTCGGATCTAACACTAATGCATATGAACCTGGACTCGGCATAAGTTTAGGATGATCTTTGATGTTCCAGGTGATTTCCTGGTCCGACCAAGGCATGTACCTCGTCACCGCTGGCATGACCGCATTGACCTCCATATGTCGGCGTTGGAAGCTTTTTCTATCTGTTTCCTCAGTCGTGAACACACAGTAACTCTGGTGATGTTCCATGTACTCATCCCTTCCCTCGTTTCCGGGGTACCTCTGATCCGGTTGTTGCTGATTTTCCACCTGATGCACTGCATCCCTTCTCTCATTGTTGTCATACCTCGGTGGAGGGGGAGGCAACATTAGCTATTGCGCGTTTGCCCCGGAGAGCAATTGCTGCCGGGGTAACTCCTACCGAGGTTGATCATTCCGGGGTGCCTGAGCATTCCCCGAACCACATTGCTCTATCTTACGCATCCACTCACATTGCCTCGTCGTGTGACCCGCCGGGCTATTTGGATTTGGCGTGTGAAACTTACACGGCTGGTCCAACATTGACTCGTAGGTATACCTCAGACGATCTTTCTTTTCCTGCCACTGTTTCTTTTGCTCTAGATTCCACGTCTTCTTGCCATCATTTCTTGGAGTCCACTGCCCTCTAGTTCTCTGGCGTTGGTTACTCCCTGATCCGGGTTGATCTTGATTCACGGCTGCAACTTGTTGCGAACCGTAACGATGATCCGGTCTATCATCTCTCCTCTTTCCTCTGTAATCATTCCTCCGGGATGACCCGGCTCCATCCCTCTGATAGTATTCCTCGTTTGACTCGTTTGAGGCGACCCTAGGTTGAGTCGGATCGCCCAAAGCATACGAATCGGCAATCCGGATCATCTCTGCCAGCGTAACTGGCATTTTCCTTTGCAGCTTCATCCACAGCTCGCTGCCATATCTGCACCCTTGCGCGAACCACGCTATGGCCTGCGACTCTATGACACCTTCGCATGAGTTTATCACGGTACACCACCGGGTCAAGAATTCACGATCCGTCTCGTTAGGTCTTTGCTTGCACATTGCCAGGGTCTGCGGTCTATTCGGCCTCTGGTATGTACTTGAGAAGTTGCTAATAAACATCTCTTCAAAATCTATCCAGCGGTTGATGCTTCCAGGTGGTAAATTATTCAGCCATATTCTGGCCGGGCCTTCCAACATCTGGGGCACGTAACGTACAGCCCATCTCAAGTTGCCAGTTGTGATTTTCACCGCCGTAGCATAGTTTATCAGCCAATCCTCCGGCTTGGTGCTGCCGTCATACGTCTTCGTGCCTCTGGGTAACTGGAAGTTTGGTACCGGCGGTTCCTTCATGATCCGGGGTCCAAAGCACGCTGGACCTAGAGGACCTTGACATTCGATCTGTTCCGACCTGTACAGGCGATCTAGTTTTAATCTAGCGTCATCCGGCATTAAATCCCTGCTTCCCAATCTCGACCCTATCACATGATAGTCTGGTCTGGGATACCCTGCGTTCACCATTTCCGAATCACCGTCGTTGTATCGTTTTTTCTCTCGTTGCGCACCTTTCTGCTGCATACCTTGGCCGGCGCTTTGCTCTTGCCTTGGTATATTCCGCTGCTGCGGTTGTCCTGCTCCTGTGGAGTTGTGCTGTTTGGCATTGCCGTTGGTAGAATTCCCATGACCGGCATTGCCTTGGTCGTGATTACCTCGGCCAGCTTCACCTCGGCTCACACTCCGTCGATCATCACCTTTCTGCATCTCTTTTTCTTTTCCCGCACGCGTCGGGTCGTACGGGACGATCTGTTTGTTCCGTCTGGCCGAGGTTACTACCTCTTCTATCCTTGGACCGCCATGAGGCGATGATGCGGCTCCAGCGGATTTCTCCAGGTTACCCATCACCGAATGGACGATCTTGGAAGCCCCAGCTCTCTCCGGGTTAGCTCTCAGCAGCTCCTCGTTCTGTCTGTTCGCGATCCGAACCAGCTCGTTAACCCTATCTTGCTGTCTTTGACAGGCCTCACCCGTCAGACCCTCTATCTCGGACGCAGCCGCATCTGCTGCTCTGAGGTTCTTCGCCGGGGTACTATACTTCGGCAACCCCACAGACAGATAGTTTTCCGACCCTTCTGCTCCATCATCACCTTCTCTGTTCATCTCGCTTATGAGATTTCTCCCTTTTACTTTTACTGCATCAACTTTGTTTGCCTTTGCATACTCACGCAGCGTCATGTTTAGTGACTGCTGAGCCGCGGCTATTTTCTTTGCGCCCTCCAGTATTTTTGCCGAGTTTCCTCTAGCTCGGCCTGTGCCTGAGCTGGATCTACCACTGCTGCTACCGGGTTAGCCAAGCTATCCATAGCTTCCCTCAGTACATTCTCAGGACTCTCTAGTGGAGGTCCTCTACCTTTCCTTGGTGCCTTAGGCGTTACCTCCGGGTCTGGCGCTGGGTCCTTGCTTGCGTCTGCACCTGGTGCAGTCATCATCACCTCCGCTTGGTCCGGGGATCGAGCGATACGCGCCCCACGAGCCACAGTGAGGGGTGGTTCCCCCGCATCGACGACACGACATGGATGAACGCATGAGATGTCCATAGCAACGTAGACCTTGTGCATGCCGAGCTTGACGAAGAGGCCATTGCGCGGAAGCGGGCGCGTGCCGAAGCAACCAGCATTGTCGCTGACGAAATCCAACGCTCCAAAGCGCTGAACGAGCCCGGAGACGATGTGTTCGCCGGTGCCGATGAAGTTTCCCGTCTGGATCTTCACCCCTGCTAGCGCCGCTAGCCCCACGGTGGGCGCCAACTGTCATGGTGGTGTCACGGCAGATGCCATGGATAGGCTAAAGGTGGGGACTAATATGCGCTAGGGGAATCCAGGGAGGGATAGTAGAGTGATTCTCCACACAGAAGTTTGTATTGCTATATCTTCCAGATTACAAGTGCTCCTTGAGCTGTATTGGCGAGAGGAGGAAGAAGGAGCTCTCTTACTCTTGCCTAGATCTACTTGCCCTAAGGAATCACCAAACCAACTAGTGCTCAACCAACCCCCTCTACCAGAACCCTAACCCCCCTTATATAGAGGAGGTTCGGTCCTGGCCTAGGGCATACGTGGAGGCATATTCCTAAGAATATGCCCCCTCCCAAAGTGGTAACCCGACCGGGGTGCTTTTCCCCCGCGTCACACATGCTTTAGCGATGTAAGCCTCTGCGGCGCCCGTGTCAGCCGACGTGAGCGTCGTCACCCTTGTCGGCCATGACCCGATGGTCCTGCTCTTGCTTTATTCGCTCATGCAGTGCGTACCGGACCTCCTTTTTTAACCAGAGAGATTCCTTCCTTCTCCCAGAAGCTAAGCGAGGATCCGAATCATAGTAGATCCGGCCACACCTATTCCTGCATATAAGCTAGACAAGCACTCCCGACTTACTCCTTAAGTCGTATGAGACAATGTTAGGCGACCTCCCCTGGTCCGGGTTACTCCGTCATTCGGACTGCCTTGAGGTGACCCGGTCAGCATCCGCTTTGACCTTGCTAGACCTCGGCTAACTCGGCCGTTATACCCCGGAGTGACCCTACCTGGGGGTATCCCCCCAACATTGCTGCCATGAAAACACATCACTTCGTCACTACTAACTCTGATACGGACAGTTTAGTATATAGGATGTTGTTTACTGATGGGGACGAAAGGGAGATTCCTTTTCCGCAATCTACTTTGTTCAGTGTTCACAGGAGGCCGTGGTCGCGTTCCAAGGAGGAGGTGGACGGGCAGCTCCGCTTTCTTGGTTTCCATAGGCAGCACCAGGAGGATGTGCCTTCTTACGACTACTCTGCACACTACGGTGGGACATCCTCGAGCTCATACCAGGACAAGGGTACCTCCTCGCCGTACTACGGAGGCGCTCCATCTTGGCCAGCCCAGGATTCATACCCACTTAGGCCAAAAGCCTAAGGTCGGGGGGAGGTACACCGACATCACGCTCATCTATCTATCATATTTAGTCAGTACTTTGTATATCCATGCTACGTTCTCTTTTTAGTTTTCGTTCTTTCTTTACTTTTGCTTTCTAAAACACAAAAATACCAAAAATATTTCCATTGTTTCTCTATTTTCTTCTTCTTCTTTTTGCCTTGGTTTACTTTTTCCTTTTGCTTTGTTTGAACTATTCGAAAAACCCAAAAAGATTTTGCTTTGCTTGTTTTTCCTTTTGTTCTTGCCTTTAAAAATTAAAAACACCAAAAATATTTGTTGTTCTTCTTTGGTTTTGTGGAGTTTGTTGCAGGGTTCAGCAGTCCTTAGTGGAATTTGGTTTCATGTTATTATTCAAGCCACACAAGTGAAGGGCAATAATGGGGATTAATGACAACTTGAGGTGTGGTAAGAGGCTGGTAACAAACTCTATTTGTTTTCATTTTTGTACATATACTCATCATTGTGGGCATGCTTAGTCTGTTCATGTAGGGTGTATGTTATTATGGATGCTTACTAGTTCTTGCTTTCTTATGATTAGCTCGAGCTTGCTAATAGTTTGTAGCATGTCGTATGAACGTTTGCTTGCATTGGTTTATTCATAACTTGGTATGACACTGTGGGATCTCCCTCTGAATATTTCACTTGAATTGACTTGGCACATGCTCATGCATGCATATGACTGAAACAATAATCAGTTAAGCCTCGATGAATTATTTTTCCTCAGGGGTCTTGAATCACTTTCATGACATGATTAGTCCTGTTTTGTTGCAAGCATGATTATGATAGTTATTGCTCTCTCGTTTTCGCTCCCTTACTATTGCTAGCCCTCAATTGCACTGAGTATAAGCTCTACTCGTGTTTCCAACTCCCCAAAACCAATATTGCCAAAGTGTCCACCATACCTACCTATTAGCATCATTTGCTTTTCCGTGCATATTTAGTATGCCTTGTTTTCTTCCGAATAAAATGTTTGCTTGTTATGAGAAAGTTAGTTAGTAAAGATCTCACGAACTTGATGGCACACATTATTTCTTGCAGTTAATAAACCTGAACCATTGTGACTTTCCATGAAAGTTATATGCTTGCAAATTATAGGCTGGGGATTAGTAGAACCGTGTTGTCATGGGGAACGCTTTCAACACCTGTAAATATATACCCAGTTGATATCATGCTCTTTTGTTTGCGGATGTCGTCGGTGTGAAATAAAAGGGGAGCTTGTAAGTCCATGGAGTTATGTATGTGTGTTAGAGAAATGCCTAGGCCATCGGTCTAATCCATGCCTAATCATGGTGGAAACCTGTAGTGTAACCATAATGAGTATCTATGAAGCATTCTTCTTATAAAAAAAGAGAGATAGCTATTGAGAAAAAGGGAAAAAAGGAGATATGAGAAAAGAGGAAAGAGAGAAAAAGCACCACTTTCCCATGGTAAATAAGAAGATTGCTGAGATGCTCATTGTCTGCTTGCCTTGTCATTTTGATATGGGGATTCTTCCGTATCATCAGACAAGGGGTACCCTGTTGGCGGTTCTCTATGATACGCACGTATTTACTATGATAAGAACTTACCGGTAACTAAAGTTGAGTAGCATGAGGAGCGGCCCTCGTACTCAAGGGACATGAGATTTCTAGTTTATAGTCTGTCAAGCATATAACTCAGATTGGACCTCACTTTCACCTTAACCATTTGAAGATGCTTATGATAGGGGCAATGAGAGCTCAAAGCTAACGAGTACCATGCTTTCAGCATTTGGAAGCCTTTCAAACTTTTCAAAACCTTTTCATTTCCTTGTTGAGTCACCACATATTCTATGAGCGCTTTCTTGAGAGCATAGTTGTCATTCTTAGTGTAATGTGCTTGTCTCAAAACTTGATTAATTGTGTTATGACTTTGATGCTTGTATCTTTGATATTTTACTTCTAGTCTTCACTTGAACTTAAGAGGTGCCTTGTGTAACATCCCAAAACTTTAATCCAAGGTTAGCAAGATCCAAATCATCAAAATTAGGGTTAACAAAAACTTTTTCCAATCAAAAATATGAAAGCATTCATATGTGTGTGCATTTAAATTAGGAGTTGATTTGAATTGCCATGATTAAGTGATCCATTGATTGTAAAATGATTCTTAGGTGAAATAAACATGATCTAGATAATTCCCAAACAAATCCCAAAGAAAAACAAATCAAAATGAATAAAATAACCAAATGGTCATTTGTGCCATTTTAACTACCATGCCTACTTTGGCTATTCCTAGAACTCAAAACCTAACAGAAACATTTGTGGATATTTACACCCCTTGCTAGTACACATAATGAGGTACCAAGGCCCACCTTGTGATCTGCTAAAAACAGTAAAATACTAATTTTAAATGATAGTTTAAAAATGAATCTATTTAATATGGGAAGATCCCACCATTTCAAAAACCACTCAAACAAGTTCAATTTTCAAAACCCTTGCAACCAGAGACTACCTAGTACTAGTGGAGATCACTCAAAAATTTTGAACCCAAAATTCAAAAGTAAAGTTCATGCGGCCATTTCATCAAACACCCCATTTGACCCCCATTTGCTCCCATTGTCTCCTAATGATCTAACCATGCAATTACACCCCACTCCCCTACCCCCTAGTGACCTTGCCATGCCATGCCGAGCCCCACCTCACCGGCCAACTTGGTCGCCGCCGCAGCAGACCACCTCCCCCTCCCTCTCCAAGTCTAGCAGCTAGCCAGCACCTCACCGCTGCCCATTGTCCCCTCCCCGAGCCAGGCCAAGCCATGGACCACTGCCAAACCGCCGCGCCCAGTGTGACTGAGCCATGCGGAGCACACGCCAGAGCGCCGTGCCCGACACGCGTGCCCAATCCGCCGCTCGACCGCAGCCCGCGCCCACCACGTCGCCACGACCCAGGGAACACGCCAGACACCCCCATTCGCCGTCCAACACACCATAGGCACCGCTTGCCGTCGAAACTGCCGCCTCTGCCGCTCAGAGCACCAGCTCCGCCCGACCGCATACCACTGCCCCTAAGCCCGCATTAAAGTCCTAGAGCACTGCCAGGAGACCGCGCGTCGATCGCCACCCTCAGCCATGCCGCTAGCAGCCCGTAGCCATGTCGCCACCGTCGCCTGCCCATCCCTCTCGGCCTCACCGTCGAGCCTATAAAAGGAGGGCACCCCCAGCCATTTGCAGCACACCACTCCACTCTCCTCACCTCACTGATCGTCCCACACCTCTAGTCGGAGCACGGGGAGCAGCAGCTCGCCAGAATTGTACCGGAGCAGGCCGCCTCTAGAGGATAAGGGCGCCGCTAATTGCGACCACCCCCGGAGTTGCCTCGACCATCCCTGAGCTCGCCGTTGACCACCAGACCGTTTGCCCGCCTCACTGTCGTTGTTGGAGCCCTGGTATGCCCCCTATGCACCCCCACTGAGCCACTAGGGTTAGAGCTCGCCGGCGACAGGTCCGTCGTCGACGACGATCCCCAGCCGTTGATCCCCACTCTAATCCAACATCCCACATTGCCCCGTACCGCTTCGCATGTTATGAGCCACTAACTGGTGGACCCCCCTGTCAGCTGAGCCCCGCGCTGCGGAGTGACACTGGACCGGCCCGTTAGCGTTTCCCGCGTGACCCAGTGAGCTTGAATTAGAATTTTTCTTTTTAGTTTAAACTTAGTTCTGTCCCTTAGTTCAAAATTCAATTTAGAGAGATTTTACAAATCCAAGTGAAGTGATTCCAATTTTGTTGGAAAGCTACTAAAAAGATCTACCCAAGCCCATTGGATTTAATTCAGTTAGAGTTAAAGATCTCTCCTAGTAAAAATAACAAAACAGAAGCATTTGCACCTTGCAACTTTTTTATAAAATCTACCATGTTAGCTTTTGAGTTGTTTCCAACTCTCAAAATCACATTTAACCATACCTATCTGAATATGTAATAATATTAAGGTTTACATGCAGTGACTTTGGACTAGTACAAAAATAATGCTATATAGGCATTTCTAGTCACTTTAAATCATTAAATAATGAACTTAAACCAAAGTAATTATGAACCAACCCTTATATTACATTCCCACATGTTAGAATATGTGGTGATGACATGTGTCCACATGATCCCATATTTTAAGTGGTGAAGATTAAATCTTAGTTAATTTTCAATGAGTAGAAATTACTTTTCTAAAATAAAAAGGAGGAAACCATTGAATAAAACTTGTGATGCTTGTGATGATAATAGATCATCAAGGGTGTGCCTTAGAGTACTACGTAAACTAGTTAAGTATTGTTTGGTGATTGTGTACTCCGTATGTATTTATAGAAGATAGTACCGACCAAGCTTACGAGGAGGAGGAGTGTTACCAAGAAGAAGAAGAAAACTTCAATCACTGCACCAACCAAGGCAAGCTATTATTGGCAAGCTAACCCTTGCAAAACTTACTTTAGCAAGCCACCATTAACAATGCAAGCTAATCCTTGCAATCTAGATAACCCAAGCAAAGATGCTTTAGGCATGCTTTGATCCTTCCACTTTGACTACTAGTTACCCCAAGTCTTACTGTCAAGCTTTACTTCCTTTACCTTACACAAAGTCCCTTACTTGTTTTGAAGGTAGCATAAAGAGTATAAAACTTGACCTATTTAGATAAGCTTTAGATGTCATTCTATGGCATGAGATTGAACCCATCATCTTTCCACCTTAGTGAACACTCTTAACTTAGTAGTCTAGAGTAGATCAAAACTTGAGTCACTTTAGATGGGAACAATTGGTAAAAATGAATTATGAAAACCTTGGAATGATGAGTCATTCTATTGAGATGTTTTGACATGTGTTGAGAAACACAAATGGTTTATGATGATGAAAATGTTGAGGCATGAGCCTTATCCCTTTTACAAAACTGATGGTTGGATTCAGATGCGATACCATTCCAAATTTACCGTATAACCATAATACCTGAATTGGGTAAGGCTTAGCCGGAAGTTTATATGCATTTGTATTAGTTCCCTCGCGGGAGAGGTTTGAGCTGAGGCTACCTCTCAATGTTGTCCACCTATGCAGTGCCCAAGATGACAGATGGTCATGGTAGGGAGGCCATGCTCATAGGAGAGGTGCTTATACTAGGGTGTGTAAAGGAAAGGTTATGTTTGATTAACTGCATACTAAGTATGATGATTCAGGGTTATCCATGACGGATGTATCGAATCTTGTGGTGAAAGTGTACCACCTCTGCAGAGTGTCAAACTATTCGAATAGCCGCGTCCGCGGTTATGGACAGTTGGAATGGCCATCTATTTCGTTGTCAGATGTTTTCAAAATGACTTATGCAAGAAATGATGAATCTTGACTTGACCACAACAGAGTTGTGTTTATGACAATAGCTTCCCAACTTAAGTGATTCTAGAACTTTATTTTATCTTTCTTTGCTTCAGAACTCAGCTTAGGTTTCAAACTTAACTGTATAGTTAAACTTAGATTTAGCACTTTAACTTAGCATTATACTACTTGTTAGTAGTAGTTTGCGAGTATTTAAAGAGTACTCATGGCTTTTTTCCCTGGCTATTATCATGGCCAGACTATGAAGGAGACTACCAAGATGATGGCCAGCAGGACAGCTATGATAACTAGGACTATCTGCCTTCGTCAGCATTGCCTGTGCCCCTGAAGATGGACCCCACCGCTACGCTTATCTTTTATTTCCACTGCTTGTTGTATTAAGACTAGATCATGAGATCCTTATTTGTGTAAGACCTTATGTATGGTTTGTAATGGATGATGTACTATGATATCCAATCTGTTATGTCTCGTAAAAATGGTAATCCTGGGATTGCGAGGTATGGCATAACGGGCATCTGCGATTAAAAATCCAGGTGTTGACACCTTGGCATTTATGTTTGCTCTACAATCACAGGCAAGCGAGATACCACTCTATCATACCTTGTTATGAGCATTGCAATGTTGCTTATGTTTATGTTTCATGCTACTTACTATTTTTGTGTTGGAATCTCTTCATATCTTGCAATGACTACTAAGTAAACTTAGTTGCATACTCTTTATTATGAATTGCCTGAGTAGTTGAACATCTGCTGAGAATATATACATCTTATGAAGCAAATGTGTTCGTGAAAGTTTCTTTTATCGCACTCAGTTTTCAACTGAATTGCTTGAGGACAAGCAATATGCTAAGCTTGGGGGGAGTTGATACGTCCAAAACGTATCTACTTTCCCAAACACTTTTGCTATTGTTTTTCCTCTAAACTTGTGTGATTTGGATACAACTAACACGGACTGACCCTGTTTTCAGCAGAATTACCTTGGTGTCTAGTTTTTGTGCAAAAAATCAACTATCAGGAAAAATCTCGGAAAATATGCCAAAAATCCTATTTCACCAGAAGACTCATGGAGCCAGAAGAAGAGACGGAGGAGGGCCACGAGAGGCCACACCACTTGGCCACGCGGGCCAGGCCAGGCCGCACCTGGGGGTGGTGTGGCCGCCTCGGTCACCCCCTCGGCCTCCCTCTTCGCCTATAAGTTGCCTCTTGACCTAAAAACTAAGGGGGGTTCGACATTTTTCTAGAAAGAGTTCCGCTGTGCCGCCACCACCATATTCCGCAATTCGGAACCAGAAACTCCATTCTGGCACCCTGCCGGGACGGGGAATTGGAGGAGATCATCGCCATCATCATCACCATCGCTTCTCCATCGACCATCCATGTTTCTCCCATATATGAGTGAGTAATCCCCTGGTGTAGGCTATGGGGGTGGTAGGGATTGGATGAGATTGTTCATGTAATGACATCAGATTGTTAGGGCATGGTGCCTAGTATCTATTATTAGTGATTTTTGACTTTGTTGCAACTTTTTGTGCTTAATGCTTGTCACTAGGGACCGAGTGCCATGATTTCAGATGTGAACATGTTATTGATTCATTATGATATTATTGTGTATGGTCTTACCTGCAAGTTGTATACACACGTTGTTGTCCGGAACCAAAGGCCCCGAAGTGACAGAAATCGGGATAGCCGGAGGGAATGGATTTGATTTGAGGATCACATGTGTTCATGGAGTGTTAATGCTTTGCTCCGGTGCTCTATTAAAAGGAGCACCTTAATTGCCATTAGTTCCCTTGAGTCCCTGTTGCAAACGGGGCTGGCAGGACAAAAGACGTTGTGCAAGTTCTCATTGCGAGCACGTATGACTACATATGGAACACATGCCTATGATTATCTAGTACTTGGATGCTTTATCTTATTTATCTGCAAATGCCCTATGCCTTGATTGCCATATGAATTGTCTTGTCCATGCAACGCCCGTCCATCCATCCCTATGCCTACCGCCCTCTAATCCTACTGTTTACTGCAATTGTTACTATTGTCTTTACTTTACTACTGCTATTACTTTATTATTGCTATTACAAAACTGTTGCTACTGATAAACTGCTGTGAGCAAGATTGTTTCCAGGTGCAGCTGAATTGACAACTCATTTGTTAAGGCTTATAAATATTCTTTGGCTCCCCTTGTGTCGAATCAATAAATTGGGTTTCACTTCCCTCGAAAATACTGCGATACACACCCCCTATACTTGTGGGTCATCAGAAAGCTCCCCCAGATACGTGTCGAGCTCTTCCTCGGTGAGTGACCATCCTACCCTGGTGTCAAGGTTAAACAAAATAGGTGCATGCAAAAGAACAACACGCTCGGACTTACCCCTTCTCCAACCAGCCTTGAGGAAAGTTATTTCATAAGATAAATCACTCAAATTAGCCCAAGAAGAAACGAATTTATGTTGTATCATGGAATTATGGTCAAGCCTCTATGGGAAACTGTAGGTCTAAATCCTGAGGCACTACACCATGCAAAGCTATTAAACGAGAAGCAATGAGGCCTCCACAAATTCCACCTTTCTCGCGGTTAGCAGCAAGACAGAAAGCTATCAAGGCACCCAAATTATAAGTCCTATCTCGTTTTAAGGCAGCTGAGATGAAGGCTAGATCATTTGAGGATAATTTATTAGCAGTTTTCCTAGCAAGAACACACTTGGCAATAAAGTAGGCAAAATACCGAATAGATGGGAGATGAATATTACGAATTTTACCACTCTCCTTTGAGAAGCTGCTCCCTTGGCAAATCTCTGCGTACAAATCCATGAGTGGTGTAGGTCGCTCTCTAATCCTTCTACATGAACCCCACTGTGGTACTTTAATAGCTGTACAAAAGTCATCAAAAGGGAGATCGACAGCTACATTGTAAATTTTGTAGTGGACCATGGGGTTAGGCAAGGAGTAACTAAACCAGAAATCCTGCACCACAGACATAGTTAGTTTCACATATTGGGTAGGTATGTCTCCCACAAAATGCTCCAATCCTGCATTAGTAATTAGAGTATGGAAATCTTGAGAATATCCCTGCAGCCCTCATGAATTTGTGGCATGGATAGGCAGAGGGAAAGACTTCCTCCTCATGGTGAACCTTCATAACTACAGGCACCCTTAATTCATGTTGGTTGAGTTGGTGTTCAGTCATCTTCTTTTCTGAAATTTTTAGACAACCATCATACAAGTGATTGTAGAGTGAATACATAATGAAAGGAACTACTCATAGGGACTTGTAAGAGGCCTAAACATGCATCAAAACAATTTCTCTAAGCATTGAACAAGCTTACTAGCTCTCATAACCTGTCACCTACAGTAGCAAAATACTCAAGATATAATCTACTAAACACAAATCTACTTGGACAAGCAGAAGAGTCACATACCAGAGAACAAATACTCCAAATTTCAGCAGCAAAGATGGGCTGAGCTAGGAGATCGAAAAATCATGGGCAAGAACAGCAAGAACGTGAGTTTGAGCAATGAACTGGTGTTTTATCGGGAGAGAGAAAGAAGTGGCAAGTGAGACAGTAAGTGGAGGGCCAGGGGTGGCCCACACCATGGCCAGGCGTGCCCCTGGTGTGGCCGCGCCACCAGGTGGTGTGCCTGCCTGGTGGGCCCCCCTGGGTCACTCTAGGTACTTCTCTGCCCCTTTTTTCACGAAAAAATTTAATATGAATTTTCTGGAATTTTTCGAGACACTTTATTTTTTTAGCAATTTTCAGGTATTGATGAATAATTCTTGGCAGAAAGATCTTTTTTAGAATGATACAAATTCAAAAGAAAACTAAAACTTCAGAAGTTCTAAGACACTCTAATATGCAAGCAACTAGCAATATAAAAGTAAACTAAGTGAAAGAAAAAATTAAAATGCATAAAATAAAAGTAAGCAAAGATAATCATGGTGAAAACATTGTTTTTATTCATTAAAATCCCTTTGTTAACAAGGTTGATCAGCTCTTGTTACCAAAACAATTTATATGAAACAAAACTTTGCATTTCACTAAATGATCATGTTACCTCAACCTTGATAGCAATGGTCCCAATCATCATAGTTTCATATTTTTCTCGTGGTATGAGACAATATATTTCTCCAACTTGGATGCCCTCAATATTTTCAATTGAATTTAAGCCATAATTCCTATCAATCTTCTTGGGGAAATAGACAGTATGCTCCTTGTCATTAACATTAAAAGTTAACTTTCCTTGATTGCAATTAATAACAGCTCCTGTAGTATTAAGAAAAGGTCTCCCAAGAATAATAGACATATTATCATCTTCAGGCATTTCAAGCACAACAAAGTCAGTTAATATCAAGCAATTATGAGCCACTTGAACAGGAACATCCTCACATATACCAACAGGAATAGTGGTAGATTTATCAGCCATTTGTAAAGATATATCAGTTGGTATTAATTTCTCCAATTGAAGTCTCTTGTAGAGAGAAAAAGACATAACACTAACTCTTGCTCCTAAATCACACAAAGCAGTTCTAACATAATTAGTTTTAATAGAACATGGAATATTTCGAATCCTTGGGTCTCCAAGTTTCTTTGGAACCTTACCAGTAAAGGAATAATTAGCAAGCAAAGTAGAAATTTCCTTATTAGGGATCTTCCTTTTATTAGAGACAATATCCTTCATATACTTTGAATAAGGTGGTAATTTAATAGCATCAGTTAAAGGAATTTCCAAAAATAAAGGTTTCATCCACTCACAAAACTTATTATAGTGTTCGTCTTCCTTTGACTTGTGTTTCTTATCAGGAAAAGGCATAGGTTTTTGAAATCTAGGCTCTCTCTCACTACCATGTTTATTAGCAACAAAATCTTCCTTAGTGTATGTAATATTCTTAGTGTGTCTTTCAGGTCCTTCAACTTTTTCTTTATCAGGAGCATCATTTTCCTCATTACCACTTTCAGTTTTAGCATCAGATACAGATATACTATTAGGATCTTTAGCAGGTTCAGAAGACTCTACAATTGTTTTATGTTTCTTTTCCCTTTTCTTAGGAGAAGCACTACTATTTTTAATTGGTTGAGAGTCCTGCTCAATTCTTTTAGGATGCCCCTCAGGATATAGAGGATCCTGAGTGGCAGCACCACTTCTAGTTCTATTTCATAAGCTTGTTTTTCCTTAGAAGCATTAACTAGCAAATCTTTTTGTAATTTGATAAGTTGATCAATCTGAGTTTGAACCATTTGGAAATGTTTAACAAGCATTTTAACATCATTAGAGGTTCTTTCCACAATATCCTTCAACTCAATAATAGCTCTAGAGTTTTCCATTAAATGATTTTGCACCCTTTTATTAAAATTATCTTGCTTAACAATAAAAATATCAAATTCTTCTAAGCATTGATCGGGAGGTTTAGAATAAGGAATATCACCTTCATTAAAATGTTGGAGAGAGTGTACCTCAATACTGGATGAGTGGGAGATTGGCTTACATAATTCTTCTATAGCAGGTACATTCTTCACATCTTCAGTTTTAATACCCTTCTCCTTAAGACATTTCTTAGCTTCCTTCATCACTTCATCATTTAGTTCAATAACTCCCCTCTTGTTTGGTGTTGGTGTTGGCTCAGGCACAGTTAACTCAGGTGTAGTTGCCTCAGGTGTAATTGGCTCAGGTGAAGTCCAGTCATCATAATTCTTACTTATTTTAGCCATTAATTCCTCAGCTTCCTTGGGAGTTCTATTCCTGAAAACACAATCAGCACAACTATCCAGGTATGTCCTAGATTCCTCAGTTAGTCAATTATCATATATATCAAGGAGATCATTTTTAGGTAATGGACATCCAGCCTGTGCATGAATCAAAGCACAAAACCTTGCCCATGATTCAGGCAATATCTCTTTTCTCCCTGTTTAAAATCAAAAAGTTCCTGCAAAATGGAATGTTTAGCACTAGGAGGGAAATATTTCTGAAGGAAGGTACTAATCAATCAATCAGGGCTATCAATAGATCCAGGAGGTAAATTATTAAACCAAGCCTTAGCTTCTCCTTTCAGTGAAAAAGGGAAAATTTTAGTAACAAAGTAGGTGCACATCTTAATATCATCAGAAAACAGGCCTCTCATGGTAGAAAGCTCAGTCATATGTGCTACAACACTTTCATTCTTAGTCCCACTAAAAGGTTCTTTATCAACAATAGTTATGTAAGATAAATCAAGAGATAAATCATAATCATTATCTTTAATGTTTATGGGAGATGTAGCAAACTTATCATTAGGAGACAATTTGGGTTTTAGAGTACGCCTCTCAAGGAGACTCTTAATAGCACTTTTACCATGAGTATTTTGACATTCTTTAATAAATTCATCATTCATTTCAATATCATAGCTCTCTATAGACTCAGGTGAACTGACAGGTGTAGTAGTGTCTTCATTAGGAGTTTCAGTGTTTCCAGCTATAGTTCTAGCAATCGTAGCATCTAGGAAAGGACCTAATGAACCACTCTTATCAAGCATAGTAGAAGCAGCATCATAAGTATCAGAAGTTTCAGATTCAGTAGTAGTAGCAGCATGTGTATGTGTTGGTGTAAGGAACTTACTCATCACAGATGGTGAATCAAGAGCAACATAGGTGTTCAGAACCGTACCTCCCCGTGTAGTGGATGGTAATATAGGAACCTTTCCATCACGAGAATTACCCATGATGAATGGAGGGCAGCGAACAATAGTGATTCCAAGTGAACTTGATAAATAGAGCTATGATCCCCGGCAACAGCGCTAGAAAATAGTCTTGATGACCCACAAGTATAGGGGGTGTATCGCAGTATTTTCGAGGGAAGTGAAACCCAATTTATTGATTCGACACAAGGGGAGCCAAAGAATATTTATAAGCCTTAACAACTGATTTGTCAATTCAGCTACACCTTGAAACAATCTTACTCATAGCAGTTTATCAGTAGCAACAGTTTTGTAGTAGCAATAGCAAAGTAATAGTAGTAGTAAAAGTAAAGACAGTAGTAACAATTGCAGTAAACAGTAGGATTAAAGTGCGGTAGGCATAGGGATTGATGGACGGGCGTTGCATGGACAAGACAATTCATATAGCAATCAAGATATAGGGCATTTGCAGATAAATAAGATAAAGCATCCAAGTACTAAATAATCATAGGCATGTGTTCCATGTATAGTCATACGTGCTCGCAATAAGAACTTGCACAACATCTTTTGTCCTGCCAGCCCGTTTACAGCAGGGCCTCAAGGGAACTACTAGCAATTAAGGTGCTCCTTTTAATAGAGCACCGGAGCAAAGCATTAACACTCCTGAACACATGTGATCCTCACATCAAAGACATCCCCTCCGGTTATCCCGATTATTGTCACTTCGGGGCCTTTGGTTCTGGACAACAATATGTGTATACAACTTGCAGGTAAGATCACAAACAATACTATCATCATGAATCAATAACATGTTCAGATCTGAAATCATGGCACTCGGGCCCTAGTGACAAGAATTAAGCATAACAAGTTGCAACAAAGTCAAAAAGCACTAATAATAGATACTAGGCACCATGGCCTAACAATCTGATGCCATTACATGAATGATCTCATCCAATCCCTACCATCCCCATAGCCTACAGTAGGGGATTACTCACGCATGGATGGGGGAATCATGGATGGTTGATGGAGAAGCGATGGTGATGATGATGGCGATGATCTCCTCCAATTCCTCGTCCCGACAGGGTGCCAGAACGGAGTTTCTGGTTCTGATTCGTGGAATCTGGTGGTGGCGGCGTAGCGGAACTCTTTCTAGAAAAACGTGGAACCCACTGGATTTTTAGCTTAGGAGGCATCTTATAGGTGAAGAGGGAGGCCGAGGGGGTGACCGAGGCGGCCACACCACCCCCAGGCGCGGCCTGGGCTGGCCCGCGTGACCAGGTGGTGTGTGCCCCTTGTGGCCCTCCTCCGTCTCGTCTTCTGGATCCGTGAGTCTTCTGGTGAAATAGGATTTTTGGCTTATTTTCCAGGATTTTTCCTGATAGTTGATTTTCTACACAAAAACTAGACACCAAGGTAATTCTGCTAAAAACAGCATCAGTTAGTTGTATCCAAATCACACAAGTTTAGAGGAGAAACAATAGCAAAAGTGTTCAGGAAAGTAGATACATTTTGGACATATCACACACGCCCGATAGCCTCGATGTAATGCACATCACGAAGGATGTTACTTAGAGTCTGCTTGGCACTCTACTCAACATGCCGGAGAGGACCAAGGATGGGCCGAAAGCAAGAAAGGACCTTAAATTTCTTGGCATCAAGAAAGAGCTTCAATACCTTGATAGTGATGATGATGATTAGATAGAAGGGACTCAAGGTTGGCGCAAAATAGTTGAGAAGAATGAGGTGGTGCTTCATGCTTCCTGCTTCACTCTGAGTCAGGAGGAGCTCGAGCAGTTTTTCAGGTTCCTCCTAGGAGTGAAAGTTCCTCACGGTTACTCTGGGAAGATAAGCAGATATCTAGACGTGGCGAAGAAGATGTTCAGCGGTATGAAGTCTCATGATTGTCATGTGTTGATGATGTAGATACTTCCCATTACGATCTGCGGGATAATGTACGAGCATGTCCGTGAGACACTGTTTGGCATCTGCAACTTTTTCGACGTCATCTCTAGGAAGCTGATCGGTGTGAAGCAGCTCACCAGGCTATGGGAAGAGAACATGGTGATACTATGCAAGCTCAAGATTTACTTCCCGCCCGCAATCTTCGACATCATGGTGCATCTGCTTGTACATGTTGTGGATGACATCATCTAGCTCGGGCCGACATTCCTGCACAACATGATGCATTTGAAAGGTTGAACGGTGTCATCAAAGGATTCGTTCGCAACAGGTCCCGTCCAGATGGAAGCATAGCCAAGGGCTTTTTGGTCTACGAGTGCATCTCCTTCTACCAGAATTATCTAACCACCGAGAACGAGGATGTTGGAATACCCACCAAGAAGCACCTCGGCAAGCTCGCTGGATATGGTAACCGCGAGGGCTACCGCTCACTACATGTCGACATTGATGGTCGACACGCCGACTTTGACAGGGCACACCGAGTCGCTCTACAACACATTGAATTGGTCGTCCCTTGGGTGGAAGAGCCCAAAAGCTTAATTGCGCAGGAGTACGTCGACCAGGGCCGGTTGATGTCTACAAGTGCACAGATTGTTTGTAGCTAGTTTCGAAGTATAGATATCGATCCCACAAGGAGCCCAAAGGTAAGTGTTTATGAATGAAGTCCCTGTCACACCCAAAGTTGTAACAGGTCTTCGAGTGAATTGATTGCAAGTGTGGAAATGAGAATGGAATTTGGATTAAACTAGATGTATTTAAATAAAACTAAAATATAACCTTCAGAAATAAAAAAGCGTAAAAGTAAAGAACAATTTGATTGTTTGTTGTTTCATGCAGATGACGAAAAAGGCGCGGGGAGATACAGATCATGGTGATAGTGACTATGCCAGGTGGACGAATGGTAAGTGTAACAATTGTAATCTTATAAGTACATGTGTAGGCGAGTAACCCATAATTAGACGGAACTCCTCTTGGTAGATTTCATCCCAACTTCAATAATCCTACTAGTCTGATACTAAAACCATGGTTAGACACTAGATGATTAAGACCCTTCAGGTTGCTTAGCAATTAAGCTCCTTGGATTGGACTAATGCAATAAGCACGGTGGTTCCTTGTTATCCTTGAGTCTACTAGTTTTCCATTGATATCCCCGTGTCACTCGGGGATCATCGGTCTGCTAGCGAACAAGATCGTATCTATGTAGAACAAAGCATCATGTTGTCTGGGTCCTTAATTGGACAACAAGCATTCGGCATCCCACAGATAGTCAAGCACACATAATATAGTAATTAAAATCAATACAAAACTAATGGAAAATATATGGAGGCACATCATATCTCAACAATCCCTTACACATGAGAGAAGAAAGAATCATCAATATAATTAAATAAAGGGAGTTCTTCTCAATGTTACCATGGAGATCCACAATAGGAATAGAAGAGTAATCCAACACAATTAAAGATAGGAAGAAACAATCTCAAACCCTAATCTTGCCAGGTGAAGATCTCTCTCTCTCTCCCAAGTACAAGTAATGGCTATGAGGGTGTGATGGCTAGGAGGTAGAAGATCATGGAGTGAGATGAAGAATATCTTCCCCTTGTTATTCGGATCTCTTCTTTCTCCTTTCTGGATGGGATGGCGGCTGCTGTGTTATGATTTCGCGTCTGGCCTCTTCATGGAAGTTGTCCCGTTTGACAAGACGGAGGCGGCGGTAGCTATACGGCCAGAAAAATGTTCCCGCCGTATAGTTGCTCGTTAAAGCATCTGTTTTCCTCCCTGATTGCTTCCAAAGAGAGACTTGCTTGTTTTCGCCTGAATATTGTGTTTTCCTTGTTAAAACCTTCTGTTGATGTTCAAAACCTGAAACACACATTAATAACCAAGTTTTCTTTGCTACCGAAGTATTAGCGTTAGGTAAAGCTAGAAAATGATCAAATCCAGAAGAAAACCATCAATAAAAACCATCAAAAATATGTCGAATCTCACAGCTATCAACTCCCCCAAGCTTAGATGTTAGTCGCCCTTGAGTGACAAGAAAATAAGGAAGAATAGTGGAGATTCGAGACTGAAATAAAAGAACTTACAAGCTCGAACTGGTGTCAAATTCTTTTCTTCACAATTCCTACAATCTTAAACATGATCATACAAGTATTCACAAGATTGCACAGATTCCTCTTCCTAACCACGTATATCTTGCTAGCAAATAAATCATATGCCCGAGCAAGTGACAAAAGTTTAGCTAGGAAGGTGAGACAAATTCTTCTGGTGTCTCTCTTTGTTGAGAGATGAAAACTTTTTGCTCTTGTTTCTTTAATCAATTAAGAGTGCTCAAGTTGGCACCAAGAACATTCAATTTAAGAACAACTCATCTATTCCCACGTCAAAATTTCAAGACTCTCAAAGCACCTTTTTCCTTTCCTTGCCTTTCAAAAACTTCAGCTCTTTCATAGAGAAATCATGCCACTGTTTTTTAACATGTTAATTGGGACTGTGTTGTGCACTCATGACCATGCCAATAAATATTTGTTGAGAAATAGTGGGTCAGAGGATTACTACAACTTCACTTGGAATGTAAAACCACGAGGAGACTAAAATTTTACCCATCATAGCATCACTGCTATAGACATTTACATACCTCAATAGCCGAAATCAAGTGGTTTCCGACATTTAGATCGTTCGTTGGCCAGCGGAGTTAATAGTTCCCCATGGAGCACGACAGTGTTGTAATGACACGCGTAAAGCAATATCTTACGGTAATTATTATAAAAAGTAGTGGCATAATCTCTACTACTTCAAAACATCTATTTTATCAGACAATTTCATTCAAGGGTGCTATCGAGTCTATTTACATTAAGCTCAAATGGGATGGATTAGTTCTAAAATCAAATCCTTTGGGCTAAACATGGACTCAAGTCATCTTTTGGATGCTTTTTCTTGTTGTAAATGTGTAGGAAATATTTCGAACCAAGTTCACTACTCATTGTTTCAAAGCTAAAAAGGAGACACTAGCAAAGGAATAGAATTTATAGGATAGCAAGCTAAGTCGGGAGTGACTCCAGTGCAAGCGAGTGAATAATTGTAGGATCAATTTAAAGTTGCAGAAAAGGTGGTGAAAGTAATGTGATACCTCCCCTTGCTTGCTTTGTTCTCGTACTTGAGTCGAACCCCCTCTATATTTCCATATTGCCAAGTCACCTGAAATTGAGCAATCTTCGAGAGAAACAAAGAAATGAATTTGCAATAAAAGTTACAACTAATTTCTTGGTATTTTTGGTTTAGGAATGCAAACTGAAAGTAAACATGTAATTTTTAAGAAGTAAAATAAATCAAAATAAGAAACAAAAATATGAATGCAATGTTTGGAGGCTTTCAAACCTCCCCCAAGCTTAGCCTATTTCCAGGCTTAGTTGTTGCCATCATTCGGCGGCTGGTGCGGATACTGCTGGTAGTAGTTGGGGAAGTTGGTCATGAAGTGACTAAAGTGCTGAGTTAGGGCACTCACATGTTCATTCACTCCTTGTAGAGTGTGGTCGATCTCCCCAACACGCTGGCTGAGCTGCTGGAATTTTTGATAGGGACGTAGTTGAACCCCTGCTGCAGATGATTGGGCCATGGGTCCCAGGATCCCCTGCTGCTGCTGTGCCTCCCAAGCAGGGTTGTTTTCCTACTCCTGCTCCTGCTCATCCTCATCCCGCTACTCTCCTTCTTCATCTTCCTCTTGATCAGGATGGAGTTCAGCCATGATCTCCATCACTTGATCCTTGGTGAGGATCCAAGTGTCCTTCTCCACAATCGAGAAGGCTTGTGGACAGGGCAACAGAACCTTCTCACCCTGTGCATCACCAAGATAACTAAAATGATATGCTCGGAGCCTCTTATTAGCTTGGTAAACACCAAGGAAGCCACAAGCAGTTAAATACTTGACATCCATAAGTTTGGAGCCATCAACAGGTTGCATAACAGGTAATGTAATATTTAATGCATGGGCAAGGTGGGTTACCAATCCACCAATGTGAATGTCACCTTTCGTCTTGTTGCTCTGGTGACGAAAGTGCTTGATCAGTATAGCTGCAGGATTGGGGCTCTGCGTTGCATTTGGGAAGAGTGCCTTGGTGATCATGGCCATGTCCGCATTGGCCACGGAGCCGGTATCTCCTCTTCCCAGCACTGTATTGGCGAGGAACAAGGCGTAGTAGCGAATTGCTGGGTTCTGAATGGTGGACATCTTCCGGTAGAATTCCCTGCCACCGTTAACAGAAATAACCTCCCAAGTTTCTCCACTTGAGATGCTATACAAGTTTGTAACAGTTGGCTCCCTATCGTGAGGGAAACCAAAAGCATCACAAAATTGTTGGAAAGTTATTTCATAATGCTACTGGTTTATGGTGAATCATACCGTGCATGCATTACCTTTCTCCATGTGGTCATCGTAGTAGGAGGCAAGGAACTCATAGGTGAGCTCAGCGTAGGTATTGTGGCTTACATAGGAGAGTAGTGCTAGCCTTGAATTTTCACACATGAGGTCGAAGTCCGCCCTCAACCCTGCCGTGGTGAGAAAACTATCATCGGCCCAACGTGTGGGCAACATCCTCCTTGATGAAACTATGTCCAGCTTGGGATTGAGCTTGGCCTGGTGCCCTGAACTCTCGCCACGTTGGCCCTTGCTCTTACCAACTTTGTTCATCTTGATGCACTAAAAAATTTCACCATGAAACCTTACGCATATAGTTTCTACATGATATATGAACGATTCTACAAGGAAAAATTTAATCCTAATGTAAGAAATCAATAGGAAAAACAAAATAAGGTTGACTTCATCCACTAGATCAATGTGAGAGTTTCAACCATGGAATTTTGAAAATAAAGCATGGATAGGGAGAGAAACATACCGATTTATTGATTCCCCCACTCAAACGAATGAAATCCGCGAAGAATCAAGAGTTCTAGGTGGGTTTTGAGAGGTTTGGAGAGTGAATATGAGAGAAAAATTGAGGAGGAAGAAGAAACCTAGCCACCCCGGCACGATTATGAGGTCATGCCGAACTATATGGATGCAACTATATGGACAGGATATGTAGTTCCTGCCGTATAGTTACGGCGGCGCTGCCAACTAGGGTTTCTTTATCCAGAATACAGCTATAAGGACGCAACTATACGGCCGGATCATAATGATCCTGCCGTATAGTTGGTCGTCAAACCTTCCGTGTCCTTGAGATAAATTTTCTAAAACAAGCATCGATATCTATACGACCAGAACTATATGGCCGAAATTTTTATTCCCACCGTATAGTTGGTTGTTAAACCATCAGTACCATTGAGAAGAAATTCGACGAAGGCATCGATATCTATACGGCCGGAAGAAATTTGAGAGAAGAAAGCATCATCAATATAATTAAATAAAGGGAGTTCTTCTTGATGTTACTATGGAGATCCACAGTAGGAATAGAAAAGTAATCCAACACAATTCAAGATAGGAAGAAACAATCTCAAACCCTAATCTTTCAAGGTGAAGATCTCTCTCTCTCTCTCAAGTACAAGTAATGGCTATGAGGGTGTGATGGCTAGGAGGTCGAAGATCGTGGAGCAAGATGAAGAATGTCTTCTCCTTGTTCTTCAGATCTCTTATTTCTACTTTCTGGATGGGATGGCGGCTGCTGTGTTATGATTTTGCGTCTGGCATCTTCATGGAAGTTGTCCCTTTTGACAAGACAGAGGCGGCGGCAGCTATACGGGGGGAACTATACAGCCGGGAAAATGTTCCTACTGTATAGTTGCTCGTTAAAGCGTCTGTTTTCCTCCCTTGATTGCTTCCAAAGAGAGACTTGCTTGTTTTCGCCTGAATATTGTGTTTTCATTGTTAAAACATTATGTTGATGTTTAGAACCTAAAACACACATTAATAACCAAGTTTTCTTTGCTTC
This sequence comes from Avena sativa, assembly GCA_916181665.1. NCBI lineage: Eukaryota > Viridiplantae > Streptophyta > Magnoliopsida > Poales > Poaceae > Avena > Avena sativa. Next base: position 420,787,748 of record OV702290.1, read on the forward strand.
CGAAGTATTAGCATTAGGTAAAGCTAGAAAATGATCAAATCTAGAAGAAAACTATCAATAAAAACCATCAAAAATATGTCGAATCTCACAGCTATCACCGGCCGAGGAAGAAGGGAGACATAACCAGAGAGCACAATTCCAGCTTCACGGGTCAGTTCATGAAAAGGCTACTAGATTATCCCCATAGACGCCTTCTATGGAAGATCAAAAACTCATATTCTCCTTGCCGCATGGCCTAGGGCACAACCTAAGGACCTATCAGTCATACGACATAAACGGTTATAGATTCTGCACCGAGGAAAAGGAAAGGAATAGCGAATATCAAAACTCAGGAGTAACTATGTTATCCTTCGCTGATGATGAGACTACTGTTATGGAAAGATTGTACGGAAGGATCGAGGAGATATAGGAGCTCGACTACTATGGAGAGATCATACCGATGTTCTGTGTTAGGGCCAAGACCATGGAAAAAGAAGGCCGGTATTTCACAACCATGGTTATACCAGATACCAAATCATTGAAGAATGCCTCCGCAAAAAATGAGCCTTGGGTACTCGCTAGCCAAGTTGATCAATGTTTTTTATTACCGACCCATCAAAGCCCAACCGTGTTGTAGTTAGGAGGGGAAAGAGGAGCATCATCGGAATGGAAGGAGACGCCAACGAGCAAGACTTCGACAAGAACGGAGATCCAAAGATCGATGAGGAATTTGACAAGTACTTCAACATGCCTACTACTACAATAAGAAGGAAGACCACACTACCTACTAAAGGTTGTCTATTCACAATAAGAAATCTCAAAGTGCACGGGCTAAAGTATTCAACCGCGATGAAAAAGGGCAGCAAGATTGTAAAGAGAGGCTAGCAATTTTGTGAATTTTTTGTGTATTAATTCACATGTGTCTTCGCAAATATATATTAGTTAGAGAGTAAAACATATAACGTGGTATTTGTGTGGGTATACAAATTCACATGTGTGCTCGCAAATATATATGATTCGGGGAGGGTTTTTTGAATAAATATGCATGTGTATGTTCTTGCTTTTTTTGAATAAATATGCATATGTATGTTCTTACTTTTAAACATAATTTAAAATATTTTTTTAAAAAGAAAAAAAAAGACTGAGACAACTAGGATTTTAACCTGGCTGCCCCACGTTTAGAGCAGGCAAGCAAGACCACTAGGAAAAGTATGTGTTTCTTGTCCAGCTACGACGCCGCGCTGTTTTGGACTATGTCCAAAGATTATGTGGCGCATATCGTAGTAATGCACCACAGAAATTGGGAATTTTGCGGCACATATTGCAGGAATGCACCACAAAAGTTTCACACTTAGAAAAATAACTGTTTGGCCTCCCCTGCTAATCCCACTTCTTGATCTATTTCTTCCCCCGCCCTCGCCCTCGCCCATGCGCAAACCCTAGCGTTCTCCCCCCCCCCCCTCGCCACTGGAGCCCGTGGAGGAGAGCCGCCCTCGCTGCCGGAGCCCGTGGAGGAGAGCCTCCCCCGTCGCCAGAGCCCGTGGAGGAGGAGCCACCGGAGCCACCGCAGGAGGAGGAACCCGTCCGCAACGCGTAGGAGGAGAAGGGCAGTGCACACAGTCGTCCGCCACCGGCACCAGTAGCCACCTCGCTGTCCACCGTCTACCACCATAAGCCACCTCACCGTCCGCCGTCGATCATCCCAGGTAATCTCTGGTCGCATCCTTCCCTGGCTCGCTCTCTGTACTCAATGAAATAAACCAGCTCAAGTTCTTTGGGGCGCGGCACTTTGATGTGTTAGCTAGTTCATTTGTATAGGGCAATGAAATAAACCATAACGATTGAACAACAATGTAGTAATGCATCTATTGATTTCATTGACACCAGCTCAAGTTTTTTGTTAAAGCATTTAGTATCCCAAGTTTTTTGTTAAAGCATTTAGTATCCTATATCACGTATTTTTGACAAAATATACTTATCTTCTCGAGGAACAAACTTCATCTCTTTAATGTACACTCTTCACTAGGAAGAGGGGAGTAGTTTCCACCCTCTCAGGTGTCAATGATTACATGGTTTAGGCGTTGTTTCAAATTTAGGCAAACAACATTTATACTTATGCCTATTTATATTTCATGAACCCATAACAACATTTTTCCTTCCAGTATTAACATGTGATGCTGAAATTTGCTACCACCGAGCACACCAGTATTAACATGTGGTCTGTGTAAGTATGTAGATGTGCCATTAGTGATAAAGTATAATTGGGGCATATGTAGTTAATTTTTTCGTGATGAATAGGTCTGTTCAAATTAAAGAATCAACCATACATTGAACTTCAGTTTAGTACTGATCAACCAGGTTGCGCTTTTATGTATGCAATGTAGTGTCACTGGCATGGCATTTTGTCTTGTCATTCTATATTTTTACAGTTACTGTCTTGAACTAGTGATTCAATTTATGAAACAGTTGTTTGTACAGTATATGCTTGAATCTTACTTAATAGCTAGTGAAAATGACCTCAGTTTGATCTTAATTTTTTTGAATCAGTGTCTAATTTTAATTTGGTAATTATGATTTTTGTGATTCGGTACAGAGTATCATTGAATGAGTATCCTAGCAATACTTTTAGTTTGTTTTCGAAATGATCAAGTGGTTAACACCTAGAAAATGTAGAATGGTTTTCTACTAAACTCTTTGAATTTTATCTAGTTATTGTGTGAATGACAGATTGAACACTTGCTTAAGAACTATCTGGCCTGGTTTTGGTACAAGTCACAACTTTAGAACGCGCTTGATATGGGATTAATAAAACTTTTGTTATGAGATCTGTTGTTTTTATTTGGGCTTAATTCTAAACTTATCTCACTTGTTATGATGTAGTATTGTAGGCACCTATTTTATGAAGGTAGCTCACCGCAATGATTAAGGGCCATTTTTCATTTTTTTGCAATGATTAAGGTCCTACAGCCCTACGTTCAGGGCCATGTTTCATCTTTCTGCAATGATTAAGGGCCTACAGCCCTACTTTCAGAGACAAGTCATGATCACAGAAATAGAACTTCAGGTATACTGTTGTTTTAAGTGTATTATGCTGCTGTTTGAAGTGTGCTCCTCATGATTTTTGGAGTGATGTGATTTTTATGATCTTTAAGTTCTTATACATGTATCTGTTATACTACTTATACTACTGTGATGTGATGGTGGATTACTACATGGATGATGGATGATGGATATATCCATTCAGTTATTTATACATATGTATCTATTATATATATACTGCATGGATGATGGATGATGGATGGGGTCAATGCATGGGGTTGTCAATGGGGATGGGGCTATTTTGTCTTGCAGGGATTTCTTCAACTGAGTTGCCCATTTCTCCCGAAGTGTCGATTCACTTCCATTTCGGTTGAGAAATGGGCACTCCTAGGTCAAAACATTAGCAAAGATCATGCCGAATTTTTTGGTCGAGATTTGTGCTAACTTTTTGCCTCTTTTTTATAAAGTGCAAACATTTTGGGCAACAACGAGGTCGGATCTTCTAAGAACATGAGCGTCGAAGAAGAATCTAGATATGCCAATGAGTCATTCTGGCGGGTGTCCCAACAGGAGGAGGGGGAGGAGATGAGGATGACACCACCACCGGAGGAGGCGACCAATGCCAGAGCTGCTGGGGGAAATGAGGGAGATGCTAATTATGAGGGGGACGAAGACTACTATGATGAAACTAGTGAAGGCGGCGAGGAGGATGACACCACCGATGGCAGCACCCGCACCGATGGTGGCAAGCGCACGGATGGAGCTAGCAGCAACCCGGCCGCTATGATGAATAAGGAAAGGAAGGGTCGAAAGCCGCACGTGCTCACCACCGTCTGCGATGAGTTCACTGAAGTCACAGAAAGTGGCCAATCCATTGCGCCTGCGGCGTTTGACAAAGGGTACGGCATGCAACTCGGGTGCATCATCCGGGAAAGCATGTCGATCAACACGAAGTACATCAGATGTGTTGCCAATGCGGCTTTGGTCGATAACCTCCTTAAGAAGCTTCACAAGCGATACACATTCCCACAGCGGTTCAGAAACCTAGAGAGAAAGAACCCAGTGAACAAACTAGCCCTCACGAAGGTTCCTGGGCGAGTGCATCGTGGTACCTGATACATTGCAAATGTATCTATAATTTTTATGTTCCATGCTTGGTTTTATCTACTTTCTTGTGTTTTGTCCACACTTTGGAGTACTTTCCATATGATTTCTTAGACTAACCTATTAACAAGAGCCACAGTGCCAGCTGCCTATTTTCTGCTGTTTTTGGTTCCAGGAAAGTCAGAAAATGAATATTCTCGGAATTGGACGGGACAAAAGCAAAAAATCCTATTTCACTAGAAGACTCCCGAAGCCAGAATATGAGACAGAGTGGAGCTGGGGCCCAGCCACACCACCTGGCCATGTGGGCTGGGCCTGGCCGCGCCAGGGGGTGGTCTGGCCGCCCCAAAGACCCCCTCGGTCTCCCTCTTCGCCTATAAGTTGCCTTCTGACCTAAAAACTCTGGGGGGTTCGATGTTTTTTCAGAAGGAGTTCCACTCTGCCGCCACCACCAGATTCCACGAAATAGCACCAGAAACTCTGTTCTGGCACCCTGAAGGGACGGGGAATTGGAGGAGATCATCGCCATCATCATCACCATCGCTTCTCCATCGACCATCCATGTTTCCCCCTTCTATGAGTGAGTAATCCCCCGCTGTAGGCTATGGGGATGGTAGGGATTGGATGAGATCGTTCATGTAATGGCATCAGATTGTTAGGGCATGGTGCCTAGTATCTACTATTAGTGCTTTATGACTTTGTTGCAACTTGTTATGCTTAATGCTTGTCACTAGGGCCCGAGTGCCATGATTTCAGATCTGAACATGTTATTGTTTCATTATTGTAGTATTGTTTTTGGTCTTATCTACAAGTTGTATACACACGTTGTTATCGGGAACCAATGGCCCCGAAGTGACAGAAATCGGGATAACCGGAGGGGATGGCTTTAATGTGAGGATCACGTGTGTTCACGGAGTGTTAATGCTTTGCTCCGGTGCTCTATTAGAAGGAGCACCTTAATTGCCTGTAGTTCCCTTAAGGCCCTGCTGCAAACGGGCTAGCAGGACAAAAGATGTTGTGCAAGTTCTCATTGCGAGCACATATGACTATATATGGAACACATGCCTAGGATTATCTATTACTTGGATGCTTTATCTTATTTATCTGTAATTGCCCTATGTTCTGATTGCTATATGAATTGTCTTGTCCATGCAACGCCCGTCCATCCATCCCTATGCCTATCGCACTCGAATCCTACTGTTTGCTGCTATTGTTACTACTGTCTTTACTTTACTGTTGCTGCTACTTTGCTATTTCTACTACAAAACTATTGCTACTGATAAACTGCTGTGAGCAAGATTGTTTGCAGGTGTATCTGAATTGACTACTCAGTTGCTAAGGCTTATAAATATTCTTTGGCTCCCCTTATGTCGAATCAATAAATTGGGTTTCACTTCCCTCGAAAATACTGCGATACACCCCCTATACTTGTGGGTCATCAAGACTATTTTCTGGCGCCATTGCCGGGGAGCATAGCTTTATTTATCAAGTCCACTTGGAATCACTATTGTTCAAGCTTAGTTTATTTCCGCCTTGTTTGCTTGTTTCTTTATCAAAACTACAAAAAAATTAGTTCCTATTCTAGTTGTTATTTTCGTTGGTCTGTTATTGTCTTGCTTTATCACGCTCTCTATCTATGGTTGGTTTCTTTGAAACTGAATCTTATTGGCAAGTTGGGTTCACGGAAGAACAAAAATATTATTATAAGGAACACTGCTTGTCACAAAAAGGGAAACACTTATGGGAACAAATTGATAAATTGTATACCATTGCTACAAATGTGTGCTCTACTTATAATGTTACTTATTGCTTTGATAAATCTTATTGCTGCAGGAAGTACAAACACCTCCCTTTTCAATGTGAGTATAATGATGATGTTACCATATCTTCTTATGTTAAAGGAAATTATGACTTTTATGATGTGGCACAAATTGAGGAATTTATTGCTTGGAAGGGTGCATTTGAACTTGCTAGTTTGCTTGAAAATATTGATGATTCACCTTATGAATATGAGGTTTATGGTATACTTAAATTTTGCTTTGATAATTACAAGGAAGAAAATGGCTATATTCTTGAATATATTAATAGATGCTTTCCACAAATGGAAGAGACTAATGCCTTGCAGGATCCTATGGAAGAAGAAATTGATGAACCTGAAATCTCATTAGATGAAAAAGAGGAGGAGAGTGATGAACAAAAGGACGAAGAATGGATTAGCTACCCATGCCTACCTTCTAATGAGAGTAACTCTTTATCCCTTACATTATTTCATTGTCCCCCATGCTTACTAAAGGAGGATGAATGTTATGTTCCTGAGGATTCTTTTGAAAATGTTTATAATAAAGCTCTAGTGCTTGTAGATCATGAAAAGCATGCTTTATGTGATAGTTATATTGTTGAGTTTATTCATGAGGCTACTGAAAATTATCATGAGAGAGGAAAATATGGTTGTAGAAATTTTCATGGTATTGAAACATCTCTCTATGTGCTGAAAGTTTTGAAGTTGCTCTTGTTTTATCTTCCTATGCCCGTCACTTTGTTCTTTGTGAATTTATTTGCATACACGATTCCTATGCATAGGAAGTGGGTTAGACTTAACTGTGTTTTGAATTTGCTTCTTGATGCTCTCTTTTACTTCAACTCATATTTCTTATGTGAGCATCCTCTCAAACTATCATGCTTGAAAATGATAATATGTCTATTATTCTTGGGAGACCTTCTCTTAAATACTGCAGGAGCTGTTATTAATTGTAATCAAGGGAAGGTGACCTTCAATATTAATGACAAGGAACATACTGTCTATTTCCCCAATAAGATTGATAGGATTTATGGTTTTGAATTCAATTGAACATGTTGAGGGCATTCAAGTTGGACAAATATATTGTCCCATACCAAGAGAAAAATTTGAAACTATTATGATTGGGACCATTACTATCAAGGTTGAGGAAACATAATCATTAGTGGAATACAAAGTTTTGTCTCATATGAAATTGTTTTGGTAACAATACCTGATCAACCTTGTTAACAAAAGGATTTCATTGAACAAAACAATGTTTTCACCATGATTATCTCCGCTTACTTCTATTTTATCCATTTTTAGTTTTTTCTTTTGCCTAACTGAAAGGCGTTAAAGAAAAGTACTTATTGGGAGATAACCCAAAAGTTTTAGATGAGTCTTGGAAGTTATTACCTCTGTAATAACCGCTCCTTATCCTTTTTATTTGCTTTTTGTACCAAGAGTAACCTCTAATGAGAGAGAAGTAATGATTGGGAAAGTTGTTGTCCTGAAACAGATTTTTGTGCTTCACCGTAAAAATTCGTGTAAAATCTCTAAACGTCCTTTTAAGGCGTGAATTTTTGTGCTTCTGCCCCAGGTTGTTATATAACTTTCGTTAGTTCAACACTTTTTGATTTGAGCAACAGAAGGTCTTCGAAAAACTTTGTCTTTACCTGCTGGTCTGTTTTGATAGATTTCTGTCATTTTCTGCATTTACTTCTTGTTGGTTCCTTTTTGAGTTCTTTTGGGGAATTGAGCTTTTTGAGGGAAGTACTACAGTAGCTAGTGTTTTAGTGGAATTTTTTATTGGTGTTGGAACTGAACCCAAAGACTTATTATCTTGAGTGCACTTATGTTGCTAATAAAGACTTTTATGAAGGAAAAATTTCAGGTGTATGGGAGGAATGAGTAATGAGAGGAAGGATGGACTAAAGCTCAAGCTTGGGGATGCCACGCGTGTCACCCCAAGAAATATCCAAGAAGTACAAGCGGCAAAGCTTGGGGATGCCCAAGGCATCCCCTTCTTCATTAATAAAAATCTCAGGTTTCTTCCAAACGCTTCATTTTTATTGTTTCATGCACAGTTGTGTTGTTCTTGGAGCGTCTTCTTTTTCATTTTCGTTTTGGTTTTTCGTTCGCTTGGTTTGTTTAGTTTGCTTAATAAATTGGTTGGACCCCCTCTTTCATACATTGGTTTTGAAATAGTTTGGTTTGGTTTGGAAAAGAGTAGGAAAGTTCATGCTTAAGTGGTAAAGAGAGGTTGTTTTTGACTGTGGCCTATGCTTTGTCATGCCATTCTTGATATTGTTTTGGCTTTATGCTTAGTATTCTTTGCTGTAGCATGACTTGTTATAAACAATTTAGATTGCTTAATGTGCCTTGGATGAATCATGCGTTGTTTTAGCATATTAAAGCATAGTATAGTGGTATTCTCCTTTGATGCTTTATTTGGGTTGACTTGGCACATGCTCACACCATGTTATGACTCTCAAGTCACCATAGCCTTTATGATCATTTAGTTTTCAACTTGTAGTATCACTTTATGCTTTGATCAATGATGTTTTGTCGCTCTACATGATTATGGCCATTATTGCTCTCTTAGTTTGTCCACTCATGCATCCAACTCCCTAAACCAAGTTATTCCAAAGAGTCCACCATACCTACCTACTAGATTATGCTATTCCAAGTATATTCATGCTTTTGTTTACCTTCCAAATTAAACTTGTTATGAGAAAACTAGTGATTAAAGCTCTCATGAGCTTGATGGCACACTTTACTTTCTTGCCCTTAATAAACTTTAACCATTGGGTCCTTCTTTGCTGCATATATGCTTGCGCTTTATAAGTTGAAATTAGCAGAACCATGTATCATGGGGAACGCTTTCAACATTGCACTTGTACTTTGTACCCCGTTGATATCATGTTCTTTTGCTTATGGATCCTGGCAGTGTGAAATAAAAGTGGAACTTGTAAGATCATGGAGTTTGTATGTGTGTTAGAGAAACGCCTGGACTGCTAGCCTAAGCCATGGCTAATCATGGTGGAAACTTGCAGCATCACCATAATGAGCACTCTATGAAGCATCCTCAATAAAAACCTATGCAAATAGCAAATAAAAAGATCGCTGAGATGCTCATTGTCTGCTTGCCTTGTCATTTTGATTATGGGATAGCTCCTGTATCATGTGCAAGGGGTACCCCATTGGCGGTTCTTTATGATACATATGTACTTACAATGACAAGAGCTTACTTGTGACTAAAGTTTAGTAGCATGAGGTTCGGTCTTCATAAGTAAGGGGCATGAGATTTCGGTTTATAACTTGTCAAGCATATCCTCTTAGTTGTGTCACTTTAACCTTAATCACCTTCAAGATGCTTATGATAGAGACAATGAGAGCTGAAAGCTATAAGTAGCATAATTTTTGGAAGCTCTTTATGAGACTTGAATCCCTACTTCCTTTTATAAAGGCCTTTCTTCCACCATTATATTGAGTCTCCACCTTCTATCTTTATGCACCTACTTTGAGAGCATAGTGGCCATTCTTAGATCTATGTGCATTATCCCAAGACTAGTTGATTGATGCATAACTTGATATTGCTTGTTTTAAACTATTTGTATCTAGTCACTCTTATGAACTTTGAAGGTGTCCTATGCATTTATATTTGCTACTCTATGAGGGACAAGCTAAATACTATTCTGCTATGTTTTATTTATGTGAAACAAACAAACGTCTTGCAAAGCATTGTTATTCATGAATCTTTTGTTTGTGCCTTTTCATGTTGCATCATAGTTTCTTTGTCTTATTGCTAGAACTTTGTCTTTCATGTTATTATTGAAGTACTATGATCCCAGCTTTGAATGTTTTACAAATACTTTGATCAAGTCTATGATGGTGCATGTCACCTCAAAAATTATTCTTTCTTCTTATCACTTACCTACTCGAGGACGAGCAGGAGTTAAGCTTGGGGATGTTGATACATTGCAAATGTATCTATAATTTTTGATGTTCCATGCTTGGTTTTATCTACTTTCTTGTGTTTTGTCCACACTTTGGAGTACTTTTCATATGATTTCTTGGACTAACCTATTAACAAGAGCCATAGTGCCAGCTGCCTGTTTTCTACTATTTTTGGTTCCAGGAAAGTCAGAAAATGAATATTCTCAGAATTGGACGGGACAAAAACCAGAAATCCTATTTCACCAGAAGACTCTTGGAGCCAGAATATGAGACGGAGTGGGGCTAGGGCCCAACCAGACCACCTGGCCGCGCAGGCTGGGCCTGGCCGCGCCAGGGGATGGTCTGGCCGCCCCAGACACCCCCTCGGTCTCCCTCTTCGCCTATAAGTTGCCTTCTGACCTAAAAACTCAGGGGGTTCGACGTTTTTCCAGAAGGAGTTCCGTTCTGGCACCCTGCCGGGACGGGGAATTGGAGGAGATCATCGCCATCATCATCACCATCGCTTCTCCATCGACCATCCATGTTTCCCCCATCTATGAGCGAGTAATCCCCCGCTGTAGGCTATGGGGATGGTAGGGATTGGATGAGATCGTTCATGTAATGGCATCAGATTGTTAGGGCATGGTGCCTAGTATCTACTATTAGTGCTTTATGACTTTGTTGCGACTTGTTATGCTTAATGCTTGTCACTAGGGACCAAGTGCCATGATTTCAGATCTGAACATGTTATTGATTCATTATGATAGTATTGTTTTTGGTCATATCTACAAGTTGTATACACACGTTGTTGTCCGGAACCAATGGCCCCGAAGTGACAGAAATCGGGATAACCGAAGGTAATGGCTTTGATGTGAGGATGACGTGTGTACACGGAGTGTTAATGCTTTGCTCCGGTGCTCTATTAAAGGAGCACCTTAATTGCCAGTAGTTCCCTTGAGGCCCCGCTGCAAACGGGCTAGCAGGACAAAAGAGGTTGTGCAAGTTCTCATTGCGAGCACGTATGACTATATATGGAACACATGCCTAGGATTATCTAGTACTTGGATGCTTTATCTTATTTATCTGCAATAGTCCTATGTTCTGATTGCTATGTGAATTGTCTTGTCCATGCAACGCCCGTCCATCCATCCCGATGCCTACCGCACTCGAATCCTACTGTTTGCTGTTATTGTTACTACTGTCTTTACTTTAATGCTGCTGCTACTTTGCTATTTCTACTACAAAACTATTGCTACTGATAAACTGCTGTGAGCAAGATTGTTTCCAGGTGCAGCTGAATTGACAACTCAATTGTTAAGGCTTATAAATATTCTTTGGCTCCCCTCGTGTCGAATCAATAAATTGGGTTTCACTTCCCTCGAAAATAATGCGATACACCCCCTATACTTGTGGGTCATCAATACCCAAGTTGCATGTAATTGCCACGTTTCGCAAAGTTGGGCTGCCAACTATTGAGAGGGGCCATTTCGAGGCAAACTCATCTCACCCCTACCAAATTCAAACATTTCGTTAAACTGCCCCATGAAGTAGACGGTCAGGACCCACATGTTGGTCATCTACCCGTGACGTGAGCGCCAACACGGAAACTTCTTAGGAAAATCGAGGAACTAAGTGGCTTGGTGCGTTGACCAATTTCACAAATCCATTCCCTCCTTTCCCCTAGCACCGACAGCGTCAAAATCCGCCCTCCAAGCAGAACGATCCCCTCGGACATTTGACTTCCAACGCCAAGTTGTTGCACCCAGTTGTTGCACCCATTCGCTGATCCTGAGTTCCAATGCCGCATGCCGTAGCTGCCGTTGCGAGGCTCTAGCCCACCTCCGCTGCCGACGAGCTGAGCAACTAGGAGGATGGCAGATCCTACTACCGAGGAAGAACAAGTTCTGGCCACATGTGGGTGAGCTACCCTTCTCTTTGCTATTTGCACTAATATAACTGCTAGCTGGCTATTGAACCTAAAATTGTTTGCCATCCCAACACTGACAAACATATTTTGTCCATAGTTTTCTATCAAGTGGGATCTCCACGGACCACCCTTACCTGGTTACTGTAACCCTCTTCAGCTATGACTCTAAATCAGCAAGGGTGAAGGGCAAGTGGTATGGACACCATTGTATCATGATGGAAGAAGTGCCTACACAGATCTGCACTATCCCTGGTATGGTTGGTGCTCTGTGTAATTGATACGTTGCAAACGTATCTATAATTTTTGATGTTCCATGCTTGGTTTATCTACTTTCTTATGTTTTGTCCACACTTTGGAGTACTTTTTATACACCTTCTTGGACTAACCTATTAACAAGATGCCACAGTGCCAGATGCCTGTTTTCTGCTGTTTTTGGTTCCAGGAAAGTCAGAAAATGAATATTCTCGGAATTAGACGGGACAAAAACCAAAGTCAGTTTTTCACCGAGGGTGACATGGAGCCAGAATACGAGACGGAGAGGGGCCAGAGGGCCGCCACACCACCTAGCCGCGTGGCCAGGCCTGACCCGTGCCAGGGGTGGTCTGGCCACCTAGGGCACCACCTCGACCTTCCCTTTCGCCTATATATCGCCTCCGATATAGAAACCCTAAGTACCCGATCAAAATTCCATGAAAGAGTCTGTAGCCACCGTCATCTCCATCCCTAGATCGGGAGGGATCTGAAGTTCTTCCCGGCACCCTGCCGGAGGGGAGAATTCACCCTGGAGGCCTTCTTCATCACCATGCAAGCCTCCGGTGTGATGCGTGAGTAGTTCATCCTTGGACTACGGGTCCATGTAGTAGCTAGATGGTTGGTTCTTCTCCTTTGTGCTACCATGTCTAGATCTTGTGAGCTCCGTTTATGATCAAGATCATCTATTTGTAATCTTACATGTTGTGTTTGTGGGGATCCGATGGATATTGAGATGTTATTTCAGATTGATTATTGATTCTATCATGTCTTTGTTATTTGTGATCTTGCATGCTTTCCGTTGTTAGTAGCTATCTTGGCCAAGTAGATGCTAGCAACTCCAAGAGTTAGTATTTATGCTCGATAGTGAGTTCATGCCTCTAGTAATCTTGGGAAGTGACACAAATCTCTAAGGTACTACATGTGCTGTTGCTACTAGGGAGGAAACAGCAATCTTTGTTCATAGAACAATCGTATTGTTTACTTTACACGCAATGTGTAATGCAATTATTTGTTGCTTGTAACTTAATACTAGAGGGGGTTCGGATGATAACCTGAAGGTGGATTATTAGTCATAGATGCAGTTGGATTACGGTCTATGTATAATGTTGTAATGCCCAATCAAATCTCAAAAGAGTCAAGATGAGTAGTATATGCTTGTATGCTTTGTCGATGTTTGTCAATTGCCCCGCTGTAATTTGTTCACCCAACATGTCATCTATCTTAAGGAGAACCACCACTAGTGAACTATGGACCCCGGTCCTTTCTTTTATCATCAATATGCAACTGTTTACTGCTTTCTGTTTACTTTCTACAAGCAATTACTTTCTTCCACACAATTTGTTTAATCCTTTGTTTTCAGCAAAACCGGTGAGATTGACAACCTCACTGTAAGTTGGGGGCAAAGTTCTATGGTTGTGTTGTGCAGGTTTCCATGTTGCCGCTAGCACCGGTAGTGCGCCCTGCCAAAGGCCAGCTAGCAACACCTTGGAGGTGTTTCCTTGCTCCTACTGGTTCGATAACCTTGGTTTCATAACTGACGGAAAACTTGCTACTGTGCTCATCATACCTTCCTCTTGGGGTTCCCCAACGAGCTCGATATATTTTGGGCCATCAAGCTATTTTTCTGGCGTCGGGGATTCAAGGACATCTTCACAAGGGGAGTCCCTCATAACCAATCTATTTACTTTGTTATTTTTGTTTTGCTTAGTTTATTTCTGCTTTGTTTGCTTGTTTCTTTATCAAAAACACAAAAAAATTAGTTTTACTGCTTTGCTTTCTTTATTAAAAACACAAAAAAAATTAGTTCCTATCTTAAGTTGCCATTATGTCTAGCATTAATCCAATCACTATGTCACCTGAGGAAATGATTTTCAATTTTAAACAAGGAATTGAAGAGAGTTTCAAAGAAGCTTGGTCTAGAATCTCTGATCTACATGAAAAAACTGAACCTAAAATGACTCAAAGCTTGTTCCTTAGCAGTTTTTACCTTGGAATTGCTCTTTGCTATAGATATGCTTTGGATGCCGTAGCGGGAGGAGATTTCCTCTAATGAAATGAGGATGATGCTTTTAATGCCATAAAGAAGTTGGTCTTTACTTACAACTTGCCTAGCAAATCTGTAAACATATTTGCTAGATTGAATACTCTTGAGACCAGCACTGCTAGTTTAAAAGATTGCTATAATACACTTAGAGAGCATCATGATTACCTTCCAATAAATGCTGAACCCTCAAAATGGCTTCCCACAGTAAAGGTTGCTATAAATAATGAAACTTTTCATGCTCGCTGTGATATCATGTCTGAATTATGTCTTATTCCTAACGATATCTATGAATCTTTGAATCTTTGGAGACTTTTTAAAGGAGGAGAAGAAATATTTCCATCTAATAATGAATGCCACAATATCACCAATTGGAATAGCTGAAGGAGTGTTTACAAAGATCCTAGGGAAAATGGTTTCTACTGATTATCTTGTTATTGAATGTGTAGGGAAAGGACAAATTACACTTGGAAGATCCCTATTGAAACTCCTTGGAGCAATAATAGATGTGGAAAAGGGCACCATTCACTTTTCTTCTCCACCAAACAGTCATATGTTCCCCAAGGTTAATAATAAAATTAAGAGAGGTAAGGGCAAGAAATTTGGTTTGAATGCTTCTTCATTTGAGACCACTTGATTCTTTTTCTTGCTTCTAATGCCTAACTTAAAGGCGTTAAAGAAAAGTACTTATTGGGAGATAACCCAAAATTTTTAGATGAGTCTTGGAAGTTATTGCTTCAGTAATAACCTCTCCTTATCCTTTTTATTTGCTTTTTGTGCCAAGAGTAACTTCTAATGAGAGAAAACTAATGATTGGGAAAGTTGCTGTCCCGAAACAGATTTTTGTGCTTCACTGTAAAAATTCGTGTAAAATCTCTGTACGTCATTTTGAGGCGTGAATTTTTGTGCTTCTATCCCAGGTTGTTATCTCACTTTTGTTAGTTCAACAGTTTTTCGATTTGAGCAACATAAGGTCTTCGAAAAAATTGGTTTTTACCTGCTGGTCTGTTTTGACAGATTTCTGCCATTATTTGCATTTGCTTCTTGTTGGTTCCTTTTTGAGTTCTTTTGGGGAATCGAGATTTTTGAGGGAAGTGCTACAGTAGCTTGTGTTTTAATGGAAGTTTCATTGGTGTTGAAACTGAACCTGAAGACTTATTATCTTGAGTGCACTAATGTTGCTAATAAAGATTGTGTGAAGTTTTGTATGAAGGAAAAATTTCAGGTGTATGGATAGAATGATGTAATGAGATGAAGAATGGACTAAAGCTCAAGCTTGGGGATGCCACCCTATGTCACCCCAAGAAATATTCAAGAGGTACAAGCGTCAAAGCTTGGGGATGCCCACGGCATCCCCTTCTTCATCAATAAAATTTTTAGGTTTCTTCCAAACACTTCATTTTTATTGTTTCATGCATAGTTGTGTTGTTCTTGGAGCGTCTTCTTTTTCGTTTTTTCTTTTTGGTTTTTGTTTGCTTGGTTTTCTTAGTTTGCTGAATAAATTGGTTGGACCCCCTCTTTCATGCATTGGTTTTCAAATAGTTTGGTTTGGATTGGAAAAGAGTAGGAAAATTCATGCTTAAGTGGTAAAGAGAGCTTGTTTTTGACTGTGCCCTATGCTTTTTCATGTCATGCTTGATACTGTTTTGGCTTTATGCTTAGTGATCTTTGCTATAGCATGACATGTTATAAACAATTGAGATTGCTTAATGTGCCTTGGAAGAATCATGCGTTGTTTTAGCATATTAAAGCATAATATTGTGTTATTCTCCTTTGATGATTTATTTGGGTTGACTTGGTGCATGCTTACACCATGTTATGACTATCCCAAGTCACCATAGCCTTTATGATCCTTTAGTTTTTGACTTGTAATATCACTTTATGCTTTGGTTAATGATGTATTGTCGCTCTGCATGATTATGGCCATTATTGCTCTCTTAGTCGGTCGCTCCTAGTCTTTCTCTAGCCTCCATAACCAAGTATGTGTTCCCCTCATGCATCCAAGTCCTAAAACCAAGTTATTCCAAAGACTCCACCATACCTACCTATTAGCATTTGCTATTCCAAGTATATTCATGTTTTTATCTACCTTCCGAATTAAACTTGTTTATGAGAAAACTAGTGATTAAAGCTCTCACGAATTTGATTGCACACTTTACTTTTCTTGCCCTTAATAAACTTGAACCATTGTGTCGTCTATGTTCTATATGCTTGCACTTATATTGTTGGGGTTCCGCGTATGAAAACAATAAATTTTACCCTACGCCCCTGAACCCCTGAAGCTGCCAGGACCTATCTATAAGTAATACAGTAACGGGAGGGGCTTTTCGTGAACTTACCCTTGAAGACCGAAAAGCATTGCCAACGCTCAGGAGAGCGTGGTTGATATAGACAAGCCGAAGCCGACCTCAAGGTCGTGATGAAGTCCTTGCGCTCCAACGGCTCCAACGACTTGAGTGCCTCAAGTGCGACACCTCGCAGGGAGTTACACACGTCCGGTGCCTAACGATGACTCTCGCTTCCCCGATCCAGCAGCAGTTGCGGAAGTAGAGCTCCCGAATCCGAATCCCGCAGCACGATGGCGCTCCGCGGTGAAGATGTCTCTCGTTCGCGCAGTCCAGACTTGGGACCACAGTCACGAGAGAGAGTGGGGGAGAGCGAAAATATCAATTAGAGGTCCTCCCAAAAGTGAGAAGACCTTTATTGATTATTGGTGTATTTTATTTGGCCAAATACCCCCACTATATATAGGGGGAGGGGAGGTACTACCTCCCTCAAAGTCCCGGGGTGGGACTAAAGGATAGGAGGGGAGGGGAGGCCGCAGGCCACCTAGTGGGCCCCGCGCGGGGGGCTAGGCCTAGCCGGCCACCCCATTGGCCCCTTCTCCCTCTCTCCTTTCCCTAATGGGCCCTCTCCCCTCCGGGAATTGGCCCTCTCCCCTAATGGGCCCTCTCTTAATTAAATAATTATGAATAAATGGTTAAACCAATATTTAACATTCATTCACATATTATTCAACCTCTGTGGCTATGGAACACTTCCACCTCCACTCCAGACATCCTCCGGACTTACCGAAACCCTTCCGGTTTTCTCTCTACTATTCTTCGGCGATTCTTCCGATCCTATAAACACTCCCTAAGCATCATCTAGCCCTTAAGCGTGATACCCCATGGTTCGTGAACACTCCAGACATGGTCGGGACACTCTCGCACCAATGATCGACAGAGGGACCTGGATGGCCATGTGACCCCTGTGCGTTCCACGAAGATCTTTTGTCGTTTGAACTAGGACAGTTGTGTCTTATTCCCTTTGTATCTTGATACTTGCATTGCCCGAGATCTGATAAATGACATCACCATGTCGTGTTCAATCTCGTTACCGAACAATGCTACTTGACTCATTCCGACAAGCGATATCCCCATGATCAAATCACACGCTGCGCAACTATTGGATATAACTTCTTCGAGTGGACCCTTTGAGTATCTTCCCGTCACATGGACGGACAAATCCCGCTCTTGACATAGGTTTCCTACGACTACCTAAACACACCTTTATAACCATTGTATTACCAAGTGGCGCTTGATGCTATCTAAGCACTCTCGGGAGACAGTGATTGATATAGCCTCACGGTCTAAGGAATAGTCTACGAGGATCCATTTCTAATCATCGTAACTTGAACTTCAGGACATGATCGCGTCACAATGTTTAGGTTGGGTATTGGTTCATCATCTCATTCTCGGAATGAGATGACTCCATTTCCAACTGGCATAAATGCCACATGATCAGGAAACATAATCATCTGTTGACCAATGAACCAGTGACTAGAGTTTCACTATGAACCCCTGGTTGTTTGTATATCACACGTGTATTGATGTTTTCACTCAATACAGTGATAGCATGATATAAAACTTAATCATAAACTATATGAAATATGATAATAGTCCTTACTACTATTTGTCTCTAGGGCATATTTCCAACAGTCTCCCACTTGCACTAGAGTACAAATACACTAGCTGTATTTGTTTTCAATCATTGGCACCATATATCCGGTACCCTGAACATGCTTACTCATGGAAGAGGTTGAGTCTTGGGTCTGTACTTTATAGTCCCAAATCCTTTGCAACTTGCTAATGTCACCTTGATTGACATTAATACTTTATCATCACATGACAACATCTGTGTGTATGCATCGTCGCTATGGCAGCAGAACGAGGCATGATTCCAGGAGCCTACAGTGACTTTAGATCAACCTGGAGGGCTTTCTCATGGGTACTGTGCCCTGGGACACATCATTCTACGTTAAAAGCGAACTAGCCCCGCCATAACATTATACAACACTTTAGATGGTACCCTTATCTATTATTATAAATGTATTCATCGAAACACTAGTGCACTCTGTGCAACTTTCGATGTTTTTGTTCACCTCGCTTCCTACTTGACTTTAATCGGTATCTACAGGAGTTTCCAACATATTCCCTTATAACATAACCCTTTACGTTTTAAGATATGTCATCCTTTATGGATTTGGAAAACATGTCTGCAGTTCTCTATTAGACACTGCGGACAAACTTAGCTCAACGTTCTGTGATTCGAACTTGATCACTCTTAAATGTTCCTTATTTGGATCACATATTATGCTAAGTTATCATCATGGTTTACTAAGACAGAACCTATGTCTCAACATAGTGGATGACGATCATCCTTTTCTTTCGACCATTGATGTTCAAATTAATACTATTCCTAATTTTGAGTTATTAAGGACCAGTTCTTTAATTAACTTCTATTCTTTAACCCCTTTGCAGAATCCCTTAAGGAATACTACATAATATCATAATACATCTATTATCAACTTCTACATCTTATAAATCATTATTTATAAGTATTTGCGTTTTCATTCTTAACACATTTAAGAATTACTCCTATAAGCTCCCACTCAAAAATATGTCATTCACATATTGTTTTAGGAAGACTTCCATAGCTCCCACTCAATTTTATGTAAATTGCATATCTACTCACTATCACTACAACAGACACCCCTGTATTGCAACGCATCGCTTCCAACGGTAGCAAAAATACGTTGGAAAGAATATCCAAACTACCCACCTTTCCACGCGAAGCTCAGTAGATAAGACGTGGTTCAAGTAAAAAAAAGGCGATGTTAACCACCCATCAATCGCGTGAGGAAAAAATACACTTCCTCATTTATCGCTCTCCCTCCTAGATGCGTCACCTCCTACGATAAAAAAATGCCGCCTCCGCCGCCACCACCGCTTTCGCCGCCGCCAACAGCCACCACCGCTTCTGCCGCCTACAGCATAGGTCTTCTATGGATACTTCCTCTGCTGATTACCCACTGATGTCGAGAGATCCTAATTACTTCGGCCGATGGTTCGTCTCCCATGGTTCATGCCAAGATCGAATATCAATAGTGCCATGGTGATCGGATTGGAGATCTGGTAATTTCTTCGGCCGTTGAGACCTCTAAAATTTCTCTAAATTGGTATGCTTGCTCTTGACCCGTGCTTCAGTTTCTAGGGTTCGTTTCTTTGCTTCAGTGCTGCCGTTTTGGATTCTTGTGATGTTGGTCGCTCCGCAATGCTGGCCCTTCTTTACGGGAGCCCCCTCTTTACGGCCGCCACTCAAAAATCGCATCCACACCACTGCAATTATGTTTTCGGTTGAAATTTCTGTAGCTTCTGTAATTTATTTGACAGGTTAGTTCTATTCTGATGTTCTACGTACATTGTATGAACTTCTATCAGTGCTCATGGGATTTATTTATTTGTTAGAAGTGCTAATCTCCAGTTTGTGCATTGCGCGTGTTTCTTAGACGAATCATCTTCTCCAAATGTTTATAATAGCTTATGGTATGACTTATCATCGTATGATTTTGCAAACCTGACTTGCACTTTTTATTGTGAGATATTCTTATCAATTTGGATTCTACAAAAAAATCATATTTATCAGTTTGTAGCAGTTGACTATATATGCATGTGCAGGTAGAAGAAATCGAATACCCTAGATTCCATCATATACGAACATGTATGTACGTGCTTATGTAAGTGATATTAACTTCTGCATTTTCCTCTCTCTTTTACCACTTACGCTATTCATATATTTAGGATGATTTGAAGAGACTTGTAGCACAGAACCAAAAATTGTGGACACCAGCAACGGGAAGATAGCTTGTACATTAAATTTCTAGGTGTAGACAAGCCTGGACATGTCCATAGTCGCTAGTTCTGAATCCTAATCAGGTCTTCGATCTACTATCATCTTCACGCCACTTTCAGATTATAGACCTTAGTTCATTGGATGATGCATATGTTTCATAGACTTCAGATAGAAAATATTGAACAACACATGAAAAGCCAAGATGCTAAAATGCTAGATCTTAATGAGAAGACAGAGAACTCTGCGAGATAGGTAAACTAAAAGAACTTTCCATTATTCTATACATATACTAATATTTATTTGGCATTATAGGATTCTTTGGGTAAAATATCTACATCTAGGTGTGCTTCTGTAGGAAGGTTTAATAAAAATTCAAAGTCAGCAAAGAGTATATGGTGAAGAACTTGATACCAGTGGGAAACTGAATAATCTGATGGTAGTGCACGGGCAACAATAATTATTTCTTGTTTTATATTATAGAAAAACTCATCTCTTGCCTCACGACAGATCAAGGAAGACTCTCTTCTGGACATGCAACCATTAAACATATGTCCTGCTATAGATAAAGTATGTTATAGGTTGGAACTATGTTATTTTTTATAAGCTTGAAAAATCGAAAAAAGAATGTTTCTCTTGCTAAGCAATCTAGAAAATAAAACCGAGGACACTAATTAGCAAATGGAAATGAATTCTTGGTAGTGCGTGTTGATGCTAAATATCAAATCTGATTAGTTGATACGGCCACTCCAAAAGGCCGAAAATATTTGTCATACAAGAGAGGAAGATTTATTTCAACCTTTTTATGTTGCTCACTTCAAATTTACGAACTGATTAACTTGATTTCTCTTTTTCATGCTACTTTATTGAGAAATATCGTTTTGTGGTTGTAGATTGCCAAGATAAATGGATGATGCCTCACTGAGATGTTGATAGGAGGGATGAGGATGTTGCTACTACTTGATAGTTATACATTATGTCTTAGAATGTTATTTCCATGGTCAATCTTTAGAACAAAACATATATTCTCTGGACCATGTTCTTTGTAATACAACAAGGTTGATTTAATATATTATATCATTTTTATTATTTAATAACTTCAAATCCTTTGATCAAATATCAAAGTGAGAGATTTACTATGAGACACTAGTACTTTTACTAGTCTTAAATCCACTAGACATTTAGCACACTTGAATCAAATTGTTTTGAATTCGTCCAATACTTGACAAATTGTGCTTTTGTCATTCACCCCCTTTTTCCACTATGGCTTTGCAGTCATCTAGGAAAATTCAAGCAACTCATTTTACTTGTGAGATTCAGCAACGAATTGCTTTCTAATCTCATGGGAAGTTTCGCCATGGGATTTCTCATAGCTTTTAGCTTACCATTATTTCCTTAGTAGTTCGTAGGTATATCATATTCCAAGAATAATGAAAAATGATTCACAAATGTCTCCATACAAGATATGGGTTACATTTTGAATCCTACTTCATATAGTGTAAACACTAGCGGGGAAAACACAATGATCATTATCATTGATTCTTTTCCTTTGTGAAGAGAATCGTTTAGGAACGTTGTCCGTTGCGCTTCTCAACACTCTGATGCAGGGTTTTGAATCCTCATCGTGTTTTACACTATCTTCCATTTGCTCCATAATCAAGAAATATCACTAAAAGTGAGCTTTCTCAAGAATGCACCAAAATCCAAGCAATACTGGTTTTGCTTTTCTTTTGGTTTTAGCTATGGATTTCGTATTCAAAGTTTCCAGTGAATACTCTACAAGGACTTATTCTCTATTTTATTGGTTATATCGAATAACCCCAAAACTTTCACGAATTCAAATGGTTCACTACATTCTAATTGAGTGCTAACTATTTCTAACTAATGGTCTCTACATATACACTACAACGATTTATTTGGTACCATCTATCAACCCACTTTGATATCTCATTGTGATGCTTTGCATTTTGACATTTCAAAACACTTTGCATTTCTCAGTTTCTTTTATGCCATTCTTTATAAAGTCGAATTTCATTACTATTGATCAAATCATAGTAATTAAATTCTCTTTTATATTTATACCCTTTGTTGATGAAACACTTTGATCATATCAAATAATTTCATATTCATGTTTCCTTTGGTAAACTTGTTTACACATTTAAACAATCATTTAATGATAATTACCATTTTCATTAAAACCCAATACATCGAATATGTATTAACTTTTAACAATTCATTTAAACACTTTGTATTCAAGTAATACACGGTGTTCAAGTTATTTTGCCGAACTTAGGCATGATTTATATGTGATAAGAAATCGAATGACTTTCACATATTATCATTATAACTTTGAATTTAAATAATGGTTTTCATTGCGTAATGAAATATCATTTAAGTTGGGTATTTTAAGGAATTTTAATGTTTTACAAATGTTCATGCATTATAAATTAGTTTCAAACAAACAAGGATAATTCACATATAATCAAAGAAGATATGAACACGAATAGAAATCATTCATAAAAGTAGAACAACTGTTTGTTACCAACTCATATGAATAACCGTCTCACAAAGTGTGAGACACACTAAAGAAGTTCACAATCTTTTGATTACAATAATTATCCTAAAACATAAACTAAACGATAAATGTCGAGGGAGAGTGTCATCAGCCGTCATCATCATGCTCGCCATCAACACGCAACGTCACCTCCTCTCCAGCAAGCACCTCTCATGCAGAAGGACCCGTTTTCAGCAAAATAGAACAAGTATCAAATATACTTAACACTGCAAATGTGTTTGCAAGATTATAACATTTATAAAATTGTATATCAAATATATACCTTTGTCATCGATGACCTCTGCGGTGATTGGTTCAACCTTTACGTTCCTAAAATGTAATATGAACTCCTGGAAATCCAATGTTTCCGTATCACCACTCATGATGCTACTCCGGACATGTCCTTCATAGCTAGGAGGCAACGATCGAAGTAGTATGCCTACCGCAAATGGATCATCCATCCAGTAATCCACGAAGTGAACCAGTCTCATGTGTGCATCAAGCATGCGCTCCAAGTGACCCTTCAGACATGTATGCTCCTCCATCTGTATGGAAAGGAACTCTCCAAGCAGCTCGTGCTTCCACATGCGCACATGGCCTATGAACTCTGCTCTCAGTTGATCCACCATTGAATATGGATCAAGATCACCCATGAGCGGATGGAGTTCATCCACCATCCCGTAACGCATTATTATCTGAATGTAGGTGGACATCTCTTGACGATAGTAGCGGTCTGCCATCTCTTGTGTGGTCTCATAGTGGTCTAGCTCAGTCAAATCCATCGTGCGGCGTATATAGTCTACCACATGATTCCTAGTAAGGAGATCATTCAGGCGCACAAGCCAACTAGGGAAGTTGGATCCATCAAGTTTAAGTTTCTCACCCTTTACCCATTCCTCAATGACAAAGTAAGCTTCATGGTGAGCCATCTCTACATTTATAATTGCAAAAGGAATTTAGACTAAGTTTATAATTAAATGAGTTAATAATAACTCCACTCAGAAACACCTATCCCCAAAAGGGTTCCTAGTGATAACACGACCCCTATCAGCCACATCTCCCCCGATCATCACGGCCATCAATGTGGATTCAAAGGTGGACGCTAAACGTCGGTCACATCATTCATGCGACTCATGCTCGATCTTTCGACCATCCGTGTTCCAAGGCCATGTCTGTACATGCTAGGCTCGCCAACTCAACCTTAGTGTATTCGCTGTGCAACATGGCTTACACCCACTGTATGCAAACGTAGATATGTCTAACACCCGATCATCACGGCCTGCCTCATACCGAAGAACTTTCTTGGTGGTGCACACTAAGGGGGAACACAATCGTTGGTAATTTTAACAGGGATCATCTTATTAGGCTACCGTCAAGTATCTAATACTAGCACACAATAAGATAATACAAACAACATTGAATGTGATGTGATATGGTCCTTCACGTCGTGATCTCCATCCGTCATCACCAGGTTCCGGTGCCAGGGTTCCGGCACCATAGACACCAGGGTACCGGTGTCATTCCGGCGTGGTAGTTCATCACCTCCGTGACTATCTACTACTACGTGACATAAGGTAATCACTTTACCTTTGCCACAACCATATCACAAAGCAACGCCCCCCTGCAAAACAAAGTTAGACGCCTCTACTTTATCTTTGCATGTTTTACGTGGCTGAATGGGCTTTCGCACAAGAACCGTTCTTACCTACGAACTTTCAGCACAACACTGATCAAGTAGTTGTCTCTACTACACCCCTTTCGGGGCCCTCCGTTGCAAATGGTATACCAACTAATGCGAGAGAGACAGATGCCCCCCCTAAGCCACTTTATACGGTACAAGCCGTATGTTAAGCGTGGACCAGTCTCACGAATGAACGCGTAAAGTCGGTTGGGGGCTACTTCATCAAGCATTACTACGGTATACACAAGTACACGTGGGAGGGTAACAACTAAAAGATCAATGCCCACACGCTACATCTCGTGTGTTCTACCTGTACTAGCATTACTACACATAGATCTAGCTTTGATACCACTATTGGGGTTCTGCGTATGAAAACAATAAATTTTACCCTACGCCCCTGAACCCCTGAAGCTGCCAGGACCTATCTATTAGTAATATAGTAACAGGAGGGGCTTTTCGCGAACTTACCCTTGAAGACCGAAAAGCGTTGTCAATGCTCAGGAGAGCGTGGTTGATGTAGACGAGCCGAAGCCGACCTCAAGGTCGTGATGAAGTCCTTGCGCTCCATAGGCTCCAACGACTTGAGTGCCTCAAGTGCGACACCTCGCAGGGAGTTACACACGTCCGGTGCCTAACGATGACTCCTGCTTCCCCGATCCAGCAGCAGTTGTGGAAGTAGAGCTCCCGGATCCGAATCTCGCAGCGCGACGGCGCTCCGCGGTGAAGATGGCTCTCTTTCGCGCAGTCCAGACTTGGGACCACGGTCACAAGAGAAAGAGAGGGGGAGAGAGAAAATATCAATTAGAGGTCCTCCCAAAAGTGAGAAGACCTTTATTGATTATTGGTGACGAGGGTTTAACTCATCAATGCCCATTGTTATGGACTTGGGTTTTGGAGAAGGAGGGAGCGCTAGAGACATCTATCGTCTAGCAAACAAGCACATAGGGGAGTCGAAGATTTACCCAGGTTCAGGCCTCATAGAGGTCCCTACTCCTGCTTATCTGCTCGTGGAATTATCAAAGGAATCGAGGATTACAATGGTGCATAGATGCAATCTGGCGAGGGTTGTGGAAACTAGGGTTGCATGTGTCCTCCTCGCTGCCCCCTCCTAGACTTTATATAGATAGTCTAGATCTCGGGTAGCAGGTCGAGTCGGTTACAAGTTAGGGTTTTTCCCTTTGAACTTTCTACCTTTAGCTTCTTCTTATTCTTCAAGCAATCAAGAGTCCGTAGGTTACTCAAGTTCCTCATTTGGGCCTTGTCAACACCGTGGGCCTCTATGTATTCAGGCCATATATACCAAGATCGAGTACTTGTAGGGTATACCCATGTCAGTAGCCCCCGAGTGTCCAGTGGAATCGCAGATTCGACTGCAGACTTTATGAAGCCTTTCGAGTGTATGACTGAGTATATTTTTCGACTGCTTTGTTTGTGTCATAGGGATTGTCGATGCGCGTGCCTGATTTAACCAATGTATCAGTATCAGTTACCTACCTTAGGGTAAAACAATGCCATCTACTCGAACTCGAGTCCCCGGACTCGAATCCGGAAAAGTGCTTGTGTAATTCGACTCAAGCCACGGAGGTCTTACAGGAGTCAAATTCCAGTATATAGGTGCGAGCACTCGACGCGTCTGTCAAGGCATGTTCATCGTACCTATTGGCACGGATATATTTCTGGTAGTGTGCAGCAAATGCATTGCCAGGCCTTATTCGGGTCTTATCTTCATGTTGTAAGCGTGGCATCCGAATTTTGTCATCGCGGAGACGATTCGGGTGACCCAGGAGACGCAGTCTCTTTGTAGGGAAAAGTCATGAGGCGGAGTCGCCATAAGTTTCGAGTGTGGATGTTATCAACACATAGTAAGGTGTACAAATAATCATAGGGTGTGCGACCAGCGCTCCCTATGGGAGTAGCCCCCGAGTGCCTGGTTGAGTCGAAGACTCAGGCAGGGACTAAAGAACTTTTGCGACTGCTGTCATTTTTTGTTTGCT
Source organism: Avena sativa (assembly GCA_916181665.1). Classification (NCBI taxonomy): domain Eukaryota; kingdom Viridiplantae; phylum Streptophyta; class Magnoliopsida; order Poales; family Poaceae; genus Avena; species Avena sativa. The sequence continues at coordinate 420,814,203 of OV702290.1, forward strand.
TGTTTCAGTCGAATTTGCTTCCGGCGCTCCCTATGGGAGTTAACCATGTCCATAGTCGAACCGTGTTTCGAGTGATTGGGTTTGCTTTGATTGTCCATGTTCCTGCAAAAAGAAAAAGGAAAAATCGTAGGGTGCGCGACCAGCGCTCACTATGGGAGTAGCCCCCGAGTGCTTGGTGGAGTCGAAGACTCGAGCAAGGACTAAAGTAGTCGAAGTCTTCTGCTATGTAGTTTTTGATGATGTCATTGCTGACGATTCCATGACCTCAGTTGCCCGCGTGAGCGAGTTTGATGGGACGTGACGAGCGGTGGGTCCCATTTCCTGACTCTGATTTGACCGGGCGTGCTTAATCTTTATTTTAACTGTGCCTCCTCGATTTCCATGCGTAATGGGAGTAGTGGGGGACGGTTCGCGTTTCAGGTCCACCACGTGTCGAGCTCGACGAACGCCACGCGTCTGATAGGGTATTTCTGAGCCGTTGGATTGCATCTTCCAGGGGTTTAAGTAGCAATGTGGGGACGGTAAATTTCACATCTACTTCTTTTCTGCCTTTGCCTTCATCGCCATTGCCACTGCTCCTGTGCTTCCTTATGGTCCTTTCTTTCGCGGCGCTAGAACAACTCCGCGTATTTCCTAGCTACTTCCTTCGGTCGCATCTCTGCCGCGGAATGGGGAATAAAAGGGAGGTGCTACGGCCGATTCCATTGCTACCGCGTCTGCGATGAAGAAGAAAGGCGGCTCCACTGCTGCGGGCACCAGCACTGCCGCCGGTGGCAAGAAGAAAGGCACAGGCACTCGCGTCACAAATGGCGCGTGGCGTCCATCTGTGATCAAGTCCTCAGAGCTTCATCTTCTTCACCAAGACGGAGTTTTGTCATTCGTCGTTGCTGACATGCGTGTCCCCGGCGGCGAGGTAATCCCCTCTCCTCCTGCCGGTTTTCGGGTGATGTTCCTAGCGTTCATCATTCGCGGCCTCTCGTTGCCCCTGCATCCTTTCTTCAGGGGCCTTCTTTGTTTTTACGGGCTCCAGCTCCATCAGCTGTCCCCCAATTCCATCCTCCATGTAGCTTGCTACATTACCCTTTGCGAGTACTGGCTCGGAATCGATCCGCACTTCGGCATCTTCAAGCGCCTCTTCAAATTGAAGCGCCAATCGGCGTCTGGCTCCGTAGTCTATGATGTAGGCGGCTGCGGTATCCACGTCGATCCATCCGCCACATACTTTGACATCAAGCTGATGATGTCTGTCCAAGGGTGGAGCGACAAGTGGTTCTACGTCCGCGACCAGAAGGCCGACGGAGACCACTACGGACTCGCGCCCTTTGATCCTGCGACGCCGTGCAAGAGGAAGCGCTCCTAGAAGAATGTGATTATGCTCGGCGAGTCCGCGGAGACAGATCTGCTGTACGAGCGCGTCTGCAACCTTGAGAGTCGCATGGGCAAAGAGGAGGGAGGCTGCACCCTCATTCGCACATGGCTGCGCCGTCGCGTCCAGCCCCTGCAGGTCAGAGTCCACCCCATGTTCTAGTGGGCTGGCGCGGACGATGTCACTCGCGTGTCTGCCGATGGCATGTCCGCGAGTGAGGTAGATAGAAGGGTTCGACTGGTCACCAAGTACACCATCAAGGATGTGCTCCCCAGTGAGCCAGTCGTTCCTCCGTTCGATGCTTCTAACCCTCCTCCTGAGGTACGGTTGCGCTACGTAGTAGCCTTGTTTGTCGGTTGCTTCTTTGCCGTTGTTTGACTTTGTGTTAAATTTGTTTTTTGTGTGCAGGATTGGGCGGTATCGACCTGTATGCCCCCTCTTCCTGAGGGGGTTATTCCTCATGAAGCTTTGGAAGAGGACGAGTTGGAGTCGATCGTCCCATCTGATGTGGAGGAGGAAGCCCCCGAGTCGAGTAGTCTGGATAATCGCAAGCGTTCGCGCAGCAAAGATTCGGATGCGTTGTCTCCTTCGACTCCAGAAGGTACAGGCATTGGTGTGGAGTCGCCAATCCCTGTCGTTCCTGTGAGTTCTATGGCACCCTCCTCTCGCAAGAAGATGCGGCTGCCAAAGAAATCATCATCAAAGTTGGGGAATCAAACCTTTGACTTTGATAAATTTGATTGGTAAGTATTCGAGTCTTCATTTGTGGTTCTTCTTTTGGAGTTGCCTTTTCTTGATGCTGGTTTGGTCTTGCAGTCAGCAGGCGTCGTCATCTTCTGGTGATGTGCAATTTTTGAAAGAATCTGGAGTCGCGACCTCCAGGGCCAAGAAAGAAGTTGAGTGTGCTCCTTCTCCTCCATTGGCGGCCCACTCCGGGCATAACTCATCAAGCTCTCCACATGATGGGGAGCATCGGATGACTGCTCATCAATCGACTTTGGAGTCATTGGAGGATCATGTAAGTGTAGTATCTCTATTTTCTGATGTTGCAGTCGATTTTTATCTATGTCATCTGCTGATCTGTTGTTTTTTCTTTTTCGATAGCTCCTTGTCAAGGAAGCTGCTCACCTGGCGGAGCAGGTGCTTGCGATGGGTCGCCAGCATGCAATGCTGGATACGCGCTATCGCATGGTGGAAAGTAAGTTCTTGTTACTACTTCTTCTTCTACATCGTTGTTATGTAGTCGACTGATAGTCTATCTTTTTGTTTTGTTTTGCAGCTGAACATAAGGCCCTTCTTCGTGACACCGCCACCATGGAAAAGACGCTCGCCGCGGCTGTGAAGAGTCGCGATGAGGCAATCGCGGCGCGTGACGAGACGCAAAAGCGCGAAGAGGGTCTGCGTGCCTCCGTCGCAGCTAGGGAGAAGATGTTTGAAGAATAACTTTCTTTGATTGCCAAGGCTCTCTCAGGTATTTTGTTGGTCTACATTGTGACTAACTGCCTATTTTTCGATTTCCTTTGATGCTGCTATTCGCTACTGACATCGTGCCAATACTTGATTCTTGTGTAGATGCCAGTGGTCTAAGCTTTGATGCAGAGGCGCTTCGTCATGATGACGCATTGGCGGGTGCTGTCTTGGCAGTCGAAGACCGCAGCGTTGCTATGCAGGGTACGCTCGCCAAGGCTAAAGGCGTGCTCAGCCGTCTTCGGGAGGAGATGACACCCAAGGCTGAGTTGATTGAAAATCTTGATGAGCTGGTGGAGTCACTTGCCGGAGGCGTTCCTGCGGGCTTCAAGAACTCGCTCCGTTCCGCTGGTGCATCAATGTCACTTGCGATGGTGCAAGCCCATGGAGTCGAAGTTGATCCTGCAGCAGTCTCAAGGGCGATACCCGTCAGCACAGACGGCCAGCAGGTAGTCTTTGCTCCTTTTGCGACTGCTTGTGGCAAATATGGGCCACAGCTGATCTTGAATGCACTCGAATCTTTTGTCTGCGCATCGATTTGGTCTTCTTATTGCTTCTTGATTGGCTAGTGATAGGGCACATCAAGTGGTCCTTTGAGGGAACATCAGTATTCGCCACCCCTTGATGACACTTTAGCACCACCACACTCAAGGGTGGATGAGCTGTCTCTGCTCTCGCGACTCCGTGATCGCGTGAAGCAGTTGGAGCGTGAATTGCCTGTACTCTGCGGTAATGCAGATGTATGGAAATCGAAGGCGGAGAAGGCCACCGCCCGAGAACAATATCTGTTGGGGGAGGCAGCTGGGCGACCAATTTAAATGTTAGCTTTCATACTCTTATCTTTTCCTTGTAGTCACTCGCAATGTTGCGTTGTCCTCATACTTCTGTTGTTGCTTTTGTATAGTTGTCAGCGCGCGCCATTTGCAGGATGAGAGGGATCGAATTGCCATTCGCATGAATGACCTGACCCAGGCGTAACTTCAGGCGAGTGGGTACTTCTGGGTAGATCACGATCATGCCATCGCGTTGGCGACCTTTCAGGATCGTGCATCGCGAGTGCTTCATTGTTTGAAGAAGTCGTAGTCATGTTTGAAGAATATTTATCGGACGATGTTCCCGTTGGATGTCGTTCCATTGTGCCTGCTGGCCCTTCTTGCTAAGTTCCACGATCTGAGTGCGGTCCGCGAGTGTGTAAGACAGCAGTTGGTGGCTAGTGCCAAGGTCGCTCTGTCGCTGGTGCGACTGCATAGGCCTGATGTAGACGTTGTGGCAATTGCGGTTGGACCACCTGCGCCACCAGCGGGTTCTGCTTGGAATACGGTGCCGCACTATCAGGCGGTGGAACGTCCAGCAGAGGAGATCGTCGACTTCTTCGAGGAGCAAATCAACATTCTCTTGTTGCAATAGTAGTTTAGTTTGTATCCTGCACATAATTATACCAATGTTGTAAAGTTCGTATGTATGCTGTGTATAATTGATTGCCGATGATGTATAAAAGATCTTGTTAGCATGTATGTTTTGTGAGTGCGTTGCACTATGCGACTCCTTTTCGTTAGCCTGGCCATGAATTTATCTCAGTCCCTTGTCAACCTGTCAGGTGCGTTGCAACTAGGTTGATGTTTGTCAAGGGTTTCGATTGGTGTGCCAGCTACTCAGGATATCGCGTTTTAGTTCGTAGAACAGATGTGATAGGGTGGCGCAGCCCTCGAGTGGATAAGTTGCAAAAAATAAAGGAAAACACAGAGTTTTGGGGCACTTAGCTTTATTTATTCGCGGGATAGTACGAAGTACAATGTGTGGCTAGGTAGCCTTGGCTGAGTAGCCTTATTTGCAATGTAAAAGTAAAAAACGACTAAGGGTAGAAGCATCACAGCTGCGCGGCGTTCCAGGGGTTGGAGTAAGCAACTCCTGTCTCTAAATCTTGAAGGCGATAGGCGCCACCTGGGATTACTTCTGTAATCACGTATGGTCCCTCCCAGGGGGACTCGAGCTTGAGATGCCCTTGCTACTTCAGTCGCAGGACCAGATCGCCTTCGACGAAGGATCTGGGGCGTAGCCTCCTACTGTGGTAGTTGCGCAGGTTCTGCTGGTAGATCGTTGATCTTTCCACGGCGATTTCCCTTGCCTCGTCTAGGAGGTCGACAGAGTCTTCGAGTGCAAGGGTTGACTCTTTCTTGCTGTAAGCAACCACACGTGGTGCTTTGTATCGTACTTCGACGGGTAGCACCGCTTCAGCCCCGTGCACCATGAAGAAGGGGGTGTAACCTGTAGCACTGTTTGGAGTTGTGCGTAGGCTCTAGAGTACTGATTGTAGTTTGTCTGGCCAGCAACCCGCGGCCTGTTCGAGTGGCCGGAGGAGTCGCTTCTTGATGCCACCGCAGACGAGCCCGTCCGCTTTTTCGACCTGACCATTGGTCTGTGGATGTGCTACCGAGGCATAGCTGATGTTGATTCCCAGATTCTCGCAAAATTCTTGGAATTCTTTGGATGTGAAGTTCATCCCATTGTCGGTGATGATGCTGTGCGGCACTCCGAAGCGGTAGACGATGGACTCGAAGAACTTGACTGCGTTGTGCCCTGATTGATTGGTCACTGGCATGGCCTCTATCCACTTGGTGAATTTTTCGACTGCGACCAGGAGGTAGACATAGCCTCCTGGTGAGGACTTGGGGAGTTTGCCGACCATGTCAAGTCCCCATTGCGCGAAGGGCCAGGCCAATGGAATTGGCCAGAGCACTACGCCAGGTGCGTGCAGTTGTCCGTGAATCGCTAGCACGCGTTGCATTTCTGGACGATGTCCTTGGCATCATGCATGGCCGTAGGCCAGTAGAATCCAGCTCGTAGAGCTTTGGCGACGAGGGCGCGACTGCCGGCGTGGTGCCCGCAGGTCCCTTCATGGATGTCGAGGAGAATAGCTCTTCCATCGGCTGTGGAGACACATCGTTGGAGTACTCCTATGATGTTGCGCTTGTATAGTTTGCCGTTGATAACAGCGAATGTCTTGGATCACCACGCGATGTGCCGTGCATCAGTCGGATCGTCCGGTAGCCTTTTGCTGAGAAGGTACGTGATGTACGGTTGGGTCCAGGACTGCTCGATCATCATGATGCTCATTGGTCCTTCGAGTCCTGTGTCCAGCTCCAAATCGTCAAGTGCCATTGGCTCATTGGGCGGCGTAGCCCCCGAGTCCGTTGCTGCGCTTGTTTTCTTCTCTGCGGCCCTTGGCTTGATGGAGCGTTCGCAGATGCGCTCGAGAAATACCCCAGGTGGTATGGGGGCGTAGGTAGAGCCTATGTTGGCGAGTGCATCCTCCTCTTCATTGCTTTCGCGACCTATGTGCCGCAGCTCGCAGCCATCGAATTCCCCTTCGAGTGTGTCGTAGAGGTCGCGGTAGGCGATCATGTTGTCGTTCAGTGTGTCGCACTCGTGCATTGTCTGGTTGACGACCAGCTTGGAGTCGCCATATTATGAGCCTTTTGGCGCCGCAGGATTTTGCCATCCTCATCCCGTGTAGCAGGGCCTCATATTCAGCTTCGTTGTTGGAGGCGATGAACTGCATTCGCAGGATATATTTCAGCTTCTCCCCATGGGGCGATGTCAGTATGACACCTGCACCAGCTCCGTCCTTCCGCTTGGATCCGTCGAAGTGCATTGTCCAGAGGTAGGACATACCTGTTTTTTGGGGAGCTGGTTCTCCATCCAGTGCACGAGGAAGTCAGGGAGAACTTGCGACTTGATTGCGTCGCGTTTTTCATATGTGATGTCTCATGGAGACAGTTTGATTCCCCAAAGTGCGACTCGTCCGGTGGCGTCAGGATTGTTGAGGATGTGCCCAAGTGGGGCATCATTGATTACCACGATTGGGTGTTCCTGGAAGTAGTGGCGCAGTCGCCGAGACATCATGAAGACGTCGTACGCCAGTTTCTGGTAGTGCGGGTACCGCTGCTTTGTTGGCGTGAGTACCTCGCTGAGGTAGTAGACTGGTCGCTATACCCCGTGGACCTTGTTTTCTTTGGCTCGTTCGACTACGAGCACTGTGCTGACCACCTGGTTGGTGGCGGAGATGTATAGCAACAATGGTTCCCTTTCTCGTGGGGTCACCAGTACTGGCGCGGTGGATACCAGGCGCTTGAGGTCTTCGAATGCTTCCTGCGCCTCATTGGTGCACTCGAACTTGTCATCTTTGTGGAGGAGTTGGTATAAGGGCAGTGCCTTTTCACCCATCCGACTGATAAATCAAATGAGAGCCGCGATTCGCCCAGCAAGTTGCTGGACGCCCCTTATGTTTTTCAGCTTCTCCATGGCCAGTATGGCTTTTATTTTCTTTGGGTCCGCCTCGGGCCCTCTCGCGGAGATGAGATACCCGAGTAGTTGCCCAGATGGTACGCCGAAGGCACACTTGTCCGGATTGAGATTGATCCGGTAGAGATCGAGGTTGGCGAAGGTTTCGCGCAAATCATCGATTAATGAGGCTTCTTCTTTGGTCTTGATTACTATGTCGTCGACATAGACTTGAATGTTGCGACCGATTTGGTTCTTGAGGCAAGCCTGCATGCACCGCTGGTAGGTGGCTCCTGCGTTCTTTAGCCCGAAGGGCATTGTATTGTAGCATAACACACCAAAAGGCGTTGTAAACGCTGTTTTTTCTTGATCTTCCTCCTTCATTCAAATCTGGTTATAGCCTGAGTAGGCGTCGAGGAAGCAGAGGCGCTTGCACCCCGCGGTGGAGTCGATGATCTGGTCGATTCACGGAAGCGGGAAGTGGTCCTTTGGACAATGCTTATTCAAAGAAGTGAAGTCCACGCACATCCGCAGGATGTCCGTGTCTTTTTTTGGCACTAGAACCGTTTTGGTGAGCCAAGTGCTTTCCTTGATCTCGCGTATGAATTTGGCGTCGAGGAGTCTGTTGATCTCCATTCCGACTGTCTTTGCTCTTGGCTCAGATAATCGCCGGATTGTTTGCTTGACTGGCCTTGCGTCTGGGTTGACGTTGAGTGCGTGCTCAGCGAATTCCCTAGGAACTCCTAGCATGTCCGATGGACACCAGGCAAAAATTTCCCAGTTCTCACGGAGGAATTCAACGAGCGCGAGTTCCTATGCAGGACTCAAGTTGTTGGCGATGAAGGCCGTCTTGGCAGGATTCGATGGGTGGACCTGAACTTTCTTTGTGTGCACCGATGAGTCGAAAGATAGATCGGGCAAACTTGGTCGGCTCAGGGGAGGCAGATTGTTGTCTGTCGACTCCTTTAGTCTCGCCAGTTCTTCCTGCATGCCAAAGGACTGGGTGTTGGGCCAAGCAGAGAAAAACAAAACTTTTTCCTATGCGGTGATCCCAAGATCCAGCTCAGGTAGAAGGCCACGAGGATTACCACTAGACGCGTAGTTGCGGAATTGATGAAGCACGCCGCTTGATGCAGTGCAGTCCTCGCGATCCGTTCCGGTTCCACGATCCACGATCCGTTCTTTCTTCACGATCGTCAAAGTGTTGAACGTACAACACCTCCGCCGGTATCCACACGTACGAGGAGTAGCGCCGGCGATGGACTGCTAGGTCCGGTACGGCAGCGACAAGACTAGACTAGAGCTAGGGTTTGCAACACATGGAGTGACCTAACCTTGTGCTCTAAGCACCTGTGCCCCAGCTTATACGAGGAGTGAAAGTGGGCTCCACTCACTTGTGGCCCATTCACTAAAAGGCCTATATTTGCCACTGCAATGACCAAGGACAATTAGTATGAACAACATGAATATATAGTTCCACAATCAAATCACATATTCGATGATACATATTAGTAGTTCATACATGGACCATAACCTTATGAATACATTGGGAATAACATCATACATGATTGCCTCTAGGGCATACTCCCAACAGTCTCCCACTTGCACTAGAGTCAATCATCCGACATCACATGTCTAGGCATCTAATGCCCATAGCTCTCAGGTGCGCCTCATGCTTTGGCTGTGGAAGTGGCTTTGTCAACAGGTCCGCAATGTTTGCATCCGTGTGTACCTTGCATAACTTGATATCACCTTGATCCATGAAGTGGCGAATAAGGTGGTACCACATGAGTATATGTTTGTTCTTCTGGTGTTGTCTAGGTTCCTTGGCTTGTGCAATAGCACCATTGTTGTCACAATACACGTCTAACGGATTGGACGAGCCCTGAACCACACCAAGATCTATGAGGAAATTCCTCATCCAAACGGCTTCTTTTGCCGTCTCCGAGGCAGCAATATACTCAGCCTCTCTTGCTTGGAACTCTTCCAGCTCATAGCCCCTCCGTTTATTACAAACACATATCCGGATTGTGAACGAGAATCATCCGAGTCAGTGAGATAACTCGCATCCGTATAACCCTTTACACTGAGTTCATCCTCACCTCCATAAACCAGGAACATATCCTTAGTCCTTCTCAAGTACTTTAGGATATTTTTAGCCGCTGCCCAGTGGATTTCTCTAGGGTCAGCCTGGTACCTTCTCACAACACTTAGAGCATGGGAAACATCTGACCTAGTACAAATCATAGCGTACATGATGGATCCGACTACAGAAGCATACGGAATCGCACTCATCCGACTTCGCTCATCAGTTGTCGAAGGACACTGAGTCTTGCTAAGTTTTACGCCATGGGATATCGGTAAGAACCCCTTCTTAGAGGATTCCATGTTGAACTTCTTCAACACTTTGTCCAAATATGTACTCTGACTCAATCCAATGAGCCGCCTTGATCTATATCTATAGATTCGGATTCCTAGTATGTAAGTCGGCTCATCCAAGTCTTTCATTGAAAAACTCTTTTCCAATGCTTCCTTGGTCTCTTGAAACATCTGGACATCATTTCCAATCAGTAATATGTCATCCACATATAAGATCAGAAAGTTTACTTTGCTCCCACTAAACTTCTTGTATAAACAAGAATCATTATCACTCTTGATGAAGCCAAACGATTTGACTACCTCATCAAAGCGAATGTTCCAACTTCGAGATGCTTGCTTCAACCCATAAATGGATTTCTGAAGCTTGCATACCTTGTCAGCATAAGCCGGATCGACAAACCCTAGGGCTGTATCATATACACGTCCTCGGTTAAATTTCCATTAAGGAAAGCCGTTTTGACATCCATATGCCATATCTCATAATCGAAATAGGCTGCTATAGCTAACATGATCCGAACTGACTTAAGCATCGCTACAGGAGAGAAAGTCTCATCGTAGTCAACTCCTTGAACTTGTCGAAACCCTTTCACGATAATCTGTGGCTTATAGATAGACACGTTTCCATCCATATCAGTTTTCTCCTTAAAGACCCATTTGCACTCGACGGGTCTTGCACTGTCTGGCAGATCAACCAAGTTCCAAACTTGATTTTCATCCATGGACTTTAACTCGGATCTCATGGCTCCAAGCCATGACTCGGAATCAGAACCCACCATCGCTTCCGAATAAGTTGACGGCTCATCACTGTCCAACAGCATCACATCACGAACACTTCGCAATCTGGCCGATCTTCACAGTGTCGGTGCAATTTCCGGCTGAGGTACCACGTCCGGCTCAACCTCTAAGGCTTTTGCCGACTCACTGCTAGCCGGTATTTCTTGAATTTCTTCGAGATGCACCGTACTCCCACTGACTCCCCGGCTGAGAAACTCTTTCTCAAGGAAGACACCGTTTCGAGCGACAAACACTTTGCCCTCTTCTCGGTTGTAAAAGTAATAACCCAAGGTTTCCCTCGGATACCCCACGAAAATACACTTTTCCGACTTAGCTGTAAGCTTGTCCGACTGAAGTCGCTTGACAAAAGCTTCACAACCCCAAATCTTGAGAAAAGACAAACTCGGCTTCTTGCCAGTCCACATCTCATGCGGTGTCTTCTCTACCGACTTTGATGGTACTCTGTTTAGTGTGAACGCTGTAGTTTCTAGACAATAACCCCAAAATGATAAAGGCAGATCTGTCCGACTCATCATTGATCGTACCATGTCCAACAAGGTCCGATTCCTTGTTTCCGATACACCGTTTCTCTACGCCGTTCCTGGAGGAGTGAGCTGGGGAACTATTCCACAACTCTTCAGATGGTCATCAAACTCATGGCTCATGTACTCGCCTCCTCGGTCCGACCGAAGAAACTTTATTTTCTTTCCAAGTTGATTTTGTACCTCATTCTGGAATTCCTTGAACTTTTCGAAGACTTCCGACTTATGTTTCATCAAGTAGATATATCCATATCTACTCAAATCATCAGTGAAGGTAATGAAGTACTCATAACCACCTCTGGCTGTCGTGCTCATTGGGCCACATACATCACTATGTACTAGTCCCAATAAGTCGGACGCCCTTTCACAACTCTTTGCAAAAGGTGTCTTGGTCATTTTGCCAAGAAGGCAGGATTCACATGTCTCGAACGACTCCAAGTCGAACGAAGTTAGGAGTCCATCATCATGGAGCTTCTTCATGCGTTTCCAACTTATATGACCAAGCCGACAATGCCAAGAGTAAGTCATATTCAGATCATTTGGTTTTAACCTTTTCACATTTATGTTAAAGACAGATTCACCCTCAAGATTCAAAATAAATAATCCGTCCTGGACGGGTGCAAAACTGTGAAACATATCATTCAAATATAAAGAACAACCATTATTCTTAATATTTGACTCATAGCCCTGTCTCATCAAACACGAGGCAGAAATAATGTTTCGACGAAGCACTGGAACATAATAACAATTATTCAGCTCCATTAAGAATCCGGAAGGTAAATGAAGTTGCATCGTGCCGACTTCCAACGCAGCAACCCTTGCTTTGTTTCCGACTTGAATGTCAACCTCACCTCTTGCCATGCTCCTAGTTCTTACCAGTCCCTGCAATGAGTTGCATATGTGAATGACTGATCCGGTATCATATACCCAAGAACTACCAGGTGCATCAGCAAGATAAATGTCTATAACATTGCAAACAAGCGTACCTGAGCCGGAAGTCACACCTTCGCTCTTGGCTTTGCCAGCCAGATACTTGCTGCAATTCCTCTTCCAGTGGCCATCCGACTTGCAGTAGAAGCAAGTGGATCCGGCTGCAGGAGATGGCTTAGTCCCTGAGGAAGCGCTTTGGACTGGGTCCTCAGCCTTCTCTCCTCACTTTGCCTTCTTCTTCTTAGTCCAAGAACTCTTCTTGAACTTAGCCTTGTTTTGTACCATCAACACTTGACTGGCACCTTTCTTGAGATCCGCCTCAGCCTGCTTGAGCATCCCATGTAATTCAGTGAGCTTCTTATCCATACCATGCATGTGGTAGTTCGATATGAACTGGCCATACGCACTAGGAAGAGAGTTCAGAATTATGTCTGTAGCGAACTCTTCGCTAATGGGGTAGCCAAGTCTTTCCAGAGACTGCACGTAACCAACCATCTTGATCACATGAGGACTCAGTGGATCGCCATCCTTAAGCTTGCAGCTCAACAAAGCCTGAGAGACTTGACACCTCTCAGTCTTCGCCTGAGCCTGGAACATACTTTTGAGGCTTTCGATCATATCGTAGGCCTCAACATTCTCGAACTGCTGCTGCAAGTCCGGTTCCATGTGAGCAAGCATAAGACAGCTAATCTCCGTGGATTCATCACAAATCTGACGGTAGGCATTGGTGGCTGCGACAATCGCATTCTCATCCGGCTCAGCTGGAAGTGGGTTGTCTAGGACACGATCCCTCTTTTCTTGTTTGAGAACAATTCTCAGATTACGATACCAGTTGGTGAAGTTAGTTCCATTCAGCTTATCTTTCTCTAAGATGGTTCTCAAAGCAAAACCGGAAATCTGAGGAAGACTGCTAGGTGCCATGGATCTACAACAGAAAATATGCAAAATACTTAAGACATGTATCCATAAAAGAGCAAGCATATTAAACCTTTTAATATTTATGCTCCCACTAGAACCAACACCCCTCCGATGGTTACTTAGTGATTCAGGACCCTAAATAAGCAAGTTGACTAGTGAGCTTTAGCATCACCGCTAGCCGTCAAGTGATCTAGGTAGACAACTCCTTGTCAATCGTATCTCATACGACTCCTGTTGGATGGGTGGCATCGCATGCCCCGGCTCCCATCCGACTTTTCCCCAAGTCCCACAACCGTTGTCATAGACCTGTCTAGATTACCAAGTGCTTCCGTTGTAATAGTCCGACTCGAACCCACCTAGTCGGAAAGAATTGATAGCACATCAATTTTATGAGCCTACTACCAAAAATGTCCGACTTGTGATGGTGCAGCACTGGCGGGGAAACCGACTAGACCTTCTTTGAGGGATTACTTTCTACCAACTATCTAATAGAGGTAAAACAGAGACATAACAATAACACAAAATAAGGCAATTATAATGTGAAATGGTATGGCTCTCTTCATGGCGATCTCCATCTCCATAAAGCCTGTAATCCGACTCGTGTCAACTCTTGTCACGTGTCATCTTACACCATGTAGCCGACTTGTACATCGACTTGCATGCCATCCGGATTCTCCAAACATCTACACTAGCTAGTAATGCAAAATACACAGAGAATCCGACACGCAGGCCGTTAAACAATAAGATGACAGCACCTAGGCTCCAGCCGGCTGACAAAAACCGTGATACGCAGATCACGTATGGATTACACACATCACATGCACATAAGCCATACCATTCACAACATCATCCTGCAAAAACAAGTTATGCAGATACGATATCTATCGGTGTTGCGAAACTCGCAACGACAACTAAGGTGCTACGACAGGGCGAACCCGGCGGTCCCGCTAGCCGGATAGCGGGTGGGGATCGATTTCGAAAAGCGCAGATCTCATCTGCATTCCGGACATGGATTTCGTCATCGGATAAAAGAATTTTACCCAAATCCGATCCGGACTCTGATTCAACCAAACTCTTTGATCTTTGATCACAGCATCCGGGTTTACGTGTCACAGTCTATCCCGATGGCGGAAGCCGACCGGTAGGGGTATGTCATTCCACGACCTTAGCAGTTAGATCACGGAAGCCAGATCATCCATTCCCCGAGTACAGTTGATTCAATCAATTTTGTACAAAACCAATCTATCTCATAGATCGACCACCAAAACTGCAATTAGATCCAATCTAACGCCAACCGCATATCACATATGCACGATCTCGAGCCTAAAACCAGAAGCTAATGCTCTGATACCACTGTTGGGCCACGCAGAGAAAAACAAAACTTTTTCCTACGCGGTGATCCCAAGATCCAGCTCAGGTAGAAGGCCACGAGGATTACCACTAGACGCGTAGTTGCGGAATTGATGAAGCATGTCGCTTGATGCAGTGCAGTCCTCGCGATCCGTTCCGGTTCCACGATCCACGATCCGTTCTTTCTTCACGATCGTCGAAGTGCTGAACGTACAGCACCTCCGCCGGTATCCACACGTATGAGGAGGAGCGCCGGTGATGGACTGCTAGGTCCGGTACGGCGGCGGCAGGACTAGACTGGAGCTAGGGTTTCCAACACATGGGGTGACCTAACCTTGTGCTCTAAGCACCTGTGCCCCAGCTTATACAGGGAGTGAAAGTGGGCTCCACTCACTTGTGGCCCATTCACTAAAAGGCCTATATTTGCCACTGCAAATCTCACTTGCTGACTAAGTCCATGTCACTATTTGGGTCCAACCCAAATAGGTTTCCTGTTTTGGGTCTAATCCAAACTGCTCCCGCTCTTAAGTGTGTGACCCGACAGGCTCATGGTAACCCGGACATGATTCCGAGTCTCACTCGTAATCGATCAGTCGGTAGCGGCTCCTAGCAGAACATGCAAACTCCCAAGTACCAATAAGTCATGGCGACATACCGTCCAATGCGACTTTCGTCTGAGTCCCTTTTGCCTCATGATATACCTTGTCGGACTATAGGCGAATGATCGTCATCCCTTAAATAGTCCGACTCTCTTTCTCGATCCGAGATAAGTGATTCATCCGACTAACTCTTAGTTGGCTACCTCGGTTAACACTTATCCGAGACGTGCATGGCCATGCTTTCCGAATCATATCTTTCGAGAGGGCCCAGAGAATATCTCTCCGGATGGAGGGGCAAAATCCCGTCTTGATTATTCACATCACGTAGCTTGATTCTCAGTCGACCCGAACTCCGCCTTTATAACTGCCCAGTGACGGAACAACGTTTGACAGAACCTAAGTCGGTGATCCTCAACTTGGATTGTGCAATAACCTCAGGTCTAAGGATTACATTGATTGAGACATGCAAATGACGACTTGTTCGTTGCATCTCAATATGGGTCAGTCCGACTCACTAAACTCTTTAGCTGAATCCGTGTAAGTCGGAATAGCATCCCCATGCCCATGACAAGTGGAACCTAGTCATCTGCCGACTTTCACATTGGTCTAAGTTGTGTGTCCAGCACAACCTCAATGACCAAGGACAATTAGTATGAACAACATGAATATATAGTTCCACAATCAAATCACATATTCGATGATACATATTAGTAGTTCATACATGGACCATAACCTGATGAATACATTGGGAATAACATCATACATGATTGCCTCTAGGGCATATTCCCAACATTGGGAGATTCTGTTGAATTCCCTTTCGCAACTATCGGATCTCTCAAAGCTCCCGTTGATTGTGATGACGCCATTAGGGCCTGGCATCTTCATCTGCAGATAGGCGTAGTGTGGCACTGCCATGAACCTAGCGAACGCGACACGTCCGAGGATGTAGTGGTATTGTGAGGGCCAGTCGACGACCTCAGAGTCGATACGCTCGCGCCGAAAGTTTTTCAGCGTGCCGAAGATGACGTCGAGGTTGATTTCGCCAAGGGTATACACGCCCTTGCCTAGGACGATGTCGTGGAATGTTGTGTCTAAGGCCTCTAAGAAAGTCAGAGGGATCCTCATTGCTCGCAAGGTATTCACGAATATAAGGTTGATGCCGCTTCCACCGTCCATGAAGACGCGGCTCATGTCGAAACCTCCCATTTGTGCCTCGGGTACGAGGGGACAATGGACCGGACGAGGTACTTGGGGCGGATGGTCGCGCTTGTTGAAGGTGATACAGGACTCGCTTCCGCTGAGGTACTCAGTGGTAGATGGTGGCGAGTTTGTGGCCAAGTTGACTTGGCGAGTGATGGCCTTCTGCACCCTATTCGAGGGGCGTCCCTTTTGGATCATCATGGTACCCATGGCCCGTGGGTATGGTTCGCCTCCCTGGTGCTGGTCTGGCGCAGCTGCATTTGGGGGTAGTCCAGGTGGTGGTGGCAGAGCGCCATGTGCCACGGCGCCTGGAGCGGCTCCATAGCCCCTTTCGACTGCGTTGCGATTCATCCAAACCAGTCCCTCATGTAGCTTGAGGAACTCGCGGCAGTCCTTGAGGAGGTGGCTGGACTTCTTCTTTCCATCATGCTTGTCTATGTAGAAGTGCACAGTGCATGGCCTAGACAGCTTGTCTTCAATGGATGTTGCGGGTGCCTCATCGCGATTGCGGCGCTGCCACACTTGCGTGGTCTTTCCGGAGTCGCGGTATCCACCGCTGTGGTAGCCACTGTTGCGGTTGTCGTCGCGTCTGTCGGCGTAGCTGGCTACTACCATGTTGACGTCGTCGCGATCATCGTAGATGCACATGCGGCATTTGCTTCGGCGGTCGCGTCTGTGTTCGAGTTCTGCCTCGTCGTCAGAGTGAACACGATTCTTCACCGAATCCTCTCCATCTGCCCAGCGATTCGCAATCTCCATCAGGTGGTCGATGGTTTTGGGCTTCGAGCGGCCCAGCTCCTCCCTGAGCTCTTTGCCGTGTACGCCGCCGTTGAATGCGTCAATCGCGCGATCCTCCGAGATGTTCTCTGTGGAGTTCTTGATGATGGACCACCTCTAGATGTAGGAGCGTAGTGATTAGCCCAATCCTTGCTGGCAGCATCTCAGCTCTTAGATTGATGCGGGCCATTTGTACGTGCCCTTGAAGTTGCGCATGAAGCTGTATACCAGCTCTTCCCAACTGTGAATGGATCCGCGTGGGAGGTTGTTGAGCCAGGCTCGGGCGGCGCCCTACAGCTGTAGATGTAAGCATTGCATGGTTATACTTCGACTTCCGCCATGAAGCCTGACAGATGAGATGTGGTCCTCCAACCAGATCTTCGGGTCCTGTAGGCCATCAAATTTCAGGTTCTCTGAGGGGAGTTTAAACCCCTTCGGCATTCGCTTTTGCCTGATGGCCCTGCTGAAGCATCTGGCGCCACAGAGCTCCACATCTTCGTCTTCTGAGTCAGTCGACTGAGCACGTCGCGCCCTTGATTTTTCGATTTTGCGCTACGTGAGGTCATCGCGCGCATCATAGTCGTGGTCGTGTCGCCGTGAGCAGCGGCGTCAGGACAGGTCATGACTGTCGTCACTGGATGAGGGCGAGGAGTAGCGCTTTGCCTTTTTTCGGCTCCGGTGTTGGCTCCTTGTTGAGGGTGGACTCGATTATTCCCAAGCCCGCGATCGTGGACCGGTGCATGGCAGCTCGGGGATCTCCAGCCGGCGGCTGATTGTTGAGGAGGTACATGGTGGCTGCTGTCACCGCAGCCTGCGGCGTTTTGGGGATCACATTGCCCTGTGTATCGACTGTCATAGAGCTGAAGTCGAGGACCTTTGTAGCTTCTATGCGTTCTTGCTCAGTGAGATGAGCCATCCGGTATCGCCTCTTGTTTGCGATGTACTCGTTGCCCTTTGAGGAGGATCCTCCGTGGGAGGAGAGCTCGGCTCGTCAGAGGCTTGATTCATCAGCCGCCTTTTTTCGAGCCTCGAGTTGCGTGATTGTTTGTAGCTGGAGCTTGTATTCCTCCTTCAAGAGCTAGTGGTAGCCCATCAGCAGTTCTTGTGGGGAATCGAAAGGTAGAGGATGGCCTCGTAGGGCTTCGTGGCAACGGGCCCACTCAAGATCGTTGAGCCTGATTATGATGCGTTCGCCAGTTTGCTCGTTTATCATGATTGGAGGTTCGACTGCTCCTCCATTGTTCACTGGGCACCGTTGGAGGGGCCGCCGTTTGGTGGTGGTCCTCCATTGGGAATGCCACCGTTGGTTGGTCTGCCGTTTGGCGGGTCGGTTTCATGGCCACCGTTGCCTGTGTTGTCGCGATTGGCAGAGGTGTCGCCCGCATTGATGACGGCGCACATGAAGTGGTTGGGGAAGTTGCTGCTTCCGCAACTCTCAGATCCGGAGCCGTAGGCTCCATCTTCAGTTGCTAGATCGCTCAGATCGGAGTCGCGACTGCTGTTGCTGACCGTATTCTCGACTGTTGTCAGGTCGTTGAGCTCACTGAGGGTGCCGATCGGTGGAGGGAACCACGATGCTGGAGCAATCGATGGTACCGTTGGCTGGTCAGGCATACGAAGCGTTCCCACCTAACCAACTTCGAAGCGGAAGCTCCCGATCGCCAGACTGATTTTGTCGCCCACGGATTCGAAAGCCGGGCGAGTGGCCGGCGTGTGGACGGTGAAGTCGAACGCGCCGAAGAGCTCGGGAATCTCCGCTGTTGCGGAGTTGTAGATCGCGGTTGATGGGGCCGAAGAAGCCGCAACATCAGCACTCCCAATTCCCACAGACGGCACCAATTGACGAGGGTTTAACTCATCAATGCCCATTGTTATGGACTTGGGTTTTGGAGAAGGATGGAGCACTGGAGACATCTATCGGCTAGCAAACAAGCACACAGGGGACTCGAAGATTTACCCAGGTTCAGGCCTCATAGAGGTCCCTACTCCTGCTTGTCTGCTCGTGGAATTATCAAAGGAATCGAGGATTACAATGGTGCGCAGATGCAATCTGGCGAGGGTTGTGGAAACTAGGGTTGCGTGTGTCCTCCTCACCGCCCCCTCCAAGCCTTTATATAGATAGGCTAGGTCTCGGGTAGCAGGTCGAGTCGGTTACAAGTTAGGATTTTTCCCTTTGAACTTTCTATCTTTAGCTTCTTCTTGTTCTTCAAGCAGTCGAGAGTCCGTAGGTTACTCGAGTTCCTCATTTGGGCCTTGGTGACACCGTGGGCCTCTATGTATTCAGGCCGTATATACCAAGCTCGAGTACATGTAGGGTATACCCATGTCAATTCGTGTATTTTATTTGGCCAGATACCCCCACTATATATAAGGGAGGGGAGGTACTACCTCCCTCAAAGTCTCGGGGTGGGACTAAAGGAGAGGAGGGGGGAGGGGAGGCCGCCGGCCACCTATTGGGCCCCGCGCGGGGGGGCTAGGCCTAGCTGGCCACCCCCTTGGCCCCTTCTCCCTCTCTCCTTTCCCTAATGGGCCCTCTCCCCTCCAGGAATTGGCCCATTAAGCCTTTGACCATTTAAATTGATTTTTCTCTTTATTAAATAATTATGAATAAATGATTAAATCAATATTTAACATTCATTCACATATTATTCAACCTCCGTGGCTATGGAACACTTCCACCTCCACTCCGGACATCCTCTGGACTTACCGAAACCCTTCCGGTTTTCTCTCTACTATTCTTCGGTGATTCTTCTGATCCTATAAACACTCTCTAAGCATCATCAAGCCCTTAAGCATGATACCCGACGGTTCAGGAACACTCCAGACATGGTCGGGACACTCCCGCATGGTCGGGACACTCCAGACATGGTCGGGACACCCCTGTGCGTTCCATGGAGATCTTTCGTCGTTTGAACCGGGACAGTCGTGTCTTATTCCCTTTGTCTCTCGATACTTGTATTTCCTGAGATCTGATCAATGACATCACCATGTCGTGTTCAATATCATTACCGAATAATGCTACTTGACTCGTTCTGACAAGCGATATCCCCGTGATCAAATCACACGCTGCGCATTTATTGGATATAACTTCTCCAAGTGGGCCCTTTGAGTATCTTCCCGTCACATGGACGGACAAATCCCGCTCTTGACATATATTGCCTCTATGGTTTCCTCCGAGTACATGAACACACCTTTATAACCGATGTATTACCAAGTGGCGCTTGATGCTATCTAAGCACTCTTGGGAGACAGTGATTGATATAGCCTCACGGTCTAAGGAATAGTCTACGAGGATCCATTTCTAATCATTGTAACTTGAACTTCGTGACATGATCGGGTCACGATGTTTAGGTTGGGTATTGGTTCATCATCTCATTCTCATAATGAGATGACTCCATTTCCAACTGGCCTAAATGCCACATGATCAGGAAACATGATCATATGTTGACCAATGAACCAGTGACTAGAGTTTCACGGGGAACCCCTGGCTGTTTGTATATCACACGTGTATTGATGTTTCCACTCAATACAGTTATAGCATGATATAAACCTTAATCATAAACTATTTGAAATATGTTAATAGTCCTTACTACTATTTGTCTCTAGGCCATATTTCCAACATATATGTTGGGGATTAGCAGAACCATGTTGTCATGGGGAACGCTTTCAACATTTCACTTGTACTTTGTACCTAGTTGATATCATGCTCTTTTGTCTATGGATGTCATTGGTGTGAAATGAAAGGGGAGCTTGTAAGTTGATGGCTCAATACACAGCGCCCAGAAAAATGCTTGATGGTGGTGTTGATGTAGAGCTCGTTGGGAACCCCAAGAGGAAGGTATGATGAGCATAGCAGCAAGTTTCCCTTAGTTATGAAACCAATGTTTAATCGAACTAGAGCAAGGAAACACCCCAAAGGTGTTACTAGCTGAGCTTTGGCAGGGCGCACTACCGGTGCTAGTAGCAACGTGGAGACCTGCACAACACAACCACAGAACTTTGTCCCCAATTTGCGATGAGGTTGTCAATCTCGCCGTGTTTTGCGGAAAACAAAGGATTAAACATATCGAATGGAAAGAAGTAATAGTTTGCAGAAAGTAAACACAAAGAAGTAAAAGTTTGTAGATTGTATGTAAAGAAAAAGACCAAGATCCATAGTTCACTAGAGGTGGCTCTCCTTAGATAGATAACATGTTGGGTGAACAAATTACAGCGGGCAATTAACAAACACCGAGAAAGCAATACATGCATATATTAATCATCTTGACTCCTTTGAGACTTGATTGGGCATTACAACATTATACATAGACCACCATCCAACTGCATCTATGACTAATAATCCACCTTCAGGTTATCATCCGAACCCCCTCCAGTATTAAGTTGCAAGCAACAGATTATTGCTTTACGAACTGCGTGCAAAGTAAACAATACGATTGTTCTATGAACAAAGGATTGTTGTTTTCTCCCTAGTAGCAATAGCACATCTAGTACCTTAGAGATTTCTGTCACTTCCCCAGATTACCAGAAGCGTGAACCCACTATCGAGCATAAATACTAACTCTTGGAGTTGCTAGCATCTACTTGGACAAGATAGCTACTAACAACGGAAAGCATGCAAGATCACAAATAACAAAGACATGATAGAATCAATAATCAATCTGAAATAGCATCTCAATATCCATCGGATACCCGCAAACACAACATGCAGAATTACAAATAGATGATCTTGATCATGAACGGAGCTCACAAGATCTAAACATGAAAGCACAAAGGAGGAGAACCAGCCATCTAGCTACTACATGGATCCGTAGTCCAAGGATGAACTACTCACGCATCACACCGGAGGCTTACATGGTGATGACGAAGGCCTCCAGGGTGAATTCCCCTCTCCGACAGGGTGCCGAGAAGAGCTTCAGATCCCTCCCGATCTAGGGATGGAGATGACGGTGGCTACAGACTCTTTCGTGGATTTTTGATCGGGCCCTTAGGGTTTTCGTCCCGAGGGCAATATATAGGCGGAAGGAGAGGCCAAGGGGGTGCCGGGAGCAGCCACACCACCCCCTGGCGTGGGCCAGGCCTGGCCGCGCAGCCATGTGGTGTGGTGGCCCCCTGGCCCCTCTCCGTCTCGTATTCTGGAACTTGATGACATCCGGAAAAATAGGCACTTTGGCTTTTGTCCCGTCCAATTTCGAGAATATTCATTTTCTGACTTTCCTGGAACCAAAAACAGCAGAAAACAGGAAGCTGGTACTGTGGCTCTTGTTAATAGGTTAGCCCAAAGTACTCCAATGTTGGAACAAAAGTCAAGAAAGTGGATAAAACCAAGCATGGAACATCAAAAATTATAGATACATTTGCAATGTATCAACATCCCCAAGCTTAACTCCTATTCGTCCTCGAGTAGGTAAGTGATAAAAAGAAAGAATTATTTTTTAGGTGGCATGCACCGTCAAAGACTTGATCAAGGTATTTGCAAAACATTCAAAGCTGGGATCATAGTACTTCAATCATAGCATGAAAGACAAAGTTCTAGCAATAAGACAAAGAAACTATGATGCAACATGAAAAGGCACAAACAAAAGATTCATGAATAACAATGCTTTGCAAGACGTTTGTTTGTTTCACATAAAGAGAACATAGCATAATAGTATTCAGCTTGTCCCTCAATAGAGTAGAAAATATAAATGCATAGGACACCTTCAAAGTTCATAAGAGTGACTAGATATAATAGTTTAAAACAAGCAATATCAAGTTATGCATCAATCAACTAGTCTTGGGACAATGCACATAGAACTAAGAATGGCCACTATGCTCTCAAAGTAGGTGCATAAAGATAGAAGGTGAAGACTCAATGTAATGGTGGAAGAAAAGCCTTTGTAAAAGGAAGTAGGGATTCAAGTCTCATAAAGAGCTTACAAAAATTATGGTACTTGTAGCTTTCAGCTCTCATTGCCCCTATCATAAGCATCTTGAAGTGGTTAAGGTTAAAGTGACACAACTAAGAGGATATGCTTGACAAGTTATAAACCGAAATCTCATGCCCCTTACTTAGGAAGACCGATCCTCATGCTACTCAACTTTAGTCACGAGTAAGCTCTTGTCATTGTAAGTACATGTGTATCATTAAGAACCGCCAACGGGGTACCCCTTGCACATGATACGGGAGCTTTCCCATAATCAAAATGACAAGGCAAGCAGACAATGAGCATCTCAGCAATCTTTTTATTTGCTATTTGCATAGGTTTTTATTGAGGATGCTTCATAGAGTGCTCATTATGGTGATGCTGCAGTTTCCACCATGATTAGGCATGGCTTAGGCTAGCGGCCCAGGCGTTTCTCTAACACACATACAAACTCCATGATCTTACAAGTTCCAGTTTTATTTCACACCACCGGGATCCGTAAGCAAAAGAACATGATATCAACGGGGTACAAAGTACAAGTGCAATGTTGAAAGCGTTCCCCATGAAACATGGTTCTGCTAATTTCAACTTATAAAGCGCAAGCATATAGGCAACAAAGAAGGACCCAATGGTTAAAGTTTATTAGATGCAAAAAGTAAAGTGTGCCATCAAGTTCGTGACAGCTTTAATCACTAGTTTTCTCAAAACAAGTTTAATTTGGAAGGTAAACAAAAGCATGAATATACTTGGAATAGCATAAGATAGTAGGTAGGTATGGTGGACTCTTTGGAAAAACTTGGTTTAGCGAGTTGGATGCATGAGTGGAACTCATACTTTGTTGTGGAGGCTAGCAAAAGACTGGGAGCGACAAACTAAGAGAGAAATAATGGCCATAATCATGCAGAGCGACAAAACATCATTGATCAAAGCATAAAGTGATACGCCAAGTTGAAAACTAAAGGATCATAAAGGCTATGGTGACTTGGGATAGTCATAACATGGTATGAGCATGTGCCAAGTCAACCCAAATAAAGCATCAAAGGAGAATACCACTATACTATGCTTTAATATGCTAAAACAACGCATGATTCATCCAAGGCACATTAAGAAGTATCAATTGTTTATAACAAGTGATGCGACATCAAAGAATACTAAGCATAAAGCCAAAACAATATCAAGCATGGCATGACAAAGCATAGGCCACAGTCAAAAACGAGCTCTTTTTACCACATAAGTATGAACTTTCCTACTCTTTCCCAAACCAAACCAAACTATTTGCAAACCAATGTATGAAAGAGGGAGTCCAACCAATTTATTCAGAAAACTAAGCAAACCAAAGCAAACGAAAACCAAAACAAAAAACGAAAAAGAAGACGCTCCAAGAAAAACACAACTGTGCATGAAACAATAAAAATGAAGCGTTTGGAAGAAACCTGGAATTTTTATTGATGAAGAAGGGGATGCCTTGGGCATCCCCAAGCTTTGAAACTTCTACTTCTTGGATATTTCTTGGGGTGACATGCGTGGCATCCCCAAGCTTGAGCTTTAGTCCATTCTTCATCTCATTACTCATTCCTTCTATACACCTGAAATTTTTCCTTCATACAACACTTCACACAATCTTTATTAGCAACATTAGTGCACTTAAGATAAATAAGTCAAGGTTCAGTTCTAACACCAAATAAACTTCCATTAGAACCCAAGCTACTGCAGCACTTCCCTCAAAAAGCTCAATTCCCCAAAAGAACTCAAAAAGGAACCAACAAGAAGCAAATGCAGAAAATGGCAGAAATCTGTCAAAACAGACCAGCAGGTAAAGACAAATTTTTTTGAAGACCTTTTGTTGCGCAAATCAAAAAGTGTTGAACTTACGAAAGTTAGATAACAACCTGGGGCAGAAGCACAAAAAATTACAGCTCAATCTTACATACAGATCTCTCTCACGAATGTTTACGGTGAAGCATAGAAATCTGTTTTGGGACAGCAACTTTCCGAATCATTACTTCTCTCTCATTAGAGGTTACTCTTGGCACAAAAAGCAAATAAAAAGGATAAGGAGCGGTTATTACTGAAGTACTTTAGGGTTATCTCCCAATAAGTACTTTTCTTTAACGCCTTTAAGTTAGGCATAAGAAGCAAAGAACGAATCAAGTGTTCTCAAATGAAGAAGCATTAAGACCAAATTTTGTTTTCATAGGAGAAGAAAAATAAATTTTTTCTCTATTTTTAGGGAAGTGTTCTATACCTTTCTTGAGTGGGAGTTGATATTTAATGGTGCCTTCTTTCATATCAATGATGGCACCAACAGTTCTAAGAAAAGGTCTTCCCAAAGTAATAGGACAAGAAGCATTGTATTAAACATCCAAAACATAGAAATAAACGGGGACGTAGGAATTGTTAACCATAATAAGAACATCATTAAGACTCCCCATGAGTTTCTTTTTAATATTATCATCAAGTGGGACATTCAAATAGCAATCTTCAAGAGGAGGCAAATCAAGCATATCATAAATCCTTCTAGGCATAATAGAAACACTACTATCAAGATCACATAAAGCTTTGAAATCAAACTCATTCACTTTCATATTAATGATGGGTTCCCAACCATCCTCTTGTTTTATAGGAATAGAAGCTTTATGTTTTATCTTTTCTTCTTTAATCTTTATGAGAGCATCAGTAATATGTTTTGTAAAGGCCATGTTCATAGCACTAGCATTAGGACTTCTAGCAAGCTTTTGTAGGAACTTAATAACTTCAGAGATATTGCAACCATCAAGATCAAAATCAAAATTATCATCTAAAGTAGTAGAACTATTACTAGCCTCAACACTAGTGGTGGTGATAGTAGAAACACTAATGTTTCTAGCAATTTCATCTTCTCTTTCCCACTTAGCATGTAATTCAGCTAATAGTCTAACATTTTCATCAATTCTTACTTGTATGGCATTAGTAGCTGCAAAGGGATTATCATTAGTTTCAGGTTTAGCAGCCATTTTATTCAAAGTAGATTGAGCTTCAGCTAAAGATGCTATATTTCTTTCAACATTAGAGAGTTTTTCCTCAATAGTTTTATTGAAAGAAGTTTGTTTACTAATAAACTCTTTAAGCATAACTTCAAGTTTAGAGGGAGCACTCTTATTATTGTTGTAAGAATTTCCATAAGCATTACCATTGTTGGGAGGATATGGCTTATAATTGTTGTTACCAAAATTGTTCCTATAAGCACTATTACCATAAGCATTGTTGGCAAAATTGTTATTTCTTATGAAGTTCACATCAACTTGCTCTTCTTGAGCTACCAAAGAGGCTAAAGGAACATTATTTGGATCAATATGGGCTTTCCCATTAACCAGCATAGACATAATAATATCAATTTTATCACTCAAGGAGGAGGTTTCCTCAACAGAATTTACCTTCTTACCTTGTGGAGCTCTCTCAGTATGCCATTCAGAATAATTAACCATCATATTGTCCAAAAGTTTTGTTGCAGCACCCAAAGTGATGGTCATAAAGGTACGTCCAGCAGTAGAATCCAATAGGTTCCTTGAAGAATAGTTCAATCCTGCATAAAAAGTTTGGATGATCATCCAAGCAGTCAGTCCATGAGTGGGACAATTCTTTACCAAAGATTTCATTCTTTCCCAAGCTTGAGCGACATGCTCATTATCAAGTTGTTTAAACTTCATTATTTCACTTCTCATGGATATAATCTTAGCAGGAGGATAGTATTTTCCAATAAAAGCATCTTTGCACTTAGTCCAAGAATCAATACTATTCCTAGTTAAGGAATTCAACCATCCTTTAGCTTTTCCTCTCAAAGAGAAAGGAAACAATTTCAGCTTAATAATATCACCATCTATATCCCTATGAATTTGCATCTCACAAATTTCAACAAAGTTATTTAGATGGGAAGAAGCATCTTCATTACCAATACCAGAAAATTGTTCTCTCATAACAAGATTGAGCAAAGCAGGTTTTATCTCAAAGAAAGTATTTTCAGCCATAGGTGGAGCAATAGGTGTGCTCATATAATCATTGTTGTTGGTGCTAGTGAAGTCACACAACTTAGTGTTTTCAAGGGTAGTCATTTTTTGGGTTTTCAAATAAGAAAGCAAACTTGTAAAACTAATTTTTTTGTGATTTTGAAGAACAAAACAAGCAAACAAAGCAAAAAGAAAACTAAGCAAAACAAAAACAACAAAGTAAAGAGATTGGTTATGAGGGACTCCCTTTGTGAAGATGTCCTTGACTCCCCGGCAACGGTGCCAGAAAATCGCTTGATGGCTCAATGCACGGTGCCCAGAAAAATGCTTGATGGCGGTGTTGATGTAGAGCTCGTTGGGAACCCCAAGAGGAAGGTATGATGAGCACAGCAGCAAGTTTCCCTCAGTTATGAAACCAAGGTTTAATCGAACCTGTAGGAGCAAGGAAACACCCCAAAGGTGTTACTAGATGAGCTTTGGCAGGGCGCACTACCGGTGCTAGTAGCAACGTGGAGACCTACACAACACAACCATAGAACTTTGTCCCCAACTTGCGATGAGGTTGTCAATCTCACCGTGTTTTGCGGAAAACAAAGGATTAAACGTATCGAATGGAAATAAGTAATAGTTTGCAGAAAGTAAACACAAAGAAGTAAAAGATTGTAGATTGTATGTAAATAAAAAGACCAGGATCCATAGTTCACTAGAGGTGGCTCTCCTTAGATAGATAACATGCTGGGTGAACAAATTATAGCGGGGCAATTGACCAACACCGAGCAATACATGCATATACTAATCATCTTGACTCCTTTGAGACTTGATTGGGCATTACAACATTATACATAGACCGCCATCCAACTGCATTTATGACTAATAATCCACCTTTAGGTTATCATCCGAACCCCCACCAGTATTAAGTTGCAAGCAACAAATTATTGCTTTACGAACTACGTGTAAAGTAAACAATACGATTGTTCTATGAACAAAGGATTGTTGTTTTCTCCCTAGTAGCAACAACACATCTAGTACCTTAGAGATTTTTGTCACTTCCCTAGATTACCAAAGGCATGAACCCACTATCGAGCATAAATACTAACTCTTGGAGTTGCTAGCATCTACTTGGCCAAGATAGCTACTAACAACAGAAAGCATGCAAGATCACAAATAACAAAGACATGATAGAATCAATAATCAATCTGAAATAGCATCTCAATATCCATCGGATCCCCGCAAACACAACATGCAGAATTACAAATAGATGATCTTGATCATGAATGGAGCTCACAAGATCTAAACATGAAAGCACAAAGGAGGAGAACCAGCCATCTAGCTACTACATGGATCCGTAGTCCAAGGATGAACTACTCACGCATCACACCGGAGGCTTGCATGGTGATGAAGAAGGCCTCCAGGGTAAATTCCCCTCTCTGGCAGGGTGCCGGGAAGAGCTTCAGATCCCTCTCGATCTAGGGATGGAGATGACGGTGGCTACAGACTCTTTCATGGATTTTTGATCGAGGCCTTAGGGTTTTCGTCCCAAGGGCAATATATAGGCGGAAGGAGAGGCTGAGAGGGTGCCGGGAGCGGCCACACCACCCCCTGGCGCGGGTCAGGCCTGGCCGCGCGGCCAGGTGGTGTGGTGGCCGCTGGCCCCTCTCCGTCTCGTATTCTAGCACTTGATGACATCCGGAAAAATAGGCACTTTAGCTTTTGTCCCGTCCAATTCCGAGAATATTCATTTTCTGACTTTCCTGGAACCAAAAATAGCAGAAAACAGGCAGCTGGCACTGTGGCTCTTGTTAATAGGTTAGTCCAAGAAATCATATGAAAAGTACTCCAAAGTTGGAACAAAACTCAAGAAAGTGGATAAAACCAAGCATGGAACATCAAAAATTATAGATACATTTGCAATGTATTCCATGGAGTTATGTTTGTGTGTTAGAGAAACACCTGGGCCGCCGGTCTAATCCATGCCATCATGGTGGAAACCTGCAGCGTAACCATAATGAGCTGTCTATGAAGCATTCTTCTTATAAAAAAAGAGTCAGATATTGAGAAAAAGAGAAAAAGAAAAAAAAAGATATGAGAAAAGAGGAAAGAGAGAAAAAACACTATTTTCCCATGGTAAATAAGAAGATTGCTAAGATGCTCGTTGTCTGCTTGCCTTGTCAATTTGATACGGGGATTCTTCCATATCATCGAGCAAGGGGTACCCCATTGGCGGTTCTCTATGATACACATGTACTTACTATGACAAGAACTTACCGGTAAGTAAACTTGAGTATCATGAGGAGCGGCCCTCGTATTCAAGGGACATGAGATTTCCAACTTATACTTTGTCAAAAATATACTCCATAGTTTGTTCACTTTAACCTTAATCAATTCAAGATGCTTATGATAGGAGCAATGAGAGCTGAAAGCTAATAAGTACCATAATTTTTGGAAGCTCTTTATGAAACTTGAATCCCTACTTCCTTCTATGAATGCCTTTCTTTTACTTTTATGTTGAGTCTCCACCTTCTATCTTTATGCACCTATTGAGAGAGCATAGTGGCCATTCTTAGTTCTATGTGCATTGTCCCAAGACTTGTTGATTGATGCATAACTTTGATATTGCTTGTTCTTAAACTATTTGTATGTAGTCACTCTTATGAACTTTGAAGGTGTCCTATGCATTTATGTTTGCTACTCTATGAGGGACAAGCTGAATACCACTATGCTATGTTTTCTTTATGTGAAACAAACAAACGTCTTGCAAAGCATTATTTTTCGTGAATCTTTTGAATGTACCTTTTCATGTTGCAACATAGTTGCTATGTCTTATTGCTAGAACTTTATCTTTCATGCTATATGGAAGACCAATGATCCCAGCTATCAATGTTTTACAAATACTTTGATCAAGTTTATGATGGTGACCTGAAAAAATATTCTTTCTTTTTTATCACTTACCTACTCGAGGACGAGTATGAGTTAAGCTTGGGGATGTTGATACGTTGCAAACGTATCTATAATTTTTTATGTTCCATGCTTGGTTTTTATCTACTTTCTTATGTTTTGTCCACACTTTGGAGTACTTTTTATACACTTTCTTGGACTAACCTATTAACAAGATGCTACAGTGCCAGCTGCCTGTTTTCTGCTGTTTTTGGTTCCGGGAAAGTCAGAAAATGAATATTCTCGGATTTGGACGGGAAAAAAGCCAAAGTCAGTTTTTCACCGAGGGGGACACGGAGCCAGAATATGAGACAAAGAGGGGCCAGAGGGCCGCCACACCACCTGGCCGCGCGGTCAGGCCTGGCCCGCGCCAGGGGGTGGTCTGGCCACCTAGGGCACCCCTCGGATCCCCTTTCAACTATATATCGCCTCTGATACAAAAACCCTAAGTACCCCATCAAAATTCCACGAAAGAGTCTGTAGCCGCCATCATCTCCATCCCTAGATCGGGAGGGATCTGAAGCTCTTCCCGGCACCCTGCCGGAGGAGATAATTCACCGTGGAGGCCTTTGTCATCACCATGCAAGCCTCCGGTGTGATGCGTGAGTAGTTCATCCTTGGACTACGGGTCCATGTAGTAGCTAGATGGTTGGTTGTTCTCCTTTGTGCTACCATGTCTAGATCTTGTGAGCTCCATTCATGATCAAGATCATCTATTTGTAATCCTACATGTTGTGTTTGCGGGGATTCGATGGATATTGAGATTCTATTTCAGATTGATTATTGATTCTATCATGTCTTTGTTATTTGTGATCTTGCATGCTTTCCGTTGTTAGTAGCTATCTTGGCCAAGTAGATGCTAGCAACTCCAAGAGTTAGTATTTATGCTCGATAGTGGGTTCATGCCTCTAGTAATCTGGGGAAGTGACAGAAATCTCTAAGGTACTAGATGTGATTTTGCTACTAGGGAGAAAACAGCAATCCTTTGTTCATAGAACAATCGTATTGTTTAATTTACACGCAATGCGTAATGCAATTATCTGTTGCTTGCAACTTAATACTGGAGGGGGTTCGGATGATAACCCGAAGGTGGATTATTGGTCATAGATGCAGTTGGATTACGGTCTATGTATAATGTTGTAATGCCCAATCAAATCTCAAAGGAGTCAAGATGAGTAGTATATGCTTGTATTCTTTCTTGATGTTTGTCAATTGCCCCGCTGTAATTTGTTCACCTAGCATGTCATCTATCTTAAGGAGAACCACCACTAGTGAACTATGGACCCCGGTCCTTTCTTTTATTATCAATCTACAACAGTTTACTGCTTTCTGTTTACTTTCAGCAAGCAATTACTTTCTTCTACACAATTCATTTAATCCTTTGATTTCAGCAAAACCAGTGAGATTGACAACCTCACTGTAAGTTGGGGGCAAAGTTGTGTGGTTGTGTTGTGCAGGTTTCCACGTTGTTGCTAGCACTGGTAGTGCGCCCTGCCAAAGGCCAGCTAGCAACACCTTGGAGGTGTTTCCTTGCTCCTACTGGTTCGATAACCTTGGTTTCATAACTGAGGGAAAACTTGCTGCTGTGCTCATCATACCTTCCTCTTGGGGTTCCCCAACGAGCTCGATATATTTTGGGCCATCAGTAATCATGCTGAAATAGGGTCGAATGCAAACTCCAAAGTTTAGCTTCATCGATGAATGAGACATCATGGTTCCTCTAATGTGTGATAGTCATCTAATTGGGTTGATGAAAAGGTATGCTTCAGCTTGCATGTTTGAGCTGAATTGTGATATACTGGATGTGGAAGCTGCTAAAACTGGGAGTCACCCTTCTATTCTTGGACAGGGTGGTCGCTCGAACCCAATTATCTCCTAGTAAGCAAAAGTCTCTTTGGAGTTCGCATGTTTGTGTTGAATTGTAATTTTTGGTTTTGTTTACTTTGTAGATATTAGGAAGTTATGCAACCGTCATGTTTCTTTGGCAGGAAGTGCTACAAGGTTAGAAACATGACTGTCGGGTCAGTCATTTTGCTGCCGGAAGAAAATAAAAACGAGTGGTGTGATGATGCTGGACACGATTCTGATGCTGATTGTCCCGGCGATGCAGAGTATGTGAAGCTATGAAAATTGGCACCGAGGAAGAGGAAGAAGGTAGGAAATGAATAAGCCAGTGGACGTGAAGGCTTGGCAACCGGGTGGGGGAAGAAGGTTGCTGGCAATGAAGATGCATAATAATGTGTTGAACTTGAACCTATATATGTAATTCAGTTAAATTCTGGAGCTCTGTGCATGGAACTTGTCGGGTGAAACAATCTACCCATGTTCTCGGAGTAAAATGTACCGCAACTTAGGGTTTGGAAACGCCCGAGTCAGTAGTTGAATCCGAAATTGTGATTGTGCCACTACTATCTAAAAATACGCAGCACCGGTTCCATGATTGCTGAGGGGCAGGAGGTCTCCAAATTTGATGGAATGTTAGATGGCACGGAAATAAATTATTTAAGCTGCTACATTCCACAAAACAGCAACTTATTTCAGCTACTGCACAACGACATGGCAACATAAACAGCAATGACAACCGATAATGCCCAGATAATGAGGAAATCAGTACCACTTTTTGGCCTAATCTCGAGCCCGCCTATCTCACCACCTCCCTGCTCCTGCATCCCCTGCATCTGACGAAGCTCCCAGATCTCCAATAACTAGGTGCACATGCTTCCACTTTATAAATTGTGGTTGTGCCATTTGCATGCGGCACAATCCACATAGATTACATTTAAACAAACCACCAATGTCAGAATACCACCATCATCAGACAAAAGGAAGTAATGGAGGGCTAAGACAGATTAACGGGCGACCAATTTTTTTCTCCCAGGACTCCGAGACCACTAGTTCAGATCGCTAGGTCAACAAGTACTACTATTACAACTTAAAAAAGTACGAAGCTCAAGCTAAATAGAACTAGTTATCACACATCTCCTTGATCTTCCTAATCTTAGCCCGATGTGCATCTTCCTACGAGAGCAAGGATCGAATCATCTGCTCCGTCCTTTTAGCATCTTCCTTGTACAACTTCAATTGTTTCTCTGCATTTATCCTGATGCACTTGTCAATACTCGTAGTTGTGAACTACAAGACTTTGGCCTAGTGAAGTTCATTCCTTGCTTGAGTCAATTCTTGCTCTGCTTTAGCCTTTAGGGCCAATGCCACGTCCCTCTCCTTCTCGACTTTGCTAACCTTGTCTTGCACCCTCCTAAGATCTTGGTTAAGCTTGGTTGTGTCAACATGGTCAAATAACTTCATCTCAGCACTCTCAACAAGTGAGATGACTATGGATTCTTTCAACTCAACAATCATATCCCATAGTTTGTCCAGCGTTTTTTGCATTGATTTGGGCCACTCTAGATCTACCCATTTGACAACACTGCAACTTCTGCGTTGCAACATTGCACGATGTCCTTGACACCCTAAAAACATCCTGCCTACGTTTCGTCCTTCGAACGCTACAAATTTAGCGGGCACATATCCATGTTTAAATAGGAGAGGACTGTCTTCCTCCGCTAAACCATGATAGTCAGAGTCGTACAACGTCTGGTTAGCCTAACACATCATACGTGCATGAGTAAACAGAGTAGATCTAGCTCAAAATAGATAAATGGCCACATATGTTAGAGATGAGACGACTCACATCGAAATCATCGTCCCTGTCGTCACGGCGCGTTTCCTCATCGTCCCCCTTGAACCAATGGCAATAGGGGGTGGGGGACTGGGGTGGCTGCGAGAGAGATGGCTAGAGGCGCCATCGGCAAGCGGCTACGTCGAGATGGGGGAGAACTAGGGAAAGTGGATTCGAGAGGAAGGAATAGAAGTATGGGGAGGAAGAGAAGTAAAGGGGGCGTGACACTAGCATGTGGCCCACGGAACTCGTGACACTCACAAAAGGGGAGCACGCGGTGTTGCTAGTTTGTCCAGAGCAAGAAGACAGTAAGTGTGGCCAATCATGTCACAAAACAGCCTACTCATGGATCGCTCTTATGAAGAACCATCCCAATCGTCCAAGCGCCCCGATCGAATGGTATGTAACAATCGTCATGCAGAACAAGTGTGTTAGGGCGTGCCTTCTAGAAGACTCGGTCTAACGGCCACCATTGGGGGCAAAGGTTACGATCTAACGGCCACCACGCATACATGCAATGACATTATTGGATCCATGTAGTTTTGGAAAAGAACACAAATGCAATGACATAAGTGGATCCATGTGGTTTATGAAAAGAACACACATGCAATGACATCTAGTGGATCCATGTGGTTTATGTGAAGAACACACATGCAATGACATCTACTGGATCAATGTGGTTTATGAAAAGAACACACATGCAATGACATCAATGGATCCATGAGGTTTATGTGAATAACACACATGCAATGACATCTAGTGGATCCATGTGGTTTATGAAAAGATCACCACATGCTGGAGTGGCACTAATGGATCCATGTGGTTTTGGAAAAGAACACAAATGCAATGACATCAGTGGATCCATGTGGTTTATAAAAATAACACACGTGCAATGACATCTAGTGGATCAATGTGGTTTATGAAAAGAACACACATGCAATGACATCTCCTAGATCAATGTGGTTTATGAAAAGAACACACATGCAATGACATCAGTGGATCCATGTGGTTTATGTGAAGAAGAAACATGCAATGACATCCAGGGGATCCATGTGGTTTATGAAAATAACACCACATGCTGGAGTGGAATCAGTGGATCCATGTGGTTTATGAAAAGAACACACATGCAATGACATCTAGTGGATCCATGTGGTTTATGAAAAGAACACCACATGCTGGAGTGGCATCATTGCATGTGTTCTTTTCCAAAACCACAATGATGCACTGATACACACACACATGCACACACACATGCACATCTAGTGGATCCATGTGGTTTATGAAAAGAACACACATGCAATGACATCTAGTGGACCCATGAGGTTTATGAAAAGAACACCACATGCTGGAGTGGCACCAGTGGATCCATGTGGCTTTGGAAAAGAACACACATGTTATGACATTAGTGGATCCATGTGGTTTATGAAAAGAACACACATGCAATGACATCTAGTGGATCAATGTGGTTTATGAAAAGAACACACATGCAATGACATCTACTGGATCAATGTGGTTTATGAAAATAACACATATGCAATGACATTAGTGGATCCATGTGGTTTATGAAAAGAACACATATACAATGAACTCTAGTGGATCCATGTGGTTTATGAAAAGAACACCACATGCTGGAGTGGCATCATTGCATGTGTTCTTTTCCAAAACCACAATGATGCACACTTACACACACACATGCAGTAGCGACATCTAGTGGATCCATGTGGTATATGAAAATAACACACATGCAATGACATCTAGTGGATCCATCTGGTTTATTTGAAGAAGACACATGCAATGACATCTAGTGGATCCAGATGGTTTATGACAAGAACACCCATGCAATGACATCTAGTGGATCCATGTGTTTTATGAAAAGAACACCACATGCTGGAGTGGCACTAGTAGATCCATGTGGTTCTGGAAAAGAACACACATGCAATGACATTAGTGGATCCCTGTGGTTTATGAAAATAACACACAATGCAATGACATCTATGGATCAATGTGGTTTATGAAAAGAACACACATGCAATGACATATACTTGATCAATGTGGTTTATGAAAAGAACACACATGCAATTACATCAGTGGATCCATGTGGTTCATGTGAAGAAGAAACATGCAATGACAACTAGTGGATCAATGTGGTTTATGAAAATAACACCACATGCTGGAGTGGCATTAGTGGATCCACGTGGTTTATGACAAGAACACATGTGCAATGACATCTAGTGGATCCATGTGGTTTATGAAAAGAAAACTACATGCTGGAGTGGCATCATTGCATGTCTTCTTTTCCAAAATACAATGATGCACATTGATACACACAAACATGAACACACACATGTAATGACATCTAGTGGGTCCATGTGGTTTATGAAAAGAACACACATGCAATGACATGTAGTGGATCCATGTAGTTTATGAAAAGAACACCACATGATGGAGTGGCACCAGTGGATCCATGTGGTTTTGGAAAAGAACACATAGGCAATGACATCAGTAGATCCATGTGGTTTATGAAAATAACACACATGCATTGACACCTAGTGGATCAATGTGGTTTATGAAAAGAACATACAGGCAATGGCATCTAATGGAACAATGTGGTTTATGAAAAGAACACACATGCTATGACATCAGTGGATCCATGTGGTTTATGAAAAGAACACACATGCAATGACATCTAGTGGATCCATGTGGTTTATGAAAAGAACACTACATGCTAGAGTGGCATCATTTGAATGTGTTCTTTTCCAATACCACGATGATGTACACTGGCACACACACATGCACACACACACATGCAACAGTGACATCAAGTGGATCCATGTCGTATATGACAAGAACACACATGCAGTGACATCTAGTGGATCCATGTGGTTTTGGAAAAGAACACACATGCAACGACATCTGTGCATCCATGTGATTTATGAAAATAACACACATGTAATGACATCTAGTGGATCAATGTGGTTTATGAAAAGAACACACACGCAATGACATCTACTGGATCAATGTGGTTTATGAAAAGAACACACATGCAATGACATCAGTGGATCCATGTGGTTTATGTGAAGAAGAAACATGCAATGACATCTAGTGGATCCATGTGGTTTATGAAAAGAACACACATGCTGGAGTGGCACCAGCGGATCCATATGGTTTTGGAAAAGAACACACATACAATGACACCAGTGGATCCATGTGGTTTATTAAAAGAACACACATGCAATGACATCTAGTGGATCAATGTGGTTTATGAAAAGAACACACATGGAATGACATCTACTTGATCAATGTGGTTTATGAAAAGAACACACATGCTATGACATCAGTGAATCCATGTGGTTTATTAAAAGAACACACATGCAATGACATCTAGTGGATCCATGTGGTTTATGAAAAGAACAACACATGCTGGAGTGGCATCATTGCATGTGTTCTTTTCCGAAACCACAATGATGCACATTGACACACACACACACACATGCAGCAGTGACATCTAGTGGATCCATGTGGTTTATGTGAAGAACACACACCAATGACATCTAGTGGATCGATGTGGTTTATGTGAAGAACACACATGAAATGACATCTAGTGGATCCATGTGGTTTTGGAAAAGAAAACACATGTAATGACATTAGTGGATCCATGTGGTTTATGTGAAGAACAAACATGCAATGACATATAGTGGATCCATGTGGTTTATGAAAACAACACCTCATGCCAGAGTGGCTGCAGTGGATCCATGTGGTTTTGGCAAAGAACAAACATGCAATGACATCCCTAGATCCATGTGGTTTATGAAAAGAACACACATGTAATGAAATCTAGTGGATCAATGTTGTTTATGAAAAGAACACACATGCAATGACATCTACTGTATCAATGTGTTTTATGAAAATAACACACACGCAATGACATCAGTGGATCCATGTGGTTTATGTGAAGAACACACATGCAATGATATCTAGTGGATCCATGTGGTTTATGAAAAGAACACCACATGATGGAGTGGCATCAGTGGATGTGCTCTTTTCCAAAACCACAATGATGCACACTAACATACACACACACACACACATGCACACACACACACACATATGCAGCAGTGACATCTAGTGGATCCATGTGGTATATGACAAGAACACACATGTAAGGACATCTAGTGGATCCATGTGGTTTATGTGAAGAACACACATGCAATGACATCTAGTGGATCCATGTGCTTTATGAGAAGAACACACATCCAATGAAATCTAGTGGATCCATCTTGGCATAATTTGATGTATGCCACGATGTATTTCATTGTACAAGACACTCACTTCCCATTTTTATACTACTCAGTTTTGCCCTTGGTTTTTTTATACTACTCAGTTTTTCCCTCTCTCTCTTTAGTTGAAGCCCAAACATGTGCTCACTCTATCTACTACGCCCTGATTGGTTGTCACAGTTGTCACGCGGATCATGCGCACCAACCATTGATCATGTGTGATCCAACGAGGATTGTTGCACACGTCATGCCCTTCACAGTACAGCGTGAGACAACACGGACGTCTCTCTCAGTGAGACTTCTACAAGAAGGAACATGAAGCCGTCCATGGAAAAAGTCATCAAGTGGTCATGTCATGTTTAATCATGTCTGAAAAGCCTACTACTGCTACTACTATACCACAACACATGCACACGACACCGGGGTCATCGAGTGCACCGTCATCGACGGGCAGCTGCAATTTATTGCCACTTGATTTTAGTAAGACATATCCCGTTTTTACGCAGCACGCTCTCAATCTCACTTCCATCTGGGCCCCACCATAAGAAACTTCCACGTGTTAGCCAGAGGCCAAAGAGCTGAGAAATGGGTCTCGAGGAGGGGGGCTCGAGGAGACCTAATGTCTCTGCCTTCATCGAGTCCCTCGCACTCATCCACACATCCCTCTACCCGATCTAGCACAACCCCACAAATCTCACTGTACAGCCACCTACCTTCTCCTCTACATTTCCCCTTTTAATTATCGCCAATTTTATGGCCGTGTCAAACTCCGTACATAGAAATTGTGTATGTGCCCTTTGCATGTGGCTGAATACATAACTAACATGCATGGCCTGGAAAAAAACGTGACGTACCATGTGCGTGTCATGATGCATGGTGCAGTAGCCTACACGGAGTAGAGCATGGTGGTGCAATGAAACGTGCCTTCCCTTCACCTTAACTATAGAGCCCCTCTCCCTCTTCCTGTCCGCATACCCACTCTCACTCTCGCTCACTCTCCTCACGCAACCCTCTCCACTGTCCCATCAGCTTCTGCAAACTCTAGACAAAACACCATCTGCGTCGGCGATGGCGGAGGAGGATGCGGTGGCCATCGTTGGCTCCAAGACCGCCGGCGAGGAGGCCCGCTTCTCCATCCTGGTCCCCCTCGACCTGTTAAAAGAAGCTGCCGTCCCTGTCTAGGCCCCCGTCGAGGCATCGATGGCAGCCGCCATTCCCGTCTAGGCCCCTATCCCCGCTACTGATGTAGCCACCGGCGAGGAGGCCCCCGCTAGTCACGAGCAGATCCAGCTCTTCTGGGACCCCTATGATCCAGAGGAGTACATCGCTCTGGTGAACCCCAATGACACCGGCATCAACAACCCATGGTCGGAGGTAACTCGGGTTTTCTACCCTTCCCTAGTTCTTCTCCTGTTCCCATCGTTGGATGCTAGATCTTGGTTTATTACGGTTCGCTTGTTGACATTTCAATTGCTTGATCTTCTTACATCATCTAATCCTCCCTTTTTTTCTTCCAATAGGTGTACGGCAGCGACGTCTGCGGTGATGACGAGTCCAGGCACACCAAGACTCATCAGGTGCTGAGGAGGCTGTAGGCCAGCCAGTACAATACCTTCTTCGCTGGCGGCATCTATAGTTGCCCCTTCTGCAGGACGAGACTCACCGGCACCAACTTCAACTGCATCGTGATGCATGTAGAGGGCTCAAGCTCTGGCAGCCCCAAAGTCGGCCAGACCGTGAATGTCAATGCCTACATCGTTGAACACTAGGCCCTCGGCATTCACCTCCGCAACCTCCAACGGGTGGCCATCGAAGAGGGTCACATGCCTCCGATCAAGCCCAAGGCCCCCAAGATCAAGGGACTGGGTAGCAAGAAGTGGAGGAAGCGCCAAAGGGAGGAGGGGTTGAACGTGTCTGCTGCTGCTAAGAAGCTTCTTTTGATTTTGTATATTTTGTGTGTGATGGCTGCTGAGCAGCTAATGTATCGAACCTCGTTAAGCAACCTACTTTCTATTGCTATATCCTATTTAGCTGCACACAGCTATATCTACATTTGTTTTTTTGAATGAATGTATTCTGCCTGGTGTGATTTGCTGCTCTATATTTCCTACCAGGTCGGGCCAAATAGAGGGCCAAAAGGGAACGAATGATCAAAGAGAGAATCAGCTCTAGATTTGCTACCAATTTGGGAAAAATGAAACATAATTGTTTAGCAAGAGAGGAAAAAGGTACTCTTTCAAACTGCTAGTTAATGAGCTGCCATCTTGACAAGCTACCAGATACATACAGAACATAACACAAAGAGGTAAAATGTATTTCACTACTCTTGCTTAAGGCGCTAGCCATCTTGACAAGCTAACTGAGTTCCACAAAACAGAAACATAACACAAGGGAGTAAAATTTAATTCACTTCTCATCAGACCACTTGAGGCGCTTGCCATTGTTCCTAGGCGACCAACTGCGAGCATTCCAGGTGTCTCTTACATTATTTGTCCTCCACAGCTCATGAAATGCAAGTTCTTCCCACCTGGAATCTGCCTTGGCTTCCCTATCGTCAGCATCCTGTGGCACAATTAGCGGTGCATCATAGGCCTAGTTATTGCCACTAGAAGATGTTGCCTCTCTGTTTGTTGCTTCAGCTGCAGCCTCTCTATCAGCTGCTTCAGATGCAGCCATTTTCTTTGCATATGCATCATCACACTCAGCTATACTGCCTTTGCTACAAAGGTCTCCCCTAAGCTCGTCTTCCCTCTTGCAACTGGGAAAGCACGAGGAAATGTAGAAAGAAATGGATCTTCTTGTACAACTGGTAGGTCACATAAGCATCTATGGCTGCATACTTCAGGTTTATCTCAGACAACGGCCACTCCTCCCAGAAATTGTGCCTATCCATAGGGAAATCTGCCTTCATTCTATCGTACAACTCATCGAGGATTCTAGTTGTGAGTGTAGCCATTCCATCCTTCCTCGAGCACCCTATGATCTTGACAAGACTCTGAATATCGATCCACTTGTGCACAAGAATTGTAATTCCCTCATAATGAAATTTCCAAAAATCGGTTCTATTGTCGACAGTGCAGAAAACAATTCCTTTTCCTACAAGGAACTGGCGCAGCGCCGGACACTTCTTGTCAGTCCTGAAAGTATGTAGTTTGTCATCACCAAAATTTGTAACTACAAATGTTTTGTCAATGCAAGATCATCATCTGAAGATAATTTTAAAAAGTTTAGTAAATGCAAGATCAAGACTCTCAACATTGGCTTGTCATAATTTATTTGGTCCTAATAAAATTCAGTAGTTGCAAGATGAGAAAATGGATAAAGAACAAGAGGATAAAACCCTAAAAGCGATTAACTACATAGAGAAGATCTACAAACCGAGAGTAGTGGTAGATGCAAGATCAAGACTCTCAACATTGGCTTGTCATAATTTATTTGGTCCTAATAAAATTCAGTAGTTGCAAGATGAGAAAATGGATAAAGAACAAGAGGATAAAACCCTAAAAGCGGTTAACTACGTAGAGAAGATCTACAAACCGAGAGTAGTGGTAGACGAGGACGTGTTTCCTCATGGGCAGTTGAACGACGACGACTTAATTCTCGACATATGGGTCCTCCGGGGTGTACTCAAGGTCCAATCCCACAAACTTATCCTCGTCTTTCTCAAGCCAACCCTTGTACATCCTTAGGACTCGTACCACTATCTCCTTCTTGTTGGTGTAGACGATGTCTATCTTCTTATTGTCATGGGCAATGAAGCTTGTCTCTAGAGTGCGACGACCTTCCATGGTGGCAATGGGAAGATGGAAAGAAGACAGAGGACAGGAAGAAGAAGAGTGGTTTCTATGAGATAGGAGAATGGTGGAACCGTTAATGGGTTTCTAAGGTAGTGGTTAACGACGGGGCAGAAGTCCAATCGAGAGACGAGTGGCGGTGGCCGTTCCAGCTTCCGAGTAAACAAAATAGTAATAATGAGGATATATGTGCCCTGTTTTGTGGTAATCAAGCTGGTCGTCCTAGTACATGCACGCAGCGCCTGGTCTTCCATGGTTTTTCTCAAGAGACCCCTCCAGCCACCGATCCACCATAGGAGAAATCGGGATTGGTTTTCAGGCCTAACACACTCCGAAAGGTGACCGATGATCAGATGGTACAGGAGGACCCTGTTGCGAAGAAGCTCAGGAAGAGAACTAAGAATAAGAATAAGGCTACAAGCCACCCTCCTCCGAAGAGGGTCCGGGCTCAAGCCGGCATCATACCAGCCAGCCAGGATGGCTTGCCCCGAGTGCATGTAGCTGGTGAACCGATGTTGACACCGGAGCTGCTCCGCATTGCTGGCTCGTGGTTGATGTCGAGCTCGTTGGGGAACCCCAAGAGGAAGGTATGATGAGCACAATAATAAGTTTCCCTTAGTTATGAAACCAAGGTTATCAAACCAGTAGGAGCAAGGAAACACCTCCAAGGTGTTGTTGCCAACTTGGAATCCTACACAACACAACCACAGAAGTTTGCCCCCAACTTACAGTGAGGTTGTCAATCTCACCGGTTTTGCTGAAAACAAAGGATTAAATATATTGTGTGGAAGAAAGTAAAAGCTTGCCGAAAGTAACCAGAAAGTAGTAAACAGTTGTAGATTGATGGTAAAAGAAAGGACCAGGGTCCATAGTTCCCTAGTAGTGGCTCTCCTTAAGATAGATGACATGTTGGGTGAATAAATTACAGCGGGGCAATTGACAAACATCGAGAAAGCAATCATGCATATACTAATCATCTTGACTCCTATGAGATTTGATTGGGCTTTACAACATTATACATAGACCATAATCCAACTGCATCTATGACTAATAATCCACCTTCAGTTTATCATCCGAACCCCCTCTAGTATTAAGTTGCAAGAACCAGATAATTGCATTACGCATTGCGTGTAAAGTAAACAATACGATTGTTCTATGAACAAAGGATTGCTTTTTTCTCCCTAGTACCAACAGCACATCTAGTACCTTAGAGATTTTTGTCAATTCCCTAGATTACTAGAGGCATCAACCCACTATCGAGCATAAATACTCCCACTTGGAGTTGCTAGCATCTACTCGGCCAAGATAGTCTCTAACAACGGAGAGCATGCAAGATCACAAATATCAAAGACATGATAGAATCAATAATCAATCTGAAATAGCATCTCAATATCCATTGGATCCCCGCAAACAAAACATGTAGGATTACAAATAGATGATCTTGATCATGAACGGAGCTCACAAGATCTAAACATGGTAGCACAAAGGAGAAGAACCAACCATCTAGCTACTACATGGACCCGTAGTCCAAGGATGAACTACTCACGCATCACACCGGAGGCTTGCATGGTGATGAAGAAGACCTCCAGGGTGAATTCTCCCCTCCGGCAGGGTGCCGGGAAGAGCTTCAGATCCCTCTCGATCTAGGGATGGAGATGACGGTGGCTACAGACACTTTCGTGGATTTTGATCCGGTACTTAGGGTTTCTGTATCGGAGGCATCTTATAGGTGAAAGGGGAGGCCTAGTGGGTGCCCTAGGAGGCCACACCACCCCCTGGCGTGGGCCAGGCCTGGCCACGTGGCCAGGTGGTGTGGCGGCCCTCTGGCCCCTCTCCGTCCCGTATTCTGGCTCCGTGTCCCCCTCGGTGAAAAACTGACTTTGGCTTTTGTCCTGTCCAATTCCAAGAATATTCATTTTCTGACTTTCCTGGAACCAAAAACAGCTGAAAACAAGCAACTAGCACTATGGGATCTTGTTAATAGGTTAGTCCAAGAAAGTAGATAAAAACCAAGCATGGAACATCCAAAATTATGGATACATTTGCAATGTATCAACATCCCCAAGCTTAACTCCTGCTCGTCCTCGAGTAGGTAAGTGATAAAAAGAAAGAATAATTTTTGAGGTGACATGCACCATCAAAGACTTGATCAAAGCATTTGTAAAACATTCAAAGCTGGGATCATAGTACTTCAATCATAATCATGAAAGACAAATTTCTAGCAATAAGACAAAGAAACTATGATGCAACATGAAAAGGCACAAACAAAAGATTCATGAATAACAATGCTTTGCAAGACGTTTGTTTGTTTCACATAAAGAAAACATAGCATAATAGCATTTATCTTGTCCCTCATAGAGTAGCAAATATATATGCATAGGACACCTTCAAAGTTCGTAAGAGTGACTAGATACAAATAGTTTAAAACAAGCAATATCAAGATATGCATCAACCAACTAGTCTTGGGACAATGCACATAGAACTAAGAATGGCCACTATGCTCTCTAAGTAGGTGCATAAAGATAGAAGGTGGAGACTCAATGTCATGGTGGAAGAAAGGCCTTCATAAAAGGAAGTAGGCATTCAAGTCTTATAGAGAGCTTCCAGAAATTATGGTACTTATAGCGTTAAGCTCTCATTGCCCCTATTGTAAGCATCTTGAAGGTGATTAAGGTTAAAGTGACACAACTAAGAGGATATGCTTGACAAGTTATAAACCGAAATCTCATGCCCCTTACTTACGAAGACTGAACCTCATGCTACTCAACTTTAGTCACAAGTAAGCTCTTGTCATTGTAAGTACATGTATATCATTAAGAACCACCAACGGGGTACCCCTTGCACATGATACGGGAGCTTTCCCATAATCGAAATGACAAGGCAAGCAGACAATGAGCATCTCAGCAATCTTTTTATTTGCTATTTGCATAGGTTTTTATTGAGGATGCTTCATAGAGTGCTCATTATGGTGATGCTGCAAGTTTCCACCATGATTAGGCATGGCTTAGGCTAGCGGCCCAGGCGTTTCTCTAACACACATACAAACTCCATGATCTTACAAGTTCCACTTTTATTTCACACCGCCGGGATCCGTAAGAAAAAGAACATGATACCAACGGGGTACAAAGTACAAGTGCAATGTTGAAAGCGTTCCCCATGATACATGGTTCTGCGAATTTCAACTTATAAAGCGCAAGCATATACGCAACAAATAAGGACCCAATGGTTCAAGTTTATTAGATGCAAAAAAAGTAAAGTGTGCCATCAAGTTCGTGAGAGCTTTAATCACTAGTTTTCTCATAACAAGTTTAATTTGGA
The DNA here is from genome assembly GCA_916181665.1 of Avena sativa. NCBI lineage: Eukaryota > Viridiplantae > Streptophyta > Magnoliopsida > Poales > Poaceae > Avena > Avena sativa. The sequence continues at coordinate 420,858,674 of OV702290.1, forward strand.
AGGTAAACAAAAGCATGAATATACTTGGAATAGCATAAGCTAGTAGGTAGGTATGGTGGACTCTTGGGAATAACTTGGTTTAGGGAGTTGGATGCATGAGTGGGACTCATACTTGGTGGTGGAGGCTAGCAAAAGACTGGGAGCGACAAACTAAGAGAGAAATAATGGCCATAATCATGCAGAGCGACAAAACATCATTGATCAAAGCATAAAGTGATACTACAAGTTGAAAACTAAAGAATCATAAAGGCTATGGTGACTTGAGATAGTCATAACATGGTGTGAGCATGCGCCAAGTCAACCCAAATAAAGCATCAAAGGAGAATACCACTATACTATGCTTTAATATGCTAAAACAACGCATGATTCATCCAAGGCACATTAAGCAATCTCAATTGTTTATAACAAGTCATGCTACAGCAAATAATACTAAGCATAAAGCCAAAACACTATCAAGCATGGCATGACAGAGCATAGGCCACAGTCAAAAACAAGCTCTTTTTACCACATAAGAATGAACTTTCCTACTTTTTTCCAAACCAAACCAAACTATTTGCAAACCAATGTATGAAAGAGGGGGTCCAACCAATTTATTCAGATAACTAAGAAAACCAAAGCAAACGAAAACCCAAAACGAAAACGAAAAATAAGACGCTCCAAGAACAACACAACTATGCATGAAACAATAAAAATGAAGCGTTTGGAAGAAACCTGGGATTTTTATTGATGAAGAGGGGAATCCCCAAGCTTTGACGCTTGTACTTCTTGGATATTTCTTGGGGTGACACGCGTGGCATCCCCAATCTTGAGATTTAGTCCATCCTTCATCTCATTACTCATTCCTTCCATACACCTGAAAATTTTCCTTCATACAAAACTTCACACAATCTTTATTAGCAACATTAGTGCACTCAAGATAAATAAGTCTTAAGGTTCAGTTATAACACCAAATAAAATTCCATTAGAACACTATCTAATGAAGCACTTCCCTCAAAAATCTCAATTCCCCAAAAGAACTCAAGAAGGAACCAATAAGAAGCAAATGGAGAAAATGGCAGAAATCTGTCAAAACAGACCAGTAGGTAAAGACGAATTGTTTTGAAGACCTTATGTTGCTCAAATAAAAAAGTGTTGAACTAAGGAGAGTTAGATAACAACCTGGGTCAGAAGCACAAAAATTCACGCCTCAAAAAGACGTTCAGAGATTTTACACGAATTTTTACGGTGAAGCACAGAAATCTGTTTCGGGACAGCAACTTTCCCAATCATTACTTCTCTCTCATTAGAGGTTACTCTTGGCACAAAAAGCAAATAAAAAGTATAAGGAGCGGTTATTACTGAACTTCCAAGACTCATCTAAAAATTTTGGGTTATCTCCCAATAAGTACTTTTCTTTAACGCCTTTAAGTTAGGCATAAGAAGCAAAAAGATGAATCAAGTGTTCTCAAATGAAGAAGCATTAAAACCAAATTTTGTTTTCATAGGAGAGGCAAAAGAAATCTTTTCTCTCTTCTTAGGGAAGTGTTCTATACCTTTTTTGAGTGGGAGTTGATATTTAATGGTGCCTTCTTTCATATCAATGATGGCACCAACAGTTATAAGAAAAGGTCTTCCCAAAGTAATAGGACAAAAAGCATTGTATTCAACATCCAAAACATAGAAATCGATGGGGACATAGGCATTGTTAACCATAATAAGAACATCATTAAGACTCCCCATGAGTTTCTTTTTAGCATTATCATCAAGTGGGACATTCAAATACCTATCTTCAACAGGAGGCAAATCAAGCATACCATAAATCCTCCTAGGAATGATAGAAACACTACTATCAAGATCACATAAAGCTTTGAAATCAAAGTCATTCACTTTCATATTAATGATGGGTTCCCAACCATCTTCTTGTTTTATTGGAATAGAAGCTTTATGTTTCATCTTTTCTTCTTTAATATTTATGAGAGCATTAGTAATGTGTTTGGTAAAGGCCATGTTCATAGCACTAGCATTAGGACTTTTAGCAAGCTTTTGTAGGAACTTAATAACTTCAGAGATGTTGCAACCATCAAGATCAAAATACAATTTATCATCTAAAGTAGTAGAACTATTACTAGCCTCAACACTAGTGGTGGTAATAGTAGAAACACTAATGTTTCTAGCAATTTCATCCTCTCTTTCCAACTTAGCATGTAATTCAGCTAATAGTCTAACATTTGCATCAATTCTTACTTGTATAGCATTAGTAGTTGCAAAGGGATTATCATTAGTTTCAGGTTTAGCAGCCATTTTATTCAAACAAGATTGAGCTTCAGCCAAAGATGCTATATTTCTTTCAGCATTAGAGAGTTTTTCCTCAATAGTTTTATTGAAAGCAGTTTGTTTACTAATAAAGTCTTAAGCATAACTTCAAGTTCAGAGGGTGCACTCCTATTATTGTTGTAAGAATTTCCATAAGCATTACCAATGTTGGGAGGATATGGCTTATAATTGTTGTTACCAAAATTACTCCTATAAGCACTATTGCCAAAATTATTATTTCTTATGAAGTTCACATCAACTTGCTCTTCTTGAGTAACCAAAGAGGCTAAAGGAACATTATTTGGATCAATATGGGCTTTCCCATTAACAAGCATAGACGTAATAATATCAATCTTATCACTCAAGGAGGAGGTTTCCTCAATAGAATTTACCTTCCTACCTTGTGGAGCTCTCTCAGTATGCCATTCAGAATAATTAACCATCATATTGTCCAGAAGTTTTGTTGCAGCACCCAAAGTGATGGTCATAAAGGTACCTTTAGCAGCAGAATCCAATAGGTTCCTTGAAGAATAGTTCAATCCTGTATAAAAAGTTTGGATGATCATCCAAGCAGTCAGTCCATGAGTGGGAAAATTCTTTACCAGAGATTTCATTCTTTCCCAAGCTTGAGCAACATGCTCATTATCAAGTTGTTTAAACTTCATTATTTCACTTCTCATAGATATAATCTTAGCAAGAGGATAGTATTTTCCAATGAAAGCATCTTTGCACTTAGTCCAAGAATCAATACTATTCCTAGTTAAGGAATTCAACCATTCTTTAGCTTTTCCTCTCAAAGAGAAAGGAAACAATTTAAGCTTAATAATATCACCATCTATATCCCTATGCATTTGCATCTCACAAAGTCCAACAAAGTTATTTAGATGGGAACCAACATCTTCATTACCAATACCAGAAAATTGTTCTCTCATAACAAGATTGAGCAAAGCAGGTTTTATCTCAAAGAAAGTATCTTCAGGCACAGGTGGAGCAATGGGTGTGCTCATAAAATCATTGTTGTTGGTGCTAGTGAAGTCACACAACTTAGTGTTTTCAAGAGTAGTCATTTTTTTGGGTTTTCAAATAAGAAAGCAAACTAATAAAACTATTTTTTTTGTGTTTTTGATAAAGAAACAAGCAAACAAAGCAAAAATAAACTAATCAAAACAAAAATAACAAAGTAAAGAGATTGGTTATGAGGGACTCCCCTTGTGAAGATGTCCTTGACTCCCCGAAAACGGTGCCAGAAAAATGCTTGATGGCTCTCTGTATGGTGCCAGAAAAATGCTGGAGTGGTGTTGATGTAGAGCTCGTTGGGAACCCCAAGAGGAAGGTATGATGAGCACAGCAGCAAGTTTCCCTCAGTATGAAACCAAGGTTTAATCGAACCAGTAGGAGCAAGGAAACACCCCAAAGGTGTTACTAGCTGAGCTTTGGCAGGGCGCACTACCGGTGCTAGTAGCAACATGGAGACCTGCACAACACAACCACAGAACTTTGTCCCCAACTTGCGATGAGGTTGTCAATCTCACCGTGTTTTGCAGAAAACAAAGGATTAAACGTATCGAATGGAAGGAAGTAAAAGTTTGTAGAAAGTAAACACAAAGCAGTAAACAGTTTGTAGATTGAATGTAAAAGACAAGGACCAGGATCCATAGTTCACTAGAGGTGGCTCTCCTTAGATAGATAACATGCTGGGTGAACAAATTATAGCGGGGCAATTGACAAACATCGAGAAAGCAATACATGCATATACTAATCATCTTGACTCCTTTGGAACTTGATTGGGCATTACAACATTATACATAGACCGCCATCCAACTGCATCTATGACTAATAATCCACCTTTAGTTTATCATCCGAACCCCCTCCAGTATTAAGTTGCAAGCAACAGATTATTGCTTTACGAATTGCGTGTAAAGTAAACAATACGATTGTTCTATGAACAAAGGATTGTTGTTTTCTCCCTAGTAGCAACAGCACATCTAGTACCTTAGAGATTTCCGTCACTTCCCCCAGATTACCAGAGGCATGAACCCACTATCGAGCATAAATACTAACTCTTGGAGTTGCTAGCATCTACTTGGCCAAGATAGCTACTAACAACGGAAAGCATGCAAGATCACAAATAACAAACACATGATAGAATCAATAATCAATCTGAAATAGCATCTCAATAATAATCGAATCCCCGCAAACACAACATGCAGAATTACAAATAGATGATCTTGATCATGAACGGAGATCACAAGATCTAGACATGAAAGCACAAAGGAGGAGAACTAGCCATCTAGCTACTACATGGATCCGTAGTCCAAGGATGAACTACTCACGCATCACACCGGAGGCTTGCATGGTGATGAAGAAGGCCTCCTGGGTGAATTCCCCTCTCCGGCAGGGTGCTGGGAAGAGCTTCAGATCCCTCCCGATCTAGGGATGGAGATGATGGCGGCTACAGTCTCTTTCGTGGATTTTTGATCGGGTACATAGGGTTTTCATCCCGAGGGCATCTTATAGGTGAAGGGGAGGCCGAGGGGGTTCCAGGGGCCACCACACCACCCCCTGGAGCGGGCCAAGCCTGGCCGCGTGGCCAGGTGGTGTGGCTAGCCTCTGGCCCCTCTCCGTCTCGTATTCGGGCATCTGATGACTTCCGGAAAAATAGGCACTTTGGCTTTTGTCTTGTCCAATTCCGAGAATATTCATTTTCTGACTTTCCTGGAACCAAAAACAGCAGAAAATAGGCAGCTGGCACTGTGGCTCTTGTTAATAGGTTAGTCCAAGAAATCATATGAAAGGTACTCTAAAGTGTGGACAAACAAAAGAAAGTGGATAAAACCAAGCATGGAACATCAAAAATTATAGATACATTTGCAATGTATCACTAACTTCAACTTATAAAGCGCAAGCATATATGCAACAAAGATGGATGCAATGGTTCAAGTTTATTAAGTGCAAGAAAGGAAAGTGTGCCATGAAGTTCGTGAGAGCTTTAATCACTAATTTTCACATAACAAGTTTAATTCGGAAGGTAGATAAAAACATGAATGTACTTGGAATAGCAAATGCTAATAGGTAGGTATGGTGGACTCTTTGGAATTACTTGGTTTTAGGAGTTGGATGCATGAGTGGAACTCATACTTGGTTATGGAGGCTAGCAAAATACTAGAAGCGACCAACTAAGAGAGCAATAATGGCCATAATCATGCAAAGCAACAAAACATCATTAATCAAAGGATAAAGTGATATTACAAGTCGAAAACTAAAGCATCATAAAGGATTATGGTGACTTGGGATAGTCATAACATGGTGTGAGAATGCGGCAAGTCAACCCAAATAAAGCATCAAAGGAGAATACCACAATACTTATGCTTTAATATGCTAAAACAACGCATGATTATTCCAAGGCACATTAAGCAATCTCAATTGTTTATAACATGTCATGCTACAGAAAAGATCAGTAAGCATAAAGCCAAAACAATATCAAGCATGGCATGCCAAAGCATAGGCCACAGTCAAAAACAAACTCCTTTTACCACTTAAGCATGAACTTTCCTACTCGTTTCCAATCCAAACCAAACTACTTGAAAACCAATGCATGAAAGAGGGGGTCCAACCAATTTATTTAGCAAACTAAGAAAAACAAGCAAACAAAAACCAAAAAAAAAAACAAAGACGCTCCAAGAACAACACAACTGTGCATGAAACAATAAAAATGAAGTGTTTGGAAGAAACCTGGGATTTTTATTGATGAAGAAGGGGATGCCTTGGGCATACGCAAGCTTTGATGCTTGTATTTTTGGATATTTCTTGGGGTGACACGGGGTGGCATACCCAAGCTTGAGCTTTAGTCCATTCTTCATCTCATTACATCATTCTCTCCATACACCTGAATTTTTTTTCCTTCATACAAATCTTCACACAATCTTTATTAGCAACATTTGTGCACTCAAGATAATAAGTCTTTGGGTTCAGTTTCAACACCAATAAAACTTCCACTAAAACACAAGCTACTGAAGCACTTCCCTTGAAAATCTGATTTCCCCAAAGAGAACTCAAAAAGGAACCAACAAGAAGCAAATGCAAATAATAGCAGAAATCTGTCAAAACAAACCAGCAGGTAAAAACCAATTTTTTCGAAGACCTTCTGTTGCTCAAATCAAAAAGTGTTGAACTAACGAAAGTTAGATTACAACCTGGGGTAGAAGCACAAAAATTCACGCCTGAAAACAATGTATAGAGATTTTACACGAATTTGTACGGTGAAGCACAAAAATCTGTTTCGGGACAACAACTTTCCCAAGCATTACTTCTCTCTCATTAGAGGTTACTCTTGGCCCAAAAAACAAAAAAAAGGATAAGGAGCAGTTATTACTGAAGTAATAACTTCCAAGACTCATCTAAAACTTTTGGGTTATCTCCCAATAAGTACTTTTCTTTAACACCTTTAAGTTAGGCATAAGAAGCAAGAAAAGCATCAAGTGTTCTCAAATGAAAAAGCATTACGAGCAAATTTTGTTTTCATAGGAGAGGCAAAAGAAATCTTCTCTCTCTTCTTAGGAAAGTGTTCTATACCTTTCTTGAGTGGGAGTTTATATTTAATGGTGCCTTCTTTCATATCAATAATGGCACCAACAGTTCTAAGAAAAGGTCTTCCCAAAGTAATAGGACAAGAAGCATTGCATTCAACATCCAAAACATAGAAATCAATAGGGACATAAGCATTGTTAACCATAATAAGAATATCATTAATACTCCCCATGAGTTTCTTTTTACCATTATCATCAAGTGGGACATTCAAATAACAATCTTCCAATGGTGGCAAATCAAACATATCATAAATCCTTCTAGGTATAATAGAAACACTACTAACAAGATCACATAAAGCTTTAAAATCAAAATCATTCACTTTCATATTAATGATGGGTTCCCAACCATCTTCTTGTTTCATAGGAATAGAAGCTTTATGTTTCATCTTTTCTTCTTTAATTTTTATGAGAGCATCAGTAATGTGTTTTGGAAAGGCCATATTCATAGCACTAGCATTAGGACTTTTAGCAAGCTTTTGTAGGAACTTAATTACTTCAGAGATATTGCAACCATCAAGATCAAAATCATAATTATCATCTAAAGTAGTAGAGTTATTACTAGCCTCAACACTAGTGGTAGTGATACTAGAAACACTAATGTTCCTAGCAATTTCATCTTCTCTCTCCCACTTAGCATGCAATTCAGCTAATAGTCTAACATTTTCATCAATTCTAACTTGTATAGCATTAGTAGCAGCAAAGGGATTCTCAATACTTTCAGGTTTAGCAGCCATTTTATTCAAAGAAGATTGAGCTTCAGCCAATGATGCTATATTTCTTTCAGCATTAGAGAGTTTTTCCTCAATAGTATTATTGAAAGCAGTTTGTTTACTAATAAAATATTTAAGCATAACTTCGAGTTCAGAGGGAGCAATCCTATTATTATTGTACGAATTTCCATAAGAATTACCATTATTGGGAGGATATGGCCTATATTTATTATTACCAAAATTATCCCTGTAGGCATTGTTGCTAAAATTATTATTTCTTATAAAGTTCACATCAACTTGCTCTTCTTGAGAAACCAAAGAGGCTAAGGGAACATGATTTGGATCAATATGAGCTTTCCCATTAACAAGCATAGACATAATAACATCAATTTTATCACTCAAGGAGGAGGTTTCTTCAACAGAATTGACCTTCTTACCTTGTGGAGCTCTTTCAGTGTGCCATTCAGAATAGTTAACCATCATATTATCCAGAAGCTTTGTTGTAGCATCCAAAGTAATGGTCATAAAGGTACCTCCAGCAGCAGAAAAATCCAATAGATTTCTTGAAGAATAGTTCAATCCTGCATAAAAGGTTTGGATAATCATCCAAGCAGTCAGTCCATGAGTAGGATAATTCTTTACCAAAGATTTCATTCTTTCCCAAGCTTGAGCAACATGTTCATTATCAGATTGTTTAAACTTTATTATTTCACTTCTCATAGATATAATCTTGGCAGGAGGATAGTATTTTCCAATGAAAGCATTTTTGCATTTAGTCCAAGAATCAATACTATTTCCAGTTAGGGATTGCAACCATTATTTAGCTTTTCCTCTCAAAGAGAAAGGAAACAATTTAAGCTTAATAATATATCCATCTATATCCCTATGCTTTTGCATCTCACAAAGTTCAACAAAGTTATTTAGATGAGCAACAACATCTTCATTACCAATACCAGAAGATTGTTCTCTCATAACAAGATTGAGTAAAGAAGGTTTTATTAACAAGAAAGTAGCTTTAGGAATAGGTGGAGCAATAGGTGTGCACATGAAATCATTGTTGTTGTTGCTAGTGAAGTCACACAACTTAGTATTTCAAGAGTAGTCATTTTTTGGTGTTTTTAATAAAGAAAGCAAACTAGTAAAACTAATGTTTTTTGTGTTTTTGATAAAGAAACAAGCAAACAAAGCAAAAATAAACTAAGCAAAACAAAAACAACAAAGTAAAGAGATTGGTTATGAGGGACTCCCCTTGTGAAGATGTCCTTGACTCCCCGGCAACGGTGCTAGAAAAATACTTGCTGGCTCGTGGTTGATGTCGAGCTTGTTGGGGAACCCCAAGAGGAAGGTATGATGAGCACAACAGTAAGTTTCCCTCAGTTATGAAACCAAGGTTATCGAACCAGTAGGAGCAAGGAAACAACTCCAACATGTTGTTGCCAACTTGGAATCCTGCACAACACAACCACAGAACTTTGCCCCCAATTTACAGTGAGGTTGTCAATCTCACCAGTTTTGTTCAAAACAAAGGATTAAATGTATTGTGTGGAAGAAAGTAATAGCTTGTAGAAAGTAAATAGAAAGCAGTAAACAGTTGTAGATTGATGGTAAAAGAAAGGACCGGGGTCCATAGTTCACTAGTGGTGGCTCTCATTAAGATAGATGACATGTTGGGTGAACAAATTACAGCGGGGCAATTGACAAACATCGAGAAAGAAATCATGCATATACTAATCATCTTGACTCCTATGAGATTTGATTGGGCATTACAACATTATACATAGACCATAATCCAACTGCATCTATGACTAATAATCCACCTTCAGGTTATCATCCGAACCCCCTCCAGTATTAAGTTGCAAGCAACAGATAATTGCATTATTCATTGCATGTAAAGTAAACAATATGATTGTTCTATGAACAAAGGATTGTTGTTTTCTCCCTAGTAGCAACATCACATCTAGTACCTTAGAGATTTCTGTCACTTCCCCAGATTACTAGAGGCATGAACCCACTATCGAGCATAAATACTCCCTCTTGGAGTTGCTAGCCTCTACTCGGCCAAGATAGTCACTAACAACGAAGAGCATGCAAGATCACAAATAACAAAGACATGATAGAATCAATAATGAATCTGAAATAGCATCTCAATATCCATCGGATCCCCGCAAACATAACATGTAGGATTACAAATAGATGATCTTGATCATGAATGGAGCTCACAAGATCTAAACATGGTAGAACAAAGGAGAAGAACCAACCATCTAGCTACTACATGGACCCGTAGTCCAAGGATGAACTACTCACGCATCACACCGGAGGCTTGCATGGTGATGAAGAAGGCCTCCAGGGTGAATTCTCCCCTCCTACAGGGTGCCGGGAAGAGCTTCAGATCCCTCCCAATCTAGGGATGGAGATCACGGCGGCTACAGACTCTTTCATGGAATTTTTATCTGGTACTTAGGGTTTCTGTATCGGAGGCATCTTATAGGCGAAACGGAAGGCCGAGGGGGTGCCCTAGGCGGCCACACCACCCCCTGGCGCGGGCTAGGCCTGGCCGCACGGCCAGGTGGTGTGGCGGCCCTCTGGCCCCTCTCCATCCCATATTCTGGCTCCGTGTCCCCCTCGGTGAAATAGTGACATTGGCTTTTGTCCCGTCCAATTCTGAGAATATTCATTTTCTGACTTTCCTGGAACCAAAAACAGCAGAAAACAGGCAACTAGCACTGTGGCATATTGTTAATAGGTTAGTCCAAGAAATTGTATAAAAATTACTCCAAAGTGTGGACAAAACATAAGGAAGTAGATAAAAACCAAGCATGGAACATCAAAAATTATGGATACGTTAGCATCATATCACGCATCGCCTCTGGATCCATGTTAACTTTGCATGAGGGTATCAAGACACTAGAGAGCCTCCTTCTTAAAACTAAGATCCAAATTACCTGGTTTTCACGGCCAAGGTGCCATCGGATGTGGGATTTGTCCATGAAGACTCCACGGATCTATTCTTCATAGCGTACGAGGACGTATTCAAGTTGTTTCTCTTGAAACGGCTGGACTATAACTTGGTCCACCTATGCGTGCTTAATCTGGCAATGAATATCAAGAGAGAGTACTCCGCAAGTCACGATAGTGGATCCCTACTACATGCGGGACAGCCAGTTGGTCGAAGGATCAGAGACACGGACCAAGGCGACGGTGTACCTCGAGAAGTTCATGCTGGACAACAAGAGGAAGGACACACTTGTTTTGCCTTTCTTTCATGAGTAAGTACACACTCGCTCGTCGTCGTAACTTATGCCTTTCTTATAGATTTCTTCCTTTGCTCTTTTTCCAACATCCCGTTCCAACTATGTTGCGCAGAAACAAATACTGCACACTCATTGTCATTGCCCCGAGGTATTCGCTAGCCACGTATTTCGAGTTGGGGAGTTTGAGGAAGAAGAAAGACTAAACCATAATAAATGGTGTTCTCGATGAGGCTACCGAGGGATACACCAAAAAGGGATGCCCCTTCACAAATAAGGCGAAATGTTTTAGGGATGGCAAACACGTGTTCAAGCACGTGCTCGAGTTCCCCTGCGTCAAGCAGCCGGCTACTGGTAGCGCCAAAGAGGCCTTCTACGTCCTCCACCACCTTAAAGGGTTTGTCCGAGATTGCCAAAACCTAATGGTACCATCTAGTCTCCGAGGATGGGCCGAAAGGTTGGCACAAATTGACGATGATGATCTTAGAGAAGTCTTCCATCACATCCAGCTGAAGTTGTCAGAAATCATCATTGAAGATGTCAACATAAGGGGGCGCCCTCCAACATTCTAGAGGGTTGACTAAGAGAGAGATCTTAGAACGCCTCCATAAGCAGGGTGACACCCGGACATGGACTATGAAAGAGGGCTATCTACCGTTCCCGAAGCCGAGGGAGAAGAAGTCTTCATGATCGATGTGTGCCTAGCATGATTGAGTATGTGTATATATTCTCAATGGACACGTGTAGTGTGTGTGTGTCATAAACTTTACTGTCTTCATGAGTTTGTGTATCGATGGACGTGTATAGTGTGTTGTAAACTTAACTTGCCTAGCTTGAAACGATCGTTGTTATTAGACTTAACTATATTGTGGTCATGTTGTCGTTGAACTTATTACTTCTATGATGATCGCGATGCTATATTTTAGGTTTATTATTCCTTTGCTTTAATTTTTGTAAACATATATGCATGTGAACCCTTTAATTCTTTCTATTGCATGTTTTAGTAATATGCCTTGTCGTCTATAGAGATGACGACGAGGTGTTATGTGGTGTACAAAGGTTGGTATCTAGGAGTCTACGAGGAGTGGGAGGACTGTCACAAACAAGTGAACAAGTTCAACGGAAACATCTACAAAGGATATGCGACTATAGACGAGGCGATAGCCAGGTGGAGGAACCACCTGTGGAAGAAGAACCGGATGAAGATATTGGCCAGACTCCTGCTCTTGCTCACGTAATCGTAGTTGTATTCTATTTGATCCTAGTGTAGACGGTAACCACTTCATTTGTAATGTAAGATGACATGAACTTTGTATTCGGCACTTGTGTAAAAATTCGGCACTTGACACTATATATGCATCTCGATCAGGCTCTAAGTGTGATGACATTATACTTGTGTTTGTATTATGTGTCGGTTTTCATCTACTATGTGCAATGTACTATTTCTACTGATCTGTATAAATCATGTGTAAATCCTGTATAAATACCTGATTATACACCAGGAACTTATTCTACTTTAAATACTTGTAATACATTCAGTGGTGCATATATTAAAGTTTCTGTGGCGCATGATAATACATTCAGTGGCGCATATATTAAAGTTTCAGTGGCGCACGGCATGATATGCTCCACTGGAAATATTCCTGTGGCGCATAGGTAGAAATGCGTCACATAAGTCTGAGAATTCTATGGCGCATATCGATATGCACCACAGAAATATATATCAGTAGCGATGTAACAGTCGCGCATCAGATATGCGTCACAGAATATGCAAATCGGTGCGCCACTGATGAGGTATTTCCTAGTAGTGGGCTAGGCTTGGGTCGGGAGCCTCTCCGTGCATGTTTAACTTTGGTATGGGTATATCTTCCTCTGACATGGTACACGGATTAAAAAATATGCTCAGTTTCTCCTGACTAACCAATTGATAGGACAATGCAAAATAACCATGGAGAACTCTTCTCGATGCCGCCAAGTTGGACATATCCGCCCTCACTAGAATGAGGGATTAGTCCGGTTTTAGTATCGTATTTGGAGTACACTTGTACTTTACACTTTGATTAGTGTACTTTTATATTTTGTAGTTAGGTTTTAGTATACTTGAAGTACACTTGTACTCCGTACTTTGATTATTGTACTTATCTACATTGTACTTTGGTTTAAGACACTTGTATTTCGTTGTATAGCTATACTTTTGTACTCGGGTGGTGTATTTTGTACTTTGGTAATGTACTACTTTTATGCTTGCAATTCACGACACGTGTAGATAGAAGTTGACTACTATGGAAATTCGTCGAGCGTGCCGATCGGTGTAGTAACTAGCTGTACTACACACGTGTTTTAAAAATATACAGTATTAGTGGAGGAAACCAGACAGTAGGCAGGGCCGGCCCTAGGGTGGGTTCGGGGGTGTGGGTGTGGGTGGGAGGGTCTAGAGGGGCGGCCTCCCTGGGTCCAAAATTTTGGGGCCTCTCCCCATAATGCTTCATATATTGCTTAGTATAGATTCCCAAAAAATAGTAGTTTAGAGTTTTCTACGTGCTAGTTAGGCCTTTTAGTTTTCTAGTCTAGACAAAACATACGCTACCAGGAGGTTAGGAGTCCAGGTAGAACGATCAGATCCCTTAAAAAAGGTGGATCGTTCATTGCCTCATCGTTGATTGCATCGATCACGCGACTACGCGAGTCCGGTTCGGCCGTTCGCCTCACCTGTTCCTGAATTCTTCACCTAATCGTCTTTTATTTCAGCTCTCCATACACATGTCATCGCCCGTCACCCGTCGCCTTTCCCTGCCTCTCGTCTAGCTCGCAAGGACATGCCATCTAGGCGCCGCAGGTCTGATTCCAGTCTGATGTCTAGATGGAAGTCGGAACTTGAAAGGTATCAAAACATCTTTCGCCAATCAAACTTGGGTTAGGTACCCTTGGTTTACGCCCTAATTCTACTTCTGATTAATAGTTTTTATTCTTATTTCCAGTGTGGTTAATTGGTTATGGTACCTGATTTCAGTACTAAGAAAAGGAAAAAGAGGCACTTCGAGGAATCCAGATGAGTTGGCATTAGTTTTTATGGGGGGAACAGAGTAATGTTGATCTAGAGGATGATATCAGTATAGAGGACAATGTCGACATCAACCCGAATGATGACAATGTGAGTGATCATGAGCACGTATTTAATTCATCTTCTATAGACTCTGCTAGCGTTGATGAGAAACCAATTAGTATAGATATTGATGATCCGACAATTTGGGTTAGTCTAGATAACAAAAAGAGGGACACATTAGTCGAGAAGGGGTCTATTAAATAAAGAAATATTACTTTTTCTCTAGATGGTACTACCGTGAGAAAGTTTTCATACGGAGATTTTTGAGTTTGCCAAATAAGCGGATTATTATCCTAATATTTTTATCACCTATCGGATCTTATTTAGTAGTACGTATGTGGCTGTTGCACCGAAAAAAGTTATTAGACGAGATTGATACTAATTCGATTGTCACCTACTTTGCTTTTAGGGATATAGGGAGAAAGTTTTAAGGTAATATGTAAACATTGTTATTTATATATAAATACTATAATTGAATATACTTGAAATTTTTAATTTTCATCGTTTCATATAGTTAAATATATTTTTTTAGCAAGGGGACTAAAATTTTAGTTTCGCCTAGGGTCTTAAAATCCCAGGCCGAGCCCTGTTTGGAGGACATACGGGGACATTGCTCTCTCGGTCACCCCACTAACCTCTAGGGGGTGATACCCTTAAGCCTATGTTACATATACATATCTGGTCCATTAGTCTTTTCATCTTTTATGTGTATAGGTATCAGTTCATCTTGTATGTCCTTGCAAGCCATGCCTCATACAAATCGGCTTAGAAAGAAATAGTGCATGAGCTATAATAGCTCTTGAGAGTGACATATTTTGGAGAGATGATTGATTATGGATGTATCACTCAAGATTTCATTTTGGGGAACAATAAAATCTACAAGATTATGTCTTGGAAGAAAAAAGTTTGTAGACCTCAAAGATTTCCTAGTTTCTTTTAGACTTTATTTTGTAATCACTGAATCAGCTTATTTATACCATGTACTATTTGCTGCTATAAATATATTATGGTATTGCTGGATCATGAGCACGTATTTAATTCATCTCATACATAATCTGCTAGTGTTGATGAGAAACCAGTTAGTATAGACAATTATGATCCGATAATTTGGGTTAGTCTAGATAACAAAACGAGGGACACATTAGTCGAGAAGGAGTCTATTAAATAAGAAAATATTACTTTTTCTCTAGATGGTACTACCGCGAGAAAGTTTTCATATGGAGTTTTTGAGTTTGCCAGATAAGCGGATTATTATCCTAATATTTCTATCACCTATCGGATCTTATTTACTACGTATGTGGCTGTTGCACCGAGAAGAAGTTATTAGACGAGATTGATACTGATTCAATTGTCACCTACTTTGCTTTTAGTAATAAGGGAGAATGTTTTAAGGTAATATGTAAACATTGTTATTTTTATATAAATACTGCAATTGAATATATTTGAAATCTTTATTTTTCATCATTCCATATAGTTATATATATTTTTAGCAAGGGGTCTAAAATTTTAGTTTCACCCCGGGCCCTTGAAATCCCAGGCACGGCCATGTTTGGAGGACATACGGGGGCATTGCTCTCTCTGTCACCCCACTAGCCTCTAGGGGTTGATATCCTTCATCCTATGTTACATATAGTTGATCTTTTAAATATACAGGTGCATTCGATCCATTAGTCTTTCATCTTTTGTGTGTATAGGTATCAGTTCATCTTTATGTCCTTGCAAGCCATGCCTCGTACAAATCGGCTTAGAAAGAAACAATGCATGAGCTATAATAGAAAACAAAAAAATTAGTTTCGCCCCGGGCCCTTGAATGTTGGGTTCACAGCATAGAAAACAAAAAATTCCTATGATGGGAACTATTATACGCCAACATCTATCTATTAGATACAATTAACGGGTGGATATACATCCATAGAGAATATACCCTCGAAGATAACAAAGCTTTGTTAATGAGATGGAACTCGTAGATGATGTAGTCGTACACTTGCCGATCTCAAGGTCGTGATGAAGTCCAGCAGGTCCAGCTCCAGCACGCCCATCAAATCTAGCTCTAGCAATTCCAGTACCACCAACTCCAGCACCGCAAAGTAGTGGTGCATCCATGATCGCACACACGTCCGGTACCACGACAACCTCCATCTCTGGCTCCAGCAAAGCAGCGGAAGCAGCAACTCATTTCCAGATAAAGCCACCGGGAACATGTATCTCGCTAATCCGCGACCATGGGGAATAACTAGAGGGGGAGAGAGATCCTTCACGAGGAGGTGTAAGATGAGAGGAGGGAGTGGGGCCTTTTATAGGGAGAGGGGGGCAGCCCCTCACCATGGCCGGTAGCCAAGGGAGGTGCCCCACCTCTTCCACATTCATGTGGATGGAGCTCCCACTCACATAATTAGCCTTCCACTCATAGTTCCACTCACCTCCATTAAATTTCCACGAAATTTAATGCAAGCTCTCATTAAATAAAACTATTTTATTTATTTTATTAAGAATTTTGTTAATTACTTTAATTAACAAATATTCACATAAAACCCCCTGCAACATTTCAATATGACATGCAGAACCAGTTTCTGCAATTTCACCCGAAACAATTCCGGTTTCCATCAAAATGATTCAAGCGCTTTCTTAAATATTTATCTGAAATATATTTGCTCCAAATGGTGTCGGAATCCCTTAAGTGTGTCACCCTATGGTTCGCGAATAATGCAGACATGATCAAGACCCCTCTCCGATCAATAATCAGCAGCGGGACCTGGAGATTCGTACCGACTCCCACATATTCAACGATGACTCTTGTGATCGTGTGAACCTTTCACATTGTAACTAAATCCTTTTGTCTCGCGATATATTACATGTCCCACATTCGATCATTGGTATCTCAATACCTAGTTTGATCTCGTTACCGACATGCACTCTTTTCTCGTTCCCATGATATAACATTCTAGTGATCACATCACTTGCTTGTAAGCTATTTCAATGTGATATCACCGAAAGGGCCCTTAGTATACCTATCCGTCATCGGGATGGACAAATCCACTCTTGATCCATGAGCCTCTACATAACATCTTTGTAGCACTGAACCCACCTCTATAGTCACCATGTTACGGTGTGACGTTTGATGTTATCAATATACTCTTCCGGTGTTAGTGATTAACATGATCTCATGGTCTAAGGACTAGGATTACTTCGTATGATGTTATAGAAATATAAACATAATGACTTTGATTGTAATGCTATACTTCAGATGAATGTTCAATCACATCATTCCACCAATGCCGTGACCTTGTTATTAACAACATCCAATATCCATGATCAGAAAACCTTGATCATCTTGTTAATCAACGAGCTAGTTTGTATGAGAGGCATTACTAGGAACTTTGTATTTTGTTTATTAAACACACATGTATTAACGTTTCCAATTAATACAATTATAACATGCAAAATAAACATTTATCATAAACATGGAATAAGATAATAACCATTTTCTTATTGCCTATCGGGCATATTCCCTTCAGTCTCCCACTTGCACTAGAGTCAATAATCTAGTTTGTAAACTTGTATATACAACACCTAGGTGTGAATATACACGTTTGCTATTGGTTAACATAATCTCCGGATCTGGCACTTATAGGTCCGTGTATATTTGCATGTCTTTGCGTCTCTACGCATCACTCATTCTCTAATGAGATGGCATTGTATAAATTTTAGTCCTTTGGTGAGACCTTTAGTTCTTTTTGGGTTAAAACATGTCGATAGTATTGTCATACAATATATCTTCATAGTATTATCCCACTATGAACCACACCTAGTTTGATAATAAACTACTTGACACGAATGCCCTCCTTTGCTGCTACTATGGCAGCCATATACTTAGCCTTTTGTTGTAGTATCCGTCACAATGTCTTAACTTTGGAACTCATCCAAATCCATCATGGAATTTCCTTTCCATAATATTGTGCCACCCATAGTTTAAATTGAGATAAGTTCAATATGTATCTTATGACAAACTAGTATCAATGTAACATATTGCAATGAACTATTATTCACTATTTGTCACTCATACATGATATATTCTTAGTTCTTGCAAAGCTCATAAGAATATCTTTACTATTGTCCAATGATCATCTTATAAATCATTCTAGTATATGCTCATAACATTTAGAGCATTGGGCATATCTGGATATGTACATATCATGGTATTATTGATCAAAATCTTCATGTGATTTTACTCACCAAGTGTTGAAAAACTTGAATCTTGGTATAATCCTTTCCATGTAGCAAGAACCTTTCTTGTTGTTTCCATATTGAATCCTTTTCAGTATCTCATATATGTACGTCTGGCACAACCATATTAGCGCCTCAATCTATCCATATAGGCTTTGATGCCGAATATTCCGGTTTGGCCCAAGTCTTTCATCAAAATGAAAATCTTAATCCGTGTTATTAAAAGATGCATCATTTCCAATCAACAATATGTACTCTGCATAATGTATTGGAAATTTGTCTCAGCGCTCCCACTTAATTTCTTGCAAGTGCAAGCATCTTCATCGTCTCTAATGAAATTAAACTCCTTTAACATTTTCATCACGATGAAGATTCCAACTCCGTTATGCTCACTTCAACTATTGAAGTTTGCATGCCCTTTTAGCACCCTTTGAAATAACAAAACCCTTCGAATCGTGTCATGTACACGTCCTAGGTAACCATTCTATTAGAAGAGCATTGTTTTGTTTGTTCAACTACCATATACCAAATTATATATAGTGGTTGCTAGATTAATCCGTCAAGACTAAATATTGCTATGAAAGATCAAATCTTGTCATAGTCAACTCCTTGAACATTGTCATAAATTCCTTTTTGACATGTCGATTATTTCATAGATGTGAAACATCCATGTCTATTTCTTTATAGATCCAAACACGACCGATAGGATTCATCCCTTTTTGGAGGGTCTTCCAAGTTCAAAAGCTTGATTTCTTGTGTATGGAAACTATCTCGGATTTTATGACTTCTAGTCATTCTATGGAGTCAGGGCCCATCATCGCTTCTTTGCATGCAGTCGGTTCATTATTGTCAAAACAATAACGACTTGTTTATCAAATCTCATTATTTGATTGTTAACCGATGCATATGGTTCAAATAGGACCTATAATCTCCAAGATCACAACCTTTGTAAACACGGGAGCCATGAGCATTGTGGTCGCCACCAGAACACTTTCCGGCGCTGCGCTACTTAGCACATTTAGCTAAGGTTCAATAACCTTATCAAAGTTCTATTGTCCTTTGGGATAACCTACAAAGATGTGATTATCTGACTTTGGTTGTAAACATTTCACTTATGCATAGCATACCAAAATTTAAGAAAAGACAATTTGGGTTTTATCCCAAATCATAACTTATATGGTGTCATTTCAACGGAACATGATGGTTCTCTTTTCAGTGTAAAAGCGGTAGTCTCTAAACCTTTAATCCTTAAAACATAATGGCAGTTTTATAAATGACACATTTGATCTTACCATGTCAAACAAGGTTCAATTTAATCTCTTGAACATACCATACTCCTGTGGTTTATCGAGAAATGCAAATCCATGGAACAATTCCCGAAATCTCAGGTGTTTTGCTAAACATGTAACTCAAATATCTTACTTTATGATCAAATCATAAACTATTTTATTTTCTTGTAACAATGATTTTCCACTTCATCTTGAAAGTCTTTGAACAATTTTCAAATGTTTCATACTTCTTCCTTATTAAGTAAATATATAGATATATTCACTCAAATTCCTAGAGAAAGCATATGAAGTCGAAAGATGCATCACACATGGCTACATATAATGGACTATGCACATCATCATGCACTATTTCCAATAAGTTAGTCATCCATTCCTCTTTGGCCTATGAACGGAGTTTCAATTATCTCGAGGAAAGTTTCACAAGGGTCAATTGATGAAAATCAAAAGACTCCAAAAAATCCATCAAAATGGAGTTTCTTCATGTTTTCTTTCCAATATAATTTAAATGGCGATGTCACTTCGTAAGTGATCTTTCAATCATTTGTCTTGCGACATTTTAGCATAAGTTTTATGGACGTGATTTCTCCAACTAGACTTGTAAAAGTTCTTCCATCTTTTATGGAATACGGTAATTATTTGAACAACCAATGTTCTCATAATACCGGAACAAAATAACAGTTATTTAAACAAATCTTGAAGGTAAGCTTTGATGTCAACGAGAAATACAATAACACTTTATTTGTTTTTGATGAACATCATCACATATTCTTTTGCTAGTTACTTAGGCCATTGTTGTTCATGAATTGTGTCGTTCTGTATGATATTTCATACCAACTGACAAGGGTTTAACTCATCAATGCTGTAGCATCCCAATTGTCTAACAATTGTAATGCTACTTGGTCTAGTAAGATAATGGCTACTTCCTATAGATAATTGTTGCATCATAATTATATCATGCTCATGTCATCATGCCACCTTGCATTTGAGCATCATATAAAATCCTCTTTCTTTGGTTCTTCTCTCATATGCATTATTAATTGTATTTGCCTCTTGATATATTGTGTTTGGTTCTTGCTAAATGTTTAATGCCCAAGTTGAGTTGGGGGCATCTCTTTATGACTCCACCACCTTTCTTGTCACCACCCCATCATTCCACCATTCCACCATATGTGAGAATTGCATTTTATTTGGGTCTATCTCTAGCTCATGTTGTTTGGAATGGACCCTTTTCCATTCTACCTGCTTCCATATGGAATGATATGGGAAGGTTGTTCATGTTGGAATATTTTGAGGATAATATGCACATAGTGGAATATACACACTAGCATGTCCAAAATATATTCAAATATGGTCATCTCCATTCACTCCACATGGAACATTCCTTCAATCCGTAGCTTGGCCCTTACTCCATCTTTTGAGGATGCACATATATAAATGCCATGAGATTTTATTTTGTTTTCACAAGATTAACACATGGCATAAAATACTTGCATGGGCCAGGCAACCATCATCATCTTTTGTCCTCCTTTGGTTTTATTTGATTTTGAGTGGATCATCTTCTCATCTCTCTCTTTCTCTCAATCCTTTCTACCTTGCTTTGTTTCTTGCCTTGTGCCATCAAACCTCATCCACCTCTCTTGTGTAGTGCCATGCATGATCTTACAAGACCATCCCCATGACCATCTCCTACCCTTCATGCTTGCTCATGCTCATGTGGTTACACCATCTCCCTCTCTCTCTTTCTCTCTCTCTACCATGAGGGCCACCTGACCTCCTCTCTCTCCCTGGGCCACACCCCAGCCACCCCTCTCTCTAACCCTAAACAAAACCCTAACCCAAGACTACCCCATCTACCTAACCCGAGGCCACCATCTAACCTAACCCGAGCTAGTCCCTCCCTCTCTTCTCTTCCTCACGCCGGCCCCACCCTGCAGCCTCACTGCCTCGCCCTGGACCAGCCCCAGCCAGCCCAACCGGCCGAGCACGTGCCGAGGAGGAGAGGGAAAACATGGCACCGAGGCCACCTTATCTACCCTTGCCACAGCTGGCCTCCTCCCTCTCCCTCCTTTTCCTCCTTCCACACGACTCTCTGGCGTCCCCAGATCCGCCCCAGAGCCGCCTCCTTCTTCCCCTCATACCTCTCCGACCACCAGCAGCCGACGCCGCCTGCCGCCAGCACATCGCCGCCCTCGTTGTTCCGGCCGTCAAGCTCGTCGTGGAAGCGGCCTGGGAGATCGAGGACATCCCCCTGCGTCGCCCAGTACACCCAGACAAGAAGGAGAAGCCCAGGAACGCCAGGACCGGTGCCGCCCGACGAAACCCTACCGCCGGAGCGTCTGCGTCGTCGACGATCCGCCACGCCCCCGCCCGATCCAACACCACCGCCGAGCCCGCGGTGAGCACCTCCGTCTCCCTGACACGCTTCGCCTCGCCGTACCGCTCTAGCCCCGCCGTGTGTTCCGTCGAACACCCCACCCGCGCTAGAGCTCGACAGCGTCTGCAGCTATCCCGCGCCGCAGCAGCCGCTTCTGCCCCTCTGTTTCTCGCCATGCCCCGTGCGTTGTAGTCCTCCTCCGGTGATGCCGCCTGAACGGAAGTCGTAGGCCGTAGACCCCTCTTCGCTTTTCCTTTTTATGGCACGGCTAGATGCGTCGCCGTTTAGTCGCTATCGCCTCCGCAAAACCGCCCGAGCTCACCGTTCTCTGTCGAGGACGTGCGACTCGTCAGACCAGCCGCCGCCGTTTTTGCAGAAAAGCCCAGGAAGTTTTTCCCGCCTCAACCCGCGGTCCCAAGTGGCCCACATGTCAGCCCCTGTGTCGTTTTACGAAAAAGGACCCCTGCTTTTGTTGTGTCGCGTCCGCACTCCCTCGGATCTGCCGCGTGGCACGCCCCGGCTGGCGCGCCCGCGTGTGGGTCCGCGTGAACGCCGGCCCCGCTTGTCACTCACTGTGGCTGGGGACGCGCCCGGTAGGAAAAGCCAAGCCAGATCCCGCGGGTCGACCGCTGACTCAGCTTTGCGGTCCCACCCGTCAATGCCTCGGGCTAGCCCCCTCCGGGTGTAAAAAGTTTTGCGTTTATCTGTTTTAATTAAACCTTTTTCAGAAAGTGTTTTAAATTCAAATTCAAATCTGTTTTTCATATCTTTTAAAATATAATTCCAAATTCAACATATGATATATGTTTTTGAATCAGAAAAATGTGAGGAATTCAAATATGCCATTCAAAATATTTTTTGAGCACTTTAAAATTTCGAGATGATTAAAATTACAATAAAATGTCTTTCTCTTAATTAATTAATAACTTTGGTTTTATAACCCCAATTTTGACAAATAATATGTCTAAATCGATCAGCGCGACGAGCCCGTTCTATCTATGAATTCCATGTTCTGAATTGCAGCATGCATCATATAAATATAAAGGTTACAGCAACTTATTTGAGAATAAAAGGTGACTAAAACTCCATAAAATGCTTTATTCTTGTATTCCACACCTCACCCATGCCATGCTACATTGTTGCCATGCAAATTGTGCATCATTCATCATGGCATGATTGTTTGCTTGTCGCATTTTAATTCATATGCTTGTGCACTCTATTTATGTTGGCCCTTGTCTGTTTGGTTCTTCTTCGAATAGACGTTGAGCATGGGATATATCAAGAAACCCAGGAGCACTACCCAAATCCGTCCCTCGCTTCAACCGAGCTGCCAGGCAAGCACTACCACCTGCTTGCATACATATAGTACCTATTGCCTCTCTCTTATTCTTGCATCATTGAGTCGCGATTGCATGAAACTGAATCCCAAGTACTGCATAGCCTTTACTTTTAAACCCCACTGAAGCTTGTTCCTCCATCCCATGAGCCATTACTACAGGAGTTGTTTGAGCCATGCGGGTCGTAGAACAGCATGTGTAGGGTATGTGAGTGTCTGATGGATAACGAGGTACCTAAACAACTTAACCTGAGTAGTAATGGGATAACTAATGAAAGTGGCACCGGTGAGCAATATCTGCTATTTGGTTTTTCATGCTCACTTGTGTCCCGCAGGACCCCGAGTACTTGATTCCTGTTCCTTGACTATTCGCACTATCCACATCCGGGAGGCCTTATGGACCCCCCTGAGCCAGAGCTTGATTCATTCTTATTTCTTGGGGCCACAAAGTAGTTTGGGGCTTTATTACTATCCTGTACTTATGCCATGCTTTACTGCTTTATTTAAGATTGTGCGTGGAGCACCTGTACTGTTTAGGACCATGACACGTTTTCGCTGTATCGACAAGCCCAGTCACATTTTCGGGTTCCCAGTCGTTTACCGCCGTCCACACAAACCCTGGGTCCGTTTCGGAGCCGGCCAACTTCGTTGCGGGTAGCTTAGTGGGGTGGCCCCCTGAAACATTTCTGAATCCTGTGATCGCTTTATCGTGAATGCCTCGTTGGGTTTTGATTTGGTTTTTCCGAGGTTGATCGAGTGTGTGTTGCTATTCGTGCACCCCTGCAGGGTAAATCTTTCTGAAGGCCGTGTCCGCGGTTATGGATGACTTGGAGCACAGTTTCTCGATCATAGACAAGTATAACTAAAGTACCGCTTTTAATTTGACTAAGTACTGACTAGTAAATAGTGCAACACTCATGGAATGGATAATAAATCTGCCAACGGATGGGGTGCTGTTCGTCCGCTTCCTCGTTGGTAAGCGAGGAGGAGGATGGATCTGTTAATATTACTATTATAACTGTTGTTATTAATTCACGGACATCCGTCTATCTTTGGTTAGGCGGATGGTTAGCGAGTATCCCTAGAATTGTTAGGTATTATCTTTTGCTGCAATTGCGTCACCCCAGGTTGTGTCCCCTTTAGAGGCATAAAGACTTGCTGAGTACCCCTAGGGTCTCACACGATAAATTGCTTGAATCAGATGAACATGTATACTCGCAAGATGGATACTGGGTGGAGGAGACGAACGATGTGGGCAACGATCACTCGGCGTAGAGATTCTAGGAATGGGGATCCATGAGATCTGTGGGCGGGATGTGTTTATTTATGGGGCATCTTATGCCGATTTGCTTCTTATCCGTACTCGGATCTTGCTTTCCGCTTCCGCCTGATACTCTGATGTTTGATGTATGAGGAGATATCCTAAACTATTATATCTATCTAGGATATTTGGATCTTGCCGTATGGCGTTGCAATATTTCTATTTTTTTAGATGGAATGGCTCTGAGGACTGTTGTATGTGGCTTGCATACATACTCATTTGTGTATGTAGTTGATCCCTTCACCTGCCGATTACGCCGCTCGTTCTTGTCCCGATGTTTTGGAAATGGTTAGGACGGCCGAAAGGTCTACCTGTGAGTGGCATTTGGCCCCACCGAACCATTTTAACCATTTCCGCTCATCCAGGCTTGTAACTAAGAGCGTAATTCACCGAGGTAGTTACAATTGGTATCAGAGCCATCCCGCCCTTCAGGGTCTCAGCCAAATGGTCGTTGTCAGTCTAGCAAATATTTTTGGTAGCTATGTATACTAGGGAAAAACAAAACAAAACGCGAGAGTAGGACTGCTTCCACTTTTCTTATTACCCACCCACCCACCCTTTTCTGGTAAGGAAGTGTAACGTTTTCAATCCTCTTCTTAAAATTCAAACTAGGATTCACGTGTTCTGGGTTTCCGTAGTACCATAGAAAGTGTGTGTGTGTGTAATTCCTTGTCTATCTGTTGCATCCAATTTGTTATCACAATCTGCCTTTGGTTATCAACTGTTGGTACATTCCATACTGACAGGCTTTTGAAAACCGGCGCGATCTATCTGACTCCTTGTTAACCGGTGCCATCTTCTTAAGGGTGTTGTTCCTTCCAGCATGCTTTCACAGAATGTGGAGTTGCTAATCTCTACCTGATAAGTGATTTTGCACATCTATTGGTATTTTAATGCCGAAAATGCGGAAAAAATTTCTTTGATACATATGTGTTTCCACACTCCTTTTCAGTCGTGTGCGATATGCTTAATATCTTCTAGGTGATGTGAACTTTGGTTGATATTTTAATATCATCTTAGTAAATTGTATCCTTTAATCTTGGTTAATTCCATCTTGGTACTATTTTGGATTATTATTATTCTCCATTATGGTACTGACTTGTGTTTTATATCAATCACAGGATGGCACCACCACGCTGTTCTGAGGAGGACATACAACCTGAACTAGGGGCCGCGTTGGCAAGCATCGCCAATGCCTTGGCAGCAATGCAGCAGAACCAGCAGCGTTTTGAAGAAAGTGTCAGGAGGAATGAGTTTGTTCCGCTACCTCCACCTCCCAAGCGAGGAGACATCAAAAGCTTCCTGAAGTTCAACCCACGCCAATTTGATGTGTCCGATCAACCACTTGATGCTAATGATTGGTTGCGTGAGATGTCAAGGTTACTGGTGACTGCTGATGTTCCTGAGCAAGAATGGGTAAAATGTGCCACTCACCTTCTGAAGGGAGATGCAGCTCTGTGGTGGGAGAATTACCTCAAGGCAAACTACACTGGTTTTCAGCCTACTTGGGAACAGTTCACTGGAGCTTTCAAAGAGCAATATCTGTCAGAAATTGTCATGGAGAGGATGAAGGAAGTGTTTCTCAACCTCAAGCAGGGCAATGACAATGTCAATACCTACATCAGAAACTTCATGAACCTTTCTCGTTATGGTGGCGATGAGATCTCTGATGACAAGAAGAAGCAAAAGAGGTTCCGACAAGGGCTCAATGCATCGATTAAATATGCAATCACACATGCAAGGCCGGCGTATTTTCTGGAACTTCAACATACAGCTCTGCAGGAAGAAGCAAGTAGGCAAGTGTTTGAGGAGTCAAAGAAACACAACCGCGATGCAACAAGCTCTTCAGCTATGTCAACTCCTTCTAAGCGGCGTGTCTGGGTTCCTAACACCCCACCGTCGCTCCCGGCTCCACCAAGACCTTCAAGCTACGCGGCAAGGCCACCAAACTTTCTCACTGCTGCTCCCAGGGGCTACAACCACAACTACCCTGGAGCGCCTGGCGGAGTCCCTGGCTACGTTGCTCCACGCCCACCTGGTGCTTGTTACACTTGTGGAACACTGGGCATCAACACTGGAACTGTCCAATGAACAACAAAGCTCTTCCTCCACCACCTCCAAGACCTGCGGCAAGCTCTCCTATGGTTCGTGCACCACCACCTCGGGCTCTCAACATCAACACCAAGCCCGCGTCTACTGTTGCTCGTGCCAACTGTGTCAACGCCGCTCAAGCTGAGCATGCACCTGGAGTTGTGATGGGTATGCTTCCCGTTAACTCAGTCCCTGCATGAGTTTTGTTTGATTCTGGTGCTTCGCATTCTTTTGTTTCTCATAAGTTTGCTCATGAGCATGATCTGGATATGGTTCCCTTATTGCATCGTCTGGTGGTACAATCTCCTGGCTCAAACATGAGGGCTGCTCATATCAGCCATGACAACCAAATTGAGATTGGTGGCTCTTCGTTCTCGGCGTCCTTAATTATTCTAGGCAATTCTGACATTGATGTTATCTTGGGCATGGATTGGTTGACAGCAAATGCAGCTGTGATTGATTGTGTTGAACGCTCGGTTTCTCTGAAAATTCCTGAAGGCCATATAGTCTATTCTCCAAGTCTGACTCCTGCTATTCAGCTTTTCTCTTTGGCGGCTCTGAATGCTGATGCTATGGAAGCTATTCAGAGTGTTCCGGTGGTCTGTGAGTTCCTAGATGTCTTTCCGGAAGAGTTGCCAGGTATGCCTCCGGATCGTGAGGTTGAGTTTGTAATTGAGCTTGAACCTGGAACGGCTCCTATCTCCAAGCGGCCTTATAAAATGGGTCCTGCTGAGTTGGCTGAACTCAAACGTCAGCTTGATGAACAAGAGAAGTTGGGTTTCATTCAACACAGTACTTCTTCTTGGGGTAGCCCAACCATCTTTGTGAAGAAGCGAGACAAGACTGATAGACTTTGTGTTGACTATCGGGCTCTCAATGCTAAAACCATCAAGAATAAATATCCCCTTCCGCGGATTAATGATCTCTTCGATCAGCTAGCTGGAGCTGTGGTATTCTCTAAGCTTGACTTGAGAAGTGGTTATCATCAAATCAAGATTCGCAAGGAAGATGTTCCTAAAACAGCTTTCACCACCCGCTATGGCCTGTATGAGTACACGGTCATGCCTTTCGGTCTCACCAACGCACCTGCCACCTTCTCGAGGCTTATGAACTCGGTTTTCATGGAGTATCTTGATAAGTTCGTTGTGGTCTATCTGGATGACATCCTAGTCTATTCTAAGTCAAAGGAAGAACATGAAGAACACCTTCGGTGTGTCCTAAACAAGCTTCGTGAGAACCGCCTGTATGCAAAGTTCTCCAAATGTGAGTTTTGGCTGCCTCAAGTCACCTATCTTGGTCACGTCATCTCTGCCAAGGGCATTGCCGTCAACCCGAAAACTGTAAAGACAATTGTTGACTGGCTTCCTCCTGTAAATGTCAAAGAAGTCCGGAGCTTCCTTGGTTTGGCTAGTTATTGCCGTCGCTTCGTTCAGAACTTTTCGAAGATAGCGAAGCCTCTTATCGATCTCCTCAAGAAAGGCAAGAAATACCTTTGGACTCCTGCATGTCAAGCAAGCTTTGAAACACTCAAAGAGAAGCTCACTTCCACACCAGTCTTGGTTCCTCCAGATACATCCAAGCCTTTCCAGATATTCTGTGACGCATCTTTGCAAGGAATGGGTGTGGTCCTTATGCAAGAAAAACAAGTTGTTGCTTATGCCTCTCGACAGTTGAAGACGCATGAGATCAACTATCCTACACATGACCTCGAACTCGCAGCAGTTGTCTTTGCTTTGAAAGTATGGAGGCATTACTTGCTTGGCAACTGTTGTGAAATCTTTTCTGATCACAAGAGTCTGAAGTATATCTTCACACAGCCAGATCTCAACCTTCGTCAGAGGAGGTGGATTGAAGCAATCAATGATTTCGATTTGACCATCAACTACACTCCGGGCAAAGCTAATGTCATGGTCGATGCTCTCAGCCGCAAAGCTTATGTCAGCAACCTCATGGTGGAAGAACAACAGCCGCTCTTGTGCGAGGAATTCCGTCAGCTCAACCTTGAAATTGTGGATCAAGGGTATCTTCTGAACCTTCTGGCAACCCCTCTCTTGGAAGAAAAGGTTCGTTCCATTCAACTTGGTGATCCGTACACCAAAAAGATCATCTCCAACATTCAGCTTCCGAAGTATGAGTCTTTCCACGTCGATGACCAAGGCACGCTTTTCTTTGAACACCGGATGTTTGTTCCGAACTACCCGGGTTTGAGAGAGCAAGTTCTCAAGGAGGCGCATGATTTTGTTCTTTCTATCCACCCTGGCAGCACAAAGATGTATATGGACTTGAAAACACAATATTGGTGGCCGGGATTGAAACGATATTGTGCCAAGTATGTCTCGGAGTGTGATGTCTGCCGCAGAGTTAAAGCTGTCCATCAGAAACCTTCCGGTCTTCTACAGCCATTGAAACCCCCGGAATGGAAATGGGAGAAAGTAGAGATGGACTTCATCACTGGTTTTCCAAGGTCGCAGAAGGGCAACAATGCAATCTTTGTTGTCATTGACAGGCTTTCTAAAGTGGCTCACTTCTTTCCCGTCAAGGAAACTATTTCTGCAATTCAGTTGGCTGAGCTCTATATCAACAGAATTGTCTCTCTGTATGGGGTTCCTCTTGAGATCAGTTCAGACCGTGGAAGCATCTTCACTTCCAAGTTCTGGGGAAGTTTCCAAAATGCTTTGGGAACAAAATTGAACTTCAGCACAGCTTACCACCCTCAGTCGCAAGGACAAGTTGAAAGGATCAATCAGATTCTGGAAGATATGCTCCGTGCTTGCGTCATCTCTTTCGGCATGAAGTGGGAAGAATGTCTTCCTTATGCTGAATTCTCTTACAACAATAGCTTCCAGAAAAGTCTAAAGATGGCACCATTTGAGGCTCTCTATGGTCGCAAATGCAGAACTCCGATTGGTTGGTCGGGTGCAGGAGAAAGAATATTGTTTGGCCCCGACATTGTAACTCAAGCGGAGGAGAAGGTTCACATCATTCTTGAAAATCTGAAGATTGCTCAAAGTCGCCAGAAGAGCAATTATGACAGAAAGCACACGGACATGGAGTATGTCCCTGGTGATCTCGTTTACCTTCGTGTCACTCCCATGAGAGGCACGCACCGCTTTGGTATCAAAGGAAAGCTGGCTCCTAGATACATCGGTCCATTCAAAATTCGTGGAAGAAGAGGAGAAGTTGCTTATGCTCTTGAGCTCCCGGAAAAACTCAAGGTCCATGATGTTTTCCACATCTCTCAACTCAAGAAGTGCTTCAAGGATCCCGGCAGAACCGTGGACCATGAGCTTATCAATCTCCAAGAAGACCTGTCTTATCAAGAACACCCCACAAAAATCCTTGAAGTCGCAGAAAGAAGGACTCGCAACAAGTCCATCAAGTTCTGCAAGGTCCAGTGGTCGCACCATTCCGTGGATGAAGCCACTTGGGAACGTGAAGATGAGCTCCGTGCCAAGTATCCTACCCTCTTTGAGTCTTCTTCTTCTTCCTAGAATCTCGGGGCGAGATTCCTGTTTAGTGGGAGAGAGTTGTAGCATCCCAATTGTCTAACAATTGTAATGCTACTTGGTCTAGTAAGATAATGGCTACTTCCTATAGATAATTGTTGCATCATAATTATATCATGCTCATGTCATCATGCCACCTTGCATTTGAGCATCATATAAAACCCTCTTTCTTTGGTTCTTCTCTCATATGCATTATTAATTGTATTTGCCTCTTGATATATTGTGTTTGGTTCTTGCTAAATGTTTAATGCCCAAGTTGAGTTGGGGGCATCTCTTTATGACTCCACCACCTTTCTTGTCACCACCCCATCATTCCACCATTCCACCATATGTGAGCATTGCATTTTATTTGGGTCTATCTCTAGCTCATGTTGTTTGGAATGGACCCTTTTCCATTCTACCTGCTTCCATATGGAATGATATGGGAAGGTTGTTCATGTTGGAATATTTTGAGGATAATATGCACATAGTGGAATATACACACTAGCATGTCCAAAATATATTCAAATATGGTCATCTCCATTCACTCCACATGGAACATTCCTTCAATCCGTAGCTTGGCCCTTACTCCATCTTTTGAGGATGCACATATATAAATGCCATGAGATTTTATTTTGTTTTCACAAGATTAACACATGGCATAAAATACTTGCATGGGCCATGCAACCATCATCATCTTTTGTCCTCCTTTGGTTATATTTGATTTTGAGTGGATCATCTTCTCATCTCTCTCTTTCTCTCAATCCTTTCTACCTTGCTTTGTTTCTTGCCTTGTGCCATCAAACCTCATCCACCTCTCTTGTGTAGTGCCATGCATGATCTTACAAGACCATCCCCATGACCATCTCCAACCCTTCATGCTTGCTCATGCTCATGTGGTTACACCATCTCCCTCTCTCTCTTTCTCTCTCTCTACCATGAGGGCCACCTGACCTCCTCTCTCTCCCTGGGCCACACCCCAGCCACCCCTCTCTCTAACCCTAAACAAAACCCTAACCCAAGACTACCCCATCTACCTAACCCGAGGCCACCATCTAACCTAACCCGAGCTAGTCCCTCCCTCTCTTCTCTTCCTCATGCCGGCCCCACCCTGCAGCCTCACTGCCTCGCCCTGGACCAGCCCCAGCCAGCCCAGCCGGCCGAGCACGTGCCGAGGAGGAGAGGGAAAAGGTGGCACCGAGGCCACCTTATCTACCCCTGCCACAGCTGGCCTCCTCCCTCTCCCTCCTTTTCCTCCTTCCACACGACTCTCTGGCGTCCCCAGATCCGCTCCAGAGCCGCCTCCTTCTTCCCCTCATACCTCTCCCACCACCACCAGCCGACGCCACCCGCCGCCAGCACATCGTTGCCCTCGTCGTTCCGGCCGTCAAGCTCGTCGTGGAAGCGGCCTGGGAGATTGAGGACATCCCCCTGCGTCGCCCAGTACACCCAGACGAGAAGGAGAAGCCCAGGAACGCCAGGACCGGCGCCGCCCGACGAAACCCTAGCCGCCGGAGCATCTACGTCGTGGACGATCTGCCACGCCCCCGCCCGATCCAACACCACCGCCGAGCCCGCGGTGAGCACCTCCGTCTCCCTGACACGCTCCGCCTCGCCGTACCGCTCTAGCCCCGCCGTGCGTTCCGTCGAACACCCCACCTGCGCCAGAGCTCGACGGCGTCTGCAGCTATCCCGCGCCGCAGCAGCCGCTTCTGCCCCTCTGTTTCTCGCCATGCCCCGTGCGTTGTAGTCCTCCTCCGGTGATGCCGCCTGAACGGAAGTCGTAGGCCGTAGACCCCTCTTCGCTTTTCCTTTTTATGGCACGGCTAGATGCGCCGCCATTTAGTCGCTATCGCCACCGCAAAACCGCCCGAGCTCGCCGTTCTCTGTCGAGGACGTGCGACTCGTCAGACCAGCCGCCGCCGTTTTTGCAGAAAAGCCCAGGAAGTTTTTCCCGCCTCAACCCGCGGTCCCAAGTGGCCCACATGTCAGCCCCTGTGTCGTTTTACGAAAAAGGACCCCTGCTTCTGTTGTGTCGCGTCCGCACTCCCTCGGATCTGCCACGTGGCACGCCCCGGCTGGCGCGCCCACGTGTGGGTCCGCGTGAACGCCGACCCCGCTTGTCACTCACTGTGGCTGGGGACGCGCCCGGTAGGAAAAGCCAAGCCAGATCCCGCGGGTCGACCGCTGACTCAGCTTTGCGGTCCCACCCGTCAATGCCTCGGGCTAGCCCCCTCCGGGTGTAAAAAGTTTTGCGTTTATCTGTTTTAATTAAACCTTTTTCAGAAAGTGTTTTAAATTCAAATTCAAATCTGTTTTTCATATCTTTTAAAATATAATTCCAAATTCAACATATGATATATGTTTTTGAATCAGAAAAATGTGAGGAATTCAAATATGCCATTCAAAATATTTTTTGAGCACTTTAAAATTTCGAGATGATTAAAATTACAATAAAATGCCTTTCTCTTAATTAATTAATAACTTTGGTCTTATAACCCCAATTTTGACAAATAATATGTCTAAATCGATCAGCGCGACGAGCCCGTTCTATCTATGCATTGCATGTTCTGAATTGCAGCATGCATCATATAAATATAAAGGTTGCAGCAACTTATTTGAGGATAAAAGGTGACTAAAACTCCATAAAATGCTTTATTCTTGTATTCCACACCTCACCCATGCCATGCTACATTGTTGCCATGCAAATTGTGCATCATTCATCATGGCATGATTGTTTGCTTGTCGCATTTTAATTCATATGCGTGTGCACTCTATTTATGTTGGCCCTTGTCTGTTTGGTTCTTCTTCGAATAGACGCTGAGCAGGGGATATATCAAGAAACCCAGGAGCACTACCCAGATCCGTCCCTCGCTTCAACCGAGCTGCCAGGCAAGCACTACCACCTGCTTGCATACATATAGTACCTATTGCCTCTCTCTTATTCTTGCATCATTGAGTCGCGATTGCATTAAACTGAATCCCAAGTACTGCATAGCCTTTACTTCTAAACCCCACCGAAGCTTGTTCCTCCATCCCATGAGCCATTACTACAGGAGTTGTTTGAGCCATGCGGGTCGTAGAACAGCATGTGTAGGGTATGTGAGTGTCTGATGGATAACGAGGTACCTAAACAACTTAACCTGAGTAGTAATGGGATAACGAATGAAAGTGGCACCGGTGAGCAATATCTGCTATTTGGTTTTTCATGCTCACTTGTGTCCCGCAGGACCCCGAGTACTTGATTCCTGTTCCTTGACTATTCGCACTATCCACATCCGGGAGGCCTTATGGACCCCCCTGAGCCAGAGCTTGATCCATTCTTATTTCTTGGGGCCACAAAGTAGTTTGGGGCTTTATTACTATCATGTACTTATGCCATGCTTTACTGCTTTATTTAAGATTGTGCGTGGAGCACCTGTACTGTTTAGGACCATGACACGTTTTCGCTGTATCGACAAGCCCAGTCACATTTTCGGGTTCCCAGTCGTTTACCGCCGTCCACACAAACCCTGGGTCCGTTTCGGAGCCGGCCAACTTTGTTGCGGGTAGCTTAGTGGGGTGGCCCCCTGAAACATTTCTGAATCCTGTGATCGATTTGTCGTGAATGCCTCGTTGGGTTTTGATTTGGTTTTTCCGAGGTTGATCGAGTGTGTGTTGCTATTCGTGCACCCCTGCAGGGTAAATCTTTCTGAAAGCCGTGTCCGCGGTTATGGACGACTTGGAGCACAGTTTCTCGATCATAGACAAGTATAACTAAAGTACCGCTTTTAATTTGACTAAGTACTGACTAGTAAATAGTGCAACACTCATGGAATGGATAATAAAACTGCCAACGGATGGGGGGCTGTTCGTCCGCTTCCTCGTTGGTAAGCGAGGAGGAGGATGGATCTGTTAATATTACTGTTATAACTGTTGTTATTAATTCACGGACATCCGTCTATCTTTGGTTAGGCGGATGGTTAGCGAGTATCCCTAGAATTGTTAGGTATTATCTTTTGCTGCAATTGCGTCACCCCAGGTTGTGTCCCCTTTAGAGGCATAAAGACTTGCTGAGTACCCCTAGGGTCTCACACGATAAATTGCTTGAATCAGATGAACAGGTATACTCGCAAGATGGATACTGGGTGGAGGAGACGAACGATGTGGGCAACGATCACTCGGCGTAGAGATTCCGGGAACGGAGATCCGTGAGATCTGTGGGCGGGATGTGTTTATTTATGGGGCATCTTATGCCGATTTGCTTCTTATCCGTACTCAGATCTTGCTTTCCGCTTCCGCCTAATACTCTGATGTTTGATGTATGAGGAGATATCCTAAACTATTATATATATCTAGGATATTTGGATCTTGCCGTATGGCGTTGCAATATTTCTATTTCTTTTAGATGGAATGGCTCTGAGGACTGTTGTATGTGGCTTGCATACATACTCATTTGTGTATGTAGTTGATCCCTTATCCTACCGATTACGCCGCTCGTTCTTGTCCCGATGTTTTGGAAATGGTTAGGACGGCCGAAAGGTCTACCTGTGAGTGGCATTTGGCCCCACCGTACTATTTTAACCATTTCCGCTCATCCAGGCTTGTAACTAAGAGCGTAATTCACCGAGGTAGTTACAAATGCCCATTGTTATGGACTTTGGTTTTGGAGAAGGAGGGAGCGCTGGAGGCATCAGTCGGCTAGCAAACAAGCACACAGGGACGCAAGTTTTACCCAGTTTTAGGCCTCGTAGAGGTCCCTACTCCTGCTTGTCTGCTCTTGGAATTAATGAAGGAATCGAAGATTACAGGCGTGCGCAGATGCAATCTGGCGAGAGTTGTGGAAACTAGGGTCATGATCATCCTCCTCGCAACCCCTCCTATTCTTTATATAGATAGGCTAGGTCTCGAGTAGCAGGTCAAGTCGGTTACAGATTAGGGTTTTCCCTTTGTCTCGCAAGCAATCGAGAGTCCGTGGGCCACTCGAATTCTCCACTGGGCCTTGGTAACACCATGGGATTTTGCCGTATCTGGACCGTATGTACCAAACTCGAGTACCTATCGGATATACCCATGTCAGTAGCCCCCGAGTGTACAGTGGAATCGTAGATTCGACTGGGACTTTATGAAGTCTTTCGAGTGCATGACTGAGCATTTTTCAAGTGTTCTGTTTATATCATAGGGATTGTTGATATATGTGCCTAATTTATCCGATGATCGGTATCAGTTAATTGCCTTAGGGCAAAACAATGTAATATAGTCAAACTCGAGTCCCCGTACTCGAATTCAGAAAAGTGCTGGCGTAATTCAACTCAGGCCACGGAGGTCTTGCATCATTCGAATTCCAGTGTATAAGTGTGAGCACTCGACGCGTCCGTCAAGGCATGTTCATCGCACCTATAGGCACGGATATATTTCTGGTAGTGTGCAGCAGATGCGTTTCCAGGCCTTATTCAGGTCTTATCTTCACGCTGTAAGCGTGGCATCCGAATTTTTTTTCATCATGGAGATGATTCGGGTGGCCCAGGAGACGTAGTCTCTTTGTAGGGAAATATGAGGTGGAGTCGCCATAGCATTTGAGTGTGGATGTTATCAACACACAGTACGATGTACCAGCAAAATAATCATAGGGTGCGCGACCAGCGCTCCCTATGGGAGTAGCCCCCGAGTGCCTGGTTGAGTCGAAGACTCAAGCGGGGACTAAAGACCTTTTTGCGACTGCTGTCGTCTTTTGCTGCTTGTTTGAGTCGGATTTGCTTCCGGCGCTCCCTATGGGAGTAACCCATAGTCCACAATCAAATCATAGATTCGAGTGGTGGGTATGTCCTGAATGTTCATATACCTGCATAAAGATAAACTTAGGGTGCGCGACCAGCGCTCCCTATGGGAGTAGCCCCCGAGTGCTCGGTTGAGTCGAAGACTCGAGCGAGGACTAAAGTAGTTGAAATCTTCTGCTGCTGAAATCAATGAACTCAGTGCTGACGATGTGATGACCTCGATTCCCCGTGTGAGCGGCTTTGACGGGACGTGACGAGTGGTGGGTCCCACTTTCTGACTTCGATTTGATCGAGCGTGCATAATCTTCTGTTTTAACTACGTCTCCTCGATTTCCGTGCGTAATGGGAATAGTGGGGGGGACGGTTCGTGCTTCATCTTTGCCACGTGTCGACGGAGATGTGTGCCACGCGTGTAGTAGGGTTTCTTCTGGCCGTTGGATGGTGTCTATGAGGAGGTTAAGTAGCAGCGTAGCTGCGGTAATTTCACCACCTGTCTTCTTTGCTTGTGCCTCCATCGCCATTGCTGCTTCTCTCTGTTTCCATGCGCACTTTCTCTTTGCGGCACTAGACCAGCTCCGTGTCTTCCCTAGTTACTTCCTTCGTTCTCACCGCCATTGGAAGATGGGCAAGAAGAAGGGAGGCGCCGCCGTTGGGTCCGTGGCCGCCATTTCCGCCACCAAGAAGAAGGGCGATACCGCCGCCGTGGGGACCAGCACCGCCGGCGCTGGGAAGATGAAAGGTACGGGCACCCGCGTCACCAACGGCACTTGGCGTGCATCCACAACCAAGCCCACCGAGCTACATCTTCATCGTCGAGATGGAGTTCTTTCGTCCGTGGAGGACGACTCGCGAGTGCCCGTCGAGGAGGTAATCCCTTGTCCTCCTCTTGGTTTCTAGGTGATGTTCCTTGCGTTCATCATCTGAGGTCTTTATCTCCTCCTGCATCCTTTCTTCAGGGGTCTCCTTTGTTTCTACAGGCTCTAGCTGCATCAGTTGTCCCCAAATTCTATTCTCCACATCTCCTGCTTCATTACTCTTTGCGAGTGTTGGCTCGGAGTCGAGCCGCACTTTGGCCTCTTCAAGAGGCTTTTTAAGATGAAACGTCAGTCAGCGTCAGGGTTCAGTAGTCTACGACGTAGGAGGCTGCGGAATCCACGTCAACTCCTCTGTCACCTACTTTGATATCAAGCTCACTGCGCCCGTCCAAGGGTGGAGAGACAAGTGGTTGTACATCCGCGACTAGAAGGCCAACGGAGAGCACTACAGACTCGCGCCCTTCGATCCCGCGATGTCGTGCAAGAGGAGACGTTCTTGGAAGAATATCGTGATGCCTGGCGAGTCCGAGAAAACGGAGGTGCTGTATAAGCGCGTCTGCGACCTCGAGAGTCACATAGGCAAAGAAGAGGGAGGTGCTGCCCTCATTCGCACATGGTTGCGCCGCCGTGTCTAGCCTCTGCAGACCGGAGTCCATCCCATGTTCCGCTGGGCCGGTGCGAACAATGCCACTCGCGTATCTGCCGATGGCATTTCTGCGGGTGAGGTTGATAAGAGGGTGCGGCTGGTGACCAAATACACCACCAAGGAGGTTCTCCCAGGCGAACCAGTCGTGCCTCCTTTCGACGCCTCAAACTCTCCTCTTGAGGTAGAATTGTACTACAAAGTAGCTTTCTTTGTCGATTTCCATTAAGTACTTGATGTATAATAATGTATCTTCTGAATGCAGGATTGGAAGGCGTCTTCCAATTTGCCTCCTCATCCTGAAGGGGTTATCCCTCGCGAAGTGGATGAAGAGGACGAGTCGGAGTCAACCGTCCCAATCAAAGAGGAGGAGGAAGCCCCCGAGTCCAGCAACTAGGGCACTCGCAAGCGTTCCCTCAACGAGGACTCGAATGCCTCATCGCTGACGATGCCAGAAGGCCCTTCTGTTGTTGCAGAGGAGCCAATCCCCGCCGTTCCTATGCGCTCCATGGATCCTCCTGTCCGGAAGAAGCTGCGACTGCTGAAGGAGTCATCGGAGTCGGAGGAGCAATCCTTCGACCTTGATAGATTTGACTGGTGAGTTCTGCATCTGTGACTTTGTATTGGTTTCTTTTTGGAGCTGTGATACATTGCTAACGTATCCATAATTTTTGATGTTCCATGCTTGGTTTTTATCTACTTTTTTATGTTTTGTTCCAACTTTGGAGTACTTTCTATACACTTTCTTGGACTAACCTATTAACAAGAGCCACAGTGCCAGCTGGCTGTTTTCTGCTGTTTTTGGTTCCAGGAAAGTCAGAAAATGAATATTCTCGGAATTGGACGAGACAAAAGCCAAAGTTAGTTTTTCACCGAGCGACACAAGGAGCCAGAATACGAGACGGAGAGGGGCCAGGGGGCGCCACACTACCTGGCCGCGTGGCCTAGCCTGGCCCATGCTAGGGGTGGTCTGGCCGCGTCCAGCACCCCCTCGACCTCCCCTTTCACCTATAAGATGCCTCTGATATAGAAACCCTAAGTACCCGATCAAAATTCCACGATAAAGTCTGTAGCCGCCGTCATCTCCATCCCTAGATCGGGAGGGATCTGAAGCTCTTCCCGGCACCCTGCCGGAGAGGGGAATTCACCCTGGAGGCCTTCTTCATCATCATGCAAGCCTCGGCGTGATGCGCGAGTAGTTTATCTCTAGAGTACGGGTCCATGTAGTAACTAGATGGCTGGTTCTCCTCCTTTGTGCTATCATGTTTAGATCTTGTGAGCTCCGTTCATGATCAAGATCATCTATTTGTAATCTTACATGTTGTGTTTGCGGGGATCCGATGCATATTGAGATGTTATTTCATATTGATTATTGATTCTATCATGTCTTTGTTATTTGTGATCTTGCATGCTTTCCGTTGTTAGTAGCTATCTTGGCCAAGTAGATGCTAGCAACTCCAAGAGTTAGTATTTATGCTCGATAGTGGGTTCATGCCTCTAGTAATCTGGGGAAGTGACAGAAATCTCTAAGGTACTAGATGTGTTGTTGCTACTAGGGAGAAAACAACAATCCTTTGTTCATAGAACAATCGTATTGTTTACTTTACACGCAATGCATAATGCAATCATCTGTTGCTTGCAACTTAATACTGGAGGGGGTTCGGATGATAACCTGAAGGTGGATTATTAGTCATAGATGCAGTTGGATTATGGTCTATGTATAATGTTGTAATGCCCAATCAAATCTCAAAGGAGTCAAGATGAGTAGTATATGCATGATTGCTTTCTCGATGTTTGTCAATTGCCCCGTTGTAATTTGTTCACCCAACATGTCATCTATCTTAAGGAGAGCCACCACTAGTGAACTATGGACCCCGGTCCTTTCTTTTATCATCAATATACAATCAACTGTTTACTGCTTTCTGTTTACTTTATGCAAACTATTACTTTCTTCCACACAATACATTTAATCCCTTGTTTTCAGCAAAACCGGTGAGATTGACAACCTCACTATAAGTTGGGGACAGAGTTCTGTGGTTGTGTTGTGCAGGTCTCCACGTTGCTGCTGGCACCGGTAGTGCGCCTTGCCAAAGTTCAGCTAGCAACACCTTTGGGGTGTTTCCTTGCTCCTACTGGTTCGATTAAACCTTGGTTTCATAACTGAGGGAAAACTTGCTGTTGTGCTCATCATACCTTCCTCTTGGGGTTCCCCAACAAGCTCGCGATATCTTGGGCCATCAAGCTGCTTTCCCTGAAGTTTTTTGCTGGATGTGTTTTGTAGTCAAGCAGCGTCATCGTCTTCGGACGACATCCAATTTGTGAAGGAATCTAGAGTCGCAGACTCCAAGGCCAAATAAGTGGCCGAATGATCTTCCTCTCCTCCATTGGTGGCCCACTCCGAGCACAACTCGTCGAGTTCCCCGGATGCTGGGGAGCATCAGGTGGTTGCCCGGATGACTGCACAACAGTCATCTTCGGAGTCTCAGGAGGACCTTGTAAGCATCTTTTTTGTTGTTTTGGCAGTCGAATATATTACTTGGTGTTGTTGATGAACTTTGTTTTCTTCTGATGCAGCTCATCATGAGGGAAGCTGCTCGCCTGGCGGAGCAAGTCCTTGACATGGGTCGACAGCATGCGCGGCTGGACAATTGCCATCGCGTTGTTGAAGGTTAGTTTTCCCTTTGTCTTTGTCTTTGTGTTCATGAAGTTTCTAGATTCGATTGATGATATGCTCTATTCCTTTGCAGTTGAGCATAACGAACTTCTGCGTCATGCTGCTTCACTCAAAAAGACGCTTGCCGCAGCGGCGAAGAGTCGTGATGAAGCAATCGCAGCCCTGGAGGAGTTGCAAAATCACGAAGAAGACTTGTGAAAACGCGAAGAGGACTTGCGTGTATCCAATGCCGAAAGGGAGAAGTTGCTCGAGGAGCAACTTTTCTTGATTGCTAAGTCCCTCTCAGGTACTCTTTCAGCTGAATTTTCGTTGTTTCCTGCTTCGACACCTGTGTTATTGTGCTAACACTTTGCTGTATGTAGATGTCAGCGGCCTGAGCTTTGACGCCTAGGCCCTTCGTTGCGATGATGCGTTGGCTGGTGCTGTTGCCGCAGTCGAAGACCGCAGCGCTTCCCTTCAGGGGACGCTGACGAAGGCCAAGGGTGTGCTCAGTCACATACGCAAGGATCTAACCCCCAAGGCTGAGCTGATTGACAACCTTGAGGACCTGGTGGAATCCCTTGCTGGGGGTATTCCCACGGACATCAGGAACTCCCAGCGGTCTGTCGGCGCCACCATGGCACTCGCGATGGTGCAAGCCCATGGCATGGAGGTGGACCCCGCCGCGATCTCCAAGGCGATGCCCGTCGGTGCAGATGGCCAATAGGTAGTGTTTGCTCCCTTTGCTACTGGCTGTGGTAAGTATGGGCCGCAGCTCATCAATACAGTCACCAAATACTCCAAAGAGCTACAGCGAGCGAAGAATGCGGCGAAGGCTGCGGCATCAGGGGCTGGCACCAAAAAGTCTGTGGTGTCAGAGACCACCACGGATTCGACGAGGCCCCCGAAGTCCAAGTCGAAGTTCAAGAATCATACTACTCCTTAGTAGCTAATCTGTAATAGTTGTAGTTTACTTTCGTGTTGAAAACATGCTTTTGTGGGAGTATCCCTATCAAGACTTTGCCATGCCTGAATGCCTTTGATCTTTTTATCAATATATTCTTGGTCCCTTATTTGCTCTTGCTTGGTTTGTGATAGGGTACGTCAAGTGGTCCTTCGAGTGATCCTCATGATCCTCCATCCACCGATGAAACCTTGGCGTAGCCACGCTCAAAGGTGGATGAGTTGTCCTTGCTTTCGCGACTACGCGATTGCATTAAGAAACTGGAGCATGAGTTGCCCATCCTCCGTGGTAACGCGGATGTATGGAAGTCGAAGGAGGAGAAGGCTATCACCCGCGAGGAGTCTCTCTTGGAGGAGGTGGCGTAGCTGAGTGAGCAGTTCAAATGTCAGCTTTCTGCTCTCTTATCTTTTCTTTTAGTCAGTCGCGGTGATGCCTTGTCTTCACACTTTGCCCTTTTGTTTGGTGTAGTTTTCAGTGATCGTCATCCATAGGATGAGAAAGACCGGATTGCTATTCGAATGAATAGTCTGACCTAGGAGCAACTACAGGCGAGTGGGTACTTTTGGGTGGACCACGATCGTGCGATCGCGCTTGCGACCCTACAGGATCGTGCTTCTCGAGTACTTCACTTTTTGAAGAAGGCACAGTCGTGCCTTAGGCATATCTATCAAACGATGTTTCCGCTGGACGCTGTCCCTTCAAGCCTGTTGGCTCTTATGGCGAAGTTCCAGGATTTGAGTGCGGTTCACGAGTGTGTGCGACAACAGTTAGTAGCTGGTGCTAAGGTTGCATTGTCGCTAGTGCGACTACATAAGCTAGATGTAGATGTTGCGGCTGTTGCCTCTTGGGCCACCTCCGCCAGAGGGTATGACCCAGGACATGGTTCCGCACTACCAAGCGGTTGATCGCCCAGCGGAAGAAATTGTCGAGTTCTTTGAGGAACAAACGAACGTTCTCCTGTTGCAGCAATAGCATGACTTGTATCCTGCACATAATTGTACAAGTGTTGTAAAGTTCATATGAATGTGTTGGATGTAATTAATACTTATTGATATGTGAAGAGCTTGCTAGCTTTTAAATTTTGCGAGTGTATTTGTACTCTGCAGTTCCTTTTTGTTAGCCTGACTTGTGTTATCTCAGCTCCTTGCCAACCTATCAGGTGCATTGCAACTGGGTTGGTGTTTACCAAGGGTTCGATTGATATTGTGTCAGCTACTCGGGATACTGCGATTTGTTCGTAGAACAAGAGTGCAAAGGGTGGCCTAGCCCCCGAGTGAAAAGATTGCAAGAAAATAAGGGAAACACAAAGTTTGGGGCACTTAGCTATATTTATTCGCGGAATAGTACGAGGTAGAATGTGTGGCTAAGTAGCCTGGCTGAATAGCCTTATTTGTAATGTAAAAAACGACTAGGGGTAGAAGCGACGTAGCTACGCGACGTTCCTGGAATTGGAGTATGTGACTCCTGTCTCGAGATCTTTAAGGCGATAGGCACCACCTGGGATTACTTCTGTAATCACGTAAGGTCCCTCCCAAGGGGACTCAAGCTTGAGGTGCCCTTGCTGCTTCAGTCGCAGGACCAGGTCTCCTTCGACGAAGGATCTGGGGCGTAGCCTTCTACTGTGGTAGTTGCGAAGGCTTTGCTGGTAGATCGTTGATCTCTCCGCTGTGATTTCCCGTGCCTCGTCAAGAAGGTCGACGGAATCTTCGAGTGCAAGATTTGACTCCTGCTCGCTGTAAGCGACCACCCGTGGGGATTTGTAGCGTACTTCTATGGGTAACACCACTTCAGCACCATGCACCATGAAGAACGGGGTGTATCCCGTGGCACTGTTTGGAGTTATGCGTAAGCTCCAGAGTACGGATTGCAGCTTGTCTGGCCAGCAGCCAGTGGCTTGTTCGAGCGGCCGGAGGAGTCGTTTCTTGATTCCGCCGCAGACGAGGTTGTTGGCCTTTTTGACTTGACCGTTGGTATATGGGTGAGCCACCGAGGCGTAGCTTATGTTGATTCCTAGGTTTTTGCAGAATTCCTAGAACTCCTTAGAGGTGAAGTTCGTCCCATTGTCCGTGATGATGTTGTGTGGCACTCCAAAGCGGTAGACAATGGACTCGAAGAACTTGACAGTGCTGGCTCCTGATTTATTTGTCACCAGCATGGTCTCGATCCACTTGGTGAACTTGTCGACTGCGACCAAGAGGGAAACGTAACCTCCTGGCGAAGATTTCGGGAGCTTGCCGACCATGTCGAGTCCCCATTGCACGAAGGGCCAAGCCAATGGTATTGGCCAGAGTTCCGCACCAGGTGCGTGAGGTTTGTCCGCGAATCGCTAGCAAGCATTGCAGCGCTAGACGATGCCCTTGGCGTCGCGCATGGCCGTGGGCCAGTAGAATCCAGCTCGCAGAGCTTTGGTGACGAGGGTGCGACTACCAACATGGTGCCCGCAAGTTCCTTCGTGGATGTCTAGGAGGACGGCCCTTCCGTCCCCGTTGGAGGCGCACTGTTGGAGTACTCCTCTGATGCTGCGCTTGTACAGTTCGCCGTTGATGAGGGCGAAAGCCTTGGACCGTCGCGCGATGTGTTGCTCATCAGTCGGATCGTCTGATAGCCTCTTGCTAAGTAGATATGTGATGTAGGGTTGTGTCTAAGATGGCTCGATCATCATAATGCCCATTGGTCCTTCAAGTCCTGTATCAAGCTCCAGGTCGTGGAGTTCCATTGGCTCATTGGGTGGCGTAGCCCCCGAGTCCATTGACACGCTTGCTTTCTTCTCTGGAGCCTTTGGCTTGATGGAGCGTTCGCAGATGCGCTCGAGAAATACCCCAGGTGGTATGGGGGCGCAGGTGGAGCCAATGTTGGCGAGTGTGTCCGCCTCTTCGTTGCTTTCGCGGCCTACGTGCCGCAGCTCACAGCCGTCGAAGTCCCCTTCAAGTGTGTCGTAGAGGTCGCGATAGGCGATCATGTTGTCACTCAGTGCGTCGCACTCATGCATCGTTTGGTTGACCACCGGTTTGGAGTCGCCGTAGATGATGAGCCTCTTGGCTCCACAGGCTTTTGCCATCCGCATCCCATGAATTAGAGCCTCGTACTCAGCTTCATTGTTGGAGGCAGTGAACTGCATTCACATAATGTATTTCAGCTTGTCTCCCTAGGGTGATGTCAGTATGACACCTGCGTCAGCTCCGTCCTTTATTTTGGACCCATCAAAGTGCATTGTCCAGAGGTAGGACAAATCTGGATTTTCGGGGAGCTGGTTCTCCATCCAGTGCACGAGGAAATCAAGGAGGACTTGCGACTTGATCGCGTCGCGCTTTTCGTATGTGATGTCTCGTGGAGACAGTTCGATTCCCCAAAGCGCGACTCGCCTGGTGGCATCAGGGTTATTGAGGATATGTCCGAGCGGGGCGTCATTGACCACCACGATTGAGTGCTCCTGGAAGTAGTGGCATAGTCGCCTGGCTGTCATGAAGACGCTGTACGCCAGCTTCTGGTAA
This sequence comes from Avena sativa, assembly GCA_916181665.1. Classification (NCBI taxonomy): domain Eukaryota; kingdom Viridiplantae; phylum Streptophyta; class Magnoliopsida; order Poales; family Poaceae; genus Avena; species Avena sativa. The sequence goes on from OV702290.1 coordinate 420,903,055, forward strand.
TGCGGGTACCGCTGTTTTGTTGGCGTGAGCACCTCCCTGAGGTAGTAGACTGGGCACTGGACCCCATGGACCTTGTTTTATTCGGCTCGTTCCACCACAAGCACCGCGCTGACCACCTGGTTGGTGGCGGAGATGTAGAGCAACAGCGGCTCTTTTTCGCGTGGAGTCACTAGTACTGGCGAGGTGGATAGTAAATACTTGAGGTCCTCGAATGCTTCTTGCGCCTCATCTGTCCACTCGAATTTGTCAGTTTTGTGGAGAAGTTGGTAGAAGGGCAATGCCTTTTTGCTCACGCGACTGATGAATCCACTGAGCACCGCGATTCGCCCAGCCAGCTGCTGGACGCCTCTTACATTCTTCGGCTTCTCCATGGCTAGTATGGCCTTTATTTTCTTCAGGTTTGCTTCGATCCCTCTCGCGGAGATGAGATACCTAAGTAACTGCCTAGATGGCACGCCAAAGGCGCATTTGTCCGTATTGAGCTTGATCCAGTAGCGGTTGAGGTTGGCGAAGGTCTCGCGTAGACCATCGATTAGCATGGCTTCCTCCTTGGTTTTGATGACAATGTCATCAACGTAGACTTGGATGTTGCGACCAAGTTGATTCTTGAGGCAGGCCTGCATGCATCGCTAATAGGTGGCTCCTGTGTTTTTTAGCCCGAAAGGCATCATATTGTAGCAAAACACACCAAAGGTCATTGTAAACGCTGTTTTCTCTTGGTCTTCCTCCTTCATTCGAATCTGATTGTAGCCTGAGTAGGCATCGAGGAAGTAGAGACGCTCACATCCCGTGATGGAGTCAATGATTTGGTCGATTCGTGGCAGTGGGAAGTGATCCTTTGGGCAGTGCTTATTCAAGGAGGTGAAGTCCACGCACATCCGTAGGATATCCGTGTATTTTTTGGGCACCAGCACTGTGTTAGCGAGCCAAGTGCTTTCCTTGATCTCGCGTATGAATTTTGTGTCGAGGAGTCTGTTGATCTCCATTCCGATTGCTTTTGCTCTTGCTTCAGATAGTCGTCGAATTGTCTGCTTGACTGGCCTTGCGTCTGGATTTACGTTGAGTGAGTGCTCGGCGAATTCCCTAGGAACTCCTGGCATGTCCGCTGGACACGAGGCAAAAATCTCCCAGTGCTCACGGAGGAATTCGACGAGTGCGAGTTCCTATGCGGAACTCAAGTTGTTGGCGATGAGGGCCGTCTTGGCCGGGTCCGTTGGGTGGACCTGGACTTTCTTCATGTGCACCGACGAGTCGAAGGACAGATCGGGTGAACTTGGCCTGCTCAGGGGAGGCAGACTATTGTCTGTCGGCTCCTTTAATCTTGCTAGTTCCTCCTGCATGCCGAAGAACTAGGAGATTCTGTTGAATTCCATATCGCAGCTGTCGGACCTCTTGAAGTTGCCATTGTTTGTGATTACGCCGTTTGGGCCTGGCATTTTCATCTGCAGGTAGGCGTAGTGCGGCACTGTCATGAACCTTGCAAATGTGACACGTCCGAGGATGCAGTGGTATTGTGAAGGCCAGTCGACGACTTCAAAGTCAATGCGCTCTTGCCAAAAGTTTTGCGGCGTGCCGAAGATGACGTCGAGGTTGATTTTGTCCAGGGGATATATGCCCTTCCCTAGGACGATTTCATGGAATGTCGTGTCTGAAACTTCTAGACACGTCAGAGGGATCCTCATCGCACGCAAGGTACTCGCAAACATGAGGTTAATGCCGCTGCCGCCAACCATGAAGACGCGACTCATGTCGAAACCCCCAATTTGCGCCTCGAGTACGAGGGGACAGTCCCCTGGACGAGGAACTTGGCACGGGTGGTCGCGCCTGTCAAAGGTGATGCAGGAGTCGCTTCCACTGAGGTACTCAGTGGTGGAAGGTGGAGAGTTTATCGCCAAGTTGACTTGGCGAGTGATGGCCTTATGCACTCGATTTGAGGGACGCCCTTTTTGGATCATCCCCATGTTGCCCACGGCTCGTGGGTATGGTTCGCCTCCGTGATGCTGGACAGGTGCGGCCACGGGTGGTGGTGGTCCGGGCGGCGGTGGAGGAGCTCCATGTGCCACAGCGCCTGGGGCGGCTCCATAGCCCCAGTTGACTGCGTCGCGATTCATCCGGGCCAGGCCCTCGTGGAGTTTGAGGAACTCACGGCAGCCCTTGAGAAGGTGGCTGGATTTCTTCTTTCCATCATGCTTGTCGATGTAGAAGTGCATGTTGCATGGCCCGGACAGTTTGTCCTCGATAGATGTTGCGGGTGCCTCTTCGTGAGTGCGGCGTTGCCACACCTGCGTGGTTTTCCCGCTATTGAGGTATCCACCACTGTGGTATCCGCTGTTGCGATTGTCATCGCGTTTGTCGACATAGCCGGCTGCAACCATGTTGACCTCGTCGCAGTCATCGTAGACGCGCATCCGATGTTTACCTCGGCGGTCGCGTCTGCGCACAAGGTCGTCGTCATCGTTGGAGTAGGTACGGTTCTTCACCGTGTCTTCTCCGTTAGCCCACCGATTCGTGATTTCCATCAGGTGGTCGATCATTTTGGGCTTCGGTCGGCCCAGCTCCTCCCTAAGCTTTATATGGTGAACGCCGCCGTTGAATGCGTCGATTGTGCGGTCCTCTGAGATGTTTTCTATGGAGTTCTTAATGATGGACCACCTCTGGATGTACGAGCATAGCGATTCGCCCGATCTTTGTTGGCAGCTTCTCAGCTCTTCGATTGATGCGAGCCTTTTGTAAGTGCCCTTGAAATTGCGCATGAAGCTGTAGACCAGCTCTTCCTAGATGTGAATGGATCCGCGTGGGAGATTGTTGAGCCATGCGCGAGCGACACCCTGCAGCTGTAGCTGCAGGCATTGCACGGCCGTGTTTCGACTCCCGCCATGTAGTCTGACGGAGGAGATGTGGTCCTCCAACCAGATTTTCGGGTCCTGTAGACCGCCAAATTTTGGGTTCTCTAACGGTAGTTTGAACCCTTTAGAAATTCGCTTCTGCCTGATGGCCTTGCTGAAGCATCTGGCGCCATAGAGCTCAGTCTCGTCCTCTTCTGAGTAAGTCGAACGAGCGCATCTTGCCCTCGATTTGTCGATTTTGTGCTGCGTGAGGTCATCGCGCATATCATAGTCGTGATCATGCCGCTGTGAAAGGCGACGCCGAGACAGATCGTGGCTATCGTCGCTGGACGAGGGCGAGGAATAGTGTTTTGCCAGAGCCTTGCTTTTCTTTGGCTCTGGTGCGGGCTCTTTGTCGAGGGCAGCCTTGACTAGCCCCAAGCCCGCGATCATAGATCGGTGCATGGCAGCTCGTGGATCTCCAACTGGCAGCTGGTTATTGAGGAGGTACATGGTGGCCGCTGTTACCGCGGCTTGCGGTGTATTCGGGAGCATGTTGCCCCGCGTATCCACCGTCATGGAGCCGAAGTTGAGGGCTTTCACGGCTTCTACGCGCTCCTCCTTGGTGAGGTGGGCCAGTAAAGATCTTCTCTTGTTGGCCTGGTACTCGTTGCCTTTGGAGGAGGATCCTCCATGGGAGGAGAGCCCGGCTCGCCGAAGGCTCGACTCATTCGCTGCCTTTTTACGCGCCTCGAGTTGCGCGATTGCATGTAGCTAGAGTCTGTATTCCTCCTTCAGTAGCCAATGCTAGCCCATCAGCATGTCTTGCAGGGAGTTGAGGGGAAAAGGATTGCCTCGCAGAGCTTCTCGACAGCGGGCCCACTCGTTGTCGTTGAGCTTGATCACTACGCGTTATCCAGTGTGTTCGTTCACTATGGTCGGCGGTTCTCCTCCTGCTCCATTGTTTACGGGTGCACCGTTGCCACCATTGGTGGGGCCGCCGTTGGGCATACTGCCGTTGGGTGGTCCGGTGCCATTGGGCGCGCTGCCGTGCCAGATCTGGTGCCAACGTTTTCACGATTGGCTGTAGTGTCGCATGCGTTGATGACTGCGCACATGAAGTGGTTGGGGAAGCTGTTGCTCCCGCAACTTTCAGATCTAGAGTCGTAGGCTCCGTCTTCAGTGGCCAGGTCACCCAGATCGGATCCGTGACTGCTGTCGCTGTCCGTGCTCCCAGTTGTTGCCGAGGCATTGAGCTCGCTGTGGGTGCCGATTGGTGGCGGGAACCATGATGCTAGAGCAATCGCGGGTGCCATCGGCTGCTCAGGCATGCGAAGCGTGCCCATCTGACCAACCTGGAAGCGGAAGCTCCCAATCGCCATACTGATTCCATCGCCCACGGACTCGAAAGCCGGGCGAGTGGCTGGCGTGTGGATGATGAAGTCGAACGCGCCGAAGAGCTGGCGAATCTCCACTATTGCAGAGTTGTAGACCGTTGTTGATGGGGCCGAAGAAGCCGTGACATCAGCACTCCCAGTTCCCACGGACGGCGCCAATTGACGAGGGTTTAACTCGTCAATGCCCATTGTTATGGACTTGGGTTTTGGAGAAGGAGGGAGCGCTGGAGGCATCAGTCGGCTAGCAAACAAGCACACAGGGACACAAGTTTTACCCAGGTTCAGGCCTCGTAGAGGTCCCTACTCCTGCTTGTCTGCTCTTGGAATTAATGAAGGAATCGAAGATTACAGGGGCACGCATATGCAATTTGGCGAGAGTTGTGGAAACTAGGGTTGTGATCGTCCTCCTCGCCGCCCCCTCCTAGCCTTTATATAGATAGGCTAGGTCTCGGGTAGCAGGTCGAGTCGGTTACAGATTAGGGTTTTCCCTTTAAACTTTCTATCTTAAGCTTCTTCTTGTCTCGCAAGCAATCGAGAGTCCGTGGGCCACTCGAATTCTCCACTGGGCCTTGGCAACGCCGTGGGCTTATGCCGTATCTGGACCGTATATACCAAACTCGAGTACCTGTAGGGTATACCCATGTCACCAACCAATTCGGTATCTAATACCTAAGAACCATTGTTTAGCAAACAAAGAATACAACCATAACATGTATATCATATATATACCTTAGCTGGACATTACCAGTTTTTATTTTCTACCAAATATTTTATAGATTCTCTTTTAGCATTTCCTTTTCCTCTTAAAAGAATCTATCAACATCAACAGTGGCGCCATACATATGACACATAGTCCAAAGCATGTATAGTAAAATACTAATACCATTGAACTTGCACTTTGAAGTAGATCACCATCATCAAATGTTTGGTGTTCTTTCAAAAATCCATACTTTAGTAATCTTTTAGTGTAGTAAACATTTTACTTACATATTCTATTCATCCTTATCATGAAAACTTTCATCATCAAGCTACTATAGCTTATAAGGATGAATCGTCAGTATAATGTCATTTCCCAAAACCCGTTTGGGAGATTAGGACGTCTAGCGTCTCCAACCTTCGCAAATTCTCATACAATGTGAGAACATGTATTTTTCCAAATTATACTCTATCATATTGCAACCATAAATATTGTTTCAGATATCAAAATATCTTCCACGCATGATGGCTTCTGAAACAATTCTTTCAGCTCCTAGATAACCTCGATATTAAAAATAACTTTTGAATATCAAGAATCATGGAGGCAAACATGATACTTTAGATACTAACATTGGAATTCTTACTCTCGATTTAATATTAACTATTAAGCCTCATGGAGTAAATAGAGTTTGCTAAAAGTTGCAATAGGACTTCTAAACCTGACATTCAGAACAATATGATACCAGTTCGTAAAGTAAGTATCCAGAATTCTATAGTTCTATTTTCTCAATTAAAACTAAGCATAAGGTAGTAAATAGATGCCAATGGCTACAACAAGTTATGCAAATTCACTTCGATTTAGTTTATGACAAATTGAGTTTGACTAATCCAAATTAGAAATGAACTCCCACTCAAAAACGACATCCCTCGTGTCTTTTTGGTGATTATATGAACCAAACCCACTACACCAAGTCTGATCATCACGTGAGTCGGTGTAGCTTCAAAGGCGAGCATCTATATGGGCACATATCTACAATATGACTCATGCTTAACCTTTCGGTCCGTGTTCTGAGGCCATGTCTGTACATGCTAGGCTCGCCAAGTAAGAACCTTAGTACTCGCGTGTGTAAAACTGTCTTACACCCGAAATATGATCGTGGATTCAAGTACACCAGATCATCACATGATGTCTTGAAGTGGTGAAACATAAATAGTGCATACTTAAGGGAGAACACATTTGTATCTTGATATCAAAATGAGAGATCATCTTATAATGCTACTAAAAATGCCAAACTAACAATATAAGATGCAAACATCATATGTGTAAAGTGAAATGATACGGTCCATGCATTTGATCACCATCATGTGCATCGTGGTATGATCTCTATCATTCCTTTATGTGTAAGGCCAAGGTCTATGGAACTTACACGTTAGGTGTGTTGTAAGGGTATCTATCATACATCAACTTACAACATTACCATATCATGACACTAGCCGAACAACAATCTAAACTAGAAGCCTCTAATTTATCCATTGCAAGTTTTACGTGGCTTAGGGCTTTCGGAGATAGAACCGGTTTTACCTATGAACATGGAACCACAACAATGATAACTAAGTTATTAGCAACTCGTTGTAAATCAGATATTGACTATAGTAGGAGAGACAGACACCCGCTAGCCACTTATGCAAAACTAGTTGCATGTCAGTCGTGGAACTGGTCTCATGTGCGATGACATGTAAAGTTGGTCTGGGCCGCTTCATCCCACTATGCCACCAATATCCAAAATACATAGAAGATGAAATAACATGATCATCATTGCCCACATATAAACATATGTGTACTACCCGTGCAAAGCACCTACGCATAGATCAGGCTCTGATACCGCTGTTGGGTTCACAGCATAGAAAACAAAAAATTTCCTACGATGGGAACTATTATACGCCAAGATCTATCTATTAGATACAAGCAACGGGTGGATATACATCCATAGAGAACATACCTTCGAAGATAACAAAGCTTTGTTAATGAGATGGAACTCGTAGATGATGTAGTCGTACACTTGCCGATCTCAAGACCGTGATGAAGTCCAGCAGGTCCAGCTCCAGCACGCCCATCAGATCTAGCTCTAGCAAGTCCAGCACCACCAAGTCCAGCACCGCAAAGCAGTAGTGCATTCGTGATCGCACACACGTCCAGTACCCCGACAACCTCCATCCCTCGCTCCAGTAAAGCAGCAGAAGCAGCAACTCCTTTCCAGATAATGCCATCGGGAACATGTATCTCACTAATCCGAGACCATGGGGAATAACTAGAGGGGGAGAGAGATCCTTCACAAGGAGGTGTAAGATGAGAGGAGGGAGTGGGGGGCTTTTATAGGGAGAGGGGGAAGCCCCTCACCATGGCCGGCAGCCAAGGGAGGTGCCCCCACCTCTTCCACATTCATGTGGGTGGAGCTCCCACTCACATAATTAGCCTCCCACTCATAGTTCCACTCACCTCCATTAAATTTCCACGAAATTTAATGCAAGCTCTCATTAAATAAAACTATTTTATTTATTTTATTAAGAATTTTGTTAATTACTTTAATTAACAAATATTCACATAAAACCCCCTGCAACATTTCAATATGACATGCAGAACCAGTTTCTGCAATTTCACCCGAAACAATTCTAGTTTCCATCAAAATGATTCCAGCGTTTTCTTAAATCTTTATCTGAAATATATTTGCTCCAAATGGTGTTGGTATCCCTTAAGTGTGTCATCGTACGGTTCGCGAATAATACAGACATGATCGAGACCCCTCTCCGATCAATAATCAGCAGCGGGACCTGGATATCCGTAGTGACTCCTACATATTCAACGATGACTCTTGTGATCGTGTGAACCTTTAACGTCGTAGCTAAATCTCTTTGTCTCGCGATATATTACGTGTCCGAGATTCGATCATCAGTATCTCAATACCTAGTTTGATCTCGTTACCGACATACACTCTTTTCTCGTTCCCGTGATATAATATTCTAGTGATCACATCACTTGCTTGCAAGCTATTTCAATGTGATATCACCGAAAGGGCCCTTAGTATACCTATCCATCATCGGGATGGACAAATCCACTCTCGATCCATGAGCCTCTACATAACATCTTTGTAGCACTGAACCCACCTCTATAGTCACCATGTTACAGTGTGACGTTTGATGTTATCAATATAGTCTTCCGGTGTTAGTGATTAACATGATATCATGGTCTAAGGACTAGGATTACTTCGTATGATGTTATAGAAATATAAACATAATGACTTTGATCGTAATGCTATACTTCGGATGAATGTTCAATCACATCATTCCACCAATGTTGTGACCTCGTTATTAACAACATCCAATATCCATGATCAGAAAACCTTGATCATCTTGTTAATCAACAAGCTAGTTTATATGAGAGGCATTACTAGGAACTTTGTATTTTGTTTATTAAACACACATGTATTAACGTTTACAATTAATACAATTATAGCATGCAAAATAAATATTTATCATAAACATGGAATAAGATAATAACCATTTTATTATTGCCTCTCGGGCATATTCCCTTCATTGAAATCCCAGGCCCAGCCCCGTTTGGAGGACATGCGGGGGCATTGCTCTCTCGGTCACCCCAATAGCCTCTAGGGGGGTGATACCCTTCAGCCTATGTTACATATAGTTGATCTTTTATATATACAGGTGCATCCGATCCATTAGTCTTTTCATCTTTTGTGTGTATAGGTATCAGTTCATCTTTTATGTCCTTGCAAGCCATGCCTCGTACAAATCGGCTTAGAAAGAAATAATGCATGAGCTATAATAGCTCTTGAGAGTGACATATTTTGGAGAGATGATTGATTATGGTTGTATCACTCAAGATTTCATTTCCGAGAACAATAAAATATACAGGATTATGTCTTGAAAGAAAAGGAAATGTATAGACCTCAAAGTTTTCCTAGCTTCTTTTAGACTTTATTTTGTAATCGCTGAAATCAGCTTATGTATACCATGTACTATTTGCTGCTATAAATATATTATGGTATTGCTGGATCATGAGCACGTATTTAATTTATCTCATACAGAATCTGTTAGTGTTGATGAGAAACTAGTTAGATAGATATTTATGATCCGTTAATTTGGGTTAGTCTAGATAACAAAACGAGGGACACATTAGTCGAGAAGAAATCTATTAGATAAGAAAATATTACTTTTTCTCTAGATGGTTCTACCGCGAAAAAGTTTTCATATGGAGATTTTTGAGTTTGCCAAATAAGAGGACTATTATCCTAATATTTCTATCACCTATCGGATCTTATTTACTACATATGTGGCTTTTGCACCGAGAAGAAGTTATTAGACGAGATTGATACTGATTCGATTGTCACCTACTTTGCTTTTAGGAATACAGGGAGAAAGTTTTAAGGTAATATGTAAACATTGTTATTTATATATAAATACTGTAATTGAATATACTTGAAATCTTTATTTTTCATCATTTCATATAGTTATATTTTTTTAGCAAGGGGCCTAAAATTTTAGTTTCGCCCCGGGTCCTTGAAATCCTAGGCCCGGCCCTGTTTGGAGGACATATGGGGGCATTGCTCTCCCAGTCACCCCACTAGCCTTTAGGGGGTGATACCCTTCAGCCTATGTTACATATAGTTGATCTTTCATATATACATGTGCATCCCATCCATTAGTCTTTTCATCTTTTGTGTGTATAGGTATCAGTTCATCTTTTGTGTGTATAGGTATCAGTTCATCTTTTATGTCCTTGCAAGCCATGCCTCGATACAAATCGGCTTAGAAAGAAATAATGCATGAGCTATAATAGCTCTTGAGAGTGACATATTTTGGAGAGATGATTGATTATGGATGTATCACTCAAGATTTCATTTTTGAGAACAATAAAATATAAAGGATTATGTCCTGGAAGAAAAAGAAATTTGTAGACCTCAAAGTTTTCTTAGATTCTTTTAGACTTTATTTTGTAATCGCTGGAATCAGCTTATGTATACCATGTATTATTTACTGCTATAAATATATTATGGTATTGCTGGATCATGAGCCCGTACTTAATTCATCTCATACAGAATCTGCTAGTGTTGATGAAAAACCAGTTAGTATAGACATTTATGATCCGGCAATTTGGATTAGTCTAGATAACAAAACGAGGGACACATTAGTCGAGAAGGAGTCTATTAGATAATAAAATATTACTTTTTCTCTAGATGGTACTACCGCGAGAAAGTTTTCATATGGAGATTTTTGAGTTTGCCAAATAAGCAGATTATTATCCTAATATTTCTATCACCTATCGGATCTTATTTACTACGTATGTGGCTGTTGCACCGAGAAGAAGTTATTAGATGAGATTGATACTGATTCGATTGTCACCTACTTTGCTTTTAGGAATACAGGGAGAAAGTTTTAAGGTAATATGTAAACATTGTTATTTTTATATAAATACTGCAATTGAATATATTTAAAATCTTTATTTTTCATCATTTCATATAGTTGTATTTATTTTTTAGCAAGAGGCCTAAAATTTTAGTTTCACCCCGGGCCCTTGAAATCCCAGGCCCGGCCCTGTTTGGAGGACATACGGGGCATTGCTCGCTCGGTCACCCCACTAGCCTCTAGGGGTTGATACCCTTCAGCCTATGTTACATATAGTTGATCTTTTATATATAGAGGTTCATCCGACCCATTAGTCTTTCATCTTTTGTGTGTATAGATATCAGTTCATCTTTTATGTCCTTGCAAGCCTTGCCTCGTACAAATCGGCTTAGAAAGAAATAATGCATGAGCTATAATAGCTCTTGAGAGTGACATATTTTGGACAGATGATTTATTATGGATGTATCACTCAAGATTTCATTTCGGAGAACAATAAAATATACAGGATTATGTCTCGAAGAAAAAAAAATTGTAGACCTCAAAGTTTTTCTAGTTTTTTTAGACTTTATTTTGTGATCGCTGGAATCAGCTTATGTATACCATGTACTATTTGCTGCTATAAATATATTATGGTATTGTTTGTAAAAATCAGGTAGCAAATAAAAAGTACTTGCTATGCTAGAGCCCCACGGGAATTCAGTTGCCACGGTATCCACTGTGAGTCCCACGGGAACGAGAGGTGGATGTGAAATATACGTGACGGAAAGCAATAATTTGCACTGGCTGGATGGTTGGATGGGCCTTTCTGTGCGGTTAGAGTTTAAGCTTTTAAGCGCCTCAGAATCGGATCAAACGGCTCAGATAAGTTCGGGTCTCGTCCTCAAGAGCGTTGCCTATTCGTGTCAAATTCAAATACCTTTACGTTACCGTCAGGTAGCAAATAAAAAGTATACTCGGCACTAACGCATCGTGCATCGACCCAACCAGTCCATTCTTTCTCTGTTCAGCGTTGACGAGCTAATGTCGACACTACCAAATCATCATCTAAAGAAAAAACCAACTCTCTGTCATAATTTTATGGCCCGATGTATACTTAGATCTTCCATTCATAAATAAATGACTTAGATTTGTCTAAATTCGAATGTATCTATACACTAAAACATGTCTAGATACATTCGAATCTAGATAAATCTATTTTAGACTAAGGAGTAGAATACATGAAAGAGCAAAAACCTGTGTATGTGAGTTACAGGTAAAATAGAAGGGGAGAACTCTAGAGGAAAAGGGGGGAGAGAGAGAGAAGGGTAGCAATGGAATTTTTGTGTGAGAACTCTCCGTGCTTTGAGCAAAAGTTTGCTCTATTACTCGTAAAAGGTATAATGGTGAAACTTTTAGCACTCCTTCGATCGAATTTCGATTTATCTAAATTTGGATGTATATCTACAGTCAAATATATACAAATAATGGAACTCTTCGTTACATTTCCTTATCTCACTCTTCGCGGTTATCTACTTGAAGTATCTTCAAACACGAGGAGTGTGTGCATGCTCTTGGAGTAGGTATCCGTAAACTGAGATATGACAGAACTACGCTTGGGATGCAGTGGACTCCTGCCTTCTACAATGCACGTATGTGATGATATCAGCGAGATTTTCTTTATGATTAAAATTTTAAAAGTTTGAGTGAACTCCACATTTTACCTCCTAGATGTGTATTTATGACGTGAACTGCCCCGTTTAGTAAAAATACCTTCAGTTATTGATGACAATGTTCTACGACGTCTATCAACTCGTTAGGACTCCAAGTGCAGAATGTAGCAGCAAGCGGTTTATCTACCACAAGATTGACTCCAGGTTTAATATCGAACACAAGGAGGTTGAACATTTGTGTCTACCTCATCCAACATACCTGAAAAGCTCAAAGAATTGTCTTGCTATCTCCAACTCCAACGTAATGGTTGTCAGGTATGACGGTGATGACAGAAATATGATTAAATTAATGGAAAACAATATTAATACGTTTTTATATTTTTGGATTACTTAAAGAGCAATTTTGAATGGCAATAAAAGTAAATTAAAGGGTGTTCCTTATGTAAAAAAAATAGAACAGGGTTCATGCGGTTCACTTGATCACCCTAAAATCACTAATATGGCAAAACTTATAAATGATGCAAGTTTTGTGTTTGATTAGTAATTTATAGCATTTATATGGGCATGAAATGAAGTTACACTCTGTTCCTGCTGATACTCCCTAAGCCAGTGGGTACTTCACCCGAACATTTTAAGCACAAAACAGAGTATTACGTTAAGATAAATGACAAGTTTTTAAAAGTTTGCATGCAAACAACTACTGCTCATTCTTTTACGAAGCACTACAGCACATCTCCTTCTCTTTTTCCTAAGCGAGGTAAAAATAAAGGCAAACACCATGGCAATACTAATCTATGTCACCGGATTAGATCATGATACAGATTCCACTCCATTTAGTACAAACGAGTTAACCCACACATACTCTAGCATACTAGTTTGATCAGAACAACCATATAAGAGCGGTATAATAATAAGTATCTCTATGTTAGAAGATTAGATCATGCTACCAATTCCACTTCATATAATATGTGCATTCCCCCACACCTTCCCTATCATACTAGTTTGATCAGAACAAGAATAGACTAATAATATGCTTACGAATACGCCAACAACAAACATGAACAATTGCATATGAACAATGCATCTCATATAACAAACATACACTATCAAGGGTATATAAATAGGATCATGATCATGTACGACAGATCATATGTTCTAAAACAGTAAAACACATATACATATATAATCAAGCTACTACCACAAACTCATACTCCATGAGTGGAATACTCCCTATTCACCATGGAGGTAATGAAGGAGTTGCCATAGAGGTTGGAGATGCAACCGGGAAAGGATCTAGTAGCGAACCCATGTAAAATCTTCTCCGGTGGCGGCCTCTTGTTTTTCTGTTTCTGCGTTTTGCCTCATGCCTCTGTTCTGCAAATAATCTTGAGGGGGGAACATATTGATTGGGTTAGTTCGATATGGAGGTAGCGACACAATAATCAGGTCAAATCGAGGGGAGCGGGACCACCCATGGACGTCCAGGAGGTGGGACACACCGTAAGTCAGGGGCCATTGCTCGCCCACTTCGTTTCCTCTAGTGCATCCTGAGCTCGTATTGTTCATCTTCTGAAAATAGGATCTCTGGATTTTTCCCATATTAATTGAGTTTCAGAAAGTTTCTGAAATGTGAAAGATACGAAAAGAGACGTTTTTGCCTTTCAGAATTAAATACAAAAACAATGAGATTTAACGGAATATCCCATAAATCATTAAAAATATTATAGGAAGCATAATCTATTCCCAATGATAAGGATATGAACATAATAAACATCAAAAGTCATAGATACATTATCGACATATAAGTTATCCCATTTAAGAAACCCCAACCTTGTTTATATGGTGTGCGCCTATTGGAGAAGACGTGAGGTGATAATCGAGTTTCGAGGATATCAGGTGAAATACAAGGAGTGGTACAAAAGGAGGAGAAAAGGTTGTACCGGTCAATGATTCCCCCTGAGCTTTAAACGTTATTGTAACGCCGCATCAACATGTCTATCTAACAGAACTAGCAAAATAATAATATGAGGTAAAGTCGGGTTAAGAGTTTCTTAGATGTTCTTTCTCTATGGAATCTTCATTAAATAGTGTAACATGTGTCGCAAATGTACAACTAAGAATTAAAAACTAGAATTAACACATACACTTTACTGAAACCCCTCATCTAATGCTCCGTCTAGTTATTATTATTCCTATTATACATGATTACTTGTTTTCATTTATTTTCATGTGAGCATTGAACAACTATACTTTTTATTAGGATTTGATTAGTTTTTCTTAGATTTGGTGTGTGTAGGTGCAATGGAGATTTATGAAGAAATCCCAATAAAAAGAAACCAAAAGGATGCAACATAGAAAAGCTACAGGCAACAGACTTACCCATATGAAGAGTGAAAATTTCATATTTTCTATCAACAAAAAATGACATCCAAATGCATGGTTTTGTAGCTCTCATGCATACGAATCCAACAAGCTGAAGAACACATCAATAGAATTTCGTATGGAGAAATAGCGGACAAAATACTAAGAGGTACAACACCTTTAACGGGATATTGTATAGGGAGAACCATTGTACCAGAGACCATACGGACCGCCGACGGGTCTGTCTCATCAAGATGAACCTCCTTTATGAAGGGCAAAGGGCATATTGAAAGCGGAACTCTCCAGAAACAGCAAGCCGCCTCCAGGAGCCTATTTAAGGTGGGGAAATGCCCTAGCCACCGTACGCTCTCACATCCATATCCAAGAACAAGTCCACCGCCTCCATCTCCATCATCACCACATCTAAGCCCTGCCATTACTCTACCTCAAGATCCATCTCATCCTTGAAGAAAGGCCAGAGAGGAAGACCACAAGGAGCCACCACCGAGGCGCACCCCAAGAGTCGTCGCCGCCACCACGCCATAGACGCCATCACCATCATCATCACCACTGCTCCTTATTCCTTCCCCATCATGGTCTCCGTGATGGGTTGTAAAATGACTTGAACTCCCTCTTAATGTTATTATTACTTGAGTATTTGTGATTGGTGTTATTATCTAGTATATGTGTTGTATTATTCTTTGCATGTGTTCTACTCATGTTGTTATCTTAGTGATTGGAATGCACTAATCCACAGGTATAGTTGGAGGCATCCAACTCCCCATGCCACACATGAGGTAGATGGGTATTTTGTGGAACCATTTGACCTCCGAGTGACACAAATGATATCTCTTGAGGAGAACATATACATAGGGGTAATGGTTGTCCATAGAACTTAATTTTTTTATTAGATCTTTATGATCTTAAATATCTTCCATTGTCGTGGCAGCGTGATAGGAGGTAGGATAATTGAGGTATCTCTGCAACCATAGCAAGGCGACAATGGTATATGAGGGACCACCACACGTGTAAGCTAATTTACACCATAGAGCTTGATCGCCACACTTGAACACACCACATTGCTTAGGAATCATACATTAATTCTCTCTAACTTATTCACCACTTAATAGTTCACTTGTTACTTTTTTTAGTAGTTCACAAACAACTTACTTTAATCACCACTTCACCTTACTTTAGTTTAGTAGTTCACAAGAATATTTCTTTAATCACCACTTCACCTAGTAACCTATAGAGTAGACTATTTCGAAAAACCGTTTCGGTGTGAAATGTTGTTGTGTAGAGTGACACATAGTTGTGGGGTCGTGTAGTTTCCAAGATAGTGAAGCTTCCAAGGAACAATATAAACTGGGAGATACTTTCCGTGAAAGGACTACGATAGCCTTGTCCTAAAAACACTTGCAGGTTATCAACTGCTATGGGCCGCACAGAGGGCAGCGCTCTCGCTTGTTCTGTGCTAGCTGGGCACCATAATCTACATGGCACCCTCTGACTGGTTATGTTTGCCTCACTGACTAGTGTGGACCACCACTACTGACCCGAACATAGCCCCTTATATGTGAGTAAATTGCACATAACGCCAACTGTTGGGAATTTTGTTACACATTATTGTTGGAATTATGCCCTAGAGGCAATAATAAAGATGTTATTATTATAATTCTTGTTCATGATAAAGTTTATATTCCATGCTAGAATTGTATTAACGGAAACATTAATACTTGTGTGGTTTGTGAACAACACCGTGTCCCTAGTACGCCTCTATGGACTAGCTCATTGATCAATGATGGTTAAGGTTTCCTAACCATAGACATGAGTTGTCAATTGATAATGAGATCATATCATTGGGAGAATGATATGATGGACAGACCCAAACTAAGCGAAGCAATTAGATCGTGTCATCGTGTTCGTCATTGCGAAGCTTTTCTTATGTCAAATATTGTATTCCTTAGACCATGAGATAATACAACTCCCTGGTATCGGAAGAAAGCTTTGAGGTCATCAAACGTCATCCTATGAGAGGGTGATCATAAAGGTGTCTCTCAGGTGATCGGAAAGTATCTGTTGGGTTGTATGTATCGAGATGGAATTTGTCCCTCCCAAGTCGGAGAGATATACTTCGGGCCCACTCGGTAATCGATATCAACACCGCTTGCAAGCATGTGGTTAAGGAGTTGATCACAAAGTGATATTGGATTACGGAACGAGTAAAGTACTTGCTGTGAACGAGATTGAACTAGGTATGACGATACCGACGATCGAATCTCGGGCAAGTAAAATATCGCGAGACGAAGGGAATATATATATGGGATTGATTGAATCCTGGCATCGTGGTTCATCCGATATGATCATCGATGAATGTGTGGGAGTCAATATGGGTGCCCAGACCCCGCTGTTGATTATTGATAGAAGATCATGTCTGCATATTCTCGAACCCGCAGGGTCACACACTTAACGTGTCTCGACGCTAGGATAGATTGGATAATTGGTTTATGAATTTTTGTTCGGAGTCTCGGATGGGATCCGGGATATCACGAGAGGTTCCGGAATGGTCCGGAGAATAAGATTCATATAAGGCAGTGCAGTTTTTGGAGTTCGGAATTGTTCCGGGTTAATCGGTATTGTACCGGAAGCTTTTAGAACCTTTCGGAAGGGGACCAACGTGGCCCCACCTTCCGGGGGGGGCATGGGCCTATGAGGGAGTGTCCTGGCCGCATTGGGCCAGGGGCACAAGGCCCCATAGGGCCCAGCCGATCCTAGATAAGTTTAAATCGTTTAAACTAGAGATAAGATAGGGTTTCTAGAAGGGAGAGTTTAAATCGTTTAAACTAGAGATAGGCTTGGAGGATGGGCAAGGGCTGGCCGCACCCCCCTCTATATATAGAGGGCTGGTGCGCCCCCTTCCCCGACACACCTTCCTCCAAACCCTAGTTGCCCTGCTGCCTTCCTCTCTCCCTCCCGACTGTTTGTAGGCGAAGCCCTGCTGCAGAAATTCTCCACCATATACACCGCGCCGTCGTGTTGTAGATCCAATCCATCTCTCCACCATACTTGCTGGTCCGAGGAAGGAGGAGACGTCGAGGTGCTGCACGTGTGCATCTCATGGAGGCACCGCCACTTGTGGTGCTAGATCGGATCGGATCGCGAGGAGGAGAAGCGAGTACGACTACATCACCCACGTTCCGACGAACGTTCCGCTGTGCGAATCTTCAAGGGTATGAAGATCTAATCCAATCTCTCTCGTTGTTTGCATCTCCTAGATTAGATCTTGGCTTTCCCTCTGTTCGCTTCCGTAGAAAATTTTGATTTACTATGCTGCGAAACCCTTCAATTATTCCATAACCGCAGTTTGTATTAGCACAGAGCACCCACTTTTGGGGTAATTATGTGCACAAAACATAAAAATAGTCCGTAACATTGAAAAGGAATTAACCACATGGACCCACTTACAGGAATCCACATGGCTACTAGCGACCGACGTATTGGTCATTACAAACACGGTCCACATAGCTGGCCTCACTTGTTCTACAACCACAAATAACAAACCCTTTTTCTCACTATCTTCCCATCCATGTTTTATATATGAAAAGAGAACCCTTTGATGCCCTCTGCCCACTTCTCACTATGTACGCCACCCATTATCCTTTAGCCACTTGTAGAAGCGAAGACAAACCTTAGATTAGATCTTCATATTTTTAAAAAAGTAACCAGATCTAACCAATTCCCATCTCTTCTACTAACCACCCTCCCCAATGTGGTCACGTCAATATGATGACGCGCAAGCTGAAGACGTGCAGGATGTCCACATCGGGTATTATCCCTCGGTTTGTCTGTCCACATGGGGGGTTAAAGGAATGATGATATATGTCATTATTTCCAAACTAGAAAATGGTTATGCCAAGGTGATCATCTCTCCCCTTTGTTGTATAACACAGTGGAAAGATATGTGGGCCATGGAGGATGGTCAAGTTGCAGGTCGTATACGTCCTTTTATGGAAGGTGAAGTCTCGATTTTTCAATATGCAGCTAGTACGATTATCTTCATGGAACACAATCTAGATAAAGTGATGAATATGAAGCTAATTTTATATTTGTTTGAAAAAAAATTGGGCCTCGGAATAAATTTCCATAATAGGGTTTTTTCTTTTTTGGGCATGCAAGTGAATTCAAAAATCAATCACATGAATTAATTGGATGTTAATCTGTTTCTCTCCCTTTTACATATTTGGGAATTTCGATACACTTCGGCAAGGTTTGTAGTGGTGAATGGAAAATAGAGATTGTTTTGATAGAAAGCTTAGTTGTTGGATAGGTAAGATGCTATCTTGTGGGAGATCGTCTCTTCCTTATAAACGTGGTACTACAAGGGTGTTGCTGCCTATGTTATCTTTCCTGGAAATACCCAAAGGGGCACGAAAGAGACTAGACCTTTTTGTCATGGTTTCTCTAGAAAAGGGATGGACATGAAAAGAAATATGGCTGACCTAATGGGTATGTATCCCTAAGGATCAAGGTGACCTGGGCTACAAGGTTTCAGAGATTTAAAAAAAATTATTTAGCAAGTGGTTATTTAAACTTTTGAATGAGGAAGACGTGTGATACAAGTTTCTATGTAATAAATACCTTCATACTAAAATTATATCACAAGTACAAGCTAAACCAACAAGTTCATCGTTCTCGAAGGGCTTATGATTGTCAAGGAGAACTTCTTTAGTAGAGGTTCTTTTGTCATAGGAAACAATTTAAATACTCTTTTTTCTGAGGATATTTGGTTAGGTGATACTCCGCATGAGATCCAATACCAATCTCTATATAACAATATAGAAAGGAAGTTTTTATGTCTAGTTTTATGTATGTTGATTGTTCCTTTGAATTTAGCATTTTGAAATGCTTTAGCATTTCGAAGTGCTTTGACCAAAAATAAATGGAATTGTTGGGTGCACCTAGTACAACGTTTGTTAGATATTAACTTGTCAACAGAACAAGATGTTGGAGGTTAACAAGTTCGGGTATTTTTACATTTAAACCCATGTACTTGGATATTCTTAATGTCCATACGTGATTCCTACCATAGTATAAATGGAAAGTGAAGATTCCACTAAAAACTAGAATTTTTATGTGGTTCTTGCACCACAAAGTGATTCTTACCAAAAGATAGTCTAGCTAAAATTATTTGGCAACGTAATGAGAATTGTTGTTTTGCGATAAAGATGAATCAATTCAGCATATCTTTATTACTTGCCCTCTTGCAAAGGTTGTTTGGCGTGTTCTGCATAGGACTTTAAATATACCACCCCAAATAACATAATAAATTTGTTTGGTAATTGGTATAGGGGAGTTGCTAAAAAGTTAAAATACAAATCCGAGTAGGGACCTATGCTTTATAGTGGGATTTGGAATATGGGCAAGGACCGTACCTCTAACAATACAAAGTCGACTTCTTTTATGCATGTTATCATGTTGGGTGTTTATTGGATCTATATGTGGTTCGTTCTATAACCAATGGAAAGCGTCGGGCTTTGGATACTATGTGCAACTAGTTGGAATTGGTAGCACGGGATTTATTAGCTAGTGGAGCTCACGTTTTGATCACACGATAACATGTTGACGCATAAATGTTCCATGTTATTCTTTTTTTCTATAGATGATCATTCATGTATCAAGTATATGTGACCTTTGGATTACTTTTTGTAATAACTGAACCTCAATAAGAAAATAAAAGGATGCATGCATCAAGTCCAGGGATTTACATCCTTTAAAAATTGTGGTTGGGCAATAACGATGTTGCCTGCTTTTTTAGACAAACCTACCGAGCTTTGTTTGTAAGGAGTGCCCAGACATACATGGCGGCGTACTCCATTTGTTAATGCAAACATTTACTTTTGCAAAAATTCCACCAATCTATTAATAATCATCAACATCGGTATATAGAAGGATAAAGTAATAAAAATTGTAAATAAGTCCATGGACCACCTAGCGACGACTACAAACATTAACGCGAGCGGAAGGCGTTCTGCCATCCTCGCACCTCCATCACCAGAGCGGGGAAAGCTTATCGCAGTAGAGCTTGTTGTAATAGACTGATGGAAAGTCATCGTGCTAAGACACCAAAAAACCAGCACACCAGAGCAGCAGCCCTCATTAATGATGACAATCATAAATCGAAAGAGACAACCTGAAACCACACAGACGAGTACGAAAAGTGACTGGATCACAGGAGATCCATCGACACACGACTCCACGCGCCCTTTGTCGGTGCCAGACACACCACCGGAGTGAGTATAGGGCGAGTAGGACCTTATTCTAACTTCAGAATGTATCCATCGCCTCACCATCCCAAAAAGACACGAAAAATAGGCTAAAAAAAAGAACGAAAACCCTCTGCTGACGAAGGGCCATGGTCCACAACACCTCCAAGGCTCCAAGACCACCGGAGACGGAGCTGACTGACGACGTCACCGGCAAGGGGGAGCAAAACCCTAGATGGACTTTTGCAGCCGCCGCGTGATCGCCTTTGCTGTTAGCTTGGCTAGGTTATGTGCTCAAGATTTGAAGCTCTTCCTTCATGAACAAAGTTAGAATCCAGGAATTGGCAGCCCTTGATTTGAACGTGGATATTATCATGCATACTCTCCTATCATTTTTAATCCTGTGTATGACTTTTTCTGCGGGTATTGTACGAGATGTCGCTATGCATGTCCAACAAAAATCTGCCTGTGCATTTTGCTGCATCTGCGGGGAGATATACATGTGCAGAATCAACATCTCCAATTTATTGTAAAGGCGAAGTGTTGATTTGGCATTTGAACTAATACTATATGGCTTTAATGCCCTTTTGTACCCACGAACTAGAAGTTAGACAAGAGAACAAGAAAAAAGGACAGGTCCTAAAGTTTTCAACGATGTCGATATTGTGGTCTCCACTGTCCACAAGTGCATGCAGCCACCTTCTTATATATACTCCAACGCAAGCCACGTACGGCCCGTCGTGGCCTTGCAAATTAAGAGCCATCATCGAAAGATGTCCTCGCGAAGCGTGCAATACTGGGCGCTGACGACCTTGATCTTGCTATCAGCCAGCTGCAAGGCAAAGGCCGGGAAGGTCCCGGCGCTCATCGTGTTCGGGGACTCGACGGTGGATGCTGGCAACAACGACTACATCCCCACCATAGTCAGGGCCAACTTCCCGCCGTACGGGCGTGACTTCGACGGCGGCGTCGCCACCGGCCGGTTCAGCAACGGCCGCCTCATCACCGACTTCTTGTCAGGGGCGCTCGGGCTGCCGTCCTCCGTGCCCGCCTACCTCGACGGCAGCTACACCATCGACCAGCTTGCCACCGGCGTGAGCTTCGCTTCGGGAGCCACCGGGCTAGACGCTTTGACTGCAAAACTCTCGGTAAGCTATACTCGTTACTCTCCGTTAATCCTGCACCCTGTTGGAGACAAGTCGACTGGATTGTTCTCCTACCAACTGACAATTTCTTCTTCTTTTTTGCAATTATTGGAGTATTTGTAATATGCAACTACATTTTATTTGATCTTCTACACGGCATGTGTCTACTGTCACTCATAATTGCACTTGTAATTGTAAATGGTTCCTCCGTTCAAAATATAAGATGTTTTATCTTTCGTGAAAGAAGTGTATCTACACTTTTAGTGTGTAGGTTCGGAGTGAACACGAGTGTACCTACATAATAAAAGAGTTTAAATACATTTATTTCATAAAAACTAAAACATCTTATATTGTGAAAGGGAGGGAGTAAGTCATACCTCCTTCAATTAGGAGGGTGTGCCACGACATCAAAAGAGCCTTTTATGGTCGTACTACTACTATCACGTGCATCCAGTGTTCCACGGACAAATTAACAGATTTAACTAAAAAACAACGTATGTCACCAAAGCGTAAAAAAAACACTAAGGAAATCATTAAACACATAATACCAACTGAAATTGGAAATACCTACCATTAAAACACAGCCAAATCATGCAAAATTGCAAATACCTGATACCGAGACGTGGTTAGGAAATAGTTGGAGAGAATAAACAAACTATTGTGTCTTCTGCTGTTCACGTCAAATCTCATGCTCCACTTTTTCTGTGCAATGTATTTCATTGGTTAAGACAAGGATTTGCTAACTAATTACTCCATTTATTATGCTATTTGTGCAAAACAAACGAAGGATAAAATCTTAATTATCTGCTAAATACTGAATTGCACACTTACAAATCCCTGTGTCACCCCTCCTTGGCTTACATGGGAGGCAACCGAGCTTACGCCTAGTGTCCCCTCTAGTTCTTCCTTGCCACCATGGGGGTCACCGTCGGGAAAATCCATTGGTTGATGGTGGTCGTGAAGCACTCTTCATCAATTGCTGAAGTGGTGGCCCTAGCGCAGATCGTTTCAGTTGCGTAGTTTTGAGGCAAGCATTTGATGTAGTCATGATCTCGGTCCAACAGTCAACATGTGCATCTTCGAATGGACAAGGTGGTTGTTCCCGTGGATCCTTCGTCTCTCTCTCTCTCTCTCTCTCTCTCTCTCTCTCTCTCTCTCTCTCTCTCTCTCTCTCTGAGGGTAATTGACCGCAGTGCAACAGTGGACAAATGTGGAGCGGCGAGGTCCTTAACATGTTTTCAGTGTTATATCCATCGACTTGCACATGTGTTGGTCTTTGTCAACACTAGGATCCGGCTAGCGAGACGATGGTGTCCTAGTAAAAAGGTTGCTTGTAGAGACGGTCGTGGCATATGTTGGGTGAAAACCCACGATCTCGCCTCCTTGGTAGTATCAGTCAGTTGTCGACGTGCATGTGCATCGTGCTCCTATTGAAAATGTTGGCTCAAAGATTTTTCTTGGGAGATGGCAGTCCGAATTTTGACTTTTTGTTTGGACCTATCAACATCGAACGCACATGTCGTGATCCTTTCTTGAATGTTTTCTTTTGGTGTGCTTTCAGTTGGACCTCTTTTGTTTGGTCGATAATTTGTAGTCACAAAAAGTAGTCGTAGATGTCTAGGAAGATGATTGTTTGGTTTCATTTTGTTTTTATTCTCTAAGCCAATTTTATTTGGCATTAATGCTTGGCTTTCTTGGAAACGTCTAATAATTAATTAGTACTCCCTCTTTTCCAAATTAGGACGAATATTAGGTTTGATCAAAGTCAACTTTTATAAAGTTGGTCAACTATATGTAAAAACATACTAACTTTTCTAATGTCAAATGCATATGATATAAAAATGTAGTTCATGGTGATTCTAATAACTTTGAGTTGATGTCGTAGATGTTCATACTATTTTGTAGATATTTAGTCAAAGTTTATTAAGTTTGACTTTGACCAAAACTAATATGCGTCCTAATTTGAGAAGGAGGGAGTAATATATCGGATGTGTGTATGTAGAGAATGGGACTTATGCTCCTATCTAAAACAAAACTTGTGTAGCAGACTGTTATTATTAGATTTATTTAAATTACTTATCATGGTGAGAATATATTTATAGTGTATTTTTTGACAAAGTTGTCTTAACTAATCACACGCCTTACCAATAATAAGGCGTATGTAGTTCCCAAGATTTTTGTTTGACCAAAAAATTGATCAAGTATATCCCGATTGACCATTAGATTTGTATTAAAAACACTTTCTAGTGATACCAATTTTGTATCAAATAATTATCATATATTTGAAAAAAAAATTGGTCAAAGTGAAATCTTGAAATGCATGAGCGCCCTATTCATAATAATGGAAGTAGTATATATTACTCCCTCGGTTTCAGAATATGTATTTGTTTAGTTAGAACAAGACTTTGACCACCAATTAAAGTATTATTATATACTCTATGTGTCTCAAAACTTATATGATTACATAGAAATTCAAAAGTACTTACTTGTAGTTATAATCTTGTATCATGGAAATTAGATAATGGTTGCAAAAATATTAGTTGAAATTTTCTTAACAAAATACGACATATACTTTAGACCAATGGAATATGAAGTAGTAGCAAACTATTTGCAATTAGCGGTGAATCTGCATGGTTTAGTAGGGTATGTTATAATTTAGTGGGCAATAGAACTACTTTTTGGAAGTGCCAACTAAATTCTCAAGCCATCAGGTAAATTTTTAATGGGTGATTTGCATAAAATGATTGGACCCAACAAAAAATTGGCAATGTATGTTTGTACAATCTTAACCTGCAAAGTAGTTTGGTCCTTGGCTTTAAAATTGCGAGCTATCCAATTTTTGTCATTATCGACTTCTAAAGAAGAGTTCCTATGATTTTACAAGTTCGAAGCACCAAAATCGAACTAATTAATTTTGATTACACTAGCACTTGTATCTATGCAACACACATGTAGAAAATATATAGCACATGTAATATGTATTGACATATGCAACCAAGAGAAGGGGTTGCTGGAGCACTATACACAACAACACATGTATAGGAAGAGAATGTGGGAAACGCAAAGATGTAATGAACAAATATTGGTGGAAATTAAGTGAGCATTTTGTAGTTAATGGGGTAATTAGAGTGTGAGTCATTATACCACACATGGTTCCAACTTATTTTTCACATCCATTACATTATTCTTTTTGAAATACTAAATTGGTAGGATCAAGCATCACTTGTGTTTTTAATTATAATATAGGTATAGAAATATAAATCTTAATGACCTATTTAGTTAAAAAAATATTAGAATTTTTCTTAGAAAACTATCCCGTAAAGCCCCTCTGATTCAAAGGAATGAACCCTCCAAAAAATTCTATGGAGTCCTTCCCTAAAGTACACTTCTAGTATTCTAATCAAGAGGCAATAAATGGATGTATGCACCGATTGGTGCAGAGGCCGTGGTTTATATCCCCATTTCAAAAAAAAAATCTAAACAAGAGGGAGATGAACTTTTCAGGAGAGAGAGGGGACAAGGAGGAGGAGGGCTAAGGGCTAAATGCTCAGGTGCATTGAATTTATTAAAGTCAAACCATAATAAGCTTTGGAATCAAGTCGAGACCTCTATGGAATGGAGAGTATAGAAATGGATTCCATAGTAAATTGGTGATTGCAATCTTATGATGCAAATGGGCCTCATAGGGAAAAATGAATCCCTAGGATTCTAATTCTACAAAATTCGCATGATAGTCTTACAATATAAAGTATCCCTACCCTATTGGAAAATTTCCTTTATCATTATGACAACTATGATCACTAGAAAGTTTCTGTGTTTCCTAGTGATGGAAGCAAACAACTTTTACTATTGATGATTTTTGTATATTTTTTGACTTGTGTAGGATTCCAGATATCATGATTTCCGATTCATGTGTTCTTGAACTATGCTGAACATTAGCATTGTATAAAGTGTATCTATGTATAGTTATGCTCGTTAATCCAGAGCATCACCTTTCACAAATTACTAGGTATTAACGTATTACATCTTTTTTTGCAGTGGAATAGCTATTGTATCCACTAAAAAGAGATATCAAATAAATCAACAAAGCAAACAATTCATCGTGTCAACTAAATAATTATCGTGATTCATGCATCTTCACAGTATTGTACTCTGCTGCAATGTTTTCTAAAGGGGATGGTGCTACTTCGATTTGGACAGAATACAAAGCAGATCCCACATTTCGTCTGGCTACTAAGTTGTACACGATTTAAATATCTTAGTTACTAACAAGAACTATCTTTTCACCTTCAAAATCAACCTGTTCGAGAAAGTCAAGAGTGAAATGTTCCTCACAACAAACAAATATGAAGGTGCAACAGGTCGTTTATAGTACCATAATATTCGCCGACAATAGTTTCAAAACCACTACACATATTCTAGTTTGTCTTGGATAGCTCTTTCTCTTCCTTGATTTGTATGAAGAGCATCTAAGCTAACCTTTGTTTTGTGAAAAATTCACCAATCTATTAATAATAATCAACAACAGTACAAAGAGAACTATAATAAAAATTACAAATATGTCAATGGACCACCTAAGGTAACTTTATCGCCCATAGAACTAAAAGGCTTCCTAGATTATTATTATTTTGCAAATAAAAGGCATTCAAGATGGGATGGGCCTTACGTGGGTTTGGTTAAGTACTGGAGTTAACATTGAATGCTTCTGAGATGTTGTTTCCAAACTGAAAATTGAGCTCTTGATTTCTTTATTTCCTGTGGGGTGTTTTTGTAAGGCTTTAAATCACTTCTACTGTGCTTCACCTTGAAAGTCACAGCTGAGCTACTGACAAATAAGGATGACAATAGTCAAGGTATGGGCAGGGTAGAGCAATATCATACCCATGCCCATATGTAGCCATTGTGTAGAAAACTTTACCCATATCT
The DNA here is from genome assembly GCA_916181665.1 of Avena sativa. Taxonomy (NCBI): domain Eukaryota; kingdom Viridiplantae; phylum Streptophyta; class Magnoliopsida; order Poales; family Poaceae; genus Avena; species Avena sativa. The sequence continues at coordinate 420,929,738 of OV702290.1, forward strand.
GTGGATACCCGGTGTGTAGAATCCATAGTACACAGGTTAATCGTAATTTTACATTTACCAATAGCATATTTGACGAAAGAAAATAACTATATCTACTCAATAATAGGTAGACGAGTACATAAAAATTATTGAAGTTTAGAAAATTATAATCTTATAACTCGTCCCTAGGCTGCTTGGCCGCATATGTAGAAACTCTACATTTAAGTTTTACATGTCATTTTAAACAGGTAGTGCATGGATATACCCATAAGTACAATCCTATAACCGTTCCTGTACGCATGACTCCGGATAGGGTATAAATATTACTCATAGATATAAAAATGTGTCATACTCCGTCTATCCGGGTACGGTACTCACGTCTACTGCTCCCATGGGTTAAATTGACATCCTGGTAAATCTATTTTCAATGGCATTTTAACACGACAGACCAAAGGCTCCAGACCCTCGCGTCCTTCCAAAACACATGTTGAGCTTTCTATAGTTCATGGATCGATATACGCGCAATTAATCGGTTATGAGTCACACCGCGTCATCTCTAGAATCTGTATATTTCAACGAACATACTGAATTAATATATGGCAACCGTGAGAGCGTCTCCGTGAACGTTATCATGAGTTGTCGCTCGAGACTTCTTTGTTTCGTTTGGACATGGATGCTATGGGGAATGTATCAAGTAAACCCGTGTAACCATGAACCAGTGGTTGGGTTCTGAACCTTTGGATGAAACGATGGACGAGATGCAAACTAAGTTTTTTGCACAATGAACCTTGTATTGCATAAAAATTAACATGGGATACATTTTGTATCTGTAATTTGATAGAAATTCAATATAAACTTAGGTTTCGCGCGGGTTCATCGGGTGCACAAATTTAACCGTTTCCCTGGATACATTCCCGGATGCTATCCTCATGCCCCATTTTATGTGTGTCGCATGAAACATGAAAAACCTAGCGACCTAGTGTGGTCCCTCTTTTGGAAATCTTGTACTCTACAGGCTATATATTTTCAATCTACTAGAAATATTCTTTTGATCTCCTTTTCTGGGGTCTATGCATGAAGCTAATTTTGTTTTGCCGTCCACATCGGTGGGAGGTATTTCTGGGCTGGGGACCCTAATCCTGAGAGTGTGCTTTCGTGTTCTCACCTCCTCTCAAATTTAAGAAACTGAAAACACATGAACGGGATTAACCAATATCCCTAAGATTCGGAAGACATGAAAGGGTATAGTCTAATTCTGGTTGTCCTTGTGTTTTCAGTTTCTTAAGTTTAGGAGAATGAAAGGACGCCGAAGCAAAATTCAATCCTAACTTAATAAATTTCAGTCAGTGATACCCCTAAGCCAGCAGCTGGAGTACTTCAAGGAATACAAGGAGAGGCTGAAGGTGGCCAAGGGCGAGGCAGTGGCCGACAAGATCATCGCCGAGGCACTCTACATCTTCAGCATCGGCACAAACGATTTCATGCTGAACTACTTCGCCGTGCCTCTCCGGGCGGCGGAGTACACTCCGAAAGAGTATGCCACTTACCTGGTCGGCCTCGCCGAAACCGCCGTCCGTGACGTCCATGAGCTCGGCGCGCGCAAGGTCATCTTCACCGGCATCCCGTCTTTCGGGTGCCTGCCGGCAATGAGGACCACGAACCGCGATGCGCCCGGGGAATGCAACGACGAGTACAACAGGGCGGTGTTGAGGTACAACGCCGAGATCCAAGCCGCCATGGGCACGCTCGACGGCGAGCTCGGGGCTGGCGCGCAGGTGGTGTACTCAAATGTGTACGACGAGCTGTACGACATCATCGCCAGCCCGTCGGAGTACGGCTTCGAGAACGCGGGGCAAGGCTGCTGCGGCACGGGAGTTATCGAGGTGTCAGTCCTTTGCGTCGTGGACGCGGAGTTGACCTGCCAGGATGCTGATGAATATGTCTTCTTCGATGCCATACATCCTTCCCAGAGGGCATACAAGATTTTAGCGGAGGGAATTATCAAAACTGCGCTGCAGGTAATCCGTTGACATTTTTTTCCTATATAAGGAAATCAGACAATGTTTGTAAAGCATGTATCTAGAGTCAGATGACAATGATTTGGTATTGTAAATGTTGCTATGTGTATAAAATATAATTTGGTCAAACTTTGCAAAGTTTGACTAGTACACACAATAGTATTTATATGTAAGTACTACCAATGACACTCATGCTTTACAAACATTGCAAAGTCGATACTAAGAGCCATTCAGTCATATTAATGTCACTCATGCAAATCCTAAAGGATGGAGAAACTACCGAACAATTTTTAAGCTGGCTAACAAATTACCGTTTCCAAGTCGAGAGAGCTAAAATCGATTCCCAAACAAAAACTGTGAGAAGAGGTTTGTGAAGTCTTCCAATTTTGTAAGAGTAGAAAATTAGTCAAATGCACATTTTCTGGACTGCGTAAATGCCAGAATTTAGGTTTGCATTACAAATCTAAGAATGTTAATTAATCACCCTAGTAGAGTAAAACCTCAAAATTATTTTAAAACAATTGAAACACTTTTACCATGGTCCACTTATACATAAGTGTGTTCAACCACCTCACCTATTCTGGTACAAGTTTTAGTGTGGTTGACATTTTTAATAGGGACAATTATCGGATTGCCCTCGGAGGCGTTATGTGCTCAGTTTTGCCCCTAACCACGAATGGTGCTCAGGTTTGTCCTTACTTTGGACGCAGCTACTATGGCGAGGCCAACCGGCCAGTCTAAATGAGTATAACAAATTCAAAAAAAATCGAAAAAAATGAAAAACCTACATTCATAGTCTTCTTATGTCTTATACTAACGATTCAAATTGATAAACAAGGTCTACATACATTCAAACGGAAATTTCATGTATCTAATTTGATATCAACTTGAATCGTACGATACATGAATTTTCTTGAATGTATGTAGAGCTTGTTTATCAACTTGAATCGTTAGTATAAGACATAAGAAGGTATGTGCGCAGATTTTTCATTTTTTGATTTTTTCTAAATTTGTTATGCTCATTTAGACTGGTCGTTCGGCCTCGGTATAGTAGCTGCGCCTGAAGTAAGGGTAAAACTGAGCACCATTCATGACTAGGGGCAAAACTGAGTACATGGACACCTCTAAGGGGAATCCGATAATTGTCCCTTCTAATAACCGTTCATCGATCTAACGGTGAAAAAAATGGCGGCACAAACCTGGCGAAAACAAACAGAAAAAATAGCGTGGCACTAGAATAAAATTAAGGTGGGACCAGAAAAAAAGTGTTATTTTGGTTGATTAGAGGTCGATCACTCGAGTTCACACATTCTAAAATCCATATTCCCCTAGAAAAAACACCAAAATAGCCAACCAAACCCTCCCAAGACCAGCGCCGCTCCTCACTCTCCCAAGGCCAATTGATCCTATGTCAAAACTTGATAGAATGTAATCAATAGTTAGAAAAAATCAGAGGTAACGGAACAGGATGGAACCCGGTGGAATGAAAAGTTCCACCCCAATCACCATAAAATAGCTCTCTATTCGAGACCTTCGGGTGAGTGGCGCACGAGTCCAGTTGACGCCTTAACCATCATGTATGAACATGATGGTATGCGTGGGTCGCTAGTGGGCTCCATTTTGGAACCACGACAATGACAAAAGCATACTTATTTAAAGCAAGTTATTTTCTAACATTGTATTAGTAATTTGGGGATATTATGAGACGTTCCTCGAACTCTTTCATATTTCTAATACAATTTGATTGACACTTAAGGCTGCAATTCAGTCCATACTTCTAGGACATCATTTGACTCTAACTCCAATCGATGGGAAAATGATGGGGCTAGCAACATGAAAAGGGATCAAATGGCTTAAAACATTAATCATGAAAGAGTCACTCTTTGTGTATTACATCTATTGCTTTGCGCATCCACTTCAGTTTGTTCTTATTGTCGTGGCAATGGGAAATGATGCATGCTGTATGGATTTTTGATCATGTTCCTTATTTGTTCAATGTTGTTGGAGTTTCTTGTAAGTCATGGCATGCTTTGAGATGTTAGAGCTCAAGTTTTGGGAGCACCTGAAAAGGGTGAAATTGAAAGGAAAAGTGGAATAAATGAAGAGATGGTGAGACCCGACCTCGATGGGGTTATCATTGTTGTGACATTTTTTTAGTTTTTATCTCATAATCCTCGAAGCACTTGTAAATATTGGAAATTTTCCACTACAAAGAAGTGAGTGGGTGAGAATACGTGGAATGGTTGAAGCTTTCGGGGTCATTTTACATTGTTTTCAATCTTCACTTGATGCACGCTTTCTTAGCTACACAAATGATTGAAAAAAAAGATCAAGACATTGTTAATGTAATGACACTTCTTAGTTCTACGAGAATACGTTGAATGGTTAAAGTCTTTCGGACTGAACGGCGAGTGTGTTTGGTGTCCATTTTGAAGGCGCCAACCATTGTGTGATGGATAGGTGAGGGTGAGAGAGACGCGGTGTCACATCCCAAAATTTTCCAGATTTTGAAATGTGGAAAACTTAAACAAAAGGAAGAATCAAACCGTTTGAAGTTCATAGAGAACAAAAACTTTTTGACCATTCAATGCAACTCCTCTAAAAACACAGGTCAAATAAAAATATTTTTGTTTGTGAAGTGGTGTGCATGTTTATAAAACCTCAAAATCATGAAGCATGCATGGTTGCATCTTAAAATCAAAAAGAAATGACAACTCTCTCAAAAACCCTAAAACCCTAAATATGGGTTTACTAGTACAACACAAATCTATGGATGCATTCCATAGAAAAACATGAAGTAACAATATTCCTAGATGGTCTATGTTGATAAAGGACAAACTATTATATAACTAGAGAAATTGGATTCACTCACTACTGAGGCATGAATAAAAACGTTATGAATTATATAAGGAAAAGAAATAAGAAATACACCAAAGATAATTTATGCCCATATCTAAAATCCATATTTAAATGGAATCAAAGTATTCTTAAATGATCTATAATGAAGAGTTACTATATAAAACTACAGAAATTGGAATCACCCTCATTAGAGATTTAAATTAAAAGATATGATAAAAATAAAAGAAATGGAAAAATATTGCAAAGCCAAATTAAGCCATAGAAAAATCCATAACTGAATGGAACAAAATTATATTTAAACTAGGTGGACATGCGCGCTTCGCCGTGCCGTCTACATGGTGTTTTGGCATTGTATCGATAGCATGTAGGACTTGCAATAATTTGTCATTGTATTAAATAGGTGCAGTTCCAGTAATTTTGTTAGGGCAAGCAAACTTAGAAATAAATCCAAAATCCCAAAGGGAAAACTTAGAAGTACATACAAAACCTTCATCGCTGCATTTTCTTCTTCTTATATCTTGTCATGGACATGATGTAAGCACCGAGCTGTATACAAAAATCAGGCAGTCAACACAATCATCCCAGATTCGAGTACTCAGGCAGTCAACACGATCGTCCTAGATTCATGTACCACTTCACAATAGATCTCTCATGTTGTACAACTTATACATTTTTTAAAGCCTGGATCAGAATGTGTCTTGACATGCACGTTCAAACTAGCTTTTGGATTTTCCCTCGTCTCCTGGTAACCAACTTCTTTGCAACTTTACATGCTTCTGTTCAAGAGCTTCCATTGGTAAAATTTGTACAAAATGTTCAAGATCTAAATAGAGAAAATCACTGTTCTTAAAATTTTCAAAACACTGACCCCACGGAGTCATGTCATCTACCACGACCGAATTGTCTCTTGTCAAGCTGCCACGAATATCCGAGAATTCCTCCACTGTACTACACAACCTAGCAAGGAAAGCAATCATATAATGCTTGGCATAAAAACTTAAGATCCAATGAAATGAAAAATACAGTTGACCATAAAAGGCTATTAGGACAATGGTGACGATAATATTCTGTACCATGAGTAGGTTGTTAGCCATGTTTTTAGGGTCACAAACTGACAATTCTCAGTGTCTTAAACAGACTTTCTATATGTCACTACTAGGAAACCCCTTATCAGTGGCGCACCTTTTTTCACTATCCGTGGCACACCTTTTTTCACTATCCGTGGCGCATATCTGATGCACCACTGATACGTCGCCATTGATAACTATCTTCTGTGGCGCATATGGCCAATATGCGCCATAGAAGTTTTTTTCAAATTTCAAAAAAGGGGCCAGATCTAGATCTGGCCGGAGGTGGTGGTGGTGGTGGTGGTGGTTGGTGGCTGGTGGCTGGTGGCTAGTGGCTAGTGGCCGGTGGCTAGAGGAGGGCTAGCAGGAGGTCGCCGGAGTTGGTGGTGGAGGAGGAGGAGGAGGTCGCCGGAGTTGGTGGTGGAGGAGGAGGAGAAGGAGGTCGCCGGAGTTGGTGCTGGAGGAGGAGGAGGAGGTCGCGGAGGTCGCCGGAGTTGGTGGTGGAGGAGGAGAAGGTCGCTGGAGTTGGTGGTGGAGGAGGAGGAGGAGGTCGCCGGAGGTCGTCAGAGTTGGTGGTGGTGGAGGAGGAGGAGGAGGTCACCAGAGTTGGTGGTGGTGGAGGAGGAGGAGGAGGAGGAGGAGGAGGTCGTCGGAGAGTGGAGAAGGAGGGAGGAGAAGGTGAGAAGTGTAGAGGGGAGAAGAAGTGGGGGGAGAAAAAAAAAGGGAGGGAGAAGGGTGCCGGCGGGATTCAAATTTCGAATCCCGCCCAAGACTTCTGTGGCGCATATGGGAGAAATGCGCCACAGAAGTTTCTCCCCCTTTTTTATTTTTTTGCAGTAAAAAATATTCTTTCGACCATAACTTTTTAATCTTTATGAATTTGCGGATTCTGTAAAATCCAGAACGACCATAGGTCGTTGAAATCGAGTAGGAAATTTCGAGACGGTCATTTTGATAGGTTAAAGATTTTTTTCCGACATCGTATAAAAAAGTTATAGCCGTTTTACCGTGTCATGAACTATTTTTGAAAAATACATCGAAATTCATGTATTTCAATTTTCACTACAACTACACCCTATGCGCCACAGAAACATCACTTTCTGTGACGCATATGGACATATGCGCCACAGAATTGTCTTCCCCTTTTTTTGGTGCTGGTCTATATACGCCACAGAATCATCACTTTCTGTGGCGCACACGAAAATATGCGTATGTGGACTTCTATGGCGCATATTGATTTCGTGCGCCACTGAACTGCCAAACTTCAGTGGCGTTTTTTCCGTATGCGCCACTGATATTTATCTGTGGCGCATGGTTTTGCATATGCACCACAGAGTAGCTTGTCTACCTATAGTTGTTTTCCTAGTAGTGTGTGCACTTTGCGGCAGATTATCATCACCACTAAGTCCAAATATATTTATAATCTAAGACCCAATTTGTATGACTGCAGCCCGCGAGAATAATATCATGCTTGGCTTCTCGGTCATGATTAAATGAACTGAGGGATAAAATGTTGGTAATAGCTAAAAAATATTTTAGATAAAAAGTATTAAACATTCAAAATTTAAAACCTTGTTTGTAACAGAATTATTGGATATATAGAAGTAGTTTTGAAGTTGGGTAATAACTTGCTGAAACTAAAGGTAGCATCCAAGTTAGACCGCTAGAAACTCTTGCAAAGTTTCTCGAAAGATTGTCATGAATTCTAGCTGCTAACCATAACAATATTAAGAGCCCTTACCTTCTATAAAAAAAGGACAACCTTTTGAAGACACCCTGATTTCTCAAAGACACCGTAGAAGACAAAATTCGGAGAATGTCTTAGAATCACGAAATGTATAGTAATATATTTATTTTATGGCCCGAAATACCAACCTAGATTAGAACGTAAGTCACTACCATATGTTACAACAAATCTTGTTAAATTTTTCACCTTGTTAGAAACCTAACTGGCTTTGCCCACATCTTCTGAGAGCAGGCTTTTAACCACACTTATTTTATCTGCTACTATTAAAGTTATTTTATCTGCTACTATTAAAGGGACCTCTGTTAAGTGTCAACTATAGGCCAGGCATCCAGACATGCCTCAAATTTGTTCTTACCGGCTAGTCAGTTAAACCAAATATGTTATTTTAAAGTTAAAATCATATTCAATTAAGTAAAGGTTAAGAAAACTAGCTGAATGCCCGTGCGTTGCTACGTCCTAATGATTTTCTTAAAAAATTAGAACTTTATTTTGCATGATTTAGTTTTAGATGTCTATATTGGATTACTGCATCTCAAAGTTGCCAACCACATGAGAAAATCCCCCTCCCTTCAAAGGCGGCTAGGATTTCACGTCTCCCGTCAGTGTCGTCGTCGATATGCGTAACTTCTGTGGCCTTCGGGCCCTTGATTCGGAGTGGATCTAGGCCTCCGCCAGTGAAGGGTTTCGTTTTCCTGTTTTTAGGGTTCATGTTTGGTGGTGCGGCAATTAGGTGGTTGCAGCGACGTTTCTTCCAATAAGGTCTCTCCTGTTTCAGCCCCATCTCGACGGCGACATTGAGGAGCCTGTGGGAGTGGTGTCATGCTCGAGAATTTCTTCTGGCTGGGGGGATCTTTGGATTGTTAACCATCGGTAGTTTATCTTTTTTCTTCGTTTTCGGGACGAATGTGGTCTCTTTTACCTTTTCGAAGACTTTCTGTCCGCAACCAACAATATCAAGCCGGCTCAGAGAGGAGCGGCAACGGTAGTATGTCGTTGACACAGTCTGAAGGTTGAAGATGGGTTTCTCAATGATTTTGATTAATTTTAATTTTTTACTGAGCTGTTTTTTATTGTTCAATGTTTCTTTTAAGTTTTAATTACAAAATCCTATTTGTTTCTCAGGCTACCCTCCACGTAGAGCTTCTTCTGTTATTACACATCTGACGCCGTTCCCTAATCCCTATGCATGTCTGTGCGTTACAACATGGTCTCAAAGTTTTTTCATTGTTATGGTTCGGAAATATATTATATGCCAGCGATAATTTAGCTATTCTCTTTGATCTAAATTAGTTGACTCAAATTTATCAAGATATGTATATATATAATACTAAATTATGTCGAGATACAATCAAATCTACACAAATCTAAGTCAACTAATTGAATCGGAAGAAGTATTAAAAATCAAGTTTTTTTCTTGGGCAGGAGATGCTCTAAGGTACCGTCAATAATTTTGATGGGTTTAACTTACAATTTGACTGCAAACTTCGCAGCAATCTGCACATCGCAAGCAAACATATAAAGTACTATAGCCTCCCAGGTCCTAGCGAGCCGGCTGTAGGAAATTCTTCTTATGCAAAGCGGCCAAAAAAAATCCCCTTTATCCACTCCCAGTGAGCCGGATCTAGGAAATCGGAGAGCGATGCTTGTGGATCACCAAATCGAACTGCCGGCGCCCACGAGCGATGCCCAATATCCTTCCACCAAGATAACAAGTCCTCTCCAAGGTCATGTACGACCTATTCATCGGCTCACTCGTCGCACATACCACAATATGTGCCAGGTCGTGCGCTCATGGGAACCCACCTGCGGTGGGATGCGGGCTTCTCGTCGCCCGTTCCTCGCCGTCCAGGCGAACCACACTGTGCACGTTTTATGGGCGCAAACCACCCGACATTGACATCCAGCCATCTTCCAGATTTGATGAAGCATGAAACTCTGCCCAACAACCTCACATCTAACAAAAATCAATCACGTCAAGGCCGTCCCCGCCAGCAGCGGAACTCGCGGCCTGACAACGGGAGTGGGATTTCGTCGTCAACCATCGCGTCCCTGAGCCCAGTCTCATCGAGCTATCTACCTCTCCGGCCGCCACTCGCCTTCGTCCTCTGTCCCCAACCCCGAGGGGAGCGCCCTGCTCCGGACGCGCCAGCTAGCGACCTCGTCCCCTACATCAAGCGTTGACCTTCGTCAACCTCTCCCCTATGCCTCCACCAAATCGCGCCGCCGCTCGGTCCAGTAGCTCTCTCTCCCGCCGCTGGCCGCTCGGTTCCCTCCTCTGTCCCCAACCCGAGGGGAGCCCCTCTCTCCGGACGCGCCTGCTGGCGAAAAGGAACCACTTATTTACTTGGCGGCGGCACCCTGGTAATATAATCAAACATGTTGGCTCAACTGTTGGAGTTCTCTGATAACGATTCATTTAAACTCATGTAATGTTAATGATGTGGCTGGATAGTTAGACCTGTATCTACATATATGATTTCATATCTCTTGTTATGTTCCTATCTATTGCAACAACCAGTATGGTACCATCTGGTTACATGTTTTGAGGTATATATCCTTATTTGCTTTCTGCAGAATCCAGCTGAATAGAATTGGGGAGATCATTTTTCAAATCTGTGAAACAAATCGACATCATAGTTCAAGAGATCCACGATTGGCAGAAGTGTTTCTTCTATTGATTGGTTCTCTAGAAAAAAGACTGAATTATACTTGAAGAAAAAGATAAAGTGTCTTCAGGTACAGTGAAGGTTTTCTACCACAACCAAAACTCTTATCATATCTTCTCTGTACCACAACCAGAACTCTGTTCTATCTCTTTGCTGATCCATTCAGTATCATTAATTCTTCCTTGCAGAGCCCGTGTGTAAGGGGGGCTTAGAACTTGAAGGATTCAAGTGAGAAACAAGTTCTTAATGAGCCTTTCTCCCTCTCTGGTATTATGTTGTCTCTCCTTGGAGCTTACTGTTGCCTAACATTGAATTAGTTTTGTATTGAGAAAATTATTGGGGCAAAAGAAAATATCTTTACTTTGAAAATATTCCTTGTACCATGCTACTGAACATGAAAAGTTTCCCTGGTAATGACTTTGATTTTATTTTACAGTTTATAGGGCTATGAATTTTGCCGAGTGTTACTCATAAATATTCCCTTAATTCGTGGACAGCGTCTGGTTAACATCGTTTTCTATTAGAGATCTAGACTTAGGGTCATAGTTAAAATGTAAGAAAACTGGAAGAACTAAATTAGATATGGAACATTTGCATCTTCAGGATACTGGTCAGTATTTCTTTGGACTTCAAGTTTCGTGTAAGATATTTTCAATGGTATGAAGTCAATCTAGATGAACTTAAGATACTTTATTAATTTTAGATGCATCTCCATGATATCTCATCGGCTTCTTAAGTAGTATAGATAACACATGCTTCGTTAGTTTTTTTAGTTGGAGTCTTGGAGAGTCTCGTTAAATACTTCCAATGGTATGGAATCAAAATCTGGATGAACTTTAGTTGTTTGTAATGTTGACTTAGATATAAGAGAATTGATGGTATTCTTGGATCAGGACACAATGTTCTCATTTATTTTTTGGATAACAACACTTTAATGTTTTGTGTCTCTGTGAGCATATATATTCCAGTAATACGGATCTGTTGCATACTTTCATCGCACTGTCACTTTCACCTTCCACTTGACCTGGAGCACAATTAATGATTTAGATTTGCAATCATTTTCCTTTCTCGATTTTTTGTCTAACTTTTTGATTGTGGAACAGAGGTAGGAGAAGTTGGAAGACTAGGACATCAAGCGCAAGGGGCGACACAACACCTGGAGAAACTTGAACGAGAAACAAAGTCAATAGAGTGACTTTGTATGTAGCTGGATCGTTATCCTTCTTCTTGTGATGGCTATAATATCCATCTCTTAATTGGTAGTTCTTCGGGGTTAGAGGTTCGCAAATATGGTATTTGGGTTAAGAATATAGAGTTTACAGAAACTATAGACCTGCCACTATTTTAACATGGATTCTTGTTTGCTCATTTTTTGATCTTTGCCTCAACTAAGAACTGGAAAAAATTTAGAGCCATTACCATCTACTCTCATCGAAGAACGTTAGTGGAGTTTCATTAGCATCTGTGATTCTGTGTACTGAAAAATCTTGGCCAAATTATCTTTGTTTAAGCAGTACCATCTATTGAATGCTTAGCGCCAAGAGAAAATCAGTTGTGCAAACATAGACAGTTTAGCAAACATCTACTGTAAGCAATCAATGAGAGTATGGTAGCAATGACAAGTTCAGATCTGTGTAACTGAATACTTCACACTATGGTACTCCTTTCAGTCAGCTTCACAATTATTTGGTTCTAGAAACCTGAAGGACGGTGTATTTTATGTGTTTTTAGTATTCTTTTCTTCTTTTGTCAAGCATACAAGTAAACATGCCATACAAGTAAACATGCCTTTTTATTTTGCAGATACTAAGCCAAGGTTTGCATTACTGGGCACATGATCGAGAGGAAATTCAAGTGAGCAACAAAGTTAGCAGGGACCCTCTCTCCCCCCTCTGATAGCTTGCCAAGCAGTCAACAAGGTGAGTATTCTTCATGGATCACTGGAGCTTCGAGTGTGGGTGCTAATCTGTACAAATCTTGTAGTATATTGCATACATAAGTGAAATCTGTATCAAACAACTGGGTTATGGCCTATGTTTAACCTTCCTATCTGTAGTCAGTCCATTTGGTTAGCATATGTAAAACCTTCAATGTGTACAGGTTTTATCCCTATTGGTTTAGATGTGAAGAAGAGGAAGTTAACATATTAAAAACAAGAAGACTAAGCTCCCTGAACTGGTCTGCACCTATTCCCAGCTTTTAACTTAACCTTGAAGTTTGGACAATGGTGTTTGCTGACATATTGTTAGATCTGTTCTACCTCCACAATGTTTGAAAAATACGTGTGCTGCTGTGTGGTTTACCTATTGCCAAGTACATCCGTAAAACAAGCCTCTAAAAACTGAGAGTAATTTTGAAAAGTTTGGCCCGAATAAAAAATAACCAGGTCATGTGTAATTACTGTACTAGATCACTATAGAGTGATTTCCAGAACCTTTAGACCTAAACTAATCAGGCCATTAGATAAGTTACATAGAAATTTTGAACCATGCCACAACATGTTCTTATAGTCAATGGTATTTTTCAAAGTTCCAAATTTTGTAGTGGCATGGTTCCATTTTTTCCTCCCTTTTTCTAAGGAAATACATAATGGTTGCCTTTTCTTTCGTTAACTACGAATTAGAAGCACGGATACAAGGTGAACAACATATCAACTCTTATGGACTTCCTGGGATACTGTAGTTTTCTTTTCTTTAAGTGTATTATTCTTGCTGCCTTGCTGGTACCACACAAAATTATGGACTTTTGTTGTCGACTTGTCGCCTTCTCTTACTGATTAAACTTAGCCTCCTAAAATAAGGTCATCCATTGTTTCAAGCTATTGGTATATCATCCCAATAATCTTGCATATATTACATAAACTCAAGCTTCCAAAATTACCTGTCATAAGAAACACCAAAGACAAAGTAAGCCATATTTTTTATAAATGACATTAGTAAAGGAGCACCAGAAAGGTAATTGCTCATTTTTCTTGTACCATAGTCAACATATATGAACGACTCAAAAAAATAGTTTTCTTATACCACAGTCATTGGAATTAAATACGGATGTTTGCATAGTAGTTGGTTGCTATGCATGATAAAAGCACACCTGTTTCGGTTACTTTTGAAATTATGAGATTAACTTTGTGTTTACTATAGAGCGTTTAACAGTGCATTGGATAAAAATCATCAAATAACACGATCTGTACATTGAGTTGTTTGTTAATTCAGAGGTGTTTCATAATTCAGAGAGGTTTCCTATTGAGACTGATAGACAATTCTGAATTTATGTCCACTTTTTTATGCTCAAAATCTATTGAAACCTGAGACAGTGTTGTGGTTTTATCCATTGGAAAACTCATTTATTCTTGCTTACCTTAAATGCCTAATGTATTTGAGACATAATCATAAATAGCTAATGTATTGGTCAATAACATATGCAGGTTTCAATCTCACCCTCCATCCAACATTTTACATCAAGTTTACAGAAAATCACGTTGGAGTATACACGAGAGGAGGTGCTCTTCCGAAAACCATCTCTCCTCCACCTACGTTTTTGTTTAAATGTTTCTTTACTTCTGTTCTTGGATTGAGTGCTTTTCACTAATTATTTCTCTATTGGCAGGTTATCATTTGAAGCTGCATTTGCTCATCCAGACCGAGCCAATACAGGTTACACTCCAAAAATGTACTACATTCTGTCTTTGATCATCTCAAACATGTGGCTTGTTTCATTCTTTACGTTGGTGGGTGTGTTAGTAATTCCCTATAGCATATTCCTTAAAATTTTGACCTTGGTTATCAAATGTTAACTCTTTTTTGGATGAATAGGTTGTTAGGTGTTCTGACTGTAATAGATTAGTGGTTATCTGCTTTGTTGCCACTTTGGTGTTGTTTGTGTTAAGCATGGATATCAAGGGTAGTACAAAATCTTCGTAAATGCTTAATCATATGCATATTGGTTTTATACTAATGATCCTTTTTGTCTTATGACAAAGAAGTTGCTTAACGATAAAATGTTTTATGTTCTCTAAATTATCTGGTTGTTTAAATGTTAGGGACCATACCAAATCCTTCTCTGTTTAGATATCCCTTTACATGATCCGATATAATTTATTCTAGACTTGACCCTACAAAATTAAACTTTGAATTTCACATGAGATATTATTTATCATGACCACTTCCTAGAAGATCGATACCCAAATTGTTGGCTTTTGGTTGACGCCTACCTTTTTTTTCTCGTGAAAAGGTATGTATAGATTTTCTGTGATATAACCAGACGTTGTCGATTACCTAGAGTATTCATTTTTCACTTTATTCTCACAAGTATACACATGATTCTCTTTAAGCTTGAGGTGACTGGTTCAAGAACCAAAATGTAGAGAATGAATGTTGGTATCTTTATTATGCAGATGGCACCCATTAAACTTCCAAGTAAGTGGACCAATGCATACATCACAGAAATCCCGATGACGTATGGCAAGCCTCACATCTTCCTGACGATAACCTGCAACCCAAACTGGCAGGACATACAAGACGGGTTGTTTCCAGGCCAAACCCCGCAGGACCAGTCAGATCTTGTGGCCCAAGTGTTCAGGTCGAAGATGGAGATGATGAAACTGATGCTTACCAAAAAGTATATTTTGGGCGATCTGAAAGCGGATGTCTATGTGGTAGAGTTCCAGAAGAGGGGTCTTCCCCATGCTCATTTCATGTTGATGTAGCTAGAACACATTTGACCAACTTTCTTGATGATCATTAGTCTTTGAAAATGTAATGCTCGTCGACAGGTCTAAGACATATGTATGTGCATTTCTGCGCGGCTATCCTTTCTATATACATAAATATTTATGTGCAATACTGCTCTACAAAGAATGCCTATAGCTAAAAGGGCAAATCCTAGACTAATGACATGATAACTTAAAGAGTCTAAATGATCCGTTAATTGATATCTAAAATAGTTTGGAAACAAAGAAACAAAAATGCTTTTTAAAGGCATAAAAATCACTAAAGATAATATTTTGTATGTTTACATGTGTGACGGTATAAAATATCAGTATTAAGACACCGTGACAAAGCACGGGTATTCAACTAGTGCAGTATAGTTGTCATCTTATAAACGTACTATCTGGTGCTGGTAATATAAGGAATCCTTGAACTTTCATGCTATTGATATATATAAAATTAGAAATTTTAAGGTGATTGGCATTTTTAGCGACCGTACATCAAACCTGATCGTACGGAGATAAAATAGGTGGTAGTAAACTGATGGTACCCGTTGGTACAAACAAAGTGGGACCGGTACCAACTTATATATTTAATTTATTTTGTTTAACAAAAACAAACTTAGATAATGCGTCTACTTGTCAGTACCTCAACTAAATAACAGAACTCGTACCGGCGGCGCGACAGCTTCGCCGGCGTGACGGTAATGCAGCCAGCGAAGCGTGACTGTGTCCCTGCACACCCAAGCTTCCGGTGATTAATCACTGCATCTTCCGCGTCCATGTAGGCGGCCACCAGGCGACGTCGCGGCCACCGCGAGGAGCACAACCGGTCGGGGCCACTGGTGGAATCCGCCACGAGCGCCGCCCACCTCCTCCGCGTGATGAGCCTTGACCCGGTGGCACGCTGAGTTTGTAGAACCCCCGGACCTGAGTAGGGGGAGCCGGCGTGGCGTCTGTGAGTGCAGAGATGTCACTGCTGCGCAGGAGAACACACATAGCTCGGTGGCGTTGAGAAGCAGTGGGGGCAGGAGGGTGCCGTTGATGGTGTTCCCGGAGTGCTCGAGGCCGATGATTCCGTTGGGAGACGAAGATGGCGAGCGTAAGGATTGTTTTTTTTTTTTTTGAGAAGAGCGTAAGGATTGTTAGTGTTAGTGTTAGCTCTTGTTGCACTAGAAATAATGCAGTTTTACCTGCACTGTCGTTTTTAGTTTTCAGTTAAAATTCAGTGTAACGGTCAGAAGTGTGCAGAGTATACACTGCGATCGATTAGGTGCTTCGGTCAGTCGTTTTACCATTTCAACACGCCATGATCTGGAACGTGGGATGGCGCGCTCTTTGTGGATCATGGCGGGTTTTCAGGGGCCATTGTTGAGTCTTTCCCCGGACACTGAATAAAAGCAAGAAAGGAAAAAGACGCAGGATACTGCGCGTCAGAAAAAACAGATCGTGTGCTATGTCTTCTCTCTGTTCCTCTCTGTTCTCTGTATGTGCGTGTGTTCTGCTTGTTCCAGCTGATCGCGTGTGTGTAGATTGAAGGGGCTGTAGCTGACATTTGGTATCAGAGCCGTAGGGTTCTTGATCTGGAGGCGTGTGGCGGCGGTGATCACCGATGGGTGACAGAACACCGGCGAACCATGGACGGACGGCTGACCCCCGCTATGTCACTCCTGGCAGGAGGCCGGTGGGAGGTGTTAGGCCGATGGAGGTGGGCGATGGCAGCGGTGGTGACCGCGCCCTCTCCATGCGTGCGCCCATGAGGGCGACGAACGTCCCCGTCCAGTACCCGATGCTGACGGAGACGAACTACAACCTCTGGGCCGTCAAGATGAAGATCATCATGCGGACGCTGGGCGTCTGGTCCGCCGTCAAGGGAGATGGCGAGTACGACGAGCTGAAGGACGAGGGCGCTTTCGCGGCGATCTCGCAGTCCGTGCCGGACTCGGTGATGATGGCGATCGCCGAGTACGAAACTGCCCGTGAGGCCTGGGAGGCAATCCGGCAGATGCGTGTCGGCGAGGATCGCGTCAAGAAGGCGCGAGTGAAGCAACTGAAGCGGCAGCTGGATCGTATGGAGATGGACGACGGTGAGTCAGTTACTGCGTTTGCACAAAAACTCACCACGTTGGTTGCAGAGATCCGATCACTAGGGGAGGTCATCAAGGATGAGGCTGTCATTGAGACCCTGTTCGGTGCAGTACCAAGCCGTTTCGCCGACATCGTCAACACCATCGAGCAGTGGGGAGATCTCTCCACTATGACCGTGGCCGAGGCTGTCGGTCGGCTCGCCACGTACGAGCAGAACGGGCGCCGTCGTGAGAAGGCGGGAAACAATGAGCAGTTGATGCTCGTGACCCGCGCCCTTGAGCAGCTGATGAAGGGGAAGAAATTTAGTGAAGGCGCGGGCAGCTCCGGCGGTGGAAAGAAAGGAGGTGGTCGTGGCGATGATCGCGGTGACCACCGGGCCGGCGGATCTGGCACTGGAAAGGACAAAGGGAAAAAGAAAAAACACCGTAAGTTTGATATTTCAAAGGTCCGGTGTTTCAACTGTAATGAGACAGGTCATTTTGCCTCTGATTGTCCCGAGCCATCGAAGAAGCAACAGGCAAACCTTGTCCGGAAGGAGGAAGACGAAGATACTGCATTACTGATGATGCAAGTCTGTGAAGTGGTTCACACCGCTGAGGTTCAGACTGAAAGTGTTTTCCTGCATGAGGAGAAGGTACTGCCTAAGCTGTCGGGTGATCAGAACAAGTTCTGGTATTTGGATACTGGAGCTAGCAACCACATGACTGGTTGTGAGGAGAAATTTGCTGAGCTCGACAAATCTGTGAAGGGTTCAGTAAAATTTGGAGATGGATATGTGGTCAAGATAGAAGGCCGAGGTTCAATTATGTTTGCTGCAGAGAGTGGTGAACACAGAGTTCTGACAGAAGTCTATCATATTCCTAGACTCAAGAGTAACATCATAAGCCTGGGACAGCTGGATGAAAATGGTTGCAAGTATGCAGCCGGTGATGGACTGATGACTGTGTGGGATCGTGAGCGCAAAGTACTGGCAAAGGTGAAGAGAAGCAGAAACAGACTGTATTTGCTGAAGATTGAACCAGCAAGTCCTGAGTGTCTGCAAGCCAGAACTGCAGAGGAGCCTTGGCTCTGGCATGCCCGATACGGTCACATTGGCTTCCATGCACTGCGTATGCTGGCTGGGAAGGAGATGGTCAGAGGACTGCCGCAGCTTGATCATGTCAATCGATTTTGTGACGGGTGCACAATTGCAAAGCACCGACGTGCCCCGTTTCCCACAACTTCAGAGTTTCGGGAAACTGATCCTCTGCAATTGTTGCACAGTGACCTTTGTGGCCCAATCACCCCTGCTACCTTTGGAGGAAAAAGGTATTTTCTACTGGTAGTTGATGATCTCACAAGGTACATGTGGGTAGTGCTGATCAAAAGTAAAGATGAAGCATTGGTTGCACTGAATAAAATCATGAACTCAACAGAGAAAGAGCTGAACCTGGTTGTGAGGGCAATCAGAACTGACAGAGGTGGAGAGTTTACCTCAAAGGAATTCAGCAATTTCTGTGATGATGCAGGAATAAGACATTTTCTGACAGCTCCTTATACTCCACAGCAGAATGGGGTCGTTGAGAGGAGAAATCAGACAGTGGTTGGAATGGCAAGAAATCTATTGAAAAGCAAGAACTTGCCTGGAAGATTTTGGGGAGAGGCTGTTGCTACAGCAGTTTTTCTCCTGAACAGGGCACCCACAAAATCAGTAAATGAGAAAACACCATATGAGGCATTGTATGGAGTGAAGCCTGATGTTCACTACTTGAGAGTGTTCGGATGCCTGGGTTTTGTGAAGAAAGTGGGCGTGCATCTTCCTAAGTTGGCTGACAGAAGCTCAGTCATGGTGTTTATTGGCTATGAGCCAAATAGCAAGGCGTTTCGCATGTTTGATCCAAAGACACAAAAACTCCATGTGTCCAGGGATGTAATCTTCGAGGAAGACAAACAGTGGGATTGGGAAGCATCTGGAAGGGAGAATGTGGAGAGGATGCCTGAGATCTTCACGGTTCAGTATCCAAGTGAACAGCAGGAGGAGACTGTGCCGTCCGCTGCCACGACAGAGAAAACAGCTAAAAACTTTGCCGCGGCAGGAAGCTCTGCCGCCACTCCAGTGTCAGGTTCAGCGACAGCAACAGGTGCAGAGTCGCCTGAAAATCGCCATTTTGTAACACCTCCCAACAACGCCTCTCACCCCTCAGATGAAGCTCCACGACGATATCGTCTGGTACAGGAAATACTAGATGAAACAGAGGAAGTAGAAGCCATTTCAGAATTATGCCTGATGGGAATGGAAGAGCCGAGCTCTTTTCAGGAGGCAAATGCAGAGGCACACTGGAGGATAGCAATGAAAGAAGAGCTCGAATCCATAGAAAGCAATGGCACCTGGGAGCTCTCATCACTGCCATCAGGACATAAACCAATTGGGTTGAAGTGGGTCTATAAAATCAAAAAGGATCCTGTTGGGAAAATTATCAAGTACAAGGCTCGGTTGGTCGCAAAGGGGTATGTCCAGCGTCAAGGAATTGATTTCGAGGAGGTGTTTGCACCTGTGGCGAGAATGGAGACCGTGAAACTTCTCCTGGCAGTTGCAGCACAGATGGGTTGGCAAGTTCATCACCTTGATGTGAAATCTGCTTTTCTAAATGGAGAACTGCAGGAAGAGGTATTTGTGACCCAACCTCCGGGTTTTGTAGTAGAAGGGCAGGATAGTAAGGTGCTCAAACTACACAAAGCCCTGTATGAACTGAGACAAGCTCCTAGGGCCTGGAATGTGAAATTAGACAAGACTCTCGCTGATTTGGGTTTCGAGAAGTGTCCTCTAGAACATGCAGTTTATAAGAGGAACACTCCAGGGGAGAGCCTGCTAGTTCGGGTTTATGTTGATGATTTGATTATCACAGGAACTAGTGTCAGTGGAATTAACCAGTTCAAAGATCAAATGAAAAGAATGTTCAGCATGAGTGATCTTGGACTGCTTAACTATTATCTTGGTATTCAGGTAAGCCAAACATCTGATGGCATATCTATTTGTCAGTCTAGTTATGCAGAAAAGCTACTGGAGAAAAGTGGTATGAAGCATTGTAATTCAGCCCAAATTCCATTGGAAGCAAGGCTACATCTGAGCAAGGACAGTAAGTGCCCAGCTGTTGATTCTACACAGTACAGGAGTATTGTTGGTAGCCTCAGATATCTTATTCATACCAGACCTGATATCACATACTCAGTTGGGATTGTGAGTAGGTTTATGGAGAAACCAACTAGTGAGCACCTTGCAGCCGTAAAACACATCTTGAGGTACGTGAGTGGTACACTGAACTTAGGATTGGTGTATCACAGAGAGAAGGAAAGGAACATGCAGCTATCAGGTTTCAGTGACAGTGACATGGCTGGGGATGTGGATGATCGCAAGAGCACAACAGGAGTAATCTTTTATCTTGGTTCATCCCCAGTCAGCTGGTTATCACAAAAACAAAAGGTTGTTGCACTATCATCATGTGAAGCTGAATACATAGCTGCAACTACTGCAGCTTGTCAGGGCATTTGGCTCGGTCGTTTGCTGGCTGATCTGACTGGGAGTGAGTTTGAGCAAATCACTCTGAATATTGATAATCAGTCAGCTATCTCCCTCTGCAAAAATCCTGTGTTTCATGAAAGAAGTAAACATATTGAGACAAGGTATCATTTCATCAGGGAGAAAGTGGAAGAAGGTGTCGTTGCAGTTGAATACATTGGTACTAATGATCAGCTAGCTGACATTCTAACAAAGCCACTTGCGAGCTGAAGTTTCACGAAATGAGAGAGAAGGTTGGTGTGACTCTGGTGAAGTAGGAGCAACAAGCCTAAGGAGGTGAGTGTTAGTTTTAGCTCTTGTTGCACTAGAAATAATGCAGTTTTACCTGCACTGTCGTTTTTAGTTTTCAGTTAAAATTCAGTGTAACGGTCAGAAGTGTGCAGAGTATACACTGCGATCGATTAGGTGCTTCGGTCGGTCGTTTTACCGTTTCAACACGCCATGATCTGGGACGTGGGATGGCGCGCTCTTTGTGGATCATGGCGGGTTTTCAGGGGCCATTGTTGAGTCTTTCCCCGGACACTGAATAAAAGCAAGAAAGGAAAAAGACGCAGGATAGTGCGCGTCAGAAAAAACAGATCGTGTGCTCTGTCTTCTCTCTGTTCCTCTCTCTGTTCTCTGTATGTGCGTGTGCTCTGCTTGTTCCAGCTGATCGCGTGTGTGTAGATTGAAGGGGCTGTAGCTGACAAGGATGGCGGTCAGTACGGTCAGCCAGCGGCTCGTGTTAGGGAGACGTGTCGTCGTCGGCGCTGTGGCATGCAATGGGCGATGGCAAGGTCGAGCATGGTAAACCATCGAGGGGCACCGGGAGCTGGCCTGAGTAGGGGCATACCGGCGGGCGCGAGATGTGGACGTACGTGTACAGCTTCGCTTGTGCTGCTCACAGAGGAAGCCCCAGCGAACTCGTTGCCAGCGTCGTAGACCTGCCGCAGTGGGTGCACACTGTGGTTCAAGAGGAGCAGCGGGTGCGCAGGTCCGCCGCGTACGGTGGCCTCGCCTGCGAACTAGTCCGCCTCCTTCCGGCGTCACTCTGGTGGTTCATGTTCGTGGCGGCGCTCAGTCACGTCCATATTATCCTTGGTGATCGTCGCGTTCACACTCCTTCCGGTGGCGCTCGGCAGTTCATGTGTTCCTCATCGGCCCGTGTCCTCCCGGTCTACCTCCTCGCTACACTGCAAGCAGCATCACTAGATAGAACCCGACCTAGCAGCAGCATCAGACCGTAGAAGCAGAACAGATAGCAGAGCCGATCAGCAGGGTCAGTGCACGTCCACGCAAGGGGTTCGAGGGAGGCCACCGTGCAGCTTTGTGCCGGTTTAATCAAGGCCTCTCAGTAAACTCCATCAATTGTCTTAATTAACGGCTGGAAAAAATGTCCTCAATGGTACCGCATGGTACCAGATGGTACACTCCAATCACCGTAAAAGAGCTCATATAAAATATGCTGCAAAATCCATCGTGGAAATAAGAATTTACCTCCTGCAATGAACCATCTGAGCAGCCGTTGTGAATAGTGTTAACACGCATTTTCACAGCAATGAACCACCTAAGTAATATTAGTTAAGAGTGTCCATGAGCTTATCTTTTACAAATGCTCAAGAGCACAACAACGAAAAATGAAGGTGTGTGCCTGTGATTCTATCTACACACTTACCCTTTGCTACTAGCTCATTATTTGTGCTTCCAAGTCTAAAAGTTGACAGTGAACTTTCATTTTACAGGTTTGACGCTTCAAGTGTCGGACCAAGCTTTGATTTATTATGGGATAAACTTGAGGTATGCAAATTCGAATCTTAATATTAATCTTATTTTCGATTCTGTTTCACTTTGAATGGACAAAACCGGGAAGAACTAAAATGGCTCGGCATGTCTTTATACTTTAGCATCTCCATATAATGTTAAGACTTTGGCCAAAATATTGATGAACTTGAATTGCATGTCCTTTTCTATTTTGTATCATGGAAGATTGGAACTGCACGTTTGTTTCCTTGCCAGTATACAGTATAAATGTTATTATACATTGATATTGTGATGTAAAATATAAAAACAATAGGTGCCTTCTTGGATAAACTACACAAAAAGCAGGCAAACATTGATCCATGGTTAAATTATGCGCATCTCAATTGCAAATGAATGCCTTAACTTGTAGCATGTCTATTCAAGTGAACATATATCTAAATTTATCAAAATAAGGTAGAGATTAACCTGAAACTCATATGAATGCATGCTGCATTTTTTGCTACAGGCCACTGCAGGTAGGAGGGCCTCCATAAAAATGGAATCGAAAATACCGTTGAGGTGATTAGGTGAGCCTCCACAGCCTGGTTATCACCTCAACCACAACCGCAACCGGTTTCCCGTACCACCCACGAAACCGTAAGACACCTGATGTCCCCCTCATAGGACGCGAGATCGAGATTGTGCACTTGACCACATCGTCACCATTAACATGAGCCACGACCTAGAGGCGTAGATGGGCGAGGCGAGGTGGGGGTAGCATCAGGGCTGCAACATACCCAATTCCTGTATACTCTGATATCAAAGCACATCCCTGCATATTAAAAGTTGTATAGCCAAATATCTTGTTGGATTAGAATTACAGTCTAATGGTAGAATTAGCTGCCAATAAAGTACCAAATGCCATAACTGATGAAATACTATCCCTCAAGATGTGATGCCATCATATATCATAAAAGATACTGATCAATTAGCACAGCTCGCTACTGGGGCACTACTGCCATCATTCCAAGTTAGCTAGATTTCTCGGCACACTCACACACATACGAAAAAAGGTAGCATCCAATTGGCGAGAAAGAAAACAGGCGCGAGGTAAATTAAAGGGAGGCTACCCCACAGGAGGGGGTCGGCCAGCAGCAGCACTAGCCATTCACCTCGTCACGGCAGCAACGGCGCATCTGGAGGAACAACCCATCATCATCCTTCTCCTGGATGGATGGCCGCCAAAACGGGGATGGCAGGGCCTCGCTGGATCGGACCGCCGAAGTGCGGGGGTAGTAGCTGAAGGTCCGCGCCGTGTAGGAGGATGGTGGGGCTGGCAGAGGAGCATGAGATGGTGAGGGAACCTTGGGGGGCTTGTCAGCGGTGCTGGACGACAGGGAGGCCCTTAGGGTTTGTGTGTGCCGGCAATTGAAGGTGTGGGATGGCTATTTTGGAGGGGGAGGATCCAAGGGGGAGAGGGCGCAAGAGCTGTGCTAGCGAGCGGTAGGGCTGGGGAGGCATGTGAGGGGCGGGGATGGTCCGGGTGGGTCTGCTGGCGATGTGGCCGTGGGAGAGGGAGAGGGTGGCGGTTGTCGCAATAGAGAGAAAAGTTAGAAAATGGGGAATCTATTCCTAGACCGGTCGCTGGATGACCAAACCCGGTGGGAGGCGTGAACGCGTCCTGACAGCTAGCTTAGAATCAAACCGAAAATTTAAAATTTCTTGTAGATCAAACCATTTGTCCGATTTAGGATCTGTTTTCACCATTGGACTAGTCGTGACGAGATCTTCAAAAGTAGGTCCCATGTTGATATATTACGATGAAATTTTTTCGGATCAAAAAGTTACGCACGTCTAACACGTGAGTTATCCACGCCATAATATGTAAGTTATCCACCCTATAACATATAAGTTACCAACTCGTCTGCACCACTCCGAGAAAGAATGAAATCGATGTTGGGAGAGCCGAGGGACCATTATTGTTCTCATCGCTTTCGATGCCCCAACTTCATTGTTGAGGAATAAACTTGAAGACCCTAGGGTAGGAGAATCCGCGGCGACGCTGATGGGTCGAGGGAAAGAGTGGTCGCCTAGCCCTAGGAAACTCTTCGTAGATATTATACTTAGTGAGTATCTATAGTTGATTCGCTGAAAAGTCGAACTCTGGTTTTTTGAGAACTTGATTAGAATGTAATTAGGGTGGTTCCACCTAACCTGCCAAGGATCAAAGTGCAAGGTTCATGCACATATGTCTCATTACTGCTGATCATTACTAGATCCCGTGTTGATATGTTTCGATGAAAAAAAATCGAATCAAATAATTACCCACCCCTAACACGTGAGTTATCCATGTCATAATATGTAAGTTATCCACCATGTAACACATAAGTTATCCATCATATAAATGTATTGGATAGAGACGTTCTCGCATACGTGTTGAGCAAGTTTAATTGCAATGCAATAACCTAGGTGTTAAGGTAGCGAGACTTTACCGCCGTCGATAGTATCGACGGGTGATGAAGACTCGGTACCTTAACACCCTTCAAGGTTTCATCACATGTACGCCACGGTAGCGGTAACAAGCGATGCAGGTGAGAAGTTAGACTACTGGTTGCGTATTATATTTGTTCACTATGACTTAGGATAGTGGGTGGTAGGGCATAAGACCCCATTTATTATATTGTATGCAAAAAAATTAGATTTGATTTTTTTAACAAAAATATGCTTGATGTTTGACGTGATAGTCTTTCGAGGTTGAGTCACACATACAAAGCCGAGCTGCTAGAATAAATTTTATATTCTATTTATGGTAAATTTTTATAATGGTGGATAACTTATATGTTATTTGGTGGATAACTTATATGCTAAATCTGGATAACTCTTGTATTACTGGTGGGTAACTTTTGGAACAAACAAAGTCGTGTTACTCACCCCTAACACGTGACTTATTCATGTCATAGTAATTAAGTTATCCATCCTAATATATATAAGTTATCCATCATATAAACGAGTTTGGTGGAGACGTTCTTATATTTCTCACGTGTATAACTTTTGTATTCCTTTTTCTCTCATAAATTTTGGTTGTCCCATGTATTTTAGTTAATTAAATGTGAGCTATAAGCTAGTTTAATTGAGACATGGTAGCATGGGTCTTAGAGGTACCGAGACTTCATCGATATGATGTGTTAGGGTACCGTGTCTTCGTTGTCGTCAACGTGGTGAAAAAGAATCATAAATCGTAGGAGTTCACATTTGTGTTTTCGTATGCATACAAAAACTCAAACACATTACATTGTTTATAGGATGGATAACTTACATAATACCAGGTGGTAACTTACATAGTTCAGCATGAATAACTTTTGTATTACAAGTGGGTAACTTTTCAGTCCGAAAATGTTCTCGAAATATATTGATATGGTATCTAGTTTCGAAGATCTCGTCGCGACTAGTCCAACAGTGAAAACAGATCTAAAATCGGATATACGATTTTACCTACAAGTTATTTTAAATTTTCAGATTTTTGAATTTAAATTAGCCATAGTAAATCTGTCTTTAGTAGTACTCATGCACTAGGCATTGTATTTAACTGGTAATTAATCATGCTTTGCATGCTCCTTGGGCAAGCCCTCATGTTGGGTAGATGAAAACGATTGATTTGAAGACCTGAGAATTAAACGCGTAAGCTTATCGGAACGACACCAGGTTTGATTTTTCCTAGAACGACAACTACGTAGCATGGTCCTAGAAAATGTGCACCTCTTTTTTTCCACTGGATGAATTGATCACCCAGCTGTAATGCCACTGAACAGCGTGAAGCATGCCAATACGTCAGCGACGGGCAGAGATAAAACAAGTGTAGCGATAACTGCGTGGATCTAATCAAACAGATGGACCATATTGGCCCATGGGACAATCCTACGGCCTATGACACACGCGCGGAAGTGGCCTCGGCTGGCTGGGTCATCACCATGCATAGACTTAAAAATAATGTTATATAATGATAAAGAACTACTTTATAAAACTTTACACATAGGTTTAAAGCTTTTTGAGATTTAAAAATATATACAAAATTTATATAAGAAAAAGGACAGAAATAGAAAGTATAATAAACCATTGAACCATTATCCAATATTTAAATATAATGTGAATATTTTGAATTATAAATAGCACCAAATATTCTATTTGCAATAAAACTATCAAGTGATATTAGAAACTCTGAAAAATAAAAGGAAAAGAAATAGAAAATAAACCATATGAGCTTATGTGCAATATTGTGAATTTTACATATACATTTTGAAATGTAAAAAAACAATACCAAATGTTCTATTTTGAATAAGCTACCCACTGATATTATATTTCAAAAATTATATTTTTTTATTTGAATTTGAATCAATATGGTAAAAATAAGAAATGGAAAATAGAAGAAAAAAGCAAATAGAGAGAGAGGGCATCAACCCGAACCAGCCCACCAGCCCAAATGTAACACCCCGTCCGGTCGGTCACCCATCTTCAAATTGCTCTAAGCCAAGCACGCTTAACCTCGGAGTTCTTTTCAGATGAGTTTATAGAAAAAAGTTGCAACTTATTGGTGTAAGTATCTTATCAATCCTATTAAGCCATGTGCTTGGATCTCACATACACACACCCTAGAAGATTGATGCCCTCATCGGTTAAGCACAAGCCAGGAATGTCCCCTCTTGGCACACGTCTGTGTGTATACTTTCGACACATGTGCCATGCCTTGTTCACTCTGGGCCACATGTGTCATGCTCCACATATCCCGCCACTGATCAGCACACACCCGTGTAACCGCGAGGATCGGCTCTAATACCAGTTGTAATCCCCTATACCTTACGTTTGTAAATCACAAGACAGTATAACCCGAATTGGGGAAGTACGTACTATCGTGGAGACCGCGAGCCCCTCCCCCACCCCCCCACAAGCAGGCCGCAATGGCAGGGTACGGTACCCGCCAACTATCCCACCCAAATTCATGGTTATAGCTTTAAGTGTGAGAAACGTGACCGGCTGGTCTACGTGTCTAACATACAAAAATAAGTATATATGCCAGCGACATACAATAGTACATCAAAGCAATTCCATCTAGAAAGAAATAAAAATATATTGCTACGTCATTACGGTAAAAACCAAATATATATATAGTAATAATATTTTAGAATTATATCCTCATATATCACTCATCAAAACATCAGGAAGAAGCGGAAAACACAGATCTGAGTACGGATTAAGAATCAAATCGGCATAAGATGCCCATAAAGAAAGCACATTCTTCCCATAGATCTCAGAGATCTTCATCCCCAGAATCTCTACGCAAGGGAGTCGTTGCCTCCATCATTGGCCTCATCAACGTAGTATCCTCCATATGGGTATAACTGACAATCCGATCAGCAAAGTGTGAGACCCTAGGGGCAAACTCAGCAAGTCTTTATGCAATTGAAGGGATAACTTTGGATGATGCAATTGCAGCGAAAGATAAAAGATCTAAACAATTCTATGGAGAAACGCTACAACATCCGCCTAACCAGATATAGACGGATGTACATTAATTAGAACCAACAGTTATATAAGCAACATAAAGTAAAAGTACCTCATCATCCTTCTCGCTTACCAATGAGAAGGCGGAAGAATACCCATTCACTGGCAATTTTATTAACCATTCCATGAGTATTGCACTAATTACTAGTCAATTTTATTAACCATTTCATGAGTATTGCACTAATTACTAGTCATATTTAGTTATAGTTTTCTATGATGGATAAACTACGCTCCAAGTCATCCATAAGCGCGGACATGGCTTTTCGAAAAGATTTACCCTGTAGGGGTGCACAAATAGCAACACACACGATAAACCTCGGGAAAAATCAAATGAAAGCAAAGAGGCGTCACAACAAAGCATCTACATGATTCAAAAATGATTTCAGGGGGCCACTCCAACTAAGCTACCCATGACAAAGTCGGACGAGCTCTGCAACGGACCTAGGGGTTTGCGAGAACAGTTGAGAAAGATGACCAAGAGGTATCACGACAAAGCATCTAGAAGATTCAAAAATGCTTTCAGGAGGGCACCCCAACTAAGCTACCCGCGATGAAGTCAGTCAAGCTCTGCAACAAACCCAAGGTTTTGCGAGAACGGCTGAGCTACAAGATTCAAAAATGATTTCAGGGGGGGCACCCCAACTAAGCTACCCGCGGCGAAGTCGGCCGAGCTCCGTAACGGACCCAGGCGTTTGTGAGAATGGATGAGGTCTGTTGTGGGGCTCGGCCAACTTCATAGCGGGTTGCTTAGTTGGGGTGGCCCTTGAAATCATTTTTGAATCTTGTAGACGCTTTGTCGTGATGCATCTTGGCTTTCATTTGGTTTTTCCCAAGGTTTATCGTGCGTGTGTTTCTATTTGTGCACCACTACAGGATAAAATCTTTTTGAAAATCCATGTCCATAGTTATGGACGAATTGGAACATAGTTTCTTGACCATAGACAACTATAACTAAAGTATTGTATTTAACTTGACTAAACATGACTTGTATTAGTGCAATACTCACGGAATAGTTAATAAAATTGCCAACGAATGAGGTATTCTTTCGCCTTCTCGTTGGTAAGCGAGAAGGAGGATGGTATATGTGTACTTTATGTTGCTTATATAATTGTTGGGTATAATTAACATGCATCCATCTATATTTGGTTAGGAAGATGTTGTAGCGTATCTCCATAGAATTGTTTATATCGTTTATCTTTCGCTGGGATTGCGTCATCCAGGATTATCCCTTTAGTTACATAAAAACTTGCTGAGTGTGCCCATAGGGTCTCACACTCTGATGATCAGATTGTTAGGTATACTCGTATGGAGGCTACTACGTTGATGAGGCCGATGATGGAGGCAACGACTCCCTTGCGTAGAGATTTCGAGCATGGAGATCGATATGTGAGCGGGAAAGTGCTTTTTTATGGGTATCTGATGAGTGCAAATATGATGCATATTTAAGCATACAAATTATTCATATTGTCACTCATCACATGCTATATCTAAAGGGAATATGCCCGAGAGGCAATAATAAAGTTGTTATTAAATTATTCCAAGTATATGATAGATGTTTATTTTGCATGCTATAATTGTATTAATTGGAAACATTAATACATATGTGTTTAATAAACAAAATACATTAGTGGAATGATGTGATGAACATTCATCCAAAGTATAGCAATACGATCAAACTCATTATGTTTAAATTTCTATAACATCATATGAAGTAATTCTAGTCCTTAGACCATGAGATCACGTCAATCACTAACCCTACAAGAGTAACTTGATAACATCAAACGTCACACCGTAATGGGATGACAATAAAGGTGGGTCAGATAATCCGAAGGTGTTATATAGAGGCTCATAGATCAAGAGTGGGATTTGTCTATCCTGATGACGGATAGATATACTCTGGTCCCTCTCGGTGATATCACATTGAGATAGCTTGCAAACAAGTGATGAGATCACTATAATATTATATCACGGGAACGAGAAAAAGAGTACATGTCGGTAATGAGATCAAACTAGGTATGGGGATATCGATGATCGAATCACGGACATGTAATATATCGCGAGACAAAGGGATTTAGTTACTAACGTTAAAGGTTCTCACGATCACAGAAGTCATCGTTGAATGTGTAAGAGTTAGTACGGATCTCCAAGTCCTGCCGCTGATTATTGATCGGAGAGGGGTCTTAATCATGTCTGCATTATTCGTGAACCATAGGTTGACACACTTAAGGGATATCGACACCATTTGGATCAAATTCACAGAAAAGAATTAGAAAGCGCTGGAATTATTTCAATGGACACCGGGATTGTTTCAGGTGAAATTGCTAAAATTGGTTCTGCATGTGATATTGAAATGTTGCAGGGGGTTTTATGTGAATGTTTGTTAATTAAAGTAATTAACAAAATTCTGAATAAAATAAATAAAATAGTTTTATTAAATAAGAGTTTGCATTAAATTTGGTGGAAATTTAATGGGGATGAGTGGAATTTTGAGTGAAGGCAAATTTATGTGAGTGGGAGCTCCACCCACATGAATGTGGAAGGGGTGGGGTAACCTACCTTGGCTGCTGGCCATGGAGAGGGGATGCCCCCCTCTCCCTATAAAAGGCCCCCCACTCCCTCCTCTCATCTTACGCCTCCTCGTGAAGGATATCTCTCCCCCTCTAGAATTATTTCCCCATGGTCTCGGATTAGCAAGATACATGTTCTTGGTGGTTTTGTATGAAAGGAGTTGCTGCTTCCGCGACATCGCTAGAGAGAGGATGCGGAGGCTGTTCGATGGACCAGACATGTGTATAATCACGGATGCGTTGCTGATTTGTGGCGCTGAACTTCCTCTCGATCTTGAGATCGGCAAGCATAGGACTACATCATCCACGAGTTCAAACTCGTAACACTTTGTCGGTCTTTAAGAGTATGTTATCTATGAGTGTATATCCACTCGTTGTTTGTATCTAGGAAGATAGATCTTGGTGCTTAGTAGTTCCCATCGTAGGAAAAAAATTGTTTTTTATGCTACGAACCCAATAGTGGTATCAGAGCCAGCTCTATGCGTAGGTGCTTTACACGGGTAGAACATATAATAGTATCTGGGCGGTGATGATCATGTTATTGCATCTTATATGTATTTTTGATATTGGTGGCATAGTGGGATGAAGTGGCCTAGACTAACTTTACATGTCCTCGCACATGAGACATGTTCCACGCTTGACATGCAACTAGTTTTGCATAAGTGGTTAGCGGATGTCCAACTCTCATACTATAGTCAATATCTGATTTACAACGAGTTGCTAATAATTTAGTTATCATCGTTGTGGTTCCATGTTCGTAGGTTTGAATGGTTCTATCTTCAAAATACCTAAGCCACGTAAACATGCAATTGATAAATTAGAAGCGTCTAGTTTAGTTGTTGCTAGGTGAGTGTCATGATATGGTAATGTTATAATTTGAAGTATGATTGATACTCTTGGAAATTATAGCATACCCAATGTGTAGGTTCCATAGATCTTGGCCTTACACATAAAGGAATGATAAAGATCATACCACGATGCACATGATAGTGATCAAGTGCAAGAACCATATCATATCATTTTTCGCATATGATATTTGTTTGCATCTTATATTGTTTGTTTGATGCTTTAGTAGCATTCTAAGATGATACCTCATATAAATATCAAGACAAAATGTGTTCTTCCTTAAGTATGCACCATTAAGAAAGTTCGTCGTTTCGAGACACCACGTGATGATCGGGTGTGATGGACTACGTTCGCATACAACGGGTGTAAGACAGTTTTACACACACGGATACTAAGGTTCTTACTTGGCGAGCCTAGCATGTACAGACATGGCCTCGGAACATGAACCAAAAGGTAAAGCATGAGTCATATGGTTGATATGATGACCATCTAAATGCTCACCTTTTAAGCTACACCAACTCACGTGATGATCGGTCTTGGTGTAGTGGATCTAGTTCATGTAATCACCAAAAAGACACGAGAGACGTTTTTTTGAGTGGGGAGTTCATTTGTAATTTGGATTAGTTGAACTCAATCTATCGTAAACTTAGTCTAAATAAACTTTACAAATTTTGTTATATATGGCACCACCTTCTTTTAATTTCAATGTGTTCATGGAGAAAGAGAAACTTGCAACGAATGGTAGCAACTTTACCAACTGGGCCCTGAACTTGAGGATTATCCTCACTGCTGCACAAAAGCAATATGTTCTAGAAACACCGCTACGCCCCCCACCACCTCCTGATGCCCCTGACGAGGAAAAGAATATCTACTTGACTCGTCAGGAGGACCACAATATTGTGGCATAATGTATGTGCTAGAGCCAGAACTCTGAAAGCGTTTCGAGAATGGCAATGTCTTTGATACCATGGGTGAATTAAAAATGATTTTCTATACCCATGCTGTCGTAGAGAGTTATGATGCTTCATAAAAGTTCTTTAGCTGCATTATGGAATAGGACAACTCTATTAGTGAGCATGTACTCAAAATGTCTGGGTACATCGATAAGCTTGTGTCCTTAGGAATAACGATTCCCATTGACTTAGGCATACATCATATTCTCCAATATCTTCCACCTAGCTATAAGAGCTTCGTGATGAACTATAACATGCAGGGCATGAAGAAGTCTCTCCCCGAGCTTCTCTCAATGATTAAGACTAATGAAGTGGAGATCAAGAAAGAACATCAAGTGTTGATGATCAATAAGACCACCGGTTTAAAGAAAGACAAGAAGGGTAAACAGAAGGGTAAGAAGGGTGGCAAATCTATTGCTGCACCTGGAAAGAAAACCTGAGCTGGCCCTAAGTCTGATACTGATGCAAAGGGACTGGCCACTGGAAGTGCAACTGCCCCAAGTATTTGGCAGACAAGAAGGTCGGCAAGATGAACAAAGGTACATTTGATATACATGTTATTGATGTGTACTTGACTAGTACTCACAGTAGCACCTGGGTATTTGATACTGGATCAGTTGCTAATATATGTATGTCGAATCAGGAGCTGCGGAACAAGAGACAACTAGCAAGGGATGAGGTCAGGATGCGTGTCGGCAATGGATCAAAAGTTGATGTGATCACCGTCGGAATGCTACCTCTCCATCTACCGACGGGACTAGTTATAAATCCAAATAATTGTTATTTGGTTCCTGCGTTGAGCATGAACATTGTATCTGGATCGTGTTTATTGCGAAGCGGTTATTCATTTAAATCTAAAAACAATGGTTGTTCAATTTATATGGATAATATCTTTTATGGTCATGCACTTGTGATGAATGGTTTATTTCTGTTGAATCTCGATAGTAGTTATACACATATTCACAATGTTGATGCCAAAATAATTAAACTTGATAATGATATATCTATATATATGTGGAAATATTGTCTAGGTCATATTGGCATAAATCGCATGAAGAGCTCCATTCTTATGGACTTTTGGAATCACTTGATACATGTGAGCCATACCTTATGGGCAAGATGACTAGACCCCGTTTTCCGGTACAATGGAGCAGGCAACAGATTTATTGGAAATCATACATACTGATGTATGTGGTCCAATAAGTGTGTCAGCGCGAGGTGGGTATCGTTATTTTGTTACTTTCACGGATGATTTGAGTAGATATGAATATATCTATTTGATAAAACACAAGTCTGAAACCATTGAAAAGTTCAAAGAATTTTAGAGTGAAGTGGAAAAGCATCGTAATAGAAAGATTAAATTTCTATGGTCTAATCATGGAGGTGAGTATCTATGTTACGAGTTTAGCACACACGTGAGAGAGTGTGGAATAGTTTCACAACTCACGCCTTCCGGAACACTACAACGTAATGGTGTATCGGAACATCGTAATTGTACCTTATTGGATATGGTTCGATCTATGATGTCTCTAACTGACTTACCACTTTCATTTTGGGGTTATACACTTGAAACCACCGCATTCAATTTAAATCGGGAACCATTTAAATCCGTTGAAATGACACCGTATGAATTATGGTTTCGAAACAAACCTAAGCTATCATTTTTTAAAGTTTGGGGATGCGATGTTTATGTGAAGAAACTTCAGCCTGATAAACTCGAACCCAGAGCAGAAAAATGCGTCTTCATAGGATACCCTAAAGAAACAATTGGGTATTCCCTCTATCACAGATTCGAGGGCAAGGTTTTCGTTGCCAAGAATGAATCCTTTCTAGAGAAATAGTTTCTTGCGAAAGGTGTGAGTAGTCGGAAGGTAGAACTTGAAGAGGTTATTTAACCTTCTCTTCATGAAACGGCGAGTGGCGCACCGCCGGAAAAAATTCCAGAGTTGAATTCACCGAATGAAGAAGGAACTAATGATAATGATCATAAAACTCCGAAAGCGGACACCAACGAACCTCGCAGGTCAAGCTGGACACGTGCAACTCCTGAACTGTACAAAAATTATGTCATGAATTTCATGGTAGATAGAATTAATGACCCTGCGACGTATGAAGAAGTGATGATGAGCCCGGATTCCAACAAATGGCTAGAAGCCATGAAATCCAAGATGGGATCCATGCACGAAAACCAGGTTTGGACCTTGGTGGACTTACCTCATGACTGAAAAGCCGTTGAGATAAGTGGATTTTCAAGAAGAAAATTGACGCTGATGGTAATGTGACCATCTATAAAGCACGACTTGTTGCAAAGGGGTTTCGACAAATTCAAGGAGTTGACTATGATGAGACTTTCTCTCTCGTGGCGATGCTAAAGTCGGCTAGGATTATGTTAGTAATTGATGTATATTTCGATTATGAAATATGGCAGATGGATGTCAAAACCGCGTTCCTCAATGGTAATATTGAAGAAGAGTTGTATGTGATACAACCAAAGGGTTTTGTCGATCCTAAGGATGCTAACAAGGTTTGCAAACTTCAGCAATCCATCTATGGACTGAAGCAAGCATTCTGAAGTTGGAATCTCCGCTTTGATGAGGTGATCAAAGAGTTTGGATTTGTCCAAACTTACGGAGAGGCTTCTATTTACAAGAAAGTGAGTGGGATCTCTATGGCATTTCTAATATTATATGTGGATGACATATTATTGATTCAAAATGATATAGATCTTTTAAACAGTGTTAAAATTTCTCTAAACAGCAAATTTCAATGAAGCACCTTAGTGAAGCATCATAGATGTTAGGCATTAAGATCTACAGAGATAGATCAAGATGCCTAATTGGGCTATCACAAAGTACATACCTTTATAAAATTTTAAAGAAGTTTAAAATGGATGGAAGTAAGAAGGGGTTCTTACCTATGTTGCAAGGCAAGAGATTGAGTAAGAGTCAAAGTCCGGCTATGGCGGAAGAAAGAGAGATAATGGATAAGATCCCCTATGCCTCAGCCATAGGCTCTATAATGTATGCCATGCTATTAGTTTGACTAGTAGGTACCAATCTGATCCAAGTTCAGAAAACTTGATAGCGGTCAAGAATATCCTTAAGTACTTATGAAGAACTAAGGATATGTTTCTCATGTATGGAGGTGAAGAAGAGATGGTCTCTAAGTGTTATGTCGATGCTAGCTTTGATACCGATCCGGATGACTCTAAGTCTCAATCTGGATACGTATTTCTCATGAATGGAGTAGTAGATAGCTGGAAGAGCTCCAAATAACCCGTGGTAGAGGGATCAACAACGGAGGCGGAATATGTTGTTGCTTAAGAAGCAACACAGGAAGCAGTTTGGATGAAAGAGTTCATAACTGTACTAGGTGTGGTTCCTAGTGCGTTGGACCCAATGGCGATCTATTGTGACAACAATGGAGCCATAGCCAATGCCAAGGAACCAATTTCTCACAAGAATTCCAAGCATATCAAGCTTCGGTTTCACTCCATCCGCGAGCATATCAAGGATGGAGATATAAAGATTTGTAAAGTACATACGGATCTGAATGTAGCAGATCTATTGACTAAAGTTATCCCTAGGGCAAAACATGATCAACACTAGAACTCCATGGGTATTATATTTATCACTATGTAAACTATATTATTGTCTCTAGTGCAAGTAGGAGACTGAAGGGAATATGCCCGAGAGGCAATAATAAAGTTGTTATTATATTATTCCAAGTATATGATAGATGTTTATTTTTCATGCTATAATTGTATTAATTGGAAACGTCAATACATGTGTGTTTAATAAACAAAATACAAAGTTCCTAGTAATTTCTCTCATATAAAGTAGCTCGTTGTTAACAAGATGATCAAGGTTTCCTAATCATGGACATTAGATGTTGTAAATAACAAGGTCACGACATTGGTGGAACAATGTGATGAACATTCATCTAGAGTATAGCAATACGATCAAAGTCATTGTGTTTAAATTTCTATAACATCATATGAAGTAATTATAGTCCTTAGACCATGAGATCATGTTAATCACTAACACTAGAAGAGTAACTTGATAACATCAAATGTCATACCATAACAGGGTGACAATAAAGGTGGGTTCAGATACTCCGAAGGTGTTCTATAGAGGCTCATGGATCAAGAGTGTGATTTTTCCATCCCGATGATGGATAGATATACTCTGGACCCTCTCGGTGATATCACATTGAGAGAGCTTGCAAGCAAATGATGAGATAACTAGAATAGTATATCATGGGAACGAGAAAAGAGTGCATGTCAGTAACAAGATCAAACTAGGTGTGCGGATACCGATGATCGAATATCAGACATGTAATATATCGCGAGACAAAGGGATTTAGTTACTAACGTTAAAGGTTCTCACGATCATAGAAGTCATCGTTGAATGTGTAGGAGTTAGTACGGATCTCTAGGTCCCGTTGCTGATTATTGATTGGAGAGTGGTATCGATCGTGTCTGTATTATTCTCGAAGCATAGGGTGACACACTTAAGGGATACTGACACCATTTGGAGCAAATATGTTTCAGAGAAAAGAATTAGAAAGCGCTGGAATTATTTCAATGGACACTAGAATTGTTTCTGGTGAAATTGCTGAAATTGGTTCTGTATGTGATATTGAAATGTTGCAGGGGGTTTTATGTCAATATTTGTTAATTAAATTAATTAATAGAATTTTGAATAAAATAAATATAAGAGTTTTATCAAATGAGAGTTTGCATTAAATTTGGTGGAAATTTAATGGGGATGAGTGGAATTTTGAGTGGGGGAAAATTTATGTGAGTGGGAGATCCACACCACATAAATGTGGAAGAGGTGGGGGAACCTCCCTTGGCCGCTGGCCATGGAGAGGGGCTGCCCCCCTCTCCCTATAAAAGGCCCCCACTCCCTTCTCTCATCTCACACCTTCTTGTGAAGGATCTCTATCCCCCTCTAAAATTATTTCCCCATGGTCTCTGATTAGTGAGATACATGTTTACAGTGACTTTTGTCTGAAAGGAGTGGCTGCTTCCGCTGCATCACCAGAGCGAGGAGGTGGAGGTTGTTAGGTGGACCAAACGTGTGTGGGATCATGATGCGCTGCTGATTTGCGGTGCTGGACTTCCTCTCGATCTTGACATCGGCAAGCGTATGACTACATCATCCACGAGTTCAACCTCGTAACACTTTGTCGGTCTTCAAGGATATATTCTCTATGGATGTATATGCATCTACTGTTTGTATCTATGTAGCTAGATCTTGGTGCTTAGTAGTTCCCATCGTATGATTTTTTTTGTTTCCTATTCTGCGAACCCAACAATATCTAGCTACAACTATGCCCATTATGCATGATTACTAGTTCTCATTCATTTTCATAAGGACTTTGCATAACTAGCTGTTTTAGTATGATTTTATTACTTTTTCCTTGTCTTTGACTTGTGTGTATGTGCTATGGACAATCATGGATAAAAAGAGCCAAGAAGATTCAATCTGGAGAGGTTACAGGCGCCAAACTTAGCCATATGAGATGTGGAAAAGTCATATTTTTTCATCATGTCATATTTCTTATCAAAGATGATGGTGTCGTATACCTCATTGATACGAATCCAATGAGCCAAAGAACACCTCAATCAGAGTTCGTATGAGGAAATGATGGCCAAAAGACCGTAGAGATAAAGGGTTTAACGACCTGCGGTACGGGAAGAGCCCGACTATACCATACGGTCATACTGCCCTCCATTGGCCCCATTTCGAAACCCATGCCCCAGAGGTCTTAATAACCACTACTACGGGTAAGGTCCGCCCGTACAGTCTGCCTGGACTAGGTGGTGTTGGCTTCATCTCGTCAAACCCTACAACTTTCGTGAAGGCACCTATATATTTTGAGGTCCCAGTCGCCGTGCAGAGGGTCGCATTCTCAGATTGCATCAAAAACCACCAAAGGGGATCCACCACCATAGTGCATCCTCTCCACCATCCATCCTCTCCATAGCCATAGCCATTAGCTTGTACTTGAGATATCCTTATGATTCAACGACCATTGAAAAAATATTTGATTTCAATCTAAGTATATTGCAAATGTTTTCTATCCTTGATCTTATTGTTATGAGTGAGTAGTCCTCACGGGCTATGGGTTGGGGTGAAACCTCGCAGTGATTATGTGCATGTGAATTCATGGGAGTAATGTGTATTGATTGAATAGATATTTGTATCTTTGTTTCTTTGTCTCTTGTCTTGATCTATGGACTTGTAGGTACCCAAGATTACAATGGTGCGCAGATGCAATCTGGCGAGGGTTGCGGAAACTAGGGTTGCGTGTGTCCTCCTCGCCGCCCCCTCCTAGCATTTTTATAGATAGGCTAGGTCTCGGGTAGCAGGTCGAGTCGGTTACATGTTAGGGTTTCCCTTTAAACTTTCTATCTTTAGCTTCTTCTTGTTCCGCAAGCGATCGAGAGTCCGTAGGTTACTCGAGTTCTCCATTTGGGCCTTGGTGACACCATGGGCTTCCGCTGTATTCAGGCCGTATATACCAAGCTCGAGTACCTGTAGGGTATACCCATGTCAGTAGCCCCCGAGTGTCCAGTGGAATCATAGATTCGACTGGGGAATTTATGAATCCTTTCGAGTACATGACTGAGTATGTTTTTCGAATGCTCTGTTTGTATCATAGGGATTGTTGATGAGCATGCCTGATTTAACCGATGTATCGGTATCAGTTAACTACCTTAGGGTAAAACAACGCAATCTACTCAAACTCGAGTCCCCAGACTCGAATCCGGAAAAGTGCCGGTGTAATTCGACTCAAGCCGCGGAGGTCTTACAGGAGTCGAATTCCAGTATATGGGTGTGAGAACTCACCGCGTTAGTCAAGGCATACTCGTCGTACCTGTTGGCATGGATATATTTCTGGTAGTGCGCAGAAAATGTGTTGCCAGGCCTTATTCAGGTCTTACCTTCACGCTGCAAGCGCGACATCCGAATTTTGTCATCGTGGAGATGATTCGGGTGACCCAGGAGACGCAGTCTCCTTGTAGGGAAAACATCAGGAGGCGGTGTCGCCATAAACTTCGAGTGTGGCACACAGTACGATGTACAAATAATCATAGGGTGCGCGACCAACGCTCCCTATGGGAGTAGCCCCCGAGTGCCTGGTTGAGTCAAAGACTCAGGCCGGGACTAAAGAACTTTTGCGACTGCTGTCGTCTTTTGTTTGCTTGTTTCAGTCGAATTTATTTCCAGCGCTCCCTATGGGAGTAACCCATGTCCATAGTCGAATCATGGATTCCAGTGGTTGGGTTTGTTTTGATTGTCCATGTTTCTGTAGAAAAGAAAAAGAAAGAAAAATCGTAGGGTGCGTGACCAGCGCTCCCTATGGGAGTAGCCCCCGAGTGCTTGGTGGAGTCGAAGACTCGACCAAGGACTAAAGTAGTAGAAGTCTTCTGCTCCTCAATTTTTTGATGACATCAGTGCTGACGATGTGATGAGCTCAGTTGCCCGCGTGAGCGGGTTTGACGGGATGTGACGAGCGGTGGGTCCTATTTTCTGACTCTGACTTGACAGGGCATGCGTAATCTCTGTTTTAACTGTGCCTCCTCGATTTCCGCGCGTAATGGGGGTAGTGGGGGACGGTTCACGCTTCGGGTCCTCCACGTGTCAATCACGATGAACGCCATGTGTCTGATAGGGTTTTTCCTGACCGTTAGATTGCATCTTCCAGGGGGTTAAGTAGCGATGTTGCGACGGTAATTTTTCACATCTGCTTCTTTCTCTGCCTTTGCCTCCGTCGCCATTGCTGCTGCTCCTCTACTCCTTTGTGCTCGTCTTTCTCGCGGCGCTGGACCAGGTCCGCGTATTCCCCAGTTACTTTCTCCGGTCACACCGCCACCATAGAATGGGGAAGAAGAAAGGAGGTGTTGCGGCCGATTCCGCCGCCGCCACGGTTGTTGTGAAGAAGAAGGGCGGCTCCGCCGCTGCGGGTACCAGCACCGCCGTCGCAGGGAAAAAGAAGGGCACGGGCACTCGCGTCACCAATGGCGCGTGGCGTGCATCTGTGATCAAGTCTTTTGAGCTCCATCTCCTACGCCAAGACGGAGTTCTATCTTCCACAGTCGCTGACGCGCATGTCCCCGGTAGCGAGGTAATCCCTTCTCCTCCTGCCGGTTTTCGGTTGATGTTCCTAGCGTTCATCATCTGTGGTCTCTCGTTGCCCCTGCATCCATTCTTCAGGGGCCTTCTCTGTTTTTATGGGCTCCAGCTGCATCAGCTGTCCCCCAACTCCATCCTCCATGTAGCTTGCTACATTACTCTTTGGGAGTGCTGGCTAGGAATCGAGCCGCACTTCGGTCTCTTCAAGCGTCTCTTCAAGCTGAAGCGCCAATCGGCGTCTGGCTCCGTACTCTACAATGTAGGCGGTTGCGGTATCCACGTCGACTCCTCCGCCACATACTTCGACATCAAACTCATGGCGTCCATCCAAGGGTGGAGGGACAAGTGGTTCTACATCCACAACCTGAAGGCCGACGGAGACCACTTCAGACTCGCGCCCTTCGATCCCGCGACGCCATGCAATAGGAGGCACTCCTAGAAAAACATAGTGATGCCCGGCGAATCCACGGAGACAGATGTGCTATACGAGCGCGTCTGCGACCTCGAGAATCACATGGGTAAAGAGGAGGGAGGCTGCACCGTCATTGGCACATGGCTGCGCCATCGTGTCCAGCCCCTGCAGGCCAGAGTCCATCCTATGTTCCAGTGGGCTGGCGTGGACGATGTCACTCGCGTATCTGCCGATGGCATTTCCACGAGTGAGGTAGACAAAAGGGTGCGACTGGTCACCAAGTACACCGCCAAGGATGTGCTTCCCAATGATCCAGACGTACCTCCATTCGATATTGTTAACCCTCCTCCTGAGGTACAGTTGTGCTACGTAGTAGCTTTGGTTGTGGACTGCTTTTTTGCTGTTTTTTCTTGACTTTGCGCTAAATTGTTTTCTATATGCAGGATTGGGGGGTGTCGCCTTGTATGCCCCCTCTTCCTGAGGGGGTTATCCCTCGTGAAGCTTTGGAAGAGGACGAGTTGGAGTCGACCTCCCATCTGATGTGGAGGAGGAAGCCCCCGAGTCGAGTGGTCCAGACACTCGCAAGCATTCGCGCAGCGAGGATTCGGATGCATCGTCTCCTTCGACTCCGGAAGGTGCAGCTGTTGGTGCAGAGTCGCCGATACCTGCCGTTCCTGTGAGTGCCGTGGCGCCATCTTCTCGCAAGAAGATGCGACTGCCGAAGGAGTCGTCGTTAGAGTCGGGGGATCAAACCTTCGATTTTGACAAGTTTGATTGGTAAGCGTGCGAGTCTTTCGTCTGTTTCTTCTTTGAAGTTGCTTTTTCTTGATGTTGATTTTGTTCTGCAGTCAACCAGCATCGTCATCCTCTGGCGATGTACAATTTTTGAAGGAATCTGGAGTCACGACCTCCAAAGCCAAGAAAATGGCTGAGCGCGCCCCTTCTCCTCCATTGGCAGCCCACTCAGGGCATAATTCGTCAAGTTCTCCACACAATGTGGAGCACCAGATGGTTATCCAGACGCCTGCGCATCCATCGACTTCGGAGTCATTGGAGGATCATGTAAGTGTAGTATCTCTTCTTC
This sequence comes from Avena sativa, assembly GCA_916181665.1. Lineage (NCBI taxonomy): Eukaryota > Viridiplantae > Streptophyta > Magnoliopsida > Poales > Poaceae > Avena > Avena sativa. The sequence goes on from OV702290.1 coordinate 420,971,707, forward strand.
TGATTTTGCAGTCAAATTTTCATCTATGCCATCTGTTGACCCTTTACTATGTTTTTTGTTGTAGCTCATTGTGAAGGAAGCCGCCCGCCTGGCGGAGTAGATGCTCGCGATGGGTCGTCAACATGCAATGCTGGACAATCGCCATCGCGCGGTTAAAGTGAGTGTTCTTTAATTTTTCTTCTGCATCCTTGTGATATATTCGACTGACGGTTTATCTTTATTTGTGTCACAGCTGAACATAATGCACTCCTTCGTAGCACTGCTTCCCTTGAGAAAACGCTTGCCGCGGCGGTGAAGAGCCGTGATGAGGCAATCGCGGCACGGGACGAATCGCGGAAACACAAAGAGGATCTGCGCGCCTCCATCGCAGCTAGGGAGAAGTTGTTCGAAGAACAGCTTTTCTCGATTGCCAAGGCTCTCTCAGGTATGTCCTTGTCTAGATTTTCGTCGTGTCCCGTCTTTCGAATCTGCTGCTGTGCTGACTTTTGTGCCGATGCTTGATTCGTGTGTAGATGCCAGCGGTCTGAGCTTCGACCCCCAGGCACTCCGTCGTGATGATGCCCTGGCGGGTGCCATTTCGGCAGTCGAAGATTGCAGCGCTGCCGTTCAGGGGACGCTCACCAAAGCCAAGGGCGTGCTCAGTCGCCTCCGGGAGGAGCTGGCACCCAACGCTGAGTTGATCGAGAATATAGATGAGCTGGTGGAGTCCCTTGTCAGGGGCATTCCTGCGAGCTTCAAGAACTCGCTCCGTGCGGCTGGCGCTTCAATGTCACTCGCAATGGTTCAAGCCCATGGAGTCGAAGTTGATCCTGCAGTGGTCTCCAAGGCGATGCCTGTCAGCGCGGATGGCCAGCCGGTAGTCTTTGCTCCCTTCGCGACTGATTGTGGAAAGTACGGGCCGCAGCTGATCAATACAATTGCGAAGTACTCTAAGGAGCTTCAGTGAGCCAAGAAGGCGGCGAAGGCTGTGACGTCAGGGGCCGGCGGGAAGTCTGTGGTGTCTGATACTGCCACAGACTCGATGAGGCCCCCAAAACCGAAGTCTAAGTTGAAAAAGCCAGTTGCTACTCAGTAGTCACATCTTGTAATAGTTAAATAGCTTATTTCTTATGTCGAAAACATGCCTTTTGGCGAGTGTATATGCTGATACTTTGTTAATCTTGAATGCACTCGAGTCTTTTGTCTATCCCTCGCCTTAGTCTTCTTATTATCTCTTGCTTGACTTGTGATAGGGCACATCGAGTGATCCTTTGAGGGAACCTCGGGATTCGCCACCCCCTGATGACACCTTGGCGCCGCCGCGCTCAAGGGTGGATGAGTTGTCTCTGCTTTCGCGACTCCATGACTGCGTGAAGCAGTTGGAGCGTGAATTTACCGTACTCCGTGGTAACGTGGATGTATGGAAATTGAAGGCGGAGAAGGCCGTCGCCCGAGAACAATATCTGCTGGGGGAGGTGACGCAACTAGGCGACCAATTCAAATGCTAGTTTTCTTCTTCCTTATCTTTTCCCTGTAGTCACTCGCAGTGGTTCGTTGTCTTCATACTTCTGCCTTTGCTTGGTATAGTTGTCAGTGTGTGCCATCCACAGGATGAGAAGGATAGGATTGCAATTCGCATGAATGACCTGACCCAAGAGCAGCTTCAGGCGAGTGGATACTTCTGGGTAGATCATGATCGCGCAATCGCGCTGGCGACCCTGCAGGATCGTGCATCGCGAGTGCTTCACTTCTTGAAGAAGTCGAATCGTGCTTGAAGAATATTTACCAGACGATGTTCCCGCTAGACGTCGTTCCATCGAGCCTGCTGACATTTCTTGCTAAATTCCAGGACTTGAGTGCGGTCCGCGAGTGTGTACGGCAACAGTTGGTGGCTGGTGCCAAGGCTGCTCTATCGCTGGTGCAAATGGACAGGCCTGATGTGGACGTTGCAGCAATTGCGGCCAGACCGCCAGCGCCGCCAGCAGGTTCAACTTGGAACATGGTTCCGCACTACCAGACGGTGGATCACCCAGCAGAGGAAATCGTTGACTTCTTCGAGGAGCAGACCAACGTTCCTTTGCTGCAACAGTAGTTTAGTTTGTATCCTGCACATAGTTGTACCAGTGTTATAAAGTTCATATATATATATATATGTTGTGTATAATTGATTTAACATTGATGTATATAAAGATTTTGTTAGCGTGTATGTTTTGCGAGTGCGTTGCACTATGCGATTCCTTTTTGTTAGCCTGACATGTGTTTATCTCAGCCCCTTGTGAACCTATTAGGTGCGTTGCAACTGGGTTGATGTTTGTCAAGGGTTTCGATTGGTGTGCCAGCTACTCAGGATATCACGTTAGTTCGTAGAACAGATGTGTATAGGGTGGCGCAGCCCCCGAGTGCATAATTTGTGAAAAATAAAAGAAAACACAAAGTTTTGGGGCACTTAGCTTTATTTATTCGTAGGATAGTACGAGGTACAATGTGTGGCTAAGTAGCCTTGGCTGAGTAGCCTTATTTGCAATGCAAAAACAGAAATGACTAAGGGTAGAAGCACCACAGCTGCGCGACATTCCAAGGGTTGGAGTATGTGACTCCTGTCTCTTAATCTTTAAGGCGATAGGCACCACCTGGGATTACTTCTGTAATCACGTATGGTCCCTCCCAGGGGGACTCAAGCTTGAGATGGCCTTGCTATTTCAGTCGCAGGACCAGGTCGCCTTCGACGAAGGACCTGGGGTGTAGCCTTCTGCTGTGGTAGTTGTGCAGGTTCTGCTGGTAGATCGTTGATCTTTCCGGGGTGATTTGCCTTGCCTCGTCAAGGAGGTCGACGGAGTCTTCGAGTGCAAGAGTTGACTCTTGCTCGCTGTAAGCGACCACACGTGGTGCTTTATATCGTACTTCGGCGGGTAGCACCGCTTCAGCCCCGTGCACCATGAAGAACGGGGTGTACCCTGTGGCGCTCTTTGGAGTTGTGCGTAGGCTCTAGAGTACCGATTGCAGTTCATCTGGCCAGCAGCCCGCGACATGTTCGAGTGGCCTGAGGAGTCGCTTCTTGATGCCGCCGCAGACGAGCCCGTTAGCTTTTTCGACCTGACCATTGGTCTGTGGATGTGCTATGGAGGCATAGTTGACGTTGATTCCCAGATTCTCGCAGAATTCTTGGAACTCCTTGGATGTGAAGTTCGTCCCATTGTCCGTGATGATGCTGTGTGGTACTCCAAAGCGGTAGACGATGGACTCGAAGAACTTGGCTGCAATGTATCCTGACTGATTGGTCACTAGAATGGCCTCTATCCACTTGGTGAATTTGTCGACTGCGACCAGGAGGTAGACGTAGCCTCCTCGTGAGGACTTTGGGAGCTTGCCGACCATGTCGAGTCCCCATTGCGTGAAGGGCTAGGCCAATAGAATTGACCAGAGTTCTGCACCAGGTGCGTGTGGCTTGTCTGCGAATCGCTAGCAAGCGTTGCATTTTTGGACGATGTCCTTGGCATTGCGCATGGCCGTAGGCCAGTAGAATCCAGCTCGTAGAGCTTTGGCGACGAGGGCACGATTGCTGGCATGGTGCCCGCGGGTGCCCTCATGGATGTCGAGGAGAACAACTCTTCCATCGGTCGTGGAGACGCATCGCTAGAGTAATCCTGTGATGCTGCGCTTGTATAGTTCGCCGTTGATAACAGCGAATGCCTTGGATCGCCGCGCGATGTGCCGTGCGTTAGTCGGATCATCCGGTAGCCTCTTGCTGAGAAGGTACGTGATGTACGGTTGAGTCTAGGATGGCTCGATCATCACGACGCTCATTGGTCCTTCGAGTCCTATATCCAGCTCCAGGTCATCGAGTGCCATTGGCTCATTGGGCGGCGTAGCCCCCGAGTCCGTTGCTGTGCTTGTTTTCTTCTCTGCGGCCTTTGACTTGATGGAGCGTTCGCAGATGTGCTCGAGAAATACCCCAGGTGGTATGGGGGCACAGGTAGAGCCTATGTTGGAGAGTGCGTCCGCCTCTTCATTGCTTTCACGGCCTATGTGCCGCAGTTCACAACCGTCGAAGTTCCCTTCGAGTGTGTCGTAGAGGTCGCGGTAGGCGATCATGTTGTCGTTCAGTGTGTCACACTCATGCATTGTCTGGTTGACGACCAGCTTGGAGTCGCTATATATTATGAGCCTCTTGGCGCTGCAGGCTTTTGCCATCCTCATCCTGTGCAGTAGGGCCTCGTATTCCGCTTCATTGTTGGAGGCAGTGAACTGCATTCATAGGATATATTTCAGCTTGTCTCCCTAGGGCGATGTTAGTATGACACCTGCGCCTGCCCCATCCTTTCGCTTTGAACCGTCGAAGTGCATTGTCCAGAGGTAGGACATATCTGGTTTTTCGGGGAGCTGGTTCTCCATCTAGTGCACGAGGAAGTCAGGGAGAACTTGCAACTTGATTGCATCATATTTTTCATATGTAATGTCTCGTGGAGACAGTTCGATTCCCCAAAGCGCGACTCATCCGGTGGCGTCGGGATTGTTGAGGATATGCCCAAGCAGGGCGTCATTGACTACCACGATTGGGTATTCCTGGAAGTAGTGGCACAGTCGTCGGGCTGTCATGAAGACATCGTACGCCAGTTTCTAGTAGTGCGGGTACCGCTGTTTTGTTGGCGTAAGTACCTCGCTGAGGTAGTAGACTGGCAGCTGTACCCCGTGGACCTTATTTTCCTCGGCTCGTTCTACCACGAGCACCGTGCTAACCACCTTGTTGGTGGCGGAGATGTATAGCAACAGTGGTTCCCTTTCGCGTGGGGTCACCAGTACTGGCGAGGTGGACAGTAGGCGCTTGAGGTCTTCGAATGCTTCCTTTGCCTCGTTGGTCCACTCGAATTTGTCGGCTTTGCGGAGAAGTTGGTAGAAGGGCAGTGCCTTTTCACCCATTCGACTGATGAATCGACTGAGCGCCGTGATTCGTCCAGCCAGCTGCTGGACGCCTCTTATGTTCTTCGGCTTCTCCATGGCCAGTATGGCTTTTATTTTCTTTGGGTTTGCCTCGATCCCTCTTGTGGAGATAAGATACCCGAGTAGTTGCCCAGATGGTACGCCGAAGGAACATTTGTCCGGATTGAGCTTGATCCGGTAGCGGTCAAGGTTGGCGAAGGTTTCGCGCAAGTCGTCGATTAGTGAAGCTTCCTCTTTGGTCTTGATTATGATGTCGTCGACATAGAATTGAATGTTGCGACCAAGTTGGTTTTTGAGGCAAGCCTGCATGCACCGCTGGTAGGTGGCTCCTACGTTCTTTAGCCCGAAGGGCATTGTGTTGTAGCAGAACACACCAAAAGGCGTTGTAAACTCCATTTTTTCTTGATCTTTCTCCTTCATTCGGACCTGGTTGTAGCCTGAGTAAGCGTCGAGGAAGCAAAGGCGCTCACATCCCGCGGTGGAGTCGATGATTTGGTCGATTCGCGGTAGCAGAAAGTGGTCCTTTGGGCAGTGGTTATTCAGAGAGGTGAAGTCCACGCACATCCGCAGGATATCCGTGTCCTTTTTTGGTACTAGCACCGTGTTGGTGAGCCAAGTGCTTTCCTTGATCTCGCGTATGAATTTTGCCTCGAGGAGTCTATTGATCTCCATTCCGACTGCCTTTGCTCTTGGCTCAGACAGTCGTCGAATTTTTTGTTTGACTGGCCTTGCGTCTAGGTTGACATTGAGTGCGTGCTCGGCGAATTCCCTGGGAACTCCTGGCATATCCGCTGGACACCAGGCGAAGATTTCCCAGTGCTCATGGAGGAATTCGACGAGCGCGAGTTCCTATGCGGGACTCAAGTTGTTGGCGATGAGGGCCGTCTTGGCGAGATCCGATGGGTGGACCTGAACTTTCTTCGTGTGGACCGATGAGTCGAAGGATAGGTCGAGTGAGCTTGGCCGGCTTAGGGGAGGCAGACTGTTATCTGTTGACTCCTTCAATCTTGCGAGTTCCTCCTGCATTCCGAAGGACTGGGAGATTCTATTGAATTCCCTATCGCAACTGTCGGATATCTCGAAGCTCCCGTTGATTGTGATGATGCCATGAGGGCCTGGCATTTTCATCTGCAAGTAGGCGTAGTGAGGTACGGCCATGAACCTGGCGAACATGACGCGTACGAGGATGCAGTGGTACTGTGAGGGCCAGTCGACGACTTCGAAGTCAATGGGCTCACGTCGAAAGTTTTTTGGCATGCCAAAGATGACGTCGAGGTTGATTTTACCAAGAGGGTACATGCCTTTGCCTGGGACGATGCCGTGGAATGTTGTGTCTGAGGCCTCTAGGAAGGTCAAAGGGATCCTCATCGCTCGCAGGGTACTCGCGAACATAAGGTTGATACCGCTTCTGCCGTCCATGAAGACGCGGCTAATGTCGAAACCTCCAATTTGTGCCTCAAGGACGAGGGGACAATGGCCTGGACGAGGTACCTAGTGCGGGTGGTCGCGCTTGTCAAAGGTAATGCAAGAGTCGCTTCCACTGAGGTACTCAGTGGTGGATGGTGGTGAGTTTGTCGCCAAGTTGACTTGGCGAGTGATGGCCTTCTGCACCCGATTCGAGGGGCGTCCCTTTTGGATCATCATGGTACCCATGGCCCATGGGTATGGTTCGCCTTCGTGGTGTTGGTCCGGCGCAGCTGCATTTGGGGGTGGTCCAGGTGGTGGTGGCGGAGCTCCATGTGCCACAGCTCCTGGGGCGGCTCCGTAGCCCCTGTTGGCAGCGTCGTGATTCATCCGGGCTAGACCCTCATGAAGCTTGAGGAACTCGCGTCAGTCCTTGAGAGGTGGCTGGACTTGTTTTTGCCGTCGTGCTTGTCGATGTAGAAGTGCACAGTGCATGGCCCGGGCAACTTATCTTCGATGGATGTTGCGGGTGCCTCATCGCGAGTGCGGCGCTGCCATACTTGCGTGGTTTTCCCGGAGTCGCGGTATCCACTGCTGCGGTAGCCGCTGTTGCGGTTGTCGTCGCGTCTGTCGGCGTAGCCGGCTGCGACCATGTTGACGTTGTCGCGATCATCGTAGATGCGCATGCGACGTTTGCTTCGGCGGTCGCATCTGCGTTCAAGTTCTGCTTCATCATCGGAATGAACGCGATTCTTCACCGAATCTTCTCCATCTGCCCATCGATTTGCGATTTCCATCAGGTGGTCGATGGTTTTGGGCTTCGAGCGGCCCAACTCCTCCCTGAGCTCTATGCGGCGTACACCGCCGTTGAATGCATCAATTGTGCGATCCTCCGAGATGTTTTCTGCGGAGTTCTTGATGATGGACCACCTCTGGATGTATGAGCGTAGTGACTCGCCCGATCTTTGCTGGAAGCATCTCAGCTCTTCGATTGATGCGGGCCTTTTGTAGGTGCCCTTGAAGTTGCGCACAAAGCTGTAGACCAGCTCTTCCCAACTACGAATGGATCCGCGTGGGAGGTTATTGAGCCATGATTAGGAGGTGCCCTACAGCTGTAGCTGCAGGCATTGCATAGCCGTGCTTTGACTCCCACCGTGGAGCCTGACGGAGGAGATATGGTCTTCTAGCCAGATTTTCGGGTCCTACAGACCGTCGAACTTTGGGTTTTCTGATGGGAGCTTAAACCCCTTGGGCATTCACTTTTGCGTGATGGCTCTGCTGAAGCATCTAGCGCCACAGAGATCCACATCTTCGTCTTCTCAGTCAGTCGACCAGGCACGTCGCGCCCTTGATTTGTCGATTTTGCGCTGTGTGATGTCATCACGCACGTCGTAGTCGTGGTCGTCTCGCCGTGAGCGGCGGCGTCGAGACAGGTCGTGACTGTCATCACTGGATGAGGGTGAGCAGTAGCGTTTCATCGGGGCCTTGTGCTTCTTTGGCTCTGGTGCTGGCTCTTTGTCGAGAGCGGCCTCGACTAATCCCAAGCCTACGATTGTAGATCTGTGCATGGAAGTTCGGGGATCTCCAGCTGGCGGCTGATTGTTGAGCAAGTACATGGTGGCCGCTGTCACCGCTGCCTGTGGCGTCTTTGGGACCATGTTGCCCCGGGTGTCCACTGTCATAGAGCTGAAGTCAAGGACTTTTGCAGCTTCTATGCGCTCCTGCTTGGTGAGGTGGGCCATTCGAGATCGTCTCTTGTTGGCCACGTACTCGTTGCCCTTGGAGGAGGATCCTCCGTGGGAGGAGAGTCCGGCCCGTCGAAGGCTCGACTCATCTGCCGCCTTTTTACGCGCTTCGAGTTGCGCGATTGTTTGCAGCTGGCGTCTGTATTCTTCCTTAAGTAGCCAATGGTAGCCCATTAGCATCTCTTGCGATGTGCCCGGAGGCAGGGGATTGCCTCGCAGAGCTTCTTGGCAATGGGCCCACTCGAGATCGTTGAGCCTGAACACGACACGCTCACCGGTCTGTTCATTCACCATGGTGGGAGGTTCGGCTGCCCCTCCGTTGTTGACGGGGGCGCCGTTGGTAGGGCCGCCGTTGGGTGGTCCACCATTGGGTATGCCACTGTTTGGCGGGTTGGCTTCATGGTCACCATTGCCCGTGTTGTCGCGATTGGCGGAGGAGTCGCCCGCGTTGATGACGGCGCACATAAAGTGGTTGGGGAAGCTGCTGCTCCCACAATTTTCAGATCCGGAGCCATAGGCTCCATCTTCAGTTGCCAGATCGCCCAGATCGGATTCGCGACTGCTGTCGCTGACCGTATTCTCGACTATTGTCGAGGCATTGAGCTCGCTGAGGGTGCCGATCGGCGGAGGGAACCACGATGCTGGAGCAATCGATGGTGTCGTCGGCTGGTCAGGCATGCAAAGCGTGCCCATCTGACCAACTTGGAAGTGGAAGCTCCCGATCGCCAGGCTGATTCTATCGCCCACGGATTCAAAGGCCGGGTGAGTGGCCGGCGTGTGGACGGTGAAGTTGAACGCGCCGAAGAGTTGGCGAATCTCTGTTGTTGCGGAGTTGTAGATCACAGTTGATGGGGCTGAAGAAGCCGCAACATCAGCATTCCCAATTCCCACAGACGACGCCAATTGACGAGGGTTTAACTCATCAATACCCATTGTTATGGACTTGGGTTTTGGAGAAGGAGGGAGCGCTGGAGACATCTATCGGCTAGCAAACAAGCAAACAGGGGACTCGAAGATTTACCCAGGTTCAGGCCTCATAGAGGTCCCTACTCCTGCTTGTCTGCTCGTGGAATTATCAAAAGAATCGAGGATTACAATGGTGCACAGATGCAATTTGGCAAGGGTTGTGGAAACTAGGGTTGCGTGTGTCCTCCTCGCCGCCCCCTCCTAGCCTTTATATAGATAGGCTAGGTCTTGGGTAGCAGGTCAAGTCTGATGGGTTCGTAGCATGGAAAACAAAAAAATTCTACCGCAAGAACGAACAAAACCCAGATCTAATCTAGATAAAAGCCAAGATCTAATCTATTAGACATGTGCAACGAGATAGATCCGTACTAACCCTTGTAGATCCGAAAGCCTTGTGCGAGATCGGATCTCGTGGTTGATGTAGACGATCACTTGCCGATCTCAAGATCGAGTAGACGATCCTTCCGGCGCCGCGTTCCGGCAGCGCTTCCGCAGTCTGTCACATGTGCGGAGTCAATGCAGACCTTCCTCTCCCCGTTCCAGCAAGCAGCGGAGGTAGTAGATCTCTCCACGGAATCCCAGCAGCACGACGGCATGGTGGTGGTGGTGGAGTAGAGAATTCTGCGGGGCTTCGCCTAAGCCTGAGCAGAAGGAAGGAGGAGGAGAGAGGCGTCTAGGGCAAGAGTGGAGGGGCAAGGGGGGGTGGCGCCTCCACCCCTCTATATATAGAGGGAGGGGTGCGGCCTAGGGTTCCCACCCCTAGGCCCACCTCCTAGGGCCAGCGCACAAGGGGGGCTTGGGGGGAGTTTCCTTCCCCCCCAAGTTTCCCCTTTTTCTTTCTTGGTTTTCAAGTAAACTCCATAGAAATTTCTAGAACCTTCCGGAACATTCCGAAACCTTCTAGAACCCCCATATAAACACTTCGGGACATTTCTGAACCTAGAAAATGATCTCCATTATATGAATCTTATTCTCCGGACAATTCTGGATCACCTCGTGATGTCTCAGATCCAATCTGAGACTCCGAACAACATCCGGTCTCCAACGCACATTCCATATCTACCTAAACAACATCGAACCTTAAGTGTGTCACCCTACGGTTCGTGAATATGTAGACATGATGGAGACACCTCTCCGATCAATAACCATCAGCGGGATCTGGAGATCCATAACGGCTCCCACATACTCAACGATGACTTCGTGATCGATAGAACCATTAACATACGAAACCAATTCCCTTTGTCACGCGATACTCTACTTATCCGATGTTTGATCGTCGGTATCTCCATACCTAGTTCTACCTCGTTACTGATAAGTACTCTTTACTCGTTCCATGTTATGTCATCCCTTGTGACCCAGTCACATGCTTGCAAGCTAACTAGATGACATTCCACCGAGAGGGCCCAGAGCATATCTATCCGTCATATGGATGGACAAATCCCAATCTTGGTCCATGCGCTTCAACACATACTTTCAGAATACCCAATGACACCTTTATAACCACCCAGTTACGAAGCGGTGTTTGATGTCATCAAAGTACCCATCCGGTGATGGTGATTAACATAACCTCATGGTCGAAGGATTAGGTTACTATGCATTTGAAAGCTTGTAGCAAAACGAACTAAATGACTTGATCTTATGCTACACTTACTATGGGTGTGTGTGTCCATCACATCATTCTCCTAATGATACAACCTTGTTATTAATGACATCCAATGTCCATGATCAGGAAACCATGATCATCTATTAATCAACAAGCTAGTTCAACAAGAGGCTTACTAGGGACTCTTTTACGTTTACAAAACACACATGTATTAGTGTTTCCTTATAATACAATTATAGCATGGAATGTAAACATTCATCATAAACACAAAGATATAATAATAACCACTTTTATTATTGCCTCTTGGGCATATCTCCAACAGAGTCGGTTATAGGTTAGGGTTTCCCTTTAAACTTTCTATATTTAGCTTCTTCTTGTTCCGCAAGTGATCGAGAGTCCGTAGGTTACTCGAGTTCTCCATTTGGGCCTCGGCGACACCGTGGGCTTCCGCTGTATTCATGCCATATATACCAAGCTCGAGTACCTGTAGGGTATACCCATGTTAGGGAGATAACCCAAAAGTTTTAGATGAGTTTTGGAAGTTATTACCGAGGCATAGGGAATATTATTCATCTTCTCTCTATATTCTGCCGCAGCTGGACCTTGAGTCTTACTCAAGGTCTTACCTGACAACATGGGCACGAACCCTTTCTTGCTCTCTTCCATTCTAAACTTCTTTAGAACTTTGTCCAAGTATGTACTTTGTGAAAGCGCTATTAGGCGTCTTGATCTATCTCTATAAATCTTGATGCCTAGACTATATGCCGCTTCGCCAAGATCCTTCATTAAAAACTATTATTCAAATAGGCTTTGACGCTATTAAGAAGTTCTATATCATTCCCAATCAACAATATGTCATCTACCTATAGTACTAGGAATGCTACAGAGCTCCCACTCACTTTCTTGTAAATACAAGCTTCTCCATAAGTTTGTATAAATCCAAAGTTTTTGATTACTTTATCAAAACGTTGATTCCAACTCCGGGATGCTTGCTTCAGTCCATAAATGGAGCGCTGAAGTTTGCATACCTTGTCAGTATCTTTAGGATCGACAAAACCCTTGGGTTGTACCATATACAACTATTCCTCAATGTCACCATTAAGGAACGCCGTTTTGACATCCATCTGCCAAATCTCATAATCGAAATATGCAGCAATTGCTAACAAAATCCTCACAGACTTTAGCTTCGCTATTGGTGAGAATGTCTCATCGTAGTCAACTCCTTGAATTTGTCAGAACCCTTTCGTGACAAGTCGAGCTTTATAGACGGTAACATTACCATCAGCATTTGTTTTTCTTTTGAAAATCCATTTGTTCTCGACAGCCTTACGGCCATCCGGTAAGTCCACCAAAGTCCATACTTGGTTTTCGTACATGGATCCCATTTCGGATTTCATGGCTTCTAGCCATTTGTCGGAATCTAGGCTCACCATAGCTTCTCATATGTCGCAGGGTCATCAGTGTTGTCCACCAACATGACGTTCAAGGCAGGGTCATACCAATCAGGAGTGGTACGAACCCTCGTTGACCTGTGAGGTTCAGCAGTAACTTCGTTCGAAGTTTCATGATCACCATCATTAGCTTGCTCTCCAATTAGTGCAGGCGGCACAAAAACATCTTGCGGTGCTGCACTACTCTCAACTCTGATAGAAGGTTCAATAACCTCGTCGAGATCTACTTTCCTTCCAGTCACTTCCTTCGAGAGAAACTCCTTCTCAAGAAAGGATCCATTCTTGGCAACAAAAACTTTGCCTTCGGATCTATGATAGAAGGTATACCCAATTGTTTCTTTAGGGTATCCTATGAAGACGCATTTCTCCGCTTTGGGTTCAAGTTTATCAGGTTGTAACTTCTTTACATACGCTTCGCAACCCCAAACTTTAAGGAACGACAACTTAGGTTTCTTTCCAAACCACAATTCATACGGTGTCGTTTCAACGGATTTAGATGGTGCCCTATTTAAAGTGAATGCGGCTGTCTCTAATGCATAGCCCCAAAACGATAGCAGTAAATCTGTAAGAGACATCATAGACCGAACCATATCTAAGAGAGTTTGATTACGATGTTCGGACACACCATTACACTGTGGTGTTCCTGGCGGTGTCAATTGCGAAAGTATTCCACATTTCTTTAAATGCATGCCAAACTCATAACTTAGATATTCACCTCCGCGGTCAGGACACAGAAACTTAATCTTCTTGTTACGATGATTTTCCACTTCACTTTGAAATTCCTTAAACTTCTCGAAAGTTTCGGACATATGTTTCATAAAGTAGACATACCCATATCTACTTAAGTCATCCGTGAAAGTGAGAACATAATGATATCCACCACGCGATGCTACACTCATTGGACCGCACACATCGGTGTGTATTATTTCCAATAAGTCTGTAGCTCGCTCCTTTATTCCAGAGAATGGAGTCTTAGTCATTTTCCCATTAGACATGCTTCGCATCTTTCAAGTGATTCAAAATCAAGTGATTCAAGAAGTCCATCAGAATGGAGCTTCTTCATACGCTTCACTCCAATGTGACCAAGGACAGTGCCACATGTACGTAGAATTATCATTCAATTTTGTTCGTTTAGCGTTTATGTTGTGAACATGTGTATCACTACTATCGAGATTTAGTAAGAATAAACCATTCATCTCAGGTGCATTACCATAAAAGATATTACTCATATAAATCGAACAACCTTTATTCTCAGACTTAAAAGAGTAACCATCTCGCAATAAACAAGATCCAGATATAATGTGCATGCTTAACGCAGGCACCAAATAACAATTATTCAAATTTAAAACTAATCCCGAAGGTATATGCAGAGGGAGCGTGCCGGCGGCGATCACATCAACCTTGGAGCCATTTCCAAAGCGCATCATCACCTCGTCTCTCGCCAGTCTTCGCTTATTCTGCAGCTCCTGTTTTGAGTTACAAATATGAGCAAACGAACCAGTATAAAATACCCAGGCACTACTACGATTACTAGTAAGATACACATCAATAACATGTATATCGAATATACCTTTCTTCTTGATGTTGCTGTTCTTTAGATCTGCCAGGTACTTAGGGCAGTTACGCTTCTAGTGACCAGCACCCTTGCAGTAGAAGCATTCAGTTTCAGGCTTAGGACCAGCCTTAGGCTTCTTAGCAGGTGCGGCAACTTTCTTGCCGTCCTTCTTGAAGTTGCCCTTGTTCTTAGGCTTGCCCTGTTTCTTGAAATTGGTGGTCTTATTGACCATCAACACTTGGTGCTCCTTCTTGATCTCCACTTCAGCAGTTTTCAGCATGGACGATAGTTCAGGCAATGTCTTGTTCATGCAGTGCATATTGTAGTTCATCACAAAGTTCTTATAACTCGGTGGCAGTGATTGGAGGACACGGTGAATCCCTAACTCATTAGGAATTGTTATCCCCAACTCTTGGAGCTTGTTTGCGTGCCCAGACATGGTGAGCACGTGCTCGCTAACGGAGCTACCCTCTTCCATCTTATAGTTAAAGAACTTTTCGGAGGCCTCATAGCTCTCCACGGCCGCGTGAGTCTCAAAAATGAGCTTGAGCTCCTTAATGATCTCAAACGGGTCGTGGTGCTCAAAGCGCTTCTGAAGCTCCGTTTCTAAACCGTACAGGATGGCACACTGAACTATGGAGTAATGATTTTTTTGAGTGGCGTAAACATTCTTTACGTCATCGGTGGCATCTTCTGCAGGTGGGTCACCTAGCGGTGCTTCGAGCACATAGGTCAACTGACCAGCCCTGAGGACAATCTTCAGTCCACGGAGCCAATTCGTGAAGTTTCTTCCATTGTTCTTAAGCTTTTCTTTCTCTAGGAACGCATTGAAATTGATGGAGAGGTTCGCCATAATCTACAACAAATTTGCAAGTAGTTTAGACTAAGTTTATGATAAATTGAGTTCAATTTTAATTCTTAAATTAACTAGGTGAACTCCCACTCAAAACAACATCCCTCACATTTTCTTAGTGATTACACGAACCAAGTCCACTACACCAAGTCCGATCTTCACAAGATAAGATGTAGTTTCATCGGCGAACAATCTTCATGTTCATCATATCATTTATATGACTCGTGCTCTACCTTTCGGTATTCCGTGTTCCAAGACCATGTCTGTACATGCTAGGCTCGTCAAGATTAACCTTAGTTTCCGCATGTACAAATCTGGCTTGCACCCGTTGTATGCACACGTAGAATCTATCACATCCGATCATCACAAGATGCTTCGAAACGACGAGTCTTAGCAACAGTGCCAACTAAGGACAAACACTTTATTACTTGATATTTAGTGAGAGGGATCATCTTATAATGCTACCGTCACGATCTAAGCAATACAAGATGCATAAAGGATTAACATCATAGTCAATTCATAATTAGTGTGATATGATATGGCCCTTTCTTATGCCTTTGATCTCCATCTCCAAAGCACGGACATGATCTCCATCATCACCAGCATTGCGTCAAGGTCAGTGGCGCCGCTTCATGGTTGTCCATCATCACTAGCAACTATTACAACTACTTGGAATAAAGCTATTACAAGATGAATAGACACGCAGGTCTTAACAGAATTAAAGACAACCATTAGGCTCCTGCCGGTTGCCATATTACAACAAGGATCATTGCATACATCAAATATAATCACAATCACATGATGGCCATATCACATCACAAAACCCCTGCAAAAACAAGTTAGACGCCTCTAATTTTCTTTGCATGTTTTACGTGGTTTGGGGCTTTCGAATAAGAATGCATCTTACCTACGAAACTGAAGCACAATGTTGATACAAGTGCTATCAAGTACAAAGTGTAAATTGGATCTATACTATGGTGGGAGAGACAGACTCCCGCAAAGCCACTTGTGCAAAGCAAGTTACACGTCAAGCGTGGAGCAAGTCTCATGTGTGATGACATGTAAGGTTAGCCCGAGCCGCTTCATCCCACCATACCGCAAGATGCAAAGTACACAAAGCAAAAGACGGCACGAGCACCAACGCCCACAAAACCATTGTGTTCTACTCGTGCAACAGATCTACGCATAGACACGGCTCTGAAACCACTGATGGGTTCATAGCATGGAAAACAAAAAAATTCTACCGCAAGAACGAATAAAACTCAGATCTAATCTATTAGACATGTGCAACGAGATAGATCTTTACTAACCCTTGTAGATCCGAAAGCCTTGTGCGAGATCGGATCTCGTGGTTGATGTAGACGATCACTTGCCGATCTCAAGATCGAGTAGACGATCCTTCCGGCGCCGCGTTCCGGCAGCGCTTCCGCAGTCGGTCACACGTGCGGAGTCGATGCAGACCTTCCTCTCCTTGTTCCAGCGAGCAGCGGAGGTAGTAGATCTCTCCACGGAATCCCAGCAGCACGACGGCATGGTGGTGGTGGTGGAGTAGAGAATTCTGCAGGGCTTCGCCTAAGCCTGAGCAGAAGGAAGGAGGAGGAGAGAGGCGGCTAGGGCAAGAGTGGAGGGGCAAGGGGGGTGGTGCCTCCACCCCTCTATATATAGAGGAAGGGGTGTGGCCTAGGGTTCCCACCCCTAGGCCCACCTCCTAGGGCCGGCGCACAAGGGGGGCTTGGGGGGAGTTTCCTTCCCCCCCCCAAGTTTCCCCTTTTTCTTTCTTGGTTTTCAAGTAAACTCCATAGAAATTTCTAGAACCTTCCGGAACATTCCGAAACCTTCTAGAACCCCCATATAAACACTTCGAGACATTTCTGAACCTAGAAAATGATCTCCATTATATGAATCTTATTCTCCGGACAATTCCGGATCTCCTCGTGATGTCTCAGATCCAATCCGAGACTCCGAACAACATTCGGTCTCCAACGCACATTCCATATCTACCTAAACAGCATCGAACCTTAAGTGTGTCACCCTATGGTTCGTGAATATGCAGACATGATGGAGACACCTCTCCGATCAATAACCATCAACGGGATCTGGAGATCCATAACGGCTCCCACATACTCAACGATGACTTCGTGATCGATAGAACCATTAACATACGAAACCAATTCCCTTTGTCACGCGATACTCTACTTATCCGATGTTTGATCGTCGGTATCTCCATACCTAGTTCTACCTCGTTACTGATAAGTACTCTTTACTCGTTCCATGTTATGTCATCCCTTGTGACCCAGTCACATGCTTGCAAGCTAACTAGATGACATTTCACCGAGAGGGCCCAGAGCATATCTATCCGTCATATGGATGGACAAATCCCAATCTTGGTCCATGCGCTTCAACACATACTTTCAGAATACCCAATGACACCTTTATAACCACCTAGTTACGAAGCGGTGTTTGATGTCATCAAAGTACCCATCCGGTGATGGTGATTAACATAACCTCATGGTCGAAGGATTAGGTTACTATGCATTTGAAAGCTTGTAGCAAAACAAACTAAATGACTTGATCTTATGCTACACTTACTATGGGTGTGTGTGTCCATCACATCATTCTCCTAATGATACAACCTTGTTATTAATGACATCCAATGTCTATGATCAGGAAACCATGATCATCTATTAATCAACAAGCTAGTTCAACAAGAGGCTTACTAGGGACTCTTTTACGTTTACAAAACACACATGTATTAGTGTTTCCTTATAATACAATTATAGCATGGAATGTAAACATTCATCATAAACACAAAGATATAATAATAACCACGTTTATTATTGCCTCTTGGGCATATCTACAGAGTCGGTTACAGTTTAGGGTTTCCCTTTAAACTTTCTATATTTAGCTTCTTCTTGTTTCGCAAGTGATCGAGAGTCCGTAGGTTACTCGAGTTCTCCATTTGGGCCTTGGCGACATCGTGGGCTTCCGCTGTATTCAGGCCGTATATACCAAGCTCGAGTACCTGTAGGGTATACCCATGTTAGGGAGATAACCCAAAAGTTTTAGATGAGTCTTGGAAGTTATTACCTCTGTAATAACCGCTCCTTATCCTTTTTATTTCCTTTTTTGTGCCAAGAGTAACCTCTAATGAGAGAGAAGTAATGATTGGGAAAGTTGCTGTCCCGAAACAGATTTCTGTGCTTCACCGTAAAAATTCGTGTACAATCTCACTACGTCTTTTTGAGACGTGAATTTTTGAGCTTCTGTCCCAGGTTGTTATCTAACTTTCGTTAGTTCAACACTTTTCGATTTGAGCAACAGAAGGTCTTCGAAAAAAATCGTCTTTACCTGCTGGTCTGTTTTGACAGATTTCTGCCATTTTCTGCATTTGCTTCTTGTTGGTTCCTTTTTAAGTTCTTTTTGGGAATTGAGCTTTTTGAGGGAAGTGCTATATTAGCTTGTGTTTTAATGGAAGTTTTATTGGTGTTAGAACTAAACCTAAAGATCTATTATCTTGAGTGCACTAATGTTGCTAATAAAGATTGTGTGAAGTTTTGTATGAAGGAAAAATTTCAGGTGTATGGAAGGAATGAGTAATGAGATGAAGGATGGACTAAAGCTCAAGCTTGGGGATGCCATGCGTGTCACCCCAACAAATATCCAAGAAGTACAAGTGTCAAAGCTTGGGGATGCCCAAGGCATCCCCTTCTTCATCAATAAAAATCTCAGGTTTTTTCCAAACACTTCATTTTTATTGTTTCATGCACAGTTGTGTTGTTCTTGGAGCGTCTTCTTTTTCGTTTTCGTTTTGGTTTTTTGTTTTCTTGGTGTGCTTAGTTTTTTGAATAAATTGGTTGGACCCCCTCTTTCATACATTGGTTTTCAAATAGTTTGGTTTGGATTGAAAAAGAGTAGGAAAGTTCATGCTTAAGTGGTAAAGAGAGCTTGTTTTTTATTGTGGCCTATGCTTTGTCATGCCATGCTTGATATTGTTTTGGCTTTATGCTTAGTATTCTTTTCTGTAGCATGACATGTTATAAACAATTGAGATTGCTTAATGTGCCTTGAAAGAGTCATGCGTTGTTTTAGCATATTAAAGCATAGTATTGTGGTATTCTCCTTTGATGCTTTATTTGGGTTGACTTGGCACATGCTCACACCATGTAATGGCTATCCCAAGTCACCATAGCCTGTATGATCCTTTAGTTTTCAACTTGTAGTATCACTTTATGCTTTGATCAATGCTGTTTTGTCGCTCTGCATGATTATGGCCATTATTGCTCTCTTAGTTTGTCGCTCCCAGTCTTTTGCTAGCCTCCATAACCAAGTATGAGTTCCACTCATGCATCCAACTCCTAAAACCAAGTTATTCCAAAGAGTCCACCATACCTACCTACTAGCATATGCTATTCCAAGTATATTCATGTTTTTGTCTACCTTCCAAATTAAACTTGTTATGAGAAAACTAGTGATTAAAGCTCTCACGAACTTGATGGCACACTTTACTCTTTTTTGCATTTAATAAACCTGAACCATTGCATCCATCTTTGTTGCGTATATGCTTGCACTTTATAAGTTGAAGTTAGCAGAACCATGTATCATGGGGAACGCTTTCAACATTGCACATGTACTCTGTACCCCGTTGATATCATGTTCTTTTGCTTATGGATCCCGGCGGTGTGAAATAAAATGGGAACTTGTAAGATCATGGAGTTTGTATGTGTGTTAGAGAAATGCCTGGGCCACTAGCCTAAGCCATGCCTAATCATGGTGGAAACTTGCAGCATAACCATAATGAGCACTCTATGAAGCATCCTCAATAAAAACCTATGCAAATAGCAAATTAAAAGATCGCTGAGATGCTCATTGTCTGCTTGCCTTGTCATTTTGATTATGGGATAGCTCCTGTATCATGTGCAAGGGGTACCCATTGGCGGTTCTCTATGATACATATGTACTTACAATGACAAGAGCTTACTTGTGACTAAAGTTGAGTAGCATGAGGTTTGGTCTTCGTAAGTAAGGGGCATGAGATTTTGGTTTATAACTTGTCAAGCATATCCTCTTAGTTGTGTCACTTTAACCTTAATCACCTTCAAGATGCTTATGATAGGGGCAATGAGAGCTGAAAGCTATTAAGTACCATAATTTTTGGAAGCTCTTTATGAGACTTGAATCCCTACTTCCTTCTATGAAGGCCTTTCTTTTACCTTTATGTTGAGTCTCCACCTTCTATCTTTATGCACCTACTTTGAGAGCATAGTGGCCATTCTTAGTTCTATGTGCATTGTCCCAAGACTTGTTGATTGATGCATAGCTTTGATATTGCTTGTTTTAAACTATTTGTATCTAGTCACTCTTATGAACTTTGAAGGTGTCCTATGCATTTATATTTGCTACTCTATGAGGGACAAGCTGAATGCCACTATGCTATGTTTTCTTTATGTGAAACAAACAAACGTCTTGCAAAGAATTGTTATTCATGAATCTTTTTTTGTGCCTTTTCATGTTACAACATAGTTGTTATGTCTTATTGTTAGAACTTTATCTTTCATGTTATGATTAAAGTACTATGATCCCAGCTATCAATGTTTTACAAATACTTTGATCAAGTTTATGATGGTGCATGCCACCTCAAAAATTATTCTTTATTTTTATCACTTACCTACTCGAGGTCGAGCAGGAGTTAAGCTTGGGGATGTTGATACGTTGCTAATGTATCCATAATTTTTGATGTTCCATGCTTGGTTTTATCTACTTTCTTATGTTTTGTTCCAACTTTGGAGTACATTTTATACACTTTCCTGGACTAACCTATTAACAAGATGCCATAGTGCCAGTTGCCCGTTTTCTGCTGTTTTTGGTTCCAGGAATGTCAGAAAATCAATATTCTCGGAATTGGACCGGACAAAAGCCAAATTCGATATTTTACCGGAAGACTCACGGAGCCAAAAGACGAGACGGAGATGGGCCACAGGGTGGCCACACCATATGGTGGCGCGGGCTAGCCCTGGCTGCGCCACCAGGTGGTGTGGGCCCCCTGGCCGCCCACCGACCTTGACTCTTCGCCTATAAGATGTCTCCCGATGCAAAAACCCTAAATCATCCAGCCTCCAGCCACGAAAAGTTCCACAGCGCCGCCGCCACCGAAGGGGAGATTCGAGGGACAAAAATTCTCTGTTCCGGCACCCTGCCGGGATGGGGGAGTGCCCCCGGAGCCATCTCCATCGATCTCCACCACCATCTCCATCGCCGTTGCTGATTCCCATGATGAGGAGGGAGTAGTTCTCTCTCGAGGCTAAGGGTTCTACCGGTAGCTATGTGTTCATCTCTCTATCTATGCATGATCTTATTGAGACCATGAGCTTGTAATCTATAGATATACCTTGCTACTCAAGTGCTTTAATAGATCTCTGCTCTCCCCATGTGTGTGAAGTTGACAGTGTGCACACCATGGTGGCACCTAGGCTAGAGATTACAAATACTTGTTATGAGTTATATTGGGAGTTGGATGTCTTTATAAAATTGTGGTGTTTGTTTGAACCATCTAGTGCTCAAGGTGATAGTGTGGGGTTATCTAGATGGGAAAGGATTACTTTGAGGTGTGTTGTTATAGCCCTACCATGGATTAGAGTGTCCAACCGGAGAGTAGTTCAGCGTAGTATCATAAAGAAGAATATATTTATATGAGAGTGTTCACTAGTGAAAGTATGATCCCTAGGCCTTGTTTCTAAGCACTGAAACACCGTTTGCTATTAGATCTATTACATGTTTGCTTGCTTCTATCTTTATTTCTTTTTGTCTTTAGTCTTTTCCACGCCATCAAGCTATTTTCTAGCACCGTTGTATTATATCCATACCACTTGTATTTCACTATGTCTTTGCCGAACTAGTGCACCTATACACCTGACAAGTGTATTGAGTGTGTTGGGGACACAAGAGACTTATTGTATCTTGATTGCAGGGTTGCTTGAGAGGGATACCTTTGACCACTTCCTCCCTGAGTTCGATAAACCTTGGGTAATCCACTTAAGGGAAAACTTGCTTCTGTTCTACAAACCTCTCACTTGGAGGCCCAACAACTGTCTACAAGAATAGAAGTGCGTAGACATCAACCTCCCCACTTACTCACCCTCGCGAGTGGCCATCGAATCGGCCTCAGTGGCAAATTAATGATGACCACCACCGAACCGCCTCCTTCCCTTCATCTCCCCACTCACCTGGCCCTCCTCTTCTAATAAAAAGAGCTAAAGGAGATCCCCTCCTAGCACCTCTCTCAACTCCCCACTTCACTCTCTTGATCTGTGCCCCTCCTAGGTAGAATTGCTCGCTAGATTCCTCCTCCCACCATGCCGCTCCAACCGCCTTCTATCGCTGCTCGAGGAAGCGCACAAAGACGATCATCACACCTTCTCCTTCCTCTTGTCGTGCCTCACCCCATCTTCATCATGCTCAAGTCCGGGAACCACCACCGTGATGGAAACGGCATCACTTGAGCCCTTCGCCGCTGCCGGCTACTGTTCCGATGACCCTAGGTGAGTGGCGCTGCTGAAAGGACAAAGGATATCTCCTAGAAGGGGTAAATAGGCTTTTAAAATAATTACGGTTTAGGCTCTAATAAATACGGAATAAAACTAACGGTTAATTTATCAAAGCATAAAACCTAAAACCTAAGTGCACCAACAACCTATGCTACACAAGACAAGAAACAAGATGATAGCAAGATATAATACTTCAAGCATGATGGCTATCACAATGTAAATTGCATAAGTAAAGGGCTTGGTTGAGAGATAACCGATGGACGCGGAGACAATGATTTTTATCCTGAAGTTCACTTCCAAAGAAGCTACATCTCCGTTGGAGAGGTGTGATGGAGCAATGCACTCCGAACACCACAAATGGCTCACCTTGAGGTGTGGTGGCTCGATGCTCACCCAACGCAACATAAGGCCTCACCCCAAGATGTGAAGGCATGCAACTCACTGACGCTGCAACAGGCTCACCCTATTCTCCCATGATCTCACCACAAAGGCCCACTCACGATCCACTATGGGACACTTGAGGGCGGTCACCAAACCTGTACAAGGCTTTTGGCAATATATCCACAACTCAATTGGAGGCTCCAAACAATCACCACAAAGGCATCTAGCTTGAGGACACTCCACAACTCAATTAGAGGCCCCAAGGGAATCACACCACTTCCACACAACCGTCTAGGGTTCCAAGAACCCAAGAGAAACAAGCCCCTAAGCTTGAACTTGCCGAATCTCCATAGAGAACTCAAACCTATGCACCAAATGCAAGAGGCAAGTCCTTCACTCCCAAATTCCACCAAAGCTACAAAAGCTCTTGGGGGAATAAGAGAGGAAAAACACAAGAGAAGAATACATAACTCTCCAAGATCTAGATCCCGAGGATTCCTTCACAAAGAAAGGATTTGGTTTGGTGGGGTTGTAGATCTAGATCTCCTCTCTCAAATCCCTCAAAAAGATGCAAGAATCATAGGATGGAGAAGGGTAGAGGAAAAGCTCTTCAAGATCAACATTGGAGGAGAGAGATAGAGAGATAAAAACATACCAAAAAGGGGCTACCCCATGAAGGGGAAGAGGAGCCCCTCTTAAAGCGCTCTCTATATCTGACCGTTTGGGCCATTTACGTGCCTAGACGATAGTACCGGTGAGCCACCGAAAGTTTCCGTCAGCATGGCTCCAACAACTCGAAGGCAGTTGAAAATACCTGGTTGTACAGGTCAGAAGTTTTGCCTGATCTGAGACGGAACTTGTGGCCGGTACTACTGGTCTACTACCAGCCAAGTACAGATTATAAAATGCGACCAAACAGAGAGATGGTTGCGGGGTGTCACGGGCTGAGCGGATGTGAGCCGAAATTTCCACCGGTACTATTGGCGGTAAAATATGCCTGAGCAGTACTTCCGGTGCCTGGCCAGTACTTCCGGCCGAGCTGCTCCAACAACTCTTTTGACAGGTACAACCAGTCTACTACCAGCCCAAGTACCGGTAAACTTCAGTAAAAACAGAACAAATACTGGGAGCTTCACATGCTCACCGGAACTAGCCTGGTACTTCAACCAGTACTACAGACGCCAAATTGGCCTAGTGTTACTACTAGTGAGGTGATGGCTCTGAAATGTAGCCATCTAACGTCCACATTTAAACTGGATATTAATCACATTCTTGGTGAAATATCTCTCTAAACCCGACCACTAATGCTAATATTCAGAGGGGTATGCAATCCTTTCTTTTATATTTTTCCTGCGTAGATAATGTCATCTAAAGGAGGGAATCACTACATTAAAGTCAAAGATATGAGATTTCCAACTACTAGAAGAAACCAGGAGCCTCACAACGGAGGCATGCGCCTTAACGACCAATTATACAGCTAGGGCAAAAATTCCGACCGTATAGCTCCGGTCGTATAGTTGGTGCCGCCACCGTTAGGTCAAACACAACAACTTTCATGAAGGGACCCCTATATAAATAAGCCTTAGGAGACGAGAAAATAGAGTTCGCACCATCCAGAAGTCTCTACCACAGATCACCAGCCACCTCCAGATCTCCAAACCCTTCTCCATCTCCATAGCCATATTTCACCACTTGTAATAGTAGATCTCTTCTCCGATTGGTGACATTGTAAGACTATTGCTGTCAATCTTATGAATTTTATTACAATGTTTGCGATTGTTCATCTCATCTCTATGTGTGAGTAATTCTCCTTGGGCTAAGGGCTTCAGCCTAGCCATGTAGCAATTGTGCATATGAATTATCATAGATGGGACCGTGTATTAGTTTGTATGACATGATGATTATTGTATCCTCTCTTGCCTCAATCCAAGGACTTGTCAGGTACCCAAGGCCCCGAGGGTTGAGCTAGGTATAGGGAGTATGAGTGATGATTGATCTGCAGGTTGAGAACCCAAGTGACAGAAGGGATAGTACGGCTGTATGTGAGGGATTTGCTTGGGATTAACGATGACATCACTATACATATCATTAGTTCTCTTTCTTCTATGGATGAGACTAGTAGGTTATTCCTACAAGCGGTTGCAGAGGCAATAGCAATTATGGACGCACTACCCACATATAATTTATCTTGCTCTAACAAGTACATGCATACTTTATTTCTATCTTTTATTTCCATCAGATGTTATGCATAGCTACAGGTGAAACCGAACGCCCTAGGCCCTCTCTCTCCATCATTGACAACAACAAAAAGACGCAAACTACTGGTCCGATGAAAACAAAAAAGGAATTCTAAAACTCTCGAAGGTCCGGTTAAAGTAACTTCACTAAGCATTCGCTTCTCGAGGATTCGATAACCTAGGTCAACTAGGGAAAATAAGCTATACTACATCCGTAATCCGGATCAAAGGTATCAACCCTTTTTCTGGCGCCGTTGCTGGGGAAGCAATAGCTATCCTGGCGAGGTTATTAGGAACCTTGCTAGTTTTCATTCTTGTTTTTTATTTTATTAGTTTGCTTTTAGTCTGTATTTGATAAACCAAAAAAATTAGTTAGTCTTTAAATTCTTATTTTACCGTTATAATTCTTTATCTAAGAAAACCCAAAAATGTAGAAAGTATGGCTGAAAAGAAGCTTGGTGAGTTTGCTACTCCCAATAATGATTATTTGCATACCCCTATAACTCATCCAGCAATCGCTACTAATGACTATGAAATTAAGCCTCATTACTTAAGTTTGGTTCAACAGAATCAATTTGGAGGCTCTCTTATTGAAGACGCGGGTATACACTTGAATACTTTCACTGAAATATCTGATATGATGCGTATAAAACACATTGACCCTGATGCGGTCAAATTACGTATATTTCCTTTCTCTCTAAGAGGGAGAGATAAAGAATGGTTGCTATCTTTGCCTAAAAATACTATTACATCATGGGTGGGATGTACTTATTTATTTATGACTAACTTTTTCCCACCTGCAAAGACTATGCAACTTCGATCTAATATTACTGGCTTTAGACAGGAAGAGCATGAGCCACTAGCGCTTGCATGCGAGAGGATGAAAGAATTTCTAAGAAACTATCCTAGTCAAGGGATGGAAGATTGGTTAATCCTCCATTTATTTTACAATGCTCTTAATCATGTATCTAAATCTATGCTTGATACTGTAGCTGGAGGAACATTTATGGGTAAACATATTACCGAAGCAAAGCAGTTGCTAGATAATATGCAAGACAACCATGCCCAATGGCATGTGGAAAGATCAAACACAAAGAAGGTGAACTCTGTCTCACCACAAGAGAACGAAGATCTGAATGCTAAGTTGGATGAGCTCATACTAGCCGTAAAAGGTAAGGAAACTCAGGTAAGAGCCACTCCCGAAACAAATATTGAAGAAATAGACTTCGTAGCTCATAATGATTATAATCCTGCTTGGAAGAAGAGTTACAATCCTAGTCCTCGCAAAGGCTGCTTACATCAACTGCAGCTTGTCACTCAACTTGGGCACCATCCTTGTGCACTACTTGGAGAACCAAGCCTCCCAAAGCCAAGGGCCAATCACAGGAGGAGGCGTTATCAATGTGCTTGCCACTGCCCTAGGCCTCGACCTAGGTGAGTTGCAACCCATACTAGGTGAGACATGTGTTGGTTTCTCCACTTCGAGAGCCTGTGGAATGCTCACTAGGAGAGGTGGTGTTCATTACCTACATATTGCTGGAGTTGGGTGTATCTAACCCGCTCCTATGCCTAATAGTCTTTTCTCTATCGAGGAAGGACGTTTGCTATATGATTTGCAGGTTGAGCAACACCAGCCCGAGGAAGATATTCTAGAGGAGGATGAGGACCAAGAAGAGGAGCAAAAAGTTCCTTATCAAGAGGAGAAGCCACAAACCCGGTTCGCCACATACCAAGATTACCAAGGACTTGGAGGAACTGTGGAGAGGATACACAACATCTCTTTGAACCTCCGAGAATCAATAAGTAACCTCTCAACTCAATTCGCGAACTGGAGTAATGACTTTTTCCCACCACCACAATGATTTGCAGGGCTTGCAAAAGCCTAAGCTTGGGGAAATTTTGTCATGTATCTTTATGTGGCGTTCATTTTCTTTTATTTATTTTAGAGGTTGTGTTTTTATTTGAGTTTGTAAGCACTCGTGTTGGTTTCCCCAACACTTTATCTTTAGTTCTTTCTATTTGCTTTTGAAATTTTCCAGCCAAGCTTTGCCGCCAATTTTCTATTCTTTAATTTTCCTCTCTTAAAAATCACAAAAGATTTCTCCCTTTTTCCTTATTCTCCCTCTTCCTTTTCTTTTCGCCTCGAGGTCTTCATATATTTGCAGGAGAGTGGTCGACTTTGAGTTTCCAAGAAACAAATAAAAAAGGAAGAGAGAAGTGGAACCAAACATGAGAGGTATGCCTTATGACTCCCCACTTTTGAAGTTTGAGAGACCCATGCTAGTTAGTAGTAAATGTTGAGATATTATATTGGTGGAGTGAGTCCTTGTATCATCGTAAGATTTTTGTTTGCATGGGTATTTAATTGGGTACGTTTTGTTCCAACTCTCATAATTAACCAATTATTGCCTAAAAAATTGCTAAACAATTGTAATAAGAAAAAGTCTCACAATTGAAGGCTTGTGTGTTGTAGTGCTTAGTCTTGAAGGCTTATTTCTAGAGATACTCAACACCACTGAAAATATTGATTGACTTGATAGTTCTCATTGAAAGGATTTGTTCGATTGAATTAATGTTTAGCGGTTTTTGTGAGCATGCCAAAGTTTGACTTGTTAATCATAAGAATGATATAGCTTTATGCGTGTCAAACTTTATGCTATGCCGACAACTCCGCTAGCCTACGAACGGTCTTCATGGAGGAAACTCCTAGATTTCAGCTATGAGTTGATTAAACACTTGTAGCAGCAATGCTATAGTGGGTAAGATTCTTGGTACTCCCGGGTACCTGTAATCATGATGGAATCACTCCTCTGGCTGTTATGAGAAATCATTATGCAAAAGGAATAAAAACCTTACTAATGCCACGAGTGTCCATCACAGCCCAATAAACTAAATAATTTTTTTGGCATGCTCTCAATTACTTAAAAACTGAAATTCTGGAAGGACAATGAATATAAAAGTAGTGCTTGAAAAGTCTTGATCTATTGATGTGAGAAATTTGAGACACTCTAGTATATATGCTTCTCATGACAACTCTCACACTCTTAATTTACATGATTATACTTTACTGTTCAAAGGCAAGCCTATGAGTTGATTACTTGACATGGAATAAAGTTTACTCATTTGAATCATCCATGCTTACACTATAAGGATGCATGAAACTCGTATGATATGCTTGCCATTGCTCTATCTATGCCGAACTTTTTCAGATTTATAAAGTGGAGGACAAATGAGACTACTAATCATGAGTAAGATCACCATCTTGTTATTTTAGTTTAAAAGCTGAATTCCTTTTTGATTTTGGTTTTCTTGCTCGAGATGATCAAGTTTAAGCTTATGGAGGTTGATGGCTCTGAAATATAGCCATCTAACATCCACATTTAAACTGGATATTAATCACAATCTTGATGAAATATCTCTCTAAACCCTGCCACTAATGCTAATATTTAGAGGGGTATGCAATCCTTTCTTTTATATTTTTCCTGCGTAGATAATGTTGTCTAAAGGAGGGAATCACTACATTAAAGTCAAAGATACGAGATTTCCAACTACCATAAGAAACCAGGAGCCTTACAAAGGAGGCAGACGCCTTAACGACCAACTATACGGCCGGAGCAAAAATTCTGACCGTATAGCTCCGGTTGTATAGTTGGCGCCACCACCATTAGGTCAAACAAAACAACTTTCGTGAAGGGACCCCTATATAAAGAAGCCTCGAGCAATGAGAAAACTGAGTTTGCACCATCCAAAAGTCTCTGCCACAGATCACCAGCCGCCTCCAGATCTCCAAACCCTTCTCCATCTCCATAGCCATATTCCACCACTTGTAATAGTAGATCTTTTCTACGATTGGTGACATTGTAAGACTATTGCTATCAATCTTATGATTTTTATTACAATGTTTGCGATTGTTAATCTCATCTCTATGTGTGAGTAATTCTCCTTGGGCTAAGGGCTTCGTCCTAGCCATGTAGCAATTGTGCATATGAATTATCATAGATGGGATCGTGTATTAGTTTATATGACATGATGATTATTGTATCCTCTCTTGCCTCAATCCAAGTACTTGTTAGGTACCCAAGACCCCGAGGATTGAGCCAGGTATAGGGAGTATGAGTGATGACTGATCTGCAGATTGGGAACCCCAGTGACAGAAGGGGTAGTACGGCTGTATGTGAGGGATTTGCTTGGGATTAACGGTGACATCACTATGCATATCATTAGTTCTCTTTCTTCTATGGATGAGACTAGTAGGTTATTGCTACAAGCGGTTGCGGAGGCAATAGCAATTATGGATGCACTGCCCACATATAATTTATCTTGCTCTAACAAGTACACGCATACTTTATTTCTATCTTTTATTTCCATCAGATGTTTTGCATAGCTACAGGTGAAACCGAATGCCCTAGGCCCTCTCTCTCCATCATTGACAACAACAAAAAGACGCAAACTACTGATCCGGTGAAAACACAAAAGGAATTCTAAAACTCCCAAAGGTTCGGTAAAGTAACTTCACTATGCATTCGCTTCCCGAGGATTCGATAACCTAGGTCTACTAGGGAAAAATAAGCTATACTACATCCGTAATCCGGATCGAAGGTATCATGAGGTAGCGGTAATTCCTATCAGGGAAACTCTAGAACCAAAACAGCCATAAATTTTGCATCAGAACTCCAAAAAGGTGAAATATTGGATACCACCAAGGGAGAAAAATATCAAGTATATATATATGTGAGATATCTCCCAAGGTGTGGAGCCAGAAAACCCGCAAGATAAAAAACGCAATAAAATATTAAAGAGAAATTCGTTTTTGATGAACTAGAGCTTGTTATGAAGATAACCACAAGCTCTAGATCCTCCCATAGACAAGATCCAAACAATAACCAAGAAATATGATGCTGTGTATGCAAAGGTTTGAGCTCTCCCAAAGATATCGAACGAGCTACTCACTCGAGAGCCCCTCTTGATAGTACGACTATCTCTCCTAAACCTGGTCTCCCAACAACTACAAGAGACCGGTAAAATGGAGAACCTATCAAGATCATACCTTTGCCTTGAGCATTCCACTTGAGCTTGATGTACACGATCTTGTCTTTTTCAAGATGGAACACCTTTCTTGATTGTATTTGCCCACACTTGCTTGATGAAGACTTGTGAATTTCTCCCCCATACTTTATGGGGAAACCTCTTCTTTGAACTTGTCTTCATCACTCCATGATCACCGAGGATGGCAAGTTTCAAGCATGTAATCTTCTGGAGATGGCGCATCTTGAGCTTGAACTTTATTTCTTATAACTCTGTAATGATGATGTCTTGAAGATACACATGAGGAACTGCATGTTCTTCTTCAAGACACTCTTAATCTTGTTTTCTTCTTCTTCAACATGATTCCAATAGGTCCAAAGCCCTTGGACATTTTTTTCTTTTTCTTCTTCATTTCTTCATCTTCCAACCTTGGAACCAACACATGGTCCAAGTGATGCCAATGAATAAATCCTATAAGTGAATATTAATGCAAACATTACTCCATAGAGATTGTCATTAATTACCAAAACCAAATATGGGGAACACATGCACTTTTAATTGCAACCTTTCGTTCTCGTCCGTTCGATCTGCACCTAGCGGCTAGGATTATAAGACATAACCGAACTGGTACCGTCCAATCGGGACATGTCGTGTGTCCTCTGCGTGTTCACTAGTTCAGCCGCCAGCGTAGTAAACATACCAACGCATGTCTGCACTATGTGGTAGATGTGTCAGCACCTCATCAGTAGCTGAGTCATTTCCCAATCCGTATTTCCTATTTAGAAATTCAATTAAAAAACATAAAATATGACCAACTTATAAAATTCATAGAAAATGATTTAAAGATCAGTAAAATACAAATTTGGTGTCTATGGATTCAAAAAAAATGTGAAGAACACATATCTGCTATAAAATCTCACTTTTGAAGAATATAAAAATTTAAATGATTTAAATACTCTTTAGTGGTATGTTAATTATGTAAAAAGATCTGTTTATCCAAATTTGACAAATAATATGTCCCTGGATTCAAAAAATGAGAAGAAGACAATAGAGCAATAATTTGTATTTTTGCTTCTGTTTTAATAAAAGTTTTAGCATAACCCTATTTAGAGTACTTTAACTATATAAAATGTTCTAAAAAACAATTTTGAGTGAAACTTTTTGTAAATGGATCTATTTTGAACCCTCTAGCCAGTAATACTAAAAATAAAAATTTAGTTTAGTACATAGAATATGGTGACAATTATTTAGCATAGATGGACTTTTCATGTGCTAGAAAATGGTCCTAATTGTTTTAATTACACAATTGTTGCAATATTAAACCATGCATGTATAAAATGTTCAAAGGGCATTTGTTAGGGTTAAGTAACTTGCTAGAATATTTTGTACAATGAAATTGACACCTGGCATGCATACTTTGCATGGTTTTTGTATTTTCTTTAGTATTGATCTTATACTTGTTTTGCATTTTTCAATGTTATGATTGCGTGTGTATATTTACAGATAGTATGATTTTATTTGCGATGTATTTCACAAAGAGTGACAAGGATCAGAGTAAATAATTGTGCTAGATTGTTTCGACACAAACTGCAATCCACGTCGTCCCGATTCTTTTTAGCCGTGGGATGGACGTTGGAAAGAACACGTGGTGCGGTCGCAATGGAGCCCTACTCTTCCGAGAGGCGGGCCCTGCCGCGGGTCAGGGGGAAAGATTCCAGATCTTGAACGGGTGTCGTGCGCGATGTCCTACCCCGTGTTGCCGGATGGTGGACCGCACGTGCTACATGGGCCCGCCGTTAGCGTCTGCAAGCTATATCGCACTCGGTGAGAGGCATCCCAGGCGCGACATGGCTCTGCACCCACCGGGTGACGAGGCTCGCCGGGAGCTGACGTGGCGGCGTATAGCATGGGCGTGCGCGCAGGTTATCGCGGTGGAGAGCTGAGCTGCCGACGTAGGTTGTGTCGGAGAGGATGGATGGACGTGTATTCTCGCGGCGGAAGGCCGAGGTGGCAACGTAGGCTATAGATGTCTACGTGTTTTTGCGGCCAGAATACAACCGAGTTGCCAGCTAGGATATATACATACGCAGGTTTACGCGAAAACCGACGAAATGGTAGCGTGGAATCTCGTCGGAAGTGTTTTTATGCGGCTGACGGACGAGCTGGCAAACTATGATGTAGGCGTCTGCGGTTTCTCATGGTGCATATTAGACGTGGACAAGTAGACTATATAGGCTTGTGCACCCTATCGCGGCGATATAGTACGATGGGTCCCACTTGCACGGGAAAATGCATCTCCCCTGCGTAGAATGTACACCAGGGTCCAGCTCTGCCCCATGCCTCGCCCATGCGGCCATAAACATTCCCACCTCTTTGTTATTTCTCGCATCGTTTTTTCTTCTTCCTCACTGCGGTTTAGCTTTGGCGGTGCGCCTTCCTTTAGGTATCCAGACTCGAGCATACGGACGATAGTATAGCCATATCCGACGCGTTCTGTGTACCGGCGTGGTTGCTTTTAGATGGAGCGGCGCTGTAAGCGAGAGCTCACTGACGTAAAATGTATCGATAGGTTTGGTATAGCTTTTAGGTGAAGTAGCGTCGCGAGCTAAAACTTGTTAACGGTTACTGCATGATAGGATAGCTATTTGGATTACGGCGTTTCGTAGCTTAGGTATACTGGCGTAGAGGTGCTAACATTGTGCTGAGCATGTTCGGTTCCCTACGTACGTTCGATGTCTTTGCGTATGCCACCACGTCGACGCCTCTCTATCCGGCCAGTGATCTTTCCTGGTCTGTCAACGGCTATCAACACGATGATGTAGGGCATCGATGTTTGTATGTTTCTGTGCACGGTAAGCGCTCTCACGTCCTTAACATATTTTTCTTTCTTTATTTTTTAGTTTTTATTTCCTTTTCCCATTGTTCTCGCTTTTTATCATTTTTATTTGCTTTGCGTTTTACTTCTTCTTTCGTATTGTTTCCTGCTTTTTTTCTTTTCTTCTCACTTTTTTTGTTCTTTTCTGCTCTTTTTTCTTTGTTCATATTTTCGCTTTTTTGACTTCTAAGTTTTAATTTATTTTTTAAAACTCAATGTTTTCTTGCTTTTTTCTTACTATTTTCGTATGATTTTCTGTATTTTAGGCTTTTTTATATATAAGGAGTAAAAGATGTAAAGGTAAAAACAAAAATTAACACTCTCGCAATCATCAATCATGAGCAGACACGATCAACCGCGATAACTGTGTACCACTCTCGCAACCACAATTGACAAGCAAACATGATCGACCGCGATAGCTATCTGATGGTGTGAACGACAACCAGCATCGTCACCTGTTACAAAACACATTGATGTCACGGTTGATCCATATGAAGCGTCCAAGACGAATAACGATTATACGTTGCTGAGAAGGTTTTTCATGCGAGTTCTTGCTCGATGATAGCTCAGAAATGGAGGTTGTTGCATCCATGTCATGCGAAGACTGTTCAAGTTATCAACATTTTATTGTTTATTTATTTTTCTGGCATATATTCTGCTATTTACAATACAAAATGTAAATTTAACCAAATATATATTGTAGTTTATATAAACAAACCATGTATATGTTTTTATGTACGTTTATCATAGGAACGTGTGTTGTAATATGTATACATACATGAAATGTAAATAAGTTATGTACTACTTTACACGACGTAAACTATGTTTTCTGGGCTATTACGTTTGTACGATATCTCTACCTTAACCATTTATATTTTCCATATCACAGTTTTGTCTTACAACTGTGTCTGTGCGAGTTCTCGCTGCAGTCGTTGGCAGCTCAGAAACGGCGGTTGTGCATCCATGGCACGCGAAGACTGTTTAAATTGTCAATGTTTTGTTAGTTATTTATTTATTTTTATTGCTTAAATTCTCCTATTTATAGTACAAAATGTAAATTTAACACGTGAATATATACTGTAATTTATAAAAACAAACCATGTGTACATCTTTTCACGTTTATCACAGGAATGTGTGATATAATATGTAAACATATATGAAATATAAATAAATTATGTACTATCTTACAATACGTATACTATCTTTTCTGGGTTCTTATGTTTGGACGTCTCTGTCTTGGTCGTTTATACTTTTCGTCTTGCAGTTTTGTCTTATAGCCATCTCTGTGGTACGAGAAGGACCAGATAAGCGCCTATGATATCACGTGAAAACTTATCTCTATCGTGAACTCGCAGCATCCACCTCAGAATGCACGTCTATCAATTTCAGAATGGACGAACGAAAAAATCGCTTTTCTTTGTTGTCGCACCTTTGGTGGATATGATGTCGTCTGATATGAAAATAATGCTATAAAGAATCATCCACGATAAACAACAATGCATGTACAATAACATTGTGATGCACAGATTTGGTACCGACTCAAACATAGACTACATGCTTTAGAAGACTCTCATAGGATTTAGCGGTGCGAGAACGATTTCTAGCTGCAACGAGACTCACGTTCTAAGAACAATGCGCTATTAGTTAGCGTTCCGTAATCAGATTTTTCTCTTGCACGTAGATATCGCGTGATCATACCATAAAGCATTATGCATACCGACCGTGCCCCGAGGGGCGCAGGGAGAAGTCTAGTATATATAATTGAGGATAAATTATTAAGGATATATTACCGAAGATAAATTATTGAGGAGTTATTATTGGGTTCCTTCTATCCAGAAAGGCAAGTTATACCATCCATCATTTTCATCACCTATGTTTTCAACAATGCAATTTTTTTTATAAGATGGTAGTATGCATGTGTAGCCTTGTAGTAGTATTTTGGTGCAATGATATTTTGCAATCTTTGGCTTTACAAAATTATAGCTATGACCCTGAGTAGTTATAAACTTAGGATCTCCCCACACAAATACTCCCTTGACACCTTAGGTAAAATTATGATTTGCTTTTGTGTGCTATGAATTGTGGTGCTAAAAAGGGATTGAATAGGAGGTTTTAAAGTAAAAGAATTTTCTAAGGATTTGAGCTCGTGATATGAGCATACATTTTTTTAAAATGTTTACAAAGAAAATAAAAACAAAAATATTTTCATCTGGATGGAGCCGTATGTTGGAAACGTCTACAAGGGTTGCAATCCTAGAATGGCTCTGCATACTCAGAAATTGATGGGGACCGTCGCCCAAGTTCAAAGAGATCTTCCATGTTTCGGTTGAAGAAGCATCCAGTATAACAACATGCTAAATGGGCTCTGGCTTAGTTAATCATGGAAAGAAACCCTTGCATCGGTATCACCATTAGAGAGGGGTCTTCAGATCATAGTAGCGGGCGGGCCGGGAAAATGCATAGGGGGCTTCCATGGAAAACTTCGTCATGATCCAAGCTCAGAGTCACAATGATGGGAATGGATTGTGACTTGTGGGGAAAGAGTACAACCTCTGTAGAGTGTATGATCTAATCGATTAGTCATTCTCCCGAATATGAGCAATTTGAGTGACTGAAGACTGAAGCCTCTGAAAGATTCCCTCTCTTCAAAATGTTTTCAAAACCCTACGTTCGTCGAATCGGTATAGGTGAGGTTTCAAACCCGTATGACCATGGAATCAATATAGGTGGAGTGATCAAACCCTATGTTCATGTAATCATTCATAGGTGGGATTTTTGGACACTTGTTGGGTGCCACGTGATAGGTTGAGAGATGGCAGCTTGGTGGATTCCTCGCTTGCCACCTTACCCTATATTACTTTATCAACGATTTTCAAAGTAGGACAAAGAAAGTTTTAAAACCTATTAAAAATTGTATTTATGGAAATAAACCACATGGACTCCACATACAGCCTTATGCATAATTGGTGCAACTTGTCAATACATTTAATGTATTGACCAATTTTGTTGGCTACAACATGTCATGTTGCAGGGTGTTATGATGACGAGTGAGGACGACTAGGATCATGGGCCTATACCATTGATGGTGCCCAAGATTATTGATTATGTTTCCGCTGTAAAGTGAGTCAACTACTATATGTTGTGCACTTTGTATTATGTAAACTCTGGATCTATCGATGAGTAATAAAATGACGTATGTTTATCTTGGTATTTCATTTTGTTACTTGTGTGTTAGCTATGAGCCAGGGATAGCACTATAGACACAGAGACTTTGAATCTTACCAATTCGGGTTGTTACAAAATGGTATCAGGGCATATGTTGACTATAGAACGTGACCCTAGGATTGGATAGCAAAACCTTGCTAGGAACAAATTTACAATTTCCATATTATTAGCATGCTCATAATTCTTGACTTTCATTTACTAAATCTCTTCTTGTTCAAATTGTAGATGACAAGCCTTTTTGACTCCTTCAAGCAAGGACCTATCATGACTATGATTGTGCAAAGTGACACCGAGTTTCCAATAGGACTGAAGGATATCATGAGGAGCCTCGATCTTGCTGGTGATGTGGTCTACAAGGGATATCCCTATCTTAGAGCAGACCAAGAAGTCTGGCAAGTTGAAGCTCGCATGTACAAGAACGAGGGAGATGACCCGAATGCCAAGGGATACCATATGTTCTTCGTACTTGTCCATTACCCAAACATCTTTGACTCTATCAAGAGTGTTGCATGGAGTGTCGTTGAGGTGATGGAAGTAGTACTAGCACTGAGACTCCGGACAACTAGCACTGAGACTCCGGACAACTGAAGATCAAGTACGGGTGTTAGAAACAGAAGTTCATATTCTTAAAAAAGATGGCAATCCGTGACTAGAAGAACTACGCTCATCTTATGTAGTTTGGACCACCATGAGAGAAAATAATAAGAAAGGATATGCAGGTAGTGTGCTCGACCGTACCAAGATGTGTGGTATGGCAGTACTATGCAATGCTTGGTTGAAATTTTGTGTGATCTTTCAACTATCATTTTTCTGGTTTTATTGTCAGTTGCTAATGAAATCTATAATTATATTAAATTTGTCTATAAGGGTACATCTATATATCTACCTTCCTAGAGTCTATTCTTCCCCATCCTAAACCCTTGAGGCCAAGAGCATGGAGAAGAACTGAGGACTAGCAAAGTAATTTAATAGACCAAGAAGAATTTTTTTAATCCAATAATACCTCCTTTCAAGGGTGGTAGCATACACAATATATGGTCAATTGACTCCTACATTAACAAAAAATGTGTATATTTCGAGATTTGGAGTCAAGATGCCATTCCTAAATTTCGAACAGTAGCTCATCAGATGTGGTAGGATGAGATACATGAAGTATCTTGCAAAGGAAGTTCCATAATAATATACGCAACCCTTGAGAGTCTCAAAAGATCATTAGTTTGATTTTCAAGTTGCTTTGGAGATTCAAGGAATGGGAATCAACACAGAACCTTGGTTCATGCTGATACGTTGTAAACGTATCTATAATTTTTGATGTTCCATTCTTGTTTTATATCTACTTTCTTATATTTTGTCCACACTTTCTGGAACTAACCTGTTAACAAGATGCCACAGTGCTAGTTGCCTGTTTTCTGTTGTTTTTGGTTTCAGAAAATCTAGTAAGGAAATATTCTCGGAATTGGACCAGACAAAAGCCAAAGTCAATATTTTACCCGAAGCAACACGGAGTCCAGAGGGGAGACAAAGTGGCGCACCAGGGCGGCCACACCTGGTGGTGGCGCGGCCTAGGGGGCATGCCACCAGGGGGTGTGGGCTCCCTGGTGATCCACAGACCTTGCCCTTCCGCCTATAAAAGCCTCCCGGGCCGAAAACCCTAAGGACCCGATCAAAAATTTCATGAAAGAGTCTGTAGCCGCCACCATCTCCATCCCTAGGTCAGGAGAGATCTGAAGCTCTTCCCGGTACCCTGCCGGAGGGGAGAGATCACCCTGGAGGCCTTCTTCATCACCATGCCTGCCTCCGGTGTGATGCGTGAGTAGTTCATCCCTGGACTACGGGTCCATGTAGTAGCTAGATGGTTGGTTCTCCTGCTTTGTGCTACCATGTTTAGATCTTGTGAGCTCCGTTCGTGATCAAGATCATCTATTTGTAATCTCACATGTTGTGTTTGCGGGGATCCGATGGATATGGAGATGCTATTTCAGATTGATTGTTGATTCTATCATGTCTATGTTATTTGTGATCTTGTATGCTTTTCGTTGTTAGTAGCTATATTGGCCAAGTAGATGTTAGCAACTCCAAGAGGGAGTATTTATGCTCGATAGCAGGTTCATTCCTCTAGTAATTTGGGGAAGTGACAGGAATCTCTAATGTACTAGATGTGATGTTGCTACTAGGGAGAAAACAACAATCCTTTATCCAGGAGACAATCGTATTGTTTACTTTACACACTTTGCTCAATGCAATTATCTGTTGCTTGCAACTTAATACTAGAGGGGGTTCGGATGATAACCTGAAAGTGGATTAATAGTCATAGATGCAGTTGGATTACGGTCTATGTATAATGTTGTAATGCCTAATCAAATCTCATAGGAGTCAAGATGATTAGTGTATGCATGTATGCTTTATCGGTGTCTATCAATTGCCCCGTTGTAATTTGTTCATCCAACATGTCATTTATCTTAAGGAGAATCACCTCTAGTGAACTATGGACCCCCGGTCCATTCAGTCTACCATATACTATTTACTATGTACAATTTACTTTCTGCAAGCAATTACTATCTTCCACACAATACATTTAATCCTTTGTTTTCAGCAAAACCGATGAGCAACCTCACTGTAAGTTGGGAGCAAAGTTCTGTGGTTGTGTTGTGCAGGATTCCAAGTTGGAAACAACACCTTGGAGTTGTTTCCTTGCTCCTACTGGTTCGATAACCTTGGTTTCATAACTGAGGGAAAACTTGTTGTTGTGCTCATCATACCTTCCTCTTGGGGTTCCCAACGAGCTCGAATATATTTTGAGCCATCAAGCCTTTTTTCTAGCGCCGTTGTCGGGGAGTCAAGGACATCTTCACAAGGGGAGTCCCTCACAACCAATCTCTTTAATTTGTTTTTTTGCTTAGTTTATTTCTACTTTGTTTGCTTGTTTCTTTTATCAAAAACACAAAAAAATTAGTTGTACTAGTTTGCTTCTTTATATCAAAAAACACAAAAAAATGAATATTCTTGAAAACACTAAGTTGTGTGACTTCACTAGCACCAACAACAATGATTTCATGTGCACACCTATTGCTCCACCTGTTCCTGAAGCTACTTTCTTTGAAATTAAACCTGCTTTGCTCAATCTTGTTATGAAAGAACAATGTTCTGGTGTTGGTAGTGAAGATGATGTTGCTCACCTTAATAACTTTGTTGAACTTTGTGATATGCAAAAACATAGGGATATAGATGGATATATTATTAAGCTTAAATTGATTCCTTTCTCTTTGAGAGGAAACGCTAAAGAATGGTTGCTATCCCTAACTAGAAATAGTATTAATTCTTGGACTAAATGCAAAGATGCTTTCATTGGAAAATACTATCCTCCTGCTAAGATTATATCTATGAGAAGTGAAATAATGAAATTTAAACAATCTGATAATGAACATGTTGCTCAAGCTTGGGAAAGAATGAAATCTTTGGTAAAGAATTGTCCCACTCATGGACTGACTGCTTGGATGATTATCCAAACCTTTTATGCAGGACTGAATTATTCTTCAAGAAATCTGCTGGATTCTGCTGTTGGAGGTACCTTTATGACCATTACTTTCGGTGCTGCAACAAAGCTTCTGGATAATATGATGGTTAACTATTCTGAATGGCACACTGAGAGAGCTCCACAAGGTAAGAAGGTAAATTCTGTTGAAGAAACCTCCTCCTTGAGTGATAAAATTGATGTTATTATGTCTATGCGTGTTAATGGGAAAGCTCATATTTATCCAAATCATGTTCCCTTAGTCTCTTTGGTTGCTCAAGAAGAGCAAGTTGATGTGAACTTCATTAGAAATAATAATTTTAGCAACAATGCCTACAGGAATAATTTTGGTAATAATAATTATAGGCCATATCCTCCCAATAATGGTAATGCTTATGGAAATTCCTACAACAATAATAGAAGTGCACCCTCTGAACTTGACGTCATGCTTAAAGATTTTATTAGTAAACAAACTGATTTCAATAAAACTATTGAGGAAAAACTTTCTAATGCTGAAAGAAATATATCATCTTTGTCTGAAGCACAATCCTCTTTGATTAATAAAATGGCTGCTAAAGCTGAAACCATAGAAAATGCCTTTGCTGCTACTAATGCCATACAAGTTAGAATTGATGAAAATATTAGACTGTTAGCTGAATTGCATGCTAAGTGGGAAAGAGAAGATGAAATTGCTAGAAATAGTAGTATTTGTACTATCACCACCATTAATGTTAATGCTAGCAAACCACATGAAGTCCCCATTCCTTCTGCAACAATGCCTAAAACCAACGGAACCTTTTCTAATAAAAATGCTAAAATTCTTCGAAATATGGGAAACAATAGCTCTACTACCTTGGATGGTAATTATGATTTTGATCTTTATGGTTGCAATATCTCTAAAGTAATTATTTTCCTACAAAAACTTGCTAAAATTCCTAATGCTAGTGCTATGAATATGGCCTTTACAAAACACATTACTGATGCTCTCATAAAAAATAAAGAAGAAAAGATGAAACATAAAGCTTCTATCCCTATGAAATTAGAAGATGGTTGGGAACCCATCATTAATATGAAAGTAAATGATTTTGATCTAAAAGCTCTATGTGATCTTGATAGTAGTGTTTCTATTATGCCTAGAAAGATTTATGAAATGCTTGATTTACCACCATTGGAAGATTATTATTTAAATGTACAACTTGATGATAATGTTAAAAAGAAACTCATGGGGAGTATTAATGATGTTCTTATTATCATTAACAGTGCCTATGTCCCCGTTGATTTCTATGTTTTGGATGTTGAATGCAATACTTCTTGTCCTATTATTTTGGGAAGACCTTTTCTTAGAACTGTTGGTGCCATTATTGATATGAAAGAAGGCACCATTAAATATCAATTCCCACTCAAGAAAGGTATAGAACACTTCGCCAAGAAGGGAGAAAAGATTCCTTTTGCCTCTCCTATTAAAACAAAATTTGGTCTTAATGCTTCTTCATTTGAGAATACTTGATTCTTGCTTCTTATGCCTAGATCAAAGACGTTAAAGAAAAGCACTTATTGGGAGATAACCCTAATTTTTAGTCAATAAATTTTTCCTTTGTTGAGTCTTGGAAGTTATTGTTTCAGTAATAACCTCTCCTTATCCTTTTTTTCTGGTTTTTGTGCCAAGAGTAACCACTAATGAGAGAAAAATAATTCTTGAGAAAGTTGTTGTCTCGAAACAGATTTTTGTGCTTTGCTGTAAAAATTCGTGAAAAATCTCTGTACATCGGATTGAGCTGTAATTGTTTGTGCTTCTGCCCCAGGTTGTTATCTAACTTTAGTTAGTTTAACACTTTTGGATTTGAGCAACAGAAGGTCTTCGAAAAAACCGGTTTTTACCTACTGGTCTATTCTGATAGATTTCTGCCATTATTTGCATTTGCCTCTTAATCTCTTTCTCTTTGAGTTATCTTTGATCACTTGAACTTTTAAAAGAAACTGCTATAGTAGCTTGTGCTTTAATGGAAGTTTTACTTGTGTTGAAACTGAACCTAAAGACTTATTATCTTGAATACACTAATGTTGCTAATGAAGATTGTATGAAGTTTTGTATGAAGGAAATTTTAAAGTGTAGGGAAGAACAATGTGATAAGATGAAGTATGCACAAAAGCACAAGCTTGGGGATGCCACCCGTGTCACCCCAAGAAATATTCAAGAAGTACAAGCGTCAAAGCTTGGGAATACCCAAGGCATACCCTTTTTCATCAATAAAAATCTCAGGTTTTCTTCCAAACATTTCATTTTTATTGTTTCATGCACAATTGTGTTGCATTTAATAAACTTGAACCATTGTGCCCATCTATGTTGCGTATATGCTTGCGTTTTGTAAGTTGTGAATTAGCAGAACCATGTTACCATGGGGAACGCTTTCAACATTGCACTTTATTTAGTTGATATCATGTTCTTTTGCTTATGGATCCCGGTGGTGTGAAATGAAAGGGGATCTTGTAAGGCTCATGGAATTCGTATATGTGTTAGAGAAACGCATGGGCGGCTGGTCTAAGCTATGCCTAATCATGGTGGAAACCTGTAGCATAACCATAGTGAGCAATCTATGAAGCATCCCCAATAAAAAACCTATGCAAATAGGAAAGAGAAAAAAGCCTATGCAAATAGGAAATAAAAGGATCACTGAGATGCTCATTGTCTGCTTGCCTTGTCATTTTGATATGGGAAATCTTTTGTATCATCGGGCAAGGGGTACCCCGTTGGCGGTTCTCTATGATACATATGTACTTACAATGACAAGAACTTACCTGTGACTAAAGTCGAGTAGCATGAGGAGCGGTACTCGTAAGTAAGGGGCATGAGATTTGTAGCTTATAAATTGTCAAGCATATCCTCATATTTGTTCACTTTAACCTTAATCACCTAAAGATGCTTATGATAGGGGCAATGAGAGCTAAAAGCTAATAAATACCATAATTTTTGGAAGCTCTTTATGAGACTTGAATCCCTGCTTCCTTCTATAAAGGGCATTTCTTTTACTTTTATGTTGAGTCTTCATCTTCTATCTTTATGCACCTATTGAGATAGCATAGTGGTCATTCTTAGTTTAATGTGCATTGTCCCAAAACTTGTTGATTGATTCATAACTTTGATATTGCTTGTTCTTAAACTATTTGTATCTAGTCACCCTTATGAACCTTGAAGGTGTCCTATGCATTTATGTTTTGCTACACTATGAGGAACAAGTTGAATACCATTCTCATTATGTTTTCTATATGTGAAACAAACAAACGTCTTTCAAAGCATTGTTATTCATGAATCTTTTGTTTGTACCTTTTCATGTTACAACATAGTTGTTATGTCTTATTGTTAGAACTATATCTTTCATGTCTATGTTAGAGTACTATGATCTCAGCTATCAATGTTTGACAAATACCTTGATCAAGATTATGATGGTGCATGTCACCTCAAAAATTATTACTTTTTTATCACTTACCTACTCGAGGACGAGCAGGAGTTAAGCTTGGGGATGTTGATACGTTGTAAACGTATCTATAATTTTTGATGTTCCATGCTTGTTTTATATCTACTTTCTTATGTTTTGTTCACACTTTGGAGTATTTTTACACATTTTCTAGAACTAACCTATTAACAAGATGCCACAATGCCAGCCTATTTTCTGCTGTTTTTGGTTTCAGAAAAACTAGTAAGGAAATATTCTCGGAATTGGACCAAACAAAAGCCAAAGTCAATATTTTACCCGAAGCAACACGGAGTCTGGAGGGGAGACAAAGTGGAACACCGGGGCGGCCACACCTGGTGGCGGCACGGCCTGGGGGGCATGCCACCAGGGGGTGTGGGCCCCCTGGTGCTCCACCAACCTTGTCGTTCCGCCTATAAAAGCCTCCCGGGATGAAAACCCTAAGGACCCGATCAAAAATTCCATGAAAGAGTCTGTAGCCACTGCCATCTCCATCCCTAGATTGGGAGGGATCTGAAGCTCTTCCCGGCACCCTGTCGGAGGGGAGAGATCACCCTGGAGGCCTTCTTCATCACCATGCCTGCCTCCGATGTGATGTGTGAGTAGTTCATCCCTGGACTACGGGTCCATGTAGTAGCTAGATGGTTGGTTCTCCTCCTTTGTGCTACCATGTTTAGATCTTGTGAGCTCCGTTCATGATCAAGATCATCTATTTGTAATCTCAAATGTTGTGTTTGCGGGGATCCGATGGATATTAAGATGCTATTTCAGATTGATTATTGATTCTACCATGTCTATGTTATTTGTGATCTTGCATGCTTTCCATTGTTAGTAGCTATCTTGGCCAAGTAGATGCTAGCAACTCCAAGAAGGAGTATTTATGCTCGATAGTGGGTTCATGCCTCTAGTAATCTGGGAAGTGACAGGAATCTCGAAGGTACTAGATGTGTTGTTGATACTAGGGAGAAAAAAACAATCCTTTGTCCATGGGACAATCGTATTGTTTTCCTTCCACACTTTGCTTAATGCAATTATCTATTGCTTGCAACTTAATACTGGAGGGGGTTCGGATGATAACCTGAAGGTGGATTATTAGTCATAGATGCAGTTGGATTACTGTCTATGTACAATGTTGTAATGCCCAATCAAATCTCATAGGATTCAAGATGATTAGTGTATGCGTGTATGCTTTCTCGGTGTCTGACAATTGCTCTGCTGTAATTTGTTCACCCAACATGTCATCTATCTTAAGGAGAATCACCTCTAGTGAACTATGGACCCCGGTCCATTCTTTTACCATCAATCTACCATCTACTATTTACTGTTTACTGTTTACTTTCTGCAAGCAATTACTATCTTCCACACAATACATTTAATCCTTTGTTTTCAGCAAACCCGGTGAGATTGACAACCTCACTGTAAGTTGGGAGAAAAGTTCTGTTGTTGTGTTGTGCAGGATTCCAAGTTGGAAACAACACCTTGGAGTTGTTTCCTTGCTCCTACTAGTTCGATAACCTTGGTTTCATAACTGAGGGAAAACTTGTTGTTTTGCTCATCATACCTTCCTCTTGGGGTTCCCAATGATCTCGAATATATTTTGAGCCATCACATGCCCATGAGTCTTTATTGCAATGCAAGTAAGGATTCCGGAGCAATAGTTTGCGTGATTCACCTATCTACTTACAAAGTTAATAATTTAGGTGCGGGATGCATTGGCCCCCATATAGAATACTCATCTTATTCGCTTTGTAATGTTTGTTTTGTGAACCTTGAGTTCCTTAAACCTTATTAGAGTTTTCAGTGTTGGCAAGCCCGAACCATAGAATTGTTTAGGTGGAAGCTTTCAACCATGAATTCAAAAGCCTGCAAAGAACATTTTTAAGGGTGGTAGTACCCAAGGCCATTTGATTGTTGATGGACAAAAAGATGACAACCAAGTTGAGGATAAAGTAAACCTAAGGCATCTAACATGATACTTCACCAAGTATACACCAAAGGTGCTTGGAAAGGCAACAATAATGAAGACAAGTACGGAAACACTAGAAAAAGGGCGCGTTTCCGGGAACGCGCACGCGACCCCTTTTGCTGCCTGCATGTGG
Source organism: Avena sativa (assembly GCA_916181665.1). Lineage (NCBI taxonomy): Eukaryota > Viridiplantae > Streptophyta > Magnoliopsida > Poales > Poaceae > Avena > Avena sativa. The sequence goes on from OV702290.1 coordinate 421,016,565, forward strand.
AGGCCATTGGTGCATTGTGCGGCTCCACTCTCCCTGTCCTGCACGACATGTGGCGAGTCTGCAACGGCCCTGGTGGTGAGCCAGGTGGAGCGGACATGGGCTATTTTTTCTATTTTTCTTTTGTGGAATGGAATACAAAAAAAATCTTCCAAACTGAGTGTTAAAATCACGATCGTTTTTCACGGCTGCACTCATCACATGAAGATCTACAAAATAGGTCTCATGTTGATAGGTTTTGACAAAAACAAATCATACTACCTTTGTTCCCTAGGATGCACTGCCTAATTTTCTGCAGTACAAGGGGCGGTGCACTAGCACTGGACTGACCATGCACTGCCTCCTTGTTCCGTGTTACACTGCCTCCTTCTTCCATGTTACACTGCCTTGGGTTGCATTGCACGGGATCGCACCCTAGTAGTGTATTAGTCGTGCACTGCCTTATTGTTCTTCATTGCACTGTCGGTGTACTGCTTTTCTGATATTCGTTGCACTGTCTTTGTCTGTGGTGCACGGAGCCGGTGCGGTTCCAATATACTGCCCTAGCCCGTATGTTCTGCGTTGCACTGTCTTCAATGTCAATGCACGGAGTGGTGTCATCACAGTGCACCACCCATGCACTGCCCTGTTGTACTATGTTGCACTATCTATTTTTAGGTGCATTTTTTCTTTTTCTCTTTTTTTGCATTGCATTGCCCTATTGTACTATCTTTAGTCTTAGTGCATGGCGTGGTGTCCTCATAGTGCACCACCCATACACTACCATGTTGTACTACCTTGTACCGCTCTTTTTTAGGTTTGTAATACACCATATTTTTTTGGGTATGGTATTCTTGTCTTTCTTTTACTCATCTTTTGCACTACCTAGGTTCACAGTGCATGCAATAGTGTCTTGGCAGTGCACCGGCCATGCACTGCCTTGTTGTACTACTTTCGTTCGCAGTGCATGTCGTAGTGTCCTTGCATGTACTGCCTTGTTGCACTACATTGAACTGCCTTTGGTCGCGGTTCACATGTGGTGTCCTGGTAATGCACTACTCGTGCACTGTCTTGTTTGTACTGCATTGCACTGCCCTCGCCCGTGATACACTGTTTTTTCTTAGGTGCACTATTTTTATCTTTTTCATTATTTTTATACTTTTGCTTTACATGAAAAAAATTAAAAAAAAAGTATAGAGTGGGCAATTAAAGAGTAGCTAGCTTGAACTGCATGATCAGCTATGTAAAGTTGCACGTGTGCACCACATGAGAAGCGCGCGGGTCACATCCATAGGGTGAATTTTCACACGCCATGTGTCAGGCTACCATAAGGCTGGAAACACGCACTATCGTGCAGCCGCAAACTCGCGGTTATAGAACGCGATCTCTTGCTAGTCATGATGTTGGAAATATGCCCTAGAGGCAAATAATAATAAAGATTATTGACATATTTCATTAAATTCATAATATATTTTGTATCATGCTATAATTGTATTAATAGGAACGTCAATACATGTGTGATATGTAAACCACCAGAGTCCTTAGTGATCCTCTAGACACTAGTTTATTGGTCAATCGATGATCGACATTTCTCGATCATGGACATTTATGTCAATTGATAATGAAGTCATTTTATTAGGTGAATGAAAGTGATGGACATATCCAACACAGGAATTGTAACACGATTAAGTCATGAAGTTCACTGTTACAATGATCGGGAAACGTAGTAACCAATTTTTTAGACCGTGAGATCATATTTAATCACTATCACCCGAGAGTGCCTTATTTGCATCAAATGTCACTCGGTAAAATGGTGACCATAAAGTTGTCTTCAGGTATTTAGAGGGGCATGTAGAGACGTATGTGTCAAGAGCGGGATTTGCTCTTCCGCGTGACGGAGAGATACTCTAGCCCCACTTGGAGACATGACATCTGTAAAGCTGCAGCGTGTGACTAGGTCACAAGGATGGTATAGCTCGGAACGAGTAAAGTTGTACTTGTCGGTAACAATATTGAACACGACCTGCAATGTCGTTTATTAGGTCTCGGACAAGTAAAGTATCAAAGTAACAAAGGGAATAGGACTTTATGTTTCAACGAGAGACGAAAGCAGATGTCAGCGAAACTGGTCATAATACTCCCTACGTCTTGACTACAGGGAGAGTGAGAAAAGACCAGTTGCTCTTTCGGTAACTATGCCTATGGTTGTGGTACTTTCTATACCGATTACTTCTGGCAAGCGGGAAAGTAAGTATGGATTTCAATAGCTAATACGAGTTGGGATGACCAGCAACGTCAAGCAGCGTCGCTACGTACGGGTCCGACTTGAACTCCTCCACGTCCTTGTTCTTGATGATCCGCCAGAACGTCGTCATGCACATGTACAAGAAAAAGCAATCGGCCGTTGAAATTTGGACATTAAGGAACCCGTATTTCGCAATAGCAGCTCCGAGAAGCTGGGCCTAGGGTGCACCCCTGCAGTCATTTCAGTGACTCAATTGGCTGGCTTCCCTCAGCTCAGCCTGGTGTTGCCACCCCTCCTAGGACCGGAATGATTATAGCGACAAAGTTTCTCATGGAATGCACAGGAGTCATTATGGGCATCTAGGTCCCACTGATGATCATTGGTCCGAGAGGGGTATCGAACATGTCTGGAGTGTTCCTGAACCGTTTAGGTAGCACACTTAAGGGTTTGACAATGCCCGAAGATCGTTTTTGTATCATAGGAATCATCGAAGGTAAGAGAAGGGAAAACCGGAAGGTTTCCGGGAAAGTCCCGCGGGTGTATAGAGTTGTCCGAAAGGAGTTCCGGTGCAACAGGAATTAAATAATATGTAAATATATCTTAATTATTGAATTATACATTTATTTATATTTATTTAATAATTTAAGTATGATTTAAATGGTATCTCATGCCTAATGGGCCAAATCCCTAAGGGAAAGGATCCATAAGGAAAAAACCCCAAGAGAAATGGGAGGAGTGGCCGGCTGGGGTACTTGGTGGTCGCCTGGGCCACCCGGTGGCGCGCCAAGCCCACCTAGAGTGGCCGTCCAGCCCCCTCCTCTCCTCCCCTTGGTTTAGTCCCATATGGCTAAGCTAAGGGACTTGGGGGCTCCCCTCCCCCTATATAAAGGAGGTCATAGGAAGGTATTTAAATACACCAATAAATCCCAAGATTTTAGGCTTTACCATCCAAGTGCCCTCCTCTCTCCCTCTCCCTCTATCTTGTGACTACGGCCCTACTGTAAGGGTTGTATGAATGAGAGAGTTCTTCACCGCAGAGTGTCGTCGCGCTACGGGGATTTTGTATCCAGGAGATCTACTTCCGCAACCTTTGTTAGATCAGAGTCTAGGAGTCATCATCAAGCAGCGTATGAGTGTGACCCCCTGCGTGGAGCTTCACTTGTGGCGCTAGAGTCATTCGAGTCATCGGAGTCATTGGAGCCGGTGGAACTGAAACTGGTGGAGTCGTCCGAGTTCAGAGCGACCTTGAGGTTAGCGTCGGTACAACTACATCATCCACGTTCTCTCGAACATTGACAAAGCTTTTCAGTCTTCAGCTTGGTAAGTTCATGAAAAGCTCTTCCTGTTACTGCATTACTCCTAGATAGATCCTGGAAGTAAGTGCTTTGCGTAGGAAAAATTATTGTTTTCAGGCGCTAAACCCCTATAGTGGTATCAGAGCCGATCTATGTGTAGTTATGCTGGTACAGGTAGAACACATATTGATTGTGCGGTCCATATAATTGTTACCCTCTCACGTCTACTTGCGTATACCACAACACTGCTTGATAGAAGCGACCACAATTGACATCACGCGTTCATTCGCGAGACTGCTGGTCCACGCTTGACATGCGGCTTGCACTGTATAAGTGGCTTTGGGGTGTCAGTTTATCTTGCAGTAGTTGGTAAACCATTTACAACGGAGGACCCCAAAAGGGGTCTAATAGAGAAAATTATTTAATCAGCATTGTGATTCATGTTCGTAGGTAAGAAACGGTTCTTGTGCGAAAGCTCTAGCAGCCACGTAAAATATGCAAAAGATAAATAGAGGCGTCTAACTTTATTTTGCAGGGCCTTGTGATATGATATGGTTAAAGTAAAAGGTAAATTAGTTTAATTTCATGTTGCTAAGTTGTAGTAATAGGATGGTGGCATCAAGGACTTGGCGCCATACACAGGAGCACATGATGAAGATCATGGAGCGACGATCTACGATCATGTCATGTCACACTTGTTTACATTTGATGTTTATTGTGTGCATCTTATTTGTGCTAGTATTAGATACTCGATGGTAGAATTAATAGGATGATCCCTTAATATAATACCAATAGTGTGTTCTCTCTTAGTGTGCACCACCAAGAAAGTTCTCTGTTATGAGGCACGCCGTGACGATCGGGTATCAGACATATCTATGTTTACATACGGTGGGTGTAAGAAATGTTGCACAGCGAATACACTAGAGGTTGGATTGGCGAGCCTAGAATATATGGACATGGCCATGGAACATGGATGATCGAAATATCAAGCACGAGTCACATGAATGATGTGATTGACATTGAAGAAATTCTACCTTTGCAGCTAAGTTGCCGGCCGTGACGATCAGGGGTGACATAGTGAATTGGGATCGTGTAATCACTAAAACTTCTTTAGGGATGTTTGTTTTTGTCGGATCTCATCTAATATAATGTGATTATAATTTGAACTTGTATTATGAACTTAGTCCAAATGTCTTACAAAAGTTTTGTAGATCATGTCAAATCCCAAGTCTCTATTTAGTTTTGAGGGATTTATGTAGAGTGAGAAACTCAAAGTAGATGGGTCCAACTTTATAGACTGGTACCAACGCCTAAGGAACCTCCTCTTCTTCCACGATCTGGCCTATGTGTTGCGAGAACCACTAGGAGATTTTCCCATGGGCTTCACCGGATGGCCAGATGATCATGATTATCAGGCCCACTGTGACGCCTTCATGACAGTCAAATACACCATGGTTCATGTCATGGAGCCTGTGATGACTGCAAGTGCACAGATCGTTTGTAGCTAGTTTCGAAATAAAGATATCGATCCCACAGGGAGCAGGAGTCTGAAGTCTAATAACTCTTGAAATAAATATTACGATAGAAATGCTAGATAAAGTTCTAAGTGACAATATAAAATGCGAATATTATGTAAAAAGGTGTTTTAGGGTTTTAGGTATAAGAGCAATAATAAAGTAAAGTAAAACAACTGAATACAGAAAGTAAGTATCGCGTATGTAAGAGAGATTGGAACTACAGTAGGGGAAAAGCGTTCTCAGGGAGTAGCGGATACACCACTAGTATTATAAGGAGTTAAGATAAAGATTATCATCATCAACATTCTTAACTATGTATGTGTGGGAGGAACTCCGTATTTGGACAAATAGGCAGAAATCGCTGCTCACATCATCCTCATAACCACAGCAGTCAGCAATCGACATCAATCTAATTATTACGCTATTAAGGGACGTAATCCCGTAGGACGTATCCCATGGCATGGATAGTGTTCCGTGAGTTTCCTCGGTTTCCCAAGTTGATACGTAAGGGTGCGAACAGCTTTATAGTCACTATAAGTGTTAGAACACCTTCGTCTACCAACAAGTAGTTTCCTTCATCAAGTCCCCACGAGAGGCAAATATTGAGAGGTCGACTTCTCTCAACATCAAGATGTAGAAAATCTAACACATGGTCACAGCGATGAATATCATAATAGACTTTATATTATTTCAATCTCACCCTATGGTTTCTCCATCTCCCCAAGAACTAATGATCTACTCAGACATGGAGGCAATCAACATCATAGCAATGGTAATGGAAACAATCATAGATGAATAGTACTTGTATAAATCCACAACGAATACAGAAATTACAACAAGATCTAGACAAGATGTAGATGGGATGGATGGAGATGGTGGTCATGCAGCGATGGATGATGAAGATCGATGCCTTAGCCTCCCAGATTTGCGTATGAAGATGGATCCCTTGTGGATGAGTTCCCCCTCCAGATGCCTTCCGGAGGTGAGGTTTCTGTGATTTCTGAGTGTTCTGTATGTCGTCTCCACGAACCAATTGCACAGGGTGAAACTATTTGACGAGGCATAGGCGGTGATGTATACGCACTTCTATTCTTATAGACAGTTGTTGGGCCTCCAACTGCAGAGGTTTGTAGAACAGCAACAAGTTTCCCTTAAGTGGATCACCCAAGGTTTATCGAACTCAGGGAGGAAGTGGTCAAAGGTATCCCTCTCAAGCAACCCTACAATCAAGATACAAGAAGTCTCTTGTGTCCCCAACACACCCAATACACTTTTCAGGTGTATAGGTGCACTAGTTCGGCGAAGAGATAGTGAAATACAAGTGGTATGGATAATTATAAGTGGTAACGGTGCCAGAAAATAGCTTTGATGGCAAGTGGTTGACGTGGGAAGAGACTAAAGGCAATCTGAAATAAAGATGGCAGCAAGCAAACATGTAGATCTAGTTGCAAACGGTGTTTCAATGCTTAGAAACAAGGCCTAGGGATCATACTTTCACTAGTGAACACTCTCATATAAATATCTTCTCTTTATGATACTACTCTCCGGTTGGACACTCTAATCCATGGTAGGGCTATAACAGCACTCCTCAAAGTCCGCCTTCCCCATCTAGATAACCCCACACTATCACCTTGAGCGCTAGATGGTTCCAACAAACACCACAATTTCATAGAGACATCCAACTCCAAATATAACTCATAACAAGTATTTGTAATCTCTAGCCTAAGTGCCACATGGTGTGCACACTGTCAACTTCACACACGTGGGGAGAGCAGAGATCTATTAAAGCACTTGAGTAGCAAAGTAGATATACTTGATTACAAAGCTCATGATCACAATATGATCATGCATAGAGAGAGAGAGAGAGATGAACACATAGCTACCAGTAGAGCCCTTAGCCTCGAGGAAGAACTACTCCCTCATCTTCATGGGAATCAGCAACAATGATGGAGATGGTGGTGGAGATCGATGGAGATGACTCCGGGGGCACTTCCTCGTCCTGGCAGGGTGCTGGAACAGAGACTTTCTGTCCCCTGGATCTCCCCTTCGGTGGCGGCGGCGCTGCAGAACTTTTCATGGCTGGAGGCTCGATTCTTTAGGGTTTTCTCATCGGGAGGCTTCTTATAGGCGAAGAGGCAAGGTCGATGGTCGCTCGAGGGGCCCACACCACCTGGTGGCGCGGCTAGGGGGACCCGCGCCACCCTATGGTGTGGCTAGCCCTTGGCCCCTCTCCTTCTCGTCTTCTGGCTCCGTGAGTCTTCCAGTAAAATATCGACTTTGGCTTTTGTCCCGTCCAATTCCGAGAATATTCATTTTCTGATATTTCTGGAACCAAAAACAGCAGAAAACAGGCAACTAGCACTGTGGCATCTTGTTAATAGGTTAGTCCCAGAAAGTGTATAAAAATACTCCAAAGTATGGACAAAACATAAGAAAGTAGATATAAAACAAGCATGGAACATCAAAAATTATAGATATGTTTGCAACGTATCAACATCCCCAAGCTTAACTCCTGCTCGTCCTCAAGTAGGTAAGTGATAAAAATAAAAGAATAATTTTTGAGGTGACATGCACCATCATAATCTTGATCAAAGTATTGGCAAAGCATGAAAGTTGGGATCAAAGTACTCTAAACATGAGCATGAAAGATGAAGTTCTAACAATAAGACATAGTAACTATGTTGTAACATGAAAAGGTACGAACAAAGATCATGAATAACAATGCATTTGAAAGACGTTTGTTTGTTTCATATATAGAAAACATAGCATAGTGGCATTCAGCTTGTCCCTCAATGAGTAGCGATAAATGCATAGGACACCTCCAAAGTTCATAAGGGTGACTATATACAAATAGTTCAAGAACAAGCAATATCAACATTATGAATCAATCAATAAGTTTTGGGACAATGCACATAGAACTAAGAATGACAACTATGCTCTCCTAATTGGTGCATAAAGATAGAAGGTGGAGACTCAATATAAAGTTGAAGAAAGGCCTTCATAGAAGGAAGCAGGGATTTCAAGTTTCATAAAGAGCTTCCAAAAATTATGGTACTTATTAGCTTTCAGCTCTCATTGCCCCTATCATAAGCATCTTGAAGTGATTAAGGTTAATGTGAACAAAATATGGAGTATATGCTTGACAAAGTATAAGTTGGCAATCTCATGTCCCTTGAATACGAGGGCCGCTCCTCATGCTACTCAAGTTTAGTTACCGGTAAGTTCTTGTCATAGTAAGTACATGTGTATCATAGAGAACCGCCAACAGGGTACCCCTTGCACATGATACAGGAGCTATCCCATAATCAAAATGACAAGGCAAGCAGAAAATGACCATCTCAGCAATCTTCTTATTTACCATGGGAAAATGGTGCTTTTTTCTCTCTTTCCTCTTTTCTCATCTTTTTTATAAGAAGAATGCTTCATAGATTGCTCACTATGGTGATGCTGCAAGTTTCCACTATGATTAGGCATGGCTTAGGCTAGCGGCCCAGGCGTTTCTCTAACACACATACATAACTCCATGGACTTACAAGCTCCCCTTTCATTTCACACCGACGACATCCATAAACAAAAGAACATGATATCAACTGGGTACAATGTACAAGTGTAATGTTGAAAGCGTTCCCCATGACAGCATGGTTCTGCTAATCCCAACGTATAAGTGCAAGCATATACAACATAGTTGACACAATGGTTCAAGTTTATTAGGGGCAAGAAAAGTAAAGTGTGCCATCAATTTCGTGAGAGCTTTAATCACTAATTTTCACATAACAAGTTTAATTCGGAAGGTAGATAAAAACATGAATATACTTGGAATAGCAAATGCTAATAGGTAGGTATGGTGGACTCTTTGGAATAACTTGGTTTTATTTGGAGTTGGATGCATGAGTGGAACTCATACTTGGTATGGAGGCTAGCAAAAGACTGGGAGAGACCAACTAAGAGAGCAATAATGGCCATAATCATGCAAAGCGACAAAATATCATTAATTAAAGCATAAAGTGATATTCCAAGTCAAAAACTAAAGGATCATAAAGGCTATGGTGACTTGGGATAGTCATAACATGGTGTGAGCATGCGCCAAGTCAATCCAAATAAAGCATCAAAGGAGAATACCACAATACTATGTTTTAATATGCTAAAACAACGCATGATTCTTTCAAGGCACATTAAGCAATCTCAATTGTTTGTAACTTGTCATGCTACAGCAAAAATCACTAAGCATAAATCCAAAACAATATCAAGCATGACATGACAAAGCATAGGCCACAGTCAAAAACAAGCTCTTTTTACCACTTAAGCATGTACTTTTCCTACTCTTTTCCAATCCAAACCAATCTTATTTGAAAACTAATGCATGAATGATGGGGTCCAACCAATTTATTCAAGCAAACCAAACAAAAGAAAACTAAAAACAAAGACGATGACGCTCCAAGAACAACACAATTGTGCATGAAACAATAAAAATGAAGTGTTTGGAAGAAACCTGAGATTTTTATTGATGAAGAAGGGGATGCCTTGGGCATCCTGATGCTTTGACGCTTGTACTTTATGAATATTTCTTGGGTTGACACGGGTGGCATCCCCAAGCTTAAGCTTTTGTCCATTCTTCATCTTATTCCATTACTCTTCCCTACACTTTAAAATTTCCTTCATACAAAACTTCACACAATCTTCATTAGCAACATTAGTGTACTCAAGATAATAAGTCTTTTGGTTTAGTTTCAACACAAGTAAAACTTCCATTAAAACACAAGCTACTGTAGCACTTCCTTTAAAAAAGTTCAAATAATCAAAGAGAAAGAGATTAAGAGGCAAATGCAAATAATGGCAGAAATCTGTCAAAATAGACCAGCAGGTAAAAAACCAATTTTTTCGAAGACATTTTGTTGCTCAAATCGAAAAGTGTTGAACTAACGAAAGTTGGATAACAACCTGGGGCAGAAGCACAAAAAATTACAGCTCAAACCGACATACAGAAATTTTTCATGAATTTTATAGCGAAGCACAAAAATCTGTTTTGGGACAACAACTTTCTCAAGCATTACTTCTCTCTCATTAGAGGTTACTCTTGGCACAAAAACCACACAAAAATGATAAGGAGAGGTTATTACTAAAGCAATAACTTCTAAGACTCAACTAAAACTTTTGGGTTATCTCCCAATAAGTATTGTTTTAACGCCTTTAAGTTAGGCACGATAGTTTGAGAAGATGCTCACATAAGAAATATGAATTCAAGTAAAAGAGAGCATCAAGAAGCAAATTCAAAGCACATTTAAGTCTAACCCACTTCCTATGCATAGGAATCTTGTAAAGAAACAAGTCATGAAAGCACAAACCAACAAGCATAGTAAAGCAAAACAAGTGCAACTTCAAGACTTTCAACATAAAGAGGGGAAACTTAATATTATTGAGATGCATAAAACCATGTTTCCCTCTCTCATAATTTTTAGTAGCTTCATGAATAAAATTAACAATATAACTATCACATAAAACATTCTTATCCTGAGACACATGCATATAATAATTATTACTCTCCCTATAAGCATAGTCATTCTTATTAATCGTAGTGGGAGCAAATTCAACAAAATAGCTATCATTATTATTCTCATCACCATAATCATCAAATATAGGAGGCATATTATAATCATAATTAATTTTCTCCTCAATAGTAGGGGGACTGAAATATCATATTCATCATTGCAATCATCATATATTGGAGGTATAGTATCATCATAAGCAATAGAATAGTTATCTTCCAAAGTGTGTTCATTTGTAAACATATCATCATTGGAAGGAACATGGATAGCACTAATAGTACATCAATTATTAATATCGTCATTTTCAGAATTGGTACCGAAGAGATTTTCAATATCAAAAGTAGTGTGCTTGTCCCAATCATGATCACTACTATAGGTAATAGGCATCGGAACATCATCGAGTTCAGACTCATCAAAAACTATAATAGGAGCAACATGCTTAGGGGAAAATACCGTTTCCTTCCTCCTTTTACTTCTCATCTTCTTCTTTTTCTTCTTCTCTTTAGGAGGGAGAGGCTTGAAAGGAAGCTTCTCCATATACCCTGGTTCATTGTTAGAGACAATAGAAGAAACTTTGGAGGATTTGTCCTTTTCATTAATAAGACCAAAACACATATTAGTCCTATCATATTTTGGGAAATCTCATCTTTTATAATATTTTGTATGTAAGTATTTCTGTGGCAATTATCAACACAATAAAGATGACAACCATGTTGGATGCTCTTCATACCAAAAACACTCATATCTACCAAAGAAGTTTTTCTTGATAACTCTTCACACCCCAAAAATAATGTAAGTTCATCATGCTGATTAGGAGTGATCATGTCATCACAATACAAACTTGCAGTACTCATTGGATTAGAAGGGCTATTATTATGGCCTGAGCATTGAAAGTTGAAATGACCCACTTCAAAGCAAAGTTCACAAATAAAAGGATAGAGGGTACAAACTTTTTTACCAAGATCATTTAGAGCCCTATACCACGTTCTAGTTTTTCATTCATGTGGGTGATATAATATTCTTCTTCAATTTGATTATTCTCACAAGGTCTATGTATTCCACAAAAATTAACATGCTTATAAGAAATGGTACTTTCAGAGGTTTGAGCATGTTTATTGTTATCATTAATAACAATTTCATTTTCCATGCAAGTGTCTTTAAAAGGCTCATGATACATGTCCCATTTTTCTTTAGGAGCATTAGTATGAGAAGCAAAGGCTCTACAACAATCAACAAGAATTTGAGGATCAAGACCATATTTAGCACTAAGCTCTTGAAAATCAGCAGTTTTAGTGAAAGACTTAATGCAATCATATTCATAGTTTATACCTGGTTCTTTACCTTTGTTGTTATCCTAATCTTCGGTATTGCTTTGAATTGTTTCAAGACGATCCCACTTAGCTTTGACCTCCTTACTTGTAAAGGATCCCTCTAAACAAGTATCTAGATAGTCCTTGTAATGTCCTGAAAGCCTTGCATAAAAATTATTAATAACAATATTACTGGGGATCTCATGAATGGTACATTTGAGCATTAGTGACTTCAATTTCCCCCATGCTTGGGCAATAATTTCTCCATCATGAGGATGAAAATTATAAATATAATTCCTATCTTTATGAATTTCATGAGGAGGATAAAATTTAGAGTAAAAGAGATATTCAAGTTCCTTCCACTCCAAATGATGAGGATCATCTAGTAGCTTGATGGCTCAATGCATGGCGCCTGGAAAAGTGCTGGTGTGGTGTTGATGTAGAGCTTGTTGGGAACCCCAAGAGGAAGGTATGATGAGCACATCAGCAAGTTTCCCTCAGTTATGAAACCAAGATTTAATCGAACCAGTAGGAGCAAGGAAACACCCCAAAGGTGTTACTAGCTAAGCTTTGGCAGGGCGCACTACCGGTGCTAGTAGCAACGTGGAGACCTGCACAACACAACCAAAGAACTTTGTCCCCAACTTGCGATGAGGTTGTCAATCTCACCATGATTTGCGGAAAACAAAGGATTAAACGTATCGAATGGAAAGAAGTAAAAGTTTGCAAAAAGTAAACACAAAGCAGTAAACAGTTTATAGATTGTATGTAAAGGACAAGGACCGGGATCCATAGTTCACTAGAGGTGGCTCTCCTTAGATAGATAACATGCTGGGTGAACAAATTACAGCGGGGCAATTGACAAACATCGAGAAAGCATAAAAGCATATAGTAATCATCTTGACTCCTTTGAGACTTGATTGGGCATTACAACATTATACATAGACCGCCATCCAACTGCATCTATGACTAATAATCCACCTTCAGGTTATCATCCGAACACCCTTCAGTATTAAGTTGCAAGCAACAGATTATTGCTTTACGAATTGCATGTAAAGTAAACAATATGATTGTTCTATGAACAAAGGATTGTTGTTTTCTCCGTAGTAGCAACAACACATCTAGTACCTTAGAGATTTCTGTCACTTCCCAAGATTACCAGAGGCATGAACCCACTATCGAGCATAAATACTAACTCTTGGAGTTGCTAGCATGTACTTGGCCAAGATAGCTACTAACAACGGAAAGCATGCAAGATCATAAATAACAAAGACATGATAGAATCAATAATCAATCTGAAATAGCATATCAATATCCATCGGATCCCCGCAAACACTACATGCGGAATTACAAATAGATGATCTTGATCATGAACGGAGCTCACAAGATCTATACATGAAAGCACAAAGGAGGAGAACCAGCCATCTAGCTACCACATGGATCCGTAATCCAAGGATGAACTACTCACGCATCACACCGGAGGCTTGCATGGTGATGAAGAAGGCCTCCAGGGTGAATTCCTCTCTCCGGCAGGGTGTCGGGAAGAGCTTTACATCCCTCCCGATCTAGGGATGGAGATGACGGTGGCTACAGACTCTTTCGTGGATTTTTGATCGGGTACTTAGAGTTTACGTCCCGAGGGCATCTTATAGGCGGAAGGGGAGGCCGAGGGGGTGCCAGGGCTGGCCTCACCACCCCCTGGCGCGGGCCAGGCTAGGCCGCGCGGCCAGGTGGTGTGGTGGCCCCCTGGCCCCTCTCCGTCTCGTATTCTGGCACTTGATGACTTCCGGAAAAATAGGCACTTTGGCTTTTGTCCCGTCCAATTCCGAGAATATTCATTTTCTGACTTTCCTGGAACCAAAAAACAGCAGAAAACAGGCAGCTGGCACTGTGGCTCTTGTTAATAGGTTATTCCAAGAAATCATATGAAAAGTACTCCAAAGTGTGGAAAAACACAAGAAAGTGATAAAACTAAGCATGGAACATCAAAAATTATAGTTACATTTGCAATGTATCAACATCCCCAAGCTTAACTCCTGCTCGTCCTCGAGTAGGTAAGTGATAAAAAGAAAGAATAATTTTTGAGGTGACATGCACCATCAAAGACTTGATCAAAGTATTTGTAAAACATTCAAAGCTGGGATCATAGTACTTCAATCATAACATGAAAGACAAAGTTCTAGCAATAAGACAAAGAAACTATGATGCAACATGAAAAGGTATAAACAAAAGATTCATGAATAACAATGCTTTGCAAGACGTTTGTTTGTTTCACATAAAGAAAACATAGCATAAAAGTATTCAGCTTGTTCCTCAATAGAGTAGCAAATATAAATGCATAGGACACCTTCAAAGTTCATAAGAGTGACTAGATACAAATAGTTTAAAACAAGCAATATCAAGGTATGCATCAATCAACTAGTCTTGGGACAATGCACATAGAACTAAGAATGGCCACTATGCTTTCAAAGTAGGTGCATAAATGTAGAAGGTGGAGACTCAATATAATGGTGAAAGAAAGGCCTTTGTAAAAGGAAGTAGGGATTCAAGTCTCATAAAGAGCTTCCAAAAATTATGGTACTTATAGCTTTCAGCTCTCATTGCCCCTATCATAAGCATCTTTAAGGTGATTAAGGTTAAAGTGACACAACTAAGAGGATATGCTTGATAAGTTATAAACCGAAATCTCATGCCCCTTACTTAAGAAGATCGATCATCATGCTACTCAACTTCAGTCACGAGTAAGATCTTGTCATTGTAAGTACATGTGTATCATTAAGAACCGCCAACAGGGTACCCCTTGCACATGATACGGGAGCTTTCCCATAATCAAAATGACAAGGCAAGCAGACAATGAGCATCTCAGTGATCTTCTTATTTGCTATTTGCATAGGTTTTTATTGAGGATGCTTCATAGAGAGCTCATTATGGTGATGCTACAAGTTTCCACCATTATTAGGCATGGCTTAGGCTAGAGGCCCAGGCGTTTCTCTAACACACATACAAACTCCATGATCTTATAAGTTCCACTTTTATTTCACACCGCCGGGATCTGTAAGCAAAAGAACATGATATCAACGGGGTACAAAGTACAATTTCAATGTTGAAAGCGTTCCCCATGAAACATGGTTCTGCTAATTTCAACTTATAAAGTGCAAGCATATACGCAACAAAGAAGGACCCAATGGTTCAAGTTTATTAGATGCAAAAAAGTAAAGTGTGACATCAAGTTCGTGAGAGCTTTAATCACTAGTTTTCTCATAACAAGTTTAATTTGGAAGGTAAACAAAAGCATGAATATACTTGGAATAGCATAAGCTAGTAGGTAGGTATGGTGGACCCCTTGGAATAACTTGGTTTAGGGAGTTGGATTCATGAGTAGAACTCATACTTTGTTGTGGAGGCTAGCAAAAGGCTAGGAGCGACAAACTAAGAGAGCAATAATGGCCATAATCATGCAGAGCGACCAAACATCATTGATCAAAGCATAAAGTGATACTACAAGTTGAAAAATAAAGGATCATAAAGGCTATGGTGACTTGAGATAGTCATAACATGGTGTGAGCATGCGCCAAGTCAACCCAAATAAAGCATCAAAGGAGAATACCACTATACTATGCTTTAATATGCTAAAACAACGCATGATTCATCCAAGGCACATTAAGCAATCTCAATTGTTTATAAAAAATCATGCTACAGCAAAGAATACTAAGCATAAAGCCAAAACAATATCAAGCATGGCATGACAAAGCATAGGCCACAGTCAGAAACGAGCTCTTTTTACCACATAAGCATGAACTTTCCTACTCTTTTCCAAACCAAACCAAACTATTTGCAAACCAATGTATGAAAGAGGGGGTCCAACCAATTTATTAAGAAAACTAAGCAAACCAAAGCAAACTAAAAACCAAAACGAAAAAGAAGACGCTCCAAGAACAACACAACTGTGCATGAAACAATAAAAATGAAGCGTTTGGGAGAAACCTGGGATTTTTATTGATGAAGAAGTGGATGCCTTGGGCATCCCCAAGATTTGACGCTTTTACTTCTTGGATATTTCTTGGGTGTCATGCATGGCATCCCCAAGCTTGAGATTTAGTCCATCCTTCATCTCATTACTCATTCCTTCCATACACCTGAAATTTTTCCTTCATACAAAACTTCACACAATCTTTATTAGCAACATTAGTACACTCAAGATAAATAAGTCTTAAGGTTCAGTTCTAACACCAAATAAACTTCCATTAGAACACTAGCTACTGTAGCACTTCCCTCAAAAAGCTCAATTCCCCAAAAGAACTCAATAAGGAACCAACAAGAAGCAAATGCAGAAAATGGCAGAAATCTGTCAAAACAGACCAGCAGGTAAAGACGAATTTTTTCGAAGACCTTCTGTTGCTCAAATCAAAAAGTGTAGAACTAATGAAAGTTAGATAACAACCTGGGGCAGAAGCACAAATATTCATGCCTCAAAAAGATGTTCATAGATTTTACACGAATTTTTATGGTGAAGCACAGAAATCTGTTTCAGGATAGCAACTTCCCCAATCATTACTTCTCTCTCATTAGAGGTTACTCTTGGCACAAAAAGCAAATAAAAAGTATAAGGAGCGTTTATTACTGAAGTAATAACTTCCAAGACTCATCTAAAACTTTTGGGTTATCTCCCAATAAGTACTTTTCTTTAACGCCTTTAAGTTAGGCATACGAAGCAAGAAAGAATCAAGTGTTCTCAAATGAAGAAGCATTAAGATCAATACCAGAAATATTTTCAACAAGGCAAGGTATATCATCCAAATAATTTCTAGAGGATCCTCTCTCAACGCTCTTAGGTTCACTATTCTCATCAAAAGGGTTTGCAGGAACAATCCAATCAAGATTCTTTTCTATGGCATCATGTATTGCTACTAGTTTAAAGGGTATTGGTATCTTAGGTTCCTCCCCATTAGGTTCGGTTTTGTTCATCTTTTCTCGTGTACCAACAACATCTACACATGAGCCTAGCATATTGAAACGCTCAAAGACTTTCCTAGCTTCCTTGGCAACATCATAGAACTCCTTAAACAAAGTTTCTAGAATAAAATCCCTCTTTTTAGGGTCCTCAATTTCTTTAAGCTTAAGAAACATTATTTGCATTAAGGGGTTGAGGTTAACAAACCTAGCTTCTAACATATGAATTAAAGAAGCTGCAGTAATCTCATAGTTTGGAGCAAGTTCTGCAAGGGATCTATCCTCGGTATCTTCATGTTTGCTAACATGATTAAAGAATTCTTCAATATTATCTTTCCCAATTATAGAACCACTACCAATTGAAAGGTCTTTTAGGGTGAATTTGGGGATCAACATGGTGAGCTAAGGAAGAGGTGATAACTAAAGGAGACTTAATTTTTTTGTGTTTTTGAATAAGAAAGCAAACTAGTAAAACTAATTTTTTTGTGTTTTTGAAAAAGAAACAAGCAAACAAAGCAAAAAGAAACTAAGCAAAACAAAAATAACAAAGTAAAGAGATTGGTTATGAGGGAATCCCCTTGTGAAGATGTCCTTGACTCCCCAGCAACGGCGCAGGAAAAATGCTTGATGGCTCAATGCACGGCGCCAAGAAAAGTGCTGGTGCGGTGTTGATGTAGAGCTCATTGGGAACCCCAAGAGGAAGGTATGATGAGCACATCAGCAAGTTTCCCTCAGTTATGAAACCAAGGTTTAATCGAACCAGTAGGAGCAAGGAAATACCCCAAAGGTGTTACTAGCTGAGCTTTGGCAGGGCGCACTACCGGTGCTAGTAGCAACATGGAGACCCGCACAACACAACCAAAGAACTTTGTCCCCAACTTGCTATGAGGTTGTTAATCTCACCATGTTTTGTGGAAAACAAAGGATTAAACGTATCGAATGGAAAGAAGTAAAAGTTTGCATAAAGTAAACACAAAGCAGTAAACAGTTTATAAATTGTATGTAAAGGACAAGGACCGGGATCCATAGTTCACTAGAGGTGGCTCTCCTTAGATACATAACATGCTGGGTGAACAAATTACAACGGGGCAATTGACAAACATCGAGAAAGCATACAAGCATATAGTAATCATCTTGACTCCTTTGAGACTTGATTGGGCATTACAACATTATACATAGACCGCCATCCAACTGCATCTATGACTAATAATCCACCTTCAGGTTATCATCCGAACCCCCTCTAGTATTAAGTTGCAAGCAACAGATTATTGCTTTACGAATTGCATGTAATGTAAACAATACGATTGTTCTATGAACAAAGGATTGTTGTTTTCTCCCTAGTAGCAACAGCACATCTAGTACCTTAGAGATTTCTGTCACTTCCACAGATTACTAGAGGCATGAACCCACTATCGAGCAAAAATACTAACTCTTGGAATTGCTAGCATCTACTTGGCCAAGATAGCTACTAACAACAGAAATCATGCAAGATCACAAATAACAAAGACATGATAGAATCAATAACCAATCTGAAATAACATCTCAATATCCACCAGATCCCCGCAAACACAACATGCAGAATTACAAATAGATGATCTTGATCATGAACGGAGCTCACAAGATCTAGATATGAAAGCACAAAGGAGGAGAACCAGCCATCTAGCTACTACATGGATCCGTAGTCCAAGCATGAACTACTCACGCATCATACTGGAGGCTTGCATGGTGATGAAGAAGGCCTCCAGGGTGAATTCCCCTCTCCGACAGGGAGCCGGGAAGAGCTTCAGATCCCTCCCGATCTAGGGATGGAGATGACGGCGGCTACAGACTCTTTCGTGGATTTTTGATCGAGTACTTAGGGTTTTCATCCCGAGGGCAATATATAGGCGGAAGGAGGGGCCGAGGGGGTGCTGGGGTTGGCCAGACCACCCCTGGCACAAGCCAGGCCGGGCCGCGTGGCCAGGTGGTGTGGTGGCCCCCTGGCCCTTCTCCGTCTCGTATTCTAGCATCTGATGACTTCCGGAAAAATAGGCACTTTGGCTTGTGTCCCATCCAATTTCGAGAATATTCATTTTCTGACTTTCCTGGAACCAAAAACAGCAGAAAACAGACAGCTGGCACTGTGCCTCTTGTTAATAGGTTAGTCCAAGAAATCATATGAAAAGTACTCCAAAGTGTGGACAAAACACAAGAAAGTGGATAAAACTAAGCATGGAACATCAAAAATTATAGATACATTTGCAATGTATCATAGCTCATACCACTCCCTTGCTTTGCCCTTAAGCGAAAAAGGAAATAGCTTCCTCTTAACTTGGTTTATTGAAATACCTGCACACTTGAACAACTCGCATAATTCGTGTATAAAGAGTAAATGATCACCAGGATGGACAGTTCAATCTCCAAAATAATAGTTATTCATAACACGTTCAACAATTTTTATAGGTATTTTAAAAGGGATGCTTTCAGTATGTGGATTTAAAATATCACAAGTATCATTAGAATTACCACATATGGGAGATAAAGTATCATCAGAGCAAATTTTCTTCTTTAAAGCTGGGGAACTAAAAAGATCATTTTCATAAAAACTAACTTCCCGAAGCTTAGACGTTTCCATAGCATTAGTAACAAAGGTGTTCAAAAGATTCATACTAATAACATTGCTACTAGCATGCAAAGAAAGTTCCATGGGTTTTTTAATTTTCTTTTCAGACCATTCATGTTCTAACTTAGGAAAAGTAATCTCTCTAAATTTTTTATTGTTTTCCATTAAGCCTAACTAGTGAAAATAAAAACAAGAATCTAAAAGATATAATTTCAGAAACTAAAGAAAATAACTTCGAGCACTCACACCAGAGGATGTGAGTACCTTTTACCTTACCTCCCCGGCAACGGCGCCAAAAAATAGCTTGATATCTACGCACTTCTATTCTTGTAGACTGTTGTTCGGCCTCCAAGTGTAGAGGTTTGTAGAACAACACCAAGTTTCCCTTAAGTGGATCACCCAAGGTTTATCGAACTCAGGGAGGAAGTGGTCAAAGGTATCCCTCTCAAGCAACCCTGCAATCAAGATACAAGAAGTCTCTTGTGTCCCCAACACACCCAATACACTTGTCAGGTGTATAGGTGCACTAGTTCAGCGAAGAGATAGTGAAATACAAGTGGTATGGATAATTATAAGTGGTAACGGTGCCAGAAAATAGCTTTGATGGTGGGTGGTTGACGTGGGAAGAGACTAAAGGCAATCTGACATAAAGATGGCATCAAGCAAACATGTAACAGATCTAGTTTCAAACAGTGTTTCAATGCTTAGAAACAAGGCCTAGGGATCATACTTTCACTAGTGAACACTCTCATATAAATATCTTCTCTTTATGATACTACTCTCCGGTTGGACACTCTAATCCATGGTAGGGCTATAACAGCACTCCTCAAAGTCTGCCTTCTCCATCTAGATAACCCCACACTGTCACCTTGAGCGTTAAATGGTTCCAACAACACCAAAATTTCATAGAGACATCCAACTCCAAATATAACTCATAACAAGTATTTGTAATCTCTAGCCTAAGTGCCACACGGTGTGCACACTGTTAACTTCACACATGTGGGGAGAGTAGAGATCTATTAAAGCACTTGAGTAGCAAAGTAGATATACTTGATTACAAAGCTCATGATCACAATATGATCATCCATAGAGAGAGAGATGAACACATAGCTACCGGTAGAGCCCTTAGCATCGAGGAAGAACTACTCCCTCATCATCATGGGAATCAGCAACGGCGATGGAGATGGTGGTGGAGATCGATGGAGATGGCTCCGGGGGCACTTCCCCGTCCCGGCAGGGTGCCGGAATAGAGACTTTTTGTCCCCCGAATCTCCCCTTCAGTGGCGGCGGTGCTGTGGAACTTTTCGTGGATGGAGGCTCGATTCTTTAGGGTTTTCTCATCGGAAGGCTTCTTATAGGCGAAAAGGCAAGGTCGGTGGGCGCCCGAGGGGCCCACAGCACCTAGTGGCGCGGCTAGGGGGACCTGCGCCACCCTATGGTGTGGCCATCCCCTGGCCCCTCTCTGTCTCATCTTCTGGATCCGTGAGTCTTCCAGTAAAATACCGACTTTGGCTTTTGACCCGTCCAATTCCGAGAATATTCATTTTCTGACTTTTCTGGAACCAAAAACAGCAGAAAACAGTCAACTGGCACTGTGGCATCTTGTTAATAGGTTAGTCCCAGGAAGTGTATAAAAATACTCCAACGTATGGAACATCAAAAATTATAGATACGTTTGCAACGTATCAGGCGGCGCCAACTATACGGCCGGATCTATACGGCCGGAACATTTGCTCCGGTCGTATAGTTGGTCGTTGAACTCTCTACCTCCCTTGTTCGCTTCTAGTTTATTAATATTTCCCAAATAAGCGATTTACGTTGTTTTTACTACTTTTCTCCATAGTACAACTTCTCCAAGAATTGTATCCATTGGATCCATCATCTGTCCTGATCCTGGTGAAAACAAACATAAAATGTGTGCGCGAGCACCATAAAATACCAAGATCCTACATCTACAATGCAAAATATGTTGGGTCCGCAGCATAGAAAACAAAAAATTCCTACGATGAGAACTATACGCCAAGATCTATCTACTAGATACAGAGCAACGGGTGGACATACATCCATGGAGAACTTACCCTCGAAGACAACGAGCTTTGTTAACAAGTAGGAACTCATGGTTGATGTAGTCGTACACTTGCCGATCTGAAGATCGTGAGGAAGTCCGAGCGCCGCAACTCAGCAGCGCATCCGCACTCGCACACACGTTCAAGCCACCGGACAACCTCCACCTCCTCGCTCCAGCGATCCAGCGGAAGCAGCAACTCCTTCCAGACGAAATGCCACCGGGAACATGTATCTCGCTAATCGGAGACCATGGGGGAATAATTCTAGAGGGGGAGAGAGATCCTACACAAGGAGGTGTGAGGATGAAGGAGGGAATGGGTGGCCTTTTATAGGAGGAGGGGGGTGCCCCCTCTCTCCATGGCCGGCGCATGGGGGGTGGACCCCTCTCCTCCCCCATTCATGTGGTGGTAACCCCTCCACATTAAAATGCCTCTTCACATTCCCTTTTAAAGTCTCCACTTTAAATGCATTAAATTTCTCCAAATTTAATGCTCTCTCATTTAATAAAACTCTTTATATTAAATTTATTCAGAATTTTGTTAATTACTTTAATTAACAAACATTCACATATAGCCCCTTGCAATATTTCAATATCACATGCAGAACCACCTTCTGCAATTTCACCCGAAACAATTTCCAGTTTCTATTGAAACAATTCCTGCGCTTTGCAATTCTTTCGTCTGAAACATATGTGCTTCAAAATGGTGTCCGGTAACTCTTAAGTGTGCCAACCTATGGTTCGTGAATAATGCAGACATGATCGAGACCCTTCTCCGATCAATAATCAGCAGCGGGACCTGGAGATCCGTACTGACTCCTACACATTCAACGATGACTCCTGTGATCGTGAGAACCTTTAACGCTTGTAACTAAATCCCTTTGTCTCTCGATATATTACATGTCCGAGATTCGATCATTGGTATCTCCATACCTAGTTTGATCTCGTTACCGACATGCACTCTTTTCTCGTTCCCGTGATATAACATTCTAGTGATCACATCACTTGCTTGCAAGCTATCCTAATGTGATATCACCGAGAGGGCCCAGAGTATATCTATCCGTCATCTGGATTGACAAATTCCACTCTTGATCCATGAGCCTCAACATAACACCTTCGTAGTACTGAACCCATCTTTATAGTCACCCTGTTACGATGTGACGTTTGATGTTATCAAGATACTCTTCCGGTGTTAGCAATTAACAAGATCTCACGGTCTAAGGATAAAGATTACTTCGTATGATGTTATAGCAATATAAACATAATGACTTGATCGTAATGCTATACTTCGGATGAATGTTCATCACATCATTTCACAAATGCCGTGACCTTGTTATTAACAACATCCAATGTCCATGATCAGGAAACCTTGATCATCTTGTTAATCAACAAGCTAGTCTATAAGAGAGGCATAACTAGGAACCCTTTTTGTTTATTAAACACACATGTATTGATGTTTCCTATCAATACAATTATAGCATGCAAAATAAACATCTATCATATACAAGGAATACATAATAACAACTTTATTATTGCCTCTCAGGGCATATTTCCTTCAATCTCCCACTTGCACTAGAGACAATAATCTAGTTTATATAGTGATAAATCTAACACCCATGGAGTTCTGGTGTTGATCATGTTTTGCCCTAGGGAGTACTTTAGTCAATGGATCTGCTACATTCAGGTCCATGTGCACTCTACAAATCTTTATATCTCCATCCTTGACATGCTCGCGGATGGAGTGAAACCGGCGCTTAATATGCTTGGAATTCTTGTGAGACCTTGGTTCCTTGGCGTTGGCTATGGCTCCATTATTGTCACAATAGATCACCGTTGGGTCCAACGCACTAGGAACCACACCTAGTTCCGTTATGAACTCCTTCATCCAAACCGCTTCCTACGCTGCTTCCGAAGCAGCAACATATTCCGCCTCCGTCGTTGATCCAGCCACCATAGGTTGTTTGGAGCTCCTCCAACTAACTGTTGCTCCGTTCAAGAGAAATACGTATCCGGATTGAGACTTAGAGTCATCCGGATCAGTGTCAAAGCTAGCATCGACATAACACTTAGCGACTAGCTCTTCTTCACCTCCGTATACAACAAACATATCATTAGTTCTTCTCAAGTACTTAAGGATATTCTTGACCGCTATCCAGTGTTCCGAACCTGGATCAGATTGGTACCTACTAGTCAAACTAATAGCATGTGCCACATCCGGTCTTGTACATAGCATGGCATACATTATAGAGCCTATGGCTGAGGCATAGGGGATCTTATCCATTATCTCTCTTTCTTCCGCCGTAGCCGGACTTTGAGTCTTACTCAATGTCTTGCCTTGCAACATAGGTAAGTACCCCTTCTTACTTCCATCCATATTAAACTTCTTTAATATCTTATCAAGGTATGTACTCTGCGATTCTCCAATTAGGCGTCTTGATCTATCTCTATAGATTTTAATGCCTAATATATATGAAGCTTCACCAAGGTCCTTCATCGAAAATTTGCTGTTTAGATAACTTTTAACACTGTTTAAAAGATCTATATCATTTCCAATCAATAATATGTCATCCACATATAATATCAGAAATGCCACATTGCTCCCACTCACTTTCTTGTAAATACAAGCCTCTCCATAAGTTTGGACAAATCCAAACTCTTTGATCACCTCATCAAAGCGGAGATTCCAACTCCGGGATGCTTGCTTCAGTCCATAGATGGATCGCTGAAGTTTGCACACCTTATTAGCATCCTTAGGATCGACAAAACCCTTAGGTTGTATCATATACAACTCTTCTTCAATATTACCATTGAGGAACGCAGTTTTGACATCCATCTGCCATATTTCATAATCGAAATATGCAGCAATTGCTAACATAATCCTAACTGACTTAAGCATCGCTACGGGAGAGAATGTCTCATCGTAGTCAACTCCTTGAATTTGTCGAAACCCCTTTGCGACAAGTCGAGCCTTATAGATGGTTACATTACCATCAGCATCAGTTTTTCTTTTGAAAATCCATTTATTCTCAACGGCCTTTCGATCGTGAGGTAAGTCCACCAAGGTCCAAAACTGGTTTTCGTACATGGATTCCATCTCGGATTTCATGGCTTCTAGCCATTTGTTGGAATCAGGGCTCATCATCGCTTCTTCATACGTCGTAGGGTCATCTATTTCATCAATCATGAAATTCATAACAGGATTGCCGTACAATTCAGGAGCTGCACATGTCCTGCTTCACCTGCGAGGTTCGGTAGTGTCCTCTTTCGGAGTTTCATGATCAATATCATTAGCTCTCTCTTCATTAGGTGAAGTCAACTCCGAAACAACTTCTGGAGCTGCGCTACTCGCCATTTCATGAAGAGAAGGTTCAATAACCTCTTCGAGTTCTACCTTCCGACTACTCACACCTTTCGCGAGAAACTTCTTCTCAAGAAAGGATCCATTCTTGGCAACAAAGACCTTGCCCTCGGATCTGTGATAGAAGGTATACCCAATCGTTTCCTTAGGGTATCCTATGAAGACGCATTTTTCCGCTTTGGGTTCGAGTTTATCCGGTTGAAGTTTCTTCACATAAACATCGCATCCCCAAACTTTAAGAAATGACAGCTTAGGTTTGTTTCCAAACCATAATTCATACGGTGTCTTTTCAACAGATTTAGATGGTGCCCTATTTAAAGTGAATGCAGCGGTTTCCAGTGCATAACCCCAAAATGACAGTGGCAAGTCAGTCAGAGACATCATAGATCGAACCATATCAAATAAAGTACGATTACGACGTTCTGACACACCATTACGTTGTGGTGTTCCGGCAGGCGTGAGTTGTGAAACTATTCCACAGTCTTTCATATGTGTGCTAAACTCGTAACTAAGATATTCTCCTCCACGGTCGGACCGCAGAAATTTGATTTTTCTGTTACAATGATTTTCCACTTCATTCTGAAATTCTTTGAACTTTTCAAAAGTTTCAGACTTGTGTTTCATCAAATAGATATACCCATATCTACTCAAATTATCCGTGAAAGTAACAAAATAACGATATCCACCTCGCGCCGACACACTCATTGGTCCACACACATCAGTATGTATGATTTCCAATAAATCTGTCGCCCGTTCCATTGAACCGGAAAACGGCGTTCTAGTCATCTTGCCCATAAGGCATGGCTCACATGTATCAAATGATTCAAAATCAAGTGATTCCAAAAGTCCATCAGAATGGAGTTTCTTCATGCGTTTAACGCTAATATGACCTAGACGGCAGTGCCACATATATGTAGATATATCATTATCAAGTTTAATCCTTTTAGCCTCAACATTATGAATATGTGTAATACTACTATCGAGATCCAACAGAAATAAACCATTCAACATAGGTGCATGACCCTAAAAGATATTATTCATATAAATCGAACAACCATTGTTTTCAGACTTAAACGAATAATCACTTTGCATCAAACACGATCCGGATACAATGTTCATGCTCAGTGCAGGCACCAAATAATAATTATTCAGGTTTATAACTAATCCTGACGGCATATGGAGAGGCAGCGTTCCGACGGCGATCACATCAACTCTTGATCCATTGCCGACCCGCATCGTGACCTCATCCCTTGCTAGTTGTCGCTTGTTCCGCAGCCCCTGAACCGAGTTACATATATTAGCAACTGATCCCGTATCAAATACCCAGGTGCTACTACGAGTACTACTCAAGTACACATCTAACATGTATATCACATATACCTTTGTTTTCCTTGCTGGCCTTCTTGTCCGCCAAATACTTGGGGCAGTTGCGCTTCCAATGGCCAGTCCCCTTGCAATAGTAGCACTCGGTGTTAGACTTAGGGCCAGCTCGGGGTTTCTTTTCAGGCGCGGCAACAGATTTGTCGCCCTTCTTTCCCTTCTGCTTGCCTTTCTTGTCCTTCTTGAAACCAGTGGTCTTATTGATCATCAACACTTGATGTTCTTTCCTAATCTCCATTTTTGTAGTCTTAAGCATTGACAAAAGCTCGGGAAGAGACTTCTTCATGCCCTGCATATTATAGTTCATCACGAAGCTCTTGTAGCTAGGTGGCAGAGATTGGAGAACACGATGTATGCCTAAGTCAATGGGAATCGTTATTCCCAAGGACACAAGCTTATCGGTGTACCCAGACATTTTGAGTACGTGCTCACTAACGGAGCTGTTTTCCTCCATCATGCAGCTAAAGAACTTTTCTGTAGCATTATAACTCTCTACGGCAGCATGGGTATCGAAAATCATTTTCAATTCTCCCATGGTATTAAAGGCATTGCCATTTTCGAAACGCTTTTGAAGTTCTGGCTCTAGCCCATACAGTATGCCGCAATGAACTAAGTTGTGGTCCTCCTGACGAGTCACATAGACATTCTTTTCCTCATCAGGGGCATCAGGAGTTGGTGGGGGGCCTAGCGGCGCATCTAGCACATATTGCTTTTGTGCAGCAGTGAGGAGAATCCTCAAATTCATAGCCCAGTTGGTGAAGTTGCTACCATTTGTAGCAAGTTTCTCTTTCTCCATGAACACATTGAAATTAAAAGCAGGTGGTGCCATCTACAACAGAACTTGTAAAGTATATTTTGACTAGTTTTATGATAGATTGAGTTCAACTAATCCAAATTACTAATGAACTCCCACTCAAAAACGACATCCCTCGTGTCCTTTTGGTGATTACATGAACCAAATCCACTACACCAAGTCTGATCATCACGTGAGTCGGTGTAGCTTCAAAGGCGAGCATCTATATGGGCATCATATCAACTATATGACTCATGCTTAACCTTTCGGTCCATGTTCCGAGGCCATGTCTGTACATGCTAGGCTCGTCAAGTAAGAACCTTAGTATTTGTGTGTGTAAAATTGTCTTACACCCGTTGTATGAAAGCGTAGAGTCGAGAACACCCGATCATCACGTGATGCCTCAAAACACGATCCACAAAATGGTGCATACGTAAGAAAGAACACATTTTATCTTGATATCTAAATGAGGGATCATCTTATAATGCTACCAAAAGCGCCAAACTAGCAATATAAGATGCTAACATCTAATGTGTGAAGTGAGGTGATATGGTCCATGCATTTGATCTCTATCATTTGCATCGTGGTATGATCTCTATAATTCCTTTGTGTGTAAGGCCAAGGTCTATGGAACTTACACGTTAAGTGAGTTGTAAGAGTATCTATCATACATCTACTTACAACAATACCATATCAAAACACTAGCCCAGCAACGATCTAAACTAGACGCCTCTAATTTATCAATTGCAAGTTTTACGTGGCTTAGGGCTTTCGGAGATAGAACCGATCTAACCTACGAACATGAACCACAACAAGGATAACCAAGTTATTAGCAACTCGTTGTAAACCAGATATTGACTATAGTAGGAGAGACAGACACCCGCCAGCCACTTATGCAAAACTAGTTGCATGTCAGTCGTGGAACCGGTCTCATGTATGATGACATGTAAGGTTGGTCCGGGCCGCTTCATCCCACTATGCCACCAATATCCAAAGTACATAGAAGATGCAATAACATGATCATCATCGCCCACATATAAACATATGTGTACTACCCGTGCAAAGCACCTACGCATAGATCAGGCTCTGATACCACTGTTGGGTCCGCAGCATAGAAAACAAAAAATTTCCTACGATGAGAACTATACGCCAAGATCTATCTACTAGATACAGAGCAACGGGTGGACATACATCCATGGAGAACTTACCCTCAAAGACAACGAGCTTTGTTAACGAGTAGGAACTCGTGGTTGATGTAGTCGTACACTTGCCGATCTCAAGATCGTGAGGAAGTCCGAGCGCCGCAACTCAGCAGCGCATCCGCACTCGCACACACATTCAAGCCACCGGACAACCTCCACCTCCTCGCTCCAGCGATCCAGCGGAAGCAGAAACTCCTTCCAGACGAAATGCCACCGGGAACATGTATCTCGCTAATCCGAGACCATGGGGGAATAATTCTAGAGGGGGAGAGAGATCCTTCACAAGGAGGTGTGAGGATGAAGGAGGGAATGGGTGGCCTTTTATAGGAGGAGGGGGGTGCCCCCTCTCTCCATGGCCGGCGCATGGGGGGTGACCCCTCACCTCCCCCATTCATGTGGTGGTAACCCCTCCACATTAAAATGCCTCTTCACATTCCCTTTTAAAGTCTCCACTTTAAATGCATTAAATTTCTCCAAATTTAATGCTCTCTCATTTAATAAAACTCTTTATATTAAATTTATTCAGAATTTTGTTAATTACTTTAATTAACAAACATTCACATATAGCCCCTTGCAATATTTCAATATCACATGCAGAACCACCTTCTGCAATTTCACCCGAAATAATTTCTGGTTTCTATTGAAACAATTCCTGCGCTTTGCAATTCTTTCGTCTGAAACATATGTGCTCCAAAATGGTGTCTGGTAACTCTTAAGTGTGCCACCCTACGGTTCACGAATAATGCAGACATGATCGAGACCCTTCTCCGATCAATAATCAGCAGCGGGACCTGGAGATCCGTACTGACACCTACACATTCAACGATGACTCCTGTGATCGTGAGAACCTTTAACGCTTGTAACTAAATCCCTTTGTCTCTCGATATATTACATGTCCGAGATTTGATCATCGGTATCTCCATACCTAGTTTGATCTCGTTACCGACATGCACTCTTTTCTCGTTCCCGTGATATAACATTCTAGTGATCACATCACTTGCTTGCAAGCTATCCTAATGTGATATCACCAAGAGGGCCTAGAGTATATCTATCCGTCATCTGGATTGAAAAATTCCACTCTTGATCCATGAGCCTCAACATAACACCTTCGTAGTACTGAACCCATCTTTATAGTCACCCTGTTACGGTGTGACGTTTGATATTATCAAGATACGCTTCCGGTGTTAGCAATTAACATGATCTCATGGTCTAAGGATAAAGATTACTTCGTATGATGTTATAGCAATATAAACATAATGACTTGATCGTAATGCTATACTTCGGATGAATGTTCATCACATCATTTCACAAATGCTGTGACCTTGTTATTAACAACATCCAATGTCCATGATCAGGAAACCTTGATCATCTTGTTAATCAACAAGCTAGTCTATAAGAGAGGCATAACTAGGAACCCTTTTTGTTTATTGAACACACATGTATTGATGTTTCCTATCAATACAATTATAGCATGCAAAATAAACATCTATCATATACAAGGAATACATAATAACAACTTTATTATTGCCTCTCAGGGCATATTTCCTTCAAAATAATAATGTAAAACATGATGAAAATATGCACTCATCAACTTCCCCAAGCTTAGACTCTTGCTCGTCCTAGGCAAGTTTTAGCTTAATGGATGTGATCCTCATATTCATGAAGTTGAGTTGTTAAAATAAATGAGGCAGTTGCAGCATGTGTTTATCATGTACGATACATGGGAATAAGTTCATGAATAGTACCATACTCGAACCATCTGAATAGTATTAGCAGGCTTCCACACCTTAGTGATCAACAGTTCATAAAACATGAATCTCAACATAATGTAAAAGTATTCGATTCAACCGAATGAGTTAGCGAGGTATTCCAAGTGTTTTAGGATCAACGTATTCACTTGGGATTCAGAATCTCAAACATGTCTCTTTGTCATACTACAGTAAAGTGGTATATGCCTACTTGCTCTTTGGATACTCGCCCTTTTTCTTCTTCCTTTTCTTTTCTTTTGTATATATGCTCACACTTTTGTTTAAGTGATGTGCAAAGGAGCTAGCCATACATTCCACTTCATGTAGGAATTCAAAGTTTAACGATCTCAATTATCAAATTCCAATTGTATATGAAGCATTCTTATGACTTGAAGATTCTACCTCGACTTGTTCTCATTCTATTTTGATAGCACTTTCATTTTCCTTTGTTCAAGGTTTCTTTTTCAACTTAACTGTATAGATAATTTTTCTTTGTAAATCAAACCGTAGACTTGCATCCTATTGCTATCATCAAGTGCAAGTAAAATTATACTCAAGCTATTCATATATCAATAAAGCAAACACAAACTCAATATTGCTCTATATATAATAATAAACTCGGAATTTCATAAAAGGGATCGACTATTCTTGAAGGGAATTCTAATGATGCAAACTTTATTGCTAGTTTGAACTAATGCGAAAATAGTAATAAAAACTTATAGGATAGATTACAAGGTTCTAAAGATCTCCCCAATCTTGGAATCAAGCCAGGTGGTATCAAATAATCCCTTGCGATTATTTGATACTGTGATTGTTTTAGATCACCGTGGTGCCATGGCATGCGGTATCTTCTCCTCACGGGATAGCCTAAGGCGGAGGGATTGATTGAAAGCTTCTAATTCTTTAACACGGAGCTTGTAGAAAAGAGTGTTCCTCTCTAGCACCTTCACTTGTTCTTTAATGAACTCATTGTTATCCTGAAGTGTTTGTAGCGCCTTAAGACTCATAGAAAAACCTGCTTCGGTTGTCCGCTTGATATCTTCATCTAGTTTATCAAGATAAGTCGTAGCAATCGAAGGTGTTTGGGTGTCACTGGCTTCTCCTTGTCCAACTCTTCAATCTTTAGCTAAAGGGCCTTCAAATCCCTCTTCCAACACCCATGGTCGACGTCGAGGAACTCTATAGGGATGGTCTTGATCTCCTTGCCTTGCTCGCTATTGCTCCCGATCTCCATAGGAGCTTTTCTTCTTGACCTCTATCCATCGGTTGAGAGTACTCACGTGTGAATAAGAGGTAGATTGGTTTCTGGAGATTATGATTAGAGAGAGATACAATGGCAGTATATAAGGGGGGTAAGAGGTTGGTAAAACTCGCGAGAAACACCAAATTGTCGCCCAAGAAAAGAATCTTAATGAAACAGGGAAAGAAATCATGGATTTGGAAGAGTATTGTCCTGTAACGACCAACTATATGGGCGCGACTCGTATAGCTCTAGCCGTATAGTTGGTTCCGGGCAGATATTTCCAAATATCTCGAGTCCAGGTCGATTAAATCATCACTTGGAACCGACAATAACGTTTTTTAGATGAATAAATGAAAAGACAAATGAAAATGTGTTTGAGAGTTTAACGACCAACTATACGGCCGGAATGTTTAGTTCTGATCGTATAGTTGTGACCAGATAGATACAAACACCGAAAATCAAAAGTGTCTGAGAGTTTAACGACCAACTATACGGCCGGAATTTTGGTTCTAGTCGTATAGTTGCGACCATATAGATACAGACACCAAAAAGAAAAACTGTCTGAGAGTTTAACGACCAACTATACGGCCGGAATTTTAGGCTCCGGTCGTATAGTTGCGACTGTATAGGCTCATATATCAAAAACAATTTCACGAAGACGATACAGAGAGTTTAATGACCAACTATACAGCGGGAGCTTCCTCTCCGGTCGTATAGCTCTGCCCGTATAGTTGGTAAAACCCCTTTAAAACTTTAGAAAAACACAAGGAATTCAAAGGTAGAATTTTCAAAAGTAAAAATTGTGAAAATAAATCACTTTGGATAAGAACACTTACCATTTGCTTATTCGGGGATGAAAAGTTCCTTCAACAACAAAGAATTCTTCTCTCTTGGAGGAATTGACCTTAGTTCATTGAGTAATTCTTGTAAACGAAAATCACCAGGACTAAAGTTCCTCTCAATAATATTAGTGTCTTGCTGGGCAAACATGGATATTGTATCCAACATCTTTATTTCTTGCCTTTGCATAATCTGCAACTCAAATTCTTGAAGTGAAAGAATCCAACGGATTAGTGTTGGCTTATGGTCTTTCCTTTCAAGGAGTTCTTTTAAGCCATCACGATCCGTGTGAACTCTTACCTTTGCATCAACTATATATGAACGAAATTTATCACAAGAGAAAAATATAGCAAAAACTTCTTTTTCTTCCTTAGGGTAATTATTTTGAGCACGATTAAGAGTTCTACTAGCATGATGTATAATATTAAATCTATGACCAATATGTTGTCCCAGAGTTACTCCTACAACATCATCACTAGCTTCACATATTAAGTCAAAGGTTGTATCCCAAATAGGTGGTTTAATGATAGGAGCACGAGATAAAGCATTTTTGAGTCTATCAAAGGCTTCAAGACACTTATCATCAAAATTAAATCTTATTCCCTTTTGCAGGAGGTTAGTCAAAGGTTTAGATATTCCAGAGAAATTTATAATGAACCTTCTATAAAAACCTACATGACCAAGGAAACTTCTTATACCTTTAATATCCCTAGGTTGTGGTATTCTCTCTATTGTCTCAACCTTAGCTCTATCAACTTCAATTCCCTTACCTGATACCTTGTGTCCAAGGACTATACCTTCTTTGACCATAAAATGACATTTCTCCCAGTTTAGAACAAGATTAGTTTCTTCACAATGCTGCCAAACTCTTTTGAGATTATCCAAGCAACTAGTAAATGAAGTTCCATAGATAGAAAAGTCATCCATAAATACTTCCATTATAAGTTCTATAAAATCCACAAAAATAGCAGTCATGCATCTTGAAAAGTAGATGGAGCATTACATAAACCAAAAGTCATACGTCGGTAACCATGTAAACCATAAGGACTAATGAAAGTTGTTTTAAGTTGGTCATCAGGATGAACAGCTATTTGAGAAAAACAAAGTATCAATCCAAGTAGCAAAAATGAGTATGGTTTGCTAACCTTTCTAAAGTTTGATCTATGAACGGTAATGGATAGTGATCTTTCCTAGTCTCTTTATTTAATTTTCTAAAGTCTATGCACATCCTATGCCCAACAATAGTTCTAGTAGGTATCAATTCATTATTTTCATTAGGAACAACAGTAAAACCGCCCTTCTTAGGGACACAATGAATAGGACTTGCCCATTCACTTTCTTTAACATGATAGATTATACCTGCGTCTAGTAGGCGTACAATTTCTTTTCTTACCACTTCTTTCATTTCAGGCTTCAACCTTCTATTAAATTCTGCAACTGGTTTAGCACCTTCTTCCATGAATATTCGATGGACGGCTATCATGGGACTGATGCCCTTCAAGTTAGCCATTGAGTACCCAAAGACCTTGCGATGCTCCTTAAGTATCTTCATGAGTTCTTCTTCTTCTCTTGAAAGTTTAGCACTAATAATAACAGGAAATTTATTTATATCATCTAAAAACCTGTATTTAAGATTTTCTGGTAGAGTCTTCAACTCTGGGGGTGACAATTCCTCGTCCCCTCTCTTTTTTGGCTCTTCAAAAGCCCCATCGGTTGGAGGTACCATAATGGGAAGTGAATCAAATTCATCTTCTAGTTCTTCCAGGGACTTGTCCTCCATAACTATTTCTTCATAATTTGGACCTTCATTTATTTCTTCTTCTTGATTACCAAAGAAAATAGCATCCATTTCCTCAATAGTTCTCTCTTTCTCTTCTTCTTGTATTTGTGGAGGCTTGTCTTTAAATTTGTAAAAGTGGAATTTAGTTTCCATTCCCCCAAGCTTAAGAGACACAATCTCCTTCTTGAAATTAACATAGGCACCTATATCACCCAAAAAGTTCCTTCCAAATATAATTGGGCAAAGAGTGTCAGCTGGCATACCAACAACTACAAAATCGATAGGAAAGTTTTTGTTGCCAATTGTGACAGTTGCATCTTCAACTACTCCCATTGGAATTCTAAGGTTTTTATTAGCTAACATAATTGTCATATCAGTATTTTCAATTGTAGCCGGTTTTATTTCTTCTTTTATTTCTAGGTAGAAGTCATAAGATATAACTTTTAACTTTGGTGCCAAGATCACATAAACCGTAATGCGGGGTTTCTTTAAATATGCAGGGAAGAATAGGCTTACCCACATATTTTACCTTTGTTTTACCTTGAACCAATATAGAAGTCTCTTCATCAAGCTCAACTATGTTACAATGTGCGTACATAGCCATAATTGCTTCCTTAGTTACCTCTTCATCTTTGGTTTCTTTCAGATGTTCCATGACTTCTGGCATGCTTTCCTCTTCCTTCTTCTCCTGTACTGCTTTGACCTATTCATATTCAAGAATATGCTTTTGTGCAGTGTTAGGGAAAGGCAATTCATGCATTGGTTCTAGGGAGGCCAGTGTTGCTTTATCCTCTTTTATTTTCAGGTTTGGGTGGTGGATCATACTTGATTGGACCCTCCTTTGGAGCTTTTATATGTTCAGTAAAAGCTTTAACAACTTGCAACACAAGATCTGAATCCAAATAAAGTTCTTTAGATAATTCTTTAACATGGCCTATTTTATTATAGTCATGAATACAATCATGTTCTATTTCTACACCTCCTTCACTTCCTAGACCAAAATTCCATGAAACTCTATGATCACGAATTCTATTAAGTAAAGCCCAAGCTTTAGGTATAGGAAGATTCATAAAGGCTCCTTCTGTGAAAGAGTCTAGTTCAATTTTATTAGGTTCAATTAGACCGCCATAAAAGATATGTAGTAAATACCATCCAGGCAAATCATGATGAGGACATAGACATATTAAATATTTAAATCTGATATAAGCTCTTACTAGTCCTTCATTAGACAATTCTTCCAAGTCATTATAAGACGCCAGATTCCAAAAGATTTTGATAATGGATAATATTTTGCTAGAAATTCACAAGCTAGATTATCCCAAGTAGTAGTGGCTTCAGGGGGTAGAGATCTATACCATGAGAGAGATGTACTTGTCAAAGTGTGACTAAAAAGTTTAACGCTTACCTCATCAGCAGTATATCTTGTCAATAGAAAAGTGCCACATATATGTTTGAAACATGCAATATGCTCATATGGATCAGGATCTTCTTCATCTCTAGTAAATTGCTTTTTATGTAGAATACTAAGTAGTAGAGGATTTATTTCAAACCCCCTCGTCTTCTCATTGGAGTTGTCTCTTTTATATATATCATAGGGCTTCCCAAAGTGGTTGAGTGGGTTAGCACTAGTCATATGCTCAAACTCCATCATGTTGGTGGAAACCTGTAACACAAAACAAATTTAGCAAGACAAAAATAAATAAGCAAAAACTAAAAGACCTATAGCACTTAGCTCCCAGCAACGGTGCCAGAAAATAGTTCAAGACTGCAAGTGCACAGATCGTTTGTAGCTAGTTTTGAAATAAAGATATCGATCCCGCAGGGAGCAGGAGTCTGAAGTCTAATAACTCTTGAAATAAATATTATGATAGAAATGCTAGATAAAGTTCTATGTAACAAGATAAAATGCGAGTATTATGTAAAAAGGTGTTTTGGGGTTTTAGGTATAAGATTAATAATAAATTAATAAAAAACTGAATACAGAAAGTAAGTATCGCGTATGTAAGAGAGATTGGAACTGTAGTAGGGGAAAAACATTCTCAGGGAGTAGCGGATACACCACTAGTATTATAAGGAGGAAAGATAAAGATTATCATCATGAACATTCTCAACTATGTATGTGTGGGAGGAACTCCGTATTTGGCCAAATAGGCAGCAACCGCTGCTCACATCATCCTCATAACCACATCAATCAGCAATCGACATCAGTCAAATTATTGTGCTATTAAGGGACGTAATCCCGTAGGACGTATCCCATGGCATGGATAGTGTTCCGTGAGTTTCCTTGGTTTCCCAAGTTGATACATAAGGGGTGCCAACAGCTTTATAGTCACTGTAAGTGCTAGCACACCTCCGTCTACCAACAAGTAGTTTCCTCCATCAAGTCCCCACAAGAGGCAAATATTAAGAGGTCGACTTCTCTCAACATCAAGATGTAGAAAATATAACACATGGTCACAACGATGAATATCATAATAGACTTTATCTTATTTCAATATCATACTAGGTTTTCTCCATCTCCCCAAGAACTAATGATCTACTCAGACATGGAGGCAATCAACATCATAGCAATGGTAATGGAAACAATCTTAGATGAATAGTACTTGTATAAATCCACAACAAGTACGGAAATTACAACAAGATCTAGACAAGATGTAGATGGGATGGATGGAGATGGTGGTGATGCAGAGGTGGATGATAAAGATCGATACCTTAGCCTCCCGGATCTGCGCAGGGCGAAGATGGATCCCTTGTGGATGAGTTCCCCCTCCAGATGCCTTTTGGAGGTGAGGTTTCTGTGATTTCTGGGTGTTCTGTATGTCGTCTCCTTGAACCAATTGCACGGGGTGAAACTATTTGACAAGGTGGAGGCGGCGCCAACTATACGACCGGAGCTATACGGCTAAAAAAATTTCTTCAGTCGTATAGTTGGTCGTTGAACTCTCTGCCTCCCTTGTTCGCTTCTTGTTTTCTTCTGGTATTATTAATATTTCCCAAATAAGCAATTTACGTTGTTTTTTACTCCTTTTCTCCACAGTACAACTGCTCCAAGAATTGTATCCATCATCTGTCCTGATCCTGGTGAAAACATACATAAAATATGCGCGTGAGCGCCGTAAAATACCAAGATCCTACATCTACAATGCAAAATAATAATGTAAAACATGATGCAAATATGCACTCATCAGCCTTCTTTGGGGGCATTGTTCCATGAGATTTAGGCCTTCATCCTGGCCGAAGGACTTAAGATGATCTTTCCATCTCAAGTCAGAATCATGGCGTTTGAGTACATGGATGATTTTCTCTCAACTAGGATGAGGGAAAAGACCATCCTGGAGGATCACTTGGATATCATGGAAAGGATTCATGAGCACCTTGTGGACATCATGGACTACTAGGTGACCGAAAAATTTGCGATAGATGTGGTGTTGTGTTCGCTTCCCCTTAGCTACAAAGATTTTGTCTTGGACTACCTTGTGGAAGGGAAAGAGTTTACCTTCCTTAAGTTCATGACTCATTTTAGAACCCAGAAAGTAGTGCCTGGTCTAGGAGCTATCATCAATAGGAAAGGTATATATTTGATATACAAAGTTATAAATGTTTAATTTTCAAACACTTATAGCAGTTCATGAAGCATTTGATACTTGTATTGTTTTGTGAAAACATGACCCACTGCTTGATAAGTGATTGAAGAAGTGGGCCCGACAATGCGTGTTGATGGCAAACAAGATGCCAACGACGCTCTCCTTCTAAAGTTAACATTTGGACTAGAGTATTTGAATAAATTTGTAATCGATGAGTGTGAACTACATTAGTGTGCGTATTGCATTTGTAAGACAGTTATTCATATGAATGAGACAAATCAGTTGTTTTATTCCTATCACTAATATCTTTTATGTTCACGGTTTTTATTATGAATGGGTTATTCATATTTTGATCTTCATGATAGAAATTTAGATGTTTATAAGATTGTGAAAATGCTAAAAGATATTCAAACTTAATAAGGACATCATTTTGAATGATACTATTGTGTTAAGTCATAATGGTACATATGAAAGGATTAATAAGTGATGAAACCAAGGTTTTAAAGATACTTGATATTTTTACACATACCAACCATGCCCCTATTAGGCAAAATGACTAAAACTCTACATTCTGGTAAAACAAAGTGTGTGTTGAATAATTGGATATCATACATGATGATATGTTGTATTGTTCAACAAATGGTGGATATCATTATTTCATAAAACTCAATTGTGAAGCTAAGCAAATAAATGTATTCGCTGAATGAGACACAAGTCTTAAACTATTTGTTATGAACAAAAAATTTCAGAGTGAAGAAGAATATTGAATTAACAAGAATACGAGTCTTTATGATTTGATCAAAACAACAAATATTTCAGTTGTGATTCAAGCATATAAGACTTGTGAAAAAATGTTCCACAAATTACAATGCTAAGAATATGCCAATGTGTTGACATGTATAAAGAATTGTAATTATACCATATTAGATATCATATGGTCTAAAGTAATCTCTTATCGTGTTAGCGTTAGTATTTAGAGAAGATAAATTAGAATAGAAAACACTTATTGTATAAAGAATCATCAAGGATTCATGGAAACAACACCATAAGTGTATGGCACAATGTGGTTTCCAAAAATTCTAGAGTTATGTGATAATTTAGAATTAGAACGAATAAAACTTTGTAGTGTGTTCCTAGGAAACTAAGAATATGTATTCCACAACTACAACCAATGGGTCAAATTAGTATTGCTCAAAGTGGTGATTTATCGAGCAGAGTTTCTCAAATAAAGAGTTGATGGATTAAGGTGAAAGCTCAAATAAGGTTGAGAACCTTCCCTCCAAATGTTAGAGTAGCACAACAGAATTGATTTCGGACCAAATTAAAACTCTACACTTAGAGGAGAAACTAATGATAATGATTAAAAGTTTTAGTGGGAGCTTTTACTAAAATAAAGAGTAGGATTCATGAATAAGTTCTACCTCATTGCAGAATTGAATTCATGATTCACTTATCATGTTAATGGAACAATGGAATACCTACGAACTACAAAGAAGCGATGGTGAACCCAAGTACAAGAAATGACTTAGAGTCATGAAATCATGTACATTAGGTTACATTTGAGATGGTAAAGTAAAAGTCTTGATCTTATCAAAGTAAATATGTTACTTGATCCTCCCAAAGGGACTACTAGAGTAAATGATCATGGGTCAAGGTCAAAAGTATTTGTGCTTCCATGACCAAGTTCATAGTCACTCTATATGAGTCGCAAGGAAGAAATGAAATTTAAAGTAAGACATAAAGCTTGATTTGTGTCAAGAAATGTCTTGAATAAATTCAAATGGTTGACTATAATGTGTAGCAATGCTTAAGTCAGACAAATGGAATCTCGTGGCTGGAATTCTCAATTTGATGAATGATTAAAGGATTTTGGGATTGTGCCCTGAATATTGAGAATACCTGTATTTATAATAAACTGAGTGGGAGCTAAGAGAGTCCTATACTCTTATATGTAACTGACATATTTGAGTGGGAGCTTGATGAAACATTCTCATATGTGATTGACATATAGTGAATGGAATAGATGGTATTAGTAATTATTAGAGAATATTAGGTAGATGAAGTCGAATGAATATTTTGAAATCTATCAAGATAGAATGATATGTTTAATAGCATTAATTCGAAATGTTTTCCTAGATTTGATTCTGAAGAAGTTCAGAATGGAACAAATTAAGAAGGAAGTTCTTACTTGTCTAACTAGGTGAAGCATTAAGATAGTCTCGGTACGATAATGGTTAAAAGAGGGAAAAGATGTGTAAACATCTACTATGCCTCATTCATAGGTTCCATCTTATAAGACCATGATGTGTACTCAACATAATATGACCCAAGTTCTTAATCAGAAGAACAGGTTCCACAGTAATATCTGAATGAATCACTGAACAAGAAGTTAAGTATAGTCTTTAGTGTCTAGAGAGAACTAGAGGTATACATCTGATCTGTAAAGGATGGTGAACTTGATCGTAAAAGGGTTGCACTAGGAAGTTCCACCCAACCTAGATGATTAGAATTCTCACAACATTGAGTGCCTTAGAATAAGAGAAGCATGGTTAGACATCGAAGTGGCATTTATTGCACTATCGATAAGGTTTACATTAACATAAGAAGTATATGATTACTTCAAAGGTAAAATATGCAATGTTACGTGGCTGGGGAAGCCCATATTCCCACTAAATGTGTTCCTAATGCTCATGGCAGTGAAAACATCATATTTTGATTGATTAATCAGATGTCATGACAGAAGGTACAAAACAACACTATGTCACCAAAACATAAATAGTTACACCGCAAGGTTATCACGTGATGATAAGAAGAATGTCAAATTAGGTGACATTAACAATTCTCAAAGACATAAGGATCTGTATAGTACAGTCCATAGACAAAACCTCTTCCATGAGCAAGCATGATCAAAACACCAAAAGTGTTATGGTGTAACGATTGATACGTTGCAAACATATCTATAATTTTTGATGTTCCATGCTTGTTTTATATTTACTTTCTTATGTTTTGTCCACACTTTGGAGTATTTTTACACATTTTCTAGAACTAACATATTAACAAGATGCCACAACGCCAGTTGCCTGTTTTCTGCTATTTTTGGTTCCAGAAAAGCCAGAAAATGAATATTCTTAGAATTGGACCGGACAAAAGCCAAAGTCAATATTTTACCGGAAGACTCACAGAGCCCAAAGCAGAGACGGAGGAGGGCTAGGGCCTGGCCACGCCATATGGTGGCGCGAGTGACCCCTGGCCGCGCCACCAGGTGGTGTGGGCCCCTGGTCCACCCTCTAACATCGCCCTTTCGCCTATAAGAAGCCTCCCGATGAGAAAACCCTAAAAAATCCAGCCTCCAGCCATGAAAAGTTCCGCAGCGCCACCGCCATCAAAGGGGAGATTCGGGGGACAGAAAGTCTCTGTTCCGGCACCCTGCCGGGACGGGGAAGTTCCCCCGGGGCCATCTCCATCGATCTCCACCACCATCTCCATCGCCGTTGCTGATTCCCATGATGATGAGGGAGTAGTTCTTCCTCCAGGCTAAGGGCTCTACCGGTAGCTATGTGTTCATCTCTCTCTCTATGCGTGATCATATTGTGATCATGAGCTTTGTAATCAAGTAGATCTACCTTGCTACTCAAGTGCTTTAATAGATCTCTGCTCTCCCCATGTGTGTGAAAGTGATGGCGTGCACACCATGGTGGCACTTAGGCTAGAGATTACAATTACTTGTTATGAGTTATATTTGGAGTTGGATTTCTCTATGAAATTGTGGTGTTTGTTGGAACCATCTAGAGCTCAAGGTGAAAGTGTGGGGTTATCTAGATGGGAAAAGCGGACTTTTGGGAGTGTTGTTATAGCCCTACCATGGATTAGAGTGTCCAACCGGAGAGTAGTTAAGAGTAGTATCATAAAGAGAAGATATTTATATGAGAGTGTTCACTAGTGAAAGTATGATCCCTAGGCCTTGTTTCTAAACATTGAAACACCATTTGCAACTAGATCTGTTACATGTTTGCTTTCTTCCATCTTTATTTCAGATTGCCTTTATTCTCTTCCTAGCCATCAAGCTATTTTATGGCACTGTTACCACTTATAATTATCCATACCACTTGTATTTCACTATCTCTTCGCCAAACTAGTGCACCTATACACCTGACAAGTGTATCGGGTGTGTTGGGGACACAAGAGACTTCTTGTATCTTGATTGCAGGGTTGCTTGAGAGGGATACCTTTGACCACTTCCTCCCTGAGTTCGATAAACCTTGGGTAATCCACTTAAGGGAAACTTGTTGTTGTTCTACAAACCTCTACACTTGGAGGGCCAACAACTATCTACAAGAATAGAAGTGCGTAGACATCAACGATTCGTATCAAATGTAGCTAGTTTATTTGTACTCTAGTGCAAGTGGGAGACTGATGGAAATATGATGTAGAGGCAAATAATAATATAGATTATTGACATATTTCATTAAGTTCATAATAGGTTTTATATCATGCTATAACTATATTGATAGGAACGTTAGTACACATGTAATATGTAAACCACCAGAGTCCCTAGTGATCCTCTAGACACTAGTTCATTGGTCAATCGATGATCGACATTTCCCGATCATGGGCATTTATGTCAATTGATAATGGGGTCATTTCATTAGGTGAATGAAAGTGATGGACATACCCAACGCAGGAATTGTCACATGATCAAGTCACGAAGTTCACCATTACAATGACCAGGAAATATAGTAACCAACTCCTTAGACCGTGAGACCATATTTAATCATTATCACCCGAGAGTGCCTTATTTGCATCAAACATCACTCGATAAAACAGTGATCATAAAGGTGTCTTCAGGTATTCAGAGGGGCAGGTAGAGGCATATGTGTCAGGAGAGGGATTTTTCTTTCACGTGACGGAGAGATACTCTGGGCCCACTCAGAGACATGACATCCATAAAGCTGCAGCATGTGACTAGGTCACGAAGATGGCATATCTCGAAATGAGTAAAGTTGTACTTGTCGGTAACAAGATTGAACACGACATGCAATGTCGTTGATTAGGTCTTGGACAAGTAACGAATAAAAGTAACAAAGGTAATAGGACTCTACGTTTAATTGTTCAACAAAAAAGATTCTCGTGGAATGCATAGGGGTCATTATGGGAATCCAAGTCCTGCTGATGATTATTGGTCCGAGAGGGGCATCGACCATGTCTGGAGTGTTCCAGAACCATTAGGGTAGCACACTTACGGGTTTGACAATGCCCGGAGATTGTTTTGGTATCATAGGAATCACCGAAGATAAGAGAAGGGAAATTCAGAAGGGTTCTGGGAAAGTCCGGCGGGTGTCCGGAGTTGTCCAGAATGAGTTCCGGTGCAACGAAAATTACATAATATGTAAATATATGTTAATTATTGAATTATACATTTATTTAATGATTTTGATATGATTTAAATGGCAGTCCATGCCTAATGGGCCAAATCCCTAAGGGAAAGGGTCCATGAGGAAAAAACCCCAAGGGAAATGGAGGAGTGGCCGGCTGGGCCAAGCCCACCTAGGCTGGCCAGCTAGCCCCGTCCTCTCCTCCCCCTTGGTTTAGTCCCATATGGCTAAGCTAAAGGACTTGGGGGCTCCCCTCCCTCTATATAAAGGAGGGCATAGTGAGGGATTTAAATACACCAATAAATCCCAACCTTTGAGGATTCCCCCTCAAAGTGCCATCCTCTCCCCTTCTCTCTCTTGTGAGCGTGGCCCCACTATAATGGTTGTACGAACGAGAGAGTTCTTCATCGAGGAGAGCCGTCGCACTGCGGGGATTCCAGATCTAGGAGATCTACTTCCGTAACTCTGCTGGATCAGAGTCCAAGAGTTGTCGTCAAGCACCGTATGTGTGTGACCCCCTACAAGGCGCTGTACTTGTGGCGCTTGAGTCGTTCAAGCCATCAGAGTCATTGGAGCCGATGGAACTGAAGCTGGTGGAGCCGTCCGAGTTC
Organism: Avena sativa; assembly: GCA_916181665.1. Lineage (NCBI taxonomy): Eukaryota > Viridiplantae > Streptophyta > Magnoliopsida > Poales > Poaceae > Avena > Avena sativa. The sequence goes on from OV702290.1 coordinate 421,059,979, forward strand.
ATAGCAACCTTGAGGTCGGCATCAGTACAACTACATCATCAACGTTATCCCAAACATTGACAAAGATTTCCAGTCTTCAACTTGGTAAGTTCGCAAAAAGCCCCTCCCGTTACTACATTACTCCTAGATAGATCCTAGCAGTCAGTGGTTTGCATAGGAAAAATTATTGTTTTTAGGCATTAAACCCCTACATGTGCTCAGACAAGTATTTAGTGAGATCGTGAACCCCAAACTCATTTATTTCTAGCCTTCTCAAATCTCGAGGACGAGATTCCTAAGGGTGGTAGTCTATCACATCCCAAAAATTTCCAAACTTTGAAATGTGAAAAACTTAAACAAAATGAAGAATCAAGCCCTTTGAAATTAAGAGGGAATAAAAACTTTTAACCATTCAATGCAACTCCTACAAAAACATAGGTCAAATAAAAAATATACGACCTAAACTACCAACGGATTATAGAACATGGCCCATTTTTGACCGAGCCTACTATTCTTGGCACTACACGGCCAGATCGAAATCTGGCTATAGCTACAAAACACGCGCCAAGAGCATGTTTGCTAGGCAATATTCCCATTACTCGCATGGCGGTGGAAGAAATAAGCTCGTTTATTGTGTTGGATCACTTGCATTTTTTGCAGCACACAGGTTTTAAGGCAGCCCAAAAGTTGGCTCGCTGGGAACACCAATTTTGGGCATTTCTACGGGGACAGGCCCTAGCGAGCGCAAGGAGAGAAATGTCATGCGCGGGGAGGCAGCGGGCAGATGGCAGGAGCCGAGAAAATTGCATCGGTGTATGGCGCGAAATGTAGGCTCACCTCCCTCTTACATTGTCACCACTCGGTGGGAGAAAAATCCATCCCCATTTTATTCTTGGGCGGCGGCTTTGGCGGTATCAATTTAGATCTCTGGCAGTAGCTGTTATAACCACTCTGGCACCAGTTGCTATGTCTTCTCCGGCTCCGGCGTCTGATGCCTCGCAGATCTGCGGCACCGGCTTCTCCCTCACCTTATTCCCCACCTACTCCCAGTCACTGACGTCTGCAGCCATGGAGGTAAGAACCACGTCCTTGCCTCTTCCTCCCCTACATTAGTAACTATATAGTTAGCTTGACACTAGGGTAGTACCTAGAGTGTTGATGCAATGTCGCTCTGTTTAGGGCCAACGATTAAAGGTTATCATCCATGCAGCTGCCCTGGTTGTTATGGTTCAGACATGGATGCTCCCGATCTTCAGAAGAGTGGCTGCTAGGACTAACATGTCGGTAGTGACATACGGTCCCTTTATGCAGCGCAATAGAGAGAGGATGAAAAATCTGAACTACATCTATAATAACAACGATACAAAGGCTATATCCATGCTCAGGATGAGAATGGCCCCCTTTTAACCATTTTGTGCAAATATTAAGGTCTAGGGTTTGCATAAGGACAACATCAACACCTCTATTGAATAGCAAGTGGATCTGCTTCTTCATGTTCTGGGACATAAGCAGAGATTCCAAGTGATTCATAGCACATGGAGGATATCTACCAAGACGATTTCCCGGTATTTTCATCAGGTGATCTATGATGTTGGCGAGCTCAGAGGAGAGGTGATCAAGCCACCTAGTGGTCAAACCCCCTCGAAGATACAAGGCAACGCTCGATGGTTCCCATTTTTCAAGGAGTTGCTAGCAACTAGGAATCCTACACAACACAACCACGGAACTTTGCCCACCCTTACAATGAGGTTGTCAATCTCACCGGTTTTGCTGAACACAAAGGATTAAACATATAGGGTGGAAGATAGTAATTGCTTGCAGAAAGTAAACAGTAAACGGTAAACAGTAGATGGTATATGAATGGTAAAAGCATGGACCGGGGTCCATATTTCACTAGAGGTGTTTCTCCTTAAGATAAATAGCATGTTGGGTGAACAAATTACAGCGAGGTAATTGACAGACCTGAGAAAGCATAGCAATGCATATACTAGACATCTTGATTCCTATGAGATTTGATTGGGCATTACAACATTATACATAGACTGTAATCCAACTGCATCTATGACTAATAATCCACCTTCAGGTTATCATCCGAACCCCCTCTAGTATTAAGTTGCAAGCAACAGATAATTGCATTAAGCAAAGTGTATAAAGTAAACAATACAATCACCCCATGGACAAAGGATTGCTGTTTTCTCCCTAGTAGCAACAACACATCTACAACCTTAGAGATTTCTGTCACTTCCCCAGATTACTAGAGGCATGAACCCACTATCGAGCATAAATACTCCCTCTTGGAGTTGCTAGCATCTACTTGGCCAAGATAGCTACTAACGACGCAGAGCATGCAAGATCACAAGTAACATAGACATGATAGAATCAATAATCAATCTGAAATAGCATCTCAATATCCATCGGATCCCTGCAAACACAACATATAAGATTACAAATAGATGATCTTGATCATGAACGGAGCTCACAAGACCTAAACATGATAGCACAAAGGAGGAGAACCAATCATCTAGCTACTACATGGACTCGTAGTCCAAGGATGAACTACTCATGCATCACTCTGGAGGCTTGCATGGTGATGAAGAAGGCCTCCAGGGTGATCTCTCCCCTCCGGCGGGGTGCCTAGAAGAGCTTTGGATCCCCTCCCCCTCCGATCTAGGGATGGAGATGGCGGCGGCTACAGACTCTTTCGTGGAATTTTGATGGGGTACTTAGGGTTTTTGTCCCATGAGGCTTTTATAGGCGAAGGAGCAAGGTCAATGGAGTACCAGGGGGCCCACACCCCCTGGTGGTGTGCCCCCCAGGCCGCGCCGCCACCAGGTGTGGCCGCCCTGGTGCGCCACTTCGTTTCACCTTTGGACTCCGTGTTGCTTCGCGTAAAATATTGACTTTGGCTTTTGTCCCGTCCAATTCCAAGAATATTTCCTTACTAGCTTTTGTGAAACCAAAAATAGCAGAAAACAGGCAACTAGCACTTTGGCATCTTGTTAATAGGTTAGTTCTAGAAAATGTATAAAAATACCTCAAAGTGTGAACAAAACATAAGAAAGTAGATATAAAATAAGCATGGAACATCAAAAATTATAGATACGTTTACGACGTATCAGGGGGAAGGGGGCAGCCCCTCCCATGGTCGGCAGCCAAGGTGGTGCCTCCACCTCTCCCTCATTCATGTGGGTGGAGCTTCCACTCAAATAAAATTGCTCCACTCACTTGCATTAAATTCCTACCAAATTCAATGCATCTCTCATTTAATAAAACTATTTTATTTATTTTATTAAGAATTTTGTTAATTACTTTAATTAACAAACATTCACATAAAACCCATTGTAACATTTCGATATCACATGTAGAACTAATTTCAGCAATTTCACCAGAAATAATTTCGGTGTCCATCGAAATAATTTCAGCGCTTTCATAATCTTTCTTTGGAAACATATTTGCTCCAAATGGTGTCGGTATCCCTTAAGTGTATGACCCTACAGTTCGCGAATAATGTAGACATGATCGAGACCCCTCTCCGATCAATAATCAGTAGTGGGACCTAAAGATTTGTACTGACTCCCACACATTCAACGATGACTCTAGCAATCATAAGAACCTTTAACGTTTGTAACTAAATCCCTTTGTCTCCCTATAATTACATGTCTGAGATTCGATCATCGGTATCTTCATACCTAGTTTGATCTCGTTACCTACAAGTACTCTTTTCTTGTTCCCTTGATATAACATTCTAGTGATCTTATCACTTGCTTGCAAGCTATGTCAATGTGATATCATCAAGAGGACCTAGAGTATATCTCCCCATCATCGGGATGGACAAATTCCACTCTTGATCCATGTGCCTCAACATAACACTTTTAGAGCAACCGAACCCACCTTTATAGTCACCCTATTACGGTATGACGTTTGATGTTATCAAAGTACCCTTCCGGTGTTAGCAATTAACATGATCTCATGGTCCAAGGATTAGGGTTACTTCGTATAATGTTATAGCAATGTAAACATAATGACTTTGATCGTATTATTATACTTCGGATGAATATCCATCACATCATTCCACTAATGTTGTGGCCTTGTTATTAACAACATCCAATATCCATGATCAGGAAACCTTGATCATCTTGTTAATCAACGAGCTAGTTTATCTGAGAGGCATAACTAGGAACTCTATATATTTGTTTATTAAACACACATGTATTAATGTTTTTGATTAACATAATTATAGCATGCAAAATAAACATCTACCATATACTTGGAATATGATAATAACAACATTATTATTGCCTCTCGCGCATATTCCCTTCACTTACTGGCTGGGAAGGATCTACCCATGATGCCAATTCTAAATGATAGCCTTGATAGACCTGATGGGCTCAAGCTTCCTGAAGGTAAGTTATACCTAGCAAACACCGGATATGCTTGTCAGCCTAGAATTTTCCACTCTTCAAGTCAACAAGGTACCATCTTAATGAGTTCTCTGCTAGAAACTATCCTAGGATCTCGGATGAACTTTTCAATCTCAGGCACTCTAGCCTTAGAGTCACGGATGAGAGGGTTTTCGCTTCTCTGAAGAACAGGTTTAAGATCCTTGATTAGAAGCCTTTCCATTCTTTCCCCATCCAAGTTAAGCTTGTTCTGGCATGTTGTATTTTGCACAACTAGATCTTGCAATATGGCGCGAATGAATACTTTCCGGAAGAGGAAGATTTTATTCCCGACGGCAACGACACTGATGCTGGCCATGGTGTTGTGCATAACGTTTGTACTTCTTAGAGGAACAGAGAATGCAATGGACCCTCGACATGTGGGTGATGAGAGGAAACTACATGATGTGAAGATAAAAAAGTGAAGAAGAATGACTGCAGGAGTGGTGCCCTTGTGTTCTATGAACAACCCCTAATATTGGTGTGAAGCAATCATTCGTAGTAGCTAGGTAATGTTGTGTTGAACTGTCATTTGCTAGTAGCTAGGTTATATTGTCGTGAAGTGATATTTGCTACTAGCTAGGGTTTTAATTGTTGTTGTTTTGCTCTTGCATGGTAACATCACCACATTTGAGAAGGGGTGACCACAACACTACCACAGGGTGCAACAAAACATGCATGTTTTTGCATCGAACGAGTCATTAGCAAGCAAACAACTAGCCAAAATTGCAGGAAAAATAGATGTGGACTGTCAAATAAGGTGTCAAATTTGACCTAACCAAAATCTAGCCTCATGCAGCATCCAGCCGGCCAAGTTGAAAAAACCGAAAAATATGGCCCGAGGAAACAAACACTCCCACTGCCTCCTGCAGCCACGACATCGTCCCAAAAAAAGAAAAGTTGTTAAGAGCATCTCCCCATGGGTTCCTAGCAGGCTGTTCCCAGGGCGTTTTCTGTTCGGACGCCAAAAATTGGCCCAGTCGCGTTCCCAGGACGCCAGTTTCGTCCGGATTTGGCCCAAAATTCATCTGGAGATCCTAGGCCGTTCCCGGGGCGACGGGGATGCGCTGGGAATGCCGGACGAAGCGAACTCGGAGGGAAAAAATGATTTGGCATGTGGACCCACCCTGTCAGCGACTGGAGGCCGGTCATCGTCATCCTTCCGCCTCGGCTCCCGCAACGGACCGCCAAGCAATAACTGCCCGTCTCCTCAACCACGCGTCATCGTAATGGCGTGCCACTGCTGCCTCGGCTTCCCGCCGTTTCCCCTTTTCCCGCCACACCACTACACCCCTCCCGCCTTCGCCGCCCGTCTCGGCCTATAAAACACGGCCCCATCATCAGCTCATAGCACACTGCCCCACCCACCCCACTCCACCACGAACTCCGGCAAAAAATAAACACTCGACGGAAAGAAGCAGATGGCAGAGAGGTACCCCGGCGACCCGGTGGCGGCGAATGGCTTCGGCCTACGGACGCTCTAGCCCTAGGAGGCTTGGATGCTCCACGACACTGGCTACATGGCGCCGTCGGACTTCCCCTGCCCCCCGGGTGGAAGCTTGATGGCTCTGAAATATAGCCATCTAACATCCACATTTAAACTGGATATTAATCATATTCTTGATGAAATATCTCTCTAAACCCTGCCACTAATGCTAATATTCAAAGGGGTATGCAATACTTTCTTTTTGTATTTTTCCTGCACAGATAATGTCATTTAAAGGAGGGAATCACTACATTAAAGTCAAAGATACGAGATTTCCAACTACCAGAAGAAACCAGGAGCCTTACATCGGAGGCAGATGCTTTAACGACCAACTATACGGCCGGAGCAAAAATTCCGACTGTATAGCTCCGGTCATATAGTTGGCGCCGCCTCTGTTAGGTCAAACAGAACAACTTCCGTGAAGGGACCCCTATATAAAGAAGCCTCGGGCGACAAGAAAAGAGAGTTCGCACCATCCAGAAGTCTCTGCCACAGATCACCAGCTGCATCCAGATCTCCAAACCCTTATCCATCTCCATAGCCATATTCCACCACTTGTAATAGTAGATCTCCTCTCTGATTGGTGACATTGTAAGACTATTGCTATCAATCTTATGATTTTTATTACAATGTTTGTGATTGTTGATCTCATCTCTATGTGTGAGTAATTCTCCTTGGGCTAAGGGCTTCGGCCTAGCCATGTAGCAATTGTGCATGTGAATTCTCATAGATGGGATCGTGTATTAGTTTGTATTACATGATGATTATTGTGTCCTCTCTTGCCTCAATCCAAGGACTTGTCAGGTACCCAAGACCCCGAGGGTTGAGCCAGGTATAGGGAGTATGAGTGATGGTTGATCTGTAGGTTGGGAAACCCAGTGACAGAAGGGGTAGTACGGCTATATGTGAGGGATTTTCTTGGGATTAACAGTGACATCACTATGCATATCATTAGTTCTCTTTCTTCTATGAATGAGACTAGTAGGTTATTGCTATAAGCGGTTGCGGAGGCAATAGCAACTATGGATGCACTGCCCATATATAATTTATCTTGCTCTAACAAGTACACGCATACTTTATTTCTATCTTTTATTTCCATCAGATGTTTTGCACAGCTACAGGTGAAACCGAACGCCCTAGGCCCTCTCTCTCCATCATCGACAACAACAAAAAGATGCAAGATACTGGTTTGGTGAAAACACAAAAGGAATTCTAAAACTCCCGAAGGTCCGTTAAAGTAACTTCACTACACATTCGCTTCCCGGGGATTCAATAACCTAGGTCTACTAGGAAAAAATAAGCTATACTACATCCGTAATCCGGATCGAAGGTATCAACCCTTTTTCTGGCGTTGTTGTCGGGGAAGCAATAGCTACCCTGGTGAGGTTATTAGGAACCTTGCTAGTTTAATTCTTGTTTTTAATTTTGTTAGTTTGCTTTTAGTCTTTATTTGATAAACCAAAAAAATAGTTAGTCTTTAAATTCTTGCTTTTACCATTATAATTATTTATCTAAGAAAACCCAAAAACATAGGAAGTATGGCTGAAAAGAAGCTTGAGGAGTTTGCTACTCCCAATAATGATTATTTGCGTACTCCTATAACTCATCCAACAATCGCTGCTGATGACTATGAAATTAAGCCCCATTACTTAAGTTTGGTTCAACAGAATCAATTTGGAGGCTTGCTGTTGAAGACGCATGTATGCACTTGAATACTTGCACTAAAATATGCGATATGATGCATATAAAAGATGTTGACCCTGATGCGGTCAAATTGCGTCTATTTCCTTTCTCTCTAAGAGGGAGAGCTAAAGAATGGTTGCTATCTTTGCCTAAAAATACTATTACATCATGGGTGGGATGTACTTCTTTATTTATGACTAAAATTTTCCCACCTGCAAAGACTATGCAACTTCGATCTAATATTACTGGCTTTAGACAGGAAGAGTGTGAGACACTAGCGCTTGCATGGGAGAGGATGAAAGAATGCCTAAGAAAATGTCCTAGTTATGGGATGGAAGATTGGTTAATCCTCTATTTATTTTACAATGCTCTTAATCCTGTATCTAATTCTATGCTTGATACTGCAGCTGGAGGAACATTTATGCATAAACATATTATCGAAGCAAAGCAGTTGCTAGAAAATATGCAAGACAACCATGCCGAATAGCATGTGGAAAGATCAAATACGAAGAAGGTGAACTCTGTCTCACCACAAGAGAACGAAGATCTCAATGCTAAGTTGGATGAGCTCATACTAGCCGTAAAAGGTAAGGAAATTCAGGTAAGAGCCACTCCCGAAACAAATATTTAAGAAATAGACTTCGTAGCTCATAATGATTATAATCCTGCTTGAAAGAAGAGTTACAATCCCAACTTTTAGAAACACTATGGTAGTCCTGTAGGTAACTCTAATAATAATATGGAAATAGTAATGATAGTCTCCAATAAACACTGAAGTCTTTCATAGACTCACAAAACGAATAAAATAATATTCTAGTTAAAATTACGGAGAACCATGATGCTATGCTTGGTAAATTATCTAACCAAGTTGTTAGTTTGAAAAATGATTTACAGGCCCTTCAAGAAAGAACAAGGATCGTTGAGGCACAACTAGGTAAGATAACCGAGAGTCAAACTCCTATTCTAGCTAAATTTACAGGTAAAGCTGAGCCCAATCCGGTTGAGGAACTCAAAATGATGAGGATCCAAAGGGAGGAGCCTGAAAAACTTGACTATAGTAATGCTCCTTCACCAAGCTATACCGTTGAAGATCTCATAAAAAGGATCAATCTCAAGATTCCGGTGAGTGAAGGTAGTGAGGAAGCTATGTACCAACATTTTGTCAATCAAGTAGCAATAAAGGTACGTGAGCTTGAAGAAGAATACAAGCAAATTGCTGAAAAATTACCTGTCAAACTAGATGATATATTTGAGCCTACTATTAAGATTAAAATTGGAACCAATGAGATAGGTGCACTTTGTGATCTAGGTGCAAGCGTCTCGACAATTCCAAAGAGTCTTTTTAACAAGTTAAATCTTGGATCCTTTGAAATTACTGAGTTAAAATTGCATCTAGCAGATTCTACCTACAAACAAGCTGTAGGAATTAAGGAGAACACTTTAGTATAAATTAAAGGTTGTCCTGCTTTTATTGATTTCGTTATTGTTGACATGCCTGAAGATGCTACTGCTCCTATTATATTAGGCCGTCCTTTCTTAAGAACTATAAAGACTTTGATTAATCTGCATGAAGGGAACATGAAGTTGCAATTGCCTTCGCGGGATCCTTTTGTTATTCATTTCCCCAGGAAGAAGAAAGTCAAGCATGATGAAAAGGAGGCCATCACTTTGAAGGCCAATTACTTTTGAGTGGGTGTTCCACTCATCTGGCCCAAGTGATTATCATCAAGGTCAAGCTATTGACCATAAAAGAGCGCTCCATGCGAGACAACCCATGTGAAATAAAGGTTTGAGTTAAGTTTTTAGTTTTAGTTTTAGTTTTTGTTTAATAAAGAGTGCTAGAAAACTCTATTCGAGGAGAAGAAGTTCGGTAGTACTTGAAATTCTGCTTTATTCATGCTATTGTTGGTCGACAATATTTACTATCAAATTTTCTGTCAAAAACAAGGTATATCACTAAGTTACAGAAAAAGAAATAGTTTATGAAGAAACATAATTTTTTTGATGCACACAGAGAGTTTAACGACCAACTATACGATGGGAATAAAAATTCCGGTTGTATAGCTCCGGTCGTATAGATATCTTTGCCATCGAGAATTATTCTGCAATATGTACTGAGAGTTTAACGACCAACTATACGGTGGGAATAAAAATTCCGGACGTATAACTCCGGTCGTATAGATATCAATGCCTCCGTATAATTTCTTTTTATATGTTCTGAGAGTTTAATGACCAACTATAGGGCGGGAATAAAAATTCCGGCCATATAGTTCTGGTCGTATAGATATCGATGCCTTTGTAAATTTTGTTTCGCAGGGACAGGCAGTTTAACGACCAAATATACATCTGGAACATTTTGTTCCGCCCATATAGCTGCGTCCGTATAGCTGCGCCACCACGAGGAAAACCTAAATTTTTGACAAAAGGCCAACTATATGGTCGGAACACATTGTTCTGACCGTATAGTTCCACCCATATAGTTGCGTCTGACCAAAAAATCGCACGAGAAGGTACTCCCAACTCCAAAACTTCAATCCTTTTTCTTTCTTCTACCTCCAAACTCTCTCAAAACCTCAAGGGGCCTCCATCTCTATTCAATTTCATTCGATTTCCTCGCACACAACTGATCTATGGTATGTTTCTCCTCCGAATCTCTAATTACTTTTTGCAAATTCAACTTCGATCTATTGTCATTATCAATCTGGGGTGAGACCTACTATGAACCAATTCCATGATTTTCTTGCCTAGATTATTATTATTTTGAGGAGAATTCTTTAGTGTGCTATGATGAGGAATATGATACACTTACTGTTGTTGGATCAAAAAGTTTTATTTTGCATTTCTTCAATGTTTTAGATGATGAACACAAGGAGACAAACTCGTGCTCGTGCCACCGCTAGTGCTTCTCGGGCTGCCACTCAGGAACGCATGGGATACGGTTCAGGGATGAGGCCCATCGTGATCGCTTCAACAGGATCAAGAACCGCGAAGTGAAGGCCACCAAGTGGGCTTGTCCCATCATATTGAACCAACTCGGTATTGCTGATGACTTCAATTTACTTTGCAATAGAGCTGGCCTGCAAAACTTTGTGTACAATGATGCACCTACTTATCGCCGCTTAACCATTGGATTCCTTAGTTCATTGCAAAGCATCGTTAAACAATGGCAAGGAGAGGATACCTTTTCTTTCCGTTTGATGAACAATAACTACACTTTAACATTAGATGAATGGAACGCCTGTTTTAATTTGCCAAACAATGATATTCATGTTTTACGTGCATCCTTTACTGGCTTAAGTCCTTCCCCCGATCAATACTATAATGAAATGAGTTTCACTAGTAGAGTGAACAAGGGGAAGAATATTCAACATCCTGCAATTCGCTATTTGTTCTATGTTATTGCTAACACTTTGCAGGCACGTAATGAGTTCACGAGACTCAACGAGGAGGACATCCTAGTCCTCACAAAGGCTGCTTACATCAACTGCAGCTTGTCACTCAACTTGGGCGCCATCCTTGTGCACTACCTAGAGAACCAAGCCTCCCAAAGCCAAGGGCCAATCACAGGAGGAGGCGTTATCACTGTGCTTGCCACTGCCCTAGGCCTCGACCTAGGTGAGTTGCAACCGGTACTAGGTGAGACACGTGTTGGTTTCTCCACCTTGAGAGCCTGTGGAATGCTAACTAGGAGAGGTGGTGATTATTACCTGCATATTGCTGGAGCTGGGCGTATCTACCCCACTCCTATGCCTAATGGTATTTTCTCTATCGAGGAAGGACGTTTGCTATATATTTGCAGGTTGAGCAACACCAGCCCGAGGAATAGATTCTTGAAGAGGACGAGGACCAAGAAGAGGAGCAAGAAGTTCCTTATCAAGAGGAGCAACCACAAACCCGGTTCGCCACATATCAAGATTTCCAAGGACTTGGAGGAACTGTGGACAGGATGCACAACCTCTCTTTGAACCTCTGAAAATCAACAAGTAACCTCTCAACTCAATTCGCGAACTGGAGTAACGACTTTTTCCCGCCATCACAATGATTTGAAGGGCTTGCAAAAGCCTAAGCTTAGGGAAGTTTCCTCATGTATCTTTATTTGGCGTTTATTTGATTTTATTTAGAGGTTGTGTTTTATTTGAGTTTATAAGCACTCGTGTTGGTTTCCCCAACACTTTATCTTTAGTTCTTTCTATTTTGCTTTCGAAATTTTTTAGCAGAGCTTTGCTGCCAATTTTCTATTCTTTAATTTTCCTCTCTTAAAAAATCACAAAAAGATTTCTCCATTTTTCCTTATTCTCTTTCTTCCTTTTATTTTTGCCTTGAGGTCTTCATATATTTGCAGGAGAGTGTTCAACTTCGAGTTTCCAAGAAACAAATAAAAAAGGAAGACAGAAGTGGAACCAAACATGAGAGGTATGCCTTATGACTCCCCACTTTTGAAGTTTGAGAGATCCATGCTAGTTAGTAGCAAATGTTGAAATATTATATTGGTGGAGTGAGTCCTTGTATCGTCGTAAGATTTTTGTTTGCATGGGTATTTAATTGGCTACGTTTTGTTCCAGCTCTTGTAATTAACCAAGTCTTGCCTAAAAAATTACTAAACAATTGTAATAAGAAAAAGTCTCATAATTGAAGGCTTGTGTGTTGTAGTGCTTAGTCTTGAAGGCTTATTTCTAGAGATACTCAACACCACTGAAAATATTGATTGACTTGATAGATCTCTTTGAAAGGATTTGTTCGATTGAATTAATGTTTAACGGTTTTTGTGAGCATGCCAAAGTTTGACTTGTTAATCATAAGAATGATATAGCTTTATGCGTGTCAAACTTCATGGGATGCCGACAACTCCGCTAGCCGACGAACGATCTTCATGGAGGAAACTCCTAGATTTTGGCTATGAGTTGATTAAACACTTGTAGCAGCAATGCTATAGTGGGTAAGATTCTTGGCACTCCCGGGTAGCTATAATCATGATGGAATCACTCTTCTGGCTGTTATGAGAAATCATTATGCAAAAGGAACAAAAACCTTAGTGATGCCACGAGTGTCCATCACAACCCGATAAACTAAATAAAACTTTTGGCATGCTCTCAATTACTTAAAAACTGAAATTCTTGAAGGACAATGAATAGAAAAGTAGTGCTTGAAAAGTCTTGATTTATTGATGTGGGAGATTTGAGACACTCTAGTATATATGCTTTTCATGACAACTCTCACTCTTAATTTACATGATTATACTTTATTGTTCAAAGGCAAGCCTATGAGTTGATTACTTGACATCGAATAAAGTTTACTCATTTGAATCATCCATGCTTACAATAATTTTGCTGCACTATAAGGATGCATGAAACCCGTATGATATGCTTGTCATTGCTCTATCTATGCTAAAGTTCTTCAGATTTATAAAGTGGAGGAAACATGAGACTACTAATCATGAGTAAGATCACCATCTCATTATTTTAGTTTAAATGCTGAGTTCCTTTTTGATTTTGGTTTTCTTGCTCGGGACGATCAAGTTTAAGCTTGGGGAGGTTGATGGCTCTGAAATATAGCCATCTAACGTCCACATTTAAACTGGATATTAATCATATTCTTGATGAAATATCATTCTAAACCCTGCCATTAATGCTAATATTCAGAGGGGTATGCAATCCTTTCTTTTTGTATTTTTCCTGTGCAGATAATGTCATTTAAAGGAGGGAATCACTACATTAAATTCAAAGATACGAGATTTCCAACTACTAGAAGAAACCAGGAGCCTTACATCGGAGGCAGACGCTTTAACGACCAACTATACGGCCGGAGCAAAAATTTCGACCGGATAGCTCCGGTCGTATAGTTGGCGCCGCCACCGTTAGGTCAAACAGAACAACTTTCGTGAAGACACCCCTATATAAAGAAGCCTCAGGCGACGAGAAAAGAGAGTTCACACCATCCAGAAGTCTCTGTCGCAGATCACCAGCTGCCTCCAGATCTCCAAACCCTTCTCCATCTCCATAGCCATATTCCACCACTTGTAATAGTAGATCTCCTCTCCGATTAGCGACATTGTAAGACTATTGCTATCAATCTTATAAATTTTATTACAATGTTTGTGATTGTTGATCTCATCTCTATGTGTGAATAATTCTCCTTCGGCTAAGGGCTTCGGCCTAGCCATGTAGCAATTGTGCATATGAATTATCATAGATGGGATCGTGTATTAGTTTGTATGACATGATGATTATTGTATCCTCTCTTGCCTCAATCCAAGGACTTGTCAGCTACCCAAGACCCCGAGGGTTGAGCCAGGTATATGGAGTATGAGTGATGACTGATCTGTAGGTTGGGAACCCCAGTGATAGAAGGGGTAGTACGGCTGTATGTGAGGGATTTGCTTGGGATTAACGGTGACATCACTATGCATATCATTAGTTATCCTTCTTCTATGGATAAGACTGGTAGGTTATTGCTATAAGCGATTGCGGAGGCAATAACAACTATGGATGCACTGCCCACATATAATTTATCTGGCTCTAACAAGTACACGCATACTTTATTTCTATCTTTTATTTCCATCAGATGTTTTGCACAGCTATAGGTGAAACCGAACGCCCTAGGCCCTCTCTCTCCATCATCGACAACAACAAAAACACACAAGCTACTAGTCCGGTGAAAACACAAAAGGAATTCTAAAACTCCTGAAGGTCCGTTAAAGTAACTTCACTACACATTCGCTTCCCGAGGATTTGATAACCTAGGTCTACTAGGCAAAAGAAGCTATACTACATCTGTAATCTGGATCAAAGATATCAAAGCTTAGTGCCGGCAGCGTGCCGGTGCTGCCGGTCCCCGAGGACGATGAGATGGTCGAAGAGATCCAGGCCGCCATCATGGCGATGCCGGTGAAGGAGTTATGCCCTAGAGGCAAATAATAAAGTGTATTATTTGATATATCTCCTATATGTTCATAATACGTTTCATACTATGCTATAACTGTGTTAATACGAAACATTAATACACGTGTGGTATGTAAACAAACCGTGTCTCTAGTTACCTCTAGTGAACTAGTTCATTGGTCATGAGGATGGTCTGTGTTTCAAGATCATGGGCATTTATGCCAACTTACAATGAGGTCATGTTATTAGTTGAATAACATGATAGAAAAACATCCGACCGTTATATCTTAATGAGATCTAGTTACAAAGTTCACCATTGATGATAAAACACAGAGAACCTCGCAAACTGATCCTTTGACTGTGAGGTAATGCAAATCACCATTCCGGAAGAAGCTTAGATGGTTATCAAGAATCATCTCGTAACAGGGTGATCAAAAAGGTGTCACTCAGGTTTTCCCAAGGGATGCGTAGAGGAGTACATATTAAGACCAGGATTTGTCTAGTCCATGTAACGGACAGATACATGTGGCCATCTCGGTGACGTTGCATTGATGAAGCTTGCAAGCATGCGACTAGGTCACGGAATGCAATGACATGAGAGCGAGAAAACAAGTTCATCGGTAACGACATCGAGCTAAGGTATGGAGATACCAAAGATCAAGTCTCGGATGAATTAGGTATCGAATGACAAAGGGAACGGGGAACGGCTATCTCACGGTTCGAGCGATTGTATTCGTGAAACGCACAGCGGTTACATGGCCATCCAGGTCCCTCTGTTGATCATTGATGAGAGAGTGGTCTCTATCATGTCTAGAGTGTTTCCGAACCGAAGGATGTCACGCTTAAGGGTAGGGACGCTTAGGGTAGATGAGGTATCGTAAGAGAAAGAGAGAGAGAAACCGAAATAGTTTCGGGTAACATCCGATGGAGATCAGAAGGGGTCTGGAAGGTGTTCCGGAGTGAAGGAATAATATAATATGTGTATTTGAATGTTAATTGGAGAATTAATATTAAATATATATTTTATTTTATTTTTAAAGGCTCCTTAATGCTAATGAGCCTCACCTGTAGGGAGGCCCAATAGGGCAAGGCGCCTAGGGAGTGGGGGCCAGCCGTCCTGGGCTTGGTGGGCCGCCCCAATGGGGCCCACCTAGGGCCGGAGGCTGCCCCTAGGTGGCCGGCGAGTGTGGGGATTAGTCCCACACCGCCTGGCCCTTGGGTGGTGCGCCCCCTCCCACTATATATAGGGGTCTCCCTCCCCCTTTGGAATCATCCCCATCCCCTCTCATTCTCTCTCTCTCATCCACTGAGGACTTCTCCATAATATTGGGGGGGAACTCGTGGGTGAGTTCTCCACCTTCACACTACCGTCGTGTGATCAACGATCCGGCATCTACTTCTTCCGCTGCTCGGCTGGATCGGAGTCCGGTTGACGTCTCCTACACCGAACGTGTGACGAACTTCGAAGGCACCACATTTGGGGTGCTGCTCGTCTTCATCGATATACGCCTTCCTACGTAAGGTGTGCCTCTGTCTTCAAAGGTATCAATACTGTATTTCTTCTCCGTTACTTATGTCTATATAGTATAGATCCTGGTATTAGTGTTTGTGTAGATAGAAATTTTTTGTTTTCTGCTATGGAACCCTACAGTGGTATCAGAGCGGGTCTATGGGTAGATATGTCGTACGGATATAACACATAGCAATATGTGGGCATTGATTCTCTAGTTGCTACCCTATTTAATGTTATTGTTCATATCGCGACACTGTTTGATGAAGCGACCCCCAACCGACCTCACGTGGTGATTCACGAGACTGGTCCACAAATCAAAGTGGCTTAGAGGGGTGTCTGTCTCTCTGTAGTAGTTGATATGGCATTGACACTGGAGGGCCCTGAAAAGGGAACAAGAACGGCAATCATTGAATCCATGTTGTGGCTCGACGTTCATAGGTGGGAAGGGGTTCTACTGTGAAAGCCCTAAAGCCACGTAAAACTTGCAATAGTCAATATAGCAGCGTCTATCTTCATTATTGCATAGGGGCAAGTATTATAACATGGCAATGACAAGTTTGCAAAACTCTCATTGAGGCTATTGATGATGATCATAAAGCTATAGCCATGTCATAACACTTTACTTTTGAAGTATTACTTATTGTGCTAGTATAGTTACTAGACGGTAGCATAATAAGATAATCCCCCGTAGTACTCCAGTTATCGTATTCCCCTTGTGTGTGAACCACCAAGAAAGTTCTTCGGTATGAGGCCGGCCGTGATGATCAGGGGTCAGACATATCTACGTTCGCATACAGTGGGTGCAAGCCATGTTGCACTGTGAATACACATGAGTTAGAACTAGCGAGCCTAGCATGTACAAACATGGTCTCGAAATACAAGAGACCGAAAGGTCGAGCATGAATCACATAGTTGATGTGATCGACATTGGGGAATGTCCACCTTTGATACTGCACTGATGGCCGTGATGATCGGGGGAGGTGCAGGGGATAGGGATCATGTGATCACTAAACGAGTAGAGGGATGTTCGTTTAAGTGGGAGTTCCTTTATTAAAACTTGAACTCATTATTATGAACATAGTCTAAACACTTTGCAAATCCTTTGTAGATGTCTCGCCCACCCACCTTCAACCTTAGCACTTTCTCAAGAAGGACAAGCTGAAAACTGATAGAACCAACTTCACCGCATGGTTCCGCAATCTTAGGATCTTCCTAGTCCCCTACAAGTTGCCTTATGTCATCGAGGTTGAGCTTTCGGCTAAGCCTGGAGATTCCGCCTCATAGGACGAAAAGAATGTCTGGCAGTCCAAGACGGACGATTTCTCCCTCATCCAGAGTGGAATGCTCTATGCCATGGAGCCGGAGCTTCAAAAGCGTTTTGAGAAGATGAATGCTTTTGAGATCATTGAGGATCTCAAGGTTGTCTTTGCTCCATAGGCTCGTGCAGAGAGGTATGATGCTTCCGAGCTCTTCTTCTCTGCTAAAATGGAAGAGCACAACAGTATTAGTGAGCACGTGGTCAAAATGTCTGGCTACGTTAAACGCTTAAACGCCCTGGATTGCAAAATCCCGAAGGAGCTTGCTATAGATAGGGTGTTGCATTCGCTGCCCCCTAGTTATATGAGTTTTGTGATGAACTACAACATGCAAGGGATGACCAAGACCCTTGCTGAGGTGTTCTCCATGCTCAAAACTGTTGAGGTTGAAATCAAGAAGGAGCACACGGTGTTGATGGTCAACAAGACCACCAATTTTAAGAAACCGGGGAAAAAAGGGAAAGGCAAGGGTAAGAAGTCTAAGAGGGATGGCAGGTTTGTTCCCAGTACCTCAAAGACTGCCAAGCCTGGCCCTAAGCCTGGCACTTCGTGCTTCTACTGCAAAGGGGATGGGCACTAGAAACGCAACTGCCCCAAGTACCTTGAAGACAAGTGAGCTGGCAAGATAGCCACCCCGGACAAAGGTATATATGATATACATGTTATTGATGTATTCCTTACGAGCGCCAGGAGTAACACCTAGGTATTTGATACCGGATCTGTTGCTCACATTTGTAACTCTCAACAGGATCTGCAGAGTAGGAGGCGCCTTAGGAAGGATGAGGTAACGATGCATGTCGGCAATGGCTCGAGAGTCGAAGTGATGGCCGTCGGCACCCTGCATCTCCGTCTGTCATCAGGATTATTGTTGGTTTTGAATAAATGTTATTATGTACCCGCATTGAGTATGAATATTGTGAGTGGGTCTTGCTTGTTACAAGACCGTTATTCGTTTAAATCAGGAACAAATGGTTGTTCAATTTATATGAATGATGTTTTCTATGTTCATGCTCCTGTGTGTGATGGTTTATTCTTACTTGATCTTGATTGTGATACACACATCCATAGTGTTGATGCTAAACGTTGTAAGCACAGTGACGATAATTCCATGTTCATGTGGCATTGCCGTCTTGGTCACATTGGCGTAAAGCACATGAAGAAGCTTCATTCAGAAGGGCTTCTTGGATCATTGGATTTCGAATCCCTTGATACATGTGAGCCATGCCTCATGGGCAAGATGACTAGGACACCATTCTCCGGGATAGTGGAGAGAGTTGTAGACTTACTTGGGATCATACATACG
This sequence comes from Avena sativa, assembly GCA_916181665.1. Classification (NCBI taxonomy): domain Eukaryota; kingdom Viridiplantae; phylum Streptophyta; class Magnoliopsida; order Poales; family Poaceae; genus Avena; species Avena sativa. The sequence goes on from OV702290.1 coordinate 421,078,576, forward strand.
GATGTATGTGGACCAATGAGTGTCTCAACGCGCAATGGTTATCGCTACTTTGTTACCTTTACTGACGACTTAAGCAGATATGGATATATCTGCTTATGAAGCACAAATCTGAATATTTTGAAACGTTCAAGGAATTTCAAAAAGAGGTAGAGAATCAACTTAACAAGAAAATCAAGCACCTTCGATCGGATCGAGGAGGCGAGTATTTGAGTTATGAGTTTAACATGCACTTGAAGGACTGTGGGATTATCCCACAGCTTACGCCACCCGGAACACCACAGCGCAATGGTGTCAGAACATCGTAACCGAACCCTATTGGATAGTGTATGGTCCATGATGTCTTTAACTTATTTGTCTGTGTCTTTTTGGGGGTATGCGTTAGAAACCGTCGCTTTTATTTTAAACCGAGCACCATCCAAATCCGTGGAGACAACCCCATATGAGATATGGTATGGGCAGAAGCCGAAGTTGTCTTTTCTGAAAGTTTGGGGATGTGAGACGTACGTTAAGAAACTACAGCCTGACAAACTCAAACCCAAATCGAAAAAATGTATCTTTGTAGGATATCCAAGGGAAACCATTGGATATACCTTCTACAATCAAGCCGAAGGCAAGACACTTGTCGCAAAAACCCGCACCTTTCTCGAGAAAGAGTTTCTTGCAAAAGGAGTGAGTGGAAGGAAAATTGAGTTAAATGAAATTGTTGACCCTTCTCTCGAAATTCCGAGTAGCACAACGGAAGCTGTTCCGAAACCGCTCTCCAACATGGAGGAAGAGCCCATTGACGATGATCAAAACAATGACATCGAGACTCATGAGGTTCGCAGATCTATGAGGGTTCGTGCCACTCCTGATTGGTACAGTAGCCTTGTGATGTCTGTCATCTTGGATGAACAGGAAGAACCTGCAAACTAAAAATAAGCTATGGATAGTGCTGACTCCGAGAAATGGCTAGAAGCCATGAAATACGAAATAGGATCCATGCATGAAAACCAAGTTTGGACCTTGGTGGATCTTCCAGAAGGCTGCAAGGCCGTGGAAAATAAATGGATCTTTAAGAAAAAGACAAATGCGAATGGTAATGTGACCATTCACAAATCTCGACTTGTCGCAAAGGGTTTTCGACAAATTCAAGGAGTTGACTACGACGAGACTTACTCTCCCGTAGTGATGCTTAAGGCTGTCAGGATTTTAATAGCAATTGTTGCACATTTCGACTATGAAATTTGGCAGATAGATGTCAAGACCGCATTCCTCAATGGTCACATTGATGAAGAGTTGTATATGATGCAACCAGAAGGTTTTGTTAATCCTAAGGATGCTGGAAAGGTTTGCAAGCTTCAACGGTCCATTTATGGGTTGAAGCAAGCATCTCAGAGCTGGAACCAACGTTTTGATCAAGTGATCAAGAGTTTTAGATTTGTCCAAAACCAACAAGAGTTCTGTGTTTACAAGAAAGCGAGTGGGAGCTCAGTTGTTTTCTTAGTAGTATATGTGGATGACATATTACTCATGGGAAACAATGTGAATCTTATGAAAAGCGTGAAAGCATATTTGAGTAACCAATTTTCCATGAAGGATCTAGGTGAAGTTGCATATATATTAGGAATCAAGATCTATAGAGATAGATCAAGGCACCTAATAGCATTGAGTCAGAGTACTTACATAGAAAAGATTTTGAAGAGGTTTAAAATGGAAAACACCAAAAAGGGTTTTACACCTATGATGAAGAATTGCAAAATGAGTATGACTCAATGTCCTGTAACGAACGATGATAGAGAGAAGATGTCTTACATCCCCTATGATTCAGCCATAGGATCTATCATGTATGCAATGCTAAGTACATGACCTGATGTGGCATCGGCTCTTAGTTTGATGAGCCGATATCAAAGTAATCCAGGACCGGATCACTGGACAACTATGAAAAATATCCTAAAGTATCTGAGAAGAACGAAGGATATGTTCCTAATCTATGGAGGAAATGATGAAGCTCTAAACATAACGGATTACGTAGATGCGACCTGGAATTCAGATCATGATGACTCGAAGTCTCAAACAGGATTTGTTTTCTTGGTGAATGGTGGGGCGGTTAGCTGGAAGAGCAAGAAGTAGCCGGTGGTGGCACAATCTTCAATGGAGTCTGAATACATTGCTGCAGCTGATGCAGCAAATGAAGCTATTTGGCTAAGGAATTTCGTTATCAAACTGGGAGTTTTTCCCAATGCGCAGGACCCCGTGACGATCTATTGTGATAACACGGGTGCTATTGCGAACGCAAGGGAACCAAGAACTCATTCCACATCCAAACACATCAAGCTAAGATTTCACGTCATCCGGTAGAACATTGACGAAGGTGAAGTCAAGATTTGCAAAGTAGATACGAAACTGAATGTGGTAGATCCTTTGACTAAAGCTCTCCATCTATAAAAGCACGAACAACACCGAGATTTCATTGGTGTTAGGTTCCTGCCTATTGTAAACTAGTTTTGTTTATACTCTAGTGCAAGTGGGAGACTGAAGAAGTTATGCCCTAGAGGCAAATAATAAAGTGTATTATTTGATATATCTCCTATATGTTCATAATATGTTTCATACTGTGCTATAACTGTGTTAATACGAAATATTAATACACGTGTGGTATGTAAACAAACCGTGTCTCTAGTTACCTCTAGTGAACTAGTTCATTGGTCATGAGGATGGTCTGTGTTTCAACATCATGGGCATTTATGCCAACTGACAATGAGGGCATGTTATTAGTTGAATAACATGATAGACAAACATCCGACCGTTATATCTTAATAAGATCTAGTTACAAAGTTCACCATTGATGCTAAAACACAGAGAACCTCGCAACCTGATCCTTTGACTGTGAGGTAATGCAAATCAACATTCCGGAAGAATCTTAGATGGTTATCAAGAATCATCTCGTAACAGGGTGATCAAAAAGGTGCCACTCAGGTTTTCCAGGGATGCGTAGAGGAGTACATATCAAGACCAGGATTTGTCTAGTCCATGTAACAGATAGATACATGTGGCCATCTCGGTGATGTTGCAATGATGAAGCTTGCAAGCATGTGACTAGGTCACAGAATGCAACGACATGAGAACGAGAAAACAAGTTCATCGGTAACGAGATCGAGCTAAGGTATGGAGATACCGAAGATCAAGTTTCGGATGAATTAGGTATCGAATGACAAAGGGAACAGGGAATGACTATCTCACGGTTCGAGCAATTATATTCGTGAAACGCACGGGGGTCACATGGCCATCCAGGACCCTTTGTTGATCATTGATGAGAGAGTGGTCTCTATCATCTTTGGAGTGTTTCCGAACCGAAGGATGTCACGCTTAAGGGTAGGGACGCTTAGGGTAGATGAGGTATCATAAGAGAAAGAGAGAGAGAAATCATAATAGTTTCGGGTAACATCCGATGGAGATCAGAAGGGGTCCGGAAGGTGTTCCGGAGTGAAGGAATAATATAATATGTGTATTTGAATGTTAATTGGAGAATTAATATTAAATATATATTTTATTTATTCTTAAAGGCTTCTTAATGCTAATGGGCCTCACCCGTAGGGAGGCCCAATAGGGCAAGGCGCCTAGGGAGTGGGGGCAAGCCGGCCTGGGCTTGGTGGGCCGCCCCAATGGGGCCCACCTAGGGTCGACGGCTGCCCCTAGGTGGCCGGCGGGTGTGGGGATTAGTCCCACACCGCCTGGCCCTTGGGTGGTGCGCCCCCCTCCCACTATATATAGGGGTCTCCCCTCCCCCTTTGGAATCATCCCCATCCCCTCTCATTCTCTCTCACATCCATTGAGGACTTCTTCGTAATATTGGGAGGAACTCGTGGGTGAGCTCTCCATCTTCACACTACCGTCGTGTGATCAGCGATCCGGCATCTACTTCTTCCGCCTGCTCGGCTGGATCGGAATCCGGTTGACGTCTCCTACATCGGACGTGTGACGAACTTCGGAGGCACCACATTTGGGGTGCTGCTCGTCTTCATCAATATACGCCTTCCTGCGTAAGGCATGCCTCTCTCTTCAAAGGTATGAATATTGTATTCCTTCTCCGTTACTTATGTCTATATAGTATAGATCATGGTATTAGTGTTTGTGTAGATAGAATTTTTTTGTTTTCTGCTACGGAACCCTACAGCCGAATCCCGACCTCGCTGAAGACCCGGGCAACCTCGTGCACTGGGAACAATTCTTCACCGAGCGCCGGCTTGCCGAACTCACCACCCACGAGGGATCTTCAGGCTCGCCTCCCAAGCGCAACAACGCGCGGGCCACCGCTGATGTTGGGATGCGCCTGGACGGACGCTCAACGCTGTCCTCGAGCACATCCAAGCGGCAACAACCCCCGGCTAGGCTTCCCGCGTTCGCCGGCGCCGGTGGCGAGAGCAAGGCGCCAGCCACCAGCCAACTGGCTGCCCAAGAGAATGGGCAGCCTGAGCTCCTCCTCGTCCGCCGCTCCGTGCTCCTCCGGATCCGCGCCGACGCAGTCACCGCGCACCAGTGGCGAGATTTTTCGCCCCTCCAAGCGTGAGGCCGACACGTCGGTCCGCTCGCGGCAAAGGACGTGTTCGCGGGGCATCGTTATCAACAAGCCTCGTGCGCCGACGCCGCCGACCAGCCGACTCCGCCTGCGCCAGCCGAAACCGGAGCCGGCAGACTGGTCGGTGCCCGTCAATGAGGACTCCTTCGCCATAAGAATGGCGATGAAGCGCTCTTTGCGGGACCAGGCGTCGCCGCTGCCGATGCTGGAGCCGGACTTGCTCGCCTAGTCTAGGGCGGACTAGGAGCAGGAGGAGGCGCGGCGTGTCCAGCGCTGGCAGCAGGAGGCCGAGCGCCAGGCGGCCAGATCTCGACGTGAGCCCGCCTACCAAGGCGCGCCGCTCGTCGTCCTCGACGATGATGACGTCGCCCCGTCCTTCTAGCCGTGGAGGTGCGGCGACACTGGGCAGGGCAGCTCGCGCCCCCCTGCAGCCGCCGAGCGACGACGACGACGACGACGATGACGACGGCAAGGCGGACCCCGACTACACGAGCTTCTACCGGAACTTCGGCATGTAGACGGCGTCTAGCGGCGGCGGCATCAACCTTTTTTAAAAGTTTTTTAGTTTTCTTTAGCCTAAATAAAGTCAGAATTCGGGTGTCCGCCCGAATTCGACGTAATATGTATGAATCGGCCCCTATTAATGAAATCCGCCTATATTCGTCCAAAGTTCGTCGAGTTTTGTTAAAATTTATCCAAACCCGGAAATTCGGCTAGGAACACGACTGAAAAACTGGCCTTTTGCATGCTGAAAACTTACTTCATCGGCCGCTATTTAGCGGGAGAGATGCTCTGAGATAAGCAGTTAGCTAGTTATGAGTTATGACGTCGGCCCACGCTGGAGAGTTGATACAACCAGCTCACGCTGGGGTCGGCCGGTCCAAGCGGATATTCTTGCCACTTGCCTTGCTTCCATCGCCGCGTCTCTCACCTAAACACGCGCTTCCATCGGGACAGGACAGACAGACGAGAGCGAGCAGCAAAAGAGAGCACGGCGATGGAGGTCAAGTGCCGGCGTCTGGAGGGGAAGGTGGCCGTCGTGACGGCTTCCACGCAGGGGATCGGCCTCGCCATCGCCGAGCGCCTCGGCCTGGAGGGCGCCAAGGTCGTCATCTCCTCCCGCAAGCAGGTCGAGCCTTGGCCCCATCCTTCCCGGGTTCTCGATACCGTCGGGCGCGCTCGTGAATATTTTCTCTGACCGAGTGGTTTCTTAGCGCTGCAGAAGAACGTGGACGAGGCGGTGGAGGGCCTCAGGGCGAAGGGGATCACCGTGGTCGGGGCCGTCTGCCACGTCTCCAACGCGGAGCAGCGCAAGTACCTCATCGACACGGCCGTCAAGGTGAGAACTGAGATCTCTCTCTTTAGTGGTTGGTGGTGATTCCGTGCGATAGTTCTTCTAGGTCCTTGGTTGTCACTGCGATGTTCGACACTCCAGAATTTGCCAATTTAGGTTCGAGTGAGGATTAGGTTTACTAGATGTGAGTTATTTATTGAAATATCGACTTAATTCTGCATAGGGAACTTGTTGACTGTTGGGAAAACTACAAGAGGGCGAGAATGCAATTCTGAATAAAGTCATCTTATTTGTGGAGCAGTACACGTGTATCCACAATTCATTTAATTATTGTTTTTGCAGCCACCGCTCAATTCATCTTAAATTTATCTGCATCTCATGATGTAACAGGAGTTTATGGTCGGTAGTTGATTTTAGGTGCATCTGTACTATGGGCATGTTTGGTTCCTAGCGAGATTTTACCACACTTTTCTTACTAAGTTGTGGCAAGCAACAAAAATTGTGGTGAAGAAATTGGTCGCCACAAGCGTGGCAAGCTTTGGCAAAACTGTGTGTCTATGACATGTGGGACATGCTACTAACAAAGTGTGGCATGCCACAGCTGTGGCAGTGAAATAAACAATAGCCACAATTAGCTGCCACTCTTGTGGCAAAGTTTAGCAATATGTGGCTATGAACCAAACATGCCCTATTTCTTTATTTACCACAGTTACAAACTGTTAGTTTCTATTCATATCTTGGTAGCTTACTACATGCACATATGCTTACTGCAACCAGGTAGTGTCAAATTGATTGTATTAGTACACCCTTTATAAAGTCCCTGGAGATAGAATTTGGGAGTTTTGTGGTGGATAGAAAATGGATTTGGGACATAAGAGAGATAGTTTAGGGAAGAAGAAAGAAGAATTAGGGAGCGGATAACCGTTCTCCCATTTGATAGGCAATACCATTCAGTGCAAGGCTTTTATAGCCAGGTGCATGCGCTGTTTGTTTACTCAGGGTCGTGGAAATCTACACAGTTAGTGGCCCGAATCACATTACCAGCACCTGACACAGCCGGCAGGGTCTGAAGTTCAAAATAAAGCAGTCTCACCTATTTCTCTAGCCCTTGCTGTTCATGCTGTTTCTTAGCATCACCACTAGGAGGTGCTGTCCCAGTACAGGGCTGGTCCATGACAAAAATTAGTTTTTTGCAGAATTTTGGACACATTGATATTGTTGTCTCCAATGCTGCTGCAAATCCTTTTGTACAAGGCATACTCGAGATGAAAGAGTCAGTTCTTGACAAGCTATGGGATATTAACGTCAAAGCCTCTATTCTTCTACTTCAGGTGAGTGAATTATACATTCTAAATCCTAATTTACATGTTCTATAAATCGACTTTTGCACAATTAATCACTTCCATTTTTCCTAGGATGCCGCACCACATTTGAGGAACGGATCGTCCGTGATAATAATTTCTTCAATTGCTGGTTATAATCCTGAAGCAACTTTAGGGATGTATGGTGTTACAAAGACTGCCCTTTTTGGTCTCACAAAGGTATATGCTTATCCTTTGTCATTCTTGTGTTGGCACACGCATACTGATTCATATCAAAATTGTACAGAATTGTGTATTGGTGTGATCTCACTTTGTTTCAGTACATTGTCCACAATCCACCATCCACGCTGACCATGGATGTATCGAACGGAGAAAAACTTACTGATAAATGAATGCTTACCCTATTAGAAGACCATACTGGAATCGCATAACCTCTTCAAAGCATTTCAGTAGGGATAGATGGTAATTGTTGTAAGAATTTCTTTTGGTCCACTGAATGGACAAACGTTTTGAATCAATGACTGTTGGGCCATGGTCAGATATAGCAAAATGGAGGGACTAGTTATGTTGATAAATATATTATGCATAAAAAACATGTTAATCCTAAGCAAGTTATGCTTCAAGGAGGAACATATATAGGTAATGCTTTTTTCTGAACTCTTATATAGGTAATACGTAATTGAATATGGAAGTTGTCTCACCAGATGAGACATGCTGCTTGCATGTGGTGCAACTTCATCATTGGAAAGCAAAGCGGTGACTGACAGCGTGGCGTATGATCCTAAAAAATCAAGATTTTTTTTCTAGTTGTAACAACTTAATAAAATTTACACTTGAAAATTTGTCTGCCTGGGAACTGGAATTTGTGTGTGTATAAGAGATTGGATGTTGTCATGTTGAGAAAATTTTCGATTTCGATTCTAGATTCCCTCCAAACCCTTACACTCTACTGGTATGTTTATGAATTGAGCTGACGATATGACATACTCGTATATACTGATTACTGAAGGGTAGAACTAATCAGATTCAAGGATTCACATCTGGCAAATGCCTAACCGTAATTTATGTGATTACGAATATGCAAAACGATCCTGAAGCTTGATAGAAATTAATAAATTAGCATGATGGATCTTGCACTCACACATGGCGTCATATGTTGCATGTGAGCTATAGTTTCAGAATTATAAACTTTCATGGCAGCTAAAGAGTTATTACAAGGTGGCATGGTTTTTAAGGTGTCGCCTTATGGACGCTTAGGCGGTAAGGCACCCTGGAAGAGCCTTAGGCATTTCTTAGGCATCAAGACGGGGGTTGATCGCCTCATGATGCCTTACCGCCTTAAAAACCTTGCAAGACAGTTTATTTTCAATTTTCCGAACTGTTTATTCATGCCCCAACTTTGTGAGCATATTTTATGTTGATTGTGGATTTTCCGTATTTATGTGTTGGTGCACATGCTTGTGAATTGAATTGGGTTACCTAGTTGTGCATCTCAAGAGAATCTCAAAATACCCACTTCACATCTTAAAGATAATCTTGGAAAAATCATGTGCACTTGCAAAAAGTGTCCAAATACAAAAATAAGTACAATCTTTCATTTGTCATACCATGCACATAAGATCATATTTGTGCACTTGTTTCTGCAAATGCACTCACTTTGCTGCAAATGAATTTTCTGAGACTCTTGCAAGTGTAACTTTTTAAAATCTTATGCAGTCACGCATAAGTACACATATGCTTTTCCCTTCGAACTGCCAGGATATATATTGTTTCACACCTGAAGAGATATTTTCTCCACTGATTCTGACCATGGATGTATTCTTGTCCAGGCTCTTGCTACTGAGATGGGCCCAAATACCCGTGTTAACTGTATAGCTCCTGGTTTTGTTCCTACACGCTTTGCTGGTTTCCTCACAACTAATGAGACCCTTGTAAGTAATTTCTGACATTTATCATTCATTGTTGTATATTTTGTTATCCAGTTAGCCATATCATACCAAAGAGGAAAAAGGTACTATCACTTAAACAAATTTTGGAAGTTTCTTAGTGATGAATAAAATTTCATTGTTCACCAGATTTACATACATTTGCTGCCTTGTACTACTAACACAATGTATATGTAGAAGGCAAGAAAATTTTAACCTGCACATAGAAATACACTGAACTTCTGTTCAGTTATTTTTTTTCTCTAAGTATATTACAATTATTTTTTATGGACGGGAAAATAGATAAAATATTAAATTTAAATGTTCAAATTCTGCAACAACTCTTAAATTAATTGAGCACTTTTTCCCGAGAAAACACAATAGCTTTGCTTTTTCTATTTATTGATAGAAATAAGGGTTTAGTACAAGCCTGAAGGGGCTACACCCGAGGACAAAACACAACGCTAAGCTAGTCTCTGCTGGGAGAAGCGCCGCAAGGCCTGCCGCATCTGCCGTTACCCACAGCCGGGCCTCTGCCTTGATTGTGTCGAGCATCCTAGCATTGTCAGGCTGTGAGCTGTTGAAAATGACTGCATTCCGTTGCTTCCATATCCACCAAGCCATGAGCATAACCAACGAAGATGTGCCCTTGCGAGCCACAGTGGGGGCAGAGTGGGTGGTTGATCGCCACCAATCCACAAACTTGTCCCCAGCGGCAGGGATACTACATTAAGGGTGATGCTGAGCGTCCCCCGGAGGATCGTGTGAATCGATCCTCCGCCTCGCGCGCCGTCCGATCGGGAAGATGCGTCCGTCTGATCGCTTCAGGCGCACTACATGCACACATACCTTTCCCCTCCTCACGTGGGTGGACCCCCCAGGCCCGTTCATATCCCACCATTGCTCCGCCTGTACCTACCCACGGGAAAAAACACTCGAATACTCTCCGCTCACGAGCATGCGCAGCAGAAAAGCCTGTCGGTGCCGGTGTAGCTCCGCCTCCGCTGTTTGATTCCGTAGCGGTGAATAAGGTCGTTGTAGCACGTGCTTCCCCCTCTGCAGCAACGGTGGTGGTGCTTTGTAGCAACGGCGGCGGCGATTTGCAGCAACGACGGTGTCAATTTGTAGCAACGCCAGCGTCGATTTGCAGCAACGACGGTGTGAATTTGTAGCAACACCGGCGGCCCTTTGCAGAAACAATGGTGACACTTTGTAGCAACGACAAAGGCTCTTTGTAGCAACCACGTTGATGGTTTGCAGCAGGCCTGACCTGGTGTCGCAGCAGCGGTGGCCTGGCTTCACATCAACGACAGCCTCCTTTGCAGCTCCGGCGGCCGGCGCTCGCCCCTTGTAGCTCCAGCGCACACCCTTTGCAGCTACTGTACCTGCTCTCTGCAGCGGAGCGGCAACGCAGCAACGATGAACCAGCGGCAGATCGAGGGAGCGGTCCCTGTGGGGTGGCGCATGGCGATGCACAGCAGCCCCCGAGGGAGAGCTCCTTCGTTGGGTGGCGCAAGGCAAGACGGCGTGGGCGTGCTCCCAGAGGTGGAGGCCAGCAGTGGGGCGCCCTGGACATCTACGGAGACGCGGGAGCAACGCGACCTCTGTTTGAGACTGGATCGGATATAGGGGACCAAACGGAAGAGACGACCGAGACTTCGAGAGGAAATGGGTGGTGGTGTGTGGGCCCCACGCAGACGCGTGGCGTGCTATGGAGGCAGAGGACGCCGTCCTCCGGAGGGATTGTAGCGTTTTTCCTACATTAATACCTGGAAGAGCTTAATCCAAATACTAATTGGTAGTACATAAGTAGATTGGTGGTTAAATACAGCTAAACCTAAGAAATTGCATGAGAAAACATAGATTGGTGGTATATCTTAAATGTTGGTACATGAATGCCTTGAAGAGTTTAATCCGGAGATTGATGGGTGGTTAAATACATCACGATTATGTATAAAATTAGAATAATTAGAGGGCATTACCTCTATTTGTAGGCTTCTTGCCTACCCATAGACTACTATACAAGTTTTGTTTTCTTACTTCTTTTTGTTTTCGGTACTTTAGTTATACCCTTTACCTTCTTTGCATTTTTAGGAGGGGTGTAATTTCCTAGGTTTAGTTCCATCATGCAATAAATTATGCATGATTAATGTTGAAAGGACCTGAGAAAAGGATGGTTTGGATGTGAATATTTCTTTCTACTAGGGGGTGGAGGTTTGTATTAAAAGGCAATATGGTATTAGCTTATTAGGCCGGTTATCTTAATATTATATGCATGATTGATATGCATCTTATGCTATATTCGCCATGATTGTTAATGTGGCGAACTTGATTAAGTATGCACTGTTTTTTTATGCGAGAAATTCATTGTTTTCTGAACTTTGATAATCATTTGTGGATTCACTGCGTCTTGTTAGTTTGGCAAGTCAGCATTACATTATGCTCACTCTGATTAACATTTAAGTAAGTTAGCACATTTGACAGTCCTCAGAGTGACACTTTGACCATATTGAAAAAAATATGGTGTTTCAAACAAACAGTTATGGAAATATATTATATAAATTATAATCAATCTAGCCTCTGATATTGTGCATCTTGGTAAATCGAACCTATAATGATGGTCAAATGTAGAAGTGTGGTTTGACCTCCAAGAGTGCTTATATTATGAATGGGATTACGAGAACATGGCTAGGTTCTTTCTAGATTCTTAATTCTCCAGGTGTTTTACTGTTATCCCAGTACTACTGACCTTTTGTTATCTTACACATGAGCACCGCACTTCTCAGTCATAAACCCATAGCTTATTTTGAATGCAACCTATTTCAGAACAATTTTGTTGTCTAAATAGTGTTAGCTGTACCATCAAGTAAATCTAATGTATGTTTTGTTCCATGCACATGTTTATGTACCTAACCAAATCATTCTACAGAGAAATGAGCTCGTGGAGAGGAGCACGCTTAAGAGATTGGGTACCGTTGAAGACATGGCTTCAGCCGCCGCCTTCCTGGCATCGGATGACGCATCCTACATTACAGCTGAAACAATTGTTGTTGCCGGAGGAACCCAGTCTAGACTATAAATCTGGCTAAAATCTGGAGGCTCGGTCAGCTGTAGTTGAGGACATAATCCTCGCCAATAAATATACTCCCTCCGACCCAAATTAATTGACTTCGATTTGTCTAGATTCGGATGTATCTAGACATGTTTTAGTGCTAGATACATCTGAATGTAGGCAAATCCAAGTCAATTAATTTGGGTCGGAGGGAGTAGTACTGTTAGTAGTCTAGTGCTAGATGTCAGGTGCACTTACATATAAACCATATGTGGTGCAACAGATTTGATGTTGATATCATCTGGGTGCGATACTATCTCCAAGGACAGATGACAGTGTATTAACATTGTCATCTGACAGTTTATTGTTGTATACATGTGCTCTTTTTTTTAAGGGCGAATAATGTGTGTTCATGTTTACGGGAGCTGCAGTGAACTGGCACAATACGGGAATGTTGCAGCATTGTATTTGGATTTTCATTTGTTTCAATGGTTTAGTAATTATCGTGAGCCAGTGAAACAATTGCAGGTCGAATTGGTGAAGTCTCCCTACTTCAGTACACTGTCTTCTCTACTTCTGTTTTTCTTCTGTTATCCTATTATAGTTCTTCTGTTATCCTATTATAGTTGCGGGAATATTTGCCTGTCCTATTTTGAGAAAAAAATATTTGCTCCTCATTGGTTAAATTATGACTATATTACTCTCCCCGTCTCAAAATAGATGTCGCAATTTTTTCTAAATTTGGACGAATCTATACACTATTTAGTGTTTAGTTTCATCCAAATTTAGATGAACTTTCCACATCTATTTTGAGATAGATGGATATTATTATTATTATTATTTTAGCTTCGAGACTGTTTGTACAATTGCATAATGAAAATGTCTATTTTGTTAGTAAAAAATCATACAATGTTCTTGATTCGAGCTGCAAATCAGCAGGAATATTTTGGAAAATCAATTAAGGAGATGATTTCTAGTTCATGGGCTGTTGAGCCCCGATACATTTTCGTTTCAGAAAAGTATGTTCTATTTTACAGCAAGTTCAGATAACGAAACTAGTACACAGCCCTGCACAATTAGCTAGGCGACCAATGTTGTCTTGTTGTTAAGTATTGCTGAAAAATTTGTTCCTGTTAGAAAACCTACTTAGCTAGCCGCCGTCTCCGACTTTTCCATTGACCGGATCCCCCTCCTCCGGCCGGTCTCGTCGGTGCTGGGAAGGGTGGAAAACCCAATTTATGCGTGGAGTTTTTAATAAAAGTAGTGATTCAATTGATTAAGTTAGGGTTTTGCTAGCCGTCTTTCTCTTGGTCTCTGCGTCAACGAAGATGCCATCGTCTACAATAAGTAATTTCCAGTCCTTTGTTCGACGACAAGATCTACTTCTCGGTGTCAATGGTGATGTTGAAAGATTACAATTCTTTAGGTATGAGTCTCCAGATTTTACTTCACTAGATTGATCTTAGAATTTTTATCGTGGTTGCCGCAAGGAGTTTTGTGTCGCAATATTTGTCCCGACTGCTAGATACTCGATAATGGTGATTCTTACTCTCGGTTCACCAGCGATGTTGACCAAGTTGGTCAGTTACTTTTGACTGGAATATTGGTGTTGGTACTCTTGCCGATATTAAAAAAGATGGTTTAAGGGGAGAAACCCAAAGCATTTTTTATATAGTAGAAATATGCGTACGACCCCAGATGCAAGTATGGGGACTTGAACCTTGATTACTCTAATGGATGCGCGTTCACGTAACCTTGGCACTGCGGCTCAAACAAAAATTATGGGAGAAACTAATGACCCAAAATATATCGAGCTCGTTGGGGAACCTCAAGAGGAAGGTATGATGAGCACAACAGCAAATTTTTCTTCAGTTATAAAACCAAGGTTATCGAACCAGTAGGAGCAAGTAAACACCTCCAAGATGTTATTTCCAACTTGAAATCCCGCACAACACAATCACAGAATTTTGTCCCCAACTTATAGTGAGATTGTCAATCTCATCGATTTTGCTGAAAACAAAGGATTAAACGTATTGTGTGGAAGATAGTAATAAATTGTAGAAAGTAAACAGAAAACAATAAATAGATTGTAGATTGATGATAAAAGAAAGGACCGGGGTCCATAGTTCACTAGTGGCGATTCTCCTTAAGATAGATGACATGTTGGGTGAACAAATTACAACGGGGCAATTGACAGACATCGAGAAAGCATACATGCATATACTAATCATCTTGACTCTGATGAGATTTGATTGGGCATTACAACATTATACATAGACCGTAATCCAACTGTATCTATGACTAATAATCCACCTTCAGGTTATCATCCGACCCCCCTCCAGTATTAAGTTGCAAGCAACAGATAATTGCATTAAGCATTGCGTGTAAAGTAAACAATACGATTGTTCTATGAACAAAAGATTGTTGTTTTCTCCCTAGTAGCAACAACACATCTAGTACCTTAGAGATTTCTGTCACTTCCCCAGATTACTAGAGGCATGAACCCACTATCGAGCATAAATACTCCATCTTGGAGTTGCTAGCATCTACTCAGCCAAGATATCTAGTAACAACAAAGAGCATGCAAGATCACAAATAACAAAGACATAATAGAATTAATAATCAATCTGAAATAGCATCTCAATATCCATCGGATCCCTGCAAACACAACATATATGATTACAAATAGATGATCTTGATCATGAACGGAGCTCACAAGATCTAGACATGGTAGCACAAAGGAGAAGAACCAACCATCTAGCTACTACATGGACCCGTAGTCCAGGGATGAACTACTCACGAATCACACCGGAGGTAGTCGTGGTGATGAAGAAGGCCTCCGGGGTGAATTCTCCCCTCCGGCAGGGTGTCGGGAAGAGCTTCAGATCCCTCCCGATCTAGGCGGCTATAGACTCTTTCGTGGAATTTTGATCGGGTCCTTAGGGTTTCTGTATCGGAGGCATCTTATAGGCAAAAGGGGAGGCCGAGGGGGTGCCCTAGGCGGCCACACCACCCCCTGGCGCGGGCCAGGCCTGGCCACGCGGCCAAGTGGTGTGGCCGGCCTCTGGCCCCTCTCCGTCTCGTCTTCTGGCTCCGTGTCCCCCTCAGTGAAATATTGACTTTGGCTTTTGTCCCATCCAATTTCGAGAATATTCATTTTCTGACTTTCCTGGAACCAAAAACATCAGAAAACAGGCAGCTGGCACTGTAGCATCTTGTTAATAGGTTAGTCCAAGAAAGTGTATAAAAATACTTCAAAGTGTGGACAAAACATAAGAAAGTAGATATAAAACAAGCATGGAACATCAAAAATTATAGATATGTTAGCAACGTATCAACATCCCCAAGCTTAACTCCTGCTCGTCCTCGAGTAGCTAAGTGATAAAAATAAAGAATAATTTTTGAGGTGACATGCACCATCATAGACTTGATCAAAGTATTTGTAGAACATTGATAGCTGGGATCATAGTACTTCAACATAGCATGAAATATATAGTTCTAATAATAAGACATAGCAACTATGTTGTAACATGAAAAGGCACAAACAAAAGATTCATGTATAACAATGCTTTGTAAGACGTTTGTTTGTTTCACATAAAGAAAGTATAATGAGAATGGTTTTCAGCTTGTCCCTCATAGTGTAGCAAACATAAATGCATAGGACACCTTCAAAGTTCATAAGGGTGACTAGATATAAATAGTTTAAGAACAAGCAATATCAAAGTTATGCATCAATCAACAAGTCTTGGGACAATGCACATTAAACTAAGAATGGCCAATATGCTCTCTCAATAGGTGCATAAAGATAGAAGATGGAGACTTAACATAAAAGTAAAAGAAAGGCCTTCATAGAAGGAAGCAGGGATTCAAGTCTCATAAAGAGCTTCCAAAATTTATGGTACTTATTAGCTTTCAGCTCTCATTGCCCCTATCATAAGCATCTTGAAGTGATTAAGGTTAAAGTGAACAAACTATGGAGTATATGCTTGACAAAGTATAAGTTGGAAATCTCATGTCCCTTGAATATGAGGGCCAATCCTCATGCTACTCAAGTTTAGTTACCAGTAAGTTCTTGTCAGAGTAAGTACATGTGTATCATAGAGAACCACCAATGGGGTACCCCTTGCCCGATGATACGGAAGAATCCCCATATCAAAATGACAAGGCAAGCAGACAACGAGCATCTCAGCAATCTTCTTATTTACCATGGGAAAATGGTGCTTTTTTTTCTCTCTTTCCTCTTTTCTCATCTCTGTTTTTTCTCTTTTTCTCCTTTTCTCAATCTCTATCTCTTTTTTATAAGAAGAATGCTTCATAGATTGCTCATTATGGTTACGCTGCAGGTTTCCACCATGATTAGGCATGCAGTTGGCAGGCTAGCGCATGGCGGTACCTAAGTTGCCTGAAATCACCGCGTTTTGAAAAGTTGGGCCGCCAACTACTGAGAGGGGCCATTTCGAGGCAAACTCATCTCACCCCTGCCAAATACAAACATTCCGTTAAACCGCCCCGTGAAGTAGACGGTCGGGACCCACATGTCGGTTATCTGTCCGTGACACGGGCGCCAACGCGGCAACCTCTTAGGCAAATCGAGCAGCTAAGTGAATTGGATGCGTTGACCAATTTCACAAATCCATTCCTAGCTTTCCCCTAGCACCGGCAGCGTCGGAATCCACCCTCCAGGCAGGACGATCCCTTCGGACATTTGACTTCTGGCGCCAAGTTGCTGCGGCCAGTTGCTGCGCCCAGTCGCTGATCCCGAGATCCAATGGCGCATGCCGTAGCCGCCGTTGCGAGGCTCTAGCCCGCCTCTGCCGCCGACGAGCCGAGCAGCTCGGAGGATGGCAGATCCTACTATCAAGAAAGAAGAAGTTCTGTCTACAAGCGGGTGAGCTATCCTTCTCTTTGCTAGTCGCACTAATTACAACTACTAGCTGGCTACTGAACCTCAAATTGTTTGTTAGCCCAACGCTGAGAAACATATTTTGTCCATAGTTTTTTATCAAGTGGGATCTGCGCGGACCCCCTTACCTGGTTACAGTAGTCCTCTATAGGTACGACTCTAATGGCAAGTGGTATGGAAGCCATTGTTTCACGATGGAAGAAGCGTCTGCACAGATCTGCACTATATCTAGTATGGTTTCTGCTCTGTGTAATCATGTTGAATTATGGCCGAAGCAGACAGCAAAGTTCAGCTTCATGGATGAACGTGGCATCATGGTTCCTATAACGTGTGACAGTCAGCTAATTGGGTTGATGAAAAGGTATGCTTCGGCTACCATGTTTGACCTGAAATGTCATGTACTGGATGTGGAAGCTGCTGCAACTGGGAGTCGCCCTTCTATTCTTGGACAGGGTGGTTGCTCGAACCCAATTAGCTCCTGGTAAGAAAAGGTCGCTTGGGGTTCGCATGTTTGTGCTGAATTATAATTTTTGTTTTATTTACTCTGTAGATATTAGGCAGTTATGCAACAGTCTTGTTTCTTTGAAAGGAAGCGCCGCAAGGTTAGAAACATGACTGCCGGGTCAGTGATTTTGCTGCCCAAAGAAATAAAAAACGAGTGGAAAGATGATGCTGGACACGATTCTGGTGCCCATTGTCCTGACGATGCAGAGTACGTGAAGCTAAGAAAATTGGCACCGAGGAAGAGGAAGAAGGCATGAAATGAAGAAGCCAGTGGACGTGAAGGCTTGGCACCCAGGCTGTGGAAGAAGGCTGCTGGCAATGAAGATGCATAGTAATATGTTGAACTTGAACCTATATATGTAATTCTATTAAATTCTGATCGCTCTGTGTGTGGCACGTTGCTGGGCGAAACAATCTATCCACGTTCTCTGAGTAAAATGTACCGCGACTTAGGGTTTGGAAACGCCCGAGTCAGTAGTTGAATCCGAAATTGTGATTGTGCCACTACTATCTAAAAACAATGATCCACCGGTTCCACGATTGCTGAGGGGCAGGAGGTCTCCAAATACGACGGAATGTAAGTGGCACATAAATAAATTATTTAAGCTGCCACACTCCACGAAGCAGTAACTTATTTCAGATGCTGCACAACAACGTGGCAACATAAACAGCAATGTTCTCACCGATAATTCCCAGATGAGGAGGAAATGAGTACCACTTTCTGGCCTAATCTTGAGCCCGTCTATCTCACCGCCTCTCTGCTCCTACATCCCCTGCATCGGACGAAGCTCCCGGATCTCCAGTAACCGGGTGTACGTGCTTCCACTTTATAAATTGTGGTTGTGCCATTTGCATGCGGCACAATCCACGTAGATTACGTTTAAACAAACCACTAGTGTCAGAATACACTAGTAGAAAAGGTGTCTTTGGTCCATGGTTACGCTCCCAATCCGGGACAGAGATCTAAATCGAGGCAGAAATTGATCTAAATCACAAATTCTTCCACAAATTAATCGAGACAGAGATCTAAATCGAGGCATTTCATTAATTCAACCACAAATTCTTCTAAACAAAGGTGCGATTTCACATCCTACATTAATTCAACCAACTAGTCAACAATTTCACTTCCGCTGTCCTCCGAGCTGCCGGCTTCCTCATCTTCGTCGGACGGAACCTCCACGATTTCCGCATTGTACGCGAGACGGAGCACCTCTTCGCGGAGAGCGGCGGTGATGACGGTGAACTTGATCCGTCCAGGGACGGACCAGAACCTCTCCCGCCCTTCTCGGTTGCAGAGATCCCGGTGAACCACGCGCCCGTAAACGATGCGGTTGCCAATCTTGGCCTTCCGCTCCTTCTTGAACAGCGCCGTCCAGTACGGGCTGGCTTCCGCGTACCATGGCAGCGCCCTCTTCCATGCAGGCATCTGGAGGCGGCGCGACGCGATTTCGCTCTCCATCACGGCTCCGCCGTGGAATAGGAGCGGAGCCACCGGCACCCCCGCATAGCTGATGCGCCATCCGTGGGGCACCGTCGTGGCCGGCGGCACGAGGATGTCGAAGTGCAAGAACATCACCGCCTCGTAGAAGTTCAGCGAGGGCATCTCCATGGCGGCGCGATGGAGATTGGAGAGGGAGCGAGGGGGTGGACGACACGGTGGAGATTGGAGAGGGCGAGGGGATGGGCGATGAAGCGACGAGATGTGGCGCCTCCTATTTGTACACGAGGACGACGAAGCGACGGGCGGAATATCCAAGGGGCATTGGTCAGACAAATGGAAGTAATGCAGCGTTAAGACAGATTAACAGGCGACCAATTTTTTTACTCCCAGGACTCCGGGGCCAATAGTTCAGACCGCTAGGTTAACAAGTACAACTATTACAACTTAAAAAGGCACGGGGCTTAAGCTAAATAGAACTAGTTAACACACATCTCCTTGATCTTCCTAATCTTAGCCTTATGCGCATCTTCCTGCGAGAGCAAGGATCGAATCTTCTGCTCCTTCCTTTTAGCATCTTCCTTGCACAGCTTCAATTGTTTCTCTACATCTTTCCTCATGCACTTGTCAATACTCGTAGTTGTGAACTACAGGACTTTGGCATGGTGAAGATCCTTCCTTGCTTGAGTCAATTCTTGCTCTGCTTTAGCCTTCAGGGCCAACGCCGCATCCCTCTCCTTCTCGACTTTGCTAACCTTGTCTTCCACCCCCATGAGATCTCGCTTATGCTTGGTCGTGTCAACTGGTTCCCATAGCTTTATCTCAACATTGTCAAGAAGCGAGCTGAATGTGGATTCTTTCAACTCAACAGTCATTTCCCATAGTTTGTCTAGCGTTTTCTGCATCGATTTGGGCCACTCTGGATCTACCCATTTGACAACACCGCAACTTCCGCCTCGCATCATTGCACGATGTGCTTGACACCGTAGAAACCTCCTGTCTGCGTTTCGTCCTTCGAATGCTACAAATTTAGCAGGCACATATCCATGTTTACATAGCAGAGGACTATCTTCATCCGCTAAACCGTGATAGTCGGCGTCATACATCGTGTGGTTGGCCTAACACATCATACGCGCATGAGTAAACGGAGTAGATCTGGCTCAAAAAATAGATAACTGGCCACGGATGATAGAGATAGAGATGAGACGACTCACATCGAAATCACTGTCCCTGTCGTCACGACGCGTTTCCTCGTCGTCTCCCCTTGAACCCATGGCGAGAGGAGAGGGGGGGGGGTGGTGGCTGCCGGAGAGGGGATTGGGATGGCGGCGCCGTCGGCTTGCGGCTACAGCAGGATGGGAGTGAAGTGGGGAATGTGGCTTCGAGGGGAAGGAAGAGAAGTACGGGGAGGAAGAGAAGTAATGGGGACGTGACACTGGGATATGGCCCGCTCAACTGGTGAGTCGTGACACTCACAACAGGGGATCCCCCGATGTTGTCAGTTTGTCCAGAGCAAGCATGGCCAATCATGCCAAAGAACCGACTACTCGCGGATCGATCTCACGAAAAGCATCCCAATCGTCCAAGCGCCCCGATCGGACGGTATGTAACAATCGACAAGCAGAACAACTATGTTAGGGCGTGCCTTCTAGAAGACTCGGTCTAACGCTAAGGTTAGGGCTCTCCTAAGGTTAATTAGTATCCATATGCAGTTTATGAAAAGAACATGCATCCAATGACTCTGGGTGTGGTTCATGATATGGTCTGTGAGAAGAACACACATGCAATGACACTGGTGGATCCATGTGTGGTCTATGAGAAGAGCAGACGTGCAACGACACCGGTGGATCCATGATATGGTTTGTGAGAAGAACACACATACAATGATACTGGTGGATCCATGTGTGGTCTTTGGGAAGAACACACATGCAATGCCACTGGATCCATTTGTGGTATGTGAGAAGAACACACATCCAATGACTCTAGTTGTGGTTCATGAAAAGAGCAGACATGCAATGACACTGGTGGATCCATGTGTGGTTCATGGGAAGAACACACATGCGATGACACTGGGTGGATCCATGTGTGGTCTGTGGGAAGAGCAGACATGCAATGACTCCGGTGGATCCATGTGTGGTTCATGTGAAGAACACACATGCAATGACTCTGGGTGTGGTTCATGATATGGTCTGTGACAAAAACACACATGCAATGATACTGGTGGATCCATGTGTGGCCTGTGAGAAGAACACACATGCAATGACACTGGGTGTGGTTCATGATATGGTTTGTGAGAAGAACACACATGCAATGACACTAGTGGATCCATGTGTGGTCTTTGGGAAGAACACACATGCAATGACACTGGATCCATGTGTGGTCTGTGAGAAGAACACACATCCAATGACTCTAGCTGTGGTTCATGAAAAGAGCAGACATGCAATGACACTGGTGGATCCATGTGTGGTTCATGCGAAGAACACACATAAGATGACACTGGGTGGATCCATGTGTGGTCTGTGGGAAGAGCAGACATGCAATGACTCCGGTGGATCCATGTGTGGTTCATGGGAAGAACACACATGCAATGACACTGGTGGATCCATGTGTGGTCTGTGAGAAGAGCAGACATGCAACGACACCGGTGGATCCATGTGTGGTCTGTGGGAAGAACACACATGCAATGACACCGATGGATCCATGTGTGGTCTGTGAGAAGAGCAGACATGAAACGGCACCGGTGGATCCATGTGTGGTCTGTGAGAAGAGAAGACATGCAATGACACTAGTGGATCCATGTGTGGTCTTTGGGAAGAACACACATGCAAAGACACTGGATCCATGTGTGGTCTGTGAGAAGAACACACATCCAATGACTCTAGCTGTGGTTCATGAAAAGAGCAGACATGCAATGACACTGGTGGATCCATGTGTGGTTCATGGGAAGCACACACATGCGATGACACTAGGTGGATCCATGTGTGGTCTGCGGGAAGATCAGACATGCGATGACTCCGGTGGATCCATGTGTGGTTCATGGGAAGAACACACATGCAATGACACTGGTGGATCCATTTGTGGTCTGTGAGAAGAGCAGACATGCAACGACACCGGTGGATCCATGTGTGGTCTGTGGGAAGAACCCACATGCAATGCCACCGGTGGATCCATGTGTGGTCTGTGAGAAGAGCAGACATGCAGCGACACCGGTGGATCCATGTGTGGTTTGTGAGAAGAACACACATGCAACGACACTGGTGGATCCATGTGTGGTCTTTGGAAAGAACACACATGCAATGACACTGGATCCATGTGTGGTCTATGAGAAGAACACACATCCAATGACTCTAGCCGTGGTTCATGAAAAGAGCAGACATGCAATGACACTGGTGGATCCATGTGTGGTTCATGGGAAGAACACACATGCGATGACACTGGGTGGATCCATTTGTGGTCTTTGGGAAGAACACACATGCAATGACACTGGATTCATGTGTGGTCTGTGAGAAGAACACACATCCAATGACTCTAGTTGTGGTTCATGAAAAGAGCAGACATGCAATGACACTGGTGGATCCATGTGTGGTTCATGGGAAGACCACACATGCGATGACACTGGGTGGATCCATGTGTGGTTTGTGAGAAGAACACACATGCGATGAATCCGGTGGATCCATGTGTGGTTCATGGGAAGAACACACATGCAATGACTCTGGTGGATCCATGTGTGGTCTGTGAGAAGAGCAGACATGCAACGACACCGGTGGATCCATGTGTGGTGTGTGGGAAGAACACACATACAATGAGACCGGTGGATCCATGTCTGGTCTGTGGGAAGACCACACATGCAACGACACCGGTGGATCCATGTGTGGTTTGTGAGAAGAACACACATGCAATGACACTGGTGGATCTATGTGTGGTCTTTGGGAAGAACACACATGCAATGACACTGGTGATATGTGGTCTATGAGAAGAACACACATCCAATGACTCTAGCTGTGGTTCATGAAACGAGCAGACATGCAATGACACTGGTGGATCCATGTGTGGTTCATGGGAAGAACACACATGCAATGAAACTGGTGGATCCATGTGTGGTATGTGGGAAGAGTAGACATGCGATGACACTGGTGGATCCATGTGTGGTTCATGGGCAGAACACACATGCAATGACACTGGGTGTGGTTCATTATATGGTCTGTGAGAAAAACACACATGCAATGACACTGGTGGATCCATGTGTGGTCTGTGAGAAGAACACACATGCAATGACACCGGTGGATCCATGATATGGTTTGTGAGAAGAACACACATGCAATGACACTGGTGGATCCATGTGTGGTCTTTGCGAAGAACACACATGCAATGACACTGGATCCATGTGTGGTCTGTGAGAAGAACACACATCCAATGACTCTAGCTGTGGTTCATGAAAAGAGCAGACATGCAATGACACTGGTGGATCCATGTGTGGTTCATGGGAAGAACACACATGCGATGACATTGGGTGTATCCATGTGTGGTCTATGGGAAGAACACACATGCAATGACACTCGTGGATCCATGTGTGGTTCATGGGAAGAACACAAATGCAATGACTCTGGGTGTGGTTCATGATATGGTCTGTGAGAAGAACACACATGCAACGACACTGGTGGATCCATGTGTGGTCTTTGGGAAGAACACACATGTAATGACACTGGATCCATGTGTGGTCTGTGAGAAGAACACACATCCAATGACTCTAGCTGTTGTTCATGAAAAGAGCAGACATGCAATGACACTGGTGGATCCATGTGTGGTTCATGGGAAGAACACACATGCGATGACACTGGGTGGATCCATGTGTGGTATGTGGGAAGAGCAGACATGCGATGACTCCGGTGGATCCCTGTGTGGTTCATGGGAAGAACACACATCCAATGACACTGGTGGATCCATGTGTGGTCTGTGAGAAGAGCAGACATGCAACGACACCGGTGGATCCATGTGTGGTCTATGGGAAGAACACACATGCAATAACACTGGTGGATCCATGTGTGGTCTGTGAGAAGAGCAGACATGCAACGACACCGGTGGATCCATGTATGGTTTGTGAGAAGAACACACATGCAATGACACTAGTGGATCCATGTGTGGTCTTTGGGAAGAACACACATGCAATGACACTGGTGATATGTGGTCTATGAGAAGAACACACATCCAATGACTCTAGCTGTGGTTCATGAAAAGAGCAGACATGCAATGACACTAGTGGATCCATGTGTGGTTCATGGGAAGAACACACATGCAACGACACTGGTGGATCCATGTGTGGTATGTGGGAAGAGAAGACATGCGATGACACTGGTGGATCCATGTGTGGTTCATGGGAAGAACACACATGCAATGACACTGGGTGTGGTTCATGATATGGTCTGTGAGAAGAACCCACATGAAATGACACTGGTGGATCCATGTGTGGTCTGTGAGAAGAACACACATGCAACGACACTGGGTGTGGTTCATGATATGGTTTGTGAGAAGAACAGACATGCAATGACACTGGTGGATCCATGTGTGGTCTTTGGGAAGAAAACACATGCAATGACACTGGATCCATATGTGGTCTGTGAGAAGAACACACATCCAATGACTCTAGCTGTGGTTCATGGAAAGAGCAGACATGCAATGACACTGGTGGATCCATGTGTGGTTCATGGGAAGAACACACATGCGATGACACTGGTGGATCCATCTGTGGTCTGTGAGAAGAACACACATGCGATGACTCCGGTGGATCCATGTGTGGTTCATGGGAAGAACACACATGCAATGACACTGGGTGTGGTTCATGATATGGTTTGCGAGAAGAACACACATGCAATGACACTGGTGGATCCATGTGTGGTATTTGGGAAGAACACACATGCAATGACACTGGATTCATGTGTGGTCTGTGAGAAGAACACACATCCAATGACTCTAGTTGTCGTTCATGAAAAGAGCAGACATGCAATGACACTGGTGGATCCATGTGTGGTTCATGGGAAGAACACACATGCGATGACACTGGGTGGATCCATGTGTGGTTTGTGAGAATAACACACATGCGATGACTCCGGTGGATCCATGTGTTGTTCATGGGAAGAACACACATGCAATGACACTGGTGGATCCATGTGTGGTCTGTGAGAAGAGCAGACATGCAACGACACCGGTGGATCCATGTGTGGTGTGTGGGTAGAACACACATGCAATGACACCGGTGGATCCATGTGTGGTCTGTGGGAAGAGCACACATGCAACGACACCGGTGGATCCATGTGTGGTTTGTGAGAAGAACACACATGCAATGACACTGGTGGATCTATGTGTGGTCTTTGGGAAGAACACACATGCAATGACACTGGTGATATGTGGTCTGTGAGAAGAACACACATCCAATGACTCTAGCTGTGGTTCATGAAACGAGCAGACATGCAATGACACTGGTGGATCCATGTGTGGTTCATGGGAAGAACACACATGCAATGACACTGGTGGATCCATGTGTGGTATGTGGGAAGAGCAGACATGCGATGACACTGGTGGATCCATGTGTGGTTCATGAGAAGAACACACATGCAATGACACTGGTTGTAGTTCATGATATGGTCTGTGAGAAGAACACACATGCAATGACACTAGTGGATCCATGTGTGGTCTATGAGAAGAGCAGACATGCAAGGACACCGGTGGATCCATGATATGGTTTGTGAGAAGAACACACATGCAATGACACTGGTGGATCCATGTGTGGTATTTGGGAAGAACACACATGCAATGACAGTGGATCCATGTGTGGTCTGTGAGAAGAACACACATCCAATGACTCTAGCCGTGGTTCATAAAAAGAGCAGAGATGCAATGACACTAGTGGATCCATGTGTAGTTCGTGGGAAGAACACACATGCAATGACACTGGTGGATCCATGTGTGGTATGTGGGAAGAGCAGACATGCGATGACACTGGTGGAACCATGTGTGGTTCATGGGAAGAACACACATGCAATGACTCTGGGTGTGGTTCATGATATGGTCTATGAGAAAAACACACATGCAATGACACTGGTGGATCCATTTGTGGCCTGTGAGAAGAACACACATGCAATGACACTGGTGGATCCATATGTGGTCTTTGGGAAGAACACACATGCAATGACACTGGATCCATGTGTGGTCTGTGAGAAGAACACACATCCAATGACTCTAGCTGTGGTTCATGAAAAGAGCAGACATGCAATGACACTGGTGGATCCATGTGTGGTTCATGGTAAGAACACACATGCGATGACACTAGGTGGATCCATGTGTGGTCTGTGGGAAGAGCAGACATGCAATGACTCTGGTGGATCCATGTGTGGTTCATGGGAAGAACACACATGCAATGACTCTGGGTGTGGTTCATGATATGGTCTGTGACAAAAACACACATGGAATGACACTAGTGGATCCATGTGTGGCCTATGAGAAGAACACACATGAAATGACACTGGGTGTGGTTCATGATATGGTTTGTGAGAAGAACACACATGCAATGACACTGGTGGATCCATGTGTGGTCTTTGGGAAGAACACACATGCAATGACACTGGATCCATGTGTGGTCTGTGAGAAGAACACACATCCAATGACTCTAGCTGTGGTTCATGAAAAGAGCAGACATGCAATGATACTGGTGGATCCATGTGTGGTTCATGGGAAGAACACACATGCAATGACACCGGGTGGATCCATGTGTGGTCTGTGGGAAGAGCAGACATGTGATGACTCCGGTGGATCCATGTGTGGTTCATGGGAAGAACACACATGCAATGACACTGGTGGATCCATGTGTGGTCTGTGAGAAGAGCAGACATGCAACGACACCGGTGGAATCATGTGTGGTCTGTGGGAAGAACACACATGCAATGACACCGGTGGATCCATGTGTGGTCTGTGAGAAGATCAGACATGCAACGACACCGGTGGATCCATGTGTGGTTTGTGAGAAGAACACACATGCAATGACACTGGTGGATCCATGTGTGGTATTTGGGAAGAACACACATGCATGACACTAGATCCATGTGTGGTATGTGAGAAGAACACACATCCAATGACTCTAGTTGTGGTTCATGAAAAGAGTAGACATCCAATGACACTGGTGGATCCATGTGTGGTTCATGGGAAGAACACACATGTAACGGCACTGGTGGATCCATGTGTGGTATGTGGGAAGAGAAGACATGCAATGACACTGGTGGATCCATGTGTGGTTCATGGTAAGAACACACATGCAATGACACTGGGCATGGTTCATGATATGGTCTGTGAGAAGAACACACATGCAATGACACTGGTGGATCCATGTGTGGTCTGTGAGAAGAACACACATGCAACGACACTAGGTGTCGTGCTTGATATGGTTTGTGAGAAGAACACACATGCAATGACACTGGTGGATCCATGTGTGGTCTTTGGGAAGAACACACATGCAATGACACTGGATCCATGTGTGGTCTGTGAGAAGAACACACATCCAATGACTCTAGCTGTGGTTCATAAAAACAGCAGACATGCAATGACACTGGTGGATCCATGTGTGGTTCATGGGAAGAACACACATGCGATGACACTGGTGGATCCATGTGTGGTCTGTGAGAAGAACACACATGCAATGACTCCGGTGGATCCATGTGTGGTTCATGGGAAGAACACACATGCAATGACTCTGGGTGTGGCTCATGATATGATTTGTGAGAAGAACACACATCCAATGAAACTGGTGGATCCATGTGTGGTCTTTGGGAAGAACACACATGCAATGACATTGGGTGTGGTTCATGATATGGTTTGTGAGAAGAACACACATCCAATGACACTAGTGGATCCATGTGTGGTCTTTGGGAAGAACACATATGCAATGACACTGGGTCCATGTGTGGCCTGTAAGAAGAACACACATCCAATGACTCTAGTTGTGGTTCATGAAAAGAGCAGACATGCAATGACACTGGTGGATCCATGTGTGGTTCATGGGAAGAACACACATGCGATGACACTGGGTGGATCCATGTGTGGTTTGTGAGAAGAACACACATGCGATGACTCCGGTGGATCCATGTGTGGTTCATGGGAAGAAAACACATGCAATGACACTGGTGGATCCATGTGTGGTCTGTGAGAAGAGCAGACATGCAACGACACCGGTGGATCCATGTGTGGTGTGTGGGTAGAACACACATGCAATGACACCGGTGGATCCATGTGTGGTCTGTGGGAAGAGCACACATGCAACGACACCGGTGGATCCATGTGTGGTTTGTGAGAAGAACACACATGCAATGACACGGGTGGATCTATGTGTGGTCTTTGGGAAGAACACACATGCAATGACACTGGTGATATGTGGTCTGTGAGAAGAACACACATCCAATGACTCTAGCTGTGGTTCATGAAACGAGCAGACATGCAATGACACTGGTGGATCCATGTGTGGTTCATGGGAAGAACACACATGCAATGACACTAGGTGGATCCATGTGTGGTCTGAGGGAAGAGCAGACATGCAATGACTCCGGTGGATCCATGTGTGGTTCATGGGAAGAACACACATGCAATGACACTAGTGGATCCATGTGTGGTCTGTGAGAAGAGCAGACATGCAACGACATCGGTGGATCCATGTGTGGTCTGTGGGAAGAACACACATGCAATGACACCGATGGATCCATGTGTGGTCTATGAGAAGAGCAGACATGCAACGACACCGGTGTGGTTCATGATATGGTCTATGAGAAAAACACACATGCAATGACACTAGTGGATCCATGTGTGGCCTATGAGAAGAACACACATGAAATGACACTGGGTGTGGTTCCTGATATGGTTTGTGAGAAGAACACACATGCAATGACACTGGTGGATCCATGTGTGGTCTTTGGGAATAACACACATGCAATGACACTGGATCCATGTGTGGTCTGTGAGAAGAACACACATCCAATGACTCTAGCCGTGGTTCATGAAAAGAGCAGAGATGTAATGACACTAGTGGATCCATGTGTAGTTCATGGGAAGAACACACATGCAATGACACTGGTGGATCCATGTGTGGTATGTGGGAAGAGCAGACATGCGATGACACTGGTGGAACCATGTGTGGTTCATGGGAAGAACACACATGCAATGACTCTGGGTGTGGTTCATGATATGGTCTATGAGAAAAACACACATGCAATGACACTGGTGGATCCATTTGTGGCCTGTGAGAAGAACACACATGCAATGACACTAGGTGTGGTTCATGATATGGTTTGTGAGAAGAACACACATGCAATGACACTGGTGGATCCATATGTGGTCTTTGGGAAGAACACACATGCAATGACACTGGATCCATGTGTGGTCTATGAGAAGAACACACATCCAATGACTCTAGCTGTGGTTCATGAAAAGAGCAGACATGCAATGACACTGGTGGATCCATGTGTGGTTCATGGTAAGAACACACATGCGATGACACTAGGTGGATCCATGTGTGGTCTGTGGGAAGAGCAGACATGCAATGACTCTGGTGGATCCATGTGTGGTTCATGGGAAGAACACACATGCAATGACTCTGGGTGTGGTTCATGATATGGTCTGTGACAAAAACACACATGGAATGACACTAGTGGATCCATGTGTGGCCTATGAGAAGAACACACATGAAATGACACTAGGTGTGGTTCATGATATGGTTTGTGAGAAGAACACACATGCAATGACACTGGTGGATCCATGTGTGGTCTTTAGGAAGAACACACATGCAATGACACTGGATCCATGTGTGGTCTGTGAGAAGAACACACATCCAATGACTCTAGCTGTGGTTCATGAAAAGAGCAGACATGCAATGATACTGGTGGATCCATGTGTGGTTCATGGGAAGAACACACATGCAATGACACCGGGTGGATCCATGTGTGGTCTGTGGGAAGAGCAGACATGTGATGACTCCGGTGGATCCATGTGTGGTTCATGGGAAGAACACACATGCAATGACACTGGTGGATCCATGTGTGGTCTGTGAGAAGAGCAGACATGCAACGACACCGGTGGAATCATGTGTGGTCTGTGGGAAGAACACACATGCAATGACACCGGTGGATCCATGTGTGGTCTGTGAGAAGAGCAGACATGCAACGACACCGGTGGATCCATGTGTGGTTTGTGAGAAGAACACACATGCAGTGACACTGGTGGATCCATGTGTGGTATTTGGGAAGAACACACATGCATGACACTAGATCCATGTGTGCTATGTGAGAAGAACACACATCCAATGACTCTAGCTGTGGTTCATGAAAAGAGTAGACATCCAATGACACTGGTGGATCCATGTGTGGTTCATGGGAAGAACACACATGTAACGGCACTGGTGGATCCATGTGTGGTATGTGGGAAGAGAAGACATGCGATGACACTGGTGGATCCATGTGTGGTTCATGGTAAGAACACACATGCAATGACACTGGGCATGGTTCATGATATGGTCTGTGAGAAGAACACACATGCAATGACACTGGTGGATCCATGTGTGGTCTGTGAGAAGAACACACATGCAACGACACTAGGTGTCGTGCTTGATATGGTTTGTGAGAAGAACACACATGCAATGACACTGGTGGATCCATGTGTGGTCTTTGGGAAGAACACACATGCAATGACACTGGATCCATGTGTGGTCTGTGAGAAGAACACACATCCAATGACTCTAGCTGTGGTTCATAAAAACAAAAGACATGCAATGACACTGGTGGATCCATGTGTGGTTCATG
This sequence comes from Avena sativa, assembly GCA_916181665.1. NCBI lineage: Eukaryota > Viridiplantae > Streptophyta > Magnoliopsida > Poales > Poaceae > Avena > Avena sativa. Next base: position 421,109,400 of record OV702290.1, read on the forward strand.
GGAAGAACACACATGCGATGACACTGGTGGATCCATGTGTGGTCTGTGAGAAGAACACACATGCAATGACTCCGGTGGATCCATGTGTGGTTCATGGGAAGAACACACATGCAATGACTCTGGGTGTGGCTCATGATATGATTTGTGAGAAGAACACACATCCAATGAAACTGGTGGATCCATGTGTGGTCTTTGGGAAGAACACACATGCAATGACATTGGGTGTGGTTCATGATATGGTTTGTGAGAAGAACACACATCCAATGACACTAGTGGATCCATGTGTGGTCTTTGGGAAGAACACATATGCAATGACACTGGGTCCATGTGTGGCCTGTAAGAAGAACACACATCCAATGACTCTAGTTGTGGTTCATGAAAAGAGCAGACATGCAATGACACTGGTGGATCCATGTGTGGTTCATGGGAAGAACACACATGCGATGACACTGGGTGGATCCATGTGTGGTTTGTGAGAAGAACACACATGCGATGACTCCGGTGGATCCATGTGTGGTTCATGGGAAGAAAACACATGCAATGACACTGGTGGATCCATGTGTGGTCTGTGAGAAGAGCAGACATGCAACGACACCGGTGGATCCATGTGTGGTGTGTGGGTAGAACACACATGCAATGACACCGGTGGATCCATGTGTGGTCTGTGGGAAGAGCACACATGCAACGACACCGGTGGATCCATGTGTGGTTTGTGAGAAGAACACACATGCAATGACACGGGTGGATCTATGTGTGGTCTTTGGGAAGAACACACATGCAATGACACTGGTGATATGTGGTCTGTGAGAAGAACACACATCCAATGACTCTAGCTGTGGTTCATGAAACGAGCAGACATGCAATGACACTGGTGGATCCATGTGTGGTTCATGGGAAGAACACACATGCAATGACACTAGGTGGATCCATGTGTGGTCTGTGGGAAGAGCAGACATGCAATGACTCCGGTGGATCCATGTGTGGTTCATGGGAAGAACACACATGCAATGACACTAGTGGATCCATGTGTGGTCTGTGAGAAGAGCAGACATGCAACGACATCGGTGGATCCATGTGTGGTCTGTGGGAAGAACACACATGCAATGACACCGATGGATCCATGTGTGGTCTGTGAGAAGAGCAGACATGCAACGACACCGGTGTGGTTCATGATATGGTCTATGAGAAAAACACACATGCAATGACACTAGTGGATCCATGTGTGGCCTATGAGAAGAACACACATGAAATGACACTGGGTGTGGTTCATGATATGGTTTGTGAGAAGAACACACATGCAATGACACTGGTGGATCCATGTGTGGTCTTTGGGAAGAACACACATGCAATGACACTGGATCCATGTGTGGTCTGTGAGAAGAACACACATCCAATGACTCTAGCCATGGTTCATGAAAAGAGCAGAGATGTAATGACACTAGTGGATCCATGTGTAGTTCGTGGGAAGAACACACATGCAATGACACTGGTGGATCCATGTGTGGTATGTGGGAAGAGCAGACATGCGATGACACTGGTGGAACCATGTGTGGTTCATGGGAAGAACACACATGCAATGACTCTGGGTGTGGTTCATGATATGGTCTATGAGAAAAACACACATGCAATGACACTGGTGGATCCATTTGTGGCCTGTGAGAAGAACACACATGCAATGACACTAGGTGTGGTTCATGATATGGTTTGTGAGAAGAACACACATGCAATGACACTGGTGGATCCATATGTGGTCTTTGGGAAGAACACACATGCAATGACACTGGATCCATGTGTGGTCTATGAGAAGAACACACATCCAATGACTCTAGCTGTGGTTCATGAAAAGAGCAGACATGCAATGACACTGGTGGATCCATGTGTGGTTCATGGTAAGAACACACATGCGATGACACTAGGTGGATCCATGTGTGGTTTGTGGGAAGAGCAGACATGCAATGACTCTGGTGGATCCATGTGTGGTTCATGGGAAGAACACACATGCAATGACTCTGGGTGTGGTTCATGATATGGTCTGTGACAAAAACACACATGGAATGACACTAGTGGATCCATGTGTGGCATATGAGAAGAACACACATGAAATGACACTAGGTGTGGTTCATGATATGGTTTGTGAGAAGAACACACATGCAATGACACTGGTGGATCCATGTGTGGTCTTTAGGAAGAACACACATGCAATGACACTGGATCCATGTGTGGTCTGTGAGAAGAACACACATCCAATGACTCTAGCTGTGGTTCATGAAAAGAGCAGACATGCAATGATACTGGTGGATCCATGTGTGGTTCATGGGAAGAACACACATGCAATGACACCGGGTGGATCCACGTGTGGTCTGTGGGAAGAGCAGACATGTGATGACTCCAGTGGATCCATGTGTGGTTCATGGGAAGAACACACATGCAATGACACTGGTGGATCCATGTGTGGTCTGTGAGAAGAGCAGACATGCAACGACACCGGTGGAATCATGTGTGGTCTGTGGGAAGAACACACATGCAATGACACCGGTGGATCCATGTGTGGTCTGTGAGAAGAGCAGACATGCAACGACACCGGTGGATCCATGTGTGGTTTGTGAGAAGAACACACATGCAATGACACTGGTGGATCCATGTGTGGTATTTGGGAAGAACACACATGCATGACACTAGATCCATGTGTGCTATGTGAGAAGAACACACATCCAATGACTCTAGCTGTGGTTCATGAAAAGAGTAGACATCCAATGACACTGGTGGATCCATGTGTGGTTCATGGGAAGAACACACATGTAACGGCACTGGTGGATCCATGTGTGGTATGTGGGAAGAGAAGACATGCGATGACACTGGTGGATACATGTGTGGTTCATGGTGAGAACACACATGCAATGACACTGGGCATGGTTCATGATATGGTCTGTGAGAAGAACACACATGCAATGACACTGGTGGATCCATGTGTGGTCTGTGAGAAGAACACACATGCAACGACACTAGGTGTCGTGCTTGATATGGTTTGTGAGAAGAACACACATGCAATGACACTGGTGGATCCATGTGTGGTCTTTGGGAAGAACACACATGCAATGACACTGGATCCATGTGTGGTCTGTGAGAAGAACACACATCCAATGACTCTAGCTGTGGTTCATAAAAACAGCAGACATGCAATGACACTGGTGGATTCATGTGTGGTTCATGGGAAGAACACACATGCGATGACACTGGTGGATCCATGTGTGGTCTGTGAGAAGAACACACATGCAATGACTCCGGTGGATCCATGTGTGGTTCATGGGAAGAACACACATGCAATGACTCTGGGTGTGGCTCATGATATGATTTGTGAGAAGAACACACATCCAATGAAACTGGTGGATCCATGTGTGGTCTTTGGGAAGAACACACATGCAATGACATTGGGTGTGGTTCATGATATGGTTTGTGAGAAGAACACACATCCAATGACACTAGTGGATCCATGTGTGGTCTTTGGGAAGAACACATATGCAATGACACTGGGTCCATGTGTGGCCTGTAAGAAGAACACACATCCAATGACTCTAGTTGTGGTTCATGAAAAGAGCAGACATGCAATGACACTGGTGGATCCATGTGTGGTTCATGGGAAGAACACACATGCGATGACACTGGGTGGATCCATGTGTGGTTTGTGAGAAGAACACACATGCGATGACTCCGGTGGATCCATGTGTGGTTCATGGGAAGAAAACACATGCAATGACACTGGTGGATCCATGTGTGGTCTGTGAGAAGAGCAGACATGCAACGACACCGGTGGATCCATGTGTGGTGTGTGGGTAGAACACACATGCAATGACACCGGTGGATCCATGTGTGGTCTGTGGGAAGAGCACACATGCAACGACACCGGTGGATCCATGTGTGGTTTGTGAGAAGAACACACATGCAATGACACGGGTGGATCTATGTGTGGTCTTTGGGAAGAACACACATGCAATGACACTGGTGATATGTGGTCTGTGAGAAGAACACACATCCAATGACTCTAGCTGTGGTTCATGAAACGAGCAGACATGCAATGACACTGGTGGATCCATGTGTGGTTCATGGGAAGAACACACATGCAATGACACTAGGTGGATCCATGTGTGGTCTGTGGGAAGAGCAGACATGCAATGACTCCGGTGGATCCATGTGTGGTTCATGGGAAGAACACACATGCAATGACACTAGTGGATCCATGTGTGGTCTGTGAGAAGAGCAGACATGCAACGACATCGGTGGATCCATGTGTGGTCTGTGGGAAGAACACACATGCAATGACACCGATGGATCCATGTGTGGTCTGTGAGAAGAGCAGACATGCAACGACACCGGTGTGGTTGATGATATGGTCTATGAGAAAAACACACATGCAATGACACTAGTGGATCCATGTGTGGCCTATGAGAAGAACACACATGAAATGACACTGGGTGTGGTTCATGATATGGTTTGTGAGAAGAACACACATGCAATGACACTGGTGGATCCATGTGTGGTCTTTGGGAAGAACACACATGCAATGACACTGGATCCATGTGTGGTCTGTGAGAAGAACACACATCCAATGACTCTAGCCATGGTTCATGAAAAGAGCAGAGATGTAATGACACTAGTGGATCCATGTGTAGTTCGTGGGAAGAACACACATGCAATGACACTGGTGGATCCATGTGTGGTATGTGGGAAGAGCAGACATGCGATGACACTGGTGGAACCATGTGTGGTTCATGGGAAGAACACACATGCAATGACTCTGGGTGTGGTTCATGATATGGTCTATGAGAAAAACACACATGCAATGACACTGGTGGATCCATTTGTGGCCTGTGAGAAGAACACACATGCAATGACACTAGGTGTGGTTCATGATATGGTTTGTGAGAAGAACACACATGCAATGACACTGGTGGATCCATATGTGGTCTTTGGGAAGAACACACATGCAATGACACTGGATCCATGTGTGGTCTATGAGAAGAACACACATCCAATGACTCTAGCTGTGGTTCATGAAAAGAGCAGACATGCAATGACACTGGTGGATCCATGTGTGGTTCATGGTAAGAACACACATGCGATGACACTAGGTGGATCCATGTGTGGTCTGTGGGAAGAGCAGACATGCAATGACTCTGGTGGATCCATGTGTGGTTCATGGGAAGAACACACATGCAATGACTCTGGGTGTGGTTCATGATATGGTCTGTGACAAAAACACACATGGAATGACACTAGTGGATCCATGTGTGGCATATGAGAAGAACACACATGAAATGACACTAGGTGTGGTTCATGATATGGTTTGTGAGAAGAACACACATGCAATGACACTGGTGGATCCATGTGTGGTCTTTAGGAAGAACACACATGCAATGACACTGGATCCATGTGTGGTCTGTGAGAAGAACACACATCCAATGACTCTAGCTGTGGTTCATGAAAAGAGCAGACATGCAATGATACTGGTGGATCCATGTGTGGTTCATGGGAAGAACACACATGCAATGACACCGGGTGGATCCACGTGTGGTCTGTGGGAAGAGCAGACATGTGATGACTCCGGTGGATCCATGTGTGGTTCATGGGAAGAACACACATGCAATGACACTGGTGGATCCATGTGTGGTCTGTGAGAAGAGCAGACATGCAACGACACCGGTGGAATCATGTGTGGTCTGTGGGAAGAACACACATGCAATGACACCGGTGGATCCATGTGTGGTCTGTGAGAAGAGCAGACATGCAACGACACCGGTGGATCCATGTGTGGTTTGTGAGAAGAACACACATGCAATGACACTGGTGGATCCATGTGTGGTATTTGGGAAGAACACACATGCATGACACTAGATCCATGTGTGCTATGTGAGAAGAACACACATCCAATGACTCTAGCTGTGGTTCATGAAAAGAGTAGACATCCAATGACACTGGTGGATCCATGTGTGGTTCATGGGAAGAACACACATGTAACGGCACTGGTGGATCCATGTGTGGTATGTGGGAAGAGAAGACATGCGATGACACTGGTGGATACATGTGTGGTTCATGGTGAGAACACACATGCAATGACACTGGGCATGGTTCATGATATGGTCTGTGAGAAGAACACACATGCAATGACACTGGTGGATCCATGTGTGGTCTGTGAGAAGAACACACATGCAACGACACTAGGTGTCGTGCTTGATATGGTTTGTGAGAAGAACACACATGCAATGACACTGGTGGATCCATGTGTGGTCTTTGGGAAGAACACACATGCAATGACACTGGATCCATGTGTGGTCTGTGAGAAGAACACACATCCAATGACTCTAGCTGTGGTTCATAAAAACAGCAGACATGCAATGACACTGGTGGATTCATGTGTGGTTCATGGGAAGAACACACATGCGATGACACTGGTGGATCCATGTGTGGTCTGTGAGAAGAACACACATGCAATGACTCCGGTGGATCCATGTGTGGTTCATGGGAAGAACACACATGCAATGACTCTGGGTGTGGCTCATGATATGATTTGTGAGAAGAACACACATCCAATGAAACTGGTGGATCCATGTGTGGTCTTTGGGAAGAACACACATGCAATGACATTGGGTGTGGTTCATGATATGGTTTGTGAGAAGAACACACATCCAATGACACTAGTGGATCCATGTGTGGTCTTTGGGAAGAACACATATGCAATGATACTGGGTCCATGTGTGGTCTGTAAGAAGAACACACATCCAATGACTCTAGTTGTGGTTCATGAAAAGAGCAGACATGCAATGACACTGGTGGATCCATGTGTGGTTCATGGGAAGAACACACATGCGATGACACTGGGTGGATCCATGTGTGGTTTGTGAGAAGAACACACATGCGATGACTCCGATGGATCCATGTGTGGTTCATGGGAAGAACACACATGCAATGACACTGGTGGATCCATGTGTGGTCTGTGAGAAGAGCAGACATACAACGACACCGGTGGATCCATGTGTGGTGTGTGGGTAGAACACACATGCAATGACACCGGTGGATCCATGTGTGGTCTGTGGGAAGAGCACACATGCAACGACACCGGTGGATCCATGTGTGGTTTGTGAGAAGAACACACATGCAATGACACGGGTGGATCTATGTGTGGTCTTTGGGAAGAACACACATGCAATGACACTGGTGATATGTGGTCTGTGAGAAGAACACACATCCAATGACTCTAGCTGTGGTTCATGAAACGAGCAGACATGCAATGACACTGGTGGATCCATGTGTGGTTCATGGGAAGAACACACATAATGACACTGGTGGATCCATGTGTGGTATGTGGGAAGAGCAGACATGCGATGACACTGGTGGATCCATGTGTGGTTCATGAGAAGAACACACATGCAATGACACTGGTTGTAGTTCATGATATGGTCTGTGAGAAGAACACACATGAAATGACACTGGTGGATCCATGTGTGGTCTATGAGAAGAGCAGACATGCAACGACACCGGTGGATCCATGATATGGTTTGTGAGAGGAACACACATGCAATGACACTGGTGGATCCATGTGTGGTATTTGGGAAGAACACACATGCAATGACACTGGATCCGTGTGTGGTCTGTGAGAAGAACACACATCCAATGACTCTAGCTGTGGTTCATGAAAAGAGCAGAGATGACACTAGTGGATCCATGTGTAGTTCATGGGAAGAACACACATGCAATGACACTGGTAGATCCATGTGTGGTATGTCGGAAGAGCAGACATGCGATGACACTGGTGGAATCATGTGTGGTTCATGGGAAGAACACATATGCAATGACTCTGGGTGTGGTTCATGATATGGTCTATGAGAAAAACACACATGCAATGACACTGGTGGATCCATTTGTGGCCTGTGAGAAGAACACACATGCAATGACACTAGGTGTGGTTCATGATATGGTTTGTGAGAAGAACACACATGCAATGACACTGGTGGATCCATATGTGGTCTTTGGGAAGAACACACATGCAATGACACTGGATCCATGTGTGGTCTGTGAGAAGAACACACATCCAATGACTCTAGCTGTGGTTCATGAAAAGGGCAGACATGCAATGACACTGGTGGATCCATGTGTGGTTCATGGGAAGAACACACATGCGATGACACTAGGTGGATCCATGTGTGGTCTGTGGGAAGAGCAGACATGCAATGACTCTGGTGGATCCATGTGTGGTTCATGGGAAGAACACACATGCAATGACTCTGGGTGTGGTTCATGATATGGTCTGTGAGAAAAACACACATGCAATGACACTAGTGGATCCATGTGTGGCCTATGAGAAGAACACACATGAAATGACACTAGGTGTGGTTCATGATATGGTTTGTGAGAAGAACACACATGCAATGACACTGGTGGATCCATGTGTGGTCTTTGGGAAGAACACACATGCAATGACACTGGATCCATGTGTGGTCTGTGAGAAGAACACACATCCAATGACTCTAGCTGTGGTTCATGAAAAGAGCAGACATGCAATGATACTGGTGGATCCATGTGTGGTTCATGGGAAGAACACACATGTAACGACACTGGTGGATCCATGTGTGGTCTGTGGGAAGAGCATACATGCGATGACTCCGGTGGATCCATGTGTGGTTCATGGGAAGAACACAAATGCAATGACACTGGTGGATCCATGTGTGGTCTGTGAGAAGAGCAGACATGCAACGACACCGGTGGAATCATGTGTGCTCTATGGGAAGAACACACATGCAATGACACCGGTGGATCCATGTGTGGTCTGTGAGAAGAGCAGACATGCAACGACACCGGTGGATCCATATGTGGTTTGTGAGAAGAACACACATGCAATGACACTGGTGGATCCATGTGTGGTATTTGGGAAGAACACACATGCATGACACTAGATCCATGTGTGGTCTGTGAGAAGAACATACATCCAATGACTCTAGCTGTGGTTCATGAAAAGAGTAGACATCCAATGACACTGGTGGATCCATGTGTGGTTCATGGGAAGAACACACATGTAACGACACTGGTGGATCCATGTGTGGTATGTGGGAAGAGCAGACATGCGATGACACTGGTGGATCCATGTGTGGTTCATGGTAAGAACACACATGCAATGACACTGGGCATGGTTCATGATATGGTCTGTGAGAAGAACACACATGCAATGACACTGGTGGATCCATGTGTGGTCTGTGAGAAGAACACACATGCAACGACACTAGGTGTCGTGCATGATATGGTTTGTGAGAAGAACACACATGCAACGACACTAGGTGTCGTGCATGATATGGTTTGTGAGAAGAACACACATGCAATGACACTGGTGGATCCATGTGTGGTCTTTGGGAAGAACACACATGCAATGACACTGGATCCATGTGTGGTCTGTGAGAAGAACACACATCCAATGACTCTAGCTGTGGTTCATAAAAACAGCAGACATGCAATGAGACTGGTGGATCCATGTGTGGTTCATGGGAAGAACACACATGCGATGACACTGGTGGATCCATGTGTGGTCTGTGAGAAGAACACACATGCAATGACTCCGGTGGATCCATGTGTGGTTCATGGGAAGAACACACATGCAATGACTCTGGGTGTGGCTCATGATATGGTTTGTGAGAAGAACACACATCCAATGACACTGGTGGATCCATGTGTGGTCTTTGGGAAGAACACACATGCAATGACATTGGGTGTGGTTCATGATATGGATTGTGAGAAGAACACACATCCAATGACACTAGTGGATCCATGTGTGGTCTTTGGGAAGAACACATATGCAATGACACTGGATCCATGTGTGGTCTGTGAGAAGAACACACATCCAATGACTCTAGTTGTGGTTCATGAAAAGAGCAGACATGCAATGACACTGGTGGATCCATGTGTGGTTCATGGGAAGAACACACATGCGATGACACTGGTGGATCCATGTGTGGTTTGTGAGAAGAACACACATGCGATGACTCCGGTTGATCCATGTGTGGTTCATGGGAAGAACACACATGCAATGACACTGGTGGATCCATGTGTGGTCTGTGAGAAGAGCAGACATGCAACGACATCGGAGGATCCATGTGTGGTCTGTGGGAAGAACACACATGCAATGACACCGGTGGATCCATGTGTGGTCTGTGGGAAGAGCACACATGCAATGACACCGGTGGATCCATGTGTGGTTTGTGAGAAGAACACACATGCAATGACACTGGTGGATCCATGTGTGGTCTTTGGGAAGAACACACATGCAATGACACTGGTGATATTTGGTCTGTGAGAAGAACACACATCCAATGACTCTAGTTGTGGTTAATGAAAAGTGCAGACATGCAATGACACTGGTGGATCCATGTGTTGTTCATGGGAAGAACACACATGCAATGACACTGGTGGATCCATGTGTGGTATGTGGGAAGAGCAGACATGCAATGACACTAGTGGATCCATGTGTGGTTCATGGGAAGGACACACATGCAATGACACTGGGTGTGGTTCATGATATGGTCTGTGAGAAAAACACACATGCAATGACACTGGTTGATCCATGTGTGGTCTGTGAGAAGAACACACATGCAACGGCACCGGTGGATCCATGATATGGTTTGTGAGAAGAACACACATTTAATGACAATGGTGGATCCATGTGTGGTATTTGGGAAGAACACACATGCAATGACACTGGATCCATGTGTGGTCTGTGAGAAGAACACACATCCAATGACTCTAGCTGTGGTTCATGAAAAGAGCAGACATGCAATGACACAGGTGGATCCATGTGTGGTTCATGGGAAGAACACACATGCGATGACACTGGGTGGATCCATGTGTGGTTTGTGGGAAGAACAGACATACAATGACACTGGTGGATCCATGTGTGGTTCATGGGAAGAACACACATGCAATGACTCTGGGTATGGTTCATGATATGGTCTGTGAGAAGAACACACAAGCAATGACACTGGTGGATCCATGTGTGGTCTGTGAGAAGAGCAGACATGCAACGACACTGATGGATCCACGATATGGTTTGTGAGAAGAACACACGTACAATGACACTGGTGGATCCATGTATGGTCTTTGGGAAGAACACACATGCAATGACAGTAGATCCATGTGTGGTCTGTGAGAAGAACACACATCCAATGACTCTAGCTGTGGTTCATGAAAAGAGCAGACATGGAATGACACTGGTGGATCCATGTGTGGTTCATGGGAAGAACACACATGCGATGACACTAGGTGGATCCACGTGTGGTCTGTTGGAAGAACGCACATGCAATGACACCGGTGGATCCATGTGTGGTCTGTGGGAAGAACACACATGCAACGACACCGGTGGATCCATGTGTGGTCCGTGGGAAGAGCACACATGCAACGACACCGGTGGATCCATGTGTGGTTTGTGAGAAGAACACACATGCAATGACACTGGTGGATCCATGTGTGGTCTTTGGGAAGAACACACATGCAATGACACTGGTGATATGTGGTCTGTGAGAAGAACAAACATCCAATGATTCTAGCTGTGGTTCATGAAAAGAGCAGACATGCAATGACACTGGTGGATCCATGTGTGGTTCATGGGAAGAACACACATGCAATGACACTGGTGGATCCATGTGTGGTATGTGGGAAGAGCAGACATGCGATGACACTAGTGGATCCATGTGTGGTTCATGGGAAGAACACATATGCAATGACACTGGGTGTGGTTCATGATATGGTCTGTGAGAAAAACACATATGCAATGACACTGGTGGAACCATGTGTGGTCTGTGAGAAGAATACACATGCAACGACACCGGTGGATCCATGATATGGTTTGTGAGAAGAACACACATCCAATGACTCTAGCTATGGTTCATGAAAAGAGCAGACATGCAATGACACTGGTCGATCCATGTGTGGTTCATGGGAAAAACACACATGCGATGACACTAGATGGATCCATGTGTGGTCTGTGGGAAGAGCAGACATGCGATGACTCCGGTGGATCCATGTGTGGTTCATGGAAAGAACACACATGCAAGGACACTGGTGGATCCATGTGTGGTCTGTGAGAAGAGCAGACATGCAACGACACCGGTGGATCCATGTGTGGTCTGTGGGAAGAACACACATACAATGACACCGGTAGATTCATGTGTGGTATGTGAGAAGAGCAGACATGCGATGACACCGGTGGATCCATGTGTGGTTTGTGAGAAGAACACACATGCAATGACTCTGGTGGATCCATGTGTGGTTCATGGAAGAACACACATGCAATGACTCTGGGTGTGGCTCATGATATGGTTTGTGAGAAGAACACACATGCAATGACACTGGTGGATCCATGTGTGGTCTTTGGGAAGAACACACATGCAATGACACTGGGTGTGGTTCATGATATAGTTTGTGAGAAGCACACACATGCAATGACACTAATCGATCCATGTGTGGTCTTTGGGAAGAACACATATGCAATGACACTGGATCCATGTGTGGTTTATGAGAAGAACACACAACCAATGACTCTAGCTGTGGTTCATGAAAAGAGCAGACATGCAATGACACTAGGTGGATCCATGTGTGGTTTGTGAGAAGAACACACATGCGATGACTCCGGTGGATCCATGTGTGGTCTGTGAGAAGAGCAGACATGCAACGACACCGGTGGATCCATGTGTGGTCTGTGGGAAGAACACACATGCAATGACACTCCGGTGGATCCATGTGTGGTCTGTGAGAAGAACACACATGCAACTACACCGGTGGATCCATGATATGGTTTGTGAGAACAACACACATGCAATGACAATGGTGGATCCATGTGTGGTATTTGGGAAGAACACACATGCAATGACACTGGATCCATGTGTGGTCTGTGAGAAGAACACATATCCAATGACTCTAGCTGTGGTTCATGAAAAGAGCAGACATGCAATGACACTGGTGGATCCATGTGTGGTTCATGGGAAGAACACACATGCAATGACACTGGTGGATCCATGTGTGGTATGTGGGAAGAGCAGACATGCGATGACACTAGTGGATCCATGTGTGGTTCATGGGAAGAACACACATGCAATGACACTGGGTGTGGTTCATGATATGGTCTGTGAGAAAAACACTCATGCAATGACACTGGTGGATCCATGTGTGGTCTGTGAGAAGAACACACATGCAACGACACCGGTGGGTCCATGATATGGTTTGTGAGAAGAACACACATGCAATGACAATGGTGGATCCATGTGTGGTATTTGGGAAGAACACACATGCAATGACACTGGATCCATGTGTGGTCTGTGAGAAGAACACACATCCAATGACTCTAGCTGTGGTTCATGAAAAGAGCAGACATGCAATAACACTGGTGAATCCATGTGTGGTTCATGGGAAAGAACACACATGCGATGACACTAGGTGGATCCACGTGTGGTCTGTGGGTAGAGCAGACATGCAATGACTCTGGTGGATCCATGTGTGGTTCATGGGAAGAACACACACGCGATGACACTGGTGGATCCATGTGTGGTATGTGGGAAGAGCAGACATGCGATGACACTACTGGATCCATGTGTGGTTCATGGGAAGAACACACATGCAATGACACTGGGTGTGGTTCATGATATGGTTTGTGAGAAAAACACACATGCAATGACACTGGTAGATCCATGTGTGGTCTGTGAGAAGAACACACATGCAACGACACCGGTGGATCCATGATATGGTTTGTGAGAAGAACACACATGCAATGACAATGGTGGATCCATGTGTGGTATTTGGGAAGAACACACATGCAATGCCACTGGATCCATGTGTGGTCTATGAGAAGAACACACATCCAATGACTCTAGCTGTGGTTCATGAAAAGAGCAGACATGCAATGACACTGGTGGATCCATGTGTGGTTCATGGGAAGAACACACATGCAATGACACTAGGTGGATCCACGTGTGGTCTGTGGGAAGAGCAGACATGCAATGACTCCGGTGGATCCATGTGTGGTTCATGGGAAGAACACACATGCAATGACTCTGGGTGTGGTTCATGATATGGTCTGTGAGAAAAACACACATGCAATGAAACTGGTGGATCCATGTGTGGTTCATGGGAAGAACACACATGCGATGACACTAGGTGGATCCACGTGTGGTCTGTGGGAAGAGCAGACAAGCAATGACTCCGGTGGATCCATGTGTGGTTCATGGGAAGAACACACATGCAATGACTCTGGGTGTGGTTCATGATATGGTCTGTGAGAAAAACACACATGCAATGACACTCGTGGATCCATGTGTGGCCTCTGAGAAGAACACACATGCAATGACACTGGGTGTGGTTCATGATATGGTCTGTGACAAGAACACACATGCGATGACAATGGTGGATCCATGTGTGGTCTTTGGGAAGAACACACATGCAATGACTCCGGTGGATCCATGTGTGGTTCATGGGAAGAACACACATGCAATGACTCTGGGTGTGGCTCATGATATGGTTTGTGAGAAGAACACACATGCAATGACACTGGTGGATCCATGTGTGGTCTTTGGGAAGAACACACATGCAATGACACTGGATCCATGTGTGGTTCATGATATGGTTTGTGAGAAGAACACACATGCAATGACACTAGTGGATCCATGTGTGGTTCATGGGAAGAACACACATGCGACGACACTGGGTGGATCCATGTGTGGTTTGTGAGAAGAACACACATGCGATGACTCCGGTGGATCCATGTGTGGTTCATGGGAAGAACACACATGCAATGACACTGGTGGATCCATGTGTGGTCTGTGAGAAGAGAATACATGCAACGACACCGATGGATCCATGTGTTGTCTATGGGAAGAACACACATGCAATGACACCAGTGGATCCATGTGTGGTCTATGGGAAGAGCACACATGCAATGACACCGGTGGATCCATGTGTGGTTTGTGAGAAGAACACACATGCAATGACACTGGTGGATCCATGTGTTGTCTTTGGGAAGAACACACATGCAATGACACTGGATCCATGTGTGGTCTGTGAGAAGAACACATATCCAATGACTCTAGTTGTGGTTCATGAAAAGAGCAGACATGGAATGACACTGGTGGATCCATGTGTGGTTCATGGGAAGAACACACATGCAATGACACTGGTGGATCCATGTGTGGTATGTGGGAAGAGCATACATGCGATGACACTGGTGGATCCATGTGTGGTTCATGAGAAGAACACACATGCAATGACACTGGGTGTGGTTCATGATATGGTCTGTGAGAAGAACACACCTACAATGGCACTGGTGGATCCATGTGTGGTCTATGAGAAGAGCAGACATGCAACGACACCGGTGGATCCATGATATGGTTTGTGAGAAGAACACACATGCAATGACACTGGTGGATCCATGTGTGGTCTTTGGGAAGAACACACATGCAATGACACTGGATCCATGTGTGGTCTATGAGAAGAACACACATCCAATGACTCTAGCTGTGGTTCATGAAAAGAGCAGAGATGCAATGACACTGGTAGATCCATGTGTGGTTTATGGGAAGAACACACATGCAATGACACTGGTGGATCCATGTGTGGTATGTGGGAAGAGCAGACATGCGATGACACTGGTGGATCCATGTGTGGTTCATGGGAAGAACACACATGCAATGATTCTGGTGGATCCATGTGTGGTTCATGGGAAGAACACACATCCAATGACATTGGTGGATCCATGTGTGGTCTGTGAGAAGAGCAGACATGCAACGACACCGGTGGATCCATGTGTGGTCTATGGGAAGAACACACATGCAATGACACCGGTGGATCCATGTGTGGTCTGTGAGAAGAGCAGACATGCAACGACACCGATGGATCCATGTATGGTTTGTGAGAAGAACACACATGCAATGACACTGGTGGATCCATGTGTGGTCTTTGGGAAGAACACACATGCAATGACACTGGTGATATGTGGTCTATGAAAAGAACACGCATCCAATGACTCTAGCTGTGGTTCATGAAAAGAGCAGACATGCAATGACACTGGTGGATCCATATGTGGTTCATGGGAAGAACACACATGCAACGACACTGGTGGATCCATGTGTGGTATGTGGGAAGAGAAGACATGCGATGACACTGGTGGATCCATGTGTGGTTCATGGGAAGAACACACATGCAATGACACTGGGTGTGGTTCATGATATGGTCTGTGAGAAGAACCCACATGCAATGACACTGGTGGATCCATGTGTGGTCTGTGAGAAGAACACACATGCAACGACACTGGGTGTTGTTCATGATATGGTTTGTGAGAAGAACACACATGCAATGACACTGGTGGATCCATGTGTGGTCTTTGGGAAGAAAACACGTGCAATGACACTGGATCCATGTGTGGTCTGTGAGAAGAACACACGTCCAATGACAGTAGCTGTGGTTCATGAAAAGAGCAGACATGCAATGACACTGGTGGATCCATGTGTGGTTCATGGGAAGAACACACATGCGATGACACTAGGTGGATCCACGTGTGGTCTGTGGGAAGAGCAGACATGCAATGACTCCGGTGGATCCATGTGTGGTTCATGGGAAGAACACACATGCAATGACTCTGGGTGTGGTTCATGATATGGTCTGTGACAAAAACACACATGCAATGAAACTGGTGGATCCATGTGTGGTTCATGGGAAGAACACACATGCGATGACACTAGGTGGATCCACGTGTGGTCTGTGGGAAGAGAAGACAAGCAATGACTCCGGTGGATCCATGTGTGGTTCATGGGAAGAACACACATGCAATGACTCTGGGTGTGGTTCATGATATGGTCTGTGAGAAAAACACACATGCAATGACACTCGTGGATCCATGTGTGGCCTGTGAGAAGAACACACATGCAATGACACTGGGTGTGGTTCATGATATGGTCTGTGACAAGAACACACATGCGATGACACCGGTGGATCCATGTGTGGTCTTTGGGAAGAACACAAATGCAATGACTCCGGTGGATCCATGTGTGGTTCATGGGAAGAACACACATGCAATGACTCTGGGTGTGGCTCATGATATGGTTTGTGAGAAGAACACACATGCAATGACACTGGTGGATCCATGTGTGGTCTTTGGGAAGAACACACATGCAATGACACTGGGTGTGGTTCATGATATGGTTTGTGAGAAGAACACACATGCAATGACACTAGTGGATCCATGTGTGGTTCATGGGAAGAACACACATGCGACGACACTGGGTGGATCCATGTGTGGTTTATGAGAAGAACACACATGCGATGACTCCGGTGGATCCATGTGTGGTTCATGGGAAGAACACACATGCAATGACACTGGTGGATCCATGTGTGGTCTGTGAGAAGAGCAGACATGCAACGACACCGGTGGATCCATGTGTGGTCTGTGGGAAGAACACACATGCAATGACACCAGTGGATCCATGTGTGGTCTGTGGGAAGAGCACACATGCAATGACACCGGTGGATCCATGTGTGGTTTGTGAGAAGAACACACATGCAATGACACTGGTGGATCCATGTGTTGTCTTTGGGAAGAACACACATGCAATGACACTGGTGATATGTGGTCTATGAGAAGAACACACATCCAATGACTCTAGTTGTGGTTCATGAAAAGAGCAGACATGCAATGACACTGGTGGATCCATGTGTGGTTCATGGGAAGAACACACATGCAATGACACTGGTGGATCCATGTGTGGTATGTGGGAAGAGCATACATGCGATGACACTGGTGGATCCATGTGTGGTTCATGAGAAGAACACACATGCAATGACACTGGGTGTGGTTCATGATAAGGTCTGTGAGAAGAACACACCTGCAATGGCACTAGTGGATCCATGTGTGGTCTATGAGAAGAGCAGACATGCAACGACACCGGTGGATCCATGATATGGTTTGTGAGAAGAACACACATGCAATGACACTGGTGGATCCATGTGTGGTCTTTGGGAAGAACACACATGCAATGACACTGGATCCATGTGTGGTCTATGAGAAGAACACACATCCAATGACTCTAGTTGTGGTTCATGAAAAGAGCAGAGATGCAATGACACTAGTGGATCCATGTGTAGTTTATGGGAAGAACACACATGCAATGACACTGGTGGATCCATGTGTGGTATGTGGGAAGAGCAGACATGCGATGACACTGGTGGATCCATGTGTGGTTCATGGGAAGAACACACATGCAATGACTTCGGTGGATCCATGTGTGGTTCATGGGAAGAACACACATCCAATGACACTGGTGGATCCATGTGTGGTCTGTGAGAAGTGCAGACATGCAACGACACCGGTGGACCATGTGTGGTCTATGGGAAGAACACACATGCAATGACACCGGTGGATCCATGTGTGGTCTGTGAGAAGAGCAGACATGCAACGACACCGGTGGATCCATGTATGGTTTGTGAGAAGAACACACATGCAATGACACTGGTGGATCCATGTGTGGTCTTTGGGAAGAACAAGCATGCAATGACACTGGTGATATGTGGTCTATGAGAAGAACACACATCCAATGACTCTAGATGTGGTTCATGAAAAGAGCAGACATGCAATGACACTGGTGGATCCATATGTGGTTCATGGGAAGAACACACATGCAACGACACTGGTGGATCCATGTGTGGTATGTGGGAAGAGAAGACATGTGATGACACTGGTGGATCCATGTGTGGTTCATGGGAAGAACACACATGCAATGACACTGGGTGTGGTTCATGATATGGTATGTGAGAAGAACCCACATGCAATGACACTGGTGGATCCATGTGTGGTCTGTGAGAAGAACACACATGCAACGACACTGGGTGTTGTTCATGATATGGTTTGTGAGAAGAACACACATGCAATGACACTGGTGGATCCATGTGTGGTCTTTGGGAAGAAAACACGTGCAATGACACTGGATCCACATGTGGTCTGTGAAAAGAACACACATCCAATGACATTAGCTGTGGTTCATGAAAAGAGCAGACATGCAATGACACTGGTGGATCCATGTGTGGTTCATGGGAAGAAAACACATGCGATGACACTGGTGGATCCATGTGTGGTCTCTGAGAAGAACACACATGCTATGACTCCGGTGGATCCATGTGTGGTTCATGGGAAGAACACACATGCAGTGACTCTGGGTGTGGCTCAGGATATGGTTTGTGAGAAGAACACACATGCAATGACACTAGTGGATCCATGTGTGGTCTTCGGGAAGAACACACATGCAATGACACTGGGTGTGGTTCATGATATGGTTTGTGAGAAGAACACACATGCAATGACACTGGTGGATCCATGTGTGGTCTTTGGGAAGAACACACATGCAATGACATTGGATTCATGTGTGGTCTGTGAGAAGAACACACATCCAATGACTCTAGTTGTGGTTCATGAAAAGAGCAGACATGCAATGACACTGGTGGATCCATGTGTGGTTCATGGGAAGAACACACAAGCGATGACACTGGGTGGATCCATTTGTGGTTTGTGAGAAGAACACACATGCGATGACTCCGGTGGATCCATGTGTGGTTCATGGGAAGAACACACATGCAATAACACTGGTGGATCCATGTGTGGTGTGTGGGAAGAACACACATGCAATGACACCGGTGGATCCATGTGTGGTCTGTGGGAAGAGCACACATGCAACGACACCGGTGGATCCATGTGTGGTTTGTGAGAAGAACAGACATGCAATGACACTGGTGGATCCATGTGTGGTCTTTGGGAAGAACACACATGCAATGACATTGGTGATATGTGGTCTGTGAGAAGAACACACATCCAATGACTCTAGCTGTGGTTCATGAAACGAGCAGACATGCAATGAAACTGGTGGATCCATGTGTGGTTCATGGGAAGAACACAAATGCAATGACTCTGGGTGTGGTTCATGATATGGTCTGTGAGAAGAACACACATGCAATGACACTGGTGGATCCATGTGTGGTCTGTGAGAAGAGCAGACATGCAATGACACCGGTGGATCCATGATATGGTTTGTGAGAAGAACACACATACAATGACACTGGTGGATCCATGTGTGGTCTTTGGGAAGAACACACATGCAATGACACTGGATCCATGTGTGGTCTGTAAGAAGAACATACATCCAATGGCTCTAGATGTGGTTCATGAAAAGAGCAGACATGCAATGACACTCGTGGATCCATGTGTGGTTCATGGGAAGAACACACATGCGATGACACTAGGTGGATCCATGTGTGGTCTGTGGGAAGAGCAGACATGCAATGACTCCGGTGGATCCATGTGTGGTTCATGGGAAGAACACACATGGAATGACACTAGTGGATCCATGTGTGGTCTGTGAGAAGAGCAGACATGCAACGACACCGGTGGATCCATGTGTGGTCTGTGGGAAGAACACACATGCAATGACACCGATGGATCCATGTGTGGTCTGTGAGAAGAGCAGACATGCAACGACACCGGTGTGGTTCATGATATGGTCTATGAGAAAAACACACATGTAATGACACTAGTGGATCCATGTGTGGCCTATGAGAAGAACACACATGAAATGACACTGGGTGTGGTTCATGATATGGTTTGTGAGAAGAACACACATGCAATGACACTGGTGGATCCATGTGTGGTCTTTGGGAAGAACACACATGCAATGACACTGGATCCATGTGTGGTCTGTGAGAAGAACACACATCCAATGACTCTAGCTGTGGTTCATAAAAAGAGCAGACATGCAATGACACTGGTGGATCCATGTGTGGTTCATGGGAAGAACACACATGCGATGACACTTGTGGATCCATGTGTGGTCTGTGAGAAGAACACACATGCAATGACTCCGGTGGATCCATGTGTGGTTCCTGGGAAGAACACACATGCAATGACTCTGGGTGTGGCTCATGATATGGTTTGTGGGAAGAACACACATGCAATGACACTGGTGGATCCATGTGTGGTCTTTGGGAAGAACACACATGCAATGACTCTGGGTGTGGTTCATGATATGGTTTGTGAGAAGAACACACATGCAATGACACTAGTGGATCCATGTGTGGTCTTTGGGAAGAACACACATGCGACGACACTGGATCGATGTGTGGTCTGTGAGAAGAACACACATCCAATGACTCTAGATGTGGTTCAAGAAAAGAGTAGACATGCAATGACACTGGTGGATCCATGTGTGGTTCATGGGAAGAACACACATGCGATGACACTGGGTGGATCCATGTGTGGTTTGTGAGAAGAACACACATGCGATGACTCCGGTGGATCCATGTGTGGTTCATGGGAAGAACACACATGCAATGACACTGGTGGATCCATGTGTGGTCTGTGAGAAGAGCAGACATGCAACGACACCGGTGGATCCATGTGTGGTCTGTGGGAAGAACACACATGCAATGACACTGGTGGATCCATGTGTGGTCTGTGGGAAGAGCACACATGCAACGACACCGGTGGATCCATGTGTGGTTAGTGAGAAGAACACACATGCGATGACTCTGGTGGATCCATGTGTGGTTCATGGGAAGAACACACATGCGATGTCACTGGTGGATCCATGTGTGGTCTGTGAGAAGAGCAGACATGAAACGACACCGGAGGATCCATGTGTGGTCTGTGGGAAGAACACACATGCAATGGCACCGGTGGATCCATGTGTGGTCTGTGGGAAGAGCACACATGCAACAACACCAGTGGATCCATGTGTGGTTTGTGAGAAGAACACACAAGCAATGACACTGGTGGATCCATGTGTGGTCTTTGGGAAGAACACACATGCAATGACACTGGTGATATGTGGTCTGTGAGAAGAACACACATCCAATGACTCTAGATGTGGTTCATGAAAAGAGCAGACATGCAATGACACTGGTGGATCCATGTGTGGTTCATGGGAAGAACACTCATGCAATGACACTAGTGGATCCATGTGTGGTATGTGGGAAGAGCAAACATGCGATGACACTAGTGGATCCATGTGTTGTTCATGGGAAGAACACACATGCAATGACACTGGGTGTGGTTCATGATATGGTCTGTGAGAAAAACACACATGCAATGACAATGGTGGATCCATGTGTGGTATTTGGGAAGAACACACATGCAATGACACTGGATCCATGTGTGGTCTGTGAGAAGAACACATATCCAATGACTCTAGCTGTGGTTCATGAAAAGAGCAGACATGCAATGACACTGGTGGATCCATGTGTGGTTCATGGGAAGAACACACATGCAATGACACTGGTGGATCCATGTGTGGTATGTGGGAAGAGCAGACATGCGATGACAGTAGTGGATCCATGTGTGGTTCATGGGAAGGACACACATGCAATGACACTGGGTGTGGTTCATGATATGGTCTGTGAGAAAAACACACATGCAATGACACTGGTGGATCCATGTGTGGTCTGTGAGAAGAACACACATGCAACGACACCGGTGGATCCATGATATGGTTTGTGAGAAGAACAGACATGCAATGACAACGGTGGATCCATGTGTGGTATTTGGGAAGAACACACATGCAATGACACTGGATCCATGTGTGGTCTGTGAGAAGAACACACATCCAATGACTCTAGCTGTGGTTCATGAAAAGAGCAGACATACTATGACACTGGTGGATCCATGTGTGGTTCATGGGAAGAACACACATGCGATGACACTGGGTGGATCCATGTGTGGTCTGTGGGAAGAACATACATGCAATGACACTGGTGGATCCATGTGTGGTTCATGGGAAGAACACACATGCAATGACTCTGGGTGTGGTTCATGATATGGTCTGTGAGAAGAACACACATGCAATGGCACTGGTGGATCCATGTGTGGTCTATGAGAAGAGCAGGCATGCAACGACACCGGTGGATCATGATATGGTTTGTGAGAAGAACACATGTACAATGACACTGGTGGATCCATGTATGGTCTTTGGGAAGAACACACATGCAATGACACTAGATCCATGTGTGGTATGTGAGAAGAACACACATCCAATGACTCTAGCCGTGGTTCATGAAAATAGCAGACATGCAATGACACTGGTGGATCCATGTGTGGTTCATGGGAAGAACACACATGTGATGACACTAGGTGGATCCACGTGTGGTCTGTGGGAAGAACACACATGCAATGACACCGGTGGATCCATGTGTGGTCTATGGGAAGAACACACATGCAATAACACCGGTGGATCCATGTGTGGTCTATGGGAAGAGCACACATGCAACGCCACCGGTGGATCCATGTGTGGTTTGTGAGAAGAACACACATGCAATGACACTGGTGGTTCCATGTGTGGTCTTTGGTAAGAACACACATGCAATGACACTGGTGATATGTGGTCTGTGAGAAGAACACACATCCAATGACTCTAGTTGTGGTTCATGAAAAGAGCAGACATGCAAGATCCATGTGTGGTTCATGGGAAGAACACACATGTAATGACACTGGTGGATCCATGTGTGGTATGTGGGAAGAGCAGACATGCGATGACAGTAGTGGATCCATGTGTGGTTCATGGGAAGAACACACATGCAATGACACTAGGTGTGGTTCATGATATTGTCTGTGAGAAAAACACACATGCAATGACACTGGTGGATCCATGTTTGGTCTGTGAGAAGAACACACATGCAACGACACCGGTGGATCCATGATATGGTTTGTGAGAAGAACACACATGCAATGACAATGGTGGATCCATGTGTGGTATTTTGGAAGAACACACATGCAATGACACTGGATCCATGTGTGGTCTGTGAGAAGAACACACATCCAATGAGTCTAGTTGTGGTTCATGAAAAGAGCAGACATGCAATGACACTGGTGGATCCATGTGTGGTTCATGGGAAGAACACACATGCGATGACACTGGGTGGATCCATGTGTGGTCTATGGGAAGAACACACATGCCATGACACTGGTGGATCCATGTGTCGTTCATGGGAAGAACACACATGCGATGACACTAGGTGGATCCATGTGTGGTCTGTGGGAAGAACACACATGCAATGACACTAGTGGATCCATGTGTGGTTCATGGGAAGAACACACATGCAATGACTCTGGGTGTGGTTTATGATATGGTTTGTGAGAAGAACACACATGCAATGACACTAGTGGATCCATGTGTGGTCTTTGGGAAGAACACATATGCAATGACATTGGATCCATGTGTGGTCTGTGAGAAGAACACACAACCAATGACTCTAGCTGTGGTTCATGAAAAGAGCAGACATGCAATGACACTGGTGGATCCAAGTGTGGTTCATGGGAAGAACACACATGCGATGACACTAGGTGGATCCATGTGTGGTTTGTGAGAAGAACACACATGCGATGACTCCGGTGGATCCATGTGTGGTTCATGGAAAGAACACACATGCAATGACACTAGTGGATCCATGTGTGGTCTGTGAGAAGAGCAGACATGCAAAGACACCGGTGGATCCATGTGTGATCTGTGGGAAGAACACACATGCAATGACACCGGTGGATCCATGTGTGGTCTGTGGGAAGAGCACACATGCAACGACACTGGTGGATCCATGTGTGGTTTGTGAGAAGAACACACATGCAATGACACTGGTGGATCCATGTGTGGTCTTTTGGAAGAACACACATGCAATGACACTGGTGATATGTGGTCTGTGAGAAGAACACACATCCAATGACTCTAGCTGTGGTTCATGAAAAGAGCAGACATGCAATGTCACTGGTGGATCCATGTGTGGTTCATGGGAAGAACACACATGCAATGACACAGGTGGATCCATGTCTGGTATGTGGGAAGAGCAAACATGCGATGACACTAGTGGATCCATGTGTTGTTCATGGGAAGAACACACATGCAATGACACTGGGTGTGGTTCATGATATGGTCTGTGAGAAAAACACACATGCAATGACACTGGTGGATCCATGTGTGGTCTATGAGAAGAACACACATGCAACGACACCGGTGGATCCATGATATGGTTTGTGAGAAGAACACACATGCAATGACAATGGTGGATCCATGTGTGGTATTTGGGAAGAACACACATGCAATGGCACTGGATCCATGTGTGGTCTGTGAGAAGAACACACATCCAATGACTCTAGCTGTGGTTTATGAAAAGAGCAGACTTGCAATGACACCGGTGGATCCATGTGCGGTTCATGGGAAGAACACACATGCAATGACATTGGTAGATCCATGTGTGTTATGTGGGAAGAGCATACATGCGATGACACTAGTGGATCCATGTGTGGTTCATGGGAATAACACACATGCAATGACACTGGGTGTGGTTCATGATATGGTCTGTGAGAAAAACACACATGCAATGACACTGGTGGATCCATGTGTGGTCTGTGAGAAGAACACACATGCAATGACACCGGTGGATCCATGATATGGTCTATGAGAAGAATACACATGCAATGACAATGGTGGATCCATGTGTGGTATTTGGGAACAACACACATGCAATGACACTGGATCCATGTGTGGTCTGTGAGAAGAACACACATCCAATGACTCTATCATTGGTTCATGAAAAGAGCAGGCATGCAATGACACTAGTGGATCCATGTGTGATTCATGGGAAGAACCCACATGCGATGACACTGGGTGGATCCATGTGTGGTCTGTGGGAAGAACACACATGCAATGACACTGGTGGATCCATGTGTGCCTCATGGGAAGAACACACATGCAATGACTCTGGGTGTGGTTCATGATATGGTCTGTGAGAAGAACACACATGCAATGACACTGGTGGATCCATGTGTGGTCTGTGAGAAGAGCAGACATGCAACAACACCGGTGGATCCATGATATGGTTTGTGAGAAGAACACATGTACAATGACACTGGT
Source organism: Avena sativa (assembly GCA_916181665.1). NCBI lineage: Eukaryota > Viridiplantae > Streptophyta > Magnoliopsida > Poales > Poaceae > Avena > Avena sativa. The sequence continues at coordinate 421,135,349 of OV702290.1, forward strand.
GGATCCATGTATGGTCTTTGGGAAGAACACACATGCAATGACACTAGATCCATGTGTGGTCTGTGAGAAGAACACACATCCAATGACTCTAGCTGTGGTTCATGAAAAGAGCAGACATGCAATGACACTGGTGGATCCATGTGTGGTTCATGGGAAGAACACACATGCGATGACACTGGGTGGATCCGTGTGTGGTCTGTGGGAAGAACACACATGCAATGACACTGGTGGATCCATGTATGGTATGTGGGAAGAGCAGACATGCGATGACACTAGTGGATCCATGTGTGGTTCATGGGAAGAACACACATGCAATGACACTTGGTGTGGTTCATAATATTGTCTGTGAGAAAAACACACATGCAATGACACTGGTGGATCCATGTTTGGTCTGTGAGAAGAACACACATGCAACGACACCGGTGGATCCATGATATGGTTTGTGAGAAGAACACACATGCAATGACAATGGTGGATCCATGTGTGGTATTTGGGAAGAACACACATGCAATGACACTGGATCCATGTGTGGTCTGTGAGAAGAACACACATCCAATGAATCTAGCTGTGGTTCATGAAAAGAGCAGACATGGCATGACACTGGTGGATCCATGTGTGGTTCATGGGAAGAACACACATGCGATGACACTGGGTGGATCCATGTGTGGTCTGTGGGAAGAACACACATGCAATAACACTGGTGGATCCATGTGTGGTTCATGGGAAGAACACACATGCGATGACACTGGGTGGATCCATGTGTGGTCTGTGGGAAGAACACACATGCAATGACACTAGTGGATCCATGTGTGGTTCATGGGAAGAACACACATGCAATGACTCTGGGTGTGGTTCATGATATGGTTTGTGAGAAGAACACACATGCAATGACACTAGTGGATCCATGTGTGGTCTTTGGGAAGAACACATATGCAATAACACTGGATCCATGTGTGGTCCGTGAGAAGAACACACAACCAATGACTCTAGTTGTGGTTCATGAAAAGAGCAGACATGCGATTACACTGGTGGATCCATGTGTGGTTCATGGGAAGAACACACATGCGATGATACTAGGTGGATCCATGTGTGGTTTGTGAGAGGAACACACATGCGATGACTCCGGTGGATCCATGTGTGGTTCATGGGAAGAACACACATGCAATGACACCGGTGGATCCATGTGTGGTCTGTGAGAAGAGCAGACATGCAACGACACCGGTAGATCCATGTGTGGTCTATGGGAAGAACACACATGCAACGACACCGGTGGATCCATGTGTGGTCTGTGGGAAGAGCACACATGCAACGACACCGGTGGATCCATGTGTGGTTTGTGAGAAGAACACACATGCAATGACACTGGTGGATCCATGTGTGGTCTTTGGGAAGAACACACATGCAATGACACTGGTGGATCCATGTGTGGTTCATGGGAAGAACACACATGCGATGACACTGGGTGGATCCATGTGTGGTCTGTGGGAAGAACACACATGCAATGACACTAGTGGATCCATGTGTGGTTCATGGGAAGAACACACATGCAATGACTCTGGGTGTGGTTCATGATCTGGTTTGTGAGAAGAACACACATGCAATGACACTAGTGGATCCATGTGTGGTCTTTGGGAAGAACACATATGCAATGACACTGGATCCATGTGTGGTCTGTCAGAAGAACACACAACCAATGACTCTAGCTGTGGTTCATGAAAAGAGCAGACATGCAATGACACTGGTGGATCCATGTGTGGTTCATGGGAAGAATACACATGCGATGACACTAGGTGGATCCATGTGTGGTTTGTGAGAAGAACACACATGCGATGACTCCGGTGGATCCATGTGTGGTTCATGGGAAGAACACACATGCAATGACACTAGTGGATCCATGTGTGGTCTGTGAGAAGAGCAGACATGCAACGACACCGGTGGATCCATGTGTGATCCGTGGGAAGAACACACATGCAATGACACCAGTGGATCCATGTGTGGTCTGTGGGAAGAGCACACATGCAACGACACCGGTGGATCCATGTGTGGTTTGTGAGAAGAACACACATGCAATGACACTGGTGGATCCATGTGTGGTCTTTGGGAAGAACACACATGCAATGACACTGGTGATATGTGGTCTGTGAGAAGAACACACATCCAATGACTCTAGCTGTGGTTCATGAAAAGAGCAGACATGTAATGACACTGGTGGATCCATGTGTGGTTCATGGGAAGAACACACATGCAATGACACTAGTGGATCCATGTGTGGTATGTGGGAAGAGCAAACATGCGATGACACTAGTGGATCCATGTGTTGTTCATGGGAAGAACACACATGCAATGACACTGGGTGTGGTTTATGATATGGTCTGTGAGAAAAACACACATGCAATGACACTGGTGGATCCATGTGTGGTCTGTGAGAAGAACACACATGCAACGACACCGGTGGATCCATGATATGGTTTGTGAGAAGAACACACATGCAATGACAATGGTGGATCCATGTGTGGTATTTGGGAAGAACACACATGCAATGACACTGGATCCATGTGTGGTCTGTGAGAAGAACACATATCCAATGACTCTAGCTGTGGTTCATGAAAAGAGCAGACATGCAATGACACCGGTGGATCCATGTGTGGTTCATGGGAAGAACACACATGCAATGACATTGGTGGATCCATGTGTGGTATGTGGGAAGAACAGACATGCGATGACACTAGTGGATCCATGTGTGGTTCATGGGAAGAACACACATGCAATGACACTGGGTGTGGTTCATGATATGGTCTGTGAGAAAAACACACATGCAATGACACTGGTGGATCCATGTGTGGTCTGTGAGAAGAACACACATGCAACGACACCGGTGGATCCATGATATGGTTTGTGAGAAGAACACACATGCAATGACAATGGTGGATCCATGTGTGGTATTTGGGAAGAACACACATGCAATGACACTGGATCCATGTGTGGTCTGTGAGAAGAACACACATCCAATGACTCTAGCTGTGGTTCATGAAAAGAGCAGGCATGCAATGACACTGGTGGATCCATGTGTTGTTCATGGGAAGAACCCACATGCCATGACACTGGGTGGATCCATGTGTGGTCTGTGGGAAGAACACACATGCAATGACACTGGTGGATCCCTGTGTGGTTCATGGGAAGAACACACATGCAATGACTCTGGGTGTGGTTCATGATATGGTCTGTGAGAAGAACACACATGTAGTGACACTGGTGGATCCATGTGTGGTCTGTGAGAAGAGCAGACATGCAACGACACCGGTGGATCCATGATATGGTTTGTGAGAAGAACACATGTACAATGACACTGGTGGATCCATGTATGGTCTTTGGGAAGAACACACATGCAATGACACTAGATCCATGTGTGGTCTGTGAGAAGAACACACATCCAATGACTCTAGCTGTGGTTCATGAAAAGAGCAGACATGCAATGACACTGGTGGATCCATGTGTGGTTCATGAAAAGAGCAGACATGCAATGACACCGGTGGATCCATGTGTGGTTCATGGGAAGAACACACATGCAATGACATTGGTGGATCCATGTGTGGTATGTGGGAAGAACAGACATGCGATGACACTAGTGGATCCATGTGTGGTTCATGGGAAGAACACACATGCAATGACACTGGGTGTGGTTTATGATATGGTCTGTGAGAAAAACACACATGCAATGACACTGGTGGATCCATGTGTGGTCTGTGAGAAGAACACACATGCAATGACACCGGTGGATCCATGATATGGTTTGTGAGAAGAACACACATGCAATGACAATGGTGGATCCATGTGTGGTATTTGGGAAGAACACACATGCAATGACACTGGATCCATGTGTGGTCTGTGAGAAGAACACACATCCAATGACTCTAGCTGTGGTTCATGAAAATAGCAGACATGCAATGATACTGGTGGATCCATGTGTGGTTCATGGGAACAACACACATGCGATGACACTGGGTGGATCCATGTGTGGTCTGTGGGAAGAACACACATGCAATGACACTGGTGGATCCATGTGTGGTTCATGGGAAGAACACACATGCGATGACACTGGGTGGATCCATGTGTGGTCTGTGGGAAGAACACACATGCAATGACACTAGTGGATCCATGTGTGGTTCATGGGAAGAACACACATGCAATGACTCTGGGTGTGGTTCATGATATGGTTTGTGAGAAGAACACACATGCAATGACACTAGAGGATCCATGTGTGGTCTTTGGGAAGAACACATATGCAATGACACTGGATCCATGTGTGGTCTTTGAGAAGAACACCCAACCAATGACTCTAGCTGTGGTTCATGAAAAGAGCAGACATGCAATGACACTGGTGGATCCATGTGTGGTTCATGGGAAGAACACACATGCGATGACACTAGGTGGATCCATGTGTGGTTTGTGAGAAGAACACACATGCGATGACTCCGGTGGATCCATGTGTGGTTCATGGGAAGAACACACATGCAATGCCACTAGTGGATCCATGTGTGGTCTGTGAGAAGAGCAGACATGCAACGACACCGGTGGATCCATGTGTGATCTGTGGGAAGAACACACATGCAATGACACCAGTGGATCCATGTGTGGTCTGTGGGAAGAGCACACATGCAACGACACCGGTGGATCGATGTGTGGTTTGTGAGAAGAACACACATGCAATGACACTGGTGGATCCATGTGTGGTCTTTGGGAAGAACACACATGCAATGACACTGGTGATATGTGGTCTGTGAGAAGAACACACATCCAATGACTCTAGCTGTGGTTCATGAAAAGAGCAGACATGCAATGACACTGGTGGATCCATGTTTGGTTCATGGGAAGAACACACATGCAATGACACTAGTGGATCCATGTGTGGTATGTGGGAAGAGCAAACATGCGATGACACTAGTGGATCCATGTGTTGTTCATGGGAAGAACACACATGCAATGACACTGGGTGTGGTTCATGATATGGTCTGTGAGAAAAACACACATGCAATGACACTGGTGGATCCATGTGTGGTCTGTGAGAAGAACACACATGCAACGACACCGGTGGATCCATGATATGGTTTGTGAGAAGAACACACATGCAATTACAATGGTGGATCCATGTGTGGTATTTGGGAAGAACACACATGCAATGACACTGGATCCATGTGTGGTCTGTGAGAAGAACACACATCCAATGACTCTAGCTGTGGTTCATGAAAAGAGCAGACATGCAATGACACCGGTGGATCCATGTGTGGTTCATGGGAAGAACACACATGCAATGACATTGGTGGATCCATGTGTGGTATGTGGGAAGAGCAGACATGCGATGACACTAGTGGATCCATGTGTGGTTCATGGGAAGAACACACATGCAATGACACTGGGTGTGGTTCATGATATGGTCTGTGAGAAAAACACACATGCAATGACACTGGTGGATCCATGTGTGGTCTGTGAGAAGAACACACATGCAACGACACCGGTGGATCCATGATATGGTTTGTGACAAGAACACACATGCAATGGCAATGGTGGATCCATGTGTGGTATTTGGGAAGAACACACATGCAATGACACTGGATCCATGTGTGGTCTGTGAGAAGAACACACATCCAATGACTCTAGCTGTGGTTCATGAAAAGAGCAGGCATGCAATGACACTGGTGGATCCATGTGTGGTTCATGGGAAGAACCCACATGCGATGACACTGGGTGGATCCATGTGTGGTCTGTGGGAAGAACACACATGCAATGACACTGGTGGATCCATATGTGGTTCATGGGAAGAACACACATGCAATGACTCTGGGTGTGGTTCATGATATGGTCTGTGAGAAGAACACACATGCAATGACACTGGTGGATCCATCTGTGGTCTGTGAGAAGAGCAGACATGCAACGACACCGGTGGATCCATGATATGGTTTGTGAGAAGAACACACGTACAATGACACTGGTGGATCCATGTATGGTCTTTGGGAAGAACACACATGCAATGACACTAGATCCATGTGTGGTATGTGAGAAGAACACACATCCAATGACTCTAGCCGTGGTTCATGAAAATAGCAGACATGCAATGACACTGGTGGATCCATGTGTGGTTCATGGGAAGAACACACATGCGATGACACTGGATGGATCCATGTGTGGTCTGTGGGAAGAGCAGACATGCAATGACTCTGTTGGATCCATGTGTGGTTCATGGGAAGAACACACATGCAATGACTCTGGGTGTGGTTCATGATATGGTCTGTGAGAAAAACACACATGCAATGACACTAGTGGATCCATGTGTGGCATGTGAGAAGAACACACATGCAATGACACTGGTGGATCCATGTGTGGTCTTTGGGAAGAACACACATGCAATGACACTGGTGGATCCATGTGTGGTATGTGGGAAGAGCAGACATGCGATGACACTGGTGGATCCATGTGTGGTTCATGGGAAGAACACACATGCAATGACACTAGGTGTGGTTCATGATATGGTCTATGAGAAAAACACACATGCAATGACACTGGTGGATCCATGTGTGGTCTGCGAGAAGAACACACATGCAACGACACCGGTGGATCCATGATATGGTTTGTGAGAAGAACACACATGCAATGACACAGGTGGATCCATGTGTGGTATTTGAGAAGAACACATGCAATGACACTAGGTGTGGTTCATGATATGGTTTGTGAGAAGAACACACATGCAATGACACTGGTGGATCCATGTGTGGTCTTTGGGAAGAACACACATGCAATGACACTGGATCCATGTGTGGTCTGTGAGAAGAACACACATCCAATGACTCTAGCTGTGGTTCATGAAAAGTGCAGACATGCAAAGACACTGGTGGATCCATGTGTGGTTCATGGAAATAACACACATGCGATGACACTAGGTGGATCCATGTGTGGTTTGTGATAAGAACACACATGCAATGACTCCGGTGGATCCATGTGTGGTTCATGGGAAGAACACACATGCAATTACTCTGGTGGATCCATGTGTGTTCTGTGAGAAGAGCAGACATGCAACGACACCGGTGGATCCATGTGTGGTTTGTGAGAAGAACACACATGCAATGACACCGGTGGATCCATGTATGCTCTGTGAGAAGAGCAGACATGCAACGACACTGGTGATATGTGGTTTGTGAGAAGAACACACATCCAATGACTCTAGTGGATCCTTACGTGGTTTATGAGTGGTTTATGAGAAGAACACACATCCAATGAACTCTTGTGGATCTATCTTGGCATAATTTGATGTATGCCATGATGTATTTCATTGTGCAAGACACCCACTTTCCATTTTTATATACTACTCAGTGTCGCCCTTGGTTTTATGTGGTACTACTCAGTTTTGCCCCCCTCTCTATCTTTCGTAGAAGCACAAATCTATGCTCACCCTGTGTGTTACTCCCTGATTGGTTATCACAGTTATCACGCGGATCGTTCGCACCAGCCGTTGATTCTGTGCGATCCAACGATGATCATTGCACACGTCGTGCCCTTCACAGTACAGCGCGAGACTGCACAGACGTCTCCCTCAGCGAGACTTCTACAAGAAGGAACACGATGTCGTCCATGGAAAAGTCGTCGAGCGGTCATGTCATGTTTAATCAAGTCTAAAAAGCCTACTACTGCTACTACTACGCCACAACGCATGCGTCATCAAGTGCACGGTCGTCGATGGACAACTGCAATTTATTGCCACTTGATTTTAATAAGACATATCCCATTTTTTACGTAGCGGCTCTCAATCGCCAATTTTAGGGCCGTGTCAAACTTCGTACATAGAAATTGTGTGTGTGCCCTTTGCATGCGGCTCAATACAGAACTGCCATGCATGGCCCGGGAAAAAACGTGACGTACCGTGCACGTGTCGCGGTGCACGGTGCAGTCGACTACGTGGCGCGTTGCACGGTGGTGCAACGAAACATGCCTTGCTTCTATCCACCTTAGCTATAGAGCCCCTCTCCGCACACCCACTCCCACTCTCGCTCACTGTCCCCACGCAACCCTCTCCACTGTCCCACCAGCATCCGCAAACTCCCGAGAATACCCCATCCGCGCCGGTGATGGCCGAGGAGGATAAGGTGGCCATCGTCGCCTCCGTGGCCACCAGCGAGGAGGCCCCCGTCTCCTCGCCGGTCCCCCTCGGCGTATTGAAAGCAGCCGCTGTCCCTGTCCAGGCCCCAGTGGAGGCATCGATGGCAGCCGCCGTTCCTGTCCAGGCCCCCGTCCCAGCTACCGACGGAGCCGCCGAAGAGGAGCCCCCCGCCGGCGAGGAGGCCCCCGCCGGTCACAAGCAGATCACGCACTTCTTGGGCACCTACGATCCAGATAAGTACATCGCTCCGCTGAACCCCTAGGACACTGGCATCGACGACCTATGGTCGGAGGTAACTAGGGTTTGCTCTCCTCCCCTAGTTCTTCTACCGTTTGTTAGAAATAATGGGCTAATCTATTTAAAATTTAGCTGGTATTGTCATGTTTAATATTCTGGAATTAATCATGGAAATTGTGCCTAATTATCCAACACCGTTCCCATCGTTGGATGCTAGATCTTGGTTTATTAGGATTCGCTTGTTCGCATTTCGATTGCTCGATCTTCTTACACCATCTACTCCCCCATTTCCCTTTCTTCCAATAGGTTTCCGGCAGCAACGTCTGCAGCGATGACGAGTCCATTCACACCAAGGCTCGTTAGGTGCTGAGGAGGCTGCGGGCCGGCAAGTACGACGGCTTCCTCACGCCCCCCTACTACAGCTGCCCCTTCCGCAATGGGGGCGTCTACTGCCTGACGAGTCGCACCGCCGGCGGCACCGTCTTGAACACCTTACTGAAGCATGTAGAGGCCACGGGCTCCGGCATCCACAAAAGCGGCAAGCCCGAGCCCGCGAACATCAACGCCTACATCGCTGAACACCGTGCTCTCGGCATTCACCTCCAAAACCTCTAGCAGGTGGCCATCAAAGAGGGTCGCATGCCTCCAATCAGGCCCAAGGCCCCCAAGTCCAAGAAACTGGGCAACAGGAAGTGGCGGAGGCGCCAGAGGGAGATGGAGGCGCTGGCGAATGAACGGGTTGGATGTCTCCTTGAATGTATCTACATCTGCCACGGCTGCTGCTGCTAAGCAGCTTCTTTTGATTTTCTATATTTTTCTTGCATCCTATTTCTGGCTGAATGCATCGAACCCCGTTAAGCAACCTACTACTTTCTATCGCTATATCCTATTTAGCTGCGCACAGCTATATCTACATTTGTTTTGTTTTCTGAATGAATGTATTCTGCCTGGTGTGATTTGTTGCTCTAGATTTGCTACCTGATTGGAGGAAAAAAGAGGTCCAAAAGGGAACGAATTATCAAAGTGAGAATCTTCTCTAGATTTGCTACCAATTTGGGCAAAATGAAACATATCTATTTAGCGAGAGAGGAAAAGGGCACTGTTTCAAACTGCCAGTTAAGAAGCTACCATCTTGACAAGCTACAAGACACATACATAAACATAACACAACGAGGGTTAAATTTATTTTACTAGTATCACTTGATGTGCTAGACATCTTGGCAAGCTAACTGAGTTCCACAAAACAGAAACAGAAACATAACACTAACAAGTAAAATTTAATTCACTCCTCATCAGACCACTTGACGCGCTTGCTATCATTCCAGGTACTCCACGTCCGACGAACTGCTTTGTCCCAAATGGCATCTGACTTGGCTTTCCTATCTTCAGCGTCCTGCGACACAATTAGCGGTGCATCACAGGCCTGATTGTTGCCGCTAGAAGATGCTGCCTCTCTGTTTGCCGCTTTAGTTGCAGCCTCTCTGTCAGCTGCTTCTTTAGCTGCAAGCTCTCTTTTAGCTGCTTCTGCAGCCTCTCTGTCAGCTGCTTTAGATGCAGCCAATTTCTTTGCATATTCAACTTCAAACTCAGCTATTTGGCATTTTCTACAAAGGGCTCCCCTAAGCTCGTCTTCCCTCTTGCAAATAGGGCAAAACACGAGGTAACGTTGAAAAAATGGATCTTCTTGTATAGCTGGTAGGTCACGTAAGCATCTATGGCTGCATACTTCAGGTTTATATCAGACAACGACCACTCGTTCCAAAAATCGTGCCTATCCTTAAAGAAATCTTCCTTCATTGTGACGTACGACTCATCGAGGATTCTAGTTGCGAGTGATGCCATTCCATCCTTCTTCCTGCCCCCTAGGATCCTGACAAGATGCTGAATATCGATCCAGTTGTGCGTGGGAATCATAATTTCCTCTTGATACAATTTCGAAAAATCAGTTGTTGTGTCGACAGTGCAGAAAACAATTCCCTTTTTTTAAGGAACTCGCGCTGGACATTTCCTGTCAGTCCTGAAAGTATGTAGTTTGTCATCACCAAAATTTGTAACTACAAATATTTTGTCAATGCAAGATCATCATCTCAATATAATTTTGAAAAGTTTAGTAAATGCAAGATCAAGACTCTCAACATTGTATTGTCATAATTTATTCGGTTTTGCTATTTCTCAGTCGACTAAACAAGTTGCATATTTCTTTTAACTATGGTTGCACTTTTCTTAGGTGATTGAGACTAAAGAAAATCTCAGTCGATTGAGACGTAGGCAAACCCTAATTTATTTGGTCCTAAGTAAAATCCAATAGTTTCAAGATGAGCAAGTGGATAAAGAACAAGAGGAGAAGACCCTAAAAGCGGTTAGCTACAGAGAGCAGATCTACAAACCGGGAGAGGTGGTAGACGAGGACGTGTTTCCGCATGGCAAGTTGAACGACGGCGACTTCATTCACTTCATATGGGTGCTCCGGGGTGTACTCGAGGTCCAATCCCACAAACTTGTCCTCGTCTATCCCAAGCCAACCCTCGTACATCCTCAGGACACGCACCACTGTCTCCTCCTCGTTGGTGTAGACAACGTCTATCTTCTTGTTGTCATGGGTAGTGAAGCTTGTCTCTAGAGTGCATAGATCTTCCATGGCGGCAAGGAGAAGACGGGAAGAAGATAGTAGATGACAGGAAGAACAAGAGTGGTTTCTGCGAGGCAGGGGAACGGTAGAACCGTCAATGCGCTTTTATGGTAGGGGTTAACGATTGGGACGGAAGTCCAAGGAGATACGCGTGGTGGTGGCCATTCCAGCTTCTGAGTAAACAAAAAAATTATAACGCCGATACATGGGCCCTGTTTTTTCACGTCAACACACTGGATAGGGGGCGTTGTCATATCCACTGTTCCAATGCTGCAAGCCTACGTGACAGCCACCCCGCCTAAGCGACGGAAGCGACATAACGACGAACTGGCAGGGGGGCCCAACTTGACGCCCGTTAGCCTGATTTTTTGTATTGAAACATAAAGTTGAATTCGTGCCGAAAAAGACCCTCTGAGTATTTGGCACACCAACTGTAGTCATCCCGGCTGATTTCAGGGAACTTGGGTACCGCGTTGCCTGTACACCCCAACTTTCAGGCCGCAAAGTGATAATCTCATGGATTAGACCAGCGGCCCAGGCGTTTCTCTAACACACATACATAACTCCATGGACTTACAAGCTCCCCTTTCATTTCACGCCGACGACATCCATAGATAAAAGAGCATGATATCAACTGGGTACATGATATGTCCAAAATGTATCTACTTTCCCGAACACTTTTGCTATTGTTTTTCCTCTAAACTTGTGTGATTTGGATACAACTAACACGGAGTAACACTGTTTTCAGCAGAATTACCTTGGTGTCTAGTTTTTGTGCAGAAAATCAACTATCAGGAAAAATCCCGGAAAATATGCCAAAAATTATATTTCACTTGAAGACTCACGGAGCCACAAGACGAGACGGATGAAGTCCACGAGGGGCCCACACCACCTGGCCGCGCGGGCTAGGCCAGGCCGCGCCTGGGGCTTGTGTGGCCACCTCGGTCACCCCCTCGGCCTCCCTCTTCGCCTATAAGTTGCCTCTTGACCTAAAAACCAAGGGGGGTTCGACGTTTTTCCAAAAAGAGTTCCGTTGTGCCGCCACCACCATATTCTATGATTCAGACCCAGAAACTTTGTTCCGGCACCCTGCCAGGACGGGGAATTGGAGGAGATCATCGCCATCATCATCACCATCGCTTCTCCATTGACCATCCATGTTTCCCCCATCTATGAGTGAGTAATCCCCCACTGTAGGCTATGGGGATGGTAGGGATTGGATGAGATCGTTCATGTAATGGCATCAGATTGTTAGGGCATGGTGCCTAGTATCTATTATTAGTGCTTTTTGACTTTGTTGCAACTTGTTATGCTTAATGCTTGTCACTAGGGCCCGAGTGCCATGATTTCAGATCTGAACATGTTATTGATTCATTATGATAGTATTGTTTATGGTCTTACCTGCAAGTTGTATACACATATTGGTGTCCGGAACCAAAGGCCCGAAAGTGACAGCAATCGGGATAACCGGAGGGAATGGCTTTGATGTGAGGATCACATGTGTTCATGGAGTGTTAATGCTTTGCTCTGGTGCTCTATTAAAAGGAGCACCTTAATTGCCAGTAGTTCCCTTGAGGCCCCGCTGCAAACGGGCTGGCAGGACAAAAGATGTTGTGCAAGTTCTCATCGCGAGCACGTATGACTATATATGGAACACATGCCTATGATTATTTAGTACTTGGATGCTTTATCTTATTTATCTGCAAATGCCCTATGTCTTGATTGCTATATGAATTGTCTTGTCCATGCAACGCCCGTCCATCCATCCCTATGCCTACCGCGCTTTAATCCTACTGTTTACTGTTTGTTACTACTGTCTTTACTTTTACTACTGCTATTACTTTGCTATTGCTATTAACAAACAGTTGCTACTGATAAACTGTTGTGAGCAAGATTGTTTCCAGGTGCAGCTGAATTGACAACTCAGTTGTTAAGGCTTATAAATATTCTTTGTCTCCCCTTATGCCGAATCAATAAATTGGATTTCACTTCCCTCGAAAATACTGCGATACACCCCCTATACTTGTGGGTCATCAAGACTATTTTCTGGCGCCGTTGCTGGGGAGCATGGCTCTATTTATCAAGTTCACTTGGAATCACTATTGTTCGCTGCCATCCATCCATCATGGGTAAGTCTCGTGATGGCAAGGTCCCTATTTTACCATCCACAAGGAGAGGTACGGTTCTGAACACCTCTGTTGCTCTTGATTCACCATCTGTTATGAGTAAGTTCCTTACACCACCACATGCACATGCTACACACACTGCTACTACTGCTGAATTTGAAACTTCTGATACTTATGATGCTGCTTCTATAGTGCTTGATAAGAGTGGTTCATTAGGTCATTTCCTAGATGCTATGATTGCTAGAACTATAGCTGGAAATACTGAAACTCCTAATGAAGACACTACTACACCTGTTAGTTCACCTGAGTCTAGAGAGAGCTATGATATTGAAGACGGTTATATAGATATGACCGATGAATTTATTAAAGAATGTCAAAACACTCATGATAGGACTGCTATTAAGAGTCTCCTTGAGAGGCGTACTATAAAATCCAAATTGTCTCCTAATGCTAAGTTTGCTGCATCTCCCATAAACATTAAAGATAAGGATTATGATTTCACTCTTGATCTATCTTACATAACTATTATTGAGAAAGAACCTTTTTGTGGGACTAAGAATGAAAGTGCGGTAGAACATATGACTGAGCTTTCTACCATGAGTGGCCTACTTTCTGATGATATTAAGATGCGCACCTACTTTGTTGCTAAAAGTTTCCCTTTCTCGCTAAAAGGAAAAGATAAAACTTGGTTTAATAATTTACCTCCTAGATCTATTGATAGCCCTGATTGCTTGATTAGTACCTTCCTTCAGAAATATTTTCCTCCTAGTGCTAGACATGCTATTTTGCATGAACTTTTTGATTTTAAACAGGGAGAAAAAGAGATATTGCCTGAATCATGGGCAAGGTTTTGTGCTTTGATTCATGCACAGGCTAGATGTCCATTACCTAATAATGAGCTTCTTGACATATTTTATAATGGACTAACTGAAGAATCTAGGACATACCTGGATAGTTGTGCTGATTGTGTTTTCAGGAATAGGACTCCCAAGGAAGCTGAGGAATTAATGGCTAAAATAAGAAAGAATGATGAAGATTGGACTCCTCCTGAACCAGCTATACCTGAACCAACTATCTGTTGGGTTCACAACATAGAAAACAAAAAAAATCCTACGATGGGAACTATACGCCAAGATCTATCTACTAGATACAAGCAACTTACACGTTAGGTGTGTTGTAAGAGTATCTATCATACATCTACTTACAACATTACCATATCATGACACTAGCCCAGCAACGATCTAAACTAGACGCCTCTAATTTATCCATTGCAAGTTTTACGTGGCTTAGGGCTTTCGGAGATAGAACCGGTCTTACCTACGAACATGTAACCACAACAAGGATAACCAAGTTATTTGAAACTCGTTGTAAATCATATATTGACTATAGTAGGAGAGACAGACACCCGCCAGCCACTTATGAAAAACTAGTTGCATGTCTGTTGTGGAACCGGTCTCATGTGCGATGACATGTAAGGTTGGTCCGGGCCGCTTCATCCCACTATGCCACCAATATCCAAAATACATAGAAGATGAAATAATATGATCATCATTGCCCACATATAAACATATGTGTACTACCCGTGCAAAGCACCTACGCATAGATCAGGCTCTGATACCACTATTGGGTCCACAGCATTCCAATGATGGGAACTATACGCCAAGATCTATCTACTAGATACAAGCAATAGGTGGATATACATCCATATAGAACTTACCCTCGAAGAAAACAAAGCTTTGTTAACAAGTTGGAACTCATGGATGATGTAGTCGTACACTTGCCGATCTCAAGATCATGATGAATTCCAGCAGGTCCGGCTCCAGCACGTCCATCAGATCTAGCTCCAGCAAGTCCAGCACCACCAAGTCCAGCACCGCAAAACAGCGGTGCATCCGTGATCGCACACACGTCTGGTACCCCGACAACCTCTGTCCCTTGCTCCAACAAAGCAGCGGAAGCAGCAACTCCTTTCTAGATAAAGCCACCGGGAACATGTATCTCGCTAATTCGAGACCATGGGGAATAACTAGAGGGGAGAGAGATCCTTCACGAGGAGGTGTGTGTTGTGAGGAGGAGAGGGGGGCCTTTTATAGGGAAGAGGGGGCACCCAAGGGCCATGGCATGGCAGCCATGGTGGTGCCCCCACCTCTTCCACATTCATGTGGGTGGAGCTCCCACTCCCATAAAAAGCCTCCACTCAAAATTCCACTCACACATGCATTAAATTTCCACCAAATTTAATGCAAGCTCTCATTAAATAAAAATATTTTATTTATTTTATTCAGAATTTTGTTAATTACATTAATTAACAAACATTCACATAAAATCCCCTTCAACATTTCAATATCAGATGCAGAACCAATTTCAGCAATTTCACCCGAAATAGTTTTAGTGTCTATTGAAATAATTCTAGCGCTTTCTTAAATCTTTATCTGAAACATATTTGCTCCAAATGGTGTCAGTATCTGATACATTGCAAATGTATCTATAATTTTTGATGTTCCATGCTTGGTTTTATCCACTTTCTTGTGTTTTGTCCACACTTTGGAGTACTTTTCATATGATTTCTTGGACTAACCTATTAACAAGAGCCACAGTGCCAGCTGCCTGTTTTCTGCTGTTTTTGGTTCCAGGAAAGTCAGAAAATGAATATTCTCGGAATTGGACGGGAAAAAAGCCAAAGTGCCTATTTTTCCGGAAGTCATCAAATGCCAGAATATGAGACGGAGAAGGGATGGGGGCCGGCCACACCACCTGGCCGCGCGGCCAGACCTGGCCCGCGCTAGGGGGTGGTCTAGCCGACCCCAGCACCCCCTCGGCCTCTCCTTCTGCCTATAAGATGCCCTCGGGACGAAAACCCTAAGGGCCCGATCAAAAAGCAATGAAAGAGTCTGTAGCCGCCGTCATCTCTATCCCTAGATCGGGAGGGATCTGAAACTCTTCCTGGCACCCTGCCGGAGAGGGAAATTCACCCTGGAGGCCTTCTTCATCACCATGCAAGCCTCCTCTAGCGAACTATGGATCCCGGTCCTTTTCTTTTACATACAATCTATAAACTGTTTACTGCTTTGTGTTTACTTTCTGCAAACTATTACTTCCTTCCATTCAATACGTTTAATCCTTTGTTTTCAGCAAAACATGGTGAGATTGACAACCTCATCGCAAGCTGGGGACATAGTTCTATGGTTGTGTTGTGCAGGTCTCCACGTTGCTACTAGCACCGGTAGTGCACCCTGCCAAGGCTCAGCTAGCAACACCTTTGGGGTGTTTCCTTGCTCCTACTGGTTCGATTAAACCTTGGTTTCATAACTGAGGGAAACTTGATGTTGTGCTCATCATACCTTCCTCTTGGGGTTTCCAACGAGCTCTACATCAACACCGAGCCATCAAGCATTTTTCTGGCGCCGTTGCCGGGGACTGAAGAACAAGAAGAAGGTCCCACGTCAACCACACGCCAGCAAACATTTTTCTGGCGCCATTGCCAGGGAGTCAAGGACATTTTCACAAGGGGAGTACCTCATAACCAATCTCTTTACTTTGTTATTTTTGTTTTGCTTAGTTTCTTTTTTCTTTGTTTGCTTGTTTCTTTATCAAAAACACACAAAAAAAATATTAGTTTTACTAGTTTGCTTTCTTATTTGAAAACACACAAAAAATGACTTCTCTTGAAAGCACTAAGTTGTGTGACTTCACTAGCACCAACAACAATGATTTTATGAGCACACCTATTGCTCCACCTGTTCCTGAAGATACCTTGTTTGAGATAAAACCTGCTTTACTCAATCTTGTTATGAGAGAACAATTTTCTGGTATTGGTAATGAAGATGCTGTTGCCCATCTAAATAATTTTGTTGAACTTTGTGAGATGCAAAAGCATAGGGATATAGATGGTGATATTATTAAGCTGAAATTGTTTCCTTTCTCTTTGAGAGGTGATACGTCCATTTTGCATCACTATTCTATGTCTTAATTCACTATTATTCATTGATATATTTCGTATTGAGAGGTGATACTTATGTTATTTCATCTATTTTTGCATGGTTGATGACTTTTGGAGCATCGACCGCTGTAGTCAGGATTCTGATGGAAAAGGTGCTGTTTGGAGGCAAAATTCACGAAGATCAGAAAATCCGGGAAAATATACAGAAAATCCTATTTTTCCAGAAGACTCGGGATGCCAGAAGATGGAGTGGAGGTGGGCCACAGGGGGCCCACACCACCCCATGGCGCGGGCAGGCCTAGGCCGCGCCTGGGAGTGGTGTGGCCGCCCTGGCCCACTCCAGCCTCTCCCCTCTGGCGTATATCATCCCCACGAAACCCTAAGACTCGGGGAGCGACCACAGAAAGATTCCGCCATCTCTGTGGGGCGGAAAACACCGAGAGAGAAAGATCTCTCTGGCAGACAGATTTCTGCCAGGGGAATTCCTTCCCGGAGAGGGGAGATCGTCGCCATCAACACCACCATCAAGCTGGACTTCATCGGGATCATCATCATCATCATCACCACCATCATCACCATCAGCACCCTCATCACCATCTCCATATTGCTGTAACAATTGCGTTGAATCTTGCATAGTTCGTAGGCTAAACTTTCCCGGTGTTGATTACTCTTTGTAGTTGATGCTATTGAGTGAACCGTTGAATTATTGTTTATGTTCAGATTGTTATACATCATTATTCCATCTCTGATCATGATCCATATGATGTCTTGTGAGTAGTTCGTTTTGTTCTTGAGGACATGGGAGAAGTCTTGTTGTTAGTAGTGGAGTTGCGTTGAGAAAGATTCAGTAGATTGTTATTTAAGTTGTGGTGTACTTCTTCTAGTGGTGTCATGTGAACATCGACTACACGACACTTCACCTATAAGGGCCTAAGGGAATGCATTGTGTATTTAGCTACTAATCGTAGGGGTTGCCGGAGTGACAGAAACCTGAACCCCCGTTAGGAAACCATTGCACAAGGGACGTAAGGGTCTTAGAGTTTAAAGCTGTGGTTAGGTTTCTACCTTAATTACTTTCTTGTACTTACGGATATTTGCAAGGGGTATAATCACAAGTATGTATTAGTCTTGGATGGGGCGGTACATTAGCACAGGTTCACCCACACAACACTTAGCAAGCTAGAGAAGATTAATCTACTATATGAAGCGAAAGCACTTGACAGTCTTCCCATGTGTCCTCGAGAACGTTTGGTCATCTATTGAAATACAACCGGCTTGTCCTTTGCTACATAAAGGATTGGGCCACTTTCTGCATTCATTCTTACTGTCTTTCATTTACTCGTACTTTGTTTACTTGCTTTATCGAAAACCCCTAAAAATCCATTTGCTAAGTATTTGCAGAGAATTCCTGATCCATACCACTAGCCAGCACCTTCTGCTCCTCGTTGGGTTCGACACTCTTACTTATCGAAAATACTGCGATACACCCCCTATACTTGTGGGTCATCAAGACTATTTTCTGGCGCCGTTGCTAGGGAGTGAAGCGCTATTGGAGAGTGGAACTGGTAAAGGAAACTTCTACTGTGAGTATTGTTTACTTCTGCTAGTTGCTTTATTTTCGTTATGGATAATTCACTGAGTTTCTTATTTGGTAATGCTACTACCACGGCTAAGGTAGTAGATAAGCCACCACCTGCTGAGAAAGATGTTTTCAAAATACCTACAAGAATTATTGATCGTGTTATGGATAACTACTATGTTGGGGATGGAACTGTCCATGCCGGTGATCATTTACTCTTTATACACGAATTATGAAGGTTGTTCAAGTGTGCAGGTATTACTACAGATCAAGTTAAGAAGAAGTTATTCTCATTATCACTGAAAGGAAGAGCCGAGGAATGGTATAAGATGCTGAAGAATGGTCAAGCTCTGGAATGGGAGGAAATAGTGCCTCTCTTTTATTCAAAGTTTTATCCTCCTAGTGAGATTCATAAAGATCGGAATCAAATATACAACTTTTGGCCTCTTGATGGAGAGAGTACAGCTCAAGCTTGGGGGAGATTGAAGTTACTAATGCTCAAATGTCCCATTCATGAGCTCCCCAACAATATTATTATCAACAACTTTTATGCAAGGCTCCCTCTACATGACAAAGATTTATTGGATGCTTCTTGTGCTGGATCATTCACTCGTATGGAAGAAGAAGCTAAATGGGACCTTCTAGACCGTATTCAAGACAATACTGAAGCTTGGGAGAATGACAAAGGTAGAAAGTCAGGTATAAATTATGATTATGAATGCATTGAATCTTTTATGGGAACTGATGACTTTCAAAAGATTAAAAATGCTTATGGTCTAGACTCTCAAGCTATTGCTTCTTATTTTAAGGCTTTTGCTTCTTACATTGAAGTTCCTAAAAAGAAGTGGAATAAGTATCATGAACCTTATAAAGATATTGTTAAGAGTGTTCCTGCGAGAAGTAGTGAAGTTTATACTACTAATCATGTCTTACCTGAGGCTTATATTGAGAAAATGCCTTTCCCAGTTAAGGTAAAGGAACATGCTATGATAGCTAGTATGGTTAATGAAAGTATGGATAAGGCTGTTGAACCTGATAAACAAATGGTTGATGAACCTATTGTAGCAAATGTGAAAAACTTTGTTGCTAAATATGAAAAAGAGGGACACACTATCCTTTGTAAGGATACCTCTAATATTGTTTCACAAAGTAGTGTTATGAGAGCTAGTATCCCTGTGTTTTCTGTTAGAATAAGTGATCATTGCTATGATAGTCCTTGTGATAGCTATATTGTTAAGTTTATGCATGATACTGAAAGTTATTATGAGAGAGGGAAATGTGTTCTTATGCATCTCAATAATATCAAGTTTCCCCGTTTTATGCTGAAAGTTTTTATGCTGCACTTCTTTTTGCCTTCTTATGCAAGTTTCCTATGGTTTCAAAAACTTGTTTGTTTACAAAATCCCCTTGCATAGGAAGTGGGTTAGACTTAAATGTGTGTTTTTTTGCTTCTTAATGCTCTCTTTCACTTCAAATCATATCCCTATGAGAGCTTCTTCAAAATTATCATGCCCATCTTAATGGCTATAAAGAAAGAGCTTTATGGGAGACAACCCAATTTGTTTTTGCTTTCAGTTTGTTTTTGTTTCTTTGAGTCTTGGGAGTTATTACTTCGGTAATAACAGATCCTTATCCGTTTTGTTTGGTTTTTGTGTCAAGATCAACCTCTAATGAGAGAGAAGTAAGATTTGGGGAAGTTGCTGTCCCGAAACAGATTTTTGTGCTTCACCGTAAAAATTCGTGAGAGACCTCTGTCTGTCGGATTGAACTGTAATTTTTTGTGCTTCTGCCCCAGGTTGTTATTTAACTTTCATTAGTTTTGCACGTTTTGATTTCAGCAACATAAGATTTTCTAAAAAATTGATCTTTACCTGTTGGTCTGTTTTGACAGATTTAGCCAATCTTGCATTTGCTTCTTTATTCGATTTCCTTTTTGAATTCTTTTTGGGTTTTCGGAAGGAGTTTCTACAGTAGCTTTTGTTTTGATGGTTTTCAGTTGAAGTTGGACTCAAAAGGTTTTATCACTTCACTTATACTAATGTTGCTAATAAGAATTGTGTGAAGTTTTGTGTGAAAGAAATTTCCAGGAAAGTGGAGATAATGTGTAATAAGGAAAAGAAGGGTTTTATGACTCAAGTAATAAGTGTATGAAGATGAAGATATTGATGTTATTCAAGTGATGACTCCGGAGAAATTCATTGAGGACCAAATTCAGAGACCTGCAGAGTCTGTTTTCATCTAAGTAAAAGTTCTGGTAAGAAAAGTTCCGCGAAAATACAATCCAACTATATTTTTGTAGTTTTCAGTCAATAAGGAAAGCTACGAAGCGAAAAAGAGACGGAAACGGAGCCAGGGTGGCCCACACCACCCCATGGCATGGGCCCACCCCTGGCCACGCCACCAGGTGGTGAGGCCACCCAGGACTCCGCCTCCGACTCGTTTTCTCCCAGTACCTTCCTTTTGACAGGAAACTTCATAATATATACCCCCCCCAGATCTTTCGAGGTTTGTCTATCGTTTTTCGTCGTGCTTTTGTTTCGATCTGTTTCTGCCAGGTAAAAATCCCAGATTTGGAGCCGCAATGTCTTCCTCTGGATCATCCAAGGGAGATTCCTTAGAAGATATCATCAACCCATACATGAGAGAATTGAAGATTCATCCCAAGGAGTTGTTGCTTGAAGGTGGGGAGGTCCGGATTAAAGAGGTTCAAGGCCCTAAAGGTGAAGGAAGTCTGGAAGACAGGATGGAAGCATTGGAACAAGAAGTCTTTAGGTACAAGAAGATGGCAGAGCACGAAGTGGACATCATTCATAAGATTTGTTCCGAACTCATCACCGAGCACCAGAAGGAGACTGCTGAACTCAAAGACGAAGTCCTCTCACTCCGCCAAACAACCAACGAACTGCAAGCACAGTTCTATGACGTTCAAAATCAAAACTGTGAGTATGAGGCTAGATTTAAACGCATAAGTGCTGCTGCAAGTTTCAGGATGTTGGAAACCACGATGTCCTTTGTTGATGGGAAGCCTTTACCCTGGAAGATGGACGAAGATGAGAAGACACCACCACCACCTAAGGAGTAATTCTTCATCAGGTTTGGCATCCCCTTGGTTTATTCCAAGCTTGGGGGAGTGTCGCGGTGTCATATCACTATCTTCTATCTTTTTACTTTATTAGTAGAGTCATATCATGAATAGAGGAGTTATTATGTAGTATGGTTTGCATTATGGAAGTGTCCCCTCTCTCGTTAGATATGTATCCCTTGGTGTGAGTTGCCGTTATGGATTATTAATGAGAAGTTCTATCATTCACTCTTTTGTATAGCTTATATTAGTTTTCAATTCGTGGTTATATGATTGATCTTGTTGTTAGTATTGGTATGACTTTGGGATCATTGAGTTAATTTAGTTGGTTTTGGCAAACCTGGCTCGGTCAGTAGCAACACCTTTTTGAGAGTTGAAAAGAAAAAGATAGAAGTACTCGAGAGAAAAATAATTTCATCATCTTTCTTTCTTGATTTGCTCATAAGTTTAGTATTCTCTAGTTAAGATCTTTTGTGCTTCCAAGGAAGATTGCATGTTTGTCTTTATCATTTGTATGTTTGTTTGTTTCCTTCAACTCTTGTACTTGCTACCTAGCCTTGCTAGCCAAAAACCTGTACTGAGAGGGAATTCTTCTCGTGCATCCACCTCCTTTAAACCAAAACCTTTGCCATTTGTGTCCACCATACCTACCTAGTAGCATTATTGCTATTCCAAGTAAATTCCTGTTTTGTCTACCTCCCAAATTAAACTTGTTATGCAAAAATTAGCGATTAAAGCTCTCACGAACTTGATGGCACACTTTACTTTCTTGCACTTAATAAACCTGAACCATTGTGAACTCTCCATGAAAGTTATATGCTTGAAAATTATAGGCTAGGGATTAGCAGAACCGTGCTGTCACGGGGAACGATTTCAACACTTGTAAATATATACCCAGTTGATACCTTGCTCTTTTGTTTGTGGATGTCGTCAGTGTGAAATAAAAGGGGAGCTTGTAAGTCCATGGAGTTATGTATGTGTGTGAGAGAAACGCCTGGGCCGCTGGTCTAATCCATGCTGACATGGTGGAAACCTATAGCGTAACCATAATGATATCTATGAAGCATTCTTCTTATAAAAAAGAGAGAGATAGCTATTGAGAAAAAGAAAAGAAAAAAAGAGATACTATGAAAAGAGGAAAGAGAGAAAAAAGCACCATTTTCCCATGGTAAATAAGAAGATTGCTGAGATACTCATTGTTTGCTTGCCTTGTCATTTTGATATGGGGATTCTTCCATATCATCGGGCAAGGGGTACCCCGTTGGCAGTTCTCAATGATACACACATGCTTACGATGACAAGAACTTACCGGTAACTAAAGTTGAGTAGCATGAGGAGCGGCCCTCGTACTCAAGGGACTTGGGATTTTCAGTTTATAGTCTGTCAAGCATATAACTCAGATTGGACCTCACTTTCACCTTAATCACCTAAAGATGCCTATGATAGGGGCAATGAGAGCTGAAAGCTAGTAAGTATCATAATTTTTGGGAGCTCTTTAGGAGACTTGCAATCCCTGCTTCCCTCTTTGAAGGGCCCTTTCTTTTACTTTGTAGTTGAGTCAGTAAACCTATTCCCTTCTATCTCAGCAAGTATTTTGAGTTGATGTGTTACATTCATTCATATGATGATTTATGCATTCATGTTTCTTATGTTCCTTGTTTTGCACATTGCTCTTATCTTGATGTTTACTACTTTGAAAGCTTTCTTTGAAAACCAGCTATTTGTGAACTCTAGCAAATTATCAACTATTCTTCGACCAAGAGCTAAGTTTGCCATTACCAATTATGATTTACTCTATGTATCTTTATTGTGTTTCCTTTACTCATTGCAAGTTTGGTTATATAATAGTGAGTTGTCTTCTATTATGATCTATGCTTTTGATGAATGTGATGCTTCTTGTCCGTATTCTTTTATCGACTCTTCACTCCATAAACCTGAGGTCATGTTTATTGAGCTTAGTTTCGCTTGGGGACAAGCGAAGTCTAAGCTTGGCGGGAGTTGATACGTCCATTTTGCATCACTATTCTATGTCTTAATTCACTATTATTCATTGATATATTTCATATTGAGAGGTGATACTTATGTTATTTCATCTATTTTTGCATGGTTGATGACTTTTGGAGCATGGACTGCTGCAGTCAGGATTCTGATGGAAAAGATGCTGTTTGGAGGCAAAATTCGCGAAGATCAGAAAATCCGGAAAAATATACAGAAAATCCTATTTTTCTAGAAGACTCAGGATGCCAGAAGATGGAGTGGAGGTGGGCCACAGGGGGCCCACACCACCCCATGGCGCGGGCAGGCCTAGGCCGCGCCTGGGAGTGGTGTGGCCGCCCTGGCCCACTCCAGCCTCTCCCCTATGGCGTATATCATCCGCACGAAACCCTAAGACTCGGGGAGCAACCACAGGAAGATTCCACCGCCTCTGCGGGGCGGAAAACACCGAGATAGAAAGATCTCTCCGGCAGACAGATTTCTGCCGGGGGAATTCCTTCCCGGAGAGGGGAGATCGTCGCCATCAACACCACCATCAAGCTGGACTTCATCGGGATCATCATCATCATCACCACCATCATCACCATCAGCACCCTCATCACCATCTCCATATTGCTGTAACAATTGCATTGAATCTTGCATAGTTCATAGGGAAAACTTTCCCGATGTTGATTACTCTTTGTAGTTGATGCTATTGAGTGAACCGTTGAATTATTGTTTATGTTCAGATTGTTATACATCATTATTCCATCTCTGATCATGATCCATATGATGTCTTGTGAGTAGTTCGTTTTGTTCTTGAGGACATGGGAGAAGTCTTGTTGTTAGTAGTGGAGTTGCGTTGAGAAAGATTCAATAGATTGTTATTTAAGTTGTGGTGTACTTCTTCTAGTGGTGTCATGTGAACGTCGACTACATGACACTTCACCTATAAGGGCCTAGGGGAATGCATTGTGTATTTGGCTACTAATCATATGGGTTGCCAGAGTGATAGAAACCTGAACCCCTGTTAGAAACCATTGCACAAGGGACGTAAGGGTCTTAGAGTTTAAAGCTATGGTTAGGTTTCTACCTTAATTACTTTCTTGTACTTACGGATGTTTGCAAGGGGTATAATCACAAGTATGTATTAGTGTTGGATGGGGTGGTACATTAGCACAGGTTCACCCACACAACACTTAGCAAGCTAGAGAAGATTAATCGACTATATGAAGCGAAAGCACTTGACAGTCTTCCCATGTGTCCTCGAGAACGTTTGGTCATCTATAGAAATACAACCAGCTTGTCCTTTGCTGCATAAAGGATTGGGCCACTTGTTGCATTCATTCTTATTGTCTTTCATTTACTCGTACTTTGCTTACTTGCTTTATCGAAAACCCCTAAAAATCCGTTTGCTAAGTATTTGCAGAGAATTCCTGATCCATTCCACTAGCCAGCACCTTCTGCTCCTCGTTGGGTTTGACACTCTTACTTATCGAAAATACTGCGATACACCCCCTATACTTGTGGGTCATCAAGAGGAAAAGCTAAAGAATGGTTGAATTCCTTAACTAGGAATAGTATTGATTCTTGGACTAAATGCATTTTTACTTTTATTGGAAAATACTATCCTCCTGCTAAGATTATATCTATGAGAAGTGAAATAATGAAGTTTAAACAATCTGATAATGAACATGTTGCTCAAGCTTGGGAAAGAATGAAATATTTGGTAAAGAATTGTCCCACTCATGGACTGACTGCTTGGGTGATCATCCAAACCTTTTATGCAGGATTGAACTATTCTTCAAGGAACCTATTGGACTCTGCTGCTGGAGGTACCTTTATGACCATTACTTTGGGTGTTGCAACAAAACTTCTGGATAATATGATGGTTAACTCTTCTGAATGGCATACTGAAAGAGCTCCACAAGGTAAGAAGGTAAATTCTATTGAGGAAACCTCCTCCTTGAGTGATAAGATTGATATTGTTATGTCTATGATTATTAATGGGAAAGCCCATATTGATCCAAATAATGTTCCCTTAGCCTCTTTGGTTGCTCAAGAAGAGAAAGTTGATGTGAACTTCATAAGAAATAACAATTTTGGCAACAATACTTATGGTAATAACAATTATAGGCCTTACCCTCCTAGTAATACTTATGGTTATGGTGGTAAACCTGGATTACCTAGTGAAGGAAGAATTTTAGAAGTTGAAAGAGCCACTAAAAACTTCATGCAAATGCAATATGAGCAAAATAAACTATTCACTAAAACTATGGAGGAACAATCTACCATTTTGAAGAACATTAGACATCAACTTGAGAGTCTAAATAGGGAAAT
This sequence comes from Avena sativa, assembly GCA_916181665.1. NCBI lineage: Eukaryota > Viridiplantae > Streptophyta > Magnoliopsida > Poales > Poaceae > Avena > Avena sativa. The sequence goes on from OV702290.1 coordinate 421,161,402, forward strand.
TCCTAGTTTACAATTGAAACTCTCTAATGCTGAAAGAAATATATCATCTTTGTCTGAAGCTCAATCCTCTTTGATCAATAAAATGGCTGCTAAACCTGAAACTAATGATAATCCCTTTGCAGCTACTAATGCTATACAAGTAAGAATTGATGAAAATGTTAGACTATTAGCTGAATTACATGCTAAGTGGGAAAGAGAAGATGAAATTGCTAGAAACATTAGTGTTTCTACTATTACCACCACTAGTGTTGAGGCTAGTAATAGTTCTACTACTTTAGATGATAAATTTGATTTTGATCTTGATGGTTGGAATATTTCTGAAGTTATTAAGTTCCTACAAAATCTTGCTAAAAGTCCTAATGCTAGTGCTATGAACATGGCCTTTACAAAACACATTACTGATGCTCTCATAAAGATTAAAGAAGAAAAGATGGAACATAAAGCTTCTATTCCTATAAAACAAGGAGATGGTTGGGAACCCATCATTAATATGAAAGTGAATGACTTTGATTTCAAAGCTTTATGTGATCTTGATAGTAGCGTTTCTATTATGCCTAGAAAGATTTATGATATGCTTGATTTGCCTCTGCTTGAAGATTGTTATTTGAATGTCCCACTTGATGATAATGCTAAAAAGAAACTCATGGGCAGTCTTAATGATGTTCTTATTTTGGTTAACAATGCCTATGTCCCCGTTGATTTCTATGTTTTGGATGTTGAATGCAATGCTTCTTTTCCTATTACTTTGAGAAAACCTTTTCTTAGAACTGTTGGTGCCATTATTAATATGAAAGAAGACACCATTAAATATCAACTCCCACTCAAGAAAGGTATAGAACACTTCCCTAAGAAGAGAGAGAAGATTTCTTTTGCTTCTCCTATGAAAACAAAATTTGGTCTTAATGCTTCTTCATTTGAGAACACTTGATTTTTTCTTGCTTCTTATGTCTAACTTAAAGGTGTTAAAGAAAAGTACTTATTGGGAGATAACCCAAAAGTTTTAGATGAGTCTTGGAAGTTATTACTTCGGTAATAACCGCTCCTTATCCTTTTTATTTGCTTTTTGTGCCAAGAGTAACCTCTAATGAGAGAGAAGTAATGGTTGGGAAAGTTGCTGTCCCGAAACAGATTTCTGCGCTTCACCGTAAACATTCGTGTAAAATCTCTGAACGTCTTTTTGAGGCGTGAATTTTTGTGCTTCTGACCCAGGTTGTTATCTAACTTTCGTTAGTACAACACTTTTTGATTTGAGCAACAGAAGGTCTTTCAAAAAATTCATCTTTACCTGCTGGTCTGATTTGACAGATTTCTGCCATTTTCCGCATTTGCTTCTTGTTGGTTCCTTTTTGAGTTCTTTTGGGGAATTGAGCTTTTTGAGGGAAGTACTTCAGTAGCTAGTGTTCTAATGGAAGTTTATTTGGTGTTAGAACTGAACCTAAATACTTATTATCTTGAGTGCACTAATGTTGCTAATAAAGATTGTGTGAAGTTTTGTATGAAGGAAAAATTTCAGGTGTATGGAAGGAATGAGTAATGAGATGAAAGATGGACTAAAGCTCAAGATTGGGGATGCCAAGCGTGTAACCCCAAGAAATATCCAAGAAGTACAAGCATCAAAGCTTGGGGATGCCCAAGGCATCCCCCTCTTCATCAATAAAAAATCCCAGGTTTCTTCCAAACGCTTCATTTTTATTGTTTCATGCACAGTTGTGTTGTTCTTGGAGCGTCTTATTTTTTGTTTTCGTTTTGGTTTTCGTTTGCCTGGTTTGCTTAGTTTGCTGAATAAATTTGTTGGACCCCCTCTTTCATATATTGGTTTGCAAATAGTTTGGTTTGGTTTGGAAAAGAGTAGGAAAGTTCATGCTTATGTGGTAAACAGAGCTCGTTTTTGACTGTGGCCTATGCTTTGTCATGCCATGCTTGATATTGTTTTGGATTTATGCTTAGTATTCTTTGTTGTAGCATGACTTGTTATAAACAATTGATATTGCTTAATGTGCCTTGGATGAATCATGCGTTGTTTTAGCATATTAAAGCATGGTATAGTGGTATTCTCCTTTGATGCTTTATTTGGGTTGACTTGGCGCATGCTCACACCATGTTATGACTATCTCAAGTCACCATAAGCCTTTATGATCCTTTAGTTTCAACTTGTAGTATCACTTTATGCTTTGATAAATGATGTTTTGTCGCTCTGCATGATTATGGCCATTATTGCTCTCTTAGTTTGTCGCTCCCAGTCTTTTGCTAGCCTCCACAACCAAGTATGAGTTCCACTCATGAATCCAACTCCCTAAACCAAGTTATTCCAAAGATTCCACCATACCTACCTACTAGATTATGCTATTCCAAGTATATTCATGTTTTTGTTTACCTTCCAAATTAAACTTGTTATGAGAAAACTAGTGATTAAAGCTCTCACGAACTTGATGGCACACTTTACCTTTTTGCATCTAATAAACTTGAACCATTGGGTCCTTCTTTGTTGCGTATATGCTTGCGCTTTATAAGTTGAAATTAGCATAACCATGTATCATGGGGAACCCTTTCAACATTGCACTTGTACTTTGTACCCCGTTGATATCATGTTCTTTTGCTTACGGATCCCGGCAGTGTGAAATAAAAGTGGAACTTGTAAGATCATGGAGTTTGTATGTGTGTTAGAGAAACGCTTGGGCTGCTAGCCTAAGCCATGCCTAATCATGGTGGAAACTTGCAGCATCACCATAATGAGCACTCTATGAAGCATCCTCAATAAAAACCTATGCAAATAGCAAATAAAAAGATCGCTGAGATGCTCATTGTCTGCTTGCCTTGTCATTTTGATTATGGGATAGCTCCTGTATCATGTGCAAGGGGTACCCCGTTGGCAGTTCTTTATGATACACATGTACTTACAATGACAAGAGCTTACTTGTGACTAAAGTTGAGTAGCATGAGGATCGGTCTTCGTAACTAAGGGGCATGAGATTTCGGTTTATAACTTGTCAAGCATATCCTCTTAGTTGTGTCACTTTAACCTTAATCACCTTCAAGATGCTTATGATAGGGGAAATGAGAGCTGAAAGCTATAAGTACCATAATTTTTGGAAGCTCTTTATGAGACTTGAATCCCTACTTCCTTTTATGAAGGCCTTTCTTCCACCATTATATTGAGTCTCCACCTTCTATCTTTATGCACTTACTTTGAGAGCATAATGGCCATTCTTAGTTCTATGTGCATTGTCCCAAGACTAGTTGATTGATGCATAACTTGATATTGCTTGTTTTAAACTATTTGTATCTAGTCACTCTTATGAACTTTGAAGGTGTCCTATGCATTTATGTTTTGCTACTCTATGAGGGATAAGCTGAATACCATTATGCTATGTTTTCTTTATGTGAAACAAACAAACGTCTTGCAAAGCATTGTTATTCATGAATCTTTTGTTTGTGCCTTTCCATGTTGCATCATAGTTTCTTTGCCTTATTGCTAGAACTTTGTCTTTCATGTTATGATTAAAGTACTATGATCCCAGCTTTGAATGTTTTACAAATACTTTGATCAAGTCTTTGATGGTGCATGCCACCTCAAAAATTATTCTTTCTTTTTATCACTTACCTACTCGAGGACGATAAGGAGTTAAGCTTGGGGATGTTGATACATTGCAAATGTATCTACAATTTTTTATGTTCCATGCTTGGTTTTATCCACTTTCTTGTGTTTTGTCCACACATTGGAGTACTTTTCATATGATTTCTTGGACTAACCTATTAACAAGAGCCACAGTGCCAGCTGCCTGTTTTATGTTGTTTTTGGATCCAGGAAAGTCAGAAAATTAATATTCTCGGACAGGACAAAAGCCAAAGTGCCTATTTTTTCGGAAATCATCAGATGCCAAAATATGAGATGGAGAAGGGCTAGGGGGCGGCCACACCACCTGGCCACGCAGCCAGGCCTGGCCCACGCCAGGGGGTGGTCTGGCCGACCCCAGCACCCCCTCGGCCTGTCCTTCCGCCTATAAGATGCCCTCGGGACGAAAACACTAAGGGCCCGATCAAAAATCCACGAAAGAGTCTATAGTCGCCGTCATCTCCATCCCTAGATGGGAGGGATCTGAAGCTCTTCCCGGCACCCTGCCGGAGAGGGGAATTCACCGTGGAGGCCTTCTTCATCACCATGCAAGCCACCGGTGTGATGCGTGAGTAGTTCATCCTTGGACTACGGATCCATGTAGTAGCTAGATGGCTGGTTCTCCTCCTTTGTGCTTTCATGTCTAGATCTTGTGAGCTCCGTTCATGATCAAGATCATCTATTTGTAATTCTACATGTTGTGTTTGCGGGTATCCGATGGATATTGAGATGCTATTTCAGATTGATTATTGATTCTATCATGTCTTTGTTATTTGTGATCTTGCATGCTTTCCGTTGTTAGTAGCTATCTTGGCCAAGTAGATGCTAGCAACTCCAAGAGTTAGTATTTATGCTCCATAGTGGGTTCATGCCTCTGGTAATCTGGGGAAGTGACAGAAATCTCTAAGGTACTAGATATGTTGTTGCTACTAGGGAGAAAACAACAATCCTTTGTTCATAGAACAATCGTATTGTTTACTTTACATGCAATTCGTAAAGCAATAATCTGTTGCTTGCAACTTAATACTGGAGGGGGTTCAGATTATAACCTGAAGGTGGATTATTAGTCATAGATGCAGTTGGATGGTGGTCTATGTATAATGCTGTAGTGCCCAATCGAATCTCAAAGGAGTCAAGATGATTAGTATATGCATGTATTGCTTTCTCGATGTTTGTCAATTGCCCCGCTGTAATTTGTTCACCCAGCATGTTATCTATCTTAAGGAGAGACACCTCTAGTGAACTATGGATCCTGGTCCTTTTCTTTTACATACAATCTATAAACTGTTTACTGCTTTGTGTTTACTTCCTGCAAACTATTACTTCCTTCCATTCGATACGATACGTTTAATCCTTTGTTTTCAGCAAAACACGGTGAGATTGACAACCTCATCGCAAGTTGGGGACAAAGTTCTATGGTTGTGTTGTGCGGGTCTCCATGTTGCTACTAGCACCGGTAGTGCGCCCTGCCAAGGCTCAGCTAGCAACACCTTTGGGGTGTTTCCTTGCTCCTACTGGTTCGATTAAACCTTGGTTTCATAACTGAGGGAAACTTGATGTTGTGCTCATCATACCTTCCTCTTGGAGTTCCCAACGAGCTCTACATCAACACCAAGCCATCAGTATCCATTAAGTGTGTCACCCTACGGTTCGTGAATAATGCAGACATGATCGAGACCCCTCTCCGATCAATAATCAGCAGCAGGACCTGGAGATCCGTACTGACTCCCACATATTCAACGATGACTCTTGTGATCGTGTGAACCTTTAACGTCATAACTAAATCCCTTTGTCTCGTGATATATTACATGTCCGAGATTCGATCATCGGTATCCAAATACCTAGTTTGATCTTGTTACCGACATGCACTCTTTTCTTGTTCCCGTGATATAACATTCTAGTGATCACATCACTTGCTTGCAAGCTGTTTCAATGTGATATCACCGAGAGGGCCCAAAGTATATCTATCCATCATCAGGATGGACAAATCCCACTCTTGATCCATGCGCCTCAACATAACACCTTCGTAGCACTAAACCCAACTTTATAGTCACCCTGTTATGGTGTGACGTTTGATGTTATCAAGATACTCTTCCGGTGTTAATGATTAACATGATCTCATGGTCTAAGGACTAAGATTACTTCGTATGATGTTATAGCAATATAAACATAATGACTTTGATTGTAATGCTATACTTCAGATGAATGTTCATCACATCATTCCACCAATGTTGTGACCTCGTTATTAACAACATCCAATGTCCATGATCAAGAAACCTTGATCATCTTGTTAATCAACGAGCTAGTTTATATGAGAGGCATTACTAGGAACTTTGTATTTTGTTTATTAAACACACATGTATTAACGTTTCCAATTAATACAATTATAGCATGCAAAATAAACATTTTTCATAAACATGGAATAAGATAATAGCCACTTTATTATTGCCTCTCGGGCATATTCCCTTCAGTCTCACACTTGCACTACAGTCAATAATGTAGTTTATAAACTTGTATATACAACAACTAGGTGTTGAATATACGCGTTTGCTAGTGGTTAACATAATCTCCGGATCTGGCACTTTCAGGTCCGTGTGTATTTGCATGTCTTTGTGTCTCTACGCATCACTCATTCTCAAATGAGATGGCATTGTATAAATTTGGTCCTTTGGGGAGACCTTTAGTTTGTTCAGGTTAAAATATGTTGATATTATTGTCATACAAGATATCTTCATAGTATTATCCCACTTTGAACCACACCTAGTTTGATAACAAACTACTTAACACAAATGCCCTCCTTTGCTGCTACTATAGCAGTCATATATTTAGCCTTTTGTTGTAGTATCTGTCACAATGCCTCAACTTTGGAACTCATTCAAATCCATCATGGAACATCCTTTCCATTATATTGTGCCACCCATAGTCTAAATTGAGATAAATTTAATTTGTATCTTGTGATAAAACTAGTATCAATGTAACACTTTACAATGAACTAACTATTTGTCACTTATACATGATATATTCTTAGTTCTTCCAAAGCTCATAAGAATATCTTTACTATCGTCCAATAATCATCTTATGAATCATTCTGGTATGTGCTCATAACATTTAGAGCATAGGACATATCTGGATATATACATATCATGGTATAATCGATCAAAATATTCATGTGATTTTACTCACCAAGTGTTAAAGCACTTGAATCTTGATACAATCCTTTCCATGCAGCAATAACCTTTATTGTTGTTTCCATATTGAACCCTTTCAATATCTCATATATGTACGTCTGACATAACCATATTAGTGCCTCAATCTATCCATATAGACATTGATGCCAAATATCCCGGTTTTGCCCAAGTCTTTCATTGAAATCCTATTTCAATGAAATTCTTAACTTGTGTCAATAAAAGATACATCATTTCCAATCAACAATAAGTAGTCTGCATAATGTATTGGAAATTTGTCTCAGCGCTCCCACTTAATTTCTTGCAAATGCAAGCATCTTCATCATCTCCGATGAAATTAAACTCCTTTAACATTTTCATCATGGTGAAGATTCCAACTCCGCTATGCTCACTTCAACTATTGAAGTTTGCATGCCCTTTTAGCACCCTTTGAATTAACAAAACCCTTCGGACTGTGTCATGTACACGTCCTAGGTAACCATTCTATTAGAAGAACCTTGTTTTGTTTATTCAACTACCATATACCAAATTATATGTAGTGGTTGCTACATTAATTCATCAAGACTAAATATCGCTATGAAAGATCAAATCTTGTCATAGTCAACTCCTTGAACATTGCCGTAAACTTATTTCCGACATGTCGACTATTTCATAGATATTAAACATCCATGTCTATTTGTTTATAGATCCAAACACGACCTATAGGCTTCTCGCCTTTCCGGAGGGTCTTCCAAGTTCAGAAACTTGATTTCTCGTGTATGGATACTATCACGGATTCTATGACTTCTAGTCATTTTATGGAGTCAGGGCCCATCATCGCTTCTTTGCATGCAGTCGGTTCATCATTGTCAAAACAATAACGACTTATGTTTCAAATCTTACTATTTGATTCTTACCGACCCACATGGTTCAATAGGAACTCTAATCTCCAAGATCACACCCTTTGTAATCACGGGAGCCATGAGCATTATGGCCACCACCAGGACACTTTCCGGTGTTGCGCTACTTAGCACATATAGCTAAGGTTTAACAACCTTATCAAAGTTCTATTGTCCTCCCACTTAACTTTTCACGAAAAATTCCTTCTCAAGAAACTTGACGTTCCGAGCGACAAACTCTTCTGTCCTCGGTGTTATGGAGGAATTCCCAACAAATTCTTTGGGATAACCTACAAAGACGTTCTTATCCTACTTTGGTTGTAAACATTTTACTTATGCATAGGATACCAAAATTTAAGAAAAGACAATTCGGGTTTTATCCCAAACCATAACTCATATGGTGTCATTTCAATGGATCACGATAGTGCTCTTTTCAGTGTAAAAGCGGTAGTATCTAAAGCTTTAATCCTTAAAACATAATGGAAGTTTTATAAATGACACCTTTGATCTTACCATGTCAAACAAGGTTTGATTTGATCTCTCGAACATACCATACTCCTGTGGTTTATCAGGAAATGCAAATTCATGGAACAATTCCTGAAATCTTAGGTGTTTTGCTAAACCTGTAACTCAAATATCTTCATTTATGATCAAATCATAAACTCTTTTATTTTCTTGTTACAATGATTTTTCACTTCATCTTGAAAGTCTTTGAACAATTTTCAAATGTTTCATACTTCTTCCTTATTAAGTAAATATATAGATATATTCACTCAAATTTATGGATAAAGCATATGAAGCAAAAAGATCCATCACATATGGCTACACATAATGGACTAATATACATCAACATGCATAATATCCAATAAGTTAGTCATTCGTTCCTCTTTGGCCTATGGACGGAGTTTCAATTATCTCGAGGAAAGTTTCACAAGTGTCAATTGATCAAAATCAAAAGACTTCAAAAATCCAACAACATGGAGTTTCTTCATGTTTACTTTCCAATATAATTCAAATAGCGATGTCACTTCATAAGTGATCTTCCAATCATTTGTCTTACGACATTTTAGCAATAATGTTTATGGATGTGATTTCTCCAACTAGACTTGTAAAAGTTCATCCATCCTTTATGGAATACGGTAATTATTTGAACAACCATTGTTCTCGTAATACCAGAACAAAATAACAATTATTAAAACAAAATCTTGAAGGCTAGGTTTTACGACAACGAAAACACAATAACACTTTATTTGTTTTCGATGAACATCATCACTTATTCTCTTGCTAGTTACTTTGGACGTTGCAGTTCATGAATTGTGTTGTTCTATATGACACTTCACACCAACCAATTCGGTATCCAATACCTCAGAACCACATTGTTTAACAAGCAAGGAATATAGCCATAACATGTATATCTTCTATATACCTAAGTTGGACATCTCCAACCTTTTCTTTCTACCAAATATTTTATAGATTCTCTTTCAACAATTCCTTTTCTTTTAAAAGAATCTATCAACATCAATAGTGGTGTCATTCACATGACACATAGTACAAAGTATATATAGTCAAATACTAATACCTTTGGACTTGCACTTTGAAGTAGATCACCATCATCAAATGTTTGGTGTTCTTTCAAAAATCCATTCTTTAGTAATCTATTAGTGTAGTAAACATTTTACTTACATATTCTATTCATCCTTATCATGACAACTTTCATGATCAAGCTACTATAGCCTATAAGGAAGAATCGCGAGTATAATGTCAGTTCCCAAAACTTTTTGGGAGATCCGGATGCCTAGCATCTCCATCCTTCACAAATTCTCATACAATATGAGAACATGTATTTTGCTAAATTATACTCTATCATAATGCAACCAAAAACATTGTTTCGGATATCACAATATCTTTCACACATGATGGTTTCTAAAACAATTTTCAGCTCCTAGATAATCTTGATATTAAAACAACTTTTGAATATCAATAATCATGGAGGCAAACATGATACTTTAGATACTAACATTGGAATTCTTACTCTTGATTTAATACTACTTATCAAACTTCATGGAGTAAATAGAGTTTGCTGAAAGTTTGCAATAGGACTTATAAACTTTAAATTGACATTCAAAATAATACGATACCAGTTCGTAAAGTAAATATCCAGAATTCTATAGTTCTATTATCTGAATTAAAACTAAGCATAAGGTAGTGAACATATGCCACTTCAATTTAGTTTATGACAAATTGAGTTCGATTAATCCAAATTAGAAATGAACTCCCACTCAAAAACGACATCCCTCGTGCCTTTTTGGTGATTACATGAACTAAATCCACTACACCAAGTCCAATCATCACGTGAGTCAGTGTAGCTTCGAAGGCGAGCATCAATATGGGCATCACATCAACTATATGACTCATTCTTAACCTTTCGGTCCATGTTCCGAGGCCATGTCTGTACATGCTAGACTCGCCAAGTAAGAACCTTAGTATTCACGTGTGTAAAACCGTCTTACACCCGTTGTATGAAAGCGTAGAGTCGAGTACACCCGATCATCACGTGATGTCTCGAAACACGATCCATAGAACGGTGCATACTTAAGGAAGAACACATTTTATCTTGATATTTAAATGAGGGATCATCTTACAATGCTACTAAAAGCACCAAACTAGCAATATAAGATACAAACATCTATTGTCTAAAGTGGGATGATATGGTCCATGCATTTGATCTCTATCATATGCATCATGGTATGATCTCTATCATTCCTTTGTGTGTAAGGCCAAGGTCTATGAAACTTACACATTAGGTGTGTTGTAAGAGTATCTATAATACATCTACTTACAACATTACCATATCATGACACTAGCCCAGCAACGATCTAAACTAGACGCCTCTAATTTATCCATTGCAAGTTTTATGTGGCTTAGGGATTTTGGGGATAGAACCGGTCTTACCTACGAACATGGAACCACAACAAGGATAACCAAGTTATTAGCAATTCGTTGTAAATCAGATATTGACTATAGTAGGAGAGATAGACACCCGCCAGCCACATATGAAAAACTAGTTGCATGTTAGTCGTGGAACCGGTCTCATGTGCGATGACATGTAAGGTTGGTCCGGGCCGCTTCATCCCACTATGCCACCAATATCCAAAATACATAGAAGATGGAATAACATGATCATCATCGCCCACATATAAACATATGTGTACTACCCGTGCAAAGCACCTACACATAGATCAGGCTCTGATACCACTGTTGGGTCCACAGCATAGAAAACAAAAATTTCCTACGATGGGAACTATACGCCAAGATCTATCTACTAGATACAAGCAACAGGTGGATATACATCCATAGAGAACTTACCCTAGAAGACAACAAAGCTTTGTTAACGAGTTGGAACTCGTGGATGATGTAGTCGTACACTTGCCGATCTCAAGATCATGATGAAGTCCAGCAGGTCTGGCTCCAGCACGTCCATCAGATCCAGCTCCAGCAAGTCCAGCACCACCAAGTCCAGCACCGCAAAACAGCGGTGCATCCGTGATCGCACACACGTCCGGTACCCTGACAACCTCCGTCCCTCGCTCCAACAAAGCAGCGGAAGCAGCAACTCCTTTCCAAATAAAGCCACCGGGAACATGTATCTCGCTAATCCGAGACCATGGGGAATAACTAGAGGGGGAGAGAGATCCTTCACGAGGAGGTGTGTGTTGTGAGGAGGAGAGAGGGGCCTTTTATAGGGAAGAGGGGGCACCCAAGGGCCATGGCGTGGCAGCCATGGTGGTGCCCCCACCTCTTCCACATTCATGTGGGTGGAGCTCCCACTCCCATAAAAAAGCCTCCACTCAAAATTCCACTCACACATGCATTAAATTTCCACAAAATTTAATGTAAGCTCTCATTAAATAAAACTATTTTATTTATTTTATTCAGAATTTTGTTAATTACATTAATTAAAAAACATTCACATAAAACCCCCCTGCAACATTTCAATATCACATGTAGAACCAATTTCAGCAATTTCACCCGAAACAGTTTTAGTGTCTATTGAAATAAATCTAGCGCTTTCTTAAATCTTTATATGAAACATATTTGCTCCAAATGGTGTCGGTATCCCTTAAGTGTGTCACCCTACGGTTCGTGAATAATGCAGACATGATCGAGACCCCTCTCCGATCAATAATCAGCAGCAGGACCTAGAGATCCGTACTAACTCCCACATATTCAACGATGACTCTTGTGATCATGTGAACCTTTAATGTCATAACTAAATCCCTTTATATCATGATATATTACATGTCCGAGATTCGATCATCGGTATCCAAATACCTAGTTTGATCTCGTTACCGACATGCACTCTTTTCTTGTTCCCGTGATATAACATTCTAGTGATCACATCACTTGCTTGCAAGCTATTTCAATGTGATATCACCGAGAGGGCCCAGAGTATATCTATCCGTCATCGGGATGGACAAATCCCACTCTTGATCCATGAGCCTCAACATAACACCTTCGTAGCACTGAACCCACCTTTATAGTCACCCTGTTATGGTGTGACGTTTAATGTTATCAAGATACTCTTCCGGTGTTAGTGATTAACATGATCTCATGGTCTAAGGACTAAGATTACTTCGTATGATGTTATAGCAATATAAACATAATGACTTTGATCGTAATGCTATACTTCGGATGAATGTTCATCACATCATTCCACCAATGTTGTGACCTCGTTATTAACAACATCCAATGTCCATGATCAGGAAACCTTGATCATCTTGTTAATCAACGAGCTAGTTTATATGAGAGGCATTACTAGGAACTTTGTATTTTTTTATTAAACACACATGTATTAACGTTTCCAATTAATACAATTATAGCATGCAAAATAAACATTTATCATAAACATGGAATAAGATAATAACCACTTTATTATTGCCTCTCGGGCATATTCCCTTCACTATCCCTGTGCCTATACCAACATCAAAGAAGAAGGGAGTTATCGAACTAAATGATGAAGTGGTGAAAGAAGCTAAGAAATGTCTTAAGGAGAAGGGAATTAAAGCTGCAGACGCCAAGAATTTACCTCCTATAGAAGAATTATGTAAGCCAATATCCCACTCATCCACTATTGAGGTACACTCTTTCCAACATTTTGATGAAGGTGATATTCCTTACTCTAAACCTCCTGATCAATGCTTAGAAGAATTTGATGTTTTTATTGTTAAGCAGGATAATTTCAATAAAAGGGTGCAAAATCATTTAATGGAAAACTCTAGAGCTATTGTTAAGTTAAAAGATACTGTGGAAAGAACCTCTAATGATGTTAAAATGCTTGTTAAACATTTTCAAATGGTTCAAACTCAAATTGATTAGCTTATTAAGGTACAAAAAGACTTGCTAGTTAATGCTGCTAAAGAAAAACATGCTTATGAAATTAGAACTAGAAGTGGTGCTGCCACCCAGGATCCTCTATATCCTGAGGGGCATCCTAAAAGAATTGAGCAGGATTCTCAACAAGCTGAAACTAGTGGTACTACTCCTAAGAAAAGAAAAAAGAAACATAAAACTATTGTAGAATCCTCTGAACCTGCTAAGGATCCTAATAGTATATCTGTCTCTGATGCTGAAACTGAAAGTGGTAATGAGGAAAATGATGCTCCTGATAAAGAAAAAGTTGAAGAAGAACCTGAAAGGCACACTAAGAATACTAAATACACTAAAGAAGATTTTTTTGCTAAGAAACACAATAGTGAAAGAGAGCCTTGGGTCCAAAAACCTATGACTTTCCCTGACAAGAAACACAAGTCAAAGGAAGATGAACACTATAATAAGTTTTGTGAGTGGATGAAACCTTTATTCTTGCAAATTCCTTTGACCGATGCTATTAAATTGCCTCCTTATTCAAAGTATATGAAGGATATTGTCTCGAATAAAAGGAAGATCCCTAATGAAGAAATTTCTACTTTTCTTGCTAATTATTCCTTTAATGGTAAGGTTCCAAAGAAACTTGGAGACCCAGGGATTCCAACTATTCCATGCTCTATTAAAAATAGTTATGTTAGAACTGCTTTGTGTGATTTGGGAGCAGGAGTTAGTGTTATGCCGTTTTCTCTCTGTAAGAGACTTCAATTGGAAAAACTAATACCAACTGATATATCTTTGCAAATGGCTGATAAATCTACTACTATTCCTGTTGGTATATGTGAGGATGTACCTGTTCAAGTGGCTCATAATTGCTTGATATTAACTGATTTTGTTGTGCTTGAAATGCCTGAAGATGATAATATGTCTATTATTCTTGGGAGACCTTTTCTTAATACTGCAGGAGCTGTTATTAATTGTAATCAAGGAAAGGTGACTTTTAATGTTAATTACAAGGAGCATACTGTCTATTTCCCCAAGAAGATTGATATGACTTATGGCTTAAATTCAATTGAACATGTTGAGGGCATCCAAGTTGGAGAAATATATTGTCCCATACCATGAGAAAAATATGAAACTATTATGATTGGGATCATTGCTATCAAGGTTAAGGTAACATAATCATTAGTGGAATACAAAGTTTTGTTTCATATAAAATTGCTTTGGTAACAAGACCTAATCAACCTTGTTAACAAAGGGATTTTAATGAACAAAACAATGTTTTCACCATGATTATCTTTGCTTAATTTTACTTTATCCATTTTAGTTTTTGCTTTCACTTAGTTTATTTTTCTGTTGTTAGTTGCTTGCATATTAGAGTGTCTTAGAACTTCCGAAGTTTTAGTTTTGTTTTGCTTTTGGATCTTTCCGAAAAAATCTTTCTGTCAGAAAATCATTCATCTATACTTGAAAATTGCTCAAAAATAAAGTGTCTTGAAAAATTCCAGAAAATTCATATTAAATTTTTATGTGAAAAAGGGGCAGAGAGGTGCCTGGAGAGTACTAGGGGGGCCCACCAGGCAGGCACACCACCTGGTGGCACGGCCAGCCCAGGGGCGCGCCTGGCCATGGTGTGGGCCACCCCTGGCCCTCCACTCACTCTCTCACTTGCCACTGCTTTCTCTCTCCCGAGAAAACATTAGTTCATTGCTCGAAATCGCGTTCTTGCTATTCTTGTCCATGATTTTTCGATCTCCTTTCTCAGCCCATCTTTGCTGCTGAAATTTGGAGCATTTGTTCTCCGGTATGTGACTCCTCCACTTGTCCAAGTAGATTTGTGTTTAGTGGTTTATATCTTGAGTATTTTGCTATTGTAGGTGACAGGTTATGTGAGCTTGTAAGATTGTTCAATGCTTAGAGATATTGTTTTGATGCATGTTTAGGCTTCTTACAAGTCCCTATGAGTAGTTCCCTTCATTATGTATTCACTTTGCAATCACTTGTATAATGGATGTTTAAATTTCAGAATATCAAAGATGAACAACCACATATTTGGAGAAATATTTGAGAGGGACACACCCAGGAGGGCAAGGCCTTCAAGATCATCCTCTCAGTTTAGGCCATCATACAATGAAGATCTTATTGCACCGCGCTTTGGTAATGAAGGAGATGAGGGAGATGCTCACCCATCTACCTTCCCTTGTTTTACCTTTTTGCAAGCTGCAGGGATCCTCAATGATTTCTTACTACTGGTTCAGAGGGTTGGCCTGGCCACGTACATGGAATATGAGAGTGAGAAATATTCCGTGCTCACCAAAACTTTCGTTGAGAATTTCGTTTTCACTAACACCCCTTATCAGTCAACTGTTTCGTTCAGAATTTATAATCAGCCTATTACCATGTCATTGGAAAGGTTTTGCCGCATTATAGGTATAGGCATGACGGGGACAGTGAAGAAGATCCAAGGTCGACCCGCTGATTTGCTGGAGCTCTATCAAAGTGTGACAAATGACGATGACCGCGTAGCTCAGCGCGGGAAGATAAGGAACATTCAACTCCCAGCTCTTAGATATTTTGCGTATTATCTTACCACTAGCATTCTTGGTAGGGAGAACACTAGTAATATTTCTAATTATGATTTAGCCTTCCTCGCTGTTGCACTTAATAATGATACCAAGTACAATCTTGGCTCTCTCATTGCTCGCCGCCTAGCTGCTAGGGGAACTATTTATGGGGG
This sequence comes from Avena sativa, assembly GCA_916181665.1. Classification (NCBI taxonomy): domain Eukaryota; kingdom Viridiplantae; phylum Streptophyta; class Magnoliopsida; order Poales; family Poaceae; genus Avena; species Avena sativa. Next base: position 421,177,179 of record OV702290.1, read on the forward strand.
CATTATTGCCTCATGTATGGTTGTTGCATTAGAACTTTCTGTGGATCCTAATGACACTGTCTTGGCACCACAAAGGCTTGATCTTGCCTCTATGAAAACACATTACTTCGTCACTGCTGACTCTGATACGGATAGTTTAGTATACAAGATGTTGTTTACTGACGGAGACAAGAGGGAAATTCCTTTGCCACAATCCACTTTGTTCAATATTTACAGGAGGCCATGGTCGCGTTCTAAGGAGGAGGTGGATGAGTAGCTTTGCTTGCTTGGTTTCCACAGGCAGCACCAGGAGGATGTGCCTTCTTACGACTACTCTGTGCACTACGGTGGGGCATCCTCGAGCTCGTATCAGGACGAGGGTACCTCCTCGCCGTACTACGGAGGCGCTCCATCTTGGCCAGCTTGGGATTGATACCCACTAGGCCAAAAGCCTAAGCTTGGGGGGAGGTACACCGACATCACGCTCATCTACATATCATGTTTAGTCGGTACTTTGTATATCCATGCTTCGTTCTATTTTTAGTTTTTGTTCTTTCTTTACTTTTTCTTTCTAAAACACAAAAAGACCAAAAATATTTTCTTTGTTTCTCTTTGTTTGCTTCTTTTTGCCTTGGCTTGCTTCTTCTGTTTGGCTTTGTCTTAATTATTCAAAAACACAAAAAGATTTTGCTTTACTTGTTCTTCCTTTTTGGTTCTTGCCTTTAAAAATCAAAAACCCAAAAATATTTGTTGTTCTTCTTTGGTTTTGTGAAGTTTGTTGCAGGGTTCAGCAGTCCTCAGTGGAATTTGGTTTCATGTTATTATTCAAGCCACACAAGTGAAGGGCAATAATGAGGATTAATGACAACTTGAGGTGTGGTAAGAGGCTGGTAACGAACTCTATTTGTTTTCATTTTTGTACATATACTCATCATTGTGGGCATGCTTAGTCTGTTCATGTAGGGTGCATGTTATTTATGGATGCTTAGTAGATCTTGCTTTCTTATGATTAGCTCCAGCTTGCTAATAGTTTGTAGCATGTCATATGAATGTTTGCTTGCATTGCTCTATTCATAACTTGGTATGCCACTGTGGTATCCTCCTCTGAATGTTTCACTTGAATTGACTTGGCACATGATCATGCATGCATATGACTGAAACAATAATGAGTTAAGCCTCGATGAATTATTTTGCCTCAGGGGTCTTGAATCACTTCCATGCCATGATTAGTCCTGTTTTGTTGCAAGCATGATTATGATATTTATTGCTCTCTCGTTTGTCGCTCCCTTACTATTGCTAGCCTTCACTCGCACTAAGTATGAGCTCTACTCGTGTTTCCAATTCCCCAAAACCAATATTGCCAAAAGTGTCCACTATACCTACCTATTAGCATCATTTGCTTTTCCGTGCATATTCAATATGCCTTGTTTTCTTCTGAATAAAATGTTTGCTTGTTATCAGAAAGTTAGTTAGTAAAGCTCTCACAAACTTGATGGCACACTTTATTTCTTACACTTAATAAACTTGAACCACTGTGACTGTCCATGAAAGTTATATGCTTGCAAATTATAGGCTGGGGATTAGCACAACCGTGCTGTCACGGGGAACGCTTTTAACACCTGTAAATTCATACCCAGTTGATATCATGCTCTTTTGTTTGCGGATGTCGTCGGTGTGAAATAAAAGGGGAGCTTGTAATTCCATGGAGTTATGTATGTGTGTTAGAGAAACGCCTGGGTCGCCGGTCTAATCCATGCCTAATCATGGTGGAAACCTGCAGCGTAACCATAATGAGCAGTCTATGAAGCATTCTTCTTATAAAAAAAGGAGAGATAGTTGTTGAGAAAAAAAGAGATGATGAGAAAAGAGGATAGAGAGAAAAAAGAACCATTTCCCCATGGTAAATAAGAAGATTGCTGAGATGCTCGTTGTCTGTTTGCCTTGTCATTTTGATATGGGGATTCTTCTGTATCATCGGGCAAGGGGTACCCCGTTGGCGGTTCTCTACGATACGCATGTATTTACTATGACAAGAACTTACCGGTAACTAAAGTTGAGTAGCATGAGGAGCGGCCCTCGTACTCAAGGGACATGAGATTTCCAGTTTATAGCCTGTCAAGCATATAACTCATATTGGACCTCACTTTCACCCTAACCATTTAAAGATTCTTATGATAGGGGTAATGCGAGCTCAAAGCCAATGAGTACCATACTTTCAGCATTTGGAAGCCTTTCAAACTTTTCAAAATCTTTTCATTTCCTTGTTGAGTCTCCACACATTCTATGAGCACTTTCTTGAGAGCATAGTTGTCATTCTTAGTGTAATATGCTTGTCTCAAAACTTGATTAATTGTGTCATGACTTTGATGCTTGTATCTTTGATATCTTTACTTCTAGTCTTCACTTGAACTTTAGAGGTGCCTTGGAATTTATGTTGGCCCTACAATCAAAGGCAAGCGGGATACCACTCTATCATACCTTTTTATGAGCATTGCAATGTTGCTTATGTTTATGTTTCATGCTATTTATTATTTTTGAGTTCGAATCTCTTTATAGCTTGCAATGACAATTAAGTAAACTTAGTTGCATACTCTTTATTGTGAATTGCCTCAGTAGTTGATCATATGCTGAGAATATATGCATCTTATGAAGCAAATGTGTTCGTGAAAGTTTCTTTTATCGCACTCAGTTTTCAACTGAATTGCTTGAGGACAAGCAATAAGCTAAGCTTAGGGGGAGTTGATACGTCCAAAACGTATCTACTTTCCTAAACACTTTTGCTATTGTTTTTCCACTAAACTTGTGTGATTTGGATACAACTAACACGGACTAATGCTGTTTTCAGCAGAATTACCTTGGTGTCTAGTTTTTGCAGAAAATCAACTATCAGGAAAAATCCCGGAAAATATGCCAAAAATCCTATTTCACTAGAACACTCACGGAGCCAGAAGACAAGATAGAGGAGGGCCACGAGGGGCACACACCACCTGGCCGCACGGGCCAGGCCAGGCCACGCCTGGGGCTGGTGTGGCCACCTCAGTCACCCCCTCGGCCTCCCTCTTCGCCTATAAGTTGCCTCTTGACCTAAAAACCAAGGGGGGTTCGACGTTTTTCCAGAAAGAGTTCCGCTATGCCGCCACCACCAGATTCTGCGATTCAGACCCAGAAACTTTGTTCTGGCACCCTGCCGAGACGGGGAATTGGAGGAGATCATCGCCATCATCATCACCATCACTTCTCCATCGACCATCCATGTTTCCCCCATCTATGAGTGAGTAACCCCCCGCTGTAGGCTATGGGGATGGTAGGGATTGGATGAGATCGTTCATGTAATGGCATCAGATTGTTAGGGCATGGTGCCTAGTATCTATTATTAGTGCTTTTTGACTTTGTTGCAACTTGTTATGCTTAATGCTTGTCACTAGGGCCCGAGTGCCATGATTTCAATCTGAACATGTTATTGATTCATTATGATAGTATTGTTTATGGTCTTACCTGCAAGTTGTATACACATATTGTTGTCCGGAACCAAAGGCCTCGAAGTGACAGCAATCAGGATAACCGGAGGGAATGGCTTTGATGTGAGGATCACATGTGTTCAGGAGTGTTAATGCTTTGCTCCGGTGCTCTATTAAAAGGAGCACCTTAATTGCCAGTAGTTCCCTTAAGGCCCCGCTGCAAACGGGCTGGCAGGACAAAAGATGTTCTGCAAGTTCTCATCGCAATCACGTATGACTATATATGGAACACATGCCTATGATTATTTAGTACTTGGATGCTTTATCTTATTTATCTGCAAATGCCCTATGTCTTGATTGCTATATGAATTGTCTTGTCCATGCAACGCCCGTCCATCCATCTCTATGCCTACCGCGCTTTAATCCTACTGTTTACTGCAATTGTTACTACTGTCTTTACTTTTACTACTGTTATTACTTTTCTATTGCTATTACAAAACTGTTGCTACTGATAAACTGTTGTGAGCAAGATTGTTTCCAGGTGCAGCTGAATTGACAACTCAGTTGTTAAGGCTTATAAATATTCTTTGGCTCCCCTTGTGTCGAATCAATAAATTGGGTTTCACTTCCCTAAAAAATACTGCGATACACCCCCTATACTTGTGGGTCATCAGTACAATGTACAAGTGCAATGTTGAAAGCGTTCCCCATGACAGCATGGTTCTGCTAACCCCTAACATATAAGTGCAAGCATATACAGCATAGATGACACAATGGTTCAAGTTTATTAGGGACGAGAAAAGTAAAGTGTGCCATCAAGTTCGTGAGAGATTTAATCACTAGTTTTCTCATAACAAGTTTAATTTGGAAGGTAATTAAAAACATGAATATACTTGGAATAGCAAATGCTAATAGGTAGGTATGGTGGACTCTTTGGAATAACTTGGTTTTAGTTGGAGTTGGATGCATGAGTGGAACTCATACTTGGTTATGGAGGCTAGCAAAAGACTGGGAGCGACCAACTAAGAGAGCAATAATGACCATAATCATGCAAAGCGATAAAACATCATTAATTAAAGCATAAAGTGATATTACAAGTCTAAAACTAAAGGATCATAAAGGCTATGGTGACTTGGGATAGTCTTAACATGGTGTGAGAATGCGCCAAGTCAACCCAAATAAAGCATCAAAGGAGAATACCACAATACTATGCTTTAATATGTTAAAACAACGCATGATTCTTTCAAGGCACACTAAGAAATCTCAATTGTTTATAACATGTCATGCTACAGCAAAAATCACTAAGCATAAAGCCAAAACAATATCAAGCATGACATGACAAAGCATCGGCCACAGTCAAAAACAAGCTCCTTATTTATCACTTAAGCATGAACTTTCCTACTCTTTTTTAATTCAAACCAATCTTATTTGATAACTAATGTATGAATGAGGGGGTCCAACCAATTTATTCAAGCAAACTAAGCAAACCATCAAACGAAAACCAAAAACAAAAACAAAGATGCTCCAAGAACAACACAACTGTGCATGAAACAATAAAAATGAAGTGTTTGGAAGAAACCTGTGATTTTTATTGATGAAGAAGGGGATGCATTGGGCATCCCCAAGCTTTGACGCTTGTACTTCTTGGATATTTCTTGGGGTGAAACGGGGTGGCATCCCCAAGTTTGAGCTTTAATCCATTCTTCATCTCATTACATCATTCTTTTCTTAACACGTGAAATTTTTCCTTCATACAAAACTTCAAATAATCTTCATTAGCAACATTAGTGTACTCAAGATAATAAGTCTTTGGGTTCAGTTTCAACACCAATAAAACTTCCATTAAAACACAAGCTACTGTAGCACTTCCCTTAAAAATCTCAATTCCCCAAAAAGAACCCAAAAAGGAATCAACAAGAAGCAAATGCAAATAATGGCAGAAATCTGTCAAAACAGACCAGCAGTAAGAAACCGATTTTTTCGAAGACCTTTTGTTGCTCAAATCGAAAAGTGTTGAACTAACGAAAGTTGGATAACAACCTGGGTAAGAAGCACAAAACATTACAGCTCAAACCGACGTACAGAGATTTTACACAAATTTTTACAGCGAAGCACAAAAATCTGTTTTGGGACAACAACTTTCCCAATCATTACTTCTCTCTCATTAGAGGTTACTCTTGGCACAAAAATCAAATAAAAAGGATAAGGAGAGGTTATTACTGAAGCAATAACTTCCAAGACTCATCTAAAACTTTTGGGTTATCGCCCAATAAGTACTTTTCTTTAATGCCTTTAAGTTAGGCATAAGAAGCAAGAAAAGCATCAAGTATTCTCAAATGAAGAAGCATTAAGAGCAAATTTTGTTTTAATAGGAGAGGCAAAAGGAATCTTCTCTCTCTTCTTAGGGAAGTGTTCTATACCTTTCTTGAGTGGGAGTTGATATTTAATGGTGCCTTCTTTCATATCAATAATGGCACCAACAGTTCTAAGAAAAGGTCTTCTCAAAGTAATAGGACAAGAAGCATTGCATTCAACATCCAAAACATAGAAATCAACAGGGACATAGGCATTTTTAACCATAATAAGAACATCATTAATACTCCCCATGAGTTTCTTTTTAGCATTATCATCAAGTGGGACATTTAAACAGCAATCTTCCAATGGTGGCAAATCAAATATTTTATAAATCTTTCTAGGCATAATAGAAACACTACTATCAAGATCACATAAGGCTTTGAGATCGAAATCATTCACTTTCATATTAATGATGGGTTCCCAACCATCTTCTAATTTCATAGGAATAGAAGCTTTATGTCTCATCTTTTGTTCTTTAATTTTTATGAGAGCATCAATACTGTGTTTTGTAAAGGCCATATTCATAGCACTAGCATTAGGACTTTTAGCAAGCTTTTGTAGGAACATAATTACTTCAGATATATTGCAATCATCAAGATCAAAATCATACTTATCATCGAAAGTAGTAGAGCTATTGTTTCCCATGTTTCGAAGAATTTCAGCATTTTTATTAGAAAAGGTTCCATTGGGTTTACTAGCTTCAACATTAGTGGTAGTGATAGTAGAAATACTATTTTTTCTAGCAATTTCATCTTCTCTTTCCCACTTAGCATACAATTCAGCTAATAGTCTAATATTTTCATCAATTCTAACTTGTACTAGATCATGTAGGCGCGCGTTGCCACGCCCATATATTAGGAGAATAGATTTTCAGGAACTGAATAAATAGAATTGGATTTTTTACATGTGCGAACGAGTGTAGGTTGGTATGTGAAGTATAGTTCCATTCAGATTAGCTTGTTAGTTAGTCAAAACATTGTTTTACACTCCTACCCACACTAAACGGAGACGCTAGCGATTATATTTGGATGCCGACTCCACTTCACATATAAAAAAAATTTGGCAGGTTCAAGATAATTTGAATACACAAGTATGATAAGCAGTTTCTGAATCTGCATTTGGCATTGGCGTACAGAAGTTAGGCGAGGTCGGCAGAGCGCCTCCCAATTGTCGGCGTACTGGTACTAAGCTGCAGCATTATGAAAAAAGAATGTTAGCTTATCTCTTTTAGAAATTGGTTGTGGTCATAGCGAAATACTTATAATATAACTTGCAATAACATATATAAAAATAATTGTTTGGTCTTGTCAGTTACTTGAGAACCCTTATAGATTAGTGAAATAAAGCGTGCGATTTATCGACAGGCACCTACGTCCATACAAAGGACACTGATAAATAGACAGCCTCTTTATATTCAGAGAGTTTTACATGAGATTTAGCTCTCTCTTGTGTAGCACCTATATGTGGCTTGCAGAAGACTTACAGTGCCAAATACGAGTCTCCATGTGCATGCTGTAGTAATGCTATGCGTGCCTTCATCCGATGAGTTGCACAGGCTAACGGAGATGTACGTAACAGGCAACTGGACTGAAACCAATTACTCTGAACACCAAAGACACACCTGCGATTCTTGTGGCTGTATAGAAATATAACTTTCTCATGGGAAAGTCAAAGGCAAATGCCTTCCTCAAATCATTTCTGCACAAGCCAAAATGGTACAGAGAAACCAAAAAATAACCACAAGGACTCGGAACTGAATCCATAGAACATAATCATATTTGAAGAAACGAAGACCATAAATGACCGATCATATTAGAACGTATTATAGCTTTCAGCATCCAATGATTGATGGTTGAAGAGCATAATGATTTTCAGATCTGGACAGCTACAACTTCTTGTAGAATCATCACAAGTAAAAGTTGTTTGGTAAGAGAAATGAAATGTTTACTAATCTTTGCACAATGACGCTGTCATTTGTTGGTGCAAAATATGAAACCTCACTGCAAAAATGATGCCACCAAGTCTATGTGCTACATAAATCAGCAGCTAAATGCATAGTCAACAATAGAACATAGGGATAGGATTAACACTATCTAATATCCATGCACATTTTCTTTATGCTACCAGTATACACACTGGCGGACCTTGGGCCGGATTTATGGAGGGGCAAATGGGCTGGGGGGCTAAAATATAAGCTACAAACTGATTTTAGTGGACAAACGGGCCAAATACCTGCAGATAAAAGCCTGTTTCTTCATGGGCTGAGGGGCGACAGCCCTTTTCGCCTCCATGAAGGTCCGCCAGTGAGTATACACAATTCTGCAGTGTTTCCTAAAATTCAGCATGCATGCATTATGTATAAATTTTCACTTGCAACTGTACTATTTTGGATGTGTAGATCAACTAAAGATCCAACTCAAACACCAAACCAACAACTTGATGCATCATAAATATTGGAAAATCTAATAGAAATGTGAAAAAAATACGTGAACTGACCTTAGGTACATACTATTATCAACGCTAATCAAACGAATTGACCAGCTATCAGCATGCAATAATTGATCAGCCAGGCCGGCAGCCATTGCATATCGTGAGCTGATCGGTTCTCCAGTCTATAAAATAGAACCATCCGTAAATATCCCATAGCAATATATCAGAACCAGACTTCGATGTACCTACACCAAAATGAACACAGCTTGTGCTTCTAGCCTCTGTCCTAAGTCAAGTTCAACAAAAATGGACCTACTTTACAGAGAAATGTAGCAACATTTACGATACTAAATTAGTACCATCATTAAGACATGTTCACGGAATCCATTTACGAACGACTAAGTTTAGGTCAGAAGCAAAAAATCTAAAAGCAATATCTATCCCAGGAGCATCTAACTACCGTTCCGATTGTAAATTCAAGTTGAGTCAAGAAATCCAGATCGTGTAGAAATCTCTACCGCTGAATTAACAAAATCAAATAAGAATTGACTTTTTATGTGTTTTTCTGAAAACAATTGTTGCTAACAGGATGTATTTACCACAGACCAAGAGATTACATGATCCCTTCACTGGGTTTTATTTCCTTAATTGCAAAAGGTCAATTTCGTTATGCTTCGCTTGAAATCATGTTTAACTTGGATAGTACTGTATATCAAGAAATGGTAGCCTACTGGACAAACACAAATCTTACTCACCTTAACCAGTAGGGAAGACACCTTGTGTCACTGAGTTGTAGCAATGCAAAGTACAGCAAAAACTTTATAATAACTTCTAGCTATACTCCAAATAAGATTGTAGATTTCTTATAAAAACTGCATTCCTTTAGCAGTGTCCAATGGAACAAGCATGTACAATATATATCATTTAAAGAGAAACCCAAACATCTAGGGACTGGGAACAGATTTCTACCTTTAAACGATTAGGGATCGATATATGTCAGCTCCTTGTTGCATTATGGCGGCACGAGTGTCTGGTACATGTCTTCTCCGGACAAGCGATCCGAGTATCCGATGGCCAAAAGTGCTGAGGGCGTGAAATGCCGCAACAACAAAAGGTATTGTCATCTATTCCTTAAATTACAAGGGTACAATCTTATCAGGTACAATGAAAATATAAGCTTCCTTACTTATTTTAGATGAACAAAATAACCTTGCATAACAATGCTTAAAATAGAGGGGGGGACATAATGTTCTTGCAAATTAGTAGACACCAAATGTTTTAGGATTCTTTTGTGTGTACCTATTTATAGACCACATTGCTTGGTTCCGGTGGCTTACGATATAAAATGAATAATGTTATTGCATCCGAAGGGTAAGATGGTGTTATACATTAAGTAGGTCGAGAGTCAGCGGTCTTTTATCGTATGTATGTGCTATGGACCTGCCTTGGATGCTGCACAATAACAGAGAAAAAAAAGATGTAAGGTTTACAAATTCAAAATATACGTGTGAGCTTCCAGATCCACGTGATCCTACTTTAATCCATGGGAAATATATACACGTAAACATGATAGTTTCAGGGGATTTGTCAGGAATCCTTAATACTACCTAGTTCCGAGAGCTCCGATTTGCTCCGGTGAGGAGGTGGACAGGTAATTTAGACTTTGTGTGAATAATAAAAGAATAAAGATGATAACTTCTTTATATATCTTGCAATGCTTATGCAATATGTGAAACAACCTCATGCTCGTGATATGGTCTTGCCATTCTGCTAAATTTCTGTGTAGTATTTCAAATTTTCTAGAATAGAATAGGCAACATGACTTGAGGTAATCTCTTAGACGGTTGGCAACACTACTCGTCTTCCATGTAGTACAAATAATCTTGGCAAAATGAATGAAGTGAAATTCATAACAAACAGTGACTCTGATATAGAAATTACCATCTTGCAAGTGTACTATGCTCATCCACGTTCGGAAGGGGAATCTTCAGTTCAGTATTCTCGGTAGCTACTTGTTGAGGTGGCTTCGGCCACTCCGCGCGCGGGACGCCACCAGGGCAGACGCGATGTCAGGGGCCATCGCCCCTTTTATCCCGCAACCGTGAGCAGGCAAGGGAAGACATAGCCGCAGATCGGGATGAGGCGCGATCGGACCTAGGTTGACATCAGGAGGAGTGGGTCGCAGGAAGGGGAGATGGATAGGCATCGCATCGTGCCTCCGCATCCCTTGTTGATCCATGGGGACAAGAGTGCCACGAGGTGTGAGGCAGCTGTGTGGAAGGCCAGGAGCGTCGGAAGATCATCCTTCCCTATCTCGTCAACTTTCACCGACAGAGTGGCTAGGAGCGAGAATAGGCGGCGACATCTGGAGACACAATCCGATGTCGCTACCTCCGATAGGGTTGTGGCATGAGAACGAGGTGGTCAGGGATTGAGTGGGCCGCTTCAATGATTTTTGGCCCAGTTCGCCGGAGAACGCAAATTTGATGCACAGAGACCCGTCCCCTAGGGACAACCGGGGCTAGTTCGGGACGCAAGTGAATCGAACGGCCAGTAAAGGTTAGATCTGACGATCGGACGGCTAAAAACATCCAGATCGTGTGAGCGCTTCCTCATGTCTTAGTTATAATTTCTAACTTGTATGGCATTAGTAGCAGCAAAGAAATTCTCAATAGTTTTAGGTTTAGCAGCCATTTTATTAAAAGAAGATTGTGCTTCAGCCAATGATGCTATATTTCTTTCAGCATTAGAGAGTTTTTTCTCAATAGTTTTATTGAAAGCAGTTTGTTTACTAATAAAATCTTTAAGCATAACTCCTATTATTATTGTAGGAATTTCTATAAGCATTACCATTATTAGGAGGATATGGCCTATAGTTATTATTACCAAATTATTCCTGTAGGCATTGTTGCTAAAATTATTATTTCTTATAAAGTTCACATCAACTTTCTCTTCTTGAGCAACCAAGGAGGCTAAGAGAACATGATTTGGATCAATATGAGTTTTCCCATTAACAAGCATAGACATAATAACATCAATTTTATCACTCAAGGAGGAGGTTTCTTCAACAGAATTTACCTTCTTACCTTGTGGAGCTCTCTTGGTATGCCATTCAGAATAGTTAACCATCATATTATCCAGAAGCTTTGTTGCAGCACCCAAAGTAATGGTCATAAAGGTACCTCCAGCAGCAGAATCTAGTAGATTTCTTGAAAAATAATTCAGTCCTGCATAAAAGGTTTGGATAATTATCAAAGCAGTCAGTCCATGAGTGGGACAATTCTTTACCAAAGCTTTCATTCTTTCCCAAGCTTGAGCAACACGTTCATTATCAGATTGTTTAAATTTCATTTATTTCACTTCTCATAGATATAATCTTAGCAGGAGGATAATATTTTGCAATGAAAGCAACTTTGCATTTAGTCCAAGAATAAATACTATTTCTAGTTAGGGATTGCAACCATTCTTTAGCTTTTCCTCTCAAAGAGAAAGGAAACAATTTAAGCTTAATAATATCTCCATCTATATCCCTATGTTTTTGCATCTCATAAAGTTCAACAAAGTTATTAAGATGAGCAGCAGCATCTTGATACATTGCAAATGTATCTATAATTTTTGATGTTCCATGCTTGGTTTTACCTACTTTCTTTTCTTTTGTTCCAACTTGGAGTACTTTTCATATGATTTCTTGGACTAACCTATTAACAAGATGCCACAGTGCTAGTTGCCTGTTTTCTGCTGTTTTTGGTTCCAGGAAGTCAGAAAATGAATATTCTCGGAATTGGATGGGACAAAAGCCAAAGTTCCTATTTTACCGGAAGACTCACGGAGCCAGAAGACGAGCAACAAAGTATGAGTTCCACTCATGCATCCAACTCCCTAAACCAAGTTATTCCAAAAAGTCCACCATACCTACCTACTAGCTTATGCTATTCCAAGTATATTCGTGTTTTTGTTTACCTTCCAAATTAAACTTGTTATGAGAAAACTAGTGATTAAATCTCTCACGAACTTGATGGCACACTTTACTTTTTTGCATCTAATAAACTTGAACCATTGGGTCCTTCTTTGTTGCGTATATGCTTGCGCTTTATAAGTTAAAATTAGCAGAACCATGTTTCATGGGGAATGCTTTCAACATTGCACTTGTACTTTGTACCCCGTTGATATCATGTTCTTTTGCTTACGGATCCCGACGGTGTGAAATAAAAGTGGAACTTGTAAGATCATGGAGTTTGTATGTGTGTTAGAGAAACGCCTGGGCCGCTAGCCTAAGCCATGCCTAATCATGGTGGAAACTTGCAGCATCACCATAATGAGCACTCTATGAAGCATCCTCAATAAAAACCTATGCAAATAGCAAATAAAAAGATCGCTGAGATGCTCATTGTCTGCTTACCTTGTCATTTTGATTATGGGAAAGCTCCCGTATCATGTGCAAGGGATACCCCGTTGGCGGTTCTTAATGATACACATGTACTTACAATGACAAGAGCTTACTTGTGACTAAATTTGAGTAGCATGAGGATCGGTCTTCGTAAGTAAGGGGCATGAGATTTCGGTTTATAACTTGTCAAGCATATCCTCTTAGTTGTGTCACTTTAACCTTAATCACCTTAAAGATGCTTATGATAGGGGCAATAAGAGATCAAAGCTATAAGTATCATAATTTTTGGAAGCTCTTTATGAGACTTGAATCCCTACTTCCTTTTACAAATGCCTTTCTTCCACCATTATATTGAGTCTCCACCTTCTATCTTTATGCACCTACTTTGAGAGCATAGTGGCCATTCTTAGTTCTATGTGCATTGTCCCAAGACTAGTTGATTGATGCATAACTTGATATTTCTTGTTTTAAACTATTTGTATCTAGTCACTCTTATGAACTTTGAAGGTGTCCTATGCATTTATGTTTGCTACTATATGAGGGACAAGCTGAATACTATTATGCTATGTTTTCCTTATGTGAAACAAACAAACGTCTTGCAAAGCATTGTTATTCATGAATCTTTTGTTTATGCCTTTTCATGTTACAACATAGTTGCTATGTCTTATTGTTAGAACTTTGTCTTTCATGCTATGTTGAAGTATTATGATCCCAACTATCAATGTTTTACAATTACTTTGATCAAGTTTATGATGGTGCATGTCACCTAAAAAATTATTCTTTCTTTTTATCACTTACCTACTCGAGGACGAGCATGAGTTAAGCTTGGGGATGTTGATACATTGCAAATGTATCTATAATTTTTGATGTTCCATGCTTGGTTTTACCTACTTTCTTTTGTTTTGTTCCAACTTTGGAGTACTTTTCATATGATTTCTTGGACTAACCTATTAACAAGATGCCATAGTGTCAGTTGCCTGTTTTCTGCTGTTTTTGGTTCCAGGAAGTCAGAAAATGAATATTCTAGGAATTGGACGGGACAAAAACCAAAGTTCCTATTTTACCGGAAGACTCATGGAGCCAGAAGACGAGATGAAGGGGGGGCACAGGGTGGCCACACCACCCCTTGGCGCGGGCCAGCCCAGGCCGCGCCAGGGCATGGTGTGCCCCTGGCCGGCCAACGACCTTTCCTCCTTCGCCTATAAGAGCCTCCCGATACCAAAACCCTAGATCGTCAAGCCTCCAGCCACGAAAAGTTCCGCAGTGCCGCCGCCATCGAAAAGGAGATTCGGGGGACAGGAAGTCTCTGTTCCGGCACCCTGCCGGGACGGGAAAGTGCCCCCGGAGCCATCTCCATTGACTCCACCGCCATCTCCATCACCATTGTTGATTCCCATGATAAGGAGGGAGTAGTTCTCTCTCGGGGCTAAGGGTTCTACCGGTAGCTATGTGTTCATCTCTCTCTCTATGCATGATCTTATTGAGATCATGAGCTTGTAATCTATAGATCTACCTTGCTACTCAAGTGCTTTAATAGATCTCTGCTCTCCCCATGTGTGTGAAAGTGACAGCGTGCACACCATGGTGGCACTTAGGCTAGAGATTACAAATACTTGTTATGAGTTATATTTGGAGTTGGATGTCTTTATGAAATTGTGGTGTTTGTTGGACTCATCTAGTACTCAAGGTGACAGTGTGGGGTTTTCTAGATGGGAAAAGATGAACTTTGAGGTGTGCTGTTATAGCCCTACCATTGATTAGAGTGTCCAACCGGAGAGTAGTTAAGAGTAGTATCATAAAGAGAAGATATTTATATGAGAGTGTTCACTAGTGAAAGTATGATCCCTAGGCCTTGTTTCTAAGCATTGAAACACCGTTTGCTATTAGATCTATTACATGTTTGCTTGCTTCTATCTTTATTTCAGTTTTACTTTAGTATTTTCCATGCCATCAAGCTATTTCCTATCACCGTTACCACTTATAATTATTCATACCACTTGTATTTCACTATCTCTTCGCCGAACTAGTGCACCTATACCCTGACAAGTGTATTGGGTGTGTTGGGGACACAAGAGACTTCTTGTATCTTGATTGCAGGGTTGCTTGAGAGGGAATACCTTTGACCACTTCCTCCCTGAGTTCGATAAACCTTGGGTGATCCACTTAAGGGAAAACTTGCTGCTGTTCTACAAACCTCTGCACTTGGAGGCCCAACAACTGTCTACAAGAATAGAAGTGCGTAGACATCACATCTTCAGTACCAATACCAGAAAATTGTTCTCTCATAACAAGATTAAGCAAAGCAGGTTTAATTTCAAAGAAAGTAGCTTCAAGAATAGGTGGAGCAATAGGTGTGCACATAAAATCATTGTTGTTGGTGCTAGTGAAGTCACACAACTTAGTGTTTTCAAGGGTAGTCATTTTTTTGTGTTTTTGATAAAGAAAGCAAACTAGTGCAACTAATTTTTTTGTGTGTTTTTGATAAAGAAACAAGCAAACAAAGCAGAAATAAACTAAGCAAAACAAATAAAACAAAGAGATTGGTTATGAGGGACTTCACTTGTGAAGATGTCCTTGACTTCCCCAGCAACGGCGCCAAAAAAATAGCTTGATGGCCCAAAATATATCGAGCTCGTTGGGGAACCCCAAGAGGATGGTATGATGAGCACAGCAGCAAGTTTTCTCTCCGTTATGAAACCAAGGTTATTGAACCCGTAGGAGCAATGAAACTCCTCCAAGGTGTTGTTTCCAAGTTGGAATCCCGCACAACACAACCACAGAACTTTGCCCCCAACTTACAGTGAGGTTGTCAATCTCACCGGTGATGGCTCAGTATTGATGTAGAGCTCATTGGGAACCCCAAGAGGAAGGTATGATGAGCACAGCAGCAAGTTTCCCTCAGTTATGAAACCAAGGTTTAATCGAACCAGTAGGAGCAAGGAAACACCCCAAAGGTGTTGCTAGTTGAGCCTTGGCAGGGCGCACTACCGGTGCTAGTAGCAACGTGGAGACCTGCACAACACAACCATAGAACTTTGTCCCCAACTTGCGATGAGGTTGTCAATCTCACCGGTTTTGCTGAAAACAAAGGATTAAACGTATCGAATGGAAGGAAGTAATAGTTTGCAGAAATTAAACACAAAGCAGTAAACAGTTTATAGATTGTATGTAAAGAAAGGACCAGGATCCATAGTTCACTAGAGGTGGCTCTCCTTAAGATAGATAACATGCTGGGTGAACAAAAATTATAGCGGGGCAATTGACAAACATCGAGAAAGCAATACATGCATATACTAATCATCTTGACTCCTTTGGAACTTGATTGGGCATTACAACATTATACATAGACCGCCATCCAACTGCAACTATGACTAATAATTCACCTCAGGTTATCATCCGAACCCCCTCCAGTATTAAGTTGCAAGCAATAGATTATTGCTTTACGAATTACGTGTAATGTAAACAATACGATTGTTCTATGAATAAAGGATTGTTGTTTTCTCCCTAGTAGCAACATCACATCTAGTACCTTAGAGATTTCTGTCACTTCCCCAGATTACCAGAGGCATGTACCCACTATCGATCATAAATACTAACTCTTGGAGTTGCTAGCATCTACTTGGCCAAGATAGCTACTAACAACGGAAAGCATGCAAGATCACAAATAACAAAGACATGATAGAATCAATAATTAATCTGAAATAGCATCTCAATATCCATCGGATCCCCGCAAACACAACATGTAGAATTACAAATAGATGATCTTGATCATTAACGGAGCTCACAAGATCTAGACATGAAAGCACAAAGGAGGAGAACCAGCCATCTAGCTACTACATGGACCCGTAGTCCAAAGATGAACTACTCACGCATCACACCGGAGGCTTGCATGATGATGAAGAAGGCCTCCAGGGTGAATTCTCCTCTCCGGCAGGGTGCCGGGAAGAGCTTCAGATCCCTCCCGATCTAGGGATGGAGATGACGGAGGCTACAGACTCTTTCGTGAATTTTTGATCGGGTACTTTGGGTTTTCGTCCCGAGGGCAATATATAGGCAGAAGGAGAGGCCGAGGGGGTGTTGTGGTCGGCCAGATCACCCCCTGGCGCGGGCCAGGCCTGGCCGCGCGGCCAGGTGGTGTGGCCGGCCCCCAGCCCTTCTCCGTCTCATATTCTGGCATCTAATGACTTCCGGAAAAATAGGCACTTTGGCTTTTGTCCCGTCCAATTCCGAGAATATTCATTTTCTGACTTTCTTAGAACCAAAAACAGCAGAAAACAGGCAGCTGGCACTGTGGCTCTTGTTAATAGGTTAGTCCAAGAAATCATATGAAAAGTACTCCAAAGTGTGGACAAAACACAAGAAAGTGGATAAAACCAAGCATGGAACATCAAAAATTATAGATACATTTGCAATGTATCAACATCCCCAAGCTTAACTCCTGCTCGTCCTCGAGTAGGTAAGTGATAAAAAGAAAGAATAATTTTTGAGGTGACATGCACCATTAAATACTTGATCAAAGTATTTGTAAAACATTCAAAGCTGGGATCATAGTACTTCAATCATAACATGAAAGACAAGGTTCTGGCAATAAGACAAATAAACTATGATGCAACATGAAAAGGCACAAACAAAAGATTCATGAATAACAATGCTTTGCAAGACGTTTGTTTGTTTCACATAAAGAAAACATAACATAATAGTATTCAGCTTGTCCCTCATAGAGTAGCAAATATAAATGCATAGGACACCTTCAAAGTTCATAAGAGTGACTAGATACAAATAGTTCAAAACAAGCAATATCAAGTCATGCATCAATCAACTAGTCTTGGGACAATGCACATAGAACTAATAATGGCCACTATGCTCTCAAAGTAAGTGCATAAAGGTAGAAGGTGGAGACTCAATATAATGGTGGAAGAAAGGCCTTCATAAAAGGAAGTAGGGATTCAAGTCTCATAAAGAGCTTCCAAAAATTATGGTACTTATAGCTTTCAGCTCTCATTGCCCCTATCATAAGCATCTTAAAGTGAGCTTTCAGCTCCCATTGCCCCTATCATAAGCATCTTAAAGTGATTAAGGTTAAACTAAACAAACTATGGTGTACATGCTTGACGAAGTATAAGTTAGAAATCTCATGTCCCTTGAATACGAGGGATGCTCCTCATGCTACTCAAGTTTAGTCACCGGTAAGTTCTTGTCATCGTAAGTACATGTGTATCATAGAGAACTACCAACGGGGTACCCCTTGCCCGATGATACGGAAGAATCCCCATATCAAAATGACAAGGCAAGTAGACAACAAGCATCTCAGCAAACTTCTTATTTACCATGGGAATATGGTGCTTTTTTCTCTCTTTCCTCTTTTCATAATCTCATTTTTTCTCCTTTTCACTTTTTTCTCAATATAGGACTCTTTTTTATAAGAAGAATGCTTCATAGACAGCTCATTATGGTTACGCTGCAGGTTTCCACCATGTCAGCATGGATTAGACCAGCATCCCGGGCATTTCTCTAACACATATACATAACTCCATGGACTTACAAGCTCCCCTTTAATTTCACACCGACGACATCCATATACAAAAGAGCATGATATCAACTAGGTACAAGTACCAAGTGCAATGTTGAAAGCGTTCCCCATGACAGCATGGTTCTGCTAATTCCCAACAAATAAGTGCAAGCATATACAACATAGATGACACAATGGTTCAAGTTTATTAAGGGCAAGAAAAGTAAAGTGTGCCATCAAGTTCGTGAGAGCTTTAATCACTAGTTTTCTCATAACAAGTTTAATTTGGAAGGTAAACAAAAACACGAATATACTTGAAATAGCATAAGATAGTAGGTAGGTATGGTGGACTCTTTGGAATAAATTGGTTTAGGGATTTGGATGCATGAGTGGAACTCATACTTGGTTGTGGAGGCTAGCAAAAGACTGGGAGCGACAAACTAAGAGAGCAATAATGGCCATAATCATGCAGAGCGACAAAACATCATTGATCAAAGCATAGTGATACTACAAGTTGAAAACTAAAGGATCATAAAGGCTATGGTGACTTGAGATAGTCATAACATGGTGTGAGCATGCGCCAAGTCAACCCAAATAAAGCATCAAAGGAGAATACCACTATACTATGCTTTTTAATATGCTAAAACAACGCATGATTCATCCAAGGCACATTAAGAAATCTCAATTGTTTATAACAAGTCATGCTACAACAAAGAATACTAAGCATAAAGCCAAAACAAAATCAAGCATGGCATGACAGAGCATAGGCCAGAGTAAAAAACGAGCTCTTTTTACCACATAAGTATGAACTTTCCTACTCTTTTCCAAACCAAACCAAACCAAACTATTTGCAAACCAATGTATGAAGGAGGGGGTCCAACCAATTTATTCAGAAAACTAAGAAAACCAAGCAAACAAAAAACCAAAACAAAAACGAAAAAGAAGATGCTCCAAGAACAACACAACTGTGCATGAAACAATAAAAATGAAGCGTTTGGAAGAAACCTGGGATTTTTATTAATGAAGAGGGGATGCCTTGGGCATCCCCAAGCTTTGACGCTTGTACTTCTTGGATATTTCTTGGTGTGACACACGTGGCATCCCCAAGCTTGAGCTTTAGTCCATCCTTCATATCATTACTCATTCCTTCCAAACACCTGAAATTTTTCCTTCATACAAAACTTCAGACAATCTTTATTAGCAACATTAGTGCACTCAAGATAATATGTCTTAAGGTTCAGTTCTAACACCAATAAACTCCCATTAGAACACTTGCTACTGAAGCACTTTCCTCAAAAAGCTCAATTTCCCAAAAGAACTCAAAAAGGAACCAACAAGAAGCAAATACAGAAAATGGCAGAAATCTGTCAAAACAGACCAGCAGGTAAAGACGAATTTATTCGAAGACCTTATGTTGCCCAAATAAAAAAGTGTTGAACTAGAGAAAGTTAGATAACAACCTGGGGCAGAAGCACAAAAATTCACGTCTCAAAAAGACATTCAGTGATTTTACACGAATTTTTACGATGAAGCACAGAAATCTATTTCGGGACAGCAACTTTCCCAATCATTACTTCTCTGTCATTAGAGGTTACTCTTGGCACAAAAAGCAAATAAAAAGGATAAGGAGAGGTTATTACTAAAGAAATAACTTCCAAGACTCATCTAAAACTTTTGGGTTATCTCCCAATAAGTACTTTTCTTTAACGCCTTTAAGTTAGGCATAAGAAGCAAGAAAGAATCAAGTGTTCTCAAATGAAGAAGCATTAAGACCAAATTTTGTTTTCATAGGAGAGGCAAAAGAAATATTCTCTCTCTTATTAGGAAGTGTTCTATACCTTTCTTGAGTGGGAGTTGATATTTAATGATGCCTTCTTTCATATCAATAATGGCACCAACAGTTCTAAGAAAAGGTCTTCCCAAAGTAATAGGACAAGAAGCATTGCATTCAACATCCAAAACATAGAAATCAACGGGGACATAAGCATTGTTAACCATAATAAGAACATCATTAAGACTCCCCATGAGTTTCTTTTAAGTATTATCATCAAGTGGGACATTCAAATAACAATCTTCAAGTGGAGGCAAATCAAGCATATCATAAATCCTTCTAGGAATTATGGAAACACTACTATCAAGATCACATAAAGCTTTGAAATCAAAGTCATTCACTTTCATATTAATGATGGGTTCCCAACCATCTTCTTGTTTTATAAGAATAGAAGCTTTATGTTTTATCTTTTCTTCTTTAATCTTTATGAGAGCATCAGTAATGTGTTTTGTAAAGGCCATGTTCATAGCACTAGCATTAGGACTTTTAGCAAGCTTTTGTAGGAACTTAATAACTTCAGAAATGTTGCAACCATCAAGATCAAAATCATACTTATCATCTAAAGTAGTAGAACTATTACTAGCCTCAACACTAGTGGTGGTGATAGTAGAAACACTAATGTTTCTATCAATTTCATCTTCTCTTTCCCACTTAGCATGTAATTCAGCTAATAGTCTAACATTGTCATCAATTCTTACTTGTATGGCATTAGTAGCTGCAAAGGGATTATCATTAGTTTCAGGTTTAGCAGCCATTTTATTCAAAGAAGATTGAGCTTCAGCCAAAGATGCTATATTTCTTTCAGCATTAGAGAGTTTTTCCTTAATAGTTTTATTGAAAGCAGTTTGCTTACTAATAAAGTCTTTAAGCATAACTTCAAGTTCAGAGGGAACACTCCTATTATTGTTGTAGGAATTTCCGTAAGCATTACCATTGTTGGGAGGATATGGCTTATAGTTGTTGTTACCAAAATTACTCCTATAGGCATTATTGCCAAAATTGTTATTTCTTATGAAGTTCACATCAACTTGCTCTTCTTGAGAAACCAAAGAAGCTAAAGGGACATTATTTGGATCAATATGGGCTTTCCCATTAACAAGCAGAGACATAATAATATCAATCTTATCACTCAAGGAGGAGGTTTCCTCAACAAAATTGACCTTCCTACCTTGTGGAGCTCTCTCAGTATGCCATTCAGAATAGTTAACCATCATATTATCCAGAAGCTTTGTTGCAGCACCCAAAGTGATGGTCATAAAGGTACCTCCAGCAATAGAATCCAATAGGTTCCTTGAAGAATAGTTCAATCCTGCATAAAAAGTTTGGATGATCATCCAAGAAGTCAGTCCATGAGTGGGACAATTCTTTACCAAAGATTTCATTCTTTCCCAAGCTTGAGCAACATGTTCATTATCAGATTGTTTAAACTTCATTATTTCACTTCTCATAGATATAATCTTAGCAGGAGGATAGTATTTTCCAATAAAATCATCTTTGCATTTAGTCCAAGAATCAATACTATTCCTAGTTAAGGAATTCAACCTAGCTTTTCCTCTCAAAGAGAAAGGAAACAATTTCAGCTTAATAATATCACCATCTACATCCCTATGCTTTTGGATCTCACAAAGTTTAACAAAGTTATTTAGATGGGCAGCAGCATCTTCATTACCAATACCAGAAAATTGTTCTCTCATAACAAGATTGAGTAAAGCAGGTTTTATCTCAAAGAAAGTATCTTCAGGCACAGGTGGAGCAATAGGTGTGCTCATAAAATCATTGTTGTTGGTGCTAGTGAAGTCACACAACTTAGTGTTTTCAAGAGTAGTCATTTTTTTGTGTTTTTGATAAAGAAAGCAAACTTGTAAAACTAATTTTTTTTGTGTGTTTTTGATAACAAAACAAGCAAACAAGGCAAATAGAAACTAAGCAAAACAAAAATAACAAAGTAAAGAGATTGGTTAAGAGGGACTCCCCTTGTGAAGATGTCCTTGACTCCCCGGCAACGGCGCCAGAAAAGTGCTTGATGTCTCAGTATTGATGTAGATCTCGTTGGGAACCCCAAGAGGAAGGTATGATGAGCACAGCAGCAAGTTTCCCTCAGTTATGAAACCAAGGTTTAATCGAACCAGTAGGAGCAAGGGAACACCCCAAAGGTGTTGCTAGCTGAGCCTTGGCAGGGCACACTACCGGTGCTAGTAGCAACGTGGAGACCTGCACAACACAACCACAGAACTTTGTCCCCAACTTGCGATGAGGTTGTCAATCTCACCGGTTTTGCTGAAAACAAAGGATTAAACGTATCGAATGGAAGGAAGTAATAGTTTGCAGAAAGTAAACACAAAGCACTAAACAGTTTATAGATTGTATGTAAAGAAAGGACCGGGATCCATAGTTCACTAGAGGTGGCTCTCCTTAAGATAGATAACATGCTGGGTGAACAAAAATTATAGCGGGGCAATTGACAAACATCGAGAAAGCAATACATGCATATACTAATCATCTTGACTCCTTTGGAACTTGATTGGGCATTACAACATTATACATAGACCGCCATCCAACTGCAACTATGACTAATAATTCACCTTCAGGTTATCATCCGAACCCCCTCCAGTATTAAGTTGCAAGCAATAGATTATTGCTTTACGAATTACGTGTAATGTAAACAATACGATTGTTCTATGAACAAAGGATTGTTGTTTTCTCTCTAGTAGCAACATCACATCTAGTACCTTAGAGATTTCTGTCACTTCCCTAGATTACCAGAGGTATGGACCCACTATCGAGCATAAATACTAACTCTTGGAATTGCTAGCATCTACTTGGCCAAGATAGCTACTAACAACGGAAAGCATGCAAGATCACAAATAACAAAGACATGATAGAATCAATAATCAATCTGAAATAGCATCTCAATATCCATCGGATCCCTGCAAACACAACATGTAGGAATTACAAATAGATGATCTTGATCATGAACGGAGCTCACAAGATCTAATCATGATAGCACAAAGTAGGAGAACCAGCCATCTAGCTACTACATGGACCCGTAGTCTAGAGATGAACTACTCATGCATCACACCGGAGGCTTGCATGATGATGAAGAAGGCCTTCAGGGTGAATTCCCCTCTCCGGCAGGGAGCCGGGAAGAGCTTCAGATCCCTCCCGATCTAGGGATGGAGATGACGGAGGCTACAGACTCTTTCGTGAAATTTTGATCGGGTACTTAGGGTTTCTGTATCAGAGGCAATATATAGGCGAAAGGAGAGGCCGAGTGGGTGCCTAGGGCGGCTAGACCACCCCCTGACGCGGGCCAAGTCTGGCCGCGCGGCCAGGTGGTGTGGCCGGGTCCCAGCCCCTCTCCGTCTCGTATTCTGGCTCCTGGTGTCACTCGGTGAAAAACTGACTTTGCCTTTTGTCCCGTCCAATTTCGAGAATATTCATTTTCTGACTTTCTTGGAACCAAAACCGTAGAAAACAGGCAGCTGGCACTGTGGCTCTTGTTAATAGGTTAGTCCAAGAATTCATATGCAAAGTACTCCAAAGTATGGATAAAACATAAGAAAGTAGATAAAACCAAGCATGAAACATAAAAAATTATGGATACGTTAGCAACGTATCAGCCGCCACAGGTGCTCGCGGAGGGAGAGGCGACTGGCACGGAGAAGATCGCGCTTCTCCGTCCTGCGCGCGTCGCGGCGGCGCTTCCGACACTGCACGATCTGCATGAGCGCGGTGCACAGGGAGTTGAACCTGGCCTCGGTGACCAAGAGATCCTCCCGCTCGTCGTTAATAGCAGGCTCGCCGACGACCAGCGGGAGGGCACACATTTCGGCCAACAAACAACTCCTCTGCTTCGTCCGCGGCATCGTCGGGAGAAGCGGCGGGGTCGCGCGGGTGCGCCCATGGGTGCCGTGGCCGTGTCCCTGCATAGGGAGGCGCTTGCGCTCCTCGTCCGACGGTGGCATCGGGCAAGCTCGCACGCCGGAGCTTCCGTCGTGGCCAGGAGAAGCGACAACGCGTACGCCCAAATCGGGGCTCGATTGGCTGACCATGGGAAGATGGGGCATGGACACGGAGGTTGGCGGCGGCGATGTGATTTTCGACGGTGGAGTCGACCGAAATCAGAGACGGGGGCGGACAGCGGCGAGGGTTTCTAGGTGGGGGAGGAAGGGGAAAATGGATACGGTTTCCCGCATCCAGCCCCACTCCCTCCCGCACCGAATATATGCGGGAGATGGGTCTCGATGCGGGAAACCGCAAAAAAAATTGCGGTATCTGCCCGTTTGCGGTGTCTGAAAATACCATATTTCGGCCTCGGTATCGTATATCGGCGAAAAAAATTGCGGATAGGCAGATATGTGGTATGTACCAGAGATGCTCTTGAAAACTCGTCTACACTAAACTCGCGGTATTCAGTTCGCAATTTGCATGGGCAGAACAGAATCTGAACTTGCAAGCTTAGCGTTTAAAATTTAGGCCTTCGCGGCAAAATTCACACGAAGCTGTATACATAGGTTCATTTTCAGAGTTTTTTACAGCGATCATACACAATTTAAGCAATTTCCGGAGCCTGCAGGTTGTGGTGGCAGCGCGGAAGTCAGTCGAAGTCGGCGCTGAAGTCAGTCGAAGTGGACATAGATGTCGTATGCAGGACGACCCGCTCATCGTTGTCGTCGTTGACGACGAAGTCCTACGCGGATACCACCCCCTTCCGCTCCTCCTATGCGGCGACGGCGACGTCAAACTCGAACTCCTCCTTGTCGGAGTGCGATGGTGGGGTAGGAGCACGACAGGCCCCGGTTCGTCCAGTTCCGCGTCGTGCGCTTCTTAGCGCTGAGAGACGCCACATGAGCCCTCCCCTCCTCTTCCGAGCGGGGGATGTCGGCGGCTCCGTGGCCGAGCCCTCCCCTCCTCCTCTTCCCCAACCCCGATTGACCGCATCCTCGGCATCTTGGGGTCATCGATGGATTTGG
This sequence comes from Avena sativa, assembly GCA_916181665.1. Taxonomy (NCBI): domain Eukaryota; kingdom Viridiplantae; phylum Streptophyta; class Magnoliopsida; order Poales; family Poaceae; genus Avena; species Avena sativa. The sequence continues at coordinate 421,202,101 of OV702290.1, forward strand.
CGCCGACGATGGAGGTGAGAGGGCGAGAGTTCTGGTCGGATTTTGACCCGTATCCGGCCCCTCGCGTGGTCCATATAGCGCGTGTACAGGCCGATCTGGGATGCACTAGACTTTTTTTAAAAGGTCTGATCCGAAGTTCGGTTCCTTCTTAGGCTAGAATTTTGCGTGTAAACTGAAAAACGGCCCGAGTTTTAAGGGCTTTGCGTTTTTCAAGGGATTGCTCTTAGAGCATCTCTAGCAGTGCCCGTAAATAGAAAACCGTAAACGTCGAAGTACAGTACGCTGAATCCACGATTGCTCACTTCGCGGGAGGCGGCACCGAGCAGTCCCCGTAAACCCGAACCGCAATTGTTTTGCGGTTCAGGTTTACGGGGACTGCTCGGCAGGGTGAACTACAGACAAAACTGTAAACATTGTTTCGATAGTTTCAACAGTTTCGACAGCAAAATACAACAATCATCGCAAAAAATCTAAACTAAAAAGGCATGGCAAACAACATACGCAGGTCGAGCTCATGCCCTAGCATCGTCGTCGATGGGCTCTCCGGTAGCATTAGCCCTTGCCATATAGCCGAAGAAGAACCATGCATCGAAGCGGCCCTAGCATCATCGTCGATGGGCTCTCCGACAGCACCGACCATGACTTGCTTCCTCCTTGCTACGATCTCAGCCCTACGAATGTTCCACCACTCTTTTGTGATAGCATCCATCAAGCTCGGATCCATCATCATGATCCTATTCTCCTCGGCTAATATCTCGGTATTGGCTTTTTTCTCCTCAAGTGCTATCTTTCTCTCCTCTAAGTCACGAACCGATTGCCACCTTGCTTGCTTCATCTCATTCTTCTCCTTCATGATCATCTTTGTTTCTAATGTCTTCATCGTCACCGTTTCCTTCGACTTCACCATTTCATCAATCTTTGATGCCATGTCCATAGCTTCTCTCTCAATCTTGATCCACTCTTTTGCCTTCTTGCCTCCTCCCGGCCTCCCTCCATTTCTTCCACCCTCATCGTCACTATCATCCAATTGAAGCAAAACTCCCTTTTTCGGTTTTGTTTCTTAATCCCTCAACTTCCACTTCTCCATATGTTCAAGCAACTTCCAACAATGGTGGAGCACAAATGGCTTTCCTTTGGAGGCCGACATCATCTTGTACATTTCCATTGCTAGGCTTTCCTACAAGTTAATAGAATGCATGTTATATCATGTCTATATAGCCTTGATCACAACTAGAAATGCAAGATAGGCCCACTCATATATTGGTCAATGCTCACACCACTTGGAGGATATGCCCGGATTTTCTCAAGCGCTCCACTCCATTGGCTACAAGTAGCTTTGATCACATCCCACTGGCCTTGTAGTGAACGATATGTGCGGGTCACCGGGTTTGCTATACGATGCATGAGTCTCAAAAATCTATCTTCAATTTGAATCCAATAACGCTTTCCGGTTTGGTCATTGCCATGGATAACATCAAGTGACACATCCGACCATGCCCGGCACAAGCAACTGTCCTCGATCTCTGTGTAGTTAACTGCCCTCCTCTTCTTTTCTTTCGCCTCATCATAGGCGTCTTGATTAACCTCTTCCAATGCATCCTCTTCGCCATCCTCTTCCAATGCATCCTCTTCGCCGTCCTCTACCTCATCGCCATCCAAATCATATGCAGCGAGTGGTGGCTCGGTGGTACATACCTCGCTATCGTTGAGTAATTGCTCGAATGATGAGAACGGGACAGATCCCTCTTCGTACCTTGGTGGCAACTGGCCGAACGAGTTGTGGGCGCCAATCGCGGGGGATTCCGGTGAGGCAATCACGTCCAACGGCAGGGTATGCTGCGAAGGAACGGGGCAGAACTGGTTCTTGGCGCCGCCACCGCCGCCCTCTTCCGCCTGGGCTTCTTCCGCTTGGCGGGCACCTTCTTGGGTGCCTATGTCGGGGCGGAGAAAGGCGCGGCGTGAGCACCGCCAATCACGGGAGCGGTGGCCGGCGGGACGGCCTGCCCGGCCACACGCTTCCTCCTCTTGATGGCCGACTCGGCGGCGGTTGGCGAGCCCGTGTGGACTGCCGGAGCGACGGAGGACGGCTGCTGCGGGTGCGGGAACTCAACAGCTACCGATGGGAGTTGTGCGGGCTCCATGGCGTCGATTCCGCGTGGCAGCGAGGGAGGGGAGCGGCGGGGGAGGTAGATCGACGGTGGCGGCGAAGCGAAAGCGGGAAGAGAGGTGGAGGAAACTTCCGTCCCGCCAAGAACGAAGAGGAGTGAGGGTTGGCGCTCGGTTCGGCCGCGGAAACCAGATATGCTCGGTTCCGCGGGCGATATTTGTGCGCCCCATAAACCTTTTTTCGGGCCGGCGGTGTTTACGGGCACTGATCGACGCGCGATTTTTCCGGACACCGATAAACGGCGGTTATTTTACGATTTTGAGCTAATTACGGGCACCGCTAGAGATGCTCTTGTGCGGGTTGAACCGTAACCTACGTCTTAATTCGAGATCTATCCTGACCGTTTGATCGGCGACAACTCTTGATCCAGCCGTTGTCACCGGGGGAAGTAATTCCATCTTCATTTGCGCCGCGCACCTCGCCGCCGCCACGCTCCTCCTTTGTCCGCTGTCCGGCGCGGCGCAGCTGCCTTTTCTCCGTCACTTCGCTGCCGGCTTCTTTGCCTCCTCGCTGCCATCTCCATCTCCCCTCTCCCGTTTCCCCCCTTCCAACAAGTGAACCCTCAACCTCGTAAGGGAGAGAAAGAGCGATGGTGCTGCGACGGGCGGCGGTGGAATCACCGAAGAAGGTGGCAGCTCTGGTCGACCTGGTGAACCTGCCTACGGCTCTGCGGGAGTTCGCCGGGGGGCGGTCCCAGATGTCCCACCTCTCCTTTTTCCTCGGCGTCTGGTCACACATCAAGAACAACAACCTCCAGGTACTATACTCACAGCCCCACCTGTTTGTTTGGCCGCCTCGGAAGTTAAAGGTTTGGTACGCGGAATTAGTTAAGCGTCCTTAGTATTATTGCGATGGGATTTGGTACCTACTCAAATTTCATTTCTATTCTGTCAACAAGCTAGATGTTATCCTCTCAGTTGCTTGTCATGTCTGCTATTTTTTGCACTGTCTGCTGCGATGATGTGCATGGTAAAACAAGAAAGTTTCTGCCCAGGCTGTCCAAGTGTCTAAGGTCTTGCTTGCGGTAACCAAATAATCTGAATTTGCCAACTTAAAAAACGTTTACATGGACAGCAATTTGAAGGATTAACTATTCGAGCAAAGTATTTGCCGTGAATTTGATCTATGATAGGAGAAAATTCTGGTATCTGGAGAGTCCAGTTTTGTTTAGGTGCAGTCAGATGGGTAGGGAACCGGTAGTTCGGCAAGTACGACATTCATATGACCAACTCAGATAACAGCCTCTGCCTTGGTTGGATGAGAAACATTGCCATTAAATCTGGGGCATTGGAGGCCGGTACTTCCTGTTCAGAATCACTTGCCCATTATTCTCTTTGAGGTTTGAGCTGACACTTCCGTTTCCTTGACTAGACATTCTAACATAAAGAACACGGCATCGTATCTTTTTCCACATAGCCAGACCATGTGGTGAAACAATTTGGTAGCACCATTACTATTATCACGGATTTGAAGCATAGTGCAGAAAGTAGTTGTGGCTCCCATCTCCCTTTGGGATACTGAAATAGGACTCTTGACATTTTGTTTGTATGTCTAAATGTGCCACTCCTGACATGCTTGAAGGAGATCTTCTGTGTTCGGTCATGCTGTAGTGTGTATTGATTCACAATTAGGTAACTACTAGGCTGAATCTTGCTGAGTGACATTGAGAAATTGCATGAAGGCGTTAACTCTGTTCTTACAATTCTTAACAAAGAGTAAACTACAAGTTTAAAATATTTTTGTTTGTGTAATAACGTTCCGCTCATGGCTCACATGTCTCACGGTGTTGATAAAAGTTGGTTAAAACAATCTGTTCACACAAAAGTATCCTGATTTGCAGGACCCGACAACGGAACATTGTAAACTGTGACAATAAGCTGAAAACTGAAAACTGTTTCGTTGACTGGACATCTAACATAAAGAACCAGGCATCGTCTCTTCTTCCACATAGCTGGACCATTTTGATGTGGTGATACAATTGGGTGGCACCATTACTATCATCACTTTGATTTAATTATAGTGCAGAAAGTAGTTGCGGCTCCATCTTCCTTTTGGATACTGTAACGACCTTGAGTAGGACTCTTGACATTTTGTTTGTATGTCTAAATGTGCCACTGCGGAACATTCTTGGAGATCTTATGTCGTGCTGTAGTATGTGTTGAATCACAGTTATAGGTAACTACTACTCCTCCGTCCTAAAAAGGATGTCGCAGATTTGTCTAAATTCGAATGTATCTAGACGATATTTAGTATATAGATACATCCAAATTTAGACAAATTTGTGACATCCTTTTTAGGACGGAGGTAGTAGGTTAAATCTTGTTGAACAATAGTGAGAAATTGCAACAAGTCATTAACCCTGTTCTTACAATTCTTAATAAAGATTAAAATAAAAGTTTTTTTTTACAATGTAAAATAAAAGTTGTTTAAAATATAGTACTTGTCGTATAATTGTGTTCCTCTCACATGTCTCATAGTACTGATAACTGTTGGTTAGTACAATCTGTTGACACGAAATCATCCTGATTTGCAGGACCCAACAAATAGGAACATTGTAAACTGTGACGAGAAGCTAAATACTGTACTGTTGGGCAGATCAAAGGTGGAGCTCTCTGAACTCCCAGTGCTTGTCAAGCTACATTTCCCAAAAGTTTTCAACTCATAACAATATAAAGTTACCCCCTCTGTTCAATGAAACAAATAGGCTAAATCAAGCCTGTAAGATTTCTTTTACCAATTTTTCATGCATCTGTGTGCACAATATACAAGTTTTAACTTCTATAACCGCTTCGCTGTATGTGTCGGTTTATCAAATTTTAGTAGCTTCCGCTTGGTTTCAGGTGAAGAGAAAACATGTACTAGTACATTGCCCGCTTTCTGTATTTCGGTTGGTATGTTGTGTAATCAAGTTGAACTGGATTTGGGAAGGCGGCTCTTGAATGCACGCCTGAAATTGTTGGTTAGGTATTCGACCTGCCAAGTTTTGGCATGAGCTAGATAATGATAGCGTTCCCTTCTTTTGCTTTTGTCCGTGAACATTGGAGCTGTCATCTCTTAACAATGTGGGTACTTCATTAGCTTTTATTAGAAGATATGTATGATTGTATGGAAGACCAGTACCTCCTTAATTTTGCTGCTATCCAGAGTTAACGATGTTATGGTACGCTAGGAGCAAGTATAATAAGGACTATGGATTAAAATACTATGCTTTTGCTTAGTTGGATGGGTAAGAAGATAAGAGAGAAGAGTAGCGGGCTCTAAACTAAGAGCCAGCTACAACACGTGCTCCTTGTGAGTACGTGAGGTGGGCTATGTATTAATAAAGTAGTAGAGAAGTCTAGATACATTCTTTTCACAAACCTAAAACATCTTATATTTTGAAACGGAGGGAGTAGCTTGGTTTTAAGTGACGTGGCAACGGCATATATAGCAGAAGAATTTATTACTCCCTTCGGTCCATATTAATGATCTCAATTTTTTATAGATTCGTATGTATCTCTAAAGTCTTAACTAGATACATCTGAATCTAGACAAAGTTAAGGCCATTGATATGGACGGGAGGGAGTATTGAACTTGTTCGTGCGTTTACAGAGGACTTGTTATCTCTATGCAGAAATATATTTGAATATGTTTTCTAATGGAATGTTTTGGCTATCAAAAATATTTTTTGCTGTGTCGTACTCCCTTGGTACCATAAAACTTACTCATATTTGTCTATAGAGTCGTATGCTACTAAAACATGTCTAAATACATATGAATCTAGACAAATCTAAGTTAAATTTAATGGAATGGAGGGAGTAATAAATAAACATTTGTTGCCTTGCTATGTTGTCTCTAAATTTTTGTAAGATATTGAACAAATAGTTGCTTGGAAAAAGAGTTATGAAGAGAATAGGGACTGTAAGACAACAAGAACGGGAACACCTTGTAGGTTCAAGTTTGGGTTGTTTAGCAAGCTTTTTAATTAGTTTCCTGGACGTCATATGTAGTAATTGAAGTACTATTTTGATATGGAAGCAAAGTATTTTTTGTTGGGGAACTGGGCCGGTAGGTGGCCCATCCGGTGAGGCCTCTACCAGGCTAGGTTAACCCATGTGGGTATCGTTATCCCCAGTAGTCTATAAATAGAGGAGCAATTATTGTACGTACAGTTTACAGAAAAATCAATAAAGAGGTTTTTTTTATTCTCTGTATCAATTTCTTGTGTGATTCTTGTGTGTCTTAGGCTCTAGCCTTCTTCCTCTTAGTGGAGCAGCCTCGGGACCGGCCAGCCGGCAGGGTCGTGAAACATTTTTGTCCCTGTGAACCGAGGCCCAGCCCGGATGGCTAGCAAGTTGCTGAGAACTCGAGTTCGAGTGTCAGCGCTCGCTGGCGGGTCTTTACACACCAATATTCTGCTAATTAACTGCTAGAGGTCCGTCTAAACCTCCAAAGTCGTATTTATTTATTTATTTATTTTTGTTTCTAAAAAGAGCAAAGTATTTTTGAAGTATTCTTACAATACAACGATTTGTAGGAACCCATGCTTTGAGGTGTTTGGCTCTAGTTAGTTGGAATTTGCTATACTGCAGTATTTTTGATGACAAATTAAAGGTCCATTGTCGATCCTGTACGCGGCACAAGCTCTTTCATAATATATAAGATCGTTGGATACGAAGAACAATTATGAGCTTATAAGATGACAAAACCAACAAAAGCTTGCATTTACAGTCGAATAATAAATAAATCCATGTATCCTCCCTCGTAAGTAAATAATCATACGTGCTCCGATCGCCATGGATCAGTGTGTAACAACGACATGTCGTCACATCTTTGGTACTAGTAGTACATATGCACATGGTGGATACATATATACATGGTCATCGTCTGAGTCAGAGGAACACATGCAGCGTGGTGTTCATGACGCTACCGGCGAGGATACTGTACATCCTCTCGGTGGGGTGGATGGCGTCGAAGAAGACGTACTTGTTGGCGTTCCTGCACAGCATGGAGGTGCTCAGGCTGCAGAAGTAGCCCGCCTCGAACAGACCCGTCCCGCAGCACCCTCGCTCCGCGTTCTCGAAACCTGCATCAATGGTCGATCGTCACAAATTGACAACTAAATTAAGTATAGGAGTACTAGTTGATGTCAACAACTTGCATCTTTTCGATCTTTTTCTGGAAAAGAAATAGTATCTGGAGCGCTACTGAAAGCGGAAGGGATGGCTTGTGCCTATGCATGGCAAGTTGGATCCGTCTATAACGTAGAGGGGCCAGGGCCAAGAAAAGTCAGTCTGAAGACGTTAATGCATGCATGGGGGAGGCTACTGTAGTGTGCGTGCAGCAGGGCAGGGATTCCATGATGCCGAAGAGCGAGACAGGGCATGTGGCGCCCATGCCGTGGCTTCTCCTTGCGGTGCTGCGGCAGTGCACCATTAAACGAAACCAACGGCGTGAATGAATTGAATCAATGCATCCTAGCTACTCACTGACTCCGACCCCTGGAATCCGCGGTTCTGCATGCACATTGCACAGGCGTATCGAGTTCAGCTCAGTCGTCATCAGCCAGATCAATCAACCGTGACGTGAGGTGGCCACGTCCGTCTGTACGTACCGTAGTCGCTGGGCTTCCTGACGACGGCGTCGAGGACGCCGTAGGTCTCGGCGTAGACGAGTCGGAGGCCGGGGAGCTCCCGGTTGAGCTTGGGCACGAGCGCCCCCTGCAGCTTGGCGTTGAAGCTGCGGGCCACGGCGTTGTACTCCTCGTTGCACTGCCCGGGGTCGGCGCGGTTGCCCATCCGCTCGGCGGGGAGGCACCCCATGGGTGTGAGCCCCGTGAAGTCCATCTTCCTGCCCCCCAGCGCGTGCACCTCCCGGATGGCCGCCTCGGCGAGGCCCAGCAGGTACGCCGCGTACTCCGCCGCCGTCGCGTACTGCATCCGCCGCTGCGGCAGGTTGTAGTAGTTCTCGATGAAGTCGTTGGTGCCCACGCTCCAGATGTACAGCGCCTCCCGGACGATCTCCTCCGCCCCCGCCTCGCCCAGCTTCGACAGCGCAAGCCGCTCCTTGTACTCCTTAAAGTACTCCAGCTGCTCCGCGACGGTGATCACGGACATGATCCCCGCCGTGGCGTTGTCCAGCCCCGTGGACGCCGACGCGAAGGAGACCCCCGTGGCCAGGTCGTCGATGGTCAGGTTCGTGTCCAGGTAGGCAGGGATGGAGGGGGGAAGGCCGAACGCCTCCGAGATGAAGTCCGTGGCCAGCCGGCCGTTGGAGAAGCGGCCCGTCGGGAGCCCGTCCGCGAAGTCGCGCCCGTACGGCCAGAAGTTGCTCCGCGCGATCGTCGGGATGAAGTTGTTGTTGCCCGTGTCCACCGACGAGTCGCCGAACACGATGATCGCAGGCACCTTACCCGACCCCTTCCCGGCCGACGCCGACATGCCGTCGCGCAGCAGCAACAAGACCAGCCACGGCAGGTACCTCCGGCCGAGTGACCACGACATTACTGATGCTTGGCTTGGGAACGATCTTTCTTTCTTTCTTTCTTTCTTTCTTTCTTTCTTTCTTTCTTCTTGTGAGAGTGTTTGGGTGAGAGGGGTTGGAGTCTGTACTACTACTGTGACGAAGAGATTATTAAGGCGCCGAACCGGCTAAATAGCTACTATATGGGCCGGCCAGTGCGTGCACCAAATATGCAATGGCACCGTACGTACGTGTGGAGTAGCTAGGAGTATATAATGGCATGGTGTATGAGCGCCATTCGGCCGCGCCCCTGATAGCGAGAGGCTTTCCGCTCAGCCCAGCTGCATGTGAGGCGCTTCATTAATTCAGACCGCATTTAGGTCACTCGCTAGCTCGTCTGTGACTTCGTCCAAGGAAAAGTGCAAGCCATCGACCTGCTCAGATATACTGTGGCGCTAGCTGCTGCAATATCGGCTGGCTACATATTTATGGCCTCCCATTCTCGTTTGCTTCCAGGGTCATCGTCTCAATTGCTTGTTTTGACGTACTACTCCCCGTGTATACAGTGGTCTGCCGGCCGTTACAGCGTGTAGTTAGCATATTGGAACGAGGGACTAGCTAGAAAGTGCTCCATTTACTCCCTCCGTCCAGAAATAACTGACTTAGGTTTGTCTATATTTAAATGTATCTATACACTAAAATGCGTCTAGATACAATCGAATCTAGACAAACTCAAATCAGTTATTTGTGGACGGAGGGAGTACTAATTTCGGTAGCACCACTGCACCATACTACACACTGGAGAGAATTAAGGCATAACAAAGTTTCCGACACCTATAAGGCTATAACCAAGGACAGAAGGGACACTGAAGTAGTAATTGCGCAAGATCAGCTTTCCACGCCGCATTGAGTATGTCCGCTTCAGATACAGTTGTTTCTTCAGGTTCAGAATTTGCCTTGATTCATGAAATAAGAAGTTAAATTCGACCAACCCATGGTGCTTTTGTGTACGTATCCCATGGGTAAAGAGGGCAGTACGGTTTCAGTCTTCATGGAAAAGAAGAATCTAATCTTAGAGCGTGTTTAGTTGCTTGCATCAAAGCCAACCAGACCTGCCCGTTAGCATGCAATAATCTTTTGGTTGTCCGGACGCTGGCACGATGCTCTAGAGCGATACCGCAAAACGGTCGTCCTGCAATTTTTTTTTCACCGATACGCGGCTTAAAAGTGGTATTTCTAGATACAGTAAAAAGGCCTGTACTGGATTTTTTTTACCGTTTCCCGCAAAACGGCCCGTCCGTACGTCCCGCATAGATTCGGGACGGGAGGCCGCGGATGTGGTAAACCGCATCCTCTTCTCCTCAATCCCCACGCTTAGAAACCCTCCCAGGGTCTCGCCGCCGACATCGATTTCGGCGCCGCCCGTCGCCTCCGCTCAAATCGCCGCCGCGCGTCGCCGCATCAGCCCTCCCCGAACCCATGGCCGACCAATCGTGTCTCAATGTTGCCGGCCGTGGCGGCGCTTTGCCGCGCCGCGGTGGTAGCTCACGAGGCCGAGCTCGCGCGCCGCCATTCTCCGCGGAGGAGGCAGCCCGCCGCCACTCGGAGGCCGAGCGTGCTCACGGAGCTCTGGCCCGAAGCGACGGGTGGCTCTCGCGCGGCCACACCCGCTGTCCGTGTCCCGCTGCGAGATCCGGATGCCGCGCCCGCGCGCGCCGTCCCCACCGCGTGTCGCGCATGTCGTTGCCGATTCCGACTCCGACGACTCCTCCGCCGACGGCGCATCCACGGAAGATGACGACGTCCGCGAGGCGAAGTTCAATTCCCTCGGGACGATTGTCTCCGATGTGTGGGAGAGCGCCAAGCGCCGCCGCGACGAGCGTGACGCGGAGCAGCACGAGGTCCGATGTGCGATGCGCCACTCCATGCGCGGCTCGGCTTCTTCGTCGTGGACTACTTTAACGACTCCGACTCCTCCGACAACGAGTAGGCGCGGCGCCGCGACAGCGAGCTCCGGTGAGTAGCTACCGCCGGTAGGGTTAGGTCTGCGCTAGGGTTTGTATCGATTGCGCAGCGGCATCTTCGATGTGTAAATTATGATGATCTGTAAGATCAAACTATCCCCGTATGTATGAACCTGTGATCGATCTGGTGTCAAAATGTTTTTTTTTCTGAATTTGCAGTATGTAATTCGGTATCTGCTCCGCGCTGATGAATTTTTTACCGCAAACCCCTTTTACGGTACGAGCTTTTAGGGTATCTACGTTTGTCCGCTATGACGTCGAATGGCCCATACTTTTACTTTTTTAGGGCTCCCAGCCACATTCTCCATACGTAGCGCCATATTATTTTTGGCCGATTTTGTCCACTTTCAAACTTGCAAAACACATAGAAGCCGACACGGATCCAATTTCTTAGCCACCAAAACACCGTGAAATTCAAAAAAAAAAAAACGCCGTGAAATTCAAAGTCTCAGCGCCGGTGGTCCGCGAGAAAAAAGAGATGGGATCGAAGCCACCATGCGGCTCGCTGTCGGGGTAGTCAGGGCATGGAACATCGTCGGGAGGACGGCGAGAGTATCTTCGGTGATGAAGTGCTCCCTTGGCTAGCTCTAATTTAATAGTAAAGATACTAACTAGGTTGTTGTACTAATCAGGTGAACTAGCTATCCTTAGAGGAAATGGATAAGCTATTTGACTACATTTACGCAAAGCCGCCATAAAATGAGTGATATGTGTCAAGCTACTAACAAGATAAATTTCATCATCTTATGGTACCAATTCTATGAGCAATGTGCTTTTTTATATGAAGTACTGAATTGATAGAGTATTACTTCCATAAAAATGAGTTTATAAGCAAGTTCGTTGAATAATATGTGTTTGCTGTCAAATAAGGTCTAATTGGCTCCTAATTTGAATTGGTAGAGTAGCTCAATAGCATTATATGTTGCCTGCTTTGGGTGGACTGAAATTAGATCGGGAACAACCATGGTTTGCTGATATGTTGTTGTTGGTGAAGGGGTTCCGTGGTAGAAAATAAAATTTTCCTACGGCAGAATACACCTAGCCAGGATCTACTGGGAGTAATACTGTAACGAAGAGAGACAATGGTAACATACCCTTATAGACCGCAAGTGTTTAACACTCATGCAGAACATGGATGACGTAGTTGTACTCGTCTGACCTAAAGGTCGTGAAGCTCGCAATTCACCTCCTGTCCTAGTCCTCGTACGACGATCCGATGCCACAAGTGGCAGAACCCCCGAGGTATCGCACACGTGCGATGGAGACGATGGCTCCCGGATCTCTGATCCCTATCGAGATTGCGGAAGTAGATCTCTTAGCCGAAATCACCGCAGCACAACGGCGTGCCTAGCGAAGTAGTCTCCTGCTCGTGCAACCCTTACTTTGGGGCCGCAGTTGCAAGAGGGGAGAGAGAGAGAGAGAGAATCCTCTAAAAACATTGCCTTAGAGAATATTGGGTGGAAACTGGTGCTCTTTTCCCCTCCTATATGGGCCCTCTTATATAGGGGAAAAGTGGGCACACCTTCCCCTAAAGTCCTAGTGTGGGACTAAAGGGAGGAGGAGGGAGCCACGCGCGCAAGAAGACGAGGCGGCCAACCGGGGCTGGGTGAGCCACCCGCGTGCGGGCCCCACCCGCACGCCCTCCCAAGGTGGCGGCAGTGGCTGCTCCTATGGCCATTTCCTATTTGGCCTTGTTCCCTCCGGGAATTTGGCCCAATAGGGAAGTTGCCCCATTTTTTATATTTAAATATTATTTTATTATTAATTACAATAATTAATATAAAATACATATTCAATAAATCTTTTTTACCCGAAACTCCTTTTGGTTCTCTTCGATTTTCATAGGGATTTCCCAGAACAATTCCAGTTTTCCTAGGGAACAACTTCCGGTGTTCCTTTCTCTTTTCCTTCTTGTGATTCTGTTAATTCTAGGATGATCTCCAAACGTCGTAAAGCCCTTAAGTGTGTTACCCTACGGTTTGGGAACATCACATATATGATCGAGACAATCTCGGATCAATGATCAATAGCGGGACTGTGATGCCTATAATGACCCCTATGCAATCCATGATTTCAATGTCGTTTGAACCATAAACATCGAATCCAATTCCCTTGTTACTTTGATACCTAAATTGTCTAAGATCTGATCATCGGTATCACAATATCTTGTTCAATCTCGTTTCCAACAAGTACTGTTTTACTCGTTCTAGTGATATTTCATCCTCATGACCTAGTCATATGTTGTGCAACTTATAGATGTAATTCACTGAGTGGGCCTAGTGTATCTTCCCGTCACACAAGAGACAAATCCTGATCTCGATACATACGCCTCAACATGCCCCTCTGGAATACCCAACATACACCTTTATGGTCATCCAGTTACGGTCATGACGGTTCATGTAGTCAAAGCAGCCTCGGGTGACAGAGATTAAATATGATCTCATGGTCTAAGGATTAGGACACTTCTATAACACCCCAGATAACCATCCTATCTGGCAGTGTTACACATACACTAAACACTTCTCATATTGTTTTAAAGCTATAAATTTCAGCAGAGTCTCCTTCATTTATGGGGACATCCACGTCAACAAGATTATTTCAATTTTATCCATAAAAACAACCACATGATTTAACAAGACCGAGTTGAACTTCATATCCATGATGTCTAACAACAACTAACTCGGTATCCACATGAAATACCAAAACATATCGTAAAGAATAAGGCAAGAACGATCTTGAGTGTGGTTAAACTAATCTATCCTTAGAATATTGTAATGTGTGATAAGTAGTGTGTGTAAAATGTAGAAGTGCTACTCCCATCCCATGCATACCATCCTCAAATGGTACCTAAAAACATAGAAGCACAAAGGTGAGTACAAAGTACTCAACAAATACATAAAGAAATAATAAGCATTGCATAAAACACGACACTAACAATTATCTTGTATCATTAGTCATGTCACGATGATCTTGTATGCCTACATATTCTTTGCTTTTATTTTGCTTTTGCGTATACCCGTATCCACTCACTCCAACTTGTGGAGGTTGCAGACAATGTAGGACTCATCCCAACATCGACGGTCTCAAGGTGCCTAACTCAGTAGGTCACAATACTATGCATTGTCTTTAACATGCTATGCAAAAATGCAAGTGCAACTGTATCCTTTTCAATATTCACTTTATCTCCATACATATAAACCAATATATAGTACTCTGAGTAATGAAGGAGTGCTATAAAATAAAAGTCAAGAGAAGAGATCATGCAAAGTATTATCTCGTTATAAACTTGGCTCAACCGTGGAACACAAACTGTGGATTGTACGATTCCGAACCACAAGGAACAACACTGTTGGAGACGACGGCGACGACATGACGGATGGAGCACCATCTAGCCCGTGTTGCCGTGGAAGCAACGCGGTAGCCGAACGGCTGCTGACTGCAACTTGCTGGAGACGATCCGGACAACAGCCACACAGTCCCACAGCGGCAAAGTAGCAGATCGAGAGGGCGCTGCAGCAGCGGCGGCACTAGCCTAGGTATTCTTTAGGGTAGAAAGATAACAGAGCCGTCCAACTCGTCCACTCTCTAAAGGACGTGTCTGTACTGATCTCAAGTGCAAGAAGCCCAGCCCAAAACAATCGTACGTTATATGACTAAAATTAAGTCTGATTAGCTTCGTTCTACCAATACTACAAAGATCTATCGGTTGCTGCCAAAAGTTTCAAACACCGGGTCACAGGTTCAAGCACTAGGTGACATTATTTTTCTCTCTCTTTTGTTTTTCTTTTCTCCAATTTCCTACTCCCATTTTTAATTTGTAATAAGATTAAGGCACAAATTGCTAGCATCAAATTTGGGGTATTACATTCTCACCACCTAACCAGAATTCGACCCGAATTCTTCCACACCGCTTTACTGTTCACAAAAATATAACATGTATAAAGCATAATCATTCTTTGCATACAACAAGAAAATAGTTTTGTATGTTTCTCGGGAGCCAAGCTCCCAAGATAGCTTGCGCTCCAATTTTTTGCGACAATAGAACCTTCATATACTTTAGAGTCCTATGCATCATCACTCTCTTGGGCTCATCCAAAATTTTCATAGGATCAACCTCAAAGGTTAAATCTTACTCAATAATACTAGGTTTTATGGTCATCTATCGTTCCGAATCTCAGAAGTGCTTCAACAGCATAGAGATACGGAGCATAATATGCACACCTTTTATTTTCTTGGGCAAATAAATATTGTACGATAGATAGCTTCCTGAATCATGCCACTATCATGAAAGATACAATATGCCACGAAAAAACTTTACTTTAATATGAAATGTAATGACACATATGGTGGGTCAAACCCTGAGGAATACCTGTTCGCAAATCTTAAATTCTCCATTCGGCCTCTTAGAATCAAGATAATGGTTTTTCCTACTATGTGTGGTTTATCTATGTTGCCCAATCTTAGCTTTCCGTATGTAGTTTGTTCAACCAAATTTGGTCCTAGCAAAGTCTAAAAATAACGTACCCAAGGCATCGCAAGCTATGCCAAAACTCTGACACCAAACTGACAACCCTATTATAAATAATGGATTTAGCAACCGCATGCAACCTCACTACCACGCGCACATATTCCGTGGCAAGTTGTAGAGCCGATGGTGTGGACAGAAATAAATAAGCAACTTGTTAAGTCGATCCATGATATCCAAATTGCATCCTTCCTGTTGCTCGTATGAGGTAGGCAAACAAAACAAAATTCATGGACATTTTATCCCACCAATGTACTGGAACCTCAAAAGATTGCAACGGTCCCGTTGGCCTTATGCTCGGCCTTTACTCGCTGACAAAACCCAGAAGAGGACACATACTTGCAACATCAACTTTCATTCAGTTCAATGTTGACTCTCGAGGATGAATGGTGTGTCGAGTATGATGTACCTCTTGCGGAATTTCCTTCACGTGTGACTTCTGCGGCACAACTAAGACATGGCATGAAACTAAACAACCATGGTCCCGTTTATGTGAACTCTTCGGTGCTATCTTCTCAAATATGCACCGACACTTTCTAAAAAAAATCAATCATTTGGTTACGCCTCTAACTCTATCTAGGATGGGACTCAAGATGAGTTGCCTCTCCCCATGTGCCACACCAATAGAACAATATGAGATACCCACGTTCAAAATATACTAGAAGAAAATCAACAGCTGGAGGAATTAAATTGCGACTGAGAGCATCTCGAAAAAATTCATCATGCCTAGGTTGTACTAGGTAGACAGATCATGGTACTCTATTGGTTCTATCCACATTTTTTGCCTTAAGTTCAAATCCCCCATGTGTAAGATATTCTAATAGTGAGTGAAAATATCTCAATATTCTATATAAATATAATGCATCCAAATCTTTAGCGCAGAGACTAAAGCCAGAAGCTCTATATCATGAGTAGGACAATTTTGCTTGTGCTTTTTCAATTGCCTAGATGCATAAGCAATGACCTTTCAATCATGCATGAGCAAACACATGTACAAAAAAAACTTCTAAAAGTCAAAACTTTGCATAAAATATATTATTTCTTAAATTCTCAAGCATAAGCATCAAATCACGCTTCATGCTATTTTTGTCTTTCAATATATGTGGATATCACCAACGAATCCTTCCACAAAGTTATCAAGGAGCATATGTATCATATTGCTCATCGCTTTTGTAAATACGACAAGGGCATTGGTTAGTCCAAAAGACAACTCTATATTCATAATGCCCAAGGTGATCTGTTTAGTATCTTGACTCCTCACGAATTTTGATTACAACTAGGCTAAAGGTCAATCTTCCAAAACAACTTACCTACAATCAGCCGATCAAACAAGTCTTTGATGCGGAGCAAGAGATATTTCTCCTGATGGATACGATGTTAGGAACATGGTAATCCATAAACTTTTCGCCGACTACCATCCCTCTTGGTTGTGAATATAATGAGCACTCCCTAAGGTGAGAAAAATGTCGAACCAAACCCTTGGATTATAGTCTTCCTATAGCTTCTTCCATTTTTCTTGAAATGGTTATGACAATCGATAAGGAGCTAGAGATAGGTCGAGTGATCGGAACAAGATCAAGACAAAACTCCACATCCTTTATTGAAGAACTTGAAAAGGCACGGTATCTAACTCATAAACAAATGTTCTTGTCCTTGGTAAACCATAAAATCCTTGCAGATGATACAAGACCAATGAATGATCAACATTCTTCAACTTTGGAACACAACTAATGAACACCACATAACCTATCTAAAACTCTCATTGTGGTCTATCGGGGCATATATATGACATTGTAACCTAAAAACAAGAAGGTTTAGCCTCACTGCATATCCTATGCTTGGCTACGATTGTGTCTATTACAAGTAGAATGCCATACCATTTTATGGTTTAGGTTGCATAACGCCGTCTCTCAACTAATGAAAGTATAAGGCACAAAATGATTCAGCATTTCAATGTACAAGAGTGAATACTAAGGGTAATTGGTATGGGGCCAATCCATCCCGCACCCGAACTATTAACTCTGTAATTGAAATAGTAAATCACGCAATGCTAACACTCGGGTATCCTTACTCGCATAGCAAACCGATTTCATGGGCATGAACCAATGGTTCAAGGTCGACTCCCATCTATCGTTCTTGCAAAGTCACTACACAAATCTAACCTATCGATCTTTCAAACATAACACCCAGTTTTGCGTGTACAAGAGAAGCATTTAAACGGACATGTCACTTTAGAATGGTTAGCGACTTGATCCATAAAATTAACAATTATCAAGGATAAAAGAAGGACATGCTTCTCACATAGAATAGCTACTAAGGAAAAGGCTAGTAGAAACAAAGTGATTTTTTTGTTTGAAAAGAATAACTAGGTTGCCTCCAAGGAGGATAACGTGTTCCCCATTCTTTATATAGAAAAGTGGAAGAATGCTCACCAGCGAATGTGAAAGAAGTATACCATAGATGGAGATTGGACATGCGAAGTGTTAAATCTAGAACACTGATGGTCTGCAAGGACATTTAAACATGACCGAAAATACTCTAGAAGCCTCAAACCAAAAAGCCAACATCGATGATTTCCATTACAAGATGTTGAAGTGCATGTGATGCACTACAAAGACTAGGTGAAAGAGAATTAAGAAGCCAAGTGCAAATTGTGGTTTAGGAGACATTGATAGAAGAAAGAGCTTCACATATTGATTTGGGATCCAGCTAAGTCTTCATAACCATATATTATCTACTCCACGACTACACTAGTTAGGTTATCTAATCTAGATTTATTCTTTTGAAAGCCAATCACCTTATCCACAACAACTTCAGTATTAGAAAACTGTCCTCTCAGGTATCCTTGGGAAAGCTTAACACATATATCAAACAATCTAGGCATACAAAACTTTATTCTTCCACGCAAACATCATATTAAAATCAAACTTTGATTCCAAACCAGACTCTTCAAATATCTCCTCATGAGCCCAGTGAAGTTACATAAATAACTAAATCTATCGATATATTACTTTCATCATGTCTTTTTAACAACTAGCATAAGAGATTGAGTATTTTCCTCCCGATGTTGAATTCATTAACAAGGAAGAGCCTCTCCCTCTATAGCTAACCACCCACCACAACGGGATAATGGTATCTACAAAACATGAAATCCTCTCATGGCAACGACATGCCCAACTCGCACTACAACATATATATGAATAAAAGGGATCAACAGTAAAAATATAGCTAAAGCATAAATACAATGCATGACCCAAACCCATCCTATTGTGCACCAGTGTGTCAAATTTTAAGTTGTTAAAAATAAGAATCAGGCTTTAGTTGTTTTGGCTAAATAATACAAGTTTTAGTTGTTAAACATCTTGGAAAACTATCATATTTACTATTAACCTACTCCAGAGACCTAAAGCCTACGCTTTGATACCAGCTGTAACAGCCCAGATAACCACCCTATCTGGAAGTGCTACACATACACTAAACACTTCTCATATTGTTTTAAAGCTATAAATTTCAGCAGAGTCTCCTTCATTTATGGGGACATCCACGTCAACAAGATTATAATACTATTTCAATTTTATCAATAAAAACAACCACACGATTCAACAAGACCGAGTTGAACTTCATATCCATGATGTCTAACAACAACTAACTCGGTAGCCACATGAAACACTGATGACCCACAAGTATAGGGGGTGTATCGCAGTATTTTCGAGGGAAGTAAAACCCAATTTATTGATTCGACACAAAGGGAGACAAAGAATATTTATAAGCCTTAACAACTGAGTTGTCAATTTAGCTGCACCTAGAAACAATCTTGCTCACAGCAGTTTATCAGTAGCAACAGTTTTGTAGTAGGAATAGTAAAGTAACAACAGTAGTAAAGTAAAGACAGCAGTTACAATAGCAGTAAACAGTAGGATTCGAGTGTGGTAGGCATAGGGATGGATGGACGGGCGTTGCATGGACAAGACAATTCACATAGCAATCAGAACATAAGGCAATTGCAGATAAATAAGATAAAGCATCTAAGTACTAGATAATCCTAGGCATGTGTTCCATATATAGTCATATGTGCTCGCAATGAGAACTTGCACAACATCTTTTGTCCTACCAGCCCGTTTGCAGCGGGGCCTCAAGGGAACTACTGGCAATTAAGGTGCTCCTTTTAATAGAGCACCGGAGCAAAGCATTAACACTCCATGAACACATGTGATCCTCACATCAAAGCCATTCCCTCCGATTATCCCGATTTCTATCACTTCAGGGCCATTGGTTCCAGACAACAACATGTGTATACAACTTGCAGGTAAGACCATAAAAAATACTATCATAATGAATCAATAACATGTTCAGATCTGAAATCATGGCACTCGGGCCCTAGTGACAAGCATTAAGCATAACAAGTCGCAACAAAGTCATAAAGCACTAGTAGAAGATACTAGGCACCATGCCCTAACAATCTGATGCCATTACACGAACAATCTCATCCAATCCCTACCATCCCCATGGCCTACAGCGGGGGATTACTCACTCATAGATGGGGGAAACATGGATGGTCGATGGAGAAGTGATGGTGATGATGATGGCGATGATCTCCTCCAATTCCCCGTCCCGGCAGGGTGCCAGAACGGAGTTTCTAGTGCTGTTTCGTGGAATCTGGTGGTGGCGGCAGAGCGGAACTCCTTCTAAAAAAGCGTCGAACCCCCCCCCCCCTGAGTTTTTAGGTCAGAAGGCAACTTATAGGTAAAGAGGGAGACCGAGGGGCAGTCTGGGGTGGCCAGACCACCCCCTGGCGCGGCCTGGGCTTGCCCGCACGGCCAGGTGGTGTGGCCTGGGCCCAACCCCCCTCCGTCTCGTATTCTGGCTCCGGGAGTCTTCTGGTGAAATAGGATTTTTGGCATATTTTCCGGAATTTTTCCTGATAGTTTATTTTCTGCACAAAAAGTAGACACCAATGCAATTCTGCTGAAAACAGCATCAGTCCCCGTTAGTTGCATCCAAATCACACAAGTTTAGAGGAGAAACAATAGCAAAAGTGTTCGGGAAAGTACATACGTTTTGGACGTATCAACTCCCCCAAGCTTAGCTTATTGCTTGTCCTCAAGCAATTCAGTTGAAAACTGAGTGCGATAAAAGAACTTTCACGAACACATTTCCTTCATATGATGTATATATTCTCATTATGTGATCAACTACTTAGACAATTCATAATAAGGAGTATGCAACTAAGTTTACTTAATAGGCATTGCAAGCTATGAAGAGATTCCAACTCAAAAATAATAAGTAGCATGAAGCATAAACATAAGCAGCATTACAATGCTCATAAAAAGTTATGAGAGAGTGGTATCTCGCTTGCCTTTGATCTAAGGCACCTCTGAAGTTCAGGTGAAGACTAGAAGTAAAGATGTCAAAGATACAAGCATTAAAGTCATAACACAAATAGTCAAGTAATGGGACAAGCACAAAGAATGACAACTATGCTCTCAAGAAGGTGCTCAAAGAATATGTGGAGACTCAACAAGGAAATGAACAGGTTTTGAAAAGTTTGAAAGGCTTCCAAATGCTGAAAGTATGGTACAAATTAGCTTTGAGCTCTCATTGCCCCTATCATAAGAATCTTTAATGTGGTTAAGGTGAAAGTGACACAACTAAGAGGATATGCTTGACAAGTTATAAATCGAAGCCTCATGCCCCTTACTTACGAAGACCGATCCTCATGCTACTCAACTTTAGTCACAAGTAAGCTCTTGTCATTGTAAGTATATACGTATCATAGAGAACCGCCAACGGGGTACCCCTTGCACATGACACAGGAGCTATCCCATAATAAAAATGACAAGGCAAGCAGACAATGAGCATCTCAGCGATCTTTTTATTTACTATGTGCATAGATTTTTATTGAGGATGCTTCATAGAATGCTCATTATGGTTATGCTGCAAGTTTCCACCATGATTAGGCATGGCTTAGGCTAGCGGCCCAGGCGTTTCTCTAACATACATACAAACTCCATGATCTTACAAGTTCCACTTTTATTTCACACCGTCGGGATCCATAAGCAAAGAACATGATATCAACGAGGTACTAAGTACCAATGAAATGTTGAAAACGTTCCCCATGAAACATGGTTCTGCTAACTTCAACTTATAAAGCGCAAGCATATACGCAACAAAGAAGGACACAATGGTTCAGGTTTATTAAATGCAAGGAAATAAAGTGTGCCATCAAGTTTGTGAGAGCTTTACTAACTAACTTTCGCATACAAGCAAACATTTTATTCGGAAGAAAACAAAGCATATTGAATATGCACGGAAGTAGCAAATGATGCTAATAGGTAGGTATGGTGGACACTTTGGAAATATTTGGTTTAGGGAGTTGGAAACTTGAGTAAAACATACCCAGTGAAGGTGAAGGCTAGCAATAGAAAGGGAGCGACAAACGAGAGAGCAATAGCTGTCATAATCATGCTTGCAACAAAACATGACTAAACATGGCATGAAAGTGATTCAAGATCCTCAAGGCAAAATAATTCATCGAGGCTTAACTGATTATTTCAGTCATATGCATGCGTGAGCATGTGCCAAGTCAACTCAAATGAAACATTCAGAGGAGGATACCATGGTGTCATACCAAGTTATGAATAGAGTAATGCAAGCAAACATTCATATGACATGCTACAAACTATTAGCAAGCTGGAACTAATCATACGAAAGCAAGAACTACTAAGCATCCAAAGATAACATACACCCTACACGAACAGGCTAAGCATGCCCACAATGATGAGTATATGTACAAAAATGAAAACAAGTAGAGTTCGTTACCAGCCTCTTACCACGCCTCAAGTTGTCATTAATCCTTATTATTGCTCTTCACTTGTGTGGCTTGAATAATAATATGAAACCAATATCCACTAAGGACCGCTGAACCCTGTAGAAATATGTAAAATTGTCCCTCCTAAAAAAATGATTCCAGAATAAATGGGCAATAGTTAGGAGAGGTGCGCCAGCGGCGAGCAGAAGCAAGGTTATTAGATACCGAAGGAAAGCCCGGCCAGAACCACACGTGCAAGTTTCCCTGCATGTGGCTCGTCCGTGATAACTTCTTCGGATTTGCGTGAACTAGCGGACCGATCACTAAGTGGTTAGTACCTCCAGCATGAGCGAACCTTTGCAAAACAGGTTAGGAATGGGCGCCACTATCCCAGCCCGGATCCAGCCAGGTTCTATTGATCATGTCCCCTTCCCAACAGTTGTACCTTGTCTTGGGGCGTCTTTCTTTGGCTTTACTATCAAGCCCGCCAGAAAAATCAAAGTCTTTCTCTTCCCGTCCCGGGTCATAGTGAGGCGAAGGTGCGTCCACAGAAGAGGAAATCGCAATGCATCTTGCTCAGCAGGCGTAGCTTGGAGTGGGAGTGTTGCGGGAGTAAGGTCAGGAAAGTGGCCCAAGAGAGGAAGCCAAACAAACCAACCAGGGCCTTTTGAGCGCTGCTAAGCAACCAAAGAAGAACGACAAATATTTTTTTTGTTTTCGATTTTTAAAACAAGAACCAAAAGGAAAAACAAGCAAAGCAAAAATCTTTTTTTTTCCGAAAAGTTCAAACAAAGCAAAAGGGAAAAGAAAACCAAGGCAAAAAGAAGAAGCAAACCAAAGAGAAACAACAGAAATATTTTTGGTCTTTTTGTGTTTTAGAAAGCAAAAGCAAAGAAAGAACGAAAACTAAAAAGAGAACAAAACAAGAATATATAAAGTATTGACACAACATGACATGGAGATGAGTGCGGTGTCGGCGTACCTCCCCCCAAGCTTAGGCTTTTGGCCTAAGTGGGTATCAATCCAGATACGGGTAAGGGTTCCAAGTAGGTGGATCATGATAAGAATGGTCGTAGTTGGGCCCGTGGGAAGAAGAAGAAGCTCCCCAATCATAAGCAGGCTACTGATATGAAGACTCTCCCTCATTCGAGGGCTGGACCGAATCATCTGTGACCTCTCTTCTAGTATTCTGCTCCTGTTGGGAGAGCTCTCCCAAGTACATGTCAAGCTCCTCCTCAGTGAGGGACCATCCTTCCCTGTTATCAAGGTTAAACAAAACAGGTGCAGGCAAAAGAACAACACGCTCGGACTTGCTCTTTCTCCAACCAACTTTGAGAAAGGTTATTTCATAAGATAGCTCATTCAAACTAGCCCACGAGGAAATAAATTTATGCTGTATCATGGAATTAAAATCAAGCCTTTCTATGGGGAACTGTAGGTCTAGATGATGAGACACTAAACCATGCAATGCTAGTAAACGAGAAGCAATGAGGCCTCCACAAATTCCACCTTTCTCACGGTTAGCAGCAAGACGGAAAGCTATCAAAGCACCTAAGTTGTAAGCCTTATCTCGTTTAAGAGCAGCAGAGATAAATGCTAGATCATATGAAGATAACTTATTGGTAGTTTTCCTAGCAAGAACACACTTGGCAACAAAGTAGGCAAAGTAACGAATGGAGGGAAGATGAATGTTACGGATTTTTCCATTCTCCTTCGAGAAGCTGCTCCCTTGGCAAATTTCTGCGTATAAATCCATGAGTGGTTCAGGTCGCTCCTTAATCCTTCTACATGATCCCCATTGAGGTACCTTAATAGCTGCACAAAAGTCATCGAGAGACAGGTCGACAACAATATTGTAAATTTTGTAGTGGACCATGGGGTTAGGAAAAGAGTGACTAAATTGAAAGTCCTGCACCACAGACATGGTTAGCTTCACAAATTGACAAGGTTCATCTTCCAAAAAGTGCTCCAACCCTGCACTAGAAACCAAAGTGTGGAAATCTTGGAGAATTCCTGCAACTCTCATGAACTCAGAGCATGGATAAATGGAAGGAAAAACTTCCTCCTACCGGTGGACCTTCATGACCTCAGGCACCCATAGTTCATGTTGGTTTAGTTGATGCTCATTCATCTTCTATTCTGAAATTTAAACACCTATTAAACAAGTGATTGCAAAGTAAATATAATGAAGGATTCTACTCATAGGGACTTGTAAGAGGCCTAAACATGCATCAAAACTATATCTCTAAGCATCAAACTGTAGGGGTTCCGCGCATGAAAACAATAAAATTTTACTCTACGCCTCTGAACCCCTGAAGCTGCCAGGACCTATCTATTAGTAATACAGTAACAGGAGGGGCTTTTCGCGAACTTACCCTTGAAGACCGAAAAGCGTTGTCAACGCTCAGGAGAGCGTGGTTGATGTAGACGAGCCGAAGCCGACCTCAAGGTCGTGATGAAGTCCTTGCGCTCCTTCTGGATCCAACGACTTGAGTGCCTCAAGTGTGACACCTCGTGGGAGTTACACACGTCCGGTGCTTGACGATGACTCCCGCTTCCCCGAACCAGCAGCAGTTGCGAAAGTAGAGCTCCCGGATCCGAATCCCGTAGCGCGACGGCGCTCCGCGGTGAAGATGTCTCTTGCTCGTGCAGTCTAGACTTGGGACCACGGTCACGAGAGAGAGGGGGAGAGAGAAAATATCAATTAGAGGTCCTCCCAAAAGTGGGGAGACCTTTATTGATTATTGGTGTGTCTTTTCTAGGCCAAATACCCCACTATATATAGGGGGAGGGGAGGTACTACCTCCCCTCAAGTCCCGGGGTGGGACTAAAGGAGAGGAGGGGTGGCACCGCCGGCCACCCCCATGGGCCCCATGTGGGCGGGGGGGGAGGGGGCTGGCCCACTAGGGCGCCGGCCACCCCCTTGGCTCCCTTCTCCCTCTCTCCTTTCCCTAATGGGCCCTCTCCCCTCCGGGAATTGGCCCATTAAGCCTTTGACCTTTTAATTGATTTTCTATTTATTTAAATAATTATGAATAAATGATTAAATCAATATTTAACATTCATTCACATATTATCTAATCTCCGTGGCTATGGAACACCTTCCACCTCCACTCCGGACATCCTCCGGACTTACCGAAATCCTTCCGGTTTTCTCCCTTCTTTTCTTCAGTGATTCCACCGATCCCATAAACACTCTCTAAGCATCATCAAGCCCTTAAGCGTGATACCCTACGGTTCGGGAACACTCCAGACATGGTCGGGACACTCCCGCACCAATGATCAACAGAGGGACCTGGATGGCCATGTGACCCCTATGCATTCCACGAAGATCTTTCGTCGTTTGAACCGGTGACAGTCGTGTCTTATTCCCTTTGTCATTTGTTACTTGCATTGCTCGAGATCTGATCAATGACATCACCATGTCGAGTTCAATCTCGTTACTGAACAATGCTATTTGACTCGTTCCGACAAGTGATATCCTCGTGATCTAATCACATGCTGTGCAGCTATTGGATATAACTTCTCCGAGTGGGCCCTTGAGTATCTTCCCGTCACATGGACGGACAAATCCCGCTCTTGACATATATTGCCTCTACGGTTTCCTCCGAATACCTGAACACACCTTTATAACCACCATTTTACCAGATGGCGTTTGATGCTATCTAAGCACTCTCGGGAGACAGTGATTGATATAGCCTCACGGTCTAAGGAATAGTCTACGAGGATCCTTTTCTAATCATCGTAACTTGAACTTCGTGACATGATCGAATCACGATGTTTAGGTTGGGTATTGGTTCATCATCTCATTCTCAGAATGAGATGACCTCATTTCCAACTGGCATAAATGCCACATGATCAGGAAACATGATCATCTGTTGACCAATGAACCAGTGACTAGAGATTCACTGGGAACCCCTGGTTTGTTTGTATATCACACGTGTATTGATGTTTTCACTCAATACAGTTATAGCATGATATAAAACTTAATCATAAACTATATGAAATATGATAATAGTCCTTACTACTATTTGTCTCTAGGGCATATTTCCAACAGTCTCCCACTTGCACTAGAGTACAAATACACTAGCTGCATTTCTTCTTAATTATTGGTACCATATAACCGGTACCTAGAACATGCTTGCTCATGGAAGAGGTTGAGTCTTGGTTCTGTACTTTACAGTCCCAGATCCTTTGCAACTTACTAATGTCACTTTGATTGACATTAATATTTTATCATCACATGATAGCATCTGTGTGTATGCATCGTTG
Organism: Avena sativa; assembly: GCA_916181665.1. Taxonomy (NCBI): domain Eukaryota; kingdom Viridiplantae; phylum Streptophyta; class Magnoliopsida; order Poales; family Poaceae; genus Avena; species Avena sativa. The sequence continues at coordinate 421,228,338 of OV702290.1, forward strand.
TCATGGCAGCAGAATGAGGCCTGATTCCAGGAGCCTACAGTGACGTTAGATCAACCTCGAGGGCTTTCTCATGGGCACTGTGCCCTGGGACACATCATTCTACGTTAAAAGCGAATTAGCCCCGCCATAATATTATACAACACTTTAGATGGTACCCTTATCTATTATTATAAATGTATTCATCGAAACACTAGTGCACTATGTGCAACTTTCGATGTTTTGTTCACCTCGCTTCCTACTTGACTTTAATTGGTATCTACAGGAGTTTCCAACATATTCCCTTATAACATAACTCTTTATGCTCTAAGATATGTTATCCTTTATGGATTTGGAAAATATGTCTATAGTTCTCTACTAGACACTGCGGACAAACTTAGCTCAATGTTCTGTGATCTGAACTTGATCACTTTCAAACATTCCTTAATTGGATTACATATTATGCTAAGTTATCATCATGGTTTACTAAGATAGAACCTATGTCTTAACATAGTGGATGATGATCATCCATTTCTTTCTTTTAACCATTGATGTTTAAACTTAATGCTATTCCTAATTTGAGTCATTAAGGACTAGTTCCTTAATTAACTTCTATTCTGAAAATCCCTTTCAGAATCTCTTAAGGAATACTACATAATATCATAATACACTTATTATCAACTTCTACATCTTATAAATCATTATTTATAAGTATTTGCGCTTTCATCCTTAACTTACTTAAGAATTACTCCTATAAGCTCCCACTCAAACTATGTTGCTAACATATTTGGGTACGAGTCAGTACTCTTACTCAAACAATGTTCCTACATATTTGAATTTTGAGTCTTATATTGCTCCCACTTAAAAATATGTCAATCACATATTGTTTCAGGAAGATTTTCATAGCTCCCACTCAATTTTATGCAAATTGCATATCTCCTTACTATTTTGAACAATTTCAAAATCCTTTGATCAAATATCAAACTTGGAGATTTATTATGAGATACTAGTACTTTACTAGTTTTAAATCCACTAGACATTTAGCACATATGAATCAAATTCATTTGAATTCATCCAATACTTGACAAATTGTGCTTTTGTGATTCATCCCTTTTTCCTACTATGGCTTTGCAGTCATTTGGGAAAATTCCAAGTAACCCCTTTACTTGTGAGATTCAGCAACGAATCGCTTTCTAATCTCAAGGGAATTTTGCTATTAGGATTTCTCATAATTCTAGTTTACCATCATTTCCTTTGTAGTTCGTAGGTATGTCATATTCCAAAAATTATGACAAGTGATTCACAAATGTTTCCATACAAGATATGGATTTACATTTTGAATCCTACTTCATATAGTGAAAAACAATAGTGGAAGGAAAAAACACAATGATCAAAATCATTGGTTCTTTCCTTCTGTGAAGAGAATCGTTCAGGAATGCTGTCCGTTGCGCTTCTCAACACTCTGATGTAGGGTTTTGAATCCTCATCGTGTTTTACACTAGTTTCTATTTGCTCCATAATTTAGAAATATCACTGAAGTGAGCTTTCTCAAGAATGTACCAAAATCCAATCAACATGAATCTTGCTTTCCTTTTGGTTTGAGCTATGGGTTTCGTATTCAAAGTTTCCAATGAATACTCTACAAGGACTTATTCGCTATTGTTTTGGTTATATCGAATAACCCCAAAACTTTCACGAATTCTAATGGTTCACTATAAACTCATTGAGTGCTAACTATTTCTAACTAATGGTATCTACATATATACTACAACGATTTATTTGGTGCCTTCTATTCAACCCCTTTTGATATCTAATATCACATTGTGGTGCTTTGCATTTTGACGTTTCAAAACACTTTGCATTCCACAATTTCTATTATGCCATTCTAATAAAGTTGAAGTTCATTACTATTGATCAAATCATAGTGATTAGATTCTCTTTTATACTTATACCCTTTGTTGATGAAACACTTTGATCAAATCAAACAGTTTCATATTCATGTTTCCTTTGGTAAACTACTTTACACATTTAAACAATCATTTAATGATAATTACCATTTTCGTTAAAACATAATACATCGAATATGTATTCTATTTAACAATTCTTTAAACACTTTGTATTCAAGTAATACACGGTGTTCAAGTTATTTCGCTGAACTTAGGCATGATTTATATGTGAAAAGAAATCAAATGACTTTCACATATTATCGCATAACTTTGAATTTAAACAATGGTTTCATTCATTAATGAAATATCATTAAATTGGGTATTTTAAAACAAGGCATTTTTAATGTTTTACAAATGTTCATACATTATCAATTAGTTTCAAACAATAAGGATAATTCACACATAATCAAACAAGATATGAACACGAATAGAAATCATTCATATAAGCAGAACAACTGTTTGTTACAAACTCATATGAATAACTGTCTCACGAAGCGTGAGACAAACTAAAGAAGTTCACAATCTCTTGATTACATTAATCATCCTAAAACACAAACTAAGTGATAAATGTTGAGGGAGAGTGTCGTCGGCTGTCATCCTCATGCTCGCCATCAACACGCAACGTCACCTCCTCTCCAGCAAGCACCTCTATACAGAAGGACCTGTTTTCAATAAAACAGAACAAGTATCATATATACTTATCACTGCAATGTGTTTGCAAGATTATAACATTTATAAAACTGTATATCAAATATATACCTTTGTCGTTGACGACCTGAGCGACATCTGGTTCAACCAACACATTCCTGAGATGTGTCATGAACCGGTGGAACTCCATTGTTTCCGTATCGCCCCTCATCACGCAAGTCCTGACTTGTGCTCGGTAGCTTGGTGGCAGCGACCGCAGCACAGCAACATTTGCGAAAGAGCCTAAAATCCAGACGTCTAGGAAGTATGCTGGCCTCATGTACACATCATGCATGTGTTGTAAGTGGCTGTCCAGTGACGAGTTCTCCTCCATCTTAATGGCGAGGAAGTCTCCCATCAACTCATGCTCCCAGATGCGTGTCTGATCCATGAAATGTGTCCTAAGCTGTAGCATCACCGAACGAGGGTTGACATCACCCACGAAAGGCCACAGCTCGTCCACCATTCCGAAACGCATCACAATTGAAATATAGGAGGCCATCTCCCGATGGAGATAGCGGTCTTTCCGCTCCTCTGGGGTCTCAAGGTCTATGGATGGATCCAGATCCATCCCGTCGAGTATGTAGTCGACCATGTCGTTCTTTCTAAGAAGAACATGGAGACTGGCAACCCAAGTGGAGAAGTTCGATCCATCTAATCTGAGCTTCTCTCCTTCTAACCATTTAGTTGTCAACACGAAAGAACCCATCTACATTTATAATTGCAAAAGGAATTTAGACTAAGTTTATAATTAAATGAGCTAATAATAACTCCACTCAGAAACACCTATCCCTAGTGAGGGTTCCTAGTGATAACACGACCCCTATCAGCCACATCTCCCCCGATCGTCACGGCCATCAATGTGGGTTCAAGGGTGGACGCTAAACGTCGGTCACATCATTCATGCGACTCGTGCTCGATCTTTCGACCATCCGTGTTTCGAGGCCACCCTTCTCTAGCGTGCTAGGCTCGCCAACTCAACCTTAGTGTATTTGCTGTGCAACATGGCTTACACCCACTGTATGTGAACGTAGATATGTATGACACCCAGGCCTGTCACCCTGGATCGCCTCATACCGAAGAACTTTCTTGGTGGTGCACACTAAGGGGGAACACAATCGTTGGTTATTTTAACAGGGATCTTCTTATTAGGCTACCGCCGAGTATCTAATACTAGCACACAATAAGACATACAAACAATAACATTGAATGTAAATGCTATGTGATATGGTCCTTCATGTCATGATCTCCATCCGCCGTTACCGGGTTCCGGCGCCAGGGTCCCGGTGCCGTAGACACCAGGGTACCAGTGTCATTCCAGCGTGGTAGTTTGTCATTACCATGACTATATACTACCATGCAACAAAAGGTAATTACTTTACCTTTGCCACAACCATATCACAAAGCAACACCCTCCTGCAAAACAAAGTTAGACGTCTCTACTTTATCTTTGCATGTTTTACGTGGCTGAATGGGCTTTCGCACAAGAACCGTTCTTACCTACGAACTTTCAGCACAACGTTGATCAAGTAGTTGTCTCTACTACACCCCTTTCGGGGCCCTTCGTTGCAAATGGTATACCAACTAATGCGAGAGAGACAGACACCCTCCTAAGCCACTTTATACGGTACAAGCCGTATGTCAAGCGTGGACCAGTCTCGCGAATGAACGCGTAAAGTTGGTTGGGGGCCGCTTCATCAAGCATTACTGCGGTATACACAAGTACACGTAGGAGGGTAACAACTAAAATATCAGCGCCCACACGCTACATCTCGTGTGTTCTACCCGTACTAGCATTATTACGCATAGATCTAGCTCTGATACCACTGTAGGGGTTCCGCGCATGAAAACAATAAAATTTTACTCTACGCCCCTGAACCCCTGAAGCTGCCAGGACCTATCTATTAGTAATACAGTAACGGGAGGGGCTTTTCGCGAACTAACCCTTGAAGACCGAAAAACATTGTCAATGCTCAGGAGAGCGTGGTTGATGTAGACGAGCCGAAGCCGACCTCAAGGTCGTGATGAAGTCCTTGCGCTCCTTCTGGCTCCAACGACTTGAGTGCCTCAAGTGTGACACATCGTGGGAGTTACACACGTCCGGTGCCTGACGATGACTCCCGCTTCCCCGATCCAGCAGCAGTTGCGGAAGTAGAGCTCCCGGATCCGAATCCCGCAGCGCGACGGCGCTCCGCGGTGAAATTATCTCTCGCTCGCGCAGTCCAGACTTGGGACCACGGTCACGAGAGATAGGGGGGAGAGAGAAAATATCAATTAGAGGTCCTCCCAAAAGTGGGGAGACCTTTATTGATTATTGGTGTGTCTTTTCTAGGCCAAATACCCCACTATATATAGGGGGGGGAGGTACTACCTCCCCTCAAGTCCCGGGTTGGGACTAAAGGAGAGGAGGGGGGAGGGGTGGCACCGCCAGCCACCCCCATGGGCCCCACACGGGGGGGGGGGGGGGGGGCTGGCCCACTAGGGCGCCGGCCACCCCCTTGGCCCCCTTCTCCCTCTCTCCTTTCCCTAATGGGCCCTCTCCCCTCCGGGAATTGGCCCATTAAGCCTTTGACCTTTTAATTGATTTTCTATTTATTTAAATAATTATGAATAAATGATTAAATCAATATTTAACATTCATTCACATATTATCTAATCTCCGTGGCTATGGAACACCTTCCACCTCCACTCCGGACATCCTCCGAACTTACCGAAATCCTTCCGGTTTTCTCCCTTCTTTTCTTCAGTGATTCCACCGATCCCATAAACACTCTCTAAGCATCATCAAGCCCTTAAGCGTGATACCCTACGGTTCGGGAACACTCCAGACATGGTCAGGACACTCCCGCACCAATGATCAACAGAGGGACCTGGATGGCCATGTGACCCCTGTGCATTCCACGAAGATCTTTCGTCGTTTGAACCGGTGACAGTCGTGTCTTATTCCCTTTGTCATTCGATACTTGCATTGCCCGAGATCTGATCAATGACATCACCATGTCGAGTTCAGTCTCGTTACTGAACAATGCTATTTGACTCGTTCTGACAAGTGATATCCCCGTGATCTAATCACACGCTGCGCAGTTATTGGATATAACTTCTCCGAGTGGGCCCTTGAGTATCTTCCCGTCACATGGACGGACAAATCCCGCTCTTGACATATATTGCCTCTACGGTTTCCTCCGAATACCTGAACACACCTTTATAACCACCGTTTTACCAGATGGCGTTTGATGCTATCTAAGCACTCTCGGGAGACAGTGATTGGTATAGCCTCACGGTCTAAGGAATAGTCTACGAGGATCCTTTTCTAATCATCGTAACTTGAACTTCGTGACATGATCGAATCATGATGTTTAGGTTGGGTATTGGTTCATCATCTCATTCTCATGAGAATGACCTCATTTCCAACTGGCATAAATGCCACATGATCAGGAAACATGATCATCTGTCGACCAATGAACCAGTGACTAGAGATTCACTGGGAACCCCTGGTTTGTTTGTATATCACACGTGTATTGATGTTTCCACTCAATACAGTTATAGTATGATATAAAACTTAATCATAAACTATATGAAATATGATAATAGTCCTTACTACTATTTGTCTCTAGGGCATATTTCCAACACAAACAAGCTTACAAGCTCTCATAACCTGTCACGTACAGCAGCAAAATAATCAAGATATAATCCACTAAACACAAATCTACTTGGACAAGGGGAGGAGTCACATACCAGAGAACAAGTGCTCCAAATTTCAGCAACAAAGATAGACTGAGCAAGGAGATCAATAAAATCGAGAGCAAGCACAGCAAGAACGCGATTTTGAGCAATGAACTGGAGCTTACTCGGGAGAGAGAAGAAAGTGGCAGGTGAGAGAGTTAGTGGAGGGCCAGGGGTGGCCCACACCATGGCATGGCTCCACCTAGGGCAGGCCGCACCACCAGGTGGTGAGCTTGCCTGGTGTGTCCCCCTGGCACCTCCCAGTCACTCCTCTGCCCCTTTTTTCACGTAAAAATATAATATGAATTTTCTGGAATTTTTCGAGACACTTTATTTTTGGGCAATTTTCAGGCATAGAAGAATGATTTTCTGATAGACAGATTTTTTTTGAAATGATGAAATTACAAAACAAGGCTAGAACTACAGAAGTTCTAAGACACTCTAACATGCAAGAAACTAACAACAAAGAAAAATAAACGAAAACAAAAACTAAAATGGACAGCAATAGTAGTAAACGGAGATAATCATAGTGAAAACATTGTTTTGTTCAACGAAATCCTTTTGTTAACAAGGTTGACCAGGTCTTGTTACCAAAACAATTTCATATGAGACAAAACTTTGTATTCCACTAATGATTATGTTACCTCAACCTTGATAGCAATGGTCCCAATCATAATAGTTTCAATTTTTTCTCTTGGTATGGGACAATATATTTCTCCAACTTGAATGCCCTCAACATGTTCAATTGAATTCAAACCATAAGTCCTTTCAATCTTCTTGGGGAATAGACCGTATGTTCCTTGTCATTAACATTGAAAGTCACCTTTCCTTGATTACAATTAATAACAGCTCCTGCAGTATTAAGAAAAGGTCTCCCAAGAATAATAGACATATTATCATCTTCAGGCATTTCAAGCACAACAAAATCAGTTAATATCAAGCAATTATGAGCCACTTGAACAGGTACATCCTCACATATACCAACAGGAATAGTGGTAGATTTATCAGCCATTTGCAAAGATATATCAGTTGGTATCAGTTTTTCTAGTTGAAGCCTCTTATAGAGAGAGAGAAAGGCATAACACTAACTCTAGATCCCAAATCACACAAAGCAGTTCTAACATAACTATCCTTAATAGAGCAAGGGATAGTTGGAATCCCTGGGTCTCCAAGTTTCTTTGGAACCTTACCATTAAAGGAATAATTAGCAAGCAAAGTAGAGATTTCTTCATTAGGGATCTTCCTTTTATTCGAGACAATATCCTTCATATACTTTGAGTAAGGAGGCAATTTAATAGCATCAGTCAAAGGAATTTGCAGGAATAAAGGTTTCATCCACTCACAAAACTTATTATAGTGTTCATCTTCCTTTGACTTGTGTTTCTTATCAGGGAAATGCATAGGTTTTTGGATCCAAGGCTCTCTTTCACTACCATGTTTCTTAGCAACAAAATCTTCTTTAGTGTATTTAGTATTCTTAGTGTGGTTTTCAGGTTCTTCTTCAACTTTTTCTTCATTAGGAACTTCATTTTCTTCATTACCACTTTCAGTTTCAGCATTAGAGATAGATATACTATTAGGATCTATAGCAGGTTTAGAGGGTTCTTCAACAATTTTATGTTTCTTTTTCCTTTTCTTACGAGTAGAGCCACTATTTTTAGCTTGTTGAGAATCCTGCTCAATTCTTTTGGGATGCCCCTCGGGATATAGAGGATCCTGGGTAGCAGCTCCACTTCTAGTTCTAATTTCATAAGCATGTTTTTCTTTAGCAGCATTAACTAGCAAGTCTTTCTGCACTTTAATGAGTTGATCTATTTGAGTTTGAACCATTTGAAAGTGTTTAACAATCATTTAAACATCATTAGAGGTTCTTTCCACAATATCTTTCAACTCAACAATAGCTCTAGTGTTTTCCATTAGATGATTTTGCACCCTTTTATTAAAATTATCTTGCTTAACAATAAAGATATCAAATTATTCTAAGCATTGGTCAGGAGGTTTAGAGTAAGGGATATCACCTTCATCAAAGTGTTGGAGAGAGTGTACCTCAATAGTGGGTGAGTAGGGAATAGGCTTACATAATTCTTCTATAGGAGGTAAATTCTTGACATCTGCAGCTTTAATTCCCTTCTCCTTAAGACATTTCTTAGCTTCCTTCATCACTTCATCATTTAATTCAATAAATCCCCTCTTCTTTGATGTTGGAATAGGCACTGGTATAGTAGGTTCAGGTACAATTACTTCAGGTATAGCTTGTTCAGGAGGAGTCCAATCTTCATAGTTCTTACTTATTTTAGCCATTAATTCCTCAGCTTCCTTAGGAGTCCTATTCCTGAAAACACAATCAGCACAACTATCTAGGTATGTCCTAGATTCCTCGGTTAGTCCATTATAAAATATATCAAGAAGCTCATTCTTAGGTAATGGACTTCCAGCCTGTGCATGAATCGAAGCATAAAACCTTGCCCAAGATTCAGGCAATACCTCTTTTTCTCCCTGTTTAAAATCAAAAAGTTCCTGCAAAATAGCATGTCTAGCACTAGGAGGAAAATATTTCTGCAGGAAAGTACTAATCAAGCAATCAGGACTATCAATAGATCCAGGAGGTAAATTACTAAACCATGTTTTAGCTTCTCCTTTCAGTGAAAAGGGGAAAATCTTAGCAACAAAGTAAGTACGCATCTTAATATCATCAGAAAACAAGCCACTCATGGTATAAAGTTCATTCATATGTGCTACCGCACTTTCATTCTTAGTCCCACAAAAAGGTTCTTTCTCAATAATAGCTATGTAAGATAGATCGAGAGAGAAATCATAATATTCATCTATAATGTTTATGGGAGAAGCAGCAAACTTAGCAATAGGAGACAATTTGGGTCTAATAGTACGCCTCTCAAGGAGACTCTTAGCAGCGCTCCTATCATGGGTGTTTTTACATTCTTTAATAAATTCATCAGTCATCTCAACATAACCATCTTCAATATCATAGCTTTCACTAGACTCAGGTGAACTAACAGGTGTAGTAGTAGTGTCTTCATTAGGAGTTTCAGTATTGCCAGCTATAGTTCTAGCAATCGTAGCATCTAGGAAAGGACCTAATGAACCACTCTTATCAAGCACAGTAGAAGCAGCATCATAAGCATTAGAAGTTTCAGATTCAGCAGTAGTAGCAGCGTGTGTAGCATGTGTATGTGGTGGTGTAACGAGCTTACTTATAACAGATGGTGAATCAAGAGCAGCAGAGGTGTTCAGAACCGTACCTCTTCTTGTAGTGGATGGTAAAGAAAGAAACTTGCCATCACGAGACTTACCCATGATGGATGGATAGCAGCGAACAATAGAGAATCCAAGTGAACTTGATAAATAAAGCTATGCTCCCCGGCAACGGCGCCAGAAAATAGTCTTGATGACCCACAAGTATAGGGGGTGTATCGCGGTATTTTCGAGGGAAGTGAAACCCAATTTATTGATTCGACACAAGGAGATACAAAGAACATTTATAAGCCTTAACAACTGAGTTGTCAATTCAGGTGCACCTGGTAATAATCTTGCTCACAACAGTTTATCAATAGCAACAGTTTCGTAGTAGGAATAGTAAAGTAACGGCAGTAATAAAGTAAAGACAACAGTAACAATAGCAGTAAACAGTAGGATTCGAGTGCGGTAGGCATAGGGATGAATGGACGGGCGTTGCATGGACAAGACAATTCACATAGCAATCAGAATATAGGGCAATTGCAGATAAATAAGATAAAGCATCCAAGTACTAGATAATCCTAGGCATGTGTTCCATATATAGTCATACGTGTTCGCAATGAGAACTTGCACAACATCTTTTGTCCTGCCAGCCCGTTTGAAGCGGAGCCTCAAGGGAACTACTGGCAATTAAGGTGCTCCTTTTAATAAAGCACCGGAGCAAAGCATTAACACTTCGAGAACACATGTGATCCTCACATCAAAGCCATTCCCTCCGGGTATCCCGATTTTTGTCACTTCGGGGCCATTGGTTCCGGACAACAACGTGTGTATACAACTTGCAGGTAAGACCGTAAACAATACTATCATAATGAATCAATAACATGTTTAGATCTGAAATCATGGCACTCGGGCCCTAGGGACAAGCATTAAGCATAACAAGTCGCAACAAAGTCATAAAGCACTAATAGAAGATACTAGGCACCATGCCCTAACAATCTGATGCCATTACATGAACGATCTCATCCAATCCCTACCATCCCCATGGACTACAGCGGGGGATTACTCACTCATAGATGGGGGATACATGGATGGTCGATGGAGAAGCGATGGTGATGATGATGGCGATGATCTCCTCTAATTTCCCGTCCCGGCAGGGTGTCAGAACGGAGTTTCTGGTGCTATTTCGTAGAATCTGATGGTGGTGGCGGAGCGGAACTCCTTCTAGAAAAACGTCAAACCCCCCTGAGTTTTTAGGTCATAAGGCAACTTATAGGCGAAGAGGGAGACCGAGGGGCAGTCTGGGGCGGCCAGACCACGCCCTGGCGCGGCCTGGGCTTGCCCGCGTGGCCAGGTGGTGTGGCCTAGGCCCAGCCCCCCTCCGTCTCATATTCTGGCTCCGGGAGTCTTCTGGTGAAATAGGATTTTTTGCATATTTTCCAGGATTTTTCCTGATAGTTGATTTTCTGCACAAAAAGTAGACATCAATGCAATTCTGCTGAAAATAGCGTCAGTCCGCGTTAGTTGTATCCAAATCACAAAAGTTTAGAGGAGAAACAATAGCAAAAGTGTTCGGAAAAGTAGATACGTTTTGGACGTATCAAATACCGAAACATATTGTAAAGAATAAGGCAAGAATGATATTGAGTGTGGTTAAACTAATCTATCCATAGAATATTGTAATGTGTGAAAAGTAGTGTGTGTAAAATGTAAAAGTGATACTCCCATCCCATGCATACTGTCCTCAAATGGTACCTAAAAATATAGAAGCCACAAGGGTGAGTACAATGTACTCAACAAGTACATAAAGAAATAATAATCATTGCATAAAACACGACACCAACAATTATCTTGTAACACTAGTCATGTCACGATGATGATCCTATATGCCTACATGCTCTTTTCTTTTACTTTGTTTTTGCGTATACCGGTATCGTTGAGTGAACACCCGTGTCGGTATCCACTCACTCCAAATTGTGGAGGTTGCTGACAATGTGGGACTCGTCCCAACATCGACGGTCTCAAGGTGTCTACCTCAGTAGGTCACAACACTATGCACTGTCTTTAACATGCTATGTAAAAATACAAGTGCAACTGTATCCTTTTCATATAAACTAATATATAGTACTCTGAGTAATGAACGAGAGCTATAAAATAAAAGTCAAGAAAAGGGATCATACAAAGTATTATCTCGTTCTGAACTTTCCTCAATCGCGGAACACAAATTATGGATTGTAGGATTCCGAACTGCAAGGAACAACACTGCTGGAGACGACGACGATGACATGATGGATAGAGCACCATCTAGCCCTTGTTGCCGTGGAAGCAACGCGGTAGCCAAACAGCTGCTGACTGCAACTTGCTGGAGATGATCCGGACAACAGCCACATAGTCCTACAACGGCAAAGTAGCAGATCGAGACGGCGCTACAGCGGTGACAGCACTAGCCTGGGTATTCTTTAGGGTAGAAAGATAACAACACCGTCCAACTCGTCGACTCTCTAAAGGACGTGTTTGTACTGGTCTCAAGTGCAAGAAGCTCAGCCCAAAACAATCGAGTCTGTTTTTTTTACGTTATATGACTAAAAGAATCCTGATTAGCTTCATTCTACCAATACTACAAAGATCTACCGGTTGCTGCCAAAAGTTTCAAACACCGGGTGACAGGTTCAAGCACTAGGTGACATTATTTTTCTCTCTCTTTTGTTTTTCTTTTCTCTAACTTCCTACTCCCACTTTTAATTTGTAATAAGATTAAGGCACAAATTGCTAGCATCAAAATTGGGGTATTACAACTTCGTCTCTAACTATTGCAACTGTGAACTTTATGATTTGATCGTGTTGCAACAATCATCGGTGGGTAATGTCCATCGCATCATTTTCAGATGATATGACTTTATTGACAGTCGACATAAATGCACCATGATCAGAAACCTTGATCATCAGCTGCTCAATGAACTAGTTAAATAAAGGCTTACTAGGGACCTTTGGTTTGTTTATACATCACACCTATATCAACGTTTTTGACGGATACAATTGTAGCATGATATAAAACTATTATAAACTAATGAGATATGATAATAAACATTTTTATTATTTGCCTCTAGGGCATATCTCTTTCAGTATCCCACTTGCACTAGAGTACAAATAATCTAGGTGCGTCATTACTAATCATGAAACCATATCATATATGTGTTTATATATCATGCTTGCTCATGGAAATTTTCTTATCCTAAATCTGTGTTACCATATCCGTAGTCTTTTTACAAATCATTAATGTCACCTATTGGACATTAACACCATTATCATATAATGTGTTGAAGCATTTTTTTGGTGACAAAGTGAGACTTTATTTTCTAGTGTATACAATGACATTCTATCAGTCAATTGAACTTTCAATTTGTCATGCATACCTATAAACACACTTAGTGGGAAGTTGAACTTTCTTTAAACCAAAACTATACCTGCTAATTCTGAAGTATTCTAATACTTCTACATCTATATAAATTTTGATCAAAGTGCAATACTTGCGACTTCGATGCCTAACCATGCTTCATTTGCATTAATCTTAACTTTGGTTCAGTGATCTACTCATGAATCACTCTAGAACCTGTTCTTACCACATTTTTCCATATGACTCACTATGATCCGGGTTCCATTACCACAAAGGTAACAGGACAAAGTCTTTTACAATACAGGGAAACGAAGTTCAACGAAACTAAACAAGACCAATGTAAACATAGAGGACGACCTAGACCCAACTAGAAACTATCCCGCAGATCAACATACAACAAGCACAAGATAAACTATAAATTTTTAGACCACAGATTCTTGTTCACGATTAGTCCCCTATGACATCCACATATTCATCCTATCCAACTCTCGGTGTTGAAGCCCAGTGCCATATCATGTACCTGGGTGGGCACTCTCTGAAGATGATCAACGTCATCCGCCAGCAAGTCCCTATCCTTCTCATTTTGAAGACCTGCCCAATATAGAAGGAAGGCACACATGTAACAACTTAATCCTAAAGGGGAAGAAATCAATTTCCCTTTGAAGCATGAATGATTTCTAGTTTTCCATAGAGACCAACAAAGAGTAGCAACGCAGATAATGTGAAAGTTAAAACCAAAGGGAAGAAATTTCACAATCCACTAGAAATACTGAGTGAAATAGGAGGGCCTAGTTTGTGCCCAAATAACACTTGCAATAGAGTTCCAAATATGTAAAATAGCAGGACAAGTAAATAATAATTTTTTATGGTTTCACCCAAAGGGAAAAAATGGCAAACAGAACTACCCACCCATTTCCTTTTTATGTTATTTTTAGTTGCAATTGCATTGTACCAAATAAGCCAGAGCCAAATTTTATTTTTTAAATGCAACTTAGCTTTCCACATATGTCTAAAGGATCTATCAAGTCCAACATCAGTCAGTTTATTATACAAAGATTTAACAAAAAACACCAGATTTAATGTACTTACACTTTGGTTTATCCTTATCTTCATTCAATCTTATCAAGGAAGCATAAGTATGATATCCTGCCAATGAGAAGATAATTTAGGTGACAACCATCTTCTAAAGGTAAAGAACCACCCTAGATCATACATCTCTCTAATGGCACCAGTCTGCTAATTTCGAATCTCATAAAGCTCAGAGAATTTCTCACAAAGGGAGAAGTTTCCAACCCATTGATCATGCCAAAAGCCAGTCTTACTTCCTCTACCTACTTCCATTTTCCTCTCATCAAGGTAAATTGTCTGATTTTCATTAGATCTTTCCAAACAGCAGAGTCGTTTTGTTTCATTTTCACCCTCCAGATACCATGAGTTATCCCATATTTTTCTTTAACAATCCTTTGACATAACCCATCTTCCACCACCACTTGCATAAAAGGAAAATTTTAAATAACTTCAAATTTTGAATACCCAAACCCCCTTTCTTCCTTGATCTACAAATAAAGGACCACTTAACCATGTAATATTTTTTTCTTATTACCTGACCCTTCCCAAAAAAAACTCCTAATGATTTTAGTGTATTTTTCCAAATTGTTATCAGCCACCAAGTACATAGGCATGTGGTAAATTAGTAAACTACTTAGAGAAGACTAAATCAAAGTAAGTCGCCCACCAACTGAGGATGAATACCCTACCAATCCATCTAGCTTTCTCTTGAATTTATTAGACAAAGTTTGCAAATCAGCAACGTGTAATCTAGTGCCACAAACAGGAATAGCAAGATATTTAATGGGCCAATTACTAAGTTGACAATCTAACATATCAGCATACCTCAACCCTTTCTCACTATCCTCTAAAACCAACATGATTTCACTTTTGTTAAAGTTAATTTTCAGCCCTGATAAAGCCTGAAACATATACAAAATTAATTTTATGTGGATCAGCTATTCCACATCATCTTGAATATACAAAATAGTGTCATCGTCATATTGCAAGATAGCAACACCATTGGCAACTAAATGAGGAGCCAAACCAGTCACCATACCATCAAATTTTACCTCAATAACCATTTTAGCAAAACGTTCTTTAACCAAATTAAAAAGGAAGGGAGAAAAAGGATCACCCTATCTCATCCCTTTGTGGCTACCAAAATCTTTACCTTTCTTATTGTTAATTTTGAGACATAAATTACCATTCTCTGCCACCACATCTACCAGTTTACACCAGAAGTCACTAAACCCTTTCCGAGAGACACATTTCAACAAGTAGCCCTAGTCAACTTTATCGTAGGCTTTTTCAAAATTAATTTTCAAAATAACCCCCTGTATTTTCCTTCTCAATTCATGCAAGATTTCATGGAGAGACATAACCCCATCCATTATGTTTCTCCCTTTAATAAAAGCAGTTTTACAGCCAGAGATTAATTTAATCCTAATTGTGGTTCAATCCTAATTGTAATGACTTTGGTAATTAACTTGTAAAGAACTTGCAACAAACAAATACGTCTGCACTTAGAGATAACATCAACATCAGGAACTTTCTGCGGAAGAATAATCATGCAAAAGTTAATCCTAAACAAATCAATACTAGAATGAATATCTCTAAACATAGCCATAATGTCATTTTAACTATTGGCCAACAGGATTGATAAAACTCAACAGGCATCCCATCAGGACCAGGGGCATTGTTTCTAACCATAAGGTCAATAGCATTTTTAACATCTTATTTAGAGAAAGGACTACCTAACTTGCCATTGTCACAGACACTTCCAAACAACATCTTATAATAATCAGTAGCATGAGATAGGATATCAGAGGTCCCCTGAATCAAAACATCATTGTTTTCAGAGAGTACATTACATTTTTTTCTTTTCCTACCATTAGCAATTCTATGAAAATAAGCACTATTATTATCCTCCTACAAGAGTCATTTTGCACTCGGTCTACTAAACCAAAATTTATCCTCATCCTCATAAATTTGCATCAGCCTGAACTGGATAAAACCTCTTCTCTGAAATTGACTACCAGAAAGTAAACACTCTTCCTCCAATTTTTCTATGAGCTCTAATTCCAACAAGAGTTTACTCTTCTCTCTAATAAATTAACCTCTGACATTAATTGCCCAACCTTTAAGGTTTTTTTACACACTTCAACTTCTGTTGAACTAAACTAATACTATCATGTGCATTAATAGAGGAATGCTAGGCAACCTTAACCCTATCCTGAAAATCAGGATGAGAAAGCCATGTCTTCTCAACCTGAATTCCCTATCTTTAGTCTCCACACTTTTTTATCAACCACTAAGGGTTTGTGATTAGACATGACTCTAGGGGTCAAGGGGAACATATTTTCCTAGGCAGAGTTAACCAGGATCCTATCCAATTTTTCCAAAGTAGGGACCTTTTGATTATTAGACCAAGTATACTAACTACTAGAAAAATTAATTTCCCTAAGAGCATATGTGTTAATGATTGAATTAAAAACATCAGAAAACTTGGAGCAATTACCAGGTCTATTCTTTTTACTAGCAAAACGAAGAATGTTAAAATCGCCTCCTATCAGGGAAGGGATAGATAAATCATTATAGATACTAGCAAACTTAGTTAGAAACAACTCTTTATCATCTACTTGAGCAGCTCCATAGATGAAAATTAGAAACATTTCCCTCAACAACGTATTATCAAACACTCTAGCTTTAACAAAATATATGTTTGTGATAACTTTGGTGACATCAAATCTCAAGGATTTAAGTCCACACAAAATCCTTCCAGACCTGCCCACGGAGAGGGAATAAATCTAGGTAAAGCAATTATCAGAATCAAACTTTCTACAAACTAAAATGTCAGTTTTCCTTCTCATAGTTTCTTGAAGCCCAATAAAGTCAAATCTATATTCACTGAACAAATTTTTAAGACAAAAAGCAAAACCTTTCTTCCCCACCCCTCTACAATTCATTATTAAACCTATCATGAATATTTATTGCTTCTAGTTCTCAATCTTGGGTTAGGTAAAATATCACACAGAGGGTGATTCTTTTTAGTCCAACACACCATCTTATTACCACCAAGGGTTACACCACCAGATTTTTTAATAACACTATTTTTCTTCATCAGTTTCCTAGATTTTTTAGAAACCACATGAGTAAAATCCTCATCATCCACATCATCAAAGTCTTCACTATATTTTTCTTTAACAACAAGACCAACATTTACCTTTGCACTATTCGCACTTGAAGTGTTATTATCTAAGGCTTCTCCCATAGAAGCATGCTCTACATTAGGAGTGCAAACCTTTTTACTTGCCAAACAACTTCTAGCATTTTCCAAATCTTTAAGCAACTTAACAGTAATAAGAGGTAGAGTTTTTGCATCAATACCAATTTCTAAAGCTTTTTCCATAATTTCATTATCACTTAACACAACAAAATAATTAGAGGTTTGGATAAGTTTGTTTCCTTCATTATCTCCTGCATTAATACGATCCATAGGTCTAGCTAGAACAGGGATGTTTTCTAATTCCAGTAGCTTGAATCCTCATGCTGGTCCTAGTAAGCAGTGGCTGCTCTAAGGTTGGAATAGTTGGCATAGAGGTCCGAACTACAGGAAAAAGATCTCAGAGATTCCACAAAGTTAGAATCAGTAATGCTAACCATAGAAGATTGAACAATATGTGGCTATGAAAGGTCCTTGGAAACACCATCACTCTCAGTAGAGCTGGCCTTGCTGGATTCCATCTCACTATCTCTTGGGGATTCCACAACACGGTCCATGTTTGCTCTAGGAAGTCTTGACAAATGTTTCCTCCATCCATACCTTTTATCAATGTTTGTTTCCAATAGTTGCTTGAGGAATTCTTCATAAGTAAGCTCATTTTTCAAAGGCTCATCAATATCTTCAACCACCCCAACTACCATGATCTTTGGTATTTTGATAAAATCCAAATAATGGGAATAGTAATCCACATCAGGAGGTGGCTTGATAGCAGTACTGGAAGAAGCATTATCCTCATGACCAAAGGAAGCAGGAATAAGACCATGTTGCCTCAAATTTTGTTCCAGAGAAGAGGCATCATCATCACTCTCCACTTCAGCAACATTTTCATTTATCTAGCTAAAACCCAGGCAGAGATATCAACTTCAGCATCAAAGATATCAACTGGCAAAAATCTATACCCAGGCAGATTTGCATTATAGGCCCTTTGAGCATCTCAGATAAAACCTCCTAGGGAAGACTGAGGACCCTCCCTGGAACCAGCATTATCAGTTCTTGCCCTTTTGGGTGTATGTTGAGGATTTTGGGATTCCTGTTGATGTCCAACAAGTCATTAGAGACAGACACTCGATCTCCAGCATTTCTTCCCCTAGGAATTTCTCTAGTGAACTCAATATCATAGAAGCTGGAGCCAATGTTTATATTAGAAACCATAGGAGGCAGCAAGAACACATCCATGTTACCAATTTGGATCCTAACATAGTCCACATTGTTTAGACTATGCTTATCCATAACAAGGGATCTACCAACCATACTACCACCAAAGACAGCAGTACGAAAGTTTCTATTATCCAAAGGAATCCCCTTAACTTGGAACCAGGCCACATCCAATTCACCAGTAGCACCATAACTAGGAAACCAATTGTCCAGTTGAATAGTAACATTCATCACTATTTTCATCTGAGTTCTTCCAAAGTGTTTCCAGAAATAAATCTCCCTAGGACTTGGGAACCTCATCAAAAAATCTATTAGCAGACATCGGTTTAGCATACCACCTTCGAGTACATCTTGCCCCAGCCCACTAACTAAATTCTTCTTCAATTTTTCTAGCAACATAGAACCTCCACCACCTGGATAACAGCCTGATAAATTTCCTTGATGGGAGCAACATTTCATATCAGGAATGAAAAAAACCAATACCAGGTAAAGTTGCACCCACAAAGGGAGTTGCAATTTCCCAAGGTTTCTCCTCATTGTTTAATTTTTTTTCCACATGCACATCACCACATAACAGACATAGATCACCAGGCTCAAGGGCCTAGTTTAAATTCTCTCTAATTTGAAAATCCCTCCAAGCTTCATTCGTGTTTGGTTTTCTACCAGTATCTAGAGGAATATTCTGCATATGTGCATGTTGCTATTGTTGCAAAGGAGCACCAGTCAGTCTCACACCCTACGCTCCATATTAGATGCAACCACAGAAGAGCTACTAGGTATCAACTTTGCGTGCATGATAGTTAGCCTACCTATAATAGGTAGAATTGTCCGAACCCTCCTCCCTCATCTCAGATCTATGGGCCCAACGATCCCTATTGCCACTCCCTGAATTATCTCTCACAACATTATATCCCACACGATCACGCGGTGCCGCAACTCCGAGCCTGTTGGAATTTCCGTCATGAGAGGGATGGAAATCAGCCCTAGCACAAGCAAACAAAGCATAACAACTATGGGATCTGGTCTCATTCAAATTCATATGTAAATCGCCCGAACCAACAAAAGGATACGGAGAATCACGCCGAACAGGATCCCGACCCCTATTGTCTACAGATCGAGAATTTTCCGTCTATACCTAGAACAAAGCTACTCCTGACGGGGATCGAACGAACCTGGTGCAAAACTACCAGGGGAATGGTAAGGAGGATATTTAGATCTTTCCTGGTTGTAGGTGCCTCTCCCCTCGCACCGCCTCCCGGCCATAGTTGAAATACATCGCGTATGGAGATGAAACTACTAATGCGAAACTCTGGAAATCACCAGATCGAGTCCCTGTCCAAGGAACAAAGGTCGAAGGATGGAGGATTGACCGGTCGACAAAGACGACACGTGGTGTACCCGCCGATTTTTCTTGCTCCCAGATATGGTGGTATCGAGAAACTACTGGAGCGGATCTAGAAGTGGGGATAGAGTCATGGAGGGGGATGGGTGAGAGGATAAGGGAGAGAGAGACCCTCTGCTCACCAACCAACTTGCCATGCGACCCGTCCACACACAAAGGATATGGCACCGAATCTGACCCAGCCCAATTATTTGGCCCAACTTGAGTAGTACAGCCCAACACGCCCCATCCCTCGACAATGGATTTTTTAGAATTCAAAATGCCACCAGATTTTTACCTGGCAGCCTTCGTCTCTAGCGATCGCCGGAAAAGCGCACGAGGGCCCCTGCGTGTTGGTCTCAGAGGAGACCCACCTGAAATCGTTGGGTTAGTAACTAACTTGATGTGTGCCTCAGGAACAGCAACATGAAACAGAAAATCCATACCGGAATCAGAGTGAACTTCTTTCCCATCATGTAACTGACGAACATCCACCAGAATTCCATCTTCATCGAGGAGAATAATCCTTATCTCCACACACCGAAGGATTACAGTCCCCACCAACCAATTTGAATACAAATTACTAGTGTAAGTAGCGACCCATCGGATTGATTTCGACGAATTGGGCTAGGAAGTATTCGCCCTCTTAGGAGCTCTAATCTCAGAAATCACAGGAGAAGCAGTTCTACCCAAGATGCGAACCAAAATTTTTGGGTAAAACAACACATCTCCCAGTCTAATCATGCCCTCCTCACCCCACAGACGAGCATCTAAAAGTTTCCCACTGAAATCACGAAGCACAAATTGTTGAACTCATGGATAAACAAGCAAAATTCCCTCCCGAAAACGATGTTCCTTGCGAATCCCAACCTCGGATGATGAGCGAAGGTTACCTTCCATCTCGAGTTCAAACATGGGACCAATAGATCTAAGCCAACGCCAACATCCCTAGCGTCCTCTTCCAGAACCGTATCAAAACATGTGGCTGCATGCCCCGCCCCATGCTCCTGTGCTAAAAAACGAGCAACTAGTCGAGGTGTGGGTGGCGACAGTGGTCGTGGGGTGGGGAGAAGGTATTGGGCAGTGGGGGAGGAGAGTTGAGCAGAGGAGGTAAGAACGGGAGAGCGTGATCAATTGCGTGAGCGGACGTGAGAGAACGGGACATCATCTCCTCCCTAATGTCCAAATTTCTTCGTGTAGAATACATACACCAGCTATTCTTACAACTAAGAACTTGGGTTACATTATGTCAAGTATATGATATGGATTTACGCGGAAAATCTATGACCAAGGCATAGGTGATGTAATGCATCTCTCTTTCCTCTGTTTTAACCATTTTCATGAATACCGAGTCACTACTTAATGATTCTCTTAGTTTCATAAGTAAGAATCAATTCTTCGCTTTACTCTATTCTGAACTGTGTTCAGAATCTCAACTAGGACACTGAACTTCTTTCAGAATCCTTGAAGCATTTGGACACTTTAATATTTATCAAACATGTTCAAATTCATACATCTAATGTTTTAATGGTTTCTAATACCAAGCACGTTATTCTTAATATGGCAATTACATATGTAAAAATGTTGTTACGCTCCCACTCAAATATGCAATCTATATTTGACAGACTAGGATATCACTCAGCTCCCACTCAAATATTCCATACACATATTCGACTTGGAAAACTGCTTATCTCCCACTTAATTTATTGTAATTACAGGTTCTCTCGATAATCTTGGTGTATCCAAAATTCTTTGATCTTTCATCAAATCAAGAACTCTCTGTTATAAGATAATAGCAATCTCACGATTAACCAAAACATGCATGTTGTACTAGTTACAACCTTTTTCTTCAACATCTTGAAGACTTGCTGTTTTGAAGAATCACTTACCAATTTTCAAATTGGACTAATTGCAAATCTAATAGACTTAAAGCATCGCTACACATTGTAGTCAATCTTTTGAATTTTTTTTAAAATATCTTTTGTGACAAACCGAGCTTTTATGTCTTCCTTTTAAGTTTCATTTCTCCCTTTCAACTTTGCAGTTTACTGGGAAGGATTAAGTAAATGCCATTACTTAATAAGATCAAGTAACCTTTTACTTTGCAATCTAAAATGTAACTTAATATGGCATTTCATGTCTCTTAGTCATTTCTTGTACTTTAGGTGCATCATTATTTCTTCATAGTTCGTAGGTATGTCTTGTTCCATTAACATGACATGTGAATTAATATAATTCTACACATGACAGATAATATTCTTGAATCCTACTTTTATTTTAGTAAAAGTATATCTTTTGAAATGCTATGATCTTTATCATTAGTTTCTCCTCTTCTAGTAGAGTTTTGGTTCCGAAACAAATTTCGTTGTGCTACTCGACAATCTGAGGTAAGATTAATAACCTTGTTTTGAGCTTTCACCTTTCTTCCACTTGCGCTTCCTCGTCCGAGAAAATACCAGGTTGAGACAACACAATTTTTTGTCTCCTTTGGTTGTGGAATTGTATTCATAGTTGCCTAAGAATACAGTATAAAGATTTAGTTATTCGTAACAATCTTGAATTATCAAAATCTCTAGAAACTCGAACATGGCATATCTCATATGGTGTTGTTTCCACGAATCTTTAGATGTTCCTTATATTTTAAATGAGTGTTTACTATTTCAATCTATAACTCTAGTTTCTAACGTTAACCTAGTAGAAGATCATTTCAGACCATTTATATATCATACACTATAACTATGATGTTTTATACATATCAATACTAGTTGATTTGTCCATTCACCATAATTTGTGAAACGGTTTTCCATAAGTCTTTATGCCAAAATTGTTAACTTGAATACTCAGTCACAATGATCAAATCATGGAGACTTTGATATTCTAGTTATTTTAATATCCATCTTAATTCTAAAGTTCTTTGAACAATTCAAATAAATTCAGGCTTATGCTTTATTAAGTGAATACATATATTCTCTCAAGTTCACAATATAGCTTACAAAATAATGATATTCACCTGATGTTGAATTACAGTCATCAAGTATGACTTCCAAAGATTTAATACACAATTTGTTTTACCGGAAAATGGAGTTTTAGTCATCTCAGCAAGCGAGTCATGGTTTGCATAAGTCATAAGATCAAGTATCTAGCTGACTTATTGTTTCATCAGAATGAATCAAACCTTTAGACTCAACATCAGTTTCATGTCATTATTAAGTTTTAATATCTTTTGGTGATTTTCATATGTTTCATAAATGCTTAAACTTTATCATATAGAAAAAGTCCAAAATAATGTGTTCATAACCACAATGTAAATCATAAAAGAAATTATTCATAGAAAAAGAACAACTGATTTGTATGTCATTTATATGAATAATCGTCTCGCAATAAGCAAGACACACTAGTAAGGTTCACAAACTTGATTACAAAGATTTTATTTAAATCATCAAATCCTAATGATAAATGTCGAGGTAAGGAGTGTCATCGGCCATCAACCAGATTGCTTGTCGTTATCACGCCATTGGCGCCTCGTCCCATCCAGCAACTCTCACACAGAAAGTCTTGTTTTCATAAAATAGAGTAAGCATCAAATACTTGAAATACTACATAAGTGTTTCATGGAAACATTTATTACTTGTATATCAAACATATACCTCTTCTCTATTGACAATCACCCCTACAATGGGCTCGACCTTGGTGGTCCTCGGCTTAGCTATGAACTTGAGAAAGGTATACGATATCCCTTTCACGACATAGTCGGTGATGACGTCCTTATAGCTAGGAGGAAGCGAACATAATATCCCATCTATCGCAAAGTCGTTAGTCAACTAGTTTCCCATGGAATCTACAAGGCATACATGGATATATGCCATGATATCCAGGCGGCTTTCCAAGCAGGAGTTTTCTTCCATCTTGGTGGAACTAAACTCGTTCATGTACTCATATCGCATGCGTCTAACCTGATCTAGAAACATGCTCTTCAATCCATCGAGCATATCAAATGTGTCAATTTCATGGAAGTGCACCCTCAAGCCAGATTCCATGGCATGGATAATGGTGTGTTTTACAGTCATGAAGGTGTCACTACGGTCACAAAGAATTGCATCTTCTCTTCCATCGGAGTTATCTGGAAAGTATTCTAGTGGTTCACGTAGGGCATAAAGAAGATGATTTTCTATGCGGACGTAACTGAGACGTCTGTACGAGTCGATAAAATTCGACTCATCTAGCTTAAGTTTCTCCCCTTTCATAAATGGACCAAAGATGTCGCGAGCTTTGGAAATGGCCATGATCTACAAGACATTTAAAAATACTTAGACTAAGTTAATAATACGAGTTCAATTTTGTAATCATATTAACAAATGATCTCCCACTTAAACTATTATCCATAAGAAGTTTAGTGATTACACGATCCTTTTACACTATATCATCCCTGATCATCACGGTCTTTGATACAGCTGCCAGGGTGGACAAAACTCGTCGATCAAATCATTCATGTGACTCGTGCTTCATCTTTTGATCTTCTTGTGTTCCGAGGCCATGTTTGTACATGCTAGGCTAGCCAACTCAACCTTAGTATGTTCATAGTGCATACATGGCTTGCACCCACCATATGTGAACATCGATATGTCTAGCACCCGATTGTGTCACGACCTGCTTTCATAACAATGGAATTTCTTTGTGGTACACACTAATAGGAGAAAACTACGGTTGGTATTAATTAGGGATCATCTTATTTAATGCTATCGTTGTGTATCTAATACTAGCAAAGAATAAGATGCACATAAAGAATTACCATCATATACAATTTGTATATGATATGACATGGTTGTCTTCATGCTCCTTGATCTCTATAAGGCACTCTGGCATGATCTCCATCTTACCACCAGTACGACACCAAGTCCATGACGCCACCAGTCTTGTCGATCATCATCATAATGACTACTACTATACAACTTAGTAACAGGAAAGTAAACTACTTTACCTTGATCAGTAATATAACCATATCACATCAAAAGTCTTCCTGTAACATAAAGTTTGACACATCTACTTTATCTATTGCAAGTTTTACGTGGTTCTTAGGATTTCACAATAGAACGGTTTCTACCTACGAACTTCCAACCACAACATGGATCCAATGGTTGTCTATACTACATCCCTTTCGAGGCCCTCCATTGTAGATGTTATATCAACTACTGTGAGAGAGAAAAATACCCGCTAGCCACTTATACAGTACAAGTTATATGTTGAGCATAAAACCAGTCTCACATAAGATTACACGTAAGGTCGGTCCCGACCGCTTCATCAAAAAGTACCGCGATGTAAACAAATATATGTGGGAGGGTAACAACTAGAGGATGAATGCCCACATTCAGCATGTGTTTTATCTGTATAAGAATATTACGCATAGATCGGCTCTGATACCACTAAAGAGGTTCCGTGGTAGAAAACAAAAAAATCCTATGGCAAAACACCTAGCCAAGATCTATCTAGGAGTAATACTATAACCAAGAGAGACAATGGTAACATACCCTTGTAGACCATAAGAGTTTAACACTCATGCAGAATGTGGATGATGTGGGCGTACTCGTTTGACCTCAAGGTCGCGAAGCTCCTCACAAGTCACCCCTTCTGCTAGTCCTCGTACAACGATTCGATGCCACAATTGACAGCACCCCCGAGGTATCACACACTTGTGGTGCAAGACAACGACTCCTGGATATCTAATCCCTGCCGAGATTGTGGAAGTACATCTCCTAGCCAAAATCACCGCAGCACAACGGCGTGCTATAGTGAAGCAGTCTCCTACTCATGCAGCCCTTACTTTGGGGTGGCAGCTGCAAGAGAAGAGAGATAGAAAATCCTCTAAGGAACAATGCCTTAGAGAATATTGGGTGGAAACTGGTGCTCTTTTCCCCTCCTGTATGGACCCTCTTATATAGGATAAAGGTGAGCACAACTTCCCCTAAATTCTCGAGGTGGGACTAAAGAGAGGAGGAGGAAGGCACAAGCGTAGGAGGAGGCATCGGCCAGCCCGGGCCTGGTGGTCCACCCGCGCATGGCCCTAGGTAGGTTGCGACCGGGTGGGCCCTACCCGTGCGCACTCCCAAGGCAGGGGCTATTGGGAATATGCCCTAGAGGTAATAATGTATGATGTTATTCCTAATGTATTCATAAAGTTATTATCCATGTATGAACTACTGATATGTATCATTGAATATGTGATTCGATTGTGGAACTATATATTCATGTTGTTCATACTAGTTGTCTTTGGTCGTTGAGGTTGTGCTGGACACACAACTTAGACTAATGTGAAAGTCAGCTGATGACTTGGTTCCACTTGTCATGGGCATGGTGATGTCGTTCCGACTTACACGGATTTAGCTAAAGAGTTTAGCGAGTCGGACTAACCCATATTGATATGAAACGAATAAGTCGTCATTTGTATGTCTCAATCAATGTAATCCTTAGACCTGAGGTTATTGCATAATCTGATTGAGGATCACCGACTTAGGTTCTCTCAAATGTTGTTCCGTCACTGGGCAGTTATAAAGGAAAATTTCGGGTCAACTGAGAATCAAGCTGCCTAATGTGGATGACCAAGATGGGATTTCACCCCTCCACCTAGAGAGATATTCTCTAGGACCTCTCGGAAGATATGATTCGGAAAGCATGGCCATGCGCGACACGGTTAAGTGTTAACTAAGGCAATCGACTAAGAGTTAATGAGATGAATCACTTATCTCGGATCGAGAAAGAGATTCGAACTATTTGAGGGATGACGATTATTCGCCTATAGTTCGACAAGGCATATTGTGAGGCAAAAGGGACTTGGACGAAAGTCGCATTGGAAAGGTATGTCGTCATGACTCTTTGGTACTTGGAAGTCGGCACGTTCTGCTAGGAGCCACTACCGACTAGTCGGTCACGAGTGAGACACGGATCGTGTCTGAGTCACCATGAGCCTTTTGGGTCACACACTTAAGAGCGGGAGCAAGTTTGGGTTGGACCCGAACCAAACATGGACTTAGTAAGTGAGTTGGACTCGTAGTGACTAATATAGGCTTTTTAGTGAATGGACCGCAAGTGAGTCGAGCACACTTTCACTCCCTATATAAGCTAGGATGCAGGTGCTTAGAGCACACGGTTAGGTCATTACATGCGTTGAAAACCCTAGCTCCAGTTCAGTCCAGCCGCTGTACCGGACCTAACAGTCCATCGCCGGCGCTCCTCCTCATACGTGTGGATACTGGCGGAGGTGATGTACGTTCAAAACTTCAACGATCGGATCATGAGGACTGCACTACATCAAGCGACGTGCTTCATCAATTCCGCAATTGCGCGTCTAGTGGTAATCCTCGTGGCCTACTACTTCAGCTAGATCTTGGTATCACCGCGTAGGGAAAAAGTTTTGTTTAACTCTACATAGACCAAATAGCGGTGATGGCTGCTCCTATGGCCCTTTCCTATTGGGCCTTGTTCCCTCCAGGAACTTGACCCAATAGGGAAATTGCCCCATTTATTTTATTATTTACACATTATTTTATATTAATTACAATAATTAATATAGAATACATATTCAATAAATCCCTTTTACCCAAAACTCCTTTCTCTTCAACATGGAGCTCGTGCCCTAGCACTTATAGATGCCGAGGCATAGCCCTAGTCTCCACGCTTGCCATGGTGCGTCAAAAAAGGCACCAGGGATAACTACGTCGAGGATTGTGCAACATCGGCGGATTTTTGGCATGACACAACGTGATTCGCCGAGCTAGTGCTTCTACGGGTTACAACGGATGTGCCTCATTATGTTATGGAAGACGGTGGAACTACAATGTCATGTCACATATTGCGAATGTCATGATTTGTACATCTTCCCCGGTCTAGATAATTAATTACAATATGATTAATCAAAGCAAGCTGTTAACAGTGCCTAACCAGTATAAAAGTTAATGACAATCATAGTTAAGAATCATTTTTGCTCGGACACATATATAAATAAATAATATTTTAAGATATAAAATTCTATTTACATATATTACATTTAAGATATAAAATTTCATTTGCTCATATAAATTACAAAAAATGAGATTGCTAAAAAATCTCCGTTTTTTGTAGTCCTTGAGAAAATTGGAGTTACAATATTATTGTTTTACAAATATCCTAAGAACTCACAGTGGATCCCACGGCCTGCCTACTTGCAACAGATCTCGTGGCCTATCTACTGCGGCTTGCCTACTCATAGCGGATCCGGCGGCATGTCTATTGCAGCCTGCCTACTCACAGCAGATCCTGTGGCATGCCTCCTCGTTCCTGCGGCTGGGCCAGGCGGATGGCCTCCACGCAACAGATCCCACTGTCGGGCTAGATAGAGGGCCTCCTATCAGGTGATCCGGCAGTCGGGCCAGGCGGATGGCCACCTCGCAGTGGATCCAGCGATCGAGCTAGGCGGATGGCCTCCTTGTAGTGGATTCGGCGGTCAGGCCAGGCGGGTGGTCTCCACGCAGCGGATCCGGTGGCCGGCCTTCCTCCATGCAGCGGATATGGGGGTGAACTCCTCGCAACTGCTTCAACTTGGAATATTTGGGATTAGTATTGCACATACTTGCTTGGAGAGATGGGATCTGGAGTTAGTACTAAACTCTAGTGGAGACTGTAGAGCGATGGGGATGGAATCTAGGGTTCAGAGTGGAGAGAGGGAGTGTGGCGGTGTCTCGTTAGAGAACAAGTTTTCCCTGTATTATATAGGAAACCACTAGGAGGGATAGGGTTTGCTTTATGGGCCCTTCAGTAAGTGAGCTGTAACTCTAGGCCTTACTTGCTTCTAAGCCCATAAGTCACAGAGACCCAGTACTGTGAGTACATTAGGTGGGTCCAACTAGTCAGCTGTACTAGCCGATTGAGACGTAATGTACTGGCACTAGTTAATGGGATGTGTTTAACCATTCACCCAGATCTAACGGCGCTTATGATGGATGGCGCACCAGGGTAATGCCATCGTTGCCCAAGTGCGGCATGCAATAGCGCCTCTCTTGCGTGCCACCTACAACGGCACCATAATCCACCAGTATCGAGTGTCCCATGGCATATAAGTGGCCCCGCGACAAAATGGTGCCGCCAAATCCCATCTGCAGCATAACCAACTTTTGAAGGTTCTTTTCTCTTATGCTGGCCCAAAAATCTGTAGGGTATTTTTGTAGTGTTTTGGTTCTCTCCAATTTCCTTAGGGATTACCTAGAACGATTCTGGTTCTGTCATGGAACACTTCCGGTGTTCCTTTCTCTTTTCATTATTGTGATTCCATTAATTCTAGTATGATCTCCAGGTATCGTAAATCCCTTAACTGTGTTACCCTATAGTTCTGCGGAGACCTAACATACCACTGCATGATGTAGTACACTATAGTAGTTGACATAACACCAATGAAACACCGTTCACTAGTATTACATCCCTCAGAGTGGTACAATAGAAACACAGCAGGTCCAAGACATGACTATAGATTACAACTCGACTCTTTACAAAAGATCCAGAGAACACTCTAGGTTAAAGAGAGAAAAAGAACTTCTTACAAAGAAGAACCAGAAATAATAACTCGGAACTATCTAGTAACTAGAACTACTATCTAAACTATTTGGCTTGCCATTGCTACTATTGCAATGCTCTACAGAAATAGGTTTTATGGCTAGAGAATCTACTCCTATCTAAACTGACACTTTATCTTCACTTCAGCTAATGTATATGTTGACTTCATTGACTTTATTGAAGAACTTGTGTTGTCGATGATGGTTTCTTGAGCAGAAATTGATGTTGACATCGTCTTCAATGGCTTAGAACCTAGCAAGGGTTAAGAAGGTACGGTTGAGTACGAGCGTACTCGGCAAGTTCACTAAAAGGAGTGTATGATGCACTATCTCTACAACCAAAGACCATAGGTCGTAGGCAATGCAAGTTTTCGTAAACATTTCTTCAAAGATTGCTTTTATTCTGAAAACTATGTCCAACAGCCTTCGCAGGTTGACCAGAACTTCATGGAGTTCCTTTCCTGCCGCGTTCGTAGCTCCTTCCCAGAACAAAGAGTAACATGTCACAATTCTTACACTCTGCAGAGGTGCGTCACTTTTCCCACAAGAGATCTTAGCCTTGTTGCACAACCAAGTCATGAGCTTGTCCATACTTTGTTGGTATGGGGCCCAGTCTAAGATCCAAGCAGATCACTGCCCTCTCCGTGACCCCATATGTTTGCACGATCCTCCGGGGCTGACTACACCTCCGTTAAGCCTCCAACCAGGGTAAGCTATAACCCTGGTGAGTTCCCGAAGACTCTATGAGTTGGTGATACCCCTAGTAAGCTCCATAAAAGGTTTGACTATACCTTCGGCAACCACTCATAAATAATCTAGACACCAAAATTGTGGGGCCTAAGGGTGCCCACCCATATGTTGGATCCACACCGGAAATCCCAACGTCACGATAAGGTCATCTTGCTTCCATATGAAAGGAAGAAGATACAATTGACTTCTCTGTCCCATTCCAAATCTCATGGTTGACGCGTAATATACGACGCTAGAATCACTGGCGACATTGGTTGTTAAGTCCTAGATGATACATTATGTAGCATCCCAATTGTCTAACAATTGTAATTCTACTTGGTCTAGTAATATAAAGGCTACTTCAAACATATAATTGTTGCATCATCATTATATCATGCTCATGTCATCATGCCACCTTGCATTTTAGCATCACATTAAACCCTTTCATTTGGTTCTTATCTCATATGCATTATTAATTGTATTTGCCTCTTGATATTGTATTTGGTTCTTGATATATTGTTTCAATGCCCAAGTTGAGTTGGGGGCATATCTCTTAGTAACTCCACCACCTTTTTCTTTCACCACCTTATAATTCCACCATCCAACTAAATATGAGCTTGGCTTTATTTGAGTTTATCTCTAGCTCGTGTGGGTTGGGCTGGATCCAATTCTTCTACCACATGCTCTCATCTTAGTGTCATGTTGTTTTCACATTATTGATACATGAGAGCCACATGGCCACCTTTGCATGCCATGGGGGTGGAATCTTTTTCCTAGCTTCCATATGTGTGTTTGGGGTTATCATCATGTTGGGATATTTTGTGGGCTTATTAAATACCTAGTGGCATATACACACTAGCAAGTCCCAAATATAATCCAATGTGATCATTTCCATATACTCCACTTGGAATTCTTTTTAAATTCCTTTGCTTGGGCCTTACTCCAATTGTGGAATGCATAATAATAATGCCATGTATTAATATTGTTTTCACAAGAATCAACATGGCATCAAATATTTTGCATGGGCCATGCAAGTACCCTTCTAGCTTGTCATTTGGATTTTATTTGTTTTAAAATGGATCATCTCTATATCTCTCTCTCCCCTTCTCCTTGGGCTTGACCTATGCTTGATCTTGCTCACACCCTATCATCACATCCCTATCCTTTCTTTGCTTGATCTTGTTGGAGCTTGTCTAGAGCATGCTTGATCTAGTAAAAAGGAGCCACTCCATCTATCTCTCCCTCTCTCTCCTCTAACTACCCATACCCCTCCTTACCATGCCCCACCCTCTCTAACCCTCTCTCTCTCTCTCACCTAAACCCTAACCCGACCCTAGCTACCACCACCCCTCTCTCTCCCGGCCACCCTCTCTCCCTGAACACCTCACCCCTGCCCTAGCTACCAACCCGAGCCATACCCCTCCCCTTCCTACCCTAGCTCCAAACCTAGCCCTACCCGAGGCTACTCCACCCTCTCTCTCTCTTGCTCTCTCTCTCTGCCCTAGGGCCCCCAGCCCGAACCACCCCGACCCCGGCCTGCCCTACCCCACCTGGCAGCTCCCCTACCTGCCCCTGCCCTGCCCTGGCCTCCCAGCCGAGCACGTGAGGAGGAGAACAAAAGGTGGCCGAGCCACCTTTATCGTCTACCACCTCTCCACGGCACCCCGCTCCCTCTCTGCCTTATCCACCCCCTCTCTCGCCTCCCATGCATCCCCAGATCCACCCCGGGACGCCCTGGCCCCTCCCCCCTCTGCTCCACCGCCACCGCCTACACCATCGTCTCCACCGTCGGCCTCCACCGATCTTCCTCTTACAGCAGTGCAGAACGACGTGGAGGTGGCCGAGGAAGGCCACGCAGTGCTCCTGCAACCCCCTGTACCGCCGTCGAGGAGAAGAAGCACCGGAGCCGCCAGAACCAGCGCGAGGCCGACGAGAAACCCTAGAACGCCGGCCTCTGCATCATCGACGATCGCCAGCGTTTCGGCCCGCACGAACACCACCGACGCCCTCCCGGTGAGCCACCTGACCTCCTGGACACACTCCGCCGCGCTGTCGTCACCTAGGGCCGTTGTTCGTTTCATCGAGCACACTGCGTACGCCGGCGAGCGCGTGCGTCTGCTCGCTCCTCGCGTCGCAGAAACCCTAGCTAGGCCGCGCGCGCCTCCCTGACACCAAGCCCAGGCCAGCGCAGTGGCTCCGCCCCCGTGCGCTCGCCCAGGTCCCCGGTTCGAGCCCCGCGTGCGCCGTGCCGCGTCAGGTCGAGCATCGACCTGTCGTCAGACGGTTCAGAGAGAAGATCCACAGTAGCGACCGCGCTTTCGCTGATACCCTCCTACTCTTTTGTCGCATCAAGCCGCGCTCCTTAGGACCCCACCGTCAGCCGCAGTGACCGTTTTGCGCAAAACCCCTTGGCCTCTAGTTAACTCAACCCGCGCTCCAGCCTAGCCCCACCTGTCAGCGCCTGTCCTCTCCGCTGCTGTCGCGTGGGCCTGCGAGGTCGATGGCCCCACCTGTCATCCTCTGCGGCTAGACTAACCCTGAGTGACAGAAGCGTTTCTGTGCGCGTGTTGCCCAGTCAGCACTGTGGCCCACTTGTCTGTGACAGTGGCTAGCTCCCTCTGAGTATAAAAAGTATTTCGGAAATCTGTTTGAATTCAAATCCTTTTCTAATTATTTCAAATTCAAATATAATTCTGTTTTTAAATAACTTTTCAAATATTAATCCAAACAATACATATAATATATGTTTTCAAATCAGGAAAATGTGAGGAATTCAAATATGCCATCCAAAATATATTTTGAACATTTAAAAATTCCAAGTTTATTTAAATTACAATAAATTGCCCCTTTATCTTAATTAATTAATAACTTTTGCTTTATAACTCCAAATTTAATAAATAATATGTCTAAAATGATTAGCTCGACGAGACCTTTCTGTTTATGCATTCCTTGGGTTGTTTTGAAGCATACATCATACAAATATAAAGGGTACAGCAACTAAAATGGGAATAAAATGGGGCCAAAACTAAATAAAATGCTTTATTATTGTTTCCACACCTCACCCATGCCATGCTACTTTAATGCCATGCAAATTGGGCATCATTCATCATGGCATGATTGTTTGCTTGTCGCATTTAATTCATATGCTTGTGCACTTTATTTATGTTGGCCCTTGTTTGTTTGGTTCTTCTCGAATAGACGCTGAGCAGGGAATATATCAAGAGCACCAGGAGCACTACCCAGATCCATCCCTTGCTTCTACTGAGCTGCCAGGCAAGCACTACCACCTGCTTGCATACATATAGTACCTATTGCCTCTATCTTGTTCTTGCATCATTGAGTCACGATTGCATTAAACTGAATCCCAAGTATTGCATAGCCTTTACTTTTGAACCCCACCGAAGCTTGTTCCTCCATCCCATGAGCCATTACTACAGGAGTTGTTTGAGCCATGCGAGTCGTAGAACAGCATGTGTAGGGTATGTGAGTGTCTGATGGAAAACGAGGTACCTAAACAACTTAACCTGAGTAGTAATGGGATAACTAACGAAAGCAGCATCGGTGAGCCATATTCGCTATTTGGTTTTTCAGGCTCACTTGTGTCCCGTAAGACCCCGAGTACTTGATTCCTGTTCCAAGATTATTCGCGCTATCCACATCCGGGAGGCCTTATGGACCCCCCTGAGCCAGAGCTTGATTCATTCTTATTTCTTGGGGCCACAAACTAGTTTGAGGTTTTATTTACTACCCTGTACTTATGCCATGCCTTACTGCTTTATTTAAATTGTGCGAGGTACTGCACACTGTACTGTTTAGGTCCGTGACCCGTTTTCGCTGTATCGACAAGCCCAGTCACACTTTCGGGTTCCCAGTCGTTTACAGCTGGCCACACAAACCTTGAGTCCATCTCGTAGCCGGCCAGCTTCGTCGCGGGTAGCTTAATGGGGTGGCCCCCTGAAATATTTCTGAATCCTGTAATTGCTTTGTCGTGACTGCCTCGTTGGGTTTTGATTTGGTTTTTCCGAGGCATATCGAGTGTGTGTTGCTAATTGTGCACCCCTGCAGGGTAAAACTTTCTGAAAGCCGTGTCCGTGGTTATGGACGACTTGGAGCACAGTTTCTCGATCATAGACAAGAATAACTAAAGTACCGCTTTTAATCTGACTAGACTAGGTACCTGACTAGTAAATAGTGCAACACTCATGGAATGGATAATAAAACTGCCAAAGGATAGGGGTTGTTCGTCCGCTTCCTCATCGGTAAGCGAGGAGGAGGATGGATCTGTTAAGATTACCTTTATAACTGTTATAACTGTTGACATTAATTCACGGACATCCGTCTATCTCTGGTTAGGCGGATGGTTAGCGAGTATCTATAGAATTGCTAGGGTTTATCTTTTGCTGCAATTGCGTCACCCCAGGTTGTGTCCCCTTTAGAGGCATAAAGACTTGCTGAGTACCCCTAGGGTCTCACACGATAAATTATTGGTTCAGATGAACAGGTACACTCGCAAGATGGATACTGGGTGGAAGAGACGGACGATGTGGGCAACGATCATTCGGTGTAGAGATTCCGGGAACGGGGATCCGTGAGATCTGTGGGCGGGATCTGCTTATTTATGGGGCATCTTATGCCGATTTGCTTCTTATCCGTACTCGGATTTTGTCCTCCGCTTCCGCTTGATACTCTGTTGATTGATGTATGAGGAGATATCCTAAACTATTATATCTATCTAGGATATTTGGATCTTGCCGTATGACGTTGCTATATTTCCTTTCTTTTTAGATGGAATGGCTCTGATGTACTGTTGTATGGTGGCTTGCATACATACTCATTTGTGTATGTAGTTGATCCCTTCGCCTGCCGATTATGCCGCCCGTTCTTGTCCCGATGTTTGGAAATGGTTGGGACGGCCGAAAGGTCTACCTGTGAGTGGCATTTGGGCCCCACCGTACTATTTCAACCATTTCCGTTCATCCAGGCTTGCAACTAGGAGCGTAATTCACCGAGGTAGTTACACATTACTATACAATGGCGTTTTCATTGCCAGTTATTATAGATTGGCTGATCACCCTAGATCAGTAACCGATATTTTTAAATAATTGTGAAAATAGTGTTTTCGACCTTTTTGAAATGCAGGTGATGACATAGTTGAGTTACAAGCATAGAAAATAATCAAAGGACATGAGCAAGTTGTGACTTGCCTTTTGTGATTGCAAGATTATACACTCATGGTCTTCAAGACAATAGAAGATCCAAAGTCTGTAAACGACATCATTGGTCCAGTAAGGACTAATGCTAAAGAATCAAGATGCAACAATGCATAAGTAATGTAATGCAATTTGATAATATACGCAACCCCGGAATAGTCGTATCTGATCTAGGGTTTGGAGTTTGTGATGAGTTCTTAGGAACGTGTTGCACTTTTATCTTATTTTCACACTTGTGCTTCTTATTAAGGCTTGTGAGAGTGTGTGTGAAACAACAAGTAATATGCAATACTAAAGCACTCAAATGGGTTATGGTATCTAAAATATTTCTTAAACAAGATTATGAATCAAGTAGAGCTTTTAAAGAAGTGTTCAAGTATCACTTTTAATGTTCCTTAAAAGAATACCCTTGGAGGAAAATATTACTTTACAAAGTAAAAAGTATTTAAACTTAAGGCTAACACTTTAAGGTTTTCTTATTAGCTAAGATTTTTAAAGTGGAAAACATTACTACATTAAACATTCATAGCATAAGTAATGGAGATTCGCATGTTTTGAACAAGACACCATTTTGTAGATGGTTGACTTCTAAACATTCCACCAAGCTAAAACTTAAGTATTATTACATGAATGAGGTGTTGTTTATTAAAGTTATAAATGAATAGACTTACTTTATTATTAATGCTTATCTTCTATAAGCATAGATAAGGCATTACTTAAACTACTTACAAACTTGGTTTAAACCATTGAATAGTTTTCCCAACTTGTAAAAGAATTGGTAATTAATCTCTTGATGATTTTATTGATGCATAATATCTTTTTGATAAGCAATATACTACTTTGATGATTTTATAATGGACAAAATTAGAATACACTTAACTTTAATTCATTAAACTTTAATTGAACTTGTTATTACATTTTTGGACTTTAAACAAATAATACTCAAGGCAATAGTAAATTTTTATATATTTTTAATGAATAAAAATAAAATAAAAGGGTTTAAACAAGATTTATTAGACATTTACCTTTTATTTTACTTCAAAAGTGAGAGTTGATATTTTTAGTGTGTAGATTTCATTTTTGTGGTCATTTTGGTATACTGTAAATATTTTTGTGATTTTTGAATAATACGGTATGATTTTTGCAAGTTTAATCACTTTATAAAACTAAAAAAATAATAAATACTTAGTTAAGTGACAGAAAAATAATTGAAACAATCTTATAACTATAAATTTTGTTTTTCTAAGAATTTTGGTATATTATTTATATTTTTCTCATTTACCAATATTAAAATATTAATTTTCAAAGTATTATTACTTATAAAATCTTTATTAAATAGTAATTATTTAAATAGTTAACACAAAAATATTTTTTAATAAAGTTAAATTATAGATTTTATTTTTCTTAACATTTTAATATATAATATGTATTTTTATGAATTATAAAACAAAAGATATTCAATTTTTAAGATTTAACTATTTTCCTAAATTCTTAAAATATATTTATATTTAAACTTATATTGTTTTATCTAAATATTTAAACAGAAATTCCTTTTTACACCCGGACTCAACTAGCCCGAGCCACTGACCAGTGGGGTTAGGGCCACGTCGGCTTGCCACGCTAGCGAAGACCAGTCAAACGGTGAGATGGCTAGTGATGACGTGGGTGTGGCGTCACTGTGACGTAAGCGCCTCCACCACCGCCAAATCGAGGTCACCGGCATCAAACTATGGTGTATTAGCTCGTGTGGTTTGTTGTGCTGGAAAGAGGACGTGATGGGGAACCTTATAGTGGCGACGCTGCTCCATTTGAGTGATCGGAGCAAGGACAACAACGATGACCGACGACGGCGAGTGGTGGCGCACGGTGCTAGCGGCTACCGGGGCGAGAAAGTAAGGTGAGACTACCAGGAGAATCAAGTGCTCACCAGGAACGCGATGGTGCAGTCAGTGAAGCAGATGGTGACCGAAATCGATTGGGAACTCCGGTGAACGGCAACGGCAGTGAGGTATCGATTGAGTCATTTGGGAGCTCTCTGGCTTCCGTGGCCTGGCTTGGGAGAACGAGGACTTCGAGGTGGTTCCAACGGTGCACTCGGAATGCTAAGAGGAGCTCAGGAACGACGGCGACTCGGAACTCCGGCGAGCTTGGTTCACAGCGGATAAGGGAGGAGGAGGAAGAGAAGATAGGGTTTGCTCTCTGCATGGACGGGGTTCTTATAGACGATTGCAGCGTCGGTAGCACGAATCGTCACGCGGTGGTCATCTCAGCGATGACGAACGGCGAGCAGAGCGCCAACAAGCTGCTTGTCCGGTGCTGTCCTTCTGGTGAGAGGAGGAAGAAAGGGAAAAGAAACGGTGAAAGGGTATCTGGGCTTGGGCCGGTTTTGGGCTGTGACGAAACGAGCAAAGGGTGGAGGCTGGCGCTCGCGGGCGATGGTTAGTGCAAGAAAATCACGGGATGTGGGCCGAGCTGCTGTGATGCTTTCCCTTTTTCTTAAGACTTTCCTATTTTCTGTTTTCTGTTTTCTTTTTTATTTATAAATTCCTTTTTTAAATTTGAATTTCTTCAGGGTTTTAAATATGCAGAGAATTTGTAGGTCATGAACATTATTGTATAAATCAAGTATGATCTTCTTCTCATCATTTCTTATTGTACAAGAAATATTCATAACTATATGAAGGATTAAATAAAGTAAATATAATTTAGGGTTTTAGGGTTTGTTTCTTTTAGTAAGATTTCACAAAGATGATTCAGATATCACTTGACAATCTTAATGGTACTGGTTTGAAATGTGTATCCATGTATATAGAATCTTGTTCCCACTTATCTTCATAAAGGATTTATCTAAATACATTATAAGGATTAATCTTTTTGGTTCATAATAGGGTGATTTAAATTGCATGGTTCTCCATATTTGGTAATTCGCCAAATCCAATTCTACTTGGTTTGTAAATTTTAGAATTACCACAGAACATTTTTGGTTAGGTAATAATGAACCAATAATAATCATTGGTAGAGAAATACTAAGGTTTATTCAAATATAGGTACATGGGTTTTGAGAGGATTTAATAACCCATATTCAATTATAGATAGGGACAAGGATCAAGGTTTATGGATACTACTTCTAAATCTATAAGTGGGTTTGATATCTCCACATAGAGTGAGATATTGGAATTACTTAGTAATGTGATCATGATAATTCTATCATTCTAAGTTCCTATTAGAGTTTAAGATAATCAGCTGGACATGGCTTCTCAAACACACACCTGGCATTCTACTTATATTTTAGACATTTCATTTGACTAAGAGATAATATCCATTTAATTCTAGGGTCTTGAATAATACAGTAGATATGGGTCTTGTCATGTCTTGATATATTCTTGGTTAAGGCTTCTAAAGAATCCTTACCTTAATACCTCCCTAAAGTTATCTTTAGATAAGGAATTCCTTTCCTAAATATACTCCATATACCTTCCTTATCTTATTCACAAAGATCTCATCTTTCTGAATAAGACAATCAACTGATTCCACCATATCCATCATCATATGATGACATGGTCATGCCATTCCAACAATATTCCATCCTTACTCCTAGTATATAACTCCTCTTAATTAACTACCATTGATGCACCTATCAATGTAGCTACTACTAACTCCATCTATTAACTTCCTTAACTTCATCTTGCAACACTTCCAAGGTTTGCAAGACTACAATCCTCACTATACATAACAAAGGATATCAATCCTTTGAAACAGGTTTAGTACTACTCCCATAATACCAGCTGTCCTTATATTAACTTGGTTAAGCTACTATGCCTCCAACTGCTCCATACAACTTATGTTATATACTTCATCATACGCTATCTTGACTTCTCATACTCAAGCTAGATGATTCAGCTTACCGGGCTTTACCTGATTTGGTATACTCACAAGTCTTCTTCAACACCTAGTCATCTATTCCCAAGTGACTTGAGAATAATGACCTCCATCATTTGATCAAACTAAGCTTAGGATTCTATTTGTCTGATCAAGATCTATATTCAACTAAGTAGTAAACTTGTATTAGTCTCTCTATAGACTTTTCTTGTTAAGCAAGCTTATTCTAAGTCTATATCCACTTGTCCTAACAATATTATTATCTAATGTACTAATACTACTAGCTTTCTCATAGCTCCTCAATTACTAGCTCAACCCTTGAGTTTAGGTACTGCTTCTAGTTAGGTCATGAGTGAGTTAACTCCTCCAACATCAAATGGTTTGATCTCCACTAAGGATCACATTCCATTGATGATGGTACACTCAACCATATCTAGTTCTTCCTTCAGATTAACTTACTTAAGATATTTGGAAGGTCAACACAATAAGCCGAAGGCTATGAGTCAATAAGTTCTAGGTCAAGAATTGATACACACATTGATGACCAATAGACACTAGGATTTGGTTAAATATGATGGTCATATATTAACATGATACTAAGGTTATGTAATGGATGGTCTTGGCTTGACTTCCTTTCCCACCCTATTTGTAATAAGAGTCAATTTATAAGAACTACCATGATACCCATGGTAGGAGTAATTAAGGCAATCAAGTGTTTCCATATTTAGTTATAGAGTTTCTTTTACTTAAGTTATCTACTTAACTTGGTATACAAAGTTTATGGTAGGTAATATCTTAATATCATCTTTTGAATATTAAGTATTCATCCTTGAGTTTGTTGTATGGAATACCATGTAATGATCTCTAGAAGAGCAAGGACTCCTTATTAAGTAGTGTGTTGTGACTTAGTTTTATTACATTTGATCTACGCTTAGATCAAATTATATTCCCCAAAGATAATGTTTTAGCCAAGGTCATATTGAAACTTATCGCAGTCAACTTGATGATCTACTTCAGTTCCACCAAGTTAAGAGAAGCTTCAATCACTTTGACAAGTTTTATTTAAAAGCGCGAAAATTATCCGGATTTTCTATGCATGAATGCAATGCACACACCTGTGTTCAGCTTATTTCTAAGCTCTAATGCTGGGATGTTATAGACTCTCCCCCTTAAAATAAACTTCATCCCCGAAGTTCGTACTCTCTTACGTTTCGGAATGAGGAGTTGACTTGTATTGATCACACAATTTCTCAATTCCATTGTGATCACAATTGGGATAATTGTGGTATCTCGTATGTAGATCTGTTTCCTTGAATCATCTTCATTCCAACACTATCCACTGTCGTTTCCTATATGTAGTATAACTCCTTCTACTACAATCTCTTGGGTTATGTCTTCAAAGTTTTACTTAGGATTGGTTTGGGACACATTTAGTCCGTTCCAATCAGGCTTTTCCTATTACTGTACACTAGACTTATTTTGGAATACTCTCTTTACACTAAAGGATAACTTACCAGCTGTTTCCCCCTTATAACTAGTCCACTAGGGTTAAGCAGTTATATCTACTTTGGTCATTCACCCGGACATACTCTAGAGAGTACTCTTATACAGATGATTTCTTATAACCTTATGAAAATAAGGCTTAATCTCATCATAACTTAGTACTTCTTCTCCAACCTTTAGTCAAAAAGTTAGTCAACAATACTTCAGCGTTTATTGTTTACTCTCCCCCTTGGGGTTTTCTAATGGTCTCTAATCTGTAAGCATAATATACATTAACTCGATAATAAGGATATTGGTTTTTGTCTAGCTTATACTTTATCTCTATAAGGCTTCACGAAAGAATTTACGGTGCACCCACACAGTTGTGGATCTCCGAAATGAATCTTCCGACACTATTTGTATTATTTCTAACCTTTTGGACATTTTCGCTTTAGTAAGCCCGATCTTACAAAGCGTCTCGAAAGACGATCTTTTAATTTCATACTTCCTTAGGTCTAACTTAACTTAGGCCAAGTTTTATACTTTTTAGATTACATAAAGATGACCTAATTAGCTAAATCGCTAGGATACCGGCTACAGATACCAACTACGGATACCAGCTGCGGATCCTCCTAAATGTATGGATTACCCTATAGGTTCTGGACATACTACTAGCATTCTCTCTGAGTTGTCAGAGCTAGAATACCACTTTTGTTCCAAGACTTCTTCTTGGCATTGATTCATGATACTTCCATGAACCTGGTACAACTACTTCATTAGCTTCTTAACAACATCACCTATCTTGAGTGAACTTAACTTCATATTTTAATGTTGCTCCACACCCTTTTCAACACTACTATTCCTTCTTATTGCCAGCTCACAGTGAGTTGGGATTGATCCATTCTTCAAAATAGTGTTGATACTCCTTATATTTGGCTTTACTCTTCATGCAAGTCTTCATCTTGATCTTCAGAACTCGTCACTCCCTTACACGAATTCCCTTTTCTATCTAGGTCTATAACGTCAAGTAATGGCTTGCTGATGCAACATGCATTTGCGCATCAAGTCAAACTTCATGCACAGATCTAGTCAATCAAGAAGATCCAAGAAAACCAAAAATCCAAAGGTGGTACATATAACACACTTCATTCTAAGCCCGGAATATAATAGTTGAGTATAATACCTCTAGAATTCAGGCTTAGCTATGTAGTATATGACACCTCCTAATATAGGTTTACTTTGCGATACCTAGCACTTAGGGTTAAACTACTCTTTGTCTCAATATTTACCCCAAACTACCAAATTGTAGTTGGATAATTTTGAGCAAAGTGATCTCACTTTGGTTCTAACTAACCTCTTACCTTTCTTTCGGGACTACTAAAGACTACCAAATTTCCATTCTATCATAAACTATCCTCACATGATCTCTCAAAACTACTAACAAAATTGTAGTTACTACCTTAATCCAACAATTATCGTAATATTATGACACCTATGACTTCTATCATAGACCTTCATTGTTCTTTACTTACTATTATTACAAGATTATTTACTATGTAAGGTCCTAATTACAGACTTATCATGGTCTCGGAGCTATTCTCACCATGATCTTGTTAAGATTTACCTAGTCATCATGATTAAAGAGCTTATCTCATCAAGACGACTCTTCTTCTTAGCTTACTATTAATGATTCTTAACAAAATTCTATGTAGCATCCCATCTGTCTAACACCTGTAATGCTACATGGTCTAATAATAAAATGCTACTTCCTACATATAATTGTTGCATCATCATTATATCATGCTCATGTCATCATGCCACCTTGCATTTGAGCATCATATAAAACCCCTTTCCATTTGCTTCTTCTCTCATATGCATTCATATTACTTGTATTTGCCTCTTGATGAATTGTAGTTGCTTCTTGATAAATTGCTTCATGCCCAAGTTGAGTTGAGGGCATATCTCTTTAATTCTTTCCACCTATTAACTTGTCAATTTCATCTCTCTTTGGAATCCATTCTAATACCACCATACATGTATATGTGAGCATCTCCTTTTTGTTCTTGGATTTTAAATCTAGCTCTCACAGACATGATCATGGATCTTGCTTATTTAATCAACATGCTACATATATCTACTCTCTATCAATATTGTTGTGTCTTGCATTCTATCTCACATGCAAGTGACTTTTAGCCTTCCTTCATGGCCACATGTACATATGCATGTATCTTTTGCATGGCCCATGTACAACCTTGGATATTCTCCATCTTTCTTTTATTTTTGAGTCTTTTCGTTTTAGTTTTTCTTTGATATGAGGTTGATGTTTGAATCTAAGATAAATCTAAGCTAAGCTAATCCTACTACCTAATATCTCCCCATCTAACCCTAAGCAACATCCTAACCGTGGGCACCCATGCATGTGCATGTGTGTATCTTTTGCTTGCACCTGACCGGCCACTTCCCTCTTGTTTCGTTCTGCCGATACCCTCTCCCCCTCTGATGCAACCCAACCAAGTCACCCCAGCTCGCCCTGGTGCAACCCGACCTGCCCGTCCCCTCTTTGGACCTCCCTGGTGCCCTCCTGGTTCTCTCTCTGGTGCAACCAGATCGAAGCCAACACCAGGCGCGTGTGTCCTATTGTTCTGCCCCGTGCCTTGTCCACCTGGTTCCAGCCCGCCTCGACCATAGATCCCTCCCGAGCCGCACCATCACGTGAGAGAGGAGAGGAGAGGAGAGGAGAGGAGAAAAGGGTGAGCACCACCTTTACACCGATCCATCCCATGTGCCTCCCCCTGCCTCGTTCTTATCTACCCCTCCTCTGCCTAGCAACCATAAAACTCCCCAGGGCCGTGCCCTTCTACTCCTCCCTCCCCACCTACCCCTACTACCCTCTCTTCCATCTCCATCTACCCCACCGTCGGCATCACACCACCACTACCATAGCCGAAGGAGGGCGAGGTGTCTAGGCGTTGGGGAAGATCGAGGAGCACCCCTGCGTCGCCCCTGTCCACGCCGTCGAGGAGGAGGAGCCCCAGACCGCTGCACGCCGATGTCGCCTGAGCGAAACCCTAGCTCGCCGTCCTCTAGCTCCACCGCTGATCCGCTGCACGCCTGCCCGATCCACCACCACCAACCTCCCTGCGCTGAGCCGCCGACCCCCCTAGAAATGCCCCTGTTCGTTTTTGCGTCCCGGCTGCGTAGATCGTTTCATCGAATGCTCTCCGTGCACGACGCGCGCTGGGTGCTTCGTCC
Organism: Avena sativa; assembly: GCA_916181665.1. Lineage (NCBI taxonomy): Eukaryota > Viridiplantae > Streptophyta > Magnoliopsida > Poales > Poaceae > Avena > Avena sativa. The sequence goes on from OV702290.1 coordinate 421,272,255, forward strand.
ACCGTCGCGTCGCAGTAGGCTATCTCGCCGCGCCACCGCTAGCTAACACCACCCCGTAGTCACCGCAGTGGTTTGACCCTTGCTGCGCGAGCGCGAGGTCGCGTGTTCGAGCCCGGCCGCGCCTCTGTGTCCATCGCCCGTGTGGTGTTAGTTCCGTTAAAGAACAGAGGAAGAAAAATAGTAGTTGCGGCCATTTTGCAAATCCCCCCTCCCCTTTTTGTTTTCACCAACCCGCGCTCCATCCTGGCCCACCTGTCTGCCTCGGTGTAATTTTTACAGAGAGGTACCCGGTTTTATTGCGCCAGCACGAGTGAGCCCCTGTCCCTGCCGCATGGCACGCCCTGGCTGGGTCGCGCGCAGTGGCCCCGCCGACCTCAGGGCCCGCACATCAGTCTCTGGGGCTGGATAGCACCTCGGTGCGAAACGCCCAGAAGAGTACCCCGCTGCCCTCCGCGCTGACTCAGCAGCTCGGGTCCACCCGTCAGTAGCTAGGTCTAGCTCTGCCGCGGTACAAAAAGTCTGAGGCCTTATCGTTTTAATAAAAATGTTTTCCAGAAATTGTTTAATATGTTTAATATCCAGAAATTAATATCTTTCATTTGGTAATTCCAAACTTAACAAATGACATATGTTTTTGAATCAGAAAAATGTGAGGAATTCAAATCTGCCACCCAATTTAATGTTTGACTAGTTTAATTTTCGAAATTGTTTAATTGCATTAAAAATGCCCTTTTCTTAATTAATTAATAACTTTAATTCTATAACTCCAAATTTGACAAATAATATGTCTAAATCGATCAGCGCGACAAGCCCGTTCTAACTATGCATTCCATGTTCTGAATTGCAGCATGCATAATATAAATATTAAGGGGACAACAAGTGTTATGGTTGCAAAACATGACTAAAACTTAATAAAACGCTTTATTCTTGCACCCCACACCTGGAGCACCTGTACTGTTTAGGGATCGCGGCACGATTTCGCGGTATCGACAAGTCCAGTCACATTTTCGGATTCCCAGTCATTTACAGCCGTTCTCGCAAACCCTGGGTCCGTCTCAGAGCCGGCCAACTTCGTTGCGGGTAGCTTATTGGGGTGGCCCCCTAAAATATTTTTAGAATACTATGATTGCTTTGTCGTGAAAGCCTCATTGGGTTTTGATTTGGTTTTTCCGAGGTTGATCGTGTGTGTGTTGCTATTTGTGCACCCCTGCAGGGTAAATCTTTCTGAATGTCGTGTCCGCGGTTATGGACGACTTGGAGCACTGTTTCTCGATCATAGACAAGCATAACTAAAGTACCGTCTTTAATTTGACTAAATATCTGACTAGTAAATACTGCAATATTCATGGAATGAGTAATAAAACTGCCAACGGATGGGTTGTTCGTCCGCTTTCTCGTTGGTAAGCGAGAAGGAGGATGAATCTGTTACATTATACTGTTATAACTATTGTTTCTAATTAACGGACATCCGTCTATCATTGGTTAGGCGGATGGTTAGCGAGTATCTATAGAATTGTTAGTTATTATCTTTTGCTGCAATTGTGTCACCCCAGGTATATGTCCCCTTTAGAGGCATAAAGACTTGCTGAGTACCCCTAGGGTCTCACACGATAAATTGTTTGATTCAGATGAACAGATGTATTCGCAAGATGGATACTGGGTGGAGGAGACAGATGATGTTGGCAACGATCACTCGGTGTAGAGATTCCAGGGATGTGGATCCGTGAGATCTGTGGGCGGGATGTGCTTCTTTATGTGTCATCTTATGCTGATTTTCTTCTTGTCCGTACTCGGATCTTGTTTCCCGCTTCCGCGTGATACTCTGATGTTTGATGTATGAGGAGCTATCCTAAACTATTATCTCTATCTAGGATATTTGGATCTTGCCGTATGACATTGCAATATTTCTCTTTCTTTTAGATGGTATGGCTCTGAGAACTATTGTAAGGTAGCTTGCATACATACTCACTTGTGTATATATTTGATCTCTTCGCCTGTTGCCTACGTCGCTCGCTCTTGTCCCGATGTCTTGGAAGTGGTTAGGACGGCCGACGGGTCTACACGTGGGTGGCCCCTGGGCCCCTGTTGTACTATTTTAACCACTTCTGGACCATCCAGGCTTGAACTTAGAGCGTAGGGTCCGAGGTAGTTACAATTGGTATCAGAGCCATCCCGCCCTTCAGGGTCTCAGCCAAATGGTCGTTGTCAGTCTAGCAAATATTTTGGTAGTTATGTATACTAGGGAAAAACAAAACGTGAGAGTAGGACTGCTTCCATTTTCTTCTTACCGACCCACCCACCCTTTTCTGGTAAGGAAGTGTAACGTTTTCAATCCTCTTCTAAAATTCAAACTAGGATTCACGTGTTCTGGGTTCCATAGTACCATAGGTTGTGTGAGTGTGTGTGTGTGTGTGAATTCCTTGTCTATCTGTTGCATCCAACTTGTTATTTCTATCTGCCTTTTGGTTATCAACTGTTGGTACATTCCATACCGACAGGCCTTTGTAAACCAACACGATCTATCTGATTGGCGCGATATGTCTTACTCTTTGTTATCCGACGAGCTCTTGTTTGGGGTGTTCGTTTTTCGTAGTTGCTAATCTTTAGGTTCATCTTCAGAAGGAAGGAAGTTGGGATATGTGTTTTACTTATTCATGTGCGGAGTAATGATTTGAGTGCGGGATGGAGTCACGACTATACCACTACTTTTATCATTCGCTCTTGTATATTGAATTGGTAGAGTTACTAATCTTGATTCGTTAAGTGGTTTCGCGCATATAGTGGTGTTTTAATGCCAAAATTTGCGGAAATTTTTTCTTTGTTAGCTGGTGTACCACACTCCTTGTTCAGTCGTGTGCGATATGCTTAATATCTTCTAGGTGCTTTGAACTTTGTTGATATTTTAATATCATCTTAGTAATTTGTATCCTTTAATCTTGGTTAATTCCATTTTGGTACTATTTTGGATTATTATTCTCCATTATGGTACTGACTTGTGTTTTATATCAATCACAGGATGGCACCACCACGCCGTTCTGAAGAGGACATACCACCTGAAATGGGGGCTACGTTGGCAAGTATTGCTAATGCCTTGGGAGCAATGCAGCAGAACCAGCAGCGCTTTGAAGAAAGTGTCAGGAGGAATGAGTTTGTTCCGCTACCTCCACCTCCCAAGCGAGGAGACATCAAGAGTTTTCTGAAGTTCAACCCACGCCACTTTGAGGTGTCTGATCAGCCACTTGATGCTGATGATTGGTTGTGTGAGATGTCAAGGTTGTTGATGACTGCTGATGTTCCTGAGCAAGAATGGGTAAAATGTGCCACTCACCTTCTGAAGGGAGACGCAACTCTGTGGTGGGAGAATTACCTGAAGGCAAACCACTCTGGTTTTCAGCCTACTTGGGAGCAGTTCACTGGGGCTTTCAAAGAGCAATATCTGTCAGAAATTGTCATGGAAAGGATGAAGGAAGTGTTTCTCAACCTCAAGCAGGGCAATGACAATGTCAATACCTATATCAAAAACTTCATGAATCTTTCTCGGTATGGTGGCGATGAGATCTCTGATGACAAGAAGAAGCAAAAGAGGTTCAGGAAAGGGCTCAATGCATCTATCAAGTATGCAATCACTCATGCAACATGCAGCTCTGCAGGAGGAAACAAGTAGGCAAGTGTGTGAGGAGTCCAAGAAACACAGCCGTGACGCAGCAAGCTCTTCAGCTATGATAGCTCCTTCTAGGTGCCGCGTGTGGGTTCCAAATACCGCACCATCGCTCCCGGCTCCACCAAGACCTTCAAGCTACGCGGCAAGGCCACCAAACTCCTTCACCGTGGCTCCTAGGGGCTACAACCACAACTACCCTGGAGCGCCTGGCGGAGTCCCTGGCTACGCTGCTCCACGTCCACCTAGTGCTTGCTACACTTGTGGGAACACTAGGCATCAACACTGGAGTTGTCCCATGAACAACAAAGCTCTTCCTCTCCAAGACCTGCGGCAAGTTCTTCTATGGTTCGTGCACCTCCACCACGGGCTCTCAACATCAACACCAAGCCCGGGTCCACTGTTGCTCGTGCCAACTGTGTCAACATCGCTCAAGCTGAGCATGGACCTAGAGTTGTGATGGGTATGCTTTCTGTTAACTTAGTTCCTGCACGAGTTTTGTTCGATTCTGGTGCATCGCATTCTTTTGTTTCTCACAAGTTTGCAAATGAGAATGAGTTAGCAATGGATGCACTTCCTAAGCGCTTGATGGTCCTTTCTCCTGGGGCAACAATGGCATCTTCCAAAATCAGCCATGGCGATCAAATTGAGATTGGTGGTTCTTTGTTCCCGGCTTCCTTAATTATTCTCGGCAATTCTCACATTGATGTTATCTTGGGCATGGATTGGTTGACAGCAAATGCAGTTGTGATTGATTGTGCTTAACGCTCGGTTTCTCTGAAAATTCCTGAAGGCCATATAGTCTATTCTCCAAGTCTGACTCCTGCAATTCAGCTTTTCTCTTTGGCGGCTCTGAATGATGATGCTATTCAGAGTGTTCCGGTGGTCTGTGAGTTCCCAGATGTTTTTCCTGAAGAGTTACCAGGTATGCCTCTTGACCGAGAGGTCGATTTTGTGATTGAGCTTGAACCTGGAACCGCTCCTATCTCCAAGCGGCCTTATAAAATGGGTCCTGCTGAATTGGCTGAACTCAAACGTCAGCTTGATGAACAAGAGAAGTTGGGCTTCATTCAGCACAACACTTCTTCTTGGGGTAGCCCAACCATCTTTGTGAAGAAGCAAGACAAGACTGATAGACTTTGTGTCGACTATCGGGCTCTCAATGCTAAAACCATCAAGAATAAATATCCCCTTCCGCGGATTAATGATCTCTTCGATCAGCTAGCTAGAGCTATGGTATTCTCTAAGCTTGATTTGAGAAGTGGATATCATCAAATCAAGATTCGCAAGGAAGATGTTCCCAAAACAGCTTTCACCACCCGCTATGGCCTATATGAGTACACGGTCATGTCTTTCGGTCTCACCAATGCACCTGCCACCTTCTCGAGGCTTATGAACTCGGTTTTCATGGAGTATCTGATAAGTTCATCATGGTCTATCTGGATGGCATTCTAGTCTATTCTAAGTCAAAGGAAGAACATGAAGAACACCTTCGGTGTGTCCTAAACAAGCTTTGTGAGAACCGCCTGTATGCAAAGTTCTCCAAGTGTGAGTTCTGGCTGCCTGAAGTCACCTATCTGGGTCACGTCATCTCTGCCAAGGGCATTGCCGTCAACCCAGAAACTGTTCGGACAATTGTTGACTGGCTTCCACCCATAAATGTCAAAGAAGTCCGGAGTTTCCTTGGTTTGGCTAGTTACTGCCGTCGCTTCGTTCAGAATTTCTCAAAGATTGCGAAGCCTCTTACCGATCTCCTCAAGAAAGGCAAGAAATACTTTTGGTCTCCTGCATGTCGAGCAAGCTTTGAAACCCTCAAAGAGAAGCTCACTTCCACACCAGTATTGATTCCTCCAGATACATCAAAGCCTTTCCAGATATTCTGCGATACCTCTTTGCAAGGATTGGGTGTGGTCCTTATGCAAGAAAAACAAGTTGTTGCTTATGCCTCTCGATAGTTGAAGACGCATGAGCTCAACTATCCAACACATGACCTCGAACTCGCAGCAGTTGTCTTTGCTTTGAAAGTATGGAGGCACTACTTACTTGGCAACCGTTGTGGGATCTTTTCTGATCACAAGAGTCTGAAGTATATATTCACACAATCTGATCTCAACCTTCATTAGAGGAGGTGGATTGAAGCAATTAATGATTTCGATCTGACAATCAACTACACTCCTGGCAAAGCTAATGTGATGGCCGATGCTCTCAGCCGAAAAGCTTATGTCAACAACCTCATGGTGGAAGAACAACAGCCTCTCTTGTGCGAGGAATTCCGCCAGCTCAACCTTGAAATTGTGGATCAAGGGTATCTTTTGAACCTTCTGGCCACCCCTCTCTTGGAAGAACAAGTTCGCTCCATTCAACTTGGTGATCCTTACACTAAAAAGATCATCTCCAACATTCAGCTTCCGAAGTATGAGTCCTTCCACGTCGATGACCAAGGCGCTCTATTCTTTGAACACCGGATGTTTGTTCCGAACTACCTGGGTTTGAGAGAGCAAGTTCTCAAAGAGGTGCATGATTCTGTTCTTTCTATCCACCCTGGCAGCACTAAGATGTACATGGATCTGAAAACACAATATTGGTGGCCTGGGTTGAAACGATATTGTGCCAAGTATGTCTCGGAGTGTGATGTCTGCCGCAGAGTTAAAGCTGTCCATCAGAAACCTTCCGGTCTTCTACAGCCATTGAAGCCTCCGGAATGGAAATGGGGGAAAGTTGAGATGGACTTCATAACTGGTTTTCCAAGGTCGCAGAAGGGCAACAATGCAATCTTTGTTGTCATCGACAGGCTCTCTAAAATGGCTCACTTCTTTCCCGTCAAGGAAACAATCTCTGCAATTCAGTTGGCTGAGCTCTATATCAACAAAATTGTCTCTCTGTATGGGGTTCCTCTTGAGATCAGTTTAGACCGTAGAAGCATCTTCACTTCCAAGTTCTGGGGAAGTTTGCAAAATGCTTTGGGAAGAAAGTTGAACTTCAGCACAGCTTACCACCCTCAGTCGCAAGGACAAGTTGAAAGGATCAATCAGATTCTGGAAGATATGCTCCGTGCTTGCATCATCTCTTTCGGCATGAAGTGGGAAGAATGCCTTCCTTATGCTGAATTCTCTTACAACAATAGCTTCCAGAAGAGTCTAAAGATGGCACCATTTGAGGTTCTCTATGGCCGCAAATGCAGAACTCCGATTGGTTGGTCGAGCGCAGGTGAAAGAACATTGTTTTGCCCCGACATTGTAACTCAAGCGGAGGAGAAGGTTCACATCATTCTTGAAAACCTGAAGGTTGCTCAAAGTCGCCAGAAGAGCAACTATGACAGAAAGCACACGGACATGGAGTATGTCCCTGGTGATCTCGTCTACCTTCATGTCACTCCCATGAGAGGCACGCACCGGTTTGGTATCAAAGGAAAGCTGGCTCCTAGATACATCGGTCCTTTCAAAGTTCATGGAAGAAGAGGAGAAGTTGCTTATGCTCTTGAGCTCCCTGAAAAACTCAAAGTCCATGATGTTTTCCATATCTCTCAACTCAAGAAGTGCTTCAAGGATCCCGGCAGGACCGTGGACCATGAGCTCATCAATCTCCAAGAAGACCTGTCTTATCAAGAACACCCCACAAAAATACTAGAAGTCGCTGAAAGAAGGACTCGCAACAAGTCCATCAAGATCCGCAAGGTGCAGTGGTCGCACCATTCCGTTGATGAAGCCACTTGGGAACGCGAGGATGAGCTCCGTGCCAAGTATCCTACCCTCTTCGTGTCTTCTTCTTCTTCCTAGAATCTCGGGGCGAGATTCCTGTTTAGTGGGGGAGAGTTGTAGCATCCCATCTGTCTAACACCTATAATGCTACATGGCCTAATAATAAAATGCTACTTCCTACATATAATTGTTGCATCATCATTATATCATGCTCATGTCATCATGCCACCTTGCATTTGAGCATCATATAAAACCCCTTTCCATTTGCTTCTTCTCTCATATGCATTCATATTACTTGTATTTGCCTCCTGATGAATTGTAGTTGCTTCTTGATAAATTGCTTCATGCCCAAGTTGAGTTGAGGGCATATCTCTTTAATTCTTTCCACCTATTAACTTGTCAATTTCATCTCTCTTTGGAATCCATTCTAATACCACCATACATGTATATGTGAGCATCTCCTTTTTGTTCTTGGATTTTAAATCTAGCTCTCACAGACATGATCATGGATCTTGCTTCTTTAATCAACATGCTACATATATCCACTCTCTATCAATCTTGTTGTGTCTTGCATTCTATCTCACATGCAAGTGACTTTTAGCCTTCCTTCATGGCCACATGTACATATGCATGTATCTTTTGCATGGCCCATGTACAACCTAGGCTATTCTCCATCTTTCTTTTATTTTTGAGTCTTTTCGTTTTAGTTTTCTTTGATATGAGGTTGATGTTTGAATCTAAGCTAAATCTAAGCTAAGCTAATCCTACTACCTAATATCTCCCCATCTAACCCTAAGCACCATCCTAACCGTGGGAACCCATGCATGTGCATGTGTGTATCTTTTGCTTGCACCTCACCGGCCACTTCCCTCTTGTTTCGTTCTGCCGATATCCTCTCCCCCTCTGATGCAACCCAACTGAGTCACCCCTTCTCGCCCTGGTGCAACACGACCTGCCCCTCCCCTCTTTGGACCTCCCTAGTGCCCTCCTGGTTCTCTCTCTGGTGCAACCAGATCGAAGCCAACACCAGGCGCGTGTGTCCTGTTGTTCTACCCCGTGCCTTGTCCACCTGGTCCCAGCCCGCCTCGACCACAGATCCCTCCCGAGCCACACCATCACGTGAGAGAGGAGAGGAGAAAAGGGTGAGCACCACCTTTACACCGATCCATCCCATGTGCCTCCCCCTGCCTCGTTCTTATATAACCCTCCTCTGCCTAGCAACCATAAAACTCCCCAGGGCCGTGCCCTTCTACTCCTCCCTCCCCACCTACCCCTGCTACCCTATCTTCCATCTCCATCTACCCCATCGTCGGCATCACACCACCACCACCATAGCAGAAGGAGGGCGAGGTGTCTGGGCATTGGGGAAGATCGAGGAGCACCCCCGCGTCGCCCCTGTCCATGCCATCGAGGAGGAGGAGCCACAGACCGCTGCACGCCGACGTCGCCTAAGCAAAACCCTAGCTCACCGTCCTCTAGCTCCACCGCCGATCCGCTGCGCGCCTGCCCGATCCACCACCACCAACCTCCCCGCGGTGAGCCGCTGACCCCCCTAGACATGCCCATGTTCGTTTTTGCGTCCCGACTGCGTAGATCGTTTCATCGAACGCTCTTCGTGCACGGCGCGCTGGGTGCTTCGTCCGCCGTCGTGTCGCAGTAGGCTATCTCGCCACGCCACCGCTAGCTAACACCACCCAGTAGTCACCGCAGTGGTTTCACCCTTGCTGTGCGAGCGCGAGGTCGCGTGTTCGAGCCCAGCCGCGCCTCTGTGTCTGTCGCACGCGCAGCGTCAGTTCCGTCAGAGAACAGAGGAAGAAAAACAGTAGTTGTGGCCATTTTGCAAATCCCCCCTCCCCTTTTTGTTTTCACCAACCCGCGCTCCATCCTGGCCCACATGTCTGCCTCGGTGTAATTTTTACAGAGAGGTACCCGGTTTTATTGCGCCAGCACGAGCGAGCCCCTGTCCCTGCCGCGTGGCAAGCGCTGGCTGGGTCGCGCGCGCAGTGGCCCCGCCAACCTCAGGGCCCGCACGTCAGTCTCTGGGGCTAGATAACACCTCGGTGCGAAACGCCTAGAAGAGTACCCCGCTGCCCTCCGCACTGACTCAGCAGCTCGGGTCCACCCGTTAGTGGCTAGGTCTAGCTCTGCCGCGGTACAAAAAGTCTGAGGCCTTTTCGTTTTAATAAAAATGTTTTCTAGAAATTGTTTAATATGTTTAATATCCAGAAATTAATATCTTTCATTTGGTAATTCCAAACTTGACAAATGACATATGTTTTTGAATCAGAAAAATGTGAGGAATTCGAATCTGCCACCCAATTTAATGTTTGACTAGTTTAATTTTCGAAATTTATTAATTGCATTAAAAATGCCCTTTTCTTAATTAATTAATAACTTTAATTCTATAACTCCAAATTTGACAAATAATATGTCTAAATCGATCAGCGCGACAAGCCCGTTCTAACTATGCATTCCATGTTCTGAATTGCAGCATGCATAATATAAATATTAAGGGGACAACAAGTGTTATGGGAGCAAAACATGACTAAAACTTAATAAAACACTTTATTCTTGCACCCCACACCTCACCCATGCCACGCTACATTATTGCCATGTAAATTGTGCATCATGCATCATGGCATGCTTGTTTGCTTGTCGCATTTTATTTATATGCTTGTGCACTTTATTTATGTTGGCCTTGTTTGTTTGGTTCTTCTTTCGAATAGACGCCGAGTAGGGAAAATATCAGGAATCCCAGGAGTACTACCCAGATCCACCTCTCGCTTCAACTGAGCTACCAGGCAAGCACTACCACATGCTTGCATACATATAGTACCTATTGCCTCTATCTTATTCTTGCATCATTGAGTCACGATTGCATTAAATTGAATCCCAATTACTGCATGGCCTTTACTTTTAAACCCCACCGAAGCTTGTTCCCTCCATCCTATGAGCCATTACTACAGGAGTTGTTTGAGCCATGCGAGTCTTAGCACAACATGTGTAGGGTATGTGAGTGTCTGATGGATAACGAGGTACCTAAACAACTTAACCTGAGTAGTAATGGGATAACTAATGAAAGAGGCGTCGGTGAGCAATATCTGTCATTTGGTTTTTCATGCTCACTTGTGTCCCGTAGGACCCCGAGTGCTTGATTCCTGTTCCTTGACTATTCGCACTATCCACATACGGGAGACTCTATGAATCCCCCTTTGCCAGAGCTTGATTCATACTTTATTTCTTGGGGCCACAAACTAGTTTGGGGATTTATTACTATCCTGTACTTATGCCATGCTTTACTGCTTTATTTAAGATTGTGCGTGGAGCACCTGTACTGTTTAGGGATCACGGCACGATTTTGCGGTATCGACAAGTCCAGTCACATTTTCGGATTCCCGGTCGTTTACAGCCGTTCTCGCAAACCCTGGGTCCGTCTCGGAGCCGGCCAACTTTGTTGCGGGTAGCTTATTGGGGTGGCCCCCTAAAATATTTTAAGAATCCCATGATTGCTTTGTCGTGAAAGCCTCGTTGGGTTTTGATTTGGTTTTTCCGAGGTTGATCGTGTGTGTGTTGCTATTTGTGCACCCCTGCAGGGTAAATCTTTCTGAATGTCGTGTCCACGGTTATGGACGACTTGGAGCACTGTTTCTCGATCATAGACAAGCATAACTAAAGTACCGTCTTTAATTTGACTAAATATCTGACTAGTAAATAGTGCAATATTCATGGAATGAGTAATAAAACTGCCAACGGATGGGTTGTTCGTCCGCTTTCTCGTTGGTAAGCGAGAAGGAGGATGGATCTGTTACATTATACTGTTATAACTATTGTTTCTAATTAACGGACATCCGTCTATCATTGGTTAGGCGGATGGTTAGCGAGTATCTATAGAATTATTAGTTATTATCTTTTGCTGCAATTGCGTCACCCCAGGTATATGTCCCCTTTAGAGGCATAAAGACTTGCTGAGTACCCCTAGGGTCTCACACGATAAATTGTTTGATTCAGATGAACAGGTGTATTCACAAGATGGATACTGGGTGGAGGAGACAGATGATGTTGGCAACGATCACTCGGTGTAGAGATTCCGGGGATGGGGATCCGTGAGATCTGTGGGCGGGATGTGCTTCTTTATGTGGCATCTTATGCCGATTTGCTTCTTGTCCGTACTCGGATCTTGTTTCCCGCTTCCGCGTGATACTCTGATGTTTGATGTATGAGGAGCTATCATAAACTATTATCTCTATCTAGGATATTTGGATGTTGCCGTATGGCGTTGCAATATTTCTATTTCTTTTAGATGGTATGGTTTTGAGAACTGTTGTAAGGTAGCTTGCATACATACTCACTTGTGTATGTATTTGATCTCTTCGCCTGTTGCCTACGCCGCTCGCTCTTGTCCCGATGTCTTGGAAGTGGTTAGGACGGCCGACGGGTCTACACGTGGGTGGCCCCTGGGCCCCCGCTATACTATTTTAACCACTTCTGGATCATCCAGGCTTGAACTTAGAGCGTAGGGTCCGAGGTAGTTACATTCTACTCCATCACATGGAATTCTCAAGTGAATGCCACGTGATTTACTTCAAGTTGTATCTATACATACTCTAATGGTCTACCCTGTATGGTATAATGGTATCAACTGGTGGTAAATTCTGCTACTTCACAGGTGTTCTAAATATAGACTCCATCACTAATACTAATCGTCATGATATTCTAATCTTAATCATAATCTTCTTTGAGATTTTAACTTAATTGAGATATCTTAGTGGTTTTATACCTATTTAGACCTACTCTAAAATAACATTTCTCTAGAGAATACATATAACTAATCCTTAAGAAATATGATAAGAACATCCAACTTAAGCGTGACAACATTATCCTCAAGTGGATAACCATCACAAGTCTTGGTTTAGATAAGATGGATCCTATAGTCACTATCCAACCTACAGATCTTCCTAAAAGGGTTTTAATCCTAAGGTCAAAGCATATGCTATGATACCAGCTGCGGAGACCCAGCATACCGCTGCATGATGTAGTACACTATAGTCGTTGACATAACACCAATGAAACACCGTTCACTAGTATTACATCCCTCAGAGTGGTACAACAGAAACACAACAGGTCCAAGACATGAATATTGATTACAACTCGACTCTTTACAAAAGATCCAGAGAACACTCTAGGTTAAAGAGAGAAAAAGAACTTCTTACAAAGAAGAACCAAAAATAATAACACAGAACTATCTAGTAACTAGAACTACTATCTAAACTATTTGGCTTGCCATTGCTGCTATTGAATGCTCTACAGAAATAGGTTTTTATGGCTAGAGAATCTACTCCTATCTAAACCGACACTTTATCTTCACTTCAGCTAATGTATATGTTGACTTCATTGACTTTATTGAAGAACTTGTGTTGTCGATGATGGTTTCTTGAGCAGAAATTGATGTTGACATTGTCTTCAATGGCTTAGAACCTAGCAAGGGTTAAGAAGGTACAATTGAGTATGAGCGTACTCAGCAAGTTCACTAAAAAGGAGTGTATGATGCACTATCTCTACAGCCAAAGACCATAGGTCGTAGGCAATGCAAGTTTTCGTAAACATTTCTTCAAAGATTGCTTTTATTCTGAAAACTATGTCCGACAGCCTTCACAGGTTGACCGGAACTTCATGGAGTTCCTTTCCTGCCACATTCGTAGCTCCTTCCCGAAACAGGAAATAACATGTCACAATTATTACACTCTGCAGAGGTGCGTCACTTTTCCCACAAGAGAACTTAGCCTTGTTGCACAACCAAGTCATGAGCTTGTCCATACTTCCTTGGTATGGGGCCCAGTCTAAGATCCAATCCAATCAGTGCCCTCTCCGTGACCCCATATGTCTGCATGATCCTCCGAGGCTGACTACACCTCCGTTAAGCCTCCAACTAGGGCAAGCTATAACCCTGGTGAGTTCCCAAAGACTCTATGAGTTGGTGATACCCCTGGTAAGCTCCATAAATGGTCCAACTATACCTCCGGCAGACACTCACAAATAATCTAGACACCAAAATCATGGGGCCTAAGGGTGCCCACCCATATGTTGGATCCACACCGGAAGTCCCAACGTCATGATAAGGTCATCTTGCTTCCATATGAAAGGAAGAAGATACAGCTGACTTCTCTGTCCCATTCCAAATCTCATGGTTGACGCGTAATATACGGCGCTAGAATCACTGGCGACATTGCTTGTTAAGTCCTAGATGATACATTACTATACAATGGTGTTTCCATTGCCAGTTATTATAGATTAGCTGATCACCCTGGATCAGTAACCGATATTTCCAGTTAATTGTGAAAATAGTGTTTTTGACCTAGTTGAGTTACAAGAATAGAAAATAATCAAAGGATATGAGCAAGTTGTGAACTTGCCTTTTGTGATTGCAATATTATGCACTCACGGTCTTCAAGACAATAGAAGATCCAAATTCTGTAAACAACATCATTGGTCCGGTAAGGACTAATGTTTAAAGAAGCAAGATGCAACAATGCATAAGTAATGTAATGTAATGCAATTTGATAATACGCGCAACCCCGGAATAGTCGTATCTGATTTAGGGTTTGGAGTTTGTGATGAGTTCTTAGGAATGTGTTAAACTTTTATCTCAGCACTTATGCTTCTCATTAAGGCTTGTGAGAGTGTGTGTGAAACAACAAGTAAATACAACAAGTAATATGCAATACTAAAGCACTCAAATGGGTTATGGTATCTAAAATATTTCTTAAACAAGATTATGAATCAAGTAGAGCTTTTAAAGAAGTGTTCAAGTATCACTTTTAATGTTCCTTAAAAGAATACCCTTGGAGGAAAATATTACTTTACAAAGTAAAAGGTATTTAAACTTAAAGCTAACACTTCAAGGTTTTCTTATTAGCTAAGATTTTTAAAGAGGAAAACATTACTATATTAAACATTCATAGCATAAGCAATGGAGATTCGCATGTTTTGAACAAGACACCATTTTTTAGATGGTTGACTTCTAAACATTCCACCAAGCTAAAACTTAAGTATTATTACATGAATGAGGTGTTGTTTATTAAAGTTATAAATGAATAGACTTACTTTATTATTAATGCTTATCTTCTATAAGCATAGATAAGGCATTACTTAAACTACTTACAAACTTGGTTTAAACCATTGAATAGTTTTCCCAACTTGTAAAAGAATTGGTAATTAATCTCTTAATGATTTTATTGATGCATAATATCTTTTTGATAAGCAATATACTACTTTGATGATTTTATAATGGACCAAATTAGAATACACTTAATTTTAATTCATTAAATATTAATTGAACTTCTTATTACATTTTTGGACTTGAAACAAATAATACTCAAGGCAATAGTAAATTTTTATATATTTTTAATGAATAAAAATAAAAGAAAAGGGTTTAAACAAGATTTATTAGACCTTTACCTTTTATTTTACTTCAAAAGTGAGAGTTGATATTTTTAGTGTGTAGATTTCATTTTTGTGGTCATTTTGGTATACTGTAAATATTTTTGTGATTTTTGAATAATAAGATATGATTTTTGCAAGTTTAATCACTTTATAAAACTAAATAAATAATAAATACTTAGTTAAGTGACACAAAAATAATTGAAACAATCTTATAACTATACATTTTGTTTTTCTAATAATTTTGGTATATTATTTATATTTTTCTCATTTACCAATGTTAAAATATTAATTTTCAAAGTATTATTACTTGTAAAATCTTTATTAAATAGTAATTATTTAAATAGTTCACACAACAATATTTTTTAATAAAGTTAAATTATAGATTTTATTTTTCTTAACATTTTGATATATAATATGTATTTTTCTGAATTATAAAACAAAAGATATTCAATTTATAAGATTTAACTATTTTCCTAAATTCTTAAAATATATTTATATTTAAACTTATATTGTTTTATCTAAATATTTAAACAGAAAATCCTTTTTACACCCGGACTCAACTAGCCCCAGCCACTGACCAGTGGGGTCAGGGCCACGTCGGCCTGCCACGCTGGCGAAGACTAGTCAAACAGTGAGATGGCCAGTGATGACGTGGGTGTGGCGTCACTGTGATGTAAGCGCCTCCGCCACCGCCAGATCGAGGTCGCTGGTGGTGAACTACGTCATATTAGCTTGTGCGGTTTGTTGTGCTGGAAAGAGGACGCGATGGGGAACCTTATAGTGGCGGCGCCGCTCCATTTGAGTGACCAGAGCAAGGACAACAACGATGAACAACGGCGGCGAGTGGTGGCACGCGGTAGGGGTTGTTTGTCTACGGTACCAAAGTTCGCAGGCCAGCGCACCGCAGTACCTAAGTTGCCTGAAATTGCCACGTTTCGAAATGTTGGGCCGACAAGTGCTGAGAGGGGCCATTTCGAGGCAAACTCATCTCACCCCTGCCAAATTCAAACATTCCGTTAAATTGCCCCGTGAAGTAGACGGTCGGGACCCTCATGTCGGTCATCTGTCCGTGACGCGAGCACCAACGCGGCAACCTCTTAGGCAAATCGAGTAACTAAGTGGATTGGATGCGTTGACCAATTTCACAAATCCATTCCCACCTTTCCCGTAGCACCGGCAGCGTCGGAATCCACCCTCTGGACAGGACGATCCCTTCGGACATTTGACTTCCGGCGCCAAGTTGCTGTGCCCAGTTACTGCACCCAGTCGCTGATCCCAAGCTCTAATGGCGCATGCCATATCCGCCGTTGCGAGGCTCTAGCCCGCCTCTACCGCCGACGAGCCCAGCAGCTCGGAGGATGATAGGTCCTACTACCAAGGAAGAAGAAGTTCTGGCTACAAGTAGGTGAGCTACCCTTCTCTTTGCTATTCGCACTAATTATAACTGCTAGCTGGCTACTGAACCTAAAATTGTTTGTTAGCCCAACGCTGACAAACATATTTTTTCCATAGTTTTCTGTCAAGTAGGATCTCCGCGGACCATGCTTATCTGGTTACAGTAGTCCTCTTCAAGTATGATTCTAAGGGCAAGTGGTATGGACACCAGTGTATCATGATGGAAGAAGTGCCTGCGCAGATCTGCACTATATCTGGTATGGTTGCTGCTCTATGTAATCATGATGAATTATGGCCGAAGCAGACTGCAAAGTTTAGCTTCATGGATGAACGTGGCATCATGGTTCCTCTAACGTGTGACAGTTAGCTAATTGGGTTGATGAAAAGGTATGCTTCGGATTGCATATTTGAGCTGAATTGTGATGTACTGGATGTGGAAGCTGCTGCAACTGGGAGTCGCCCTTCTATTCTTGGACAGGGTGGTCGCTCAAACCCAATTAGCTCCTGGTAAGAAAAAGTCTCTTGGGGTTCGCATGTTTGTGTTGAATTGTAATTTTTGTTTCATTTACTCTGTAGATATTGGGCAGTTATGCAACTGTCCTGTTTCTTTGACAGGAAGCGTCGCAAGGTTAGAAACATGACTGTCGGGTCAGTTATTATGCTGCCCAAAGAAATTAAAAACGAGTGGAAAGATGATGTTGGACACGATTCTGGTGCCCATTGTCCCGGTGATGCAGAGGACGTGAAGCTAAGAAAATTGGCACCGAGGAAGAGGAAGAAGGCAGGAAATGAAGAAGCCAGTGAACGTGAAGGCTTGGCACCCAGGCTGCGGAAGAAGGCTGCTGGCAATGAAGATGCATAGTAATATGTTGAACTTGAACCTATATATGTAATTATGTTAAATTCTGGAGCTCTGTGTGTGGCATGTTGCTGGGCGAAACAATCTACCCATGTTCTCTGAGTAAAATGTATCGCGACTTAGGGTTTGGAAACGCCCGAGTCAATAGTTGAATCCGAAATTATGATTGTGCCATTGCTATCTGAAAACTGGCAGCACCGGTTCCACGATTGATGAGGGGTAGGAGGTCTCCAAATACGACGGAATGTAAGTGGCATAGAATTAAATTATTTAAGCTGCCACACTCCACGAAGCAGCAACTTATTTTAGATGCTGCACAACGACGTGGCAACATAAACAACAATGGCAACCGATAATGCCCAGACGCTTGTGCCCATCTATCTCACCGCCTCCCTACTCATGCATCCCCTACGTCTGGCGAAGCTCCCGGATCTCCATTAACCGGGTGTACGTGCTTCCACTTTATAAATTGTGGCTGTGCCATTTGCATGCGCATAATCCACTTAGATTATGTTTAAACAAACCACAAATTTCATTATACCACCATGATCAGACAAAAGGAAGTGATGCAGGGTTAAGACAGACTAACGGGAGAGCAATTTTTTTTCTCCCAGGACTCCGGGACCACTAGTTCAGACCGCTAGGTCAACACGTACTACTATTACAACTTAAAAAGGCACAGAGCTCAAGCTAAATAGAACTAGTTATCACAAATCTCCTTGATCTTCCTAATCTTAGCCTGATGCGCATCTTCCTGCGAGAGCAAGGATCGATTCGTCTGCTCGTTCCTTTTAGCATCTTCCTTGCACAGCTTCAATTGTTTCTTTGTATTTTTCCTCATGCACTTGTCAATACTCGTAGTTGTGAACTGTAGGACTTTGGCCTAGTGAAGATCATTCCTTGCTTGAGTCAGTTCTTGCTCTGCTTTAGCCTTCAGGGCCAACGCCACGTCCCTCTCCTTCTCGACTTTGCTAACCTTCTCTTGCAACCTCCTGAGATCTCGGTTAAGCTTGGTCGTGTCAACTGGGTCCCATAGCTTCATCTCAACACTGTCAAGAAGTGAGCTGACTATGGATTCTTTCAACTCAACAGCCATATCCCATAGTTTGTCCAGCATTTTCTGCATCGATTTGGGCCACTCTGTATCTACCCATTTGACAACACCGCAACTTCTGCCTTGCATCATTGCACGATGTCCTTGACACCGTAGAAACCTCCTGCCTGCGTTTCATCCTTCGAATGCTACAAATTTAGCGGGCACATGTCCATGTTTACATAGGAGAGGAATATCTTCATCCACTAAACTGTGGTAGTCGGAGTCATACATCGTCTGGTTGGCCTAACACATCATACGCGCATGAGTAAACAGATTAGATCTAGCTCAAAAAATAGATATCTGGCCAGAGATGATAGAGATAGAGATGAGACGACTCACATCGAAATCACCGTCCCTGTTGTCACGATGTGTTTCCTCGTCGTCTCCCCTTGAACCCATGGCGAGAGGGGAGGGGGGTGGCTACCGGAGAGGGGATTGGGATGGAGGCACCGTCGGCTTGCGGCTACGGCAGGATGGGAGTGAAGTGGGGAAAGTGGCTTCGAGGGGAAGGAAGAGAAGTACAGGGAGGAAGAGAAGTAATGGGGACGTCACACTGGGATATGGCCCACTTAACTCATGAGTCATTACACTCGCAATAGGGGAGCGCTTGGGTATTGCCAGTTTGTCCAGAGCAAGCATGGACAATCATGCCGCAGAACAGCGTACTCGCAGATCGCTCTTACGAAGACCATCCCAATCGTCCAAGCACACCGATCAAACAGTATGTAACAATCGTCAAGCAGAACAACTGTGTTAGGGCGTGCCTTATAGAAGACTCGGTCTAACGGCCACCCATTGGGGGGCTAAGGTTAGGGCTCTCCCAAGGTTAGGATCCATATGTGGTTTATGAGAGGAACAGACATGCAATGACACTGGGTGTGGTTCATGAAAAGAACAGACATGCAATGACACTGGTGGATCCATATGTGGTTTGTGAAAAGAACAGACATGCAATCACACTAGGTGGATCCATGTGTGGTTTATGGAAAGAACAGACAAGCAATGACTCTAGCTGTGGTTCATGAAAAGAACACACATGCAATGACACTGGTGTATCCTTATGTGGTTTGTGAGAAGAACACACATGCAATCACTCTAGCTATGGTTCATGAAAAGAACACACATGCAATGACACTGGTGGATCCTTATGTGGTTTGTGAGAAGAACACACATGCAATGACTCTAGCTGTGGTTCATGAAAAGAACACACATGCAATGACACTGGTGGATCCATATGTGGTTGGTGGAAGGAACACACATCCAATGACTCTAGCTGTGGTTCATGAAAAGAACACACATGCAATGACACTGGTGGATCCATGTGTGGTTTGTGAGAAGAATAAACATGCAATGACTCTAGCGGTGGTTCATGAAAAGAACAGACATGCAATGACACTGGTGGATCCATGTGTAGTTTGTGAAAAGAACAGACATGCAATCACACTAGGTGGATCCATATGTGGTTTGTTTAGAGGAACAGACATGCAATGACACTTGGTGTGGTACATGAAAATAACAGACATGCAATGACACTAGTGGATCCTTATGTGGTTTGTTTAGAAGAACACACATGCAATGACTCTAGCCGTGGTTCATGAAAAGAACATACATGCAATGACACTAGTGGATCCATGTGTGGTTTGTGGAACGAACAGACATGCAATGACTCTAGCTGTGGTTCATGAAAAGAACACACATGCAATGACACCGCTGGATCCATGTGTGGTTCATGAGAAGAACACACATGCAATCACACTAGGTGGATCCATGTGTGGTTTGTTTAGAGGAACAGACATGCAATGACTCTGGTTGTGGTTGATGAAAAGAACACACATGCAATGACACTGGAGGATCCATGTGTGGTTTGTGAGAAGAACAGACATGCAATAACACTAGCTGTGGTTCATGAAAAGAACATACATGAAATGACACTAGTGGATCCATGTGTGGTTTGTGGAAAGAACAGACATGCAATGACTCTAGCTGTGGTTCATGAAAAGAACACATATGCAATGACACGGGTGGATCCATGTGTGGTTTGTGAAAAGAACAGACATGCAATGACACTGGTGGATCCATGTGTGGTTCATGAGAAGAACACACATGCAATCACACTAGGTGGATCCATGTGTGGTTTGTTTAGAGGAACATACATGCAATGACTCTGGCTGTGGTTCATGAAAAGAACACACATGCAATGACACTGGTGGATCCATGTGTGGTTCATGAGAAGAACAGACAAGCAATCACACTGGCTATGGTTCTTGAAAAGAACATACATGCAATGACACTGGTGGATCCATGTGTGGTTTGTGGAGAGAACAGACATGTAATGACTCTAGCCGTGGTTCATGAAAAGAACACACGTGCAATGACACTGGTGGATCCATGTGTGGTTTGTGAGAAGAACACACATGCAATGACTCTAGCTGTGGTTCATGAAAAGAACACACATGCAATGACACTGGTGGATCCTTATGTGGTTTGTGAGAAGAACACACATGCAATGACTCTAGCTATGGTTCATGAAAACAACACATATGCAATGACACTGGTGGATCCATATGTGGTGTGTGGAAGGAACACACATCCAATGACTCTAGCTGTGGTTCATGAAAAGAACACACATGCAATAACACTGGTGGATCCATGTGTGGTTTGTGAGAAGAACAGTCATGCAATGACTCTAGCTGTGGTTCATGAAAAGATCAGACATGCAATGACACTGGTGGATCCATGTGTGGTTTGTGAAAAGAACAGACATGCAATCACACTAGGTGGATCCATGTGTGGTTTGTTTAGAGGAACAGACATGCAGTGACACTGGGTGTGGTTCATGAAAATAACAGACATGCAACGACACTGGTGGATCCTTATGTGGTTTGTTTAGAAGAACACACATGCAATGACTCTAGCTGTGGTTCATGAAAAGAACATACATGTAATGACACTGGTGGATCCATGTGTGGTTTGCGGAAAGAACAGACATGCGGTGACTCTAGGTGTGGTTCATGAAAAGAATACACATGTAATGACACTAGCGGATCCATGTGTGGTTCATGAGAAGAACACACATGCAATCACACTAGGTGGATCCATGTGTGGTTTGTTTAGAGGAACAAACATGAATGACTCTGGCTATGGTTCATGAAAAGAACACACATGCAATGACACTGGTGGATCCATGTGTGGTTTGTGAGAAGAACAGACATGCAATCACACTAGAGGTTGTTCATGAAAAGAACATACATGCAATGACACTGGTGGATCCATATGTGGTTTGTGGAAAGAACAGACATCCAATGACTCTAGTTGTGGTTCATGAAAAGAACACACATGTAATGACACTGGTGGATCCATGTGTGGTTTGTGAAAAGAACAGGCATGGAATAACACTGGTGGATCCATGTGTGGTTTGTTTAGAGGAACATACATGCAATGACACTAGTGGATCCATGCGTGGTTCATGAGAAGAATGCACATGCAATCACACTAGGTGGATCCATGTGTGGTTTGATTAGAGGAACAGACATGCAATGACTCTGGCTGTGGTTCATGAAAAGAACACACATGCAATGACACTGGTGGATCCATGTGTGGTTCATGAGAAGAACAGACATGCAATCATACTGGCTGTGGTTCATGAAAAGAACATCCATGCAATGACACTGGTGGATCCATGTGTGGTTTGTGGAAAGAACAGACATGCAATGACTCTACCTGTGGTTCATGAAAAGAACACACATGCAATGACACTGGTGGATCCATGTGTGGTTTGTGAAAAGAACAGACATGCAATCACACTGGGTGTGGTTCATGAAAAGAACACACATCCAATGACACTGGTGGATCCATGTGTGGTTTGTGAGAGGAACACACATGCAATGACTCTAGCTGTGGTTCATGAAAATAACACACATGCAATGACACTGGTGGATCCATATGTGGTTTGTGAGAAGAACACACATGCAATGACTCTAGCTGTGGTTCATGAAAAGAACACACATGCAATGACACTGGTGGATCCTTATGTGGTTTGTGAGAAGAACACACATGCAATGACTCTAGCTATGGATCATGAAAAGAACACACATGCAATGACACTGGTGGATCCATATGTGGTTTGTGGAAGGAACACACATCCAATGACTCTAGCTGTGGTTCATGAAAAGAACACACATGCAATAACACTAGTGGATCCATGTGTGGTTTGTGAGAAGAACAGACATGCAATGACTCCAGCTGTGGTTCATAAAAATAGCAGACATGCAATGACACTGGTGGATCCATGTGTGGTTTGTGAAAAGAACAGACATCCAATCACACTAGGTGGATCCATATGTGGTTTGTTTAGAGGAACAGACATGCAATGACACCTGGTGTGGTTCATGAAAAGAACAGACATGCAATGACACTGGTGGATCCTTATGTGGTTTGTTTAGAAGAACACACATGCAATGACTCTAGCTGTGGTTCATGAAAAGAACATACATGCAATGACACTGGTGGATCCATGTGTGGTTTGTGGAAAGAGCAGACATGCAATGACTCTAGGTGTGGTTCATGAAAAGAACACACATGCAATGACACTAGTGGATCCATGTGTGGTTCATGAGAAGAACACACATGCAACCACACTAGGTGGATCCATGTGTGGTTTGTTTAGAGGAACATACATGCAATGACTCTGGTTGTGGTTCATGAAAAGAACACACATGCAATGACACTAGTGGATCCATGTGTGGTTTGTGAGAAGAACAGACATGCAATCACACTGGCTGTTGTTCATGAAAAGAACATACATGCAATGACACTGGTGGATCCATGTGTGGTTTATGGAAAGAACAGACATGCAATGACTCTAGCTGTGGTTCATGAAAAGAACACACATGCAATGAAACTGGTGGATCCATGTGTGGTTTGTGAAAAGAACCGACATGCAATGACACTGGTGGATCCATGTGTGGTTTGTTTAGAGGAATAAACATGCGATGACACTAGTGGATCCTTGTGTGGCTCATGAGAAGAACACACATGCAATCACACTAGGTGGACCCATGTGTGGTTTGTTTAGAGGAACCGACATGCAATCACACTGGTGGATCTATTTGTGGTTTGTTTAGAAGAACACACATGCAATGACTCTAGCTGTGGTTCATGAAAAGAACACACATGCAATGACACTGGTGGATCCATGTGTGGTTTGTGCGAAGAACAGACATGCAATCACACTAGGTGTGGTTCATGAAAAGAACACACATCCAACGACACTGGTGGATCCATGTGTGGTTTGTGGAAGGAACAGAGATGCAATGACTCTAGCTGTGGTTCATGAAAAGAACAGACATGCAATGATACTGGTGGATCCTTATGTGGTTTATTTAGAAGAACACACATGCAATGACTGTAGTTGTGGTTCATGAAAAAAAACATGCAATGGCACTGGTGGATCCATGTGTGGTTCATGAGAAGAACAGACATGCAATGACACTAGGTGGATCCATGTGTGGTTTGTTTAGAGGAACATACATGCAATGACTCTAGCTGTGGTTAATGAAAAGAACACACATGCAATGACACTAGTGGATCCATGTGTGGTTTGTGAAAAGAAGAGACATGCAATCACACTGGGTGTGGTTCATGAAAAGAACACATGTCCAATGACACTGGTGGATCCATGTGTGGTTTATGAGAAGAACACACATGCAATGACACTGGTGGATCCATGTGTGGTTTGTGAGAAGAACACACATGCAATGACTCTAGCTGTGGTTCATGAAAATAACACACATGCAAATGACACTGGTGGATCCATGTGTGGTTCATGAGAAGAACACACATGCAATGACACTAGGTGTGGTTCATGAGAAGAACAGACATGCAATGACACTGGTGGATCCTTATGTGGTTTATAAGATGAACTGGCATGCATTGACTCTAGCTATGGTTCATGAAAAGAACACACATGCAATGACACTGGTGGATCCATGTGTGGTTTATGAAAAGAATAGACATGCAATCACACTAGGTGTGGTTCATGAAAAGAACACACATCCAATGACACTGGTGGATCCATGTGTGGTTCATGAGAAGAACACACATCCAATGACACTGGTGGATCCTTATGTGGTTTGTGAGAAGAACAGACATGCAATGACACTGGCTGTGGTTCATGAGAAGAACACACATGCAATGACACTGGTGGATCCATGTGCGGTTTGTGAGAAGAATAGACATGCAATCACACTGGGTGTGGTTCATGAAAAGAACACACATCCAATGACACTGGTGGATCCATGTGTGGTTTGTGGAAGGAACAGACATGCAATGACTCTAGCTGTGGTTCATGAAAATAACATACATGCAATGACACTAGTGGATCCATGTGTGGTTTGTGGAAAGAATAGACATGCAATGACTCTAGTTGTGGTTCATGAAAAGAACATACATGCAATGACACTAGTGGATCCATGTGTGGTTCATGAGAAGAATAGACATGCAATCACACCAGGTGGATCCATGTGTGGTTTGTTTAGAGGAACAAACATGCAATGACTCTAGCTGTGGGGCATGTTCATCTGCGGTACCAAAGTTCGCAGGCCAGCGCATGGCGGTACCTAAGTTGCCTGAAATTGCCGCGTTTTGAAAAGTTGGGCCGCCAACTACTGAGAGGGGCCATTTCGAGGCAAACTCATCTCACCCCTGCCAAATTCAAACATCCTGTTAAACTGCCTGTGAAGTAGACGGTCGGGACCCTCATGTCGGTCATATGTCTGTGACGCGAGCGCCAACACGACGACCTCTTAGGAAAATCGAGTAGCTAAGTGGATTGGATGCGTTGATCAATTTCACAAATCCATTCCCACCTTTCCCCTAGCGCGGGCGGTGTCGGAATGCACCCTCTAGGCAGGCTGATCCCTTCGAACATTTGACTTTCGGCGCCAAGTTGTTGCGCCCAGTCGCTGATCGCGAGCTCCAATGGCACATGCCGTAGCCATCGTTGCGAGGCTCTAGCCCGCCTCCGCCACTGACGAGCTGAGCAGCTTAGAGGATGGCAGATCCTACTATCAAGGAAGAAGAAGTTCTGTCTACAAGCGGGTGAGCTACCCTTCTCTTTGCTATTCGCACTAATTATAACTGCTAGCTGGCTACTGAACCTCAAATTTTTTGTTAGCCCAACGCTGACAAACATATTTTGTCCATAGTTTTCTGTCAAGTGGGATCTCCGCGGACCCCCCTTACCTGGTTACAGTAGTCCTCTATAGGTACGACTCTAAGGGAAAGTGGTATGGACACCATTGTATCACAATGGAAGAAGTGCATGCACAGATCTCCACTATATCTTGTATGGTTGCTGCTCTATGTAATCATGATGAATTATGGCTGAAGCAGACTGCAATGTTAAGCTTCATGGATGAACGTGGCATCATGGTTCCTCTAACGTGTGACAGTCAGCTAATTGGGTTGATGAAAAGGTATGCTTCGGCTGCCATGTTTGAGCTGAAATGTGTGTACTGGATGTGGAAGCTGCTGCAACTGGGAGTCGCCCTTCTATTCTTGGACAGGGTGGTGGCTCGAACCCAATTAGCTCCTAGTAAGCAAAGGTCGCTTGGGGTTTGCATGTTTGTGCTGAATTGTAATTTTTGTTTTATTTACTCCGTAGATATTGGGAAGTTATGCAACAGTCTTGTTTCTTTGACAGGAAGCGCCACAAGGTTAGAAACATGACTGCAGGGTCAGTCATTTTGCTGCCCGAAGAAATTAAAAACGAGTGGAAAGATGATGCTGGACACGATTCTGGTGCCCATTGTCCCGGCGATGCAGAGTACGTGAAGCTAAGAAAATTGGCACCGAGGAAGAGGAAGAAGGCAGGAAATGGAGAAGCCAGTGGACGTGGAGGCTTGGCACCTAGGCTGCGGAAGAAGGCTGCTGGCAATGAAGATGCATAGTAATGTGTTGAACTTGAACCTATATATGTAATTCTGTTAAATTCTGGAGCTCTGTGTGTGGCACGTTGCTGGGTGAAACAATCTCCCCACGTTCTCTGAGTAAAATGTACCACGACATAGGGTTTGGAAACGCCTGAGTCAGTAGTTGAATCCGAAATTGTGATTGTTCCACTGGTATCTGAAAACACGCAGCACCGGTTCCATGATTGCTGAAGGGCAGGAGGTCTCCAAATATGACGGAATGTAAGTGGCATAGAAATAAATTATTTAAGCTGCCACACTCCATGAAGCATCAACTTATTTCAGATGCTCCACAACGACGTGGTAACATAAAAAGCAATGTTCTCAGTGATAATGCCCAGATGAGGAGGAAATCGGTACCACTTTCTGGCCTAATCTTGAGCCCGTCTATCTCACCGCCTCTCTGCTCCTGCATCCCCCGTATCTGGCGAAGCTCCCGGATCTCGAGTAACCGGGTGTACATGCTGTGGCGCCCCGCAAAAACCACTACTAGAAAATCGTGGTGTTTTTGTGCATTGCATCATCATGACCGCATGCTCATGTCATCATGCCACATTGCATTTGAGCATCGTCATCATCTTGCATGGATTTGTCTAAAACTATTTTCGAAACGCCTAGTTTTGTTTTCCAATATTCCCATCTTTATTCAAATTAAAACCCGGGTCTCCGTAATATTTTGTTTCGTCTACCAACGGTTTACAAACGCCTCGTTTTTAATAAATAAAATTTTATATTATTTTTAGGAGGCAGCCCGCCAGACCCGAAAGCCCAGCCGGCCACCTCCAAATAAAAAAATCTAGTCCTACCCC
Source organism: Avena sativa (assembly GCA_916181665.1). Taxonomy (NCBI): domain Eukaryota; kingdom Viridiplantae; phylum Streptophyta; class Magnoliopsida; order Poales; family Poaceae; genus Avena; species Avena sativa. Next base: position 421,299,180 of record OV702290.1, read on the forward strand.
AACCCTATCTACACCCCAACCTTTTCCCAACTCCCTCCCCCAGCCGCCGTTTTCCTTCCGCGCGCTCAGCACCCAAATCTCCCGCCCGCTCCCACCTGCTGGCCCCACCCACCACCGACAGCCTCCCCACCTGTCCCACTCCTCCACGTCCCCTGGCCGGGATTCACGCCCACACCCCATCACCACCCACCCCGCCTGACCCCACTGCCCCAGGACGCACACCAACCAGTCGCCCGCTTGGCCCCCACCTACCAGCGCCCTGTGCGCCCCTCCCCAGGCCACCTGCCCGTCGCCCCAGACCGCACGCTCCCCTCCTCCAACCTGAACACCACCTACCCTGCGGCCCCACCACAACGCCGTCCTCCTTTTCCCTTTCCCACGCATCGTCTCCCTCGCCTCTCCACCGCCGCCTCTCCCTCGTCGTCGCTCCGGCCATCGCCAGCGACCAACTCTGCCTCGTCCATCTACCACCGCCGCAGCGTCCTCCCCTCACCGGCGCCGGCCTCCGCCACCGAGGTCCTCGCCGCCGCCAGGCCGCCGTCCTGCCTCATCCTCCCCACCGTCGGGCTCCTCTCGCCTTTGCCTCGGTCCCCTCCGCTCCGACCGACCTGGGCCCCGCCTCCCGCTCCTCTCTGCAGAGCCCCGTCGCCACCTACCCTGGCTCCCCTCTGCGTCCTGCCGCGCCGACCTTCCTCTCCGCCGCCAGCGTCTTCTGCCCGCGCGTGCACCGCCGGCCGAGCCTTGCCTCCACTGTCCTGCTCCGACCGCTGAGAGCCGCCGTCAGCCCGGAGTCCGCCGCCGCCAACTCCCTGCAACCTCCCATCTGCCACCGCCCTCGACCGCCACCGCAGTCCGTCCTTGCCTCTCTCTGACCGACGCGCCGCCATGCCCTGACCCCGCTGCCGGAGTTCCGCGCCCGGCCGCGCGCCTCAGGTCTCCGTGTCAAGGACGCCGCCAGGGCTTCCTCCGTCCTCATCCCAGGTCGAGTCCCGTGCGCCGTGGGCCTCTTCCCTGCTGCCCTTCCTCCCGGCACCGACGCTTCCTCCTCGGGGCCCGAGTTTGTCGCTGTGGAGCCGGCCTTCGTCCTCCTCGAGCATGTCTCCACCGAGCATTGTCTCTGTTTTGGTCCAGGCTATTAGGCTATCACGCTAGGTGGTTTTTTTTTCTGCATGTGTTTATGCCCAAGACGTGTTCCCTCTGTTGTTTCGTTCCTCTCTCGTCCAGATAGTCTGACGTGGCCAGGTGTAGCGAAGCGGAGAGGTTCTCTTGCGACACTAGAGTTCTGCGCAAGATCTTCGTCAACCGTGTGTACCGTGAAGCACCAAGTTCTTCCCGAACGCCTGGGCATCGAAACAAGATCGCCATCGACAAAGGGACCAAGACCGAACCCGGTGGCTTTTGCTGGACCGTCGACAAGATCTACAATGGGACACCGAGACCAAACCCGAAGACCACAGATGCGACAAGTACTCCTTCCGGATGCGAGGCCTGGATCCGAAGGCCGACAAGATCGCCACCGGAACACCAAGTTCTTCTTCCCGAATGCCAAGACCGACCCGATACGCGGACCCGACAAGATCTTCGTGATGACAAGATCGACACCGACCAGGGCAAATCCGATGCGCCCCCGACGCCAAACCAAGTCCTTCTTCCCGGAACGCCAAGCTCTCCTTCCGTTGTCCGAACTTGATCCCGTCGTTCCGCACCCCAGATCTGATCCCCATCGAACCCTGTTGACCCCGAACCCCCCCGGAACCCAAGATCTCCCGAACCCAGAAGTGTGAACCTTTTTCCAAGCCCTATTTTATAAATGCTATATATAAAATCTGTTGCATATAAATTGATCATGCTTGCATACATGTTTGTGGGTATGGGGGCATTATGCTGTTTCACCGCATGATTAAATATGGAGTGTTTATGCGGGATACCTTTGTCTTATTCCGGACTCCATTTAAATTGGTATAGCGAACCGATGCCATGTTTCGCCCTGTTAATACAACATTTGAATTGCAGGGGTCTAAATAACTTGAACCGTTTAATTAATTGTCGGGACCCCGGTTCCGCTTAATACTGCCTAATTGCACCGCATCTGTATCATATCATAAGCATGTCGGATCTTCTGCCATAGTATTAAATATTGCATCCGGTGTTTCTTCTAGTGTTTGCTTCTTCGCGGATTAGGACGATGAGTTGATGCGAGTATCGACAAGTTCTCCGGATATGATCCTTCGGCAGTGTTTCCCAGGCGAGCATCTCTCCCCCCTTCTACCTATTTTGCATTTATAGTCTTTATTTCCTCCTGTTGATCTATTGTTATCTGTGTCATGATGCTTTAGTTTCCGTACCCAGTTATATCCCGTGCAGCCTCTATATTGCCTTGGACACCTCCTATTACCTGTGTTTGGTAGATAGCTGGCCATGCGAGTCGTAGTTGCTTGCTCAGGTGCGATCTCGTGTTGTCGAGTACCACAGTTGTTGGAATGCTGGTAGATGTTTAATGGTGGAGATGCTTAATGGTGGAGATGATCATGTCTTTAAATGCAACTATTAAAATGCTAGATATAACTAATGCAGAGGCATCGGTGGGCAATAGATGTTATTTGGTTCTTCCACGGTCACTTGTGTCCCGTAGGACCCCGAGTACTTGATACCTGTTCCTTGATTTTTCGCACTATCCACATCCGGGAGGCCTTATGGACCCCCCTAAGCCAGAGCTTGATTCATTTCTATTTCTTGGGGCCACAAAGTAGTTTGGGGCTTTATTACTATCCTATACTTATGCCATGGTTTACTGCTTTATTTAAGATTGTGCGTGGAGCACCTGTACTGTTTAGGATCGCGGAGTTTTTTCACGGTATCGACAAGCCCAGTCACACTTTCGGGTTCCCAGTCGTTTACAGCCATTGACGCAAACCCTGGCTCCGTTCCGGAGCCGGCCAACTTCGTTGCGGGTAGCTTAGTGGGGTGGCCCCCTAAAATATTTCTGAATCTTGTGATCGCTTTGTCGTGAATGCCTTGTTGGGTTTTGAGTTGGTTTTTCCGAGGTTGATCGAGTGTGTGTTGCTATTTGTGCACCCCTGCAGGGTAAAACTTTCTGAAAGCCGTGTCCGCGGTTATGGACGACTTGGAGCATAGTATCTCGATCATAGACAAGCATAACTAAAGTAGTGATATAAATTTGACTTAATATGTGACTAGTAATCAGCTCAAGTATAACGGAATGGATATTAAAAATGCCAACAGCTGGTGGATCTTGTCGTATCGTGTTCTGATATACCTGCCTAGTAAGTATTGCAACTCCAATTGAATGTGATAAAAGTGCCAACAACTGCTGGGTTTTGGGATTCCTCAGGACAATTATATCTGACTAGTAAATGTTCCAACTACAACGGAATGGTGATTAAAACTGCCCACTACTTATGCTATCAGGATGACTCCTGCTATCTATATCTGATTAGTAATTGCTGCAACTATAACGGAATGAGTAAAATGGCCAACTGTGTGAGTTCCTCGGTTTGACTTCCTCGTTTGGTCTCGAGGGGGAATACCAGGATGGGTTTGTTTGGTGTTAGCTTTAGGTTGGATCCGAATAGCTCTTTCTTATCCCTCTCTGATAAACGCCAGTTGTATCGAGTCTCTATAGATTGTTTAGTGCCGCTGCGCTGCCGCTGCGCTGCCGCTGCGCTGCCGCTTTAGACCACCATACCTATCTAGGCGAGAGTCGCCGAATTCTAGCCTCGCCGTGTACTGGCCTCAGTACTGATGCTCCTCTTTTTTCCTTTGCCCTTTGTCGGCACCCCTTTTGTTTTAGCAGGTTTGAGATCGACGTCGTTAGCAGGGTTACCCTTCCGGCTTGGCCTGGGCAGGGTTATGGACGCCATTGGTTATTCTTCAGGGCTCTTAGCCCCATTTGCATCTTGTCCGTACTCGGACGCTGTATCGTTTTCAAGGTGATTTGGATATTTGTATCGTATATCTGTATTCTTGACTCATTGAGTCGCTGTTGTATATATATCTGTTCTGTGGGTCCCATCGAGGACTGTTGTGTAATGGTATTACTTCGATTTCCACCCGCATGAAAGTGCCTGGTGGGCGTCCTTGAATCGTTTCTATGCGGGTTTGGCAGAAAGGGCTAAAACTTGCATAGGGCCGATTTGAGGGTGTTACACATGCTTCCACTTTATAAATTGTGGTTGTGCCATTTGCATGCAGCACAATCCACGTAGATTACGTTTAAACAAACCACCAATGTCAGAATACACTACTAGAAAAGGTGTCTTTGGTCCACGGTCACGTTCCCAATCTGGGACAGAGATCTAAATCGAGGCAGAAATTGATCTAAATCACAAATTCTTCCACAAATTAATCGAGACAGAGATCTAAATCGAGGCATTTCATTAATTCAACCACAAATTCTTCTAAACAAAGGTGCGATTTCACATCCTACATTAATTCAACCACTAGTCAACAATTTCACTTCCGCTGCCACTGTCCTACGAGCCGCCGGCTTCCTCGTCGTCGTCGGACAGAACCTCCACGATTTCCGCATTGTTCGCGAGATGGAGCACCTCTTCGCGGCGAGCGGCAGCGATGACGGTGTACTTGGTCCATCCAGGGACGGACTAGAACCTCTCTCGCCCTTCTCGGTTGCGGAGATCCCGGTGCACCACGCGCCCGTCAACGATGCGGTTGCCAATCTTGGCCTTCCGCTCCTTCTTGAACAGCGCCGGCCAGTACGGGCTGGCTGCCGCGTACCGGGGCAATGCCCTCTTCCACGTGGGCATCTGGCGGCAGCATGCCACGATTTCGCTCTCCATCTTGGCTTGGCGAGAGAGCAGAGCCACCGGCACCCCTGCATAGCTAATGCGCCATCCGTGGGGAACCGTCATGGCCGGCGGCGCGAGGATGTCAAAGTTCGCGAACATCACCGCCTCGTAGAAGTTCAGCGAGGGCATCTCCATGGCGGCACGATGGAGATTGGAGAGGGAGCGAATGGATGGACGATGAAGCGATGACACGGTGGAGATTGGAGAGGACGAGGGGATGGACGACGAAGCGACGTGCTGTGGCCCCTCCTAATTGTACACGAGGACAACAAAGCGACGGGCAGAATATCCAAGGGGCATTGGTCATTTTTTTCCTCCCTGGACTCCGGGACCAATAGTTCAGACCGCTAGGTCAACAAGTACAACTATTACAACTTAAAAAGGCACGGAGCTTAAGCTAAATAGAACTAGTTATCACACATCTCCTTGATCTTCCTAATCTTAGCCCGATGCGCATCTTCGTGCGAGAGCAAGGATCGAATCGTGTGCTCCTTCCTTTTAGCATCTTCCTTGCACAGCTTCAATTGTTTCTCTGCATTTTTCCTCATGCACTTGTCAATACTCGTAGTTGTGAACTGCAGGACTTTGGCCTGGTGGAGATCATTCCTTGCTTGAGTCAGTTCTTGCTCTGCTTTAGCCTTCAGGGCCAATGCCGCGTCCCTCTCCTTCTCGACTTTGCTAACCTTGTCTTGCACAAACCTGAGATCTCTCTTATGCTTGGTCGTGTCAACTGGTTCCCATTGCTTCATCTCAACACTGCCAAGAAGTGAGCTGAATACGGATTCTTTCAACTCAACAGTCATTTCCCATAGTTTGTCCAGCGTTTTCTGCATCGATTTGGGCCACTCTGGATCTACCCATTTGACAACACCGCAACTTCCGCCTTGCATCATTGCACGATGTCCTTGACACCGTAGAAACCTCCTGCCTGCGTTTCGTCCTTCGAACGCTACAAATTTAGCGGGCACATATCAATGTTTACATAGCAGAGGACTGTCTTCATCCGCTAAACCGTGATAGTTGGAGTCATACATCATCTGGTTGGCCTAACACATCATACGCGCATGAGTAAACAGATTAGATCTAGCTCAAAAAATAGATAACTGGCCACAGATGATAGAGATAGAGATAAGACGACTCACATCGAAATCACCGTCCCTGTCGTCACGACGCGTTTCCTCGCTGTCTCCCCTTCAACCCATGGCGAGAGGGGAGGGGGGTGGCTGCTGGAGAGGGGATTGGGATGGAGGCGCCGTCGGCTTGCGGCTACGGCGGGATGGGAGTGAAGTCGGGAAAGTGGCTTCGAGGGGAAGGAAGAGAAGTACGGGGAGGAAGAGAAGTAATAAGGACGTGAGACTAGGATATGGCCCACTAAACTCGTGAGTCGTGACACTCGCAACAGGGGAGCGCCCGGTGTAGCTAGTTTGTCCAGAGCAAGTGTGGCCAATCATGCCGCAGAACAGCCTACTCGCGGATCGCTCTCACGAAGACCATCCCAATCGTTCAAGCGCCCTGATCGAACGGTATGTAACAATCGTCAAGCAGAACAACTGTGTTAGGGCGTGCCTTCTAGAAGACTCGGTCTAACAGCCACCCATGCAATGATACTGGTGTATCCATGTGTGGTTTGTGAAAAGAACAGACATGCAATCACACTAGGTGGATCCATGTGTGGTTTGTTTAGAAGAACACACATGCAATGACTCTAGTTGTGGTTCATGAAAAGAACACACATGCAATGACATTGGTGGATCCATGTGTGGTTCACGAAAAGAACAGACATGCAATGATAATGGTGGATTCTTATGTGGTTTGTTTAGAGGAACATACATGCAATGACACTGGGTGTGGTTCATGAAAAGAAAAGACATGCAATAACACTGGTGGATCCATGTCTGGTTCATGAGAAGAACACACATCCAATGACACTGGTGGATCCTTATGTGGTTCATGAAAAGAACAGACGTGCAATGACACTAGTGGATACTTATGTGGTTTGTTTAGAGGAACATACATGCAATGACACTGGTGGATCCATGTGTGGTTCATGAAAAGAACAGACATGCAATGACACTGGTGGATCCATGTGTGGTTTGTCTGGAGGAACACAAATGCAATGACACTGGGTGTGGTTCATGAAAATAACAGACATGCAATGACACTGGTGGATCCATGTGTGGTTTGTCTGGAGGAACACACATGCAATGACACTGGGTGTGGTTCATGAAAAGAACAGACATGCAATGACACTGGTGGATCCATGTGTGGTTCATGAGATGAACACACATGCAATGACACTGGTGGATACATGTGTGGTTCATGAAAAGAACTAACATGCAATGACAGTAGTTGTGGTTCATGAAAAGAATAGACATGCAATGACACTAGTGGATCCATATGTGGTTTATGGAAGTAACAGACATGCAATGACTCTAGCTGTGATTCATGAAAAGAACAGACATGCAATGACAATGGTGGATCCATGTGTGGTTCATGAGAAGAACACACATGCAATGACTCTAGCTGTGATTCATGAAAAGAATAGACATGCAACGACACTGGTGGATCCATGTGTGGTTCATGAGAAGAAGACACATCCAATGACACTGGTGGATCCTTATGTGGTTCGTCTAGAGGAACACACATGCAATGACACTAGGTGTGGTTCATGAAAGGAACAGACATGCAATCACAATAGGTGGATCCATGTGTGGTGTGTTCAGAAGAACACATATGCAATGACTCTAGTTGTGGTTCATGAAAAGAACACACATGCAATGACACTGGTGTATCCATGTGTGGTTTGTGAAAAGAACAGACATGCAATCACACTAGGTGGATCCATGTGTGGTTTGTTTAGAAGAACACACATGCAATGACTCTAGATGTGGTTCATGAAAAGAACAGACATGCAATGACACTGGTGGATCCTTATGTGGGTTGTTTAGAGGAACATACATGCAATGACACTGGGTGTGGTTCATGAAAAGAACAAACATGCAATGACACTAGTGGATCCATGTGTGATTCATGAAAAGAACACACATCTAATGACAATGGTGGATCCTTATGTGGTTCATGAAAGAACAGACATGCAGTGACACTGGTGGATCCTTATGTGGTTTGTCTAGAGGAACACATGCAATGACACTGGGTGTGGTTCATGAAAAGAACAGATATGCAATGACTTATGTGGTTTGTTTAGAAGAACACACATCCAATGACACTAGGTGTGGTTCATGAAAATAACAGACATGCATTGACACTGGTGGATCCTTATCTGGTTTGTTTAGAAGAACAGACATGCAATGACTTATGTGGTTTGTTTAGAAGAACACACATGCAATAACACTGGGTGTGGTTCATGAAAAGAACAAACATGCAATGACAGTAGTGGATCCTTATGTGGTTTGTTTAGAGGAAAAGACATGCAATGACACTGGGTGTGGTTCATGAAAAGAACAGACATGCAATGACACTAGTGGATCCATGTGTGATTCATGAGAAGAACACACATCCAATGACACTGGTGGATCCTTATGTGGTTTGTCTCGAGGAACACACATGCAATGACACTAGGTGTGGTTCATGAAAAGAAAACACATGAAGTGACACTGGTGGATCCTTGTGTGGTTTGTTTAGAAGAACAGACATGCAATAACACTGGTGGATCCATGTGTGGTTCATGAAAAGAACTGACATGCAATGACTCTAGCTATGGTTCATGAAAAGAACAGACATACAATGACACTAGTGGATCCATCTATAGTTTATGGAAGTAACATACATGCAATGACTCTAGCTGTGATTCATGAAAAGAACAAACATGCAATGACACTGGTGGATCCATGTGTGGTTCATGATAAGAACACACATCCAATGACACTGGTGGATCCTTATGTGGTTCATGAAAAGAACAGACATGCAGTGACACCGGTGGATCCTTATGTGGTTTGTCTTGAGAACACACATGCAATGACACTAGGTGTGGTTCATGAAAAGAACAGACATGCAATGACTTATGTGGTTTTCTTTAGAAGAACGCACATGCAATGACACTAGGTGTGGTTCATGAAAAGAACAGACATGCAATGACACTGGTGGATCCTTATGTGGTTTGTGAGAAGAATAGACATGCAATGAAACTGGTTGTGGTTCATGAGAAGAACTGACATGCAATGACAATAGTTGTGGTTCATGAAAAGAACAGACATGCAATGACACTGGTGGATCCATATGTGTTTTATGGAAGTAACAGACATGCAATGACTCTGGCTGCGATTCATGAAAAGAACAGACATGCAATGACAGTGGTGGATCCATGTGTGGTTCATGAGAATAACACACATGCAATGACTCTAGCTATGATTCATGAAAAGAACAGACATGCAATGACACTGGTGGATCCATGTGTGGTTCAAGAGAAGAACACACATCCAATGACACTGGTGGATCCTTATGTGGTTTGTCTAGAGGAACACACGTGCAATGACATTGGGTGTGGTTCATGAAAAGAACAGACATGCAATCACACTAGGTGGATCCATGTGTGGTTTGTTTAGAAGAACACATATGCAATGACTCTAGATGTGGTTCATGAAAAGAACAGACATGCAATGACACTTGTGTATCCATGTTTGGTTTATGAAAAGAACATACATGCAATCACACTAGGTGGATCCATGTGTGGTTTGTTTAGAAGAACACACATGCAATGCCACTAGTGGATCCATGTGTGGTTAATGAAAATAACAGACATGCAATGATACTGGTGGATCCTTATGTGGTTTGTTCAGAGGAACAAACATGCAATGACACAGGGTGTGGTTCATGAAAAGAACAGACATGCAATGACACTGGTGGATCCATGTGTGGTTCATGAAAAGAACACACATCCAATGACACTGGTGGATCCTTATGTGGTCCATGAAAAGAATAGACATGTAATGACACTGGTGGATCCTTATGTGGTTTGTCTAGAGGAACACACATGCAATGACACTGGGTGTGGTTCATGAAAAGAACAGACATGCAATGACTTATGTGGTTTGTTTAGAAGAACACACATGCAATGACACTAGGTGTCGTTCATGAAAATAATAGACATGCAATGACACTGGTGGATCCTTATGTGGTTTGTTTAGAAGAACAGACATGCAATGACTTATGTGGTTTGTTTAGAAGAACATACATGCAATAACACTGGGTGTGGTTCATGAAAAGAACAGACATGCAATAACACTGGTGGATCCTTATGTGGTTTGTTTAGAGGAACAGACATGCAATGACACTGGGTGTGGTTCATGAAAAGAACATACATGCAATGACACTGGTGGATCCATGTGTGGTTCATGAGAAGAACACACATCCAATGACATTGGTGGATCCTTATGTGGTTTGTCTAGAGGAACACACATGCAATGACACTGGGTGTGGTTCATGAAAAGAACAGACATGCAATGACACTGGTGGATCCTTATGTGGTTTCTTTCGAAGAACATACATGCAATAACACTGGTGGATCCATGTGTGGTTCATGAAAAGAACTGACATGCAATGACTCTAGCTGTGGTTCATGAAAAGAACACACATGCAATGACACTGGCGGATCCATGTGTGGTTTATGGAAGTAACAAACATGCAATGACTCTAGCTGTGATTCATGAAATGAACAGACATGCAATGACACTGGTGGATCCATGTGTGGTTCATGAGAAGAACACACATCCAATGACACTGGTGGATCCTTATGTGGTTTGTCTAGAGGAACACACATGCAATAACACTGGGTGTGGTTCATGAAAAGAACATACATGCAATGACTTATGTGGTTTGTTTAGAAGAACACACATGCAATGAAACTGAGTGTGGTTCATGAAAAGAACAGACATGCAATGACACTTGTGGATCCTTTGGTGGTTTGTTTAGAAGACCACACACGCAATGACACTGGTGGATCCTTATGTGGTTTGTGAGAAGAATAGACATCCAATGACACTAGATGTGGTTCATGAGAAGAACTAACATGCAATGACACTAGCTATGGTTCATGAAAAGAACAGACATGCAATGACACTAGTGGATCCATATGTGGTTTATGGAAGTAACAGACATGCAATGACTCTGGCTGTGATTCATGAAAAGAACAGACATGCAATGACACTGGTGGATCCATGTGTGGTTCATGAGAAGAACAGACATGCAATGACTCTACCTTTGATTAATCAAAAGAACACATATGCAATGACACTGGTGGATCCATGTGTGGTTCATGAGAAGAACACACATCCAATGACACTGGTGGATCCTTATGTGGTTTGTCTAGAGGAACACACATGCAATAACACTAGGTGTGGTTCATGAAAAGAACAGAAATGCAATCACACTAGGTGGATCCATGTGTGGTTTGTTTAGAAGAACACACATGCAATGACTCTAGCTGTGGTTCATGAAAAGAACACACATCCAATGACACTGGTGTATCCATGTGTGGTTTGTGAAAAGAACAGACATGCAATCACACTAGGTGGATCCATGTGTGGTTTGTTTAGAAGAACAGACATGCAATGACTCTAGCTGTTGTTCATGAAAAGAACACACATGCAATGACACTGGTGGATCCATCTGTGGTTCATGAAAAGAACAGACATGCAATGACACTAGTGGATCCTAATGTGGTTTTTAGAGGAACAAACATGCAATGGCACTGGTGGATCCATGTGTGGTTCATGAGAAGAACACACATCCAATGAAACTGGTGAATCCTTATGTGGTTTGTCTAGAGGAACACACATGCAATGACACTGGGTGTGGTTCATGAAAAGAACAGACATGCAATGACACTGGTGGATCCTTATGTGGTTTGTTTAGAAGAACGGACATGCAATAACACTGGTGCATCCATGTGTGGTTCATGAAAAGAACTGACATGCAATGACTCTAGCTGTGGTTCATGAAAAGAACAGACATGCAATGTCACTGGTGGATCCATGTGTGGTTCATGAAAAGAACAAACATGCAATGACACTGGTGGATCCTTATGTGGTTTGTTTAGAGGAACAGACATGCAATGACACTGGTGGATCCTTATGTGGTTTGTTTAGAATAACACACATGTAATGACTCTAGTTGTGGTTCATGAAAAGAACCAACATGCAATGACACTGGTGTACCCATGTGTGGTTTGTGAAAAGAACAGACATGCAATCACACTAGGTGGATCCATGTGTGGTTTGTTTACAAGAATACACATGCAATGACTCTAGCTGTGGTTCATGAAAAGAACACAGATGCAATGACACTAGTGGATCCATGTGTGGTTCATGAAAAGAACAGACATGCAATGACACTGGTGGATCCTTATGTGGTTTGTTTAGAGGAACAGACATGCAATGACACTGGGTGTGCTTCATGAAAAGAACAGACATGCAATGACACTGGTGGATCCATGTGTGGTTCATGAGAAGAACACACATCCAATGACACTGGTGGATCCTTATGTGGTTCATGAAAAGAATTGACATTGCAGTGACACTAGTGGATCCTTATGTGGTTTGTCTAGAGGAACACACATGCAATGACACTGGATGTGGTTCATGAAAAGAACAGACATGCAATGACACTGGTGGATCCTTATGTGGTTTGTTTAGAGGAACAGACATGCAATGACACTGGGTGTGGTTCATGAAAAGAACAGACATGCAATGACACTGGTGGATCCTTATGTGGTTTGTTTAGAAGAACACATATGCAATGACACTGGTGGATCCTTATGTGGTTTGTGAGAAGAACAGACATGCAATGACACTGGCTGTGGTTCATGAGAAGAACACACATCCAATGACACTGGTGGATCCTTATGTGGTTTCTTTAGAAGAACAGACATGCAATAACACTAGTGGATCCATGTGTGGTTCATGAAAAGAACTGACATGCAATGACTCTAGCTGTGGTTCATGAAAAGAACAGACATGCAATGACACTGGTGATCCATGTGTGGTTTATGGAAGTAACAGACATGCAATGACTCTAGATGTGATTCATGAAAAGAACAGACATGCAATGACACTGGTGGATGCATGTGGGGTTCATGAGAAGAACACACATGCAATGACACTAGTGGATCCTTATGTGGTTTGTCTAGAGGAACACACATGCAATGACACTGGGTGTGGTTCATGAAAAGAAAAGACATGCAATGACTTATGTGGTTTGTTTAGAAGAACACACATGCAGTGACACTGGGTGTGGTTCATGAAAAGAACAGACATGCAATAACACTGGTGGATCCTTAGGTGGTTTGTTTGGAAGAACACACATGCAATGACACTGGGTGAATCCTTATGTAGTTTGTGAAAAGAATAGACATGCAATCACACTAGGTGGATCCATGTGTGGTTCATGAGAAGAACACACATGCAATGGCACTAGTGAGATGTGGTTTGTGAAAAGAATAGACATGCAATGACTCTAACTGTGGTTAATGAAAAGAACAGACATGCAATCACACAGGTGGATCCATGTGTGGTTTATGAGAAGAACACACATCCAATGAACTCTAGTGGATCTATCTTGGCATAATTTGATGTATTCCACGATGTATTTCAATGTACAAGGCACTTTCCATTTTTATACTACTCAGTTTTGCCCTTTGTTTTATGTGGTACTACTACTTAGTTTTGCCCCTCTCTCTATCTTTCATAGAATCCCAAACCTATGCTCTCCCTGTCTGCTACTCCCTGATTGGTTGTCACAGTTGTCACGTGGATCTTGCACACCAACCGTTGATTCTGTGCGATCCAACGATGATTGTTGCACACGTCGTGCCCTTCACAGTATAGCGTGAGACAGCACGGACGTCTCCCTCAGCGAGACTTCTACAGGAGGGAACACGATGATGTCCATGGAAAAAGTCGTTAAGCGGTCATGTCAAGTTTAATCAAGCCTGAAAAGCCTACTACTGCTACTATAACACATGCATAGGGCAACGGGGTCATCGAGTGCACGGTTGTCGACGGGACGCTGCAATTTATTGCCACTTGATTTTAATAAGACATATCCCATTTTTACGCAGCGCTCTCAATCGCACTTCCAACTGGGTCGTACCGCTAGTAACTTCCATGAGTCATGGGCCCCCCTCGAGTAGATCTAACGTTGCTAGAAATTGGTTTTGCACCACTTGCATGCAGTGGAATCGAGGTATGCCATGAGCATATTTTCAATGCAGCTCTAAAGTGGAGATCGTGGCTGTTTCAAAAAAAAGAACCCAAAAAAGGGTGGAGATCGTGGTAGCCCCCTGCCCCCCGCCCACCACACATGTCCACTCGAGGACTACGAACGGTCCAGTGTTTATAACCCCCCTCTACCTTCTTCTTCCATGAGCTCGTGTCATTTTCCCCCAGTTTGTCTAGTCCCAAGACCCCAATCTACACCTACCGCGCGCGCCGAAGCTCCCTTGCTTGCACTACCTCCATCCCTTGGTGTGCCATGAAGCGTACGCGTGGATACGAGCCGGAGGTGAAGCCAGTTGAAGGCGCAGCAGCAGATGGCTCGGTCGTCGCCAAGCAGGCGGAGGCGTCTTCTATGGGAACGAACGCCGCTCGTCGCCGCTCCGTCGAGGGTGCGAGCTCATCCGTCCAGCCAGTAGCCGTCGCCGTCGAGCAGCAGGTGGTAGCCGTCGCTGCCGAGCAGCAGGTAGTAGCCATCGCTGCCGAGCAGCAGGTGGCCGACAATGTCATGGTGCCAGCGGCAGATCTGGATGAGGGCAGGCGGCAGGCGGAGGCAATTCGGTGATCTACATCAACGACCCCATCGCCGTACAAGATATCTTAGATGCAATCGTGGAGAATGATGAGTTCGAGGAGGAGGTCCCTGATGAGGAGTCCGAGGTACTACATTGCTAGCTTCTCTAGTCGCAGCTGCAGTTTTCACTGTTCATACATAGGATTTGCTCAATCGTGTACATATTCTTTTGCTCTTGAAGTAGGGTAGTATATATATGGTTCGATCGGTCGGTTGATGCATTTGCCATCTAGTCACAAAACCCCAATCTGCTCATCTGCCATCTAGTTCAGTTTGCTAGTTCAGTGTTGATTTCGATACACAGCAGGCCTATAACATTACATTTCTATTCCTTACTGAGCCCAATGATTCAATTTTGCCCCAAAATAGTGCGAGGGCATCTGATGGTGTCGTTTTCTTAGGGATGGTGAGTGAACCTCAGGCAGCAATGCACATAAACAATATAGGTTGTGTTGTTGGTATTTTGGTTCTCCGACTCCATCGCGGAAAAAAATGAGGCCCTAATATTTTTCTCATATGGAACCTATATATATAATCTTTGTATTGTTTGTGATCTATGAATGCGATGTATGATGCATATGTATATCCCTGAATATTGTTTTGTATGATTACATTTCAATTTCTTATTGTGGCCAATGATTCAAATTTGCCCCAAAGAGAGGCAGACACATTGGTGTCAGATTTTTTCAGGGATGAGTGAGCAAACATGGGACCATGCACAAGATCAATATAAGCTGTGCAATTGTTACTTGGTTCGCTTACGCCATCTCTGTAGAAACTTATGAGGCCGTAATCTTTATTCTATATTCATAGAACTATGATATTTGAATTATCTATTCCATGCATTCATAGTGTATAAGAATTACATTTTTATTTGTCACCGAGGCCGATGATTGAAATTTGCCCCAAAAGAGTTCAAGGGGAGACACGTATGATGGTGTCATGTTTTAGGGATGGGTTGGTGAACCTGTTGCAGCAATGCACACAAACAATATAGGTTATGCTATTGGTACTTTGGTTCTCCAACTCCATCTCTGAAACAAATTATGAGGCCCTTGATTTATTCTCATATGGAACTACATATATGATCCTTGATTTGTTTCTGATCTTTTAATGATTGGTATGATGCATATGTATATGAATGGTTTTGATCAAAAGTATTTTTAACATGTACCTGAAGATTAATTGTTTGGTTTTTTATTTATAATTACAATATTTAGGCTTGTTTTTGTACCTGACTATGTATATCCCTGAATATTGTCTTGTACGATTATATTTCAATTTCTTATTATGGCCAATGATTCAAATTTTCCCCAAAGAGAGGCAGACACATTGGTGTCAGATTTTTTTAGGGATGAGTTAGCGAACCTAGGGCGATGTACAAGAACAATATAGGTTGCGCAATTGTTACTTGGTTCACTCACACTGTCCCTGAATAAACTTATGAGGCCACAATCTTTATTCCACATTCATAGAACTATGATATTCGAATTATCTATTTCATGCATTCATAGTGTATAAGAATTACATTTTAGTTTGTCACCGAGGCCGATGATTGAAATTTGCCCAAAAGAGTTTAAGCAGAGACACGTATGATGGTGTCGTGTTTTAGGGATGGGTTGGTGAACCTGAGGTAGCAATGCACACAAATAATATAGGTTGTGTTGTTGGTACTTTGGTTCGCCAACTCCATCCCTGAAACAAATTATGAGGCCCTAGATTTATTCTCATATGGAACTGCATATATGATCCTTGAATTGTTTCTGATCTTTTAATGATTGGTATGATGCATATGTATATGAATGGTTTTGATCATAAGTATTTTTAACATGTACCTAAAGATTAATTGTTTGGTTTTTTTATTTATAATTACAATATTTAGGCTTGTTTTTGTACCTGACTATGTATATCCCTGAATAATGTTTTGTACGATTACATTTCAATTTCTTATTGTGGCCAATGATTCAAATTTGTCCCAAAAGAGAGGCAGACACATTGGTGTCAGATTTTTTCAGGGATGAGTTAGTGAACCTGGGGCGATATACGACAACATTACAGGTTGCGCAATTGTTAGTTGGTTCACCTACTCCATCTCTGAAGAAACTTATAAGACCCCTAGATTTATCCAACATTCACTCTAATGCAATTATTTGTCATCGTGTTGAGATGAAATGATATATGAACCGATCAAACTATTGCTGAGATGCTTTATCTTTGATATCCATGGATATATTGTCTTACATATACATGTTGTCAATTCGTGAGTTGTAATACAATTCAATCATATGTATGAGTTCTAAGTTATGTTCTTAAAAATCAACAGGAGGATGATGATGAAGTGGACAATAGCAAGGTATCCAGGGACAACAAGAGCCGCTACGTGTTGAGGCGGTTACGGTGTGGGCTAATCCGTTTCCACCATAGGGGGGACTGTTTTACCCATTCTGTGGTAGAGCAATCAACGTGGACCTCGATAGTATGATCCAGCACGTGGAGGGCGTTGGCAGAGGCGGAGGCAGACGCCATAGGCCGATTACCTTGGCGCGACACGCAGCCTATGGCAAATTCCTCCGGGAGTATGTCAAGACTAGACTGTATCCTATCGACTAGGATGTCGCTGCCTCCTACTGATATGCCACTGCCCTGCTAGGCGTCTCCGTGTCCCGGCCTCCTGCTGCCACCCCTGCTTTTATTTTGTTTTAGTTAATTATTACCTGTGTGTGGCATGTAATACAATATATCCATGGTGTCTCTGGTGAACCTTCTATATTAATCTACTCCTTTATATGGAGTGCCTTAAAATTTCTAGTGTTCAATTGTATTATTGATCATGCTCATGCACACTACAAAATATTTCTAGTGCTCGATTATATTATAAATGTCAAGGAATACATCAACAAGTTAAATTGGTCGAAATTTTGTATTGAAGTAAATAAATGATCTCACATCGAGGGTGGACATTGGCAGAAGCCGAAGGCATCAGCCGAAGACCTTGGAGCGGCACGCAGTCTTCAGCAAATTCCTTGCAGGTTCAACAACTGGTTGCCGCCGCCCAGCTCTGAATTTGCTTACAGGTCCAACATGACAGAACTTGAGCTACCAGAGAGACCTCGGTAGAGGTGGAAGAATTGGTGCGGGTGCAACCACGACGACAGCGAGCTCGGATTCTAGAGGAGGAAAACAGAACCGAGCATGGTCGACATGGTGACAGATCTCATCGGGAACCAATTCTCGTCCCCTCACTATGCCATGGGTGCGTCCATGGTGAGGGCGAGCTCCGACTCGGGATGGGGAGGGGAGCGAGGCCAAGCAGGTTCGTCACGTCCCAGCTCTGCGCCATGGCCGCTACCACAGATTGCCGCTCAAGGGAAGAAGAAGACGCGTAATGGATCCATGCGCCAACACTGCAAGCCTACACAATATATCCGTGGTGTCTCTGATGAACCTTCTATATTAATCTACTCCTTTATATGGAGTGCCTTAAAATTTCTAGTGTTCACTTATATTACTGATCATGCTCACGCACACTACAAAATATTTCTAGTGCTCGATTATATTATTGTCAAGGAATACATCAACAAGTTAAATTGGTCGAAATTTTGTATTGAAGTAACTAAATGATCTCACATCGGGGGTGGACGTTGGCAGAAGCCGAAGGCATCAGCCGAAGACCTTGGAGCGGCACGCAGTCTTCAGCAAATTCCTTGCAGGTTCAACAACTGGTTGCCGCCGCCCAGCTCCGAATTCTCTTACAGGTCCAACATGACAGAACTTGAGCTACCACAGAGACCTCGACAGAGGTGGCAGAATTGGTGCGGGTGCAACCACGGCGACGGCGAGCTCGGATTCTAGAGGAGGAAAACAGAACCGAGCACGGTCGACACGGTGACAGATCTCACCGGGAACCAATTCTCGTCCCCGCACCGTGCCATAGGTGCGTTCATGGTGAGGGCGAGCTCCGACTCAGGATGGGGAGGAGAGCGGGGCCGAGCAGGTTCGTCACATCCTAGCTTTGCGCCATGGCCGCGACCATAGATTGCCGCTCCAGGGAAGAACAAGTCGCGTAATGGATGCAGGCGCAACGCTGCAAACCTACAGGGAGGAGAGCTGGGCTGAGCAGGTTCGTCCATGTCCCAGCTCCGCGCCATGGCAGCGACGCCCCACAGATTGCCGCTCCGGGGAAGAAGAAGACGTGTAATGGATGCAGGCGCCAACACTGCAAGCCTAATTGACACCTAAGCAACGGGAGCGACATAACAGCGAGAACTGACAGGGGGGCCCAACTTGACGGTCGTTAGCCTGATTTTTTGTATTGAAACATATAGTTCAATTCATGCCGAAAAAGACCCTCTGAATATTTGGCACACCAACTGTAGTCATCCCGGCTGATTTCAGGGAACTAGGGTACCGCGTTGCCTGGGCGACCCAACTTTCGGGCCGCAAAATGATATTCTCCTAGCTGTGGTTCATGAAAAGAACACATATGCAATGACACTGGTGGATCCATGTGTGGTTTGTGAAAAGAACAAACATGCAATCACACTGGGTGTGGTTCATGAAAAGAACACACATCAAATGACACTGGTGGATCCATGTGTGGTTTATGAGAAGAGCACACATGCAATGACACTGGTGGATCCATGTGTGGTTTGTGAGAAGAATACACATGCAATGAATCTAGATGTGGTTCATGAGAAGAACACACATGCAATGACACTAGGTGTGGTTCATGAGAAGAACAGACATGCAATGACACTGGTGGTTCCTTATGTGGTTTGTGAGAAGAACTGACATGCAACGACTCTAGCTATGGTTCATGAAAAGAATACACATGCAATGACACTGGTGGATCCATGTGTGGTTTGTGAAAAGAACAGACATGCAATCACACTAGGTGTGGTTCATGCAAAGAACACACATCCAATGACACTGGTGGATCCATGTGTGGTTCATGAGAAGAACACACATCCAATGACACTGGTGGATCCTTATGTGGTTTGTGAGAAGAACAAACATGCAATGACAGTGGTTGTGGTTCATGAGAAGAACACACATGCAATGACACTGGTGGATCCATGTGTGGTTTGTGAGAAGAACACACATGCAATGACTCTATCTATGGTTCATGAAAAGAACAGACATGCAATGACACTGGTGGATCCATGTGTGGTTCATGAAAAGAAACACATGCAACGACACTTGTCAACACCCGGATTTTTAATCCCAGATGCCTGTTATGCCATACATCGCAATCCCAAGATTACCATTTTTGCGAGACATAACAGATTGGATATCATAGTACATCATCCATTACAAACCATAATAAGGTCTTACACGAATAAAGGATCTCATGATCCAGTCTTAATACAACAAGCAGCGGAATAAATAATAAGCATAGAGGTGGGGTCCATCTTCAGGGTCACAGGCAATGCTGACGATGGAAGATAGTCCTAGTTATCATAGCCGTCCTGTTGTCCTTCATCTTGGTAGTCTCCTTCATAGTCTGGCCATAGGAATAGCCAGGGACAAAAGCCATGAGTACTCTTTAAGTACTCGCAAACTATCACTAACAAGTAAGGTAGTTCTAGTGGGAAATGCTAACTCTAGGTTTATTTGTAAAGTTAAAATTGAAACCTAAGCTGAGTTCAGAAACAAAGAAAGATAAAATAAATTTCTAGAATCACTTGAGTTGGGAAGCTAGTGTCATAGTCACAACCCTGTTGTGGTCAAGTCAAGATTCATCATTCATATCATAAGTCATTTTGAAAACATCTGACAATGGAACAGTATGGCCACTCCAACTGTCCATAACCGCGGAGGCGGCTATTCGAATAGTTTGACACTCTGTAGAGGTGGTACACTTGCACCACAAGATTCGATACATCTGTCAGGGATAACCCTGAATCATCATACTTAGTATGCAGATAATCAAACATAACCTTTCCTTTACACACCCTAGTATAAGCACCTCTCCTATGAGCATGGCCTCCTGACCATGACCATCTGTCATCTCATCATGCAGTCCGTTCAGGAATCTCTCCTTCTTCTTGGCCTCCATGTTGATCTCATCAGGTGCATACCTAGCTAGGGACAAGAATCTGTCACGATACTCCACTACAGTCATTCTGCTTTGTTTCAATTCTCTAAATGCATCCCTCATTCTGGTTACTAGTCCCTGCGGCACGTGGGTGCGGCTAAACTTGATTTTGAAGGCTTCCCATGGCATCACTTGACCATGGTTCATTGTGTGGATGCTGTTCCACCAGGCTCTTGCATCTCCTGCCAAATAGTGGGTGGCAAAGAGAACTTTCTCGTTGTCATCAACTCTGGCTACTTCTAAATTTTTATCCATTGTCTGCAACCAGTCATCAGCATCTAGCAGGTTCTCTGAAGTGCTAAAGATTGGGGGATTGGTATTCTGGAAGTTTTTCAGCTTGGATCCTTGATGATCCTGATTTCCATGCCCTTGGTTGTTTTGGGCCATTTGAGCTATCTGCTGCAGAGTTGCTAGGTTGGCTTGGTGCTCTGCCCTGCTTGCTTCACGGTCTGCAACTAGCATCTGCATAATTTGCAGCATCAGGTCCTGTGATGAGCTGCTCCCTTCGGGGTTTCCACGAGTCATCTGAAGATTGAGGTAGATAAAGGGGTAAGAGGGAAAGTTCTATGGTTCATGGTTTTGGTTTCAAAGCTAAAAATTTGAGTCTGACTCAGGTTTTGTAACTAACTTCTTTTCATTCATTCAAGCAAAGCACACGATACAAACACACACACACCACAACACCAAAGGAAAACAGATGGTTTTAAGAACCATTCTGCAAGCTACGATACAATGGGACCGATACTCCTCATTCTACGATAGTGCCCTAGTGCATCTACTCATCATCGACAAAGTCAGAGTCATCATCGTCGGTGTAGAAGTCCACGGCATCCTCCTCCAGAAAGTCATCATCATTGTTGAGGTAAGAGTCCATATCTCCCTGGATGTATTCAACTTCCTCTTCTTCTTCCTTTGCTGCAAGCTGAGCTTCTTGCTCCTTGATGGTCTTCTCGAGGTCGGCCACCTTCTTGCAAAGACGGTCGATGGTGCGATCCTTCTTTTCGCGCTAGCAGCAAAGAGATTAGTGATCCTTGACAAGTAGTGAGAAAGTCTGGGCCTTCTAGGCGGCAATGGCAAGGTTGTGGTTGGCGAACTCCCTAGCATTGTCCAACTCCTTCTGTCGGTCGTACAGCAGGAAGTCAAGGTTCTCCACTTGACGCTTCAACTCCGGGTGACTTGGCATCTCCATTGGCATTCCCATAAAGTCATGCCTTGTGTAGTGAGCAAAGCGGATTCCTTGGATTTGGTTGACACTCAGGGCACAAAGACGTGCGAGAGCTTCATGCATTGCCCTGGCTAATCCGTCTAGACAGTTGTT
The DNA here is from genome assembly GCA_916181665.1 of Avena sativa. Lineage (NCBI taxonomy): Eukaryota > Viridiplantae > Streptophyta > Magnoliopsida > Poales > Poaceae > Avena > Avena sativa. Next base: position 421,321,222 of record OV702290.1, read on the forward strand.
CTCTCTTACAGAGATCTGGATCCTCCCGGACGTTGGTGCTTCTATACTTCCTCGAAGATCAGCTGTGACTAGCCATTCTAAATCTCCTCCTAGGGGTCGAGGAAGTTGAGCTCCAAGGAATTCCGGATGTGGGTGTCCCAAGTACTCCAATAGTGCATCAAGATCCCTCTCGAAGATCAGCTGGCCTCCGTTGCCCAACTGGTAGAACTTGCTGAACTGAGTCTCCATCTATAAGAATTAAGGATGAGGAAGTTAGTGAAGTGATCAAGTGTGTCAAATTTTATATAGTAATGTAAGAATTGGAGGAACATGAATTTTTTTGAGAGAAAGAATTCCCAAGGGTAAGAGAGGAAATAGTTTTCATAAATACTCACTTGGGTGTTTGAAACTAAGTTTTTTTTGTTCGAATGTCCATTCTAACTAGGGTCTCCTATGGTCAGGATGGCTCTGATACCAACTTGTCAACACCCGGATTTTTAATCCCCGATGCCTGTTATGCCATACATCGCAATCCCAGGATTACCATTTTTGCGAGACATAACAGATTGGATATCACAGTACATCATCCATTACAAACCATAATAAGGTCTTACACGAATAAAGGATCTCATGATCCAGTCTTAATACAACAAGCAGCGGAATAAATAATAAGCGTAGAGGTGGGGTCCATCTTTAGGGTCACAGGCAATGCTGACGATGGAAGATAGTCCTAGTTATCATAGCCGTCCTGTTGTCCTTCATCTTGGTAGTCTCCTTCATAGTCTGGCCATAGGAATAGCCAGGGACAAAAGCCATGAGTACTCTTTAAGTACTCGCAAACTATCACTAACAAGTAAGGTAGTTCTAGTGGGAAATGCTAACTCTAGGTTTATTTGTAAAGTTAAGTTTGAAACCTAAGCTGAGTTCAGAAACAAAGAAAGGTAAAATAAAGTTCTAAAATCACTTAAGTTGGGAAGCTAGTGTCATAGTCACAACCCTGTTGTGGTCAAGTCAAGATTCATCATTCATATCATAAGTCATTTTGAAAACATCTGACAACAGAACAGTATGGCCACTCCAACTGTCCATAACCGCGGACGCGGCTATTTGAATAGTTTGACACTCTGTAGAGGTGGTACACTTTCACCACAAGATTCGATACATCTGTCAGGGATAACCCTGAATCATCATACTTAGTATGCAGATAATCAAACATAACCTTTCCTTTACACACCCTAGTATAAGCACCTCTCCTATGAGCATGGCCTCCCAACCATGACCATCTATCATCTTGGGCACTGCATAGGTGGACAACCTTGAGAGGTAGCCTTAGCTCAAACCTCTCCCGCGAGGGCACTAATACTAATGCATATAAACTTCCGGCTAAGCCTTACCCAATTCAGGTATGGTGGTTGTACGGTAAAATTGGAATGGTATCGCATCCGAACCCAGCCATCAGTTTTGTAAAAGGGCTAAGGCTCATGCCTCAACATTTCATCATCATAAACCATTTGTGTTTCTCAACACATGTCAAAACATCTCAATAGAATGACTCATCATTCTAAGGTTTTCACAAGTCATTTTCACCAAGTACTCCCATCTAAGTGACTCAAGTTTTGATTTAGCTCTAAGCTACTAAGTTAAGAGTGTTCACTAATGTGGGATGCTAAGATCAATCTCATGCCATAGAATGACATCTAAGTTTATCTAGATAGGTCAAGTTTTATACATTTTATGCTACCTTCAAACAAGTAAAGGATTTTGGTAAAGTAAAGAAAGTAAAGCTTGTAAATAACATTTGGAGTAGGTATAAGTCAAAGGGTATAACCAAAGCATGCCTAATGCATCTTGCTTAGGTTATATAGCTTAATTCTAGCTTGCTAACAATAGCTTGCTTAGTTTACTTGAAGTGCTAGGCTTGCCTTGTGTAGTGCAGTGGTTGAAGTTTTCTTCCTCCTCCTCTTGGTAGAACTCCTCCTCCTCGAAAGCTTGGTCGGTACTATCGTCTATAAATACATACGGGATACACAATCACCAAACAAAGCTTAACTAGTCTACTTAGCACACTAAGGCACACATTTGATGATCTATTATCATCACAAGCATCACAAGGTTTAATTTAACTAGCTTCCTTCTTTTTATTTGAGAAAAGTAATTTCTACTTATTGAAATTAACTAAGATTTAATATCCTCCAATTAAAATATGGGATCATGTGGACACATGTCATCACCACATATTCTAACATACGGGAATGGGATTTAAATGTTGGATCACATTTTAATAAGTTTAAGTTGAATATTTAATCATTTAAAGTGCCTAGAAATGCCTATGTAGCATTATTTTGGTACTAGTCCAAAGTCACTACATGAAAACCTTAATATTATTACATATTCAGATAGGTATGGTTAAATGTGATTTTTGAGAGTTGGAATCAACTCAAAAGCTATTATGGTTGATTTTTGAAAAATGTTTGAATGTGCAAATGCTTTTGTCTTGTTATTTTTACTAGGATAGATCTCTAACTCTAAATGATTTAAATCCAACGGTCTTGGATAGAGATTTTCATTAACTTTCCAACAAAATTGGAATCACTCCATTTGGATTTGTAAAACTCTTTTAATTGATTTTTGAACTAAGGGAACAAATTGATTTTAAGTCTAAATAGTAAAACCTAATTTGAATTAACTGGGTCAGCGCGGGAAATTAAATGGGCCGGCCCAGTGACGCTCAGTGGTGCAGAGGGCGACTGACAGGCTGGTCCTGCATGTCAGCGGCACATAGGACCCAAAGCGGTACAGGGTGATATGGACCACACGATTAAAACATAGATCAACGGTCCACGGTCGTCGTCGACGACGGACTTGTCGCTGGCGAGACCGAACCCTAAATGGCCAGTGGGGGTCTACTGGGGACGTACCAGGGCTCCAGCTAGTGCGGCGAGGCGGACAAACAAACTGGACGATGACGACGAGCTCAGGCGAAGTCGTGGCAGGGGCTGAGGTGGACGAAATCGACGGGGACTTCTCCTCCTCTGAAGCGGCTGCCTTCGGTGGAATTCCAGCAATGTGCTACTCGAGCGGCTCCGGCGAGAGAGGGGAAATGGTCAGTGGAGAGAGGGGAGTGGAATGGTGTGAAGAGATAGTGCGTGGGAGGACTCCTTATATAGGCTCGACGAGTGGGCAGTGAGGCATGGGCGCGGCTCATCGGTGACGGCGAAACAGGGGGCTACCAGCGTGGACGAGGTAGGCGGACGGTGGGCGGTCTGCTACGGCGTAATGGCGCGACTAGGGGCGGTGCCTAACGGTCGGGGGCTACACGCGCTCTGGGAGACAGAGGTAGTGCTCGACGGTGATCATGGCGACTATGGGTCACGCGGCAGTGCATGGTCGTGTCTGGCGGGTTGCTGGGTTCAAGGCGGAGCGGCGCACGCGATTTGGTGTCGAGGCGTGGTCTGTGGTGTGCTGGTGGCGATCGCGCTCTGGCTGCACGCAGAGAGAAAGGGCGGTGAGGCTGTGGGGTGGTCCAAGGGTTACCTGCGGCCGTGGGGTGGACCGTGGGCGGCGATGAGGTGGCGCCTTGCTTCCTGGAGCGGCGGAGAAGGGCTGGTGGTTGCCTATGGCTTGTGCACGCTTGGCCGGCGAGCATGGCATCGGGGCGGCATGGCACTGGCGCCAGGGGCTAGGGATAGAGGTGGGTTTGGTCTGGTTGGGCCTAGGGGAGACCAAGGTGATCAATGCACACCAATTAGCTCGACAAGAACTGCTCCAAAACAGTAATAGTTAGGCCACATTTTGTCTGCCTACCAACTGTTCGATCAAATGGCCGCATGAAGAAAAGTTTTGAATTTTTGAAAGATTTTTGGTGGAGTGGTGTAACTTATGCTTCAACATCTAGGTTTGCTTGGGATTTTTAAATGGAGTTCATTTGAGTGGTTTTTGAATTAGTGTGATCTTGATACATACACTAGATTCAATTTTCAAATGTCATTTAAAATTAGAGTTTGAATGTTTTTGGGAGATCGCAAAGTGGGCCTTGGCACATCACTACTTGTACTAGCAAGGGGTGTAAAGAACCACAATTTTCTCTGTTGGCATATGAGTCCTAGGAACACCCAAAATGACCTAGTTAGTTAAAATGGCACAAATGACCATTTCCTTATATTATTCTTTTTGATTTCTTTTTCTTTGGGATTTGTGTGGGAATGATCTAGATGATGTGTAATTCACCTTAGAATCATTTTACAACCAATGGATCACTCAAACATGGCAATTCAAATAAACTCCTAATTCAAATGCACACACATATGAATGCTTAAATATTTTAACTAGAAAAAGGTTTTGTTAACCCTAAATTGGGTAGATTTGATCTTGATTAACTTTGGATTAAGTTTTGAGATGTTACAACACTTGGTGTGGTTCATGAGAAGAATAGACATGCAATGACACTGTGGATCCTTATGTGGTTTGTGACAAGAACTAACATGCAATGACTCTAGCTATGGTTCATGAAAAGAACACACATGCAATGACACTGGTGGATCCATGTGTGGTATGTGAAAAGAACAGACATGCAATGACACTAGGTGTGGTTCATGAAAAGAACACACATCCAATGACACTGGTGGATCCATGTGTGGTTCATGAGAAGAACACACATCCAATGACACTGGTGGATCTTTATGTGGTTTGTGAGAAGAACAGACATGCAATGACATTGGCTATGGTTCATGAGAAGAACACACATGCAATGACACTGGTGGATCCATGTGTGGTTTGTGAGAAGAATAGACATGCAATCACACTGGGTGTGGTTCATGAAAAGAACAAACATCCAATGACACTTGTGGATCCATGTCTGGTTTGTGGAAGGAACAGACATGCAATGACTCTAGCTGTGGTTCATGAAAAGAACATACATGCAATGAGACTGGTGGATCCAAGTGTGGTTTGTGGAAAGAATAGACATGCAATGACTCTAGCTGTGTCTCATGAAAAGAACACACATGCAATGACACTGGTGGATCCATGTGTGGTTCATGAGAAGAACAGGCATGCAATAACACTAGGTGGATCCATGTGTGGTTTGTTTAGGGGAACAGACATGCAATGACTCTAGCTGTGCTTCATGAAAAGAACACATGTGCAATGACACTGGTGGATCCATGTGTGGTTTGTGAAAAGAACAGACATGCAATCACACTGGGTGTGGTTCATGAAAAGAACACACATCCAATGACACTGGTGGATCCATGTGTGGTTTATGAGAAGAACACACATGCAATGACAATGGTGGATCCATGTGTGGTTTGTGAGAATAACACACATGCAATGACTCTAGCTGTCATTCATGAAAATAACACACATGCAATGACACTGGTGGATCCATGTGTGGTTCATCAGAAGAACACACATGCAATGACACTAGGTGTGGTTCATGAGAAGAACAGACATGCAATGACACTGGTAGATCCTTATGTGGTTTGTGAGAAGAACTGACATGCAATGACTCTAGCTATGGTTCATGAAAAGAACACACATGCAATGACACTAGTGGATCCATGAGTGGTTTGTGGAAAGAACAGACATGCAATGACTCTAGCTGTGGTTCATGAAAAGAACACACATGCAATGACACTAGTGGATCCATGTGTGGTTCATGAGAAGAACACACATGCAATCACACTAGGTGGATACATGTGTGGTTTGTTTAGACGAAAAGACATGCAATGACTCTGGCTATGGTTCATGAAAAGAACACACATGCAATGACACTGATGGATCCTTGTGTGGTTCATGAGAATAACAGACATGCAATCACACTGGCTGTGGTTCATGAAAAGAACATACATGCAATGACACTGGTGGATCCATGTGTGGTTTGTAGAAAGAACATACATGCAATGACTCTAGTTGTGGTACATGAAAAGAACACACATGCAATGACACTGGTGGATCCATGTGTGGTTTGTGAAAAGAACAGATATGCAATCACACTGGGTGTGGTTCATGAAAAGAACACACATCCAATGACACTGGTGGATCCATGTGTGGTTTGTGAGAAGAACACACATGCAATGACTCTAGCTGTGGTTCATGAAAAGAACACACATGTAATGACACTGGTGGATCCATATGTGGTTTGTGAGAAGAACACACATGCAATGACTGTAGTTGTGGTTCATGAAAAGAACACACATGCAATGACACTGGTGGATCCTTATGTGGTTTGTGAGAAGAACACACATGCAATGACTCTAGTTGTGGGTCATGAAAAGAACACACATGCAATGACACTGGTGGATCCATATGTGGTTTGTGGAAGGAACACACATCCAATGACTCTAGTTGTGGTTCGTGAAAAGAACACACATGCAATGACACTGGTGGATCCATGTGTGGTTTGTGAGAAGAACAAACATGCAATGACTCTAGTTGTGGTTCATGAAAAGAACACACATGCAATGACACTGGTGGATCGATGTGTTGTTTGTGAAAAGAGCAGACATACAATCGCACTAGGTGGATCCATGTGTGATTTGTTTAGAGGAACATACATGCAATGACACTGGTTGTGGTTCATGAAAAGAACAGACATGCAATGACACTGGTGGATCCTTATGTGGTTTGTTTAGAAGAACACACATGCAATGACTCTAGATGTGGTTCATGAAAAGAACATACATGCAATGACACTGGTGGATCCATGTGTGGCTTATGGAAAGAACAGACATGCAATGACTCTAGCTGTGGTTCATGAAAAGAACACACATGCAATGACACTGGTGGATCCATGTGTGGTTCATGAGAAGAACACACATGCAATCACACTAGGTGGATCCATGTGTGTTTTTTTTAGAGGAACAGACATGCAATGACTCTGGCCGTGGTTTACGAAAAGAACACACATGCAATTACACTAGTGGATCCATGTGTGGTTTGTGAGAAGAACAGACATGCAATCACACTGTTTGTGGTTCATGAAAAGAACATACATGCAATGACATTGGTGGATCCATGTGTGGTTTTTGGAAAGAACATACATGCAATGACTCTAGCTGTGGTTCATGAAAATAACACACATGCAATGACACTGGTGGATCCATGTGTGGTACATCAAAAGAACAGACATGCAATGATACTGGTGGATCCTTATGTGGTTTGTTTAGAAGAACACACATGCAATGACTCTAGCTGTGGTTCATGAAAAGAACACACATGCAATGACACTGGTGGATCCATGTGTGGTTCATGAGAAGAACAGACATGCAATCACACTAGGAAGATCCATGTGTGGTTTGTTTAGAGGAACAGAGATGCAATGACACTGGGTGTGGTTCATGAAAAGAACATACATGCAATGACACTAGTGGATCCTTATGTGGTTTGTTTAGAAGAACACACATGCAATGACTCTAGCTGTGGTTCATGAAACGAACACACATGCAATGACACTGGTGGATCCATGTGTGGTTTGTGAAAAGAACAGACATGCAATCACACTGGGTGTGGTTCATGGAAAGAACACACATCCAATGACACTGGTGGATCCATGTATGGTTTGTGGAAAGAACAGACATGCAATGACACTGGGTGTGGTTCATGAAAATAACACACATGCAATGACACTGGTGTATTCTTATGTGGTTTATGAGAAGAACACACATGCAATAACTCTAGCTGTGGTTCATGAAAAGAACACACATGCAATGACACTGGTGGATCCATATGTGGTTTGTGGAAGGAACACACATCCAATGACTAGTTGTGGTTCATGAAAAGAACATACATGCAATGACACTGGTGGATCCATATGTGGTTTGTGGAAAGAACAGACATGCAATGACTCTAGCTGTGGTTCATGAAAAGAACAGACATGCAATGACACTGGTGGATCCATGTGTGGTTCATGAGAAGAACACACATCCAATCACACTGGTGGATCCTTATGTGGTTTGTGAGAAGAACATACATGCAATGACACTGGTGGATCCATGTGTGGTTCATGAGAAGAACAGACATGCAATCACACTAGGTAGATCCATGTATGGTTTGTTTAGAGGAACAAACATGCAATGACTCTAGCTGTGGTTCATGAAAAGAACACACATGCAATGACACTGGTGGATCCATGTGTGGTTTGTGAAAAGAACAGACATGCAATCACACTGGGTGTGGTTCATGAAAAGAACACACATCCAATGACACTGGTGGATCCATGTGTGGTTTGTGGAAAGAACAGACATGCAATGATACTGGGTGTGGTTCATGAAAAGAACACACATGCAATAACTCTGGTGGATCCATGTGTGGTTTGTGAAAAGAATAGTCATGCAATGACACTGGTGGATCCATGTGTGGTTTGTGAGAAGAACACACATGTAATTACACTAGGTGTGGTTCATGAGAAGAACACACATCCAATGACACTGGTGGATCCTTCAGTGGTTTGTGAGAAGAACAGACATGCAATGACTCTAGATGTGGTTCATGAGAAGAACACAGATGAAATGACACTAGTGGATCCATGTGTGGTTTGTGAAAAGAACAGACATGCAATCACACTGGGTGTGGTTCATGAAAAGAACACACAACCAATGACACTGGTGGATTCATGTGTGGTTTGTGAGAAGAACACACATGCAATGACTCTAGCTGTTGTTCATGAAAAGAACAGACTTGCAATGACACTGGTGGATCCATATGTGGTTTGTGGAAAGAACAGACATGCAATGACATTGGTTGATCCATGTATTTCATTGTACAAGACACTCACTTTCCATTTTTATACTACTCAGTTTTGCCCTTGGTTTTTTTGATACTACTCAGTTTTCCCCCTCTCTCTATCTTTCGTAGAAGTCCAAACATGTGCTCACTCTGTCTGCTACTCCCTGATTGGTTGTCACAGTTGTCACGCGGATCGTGCGTACTAACCGTTGATTCTGTGTGATCCAACAATGATCGTTGCACACGTCGTGCCCTTCACAGTATAGCGTGAGACAGCATGGACGTCTCCCTCAGCGAGACTTCTATAAGAAGGAACACGATGCCATCCATGGAAAAAGTCGTCGAGCGGTCATGTCATGTTTAATCAAGTCTAAAAATCCTACTACTGCTACTACTACGCCACAACACATGCGTCATCGAGTGCACGGTCGTCGATGGATAGCTGCAATTTATTGCCACTTGATTTTAATAAGACATATCCCATTTTTTACGCAGCGGCTCTCAATCTCACTTCCAACTGGGCCCCGCTGTAAGAAACTTGCACGCGCTAGCCGGAGGCCGAAGAGCTGAGGTCGACGTGACCTAACGTCTCCGCCTTCATCGAGTCACTCGTAGTCATCAACACATCCCTCTACCCGATCTAGCACAACCCCACAAATCTCGCCGTACAGCCACCTACCTGCCCCTCTACATTTCCACTTTTAACTATCGCCAATTTTAGGGCGTGTCAAACTTCGTATATAGAAATTGTGTATGCGCCCTTTGCATGCGGCTCAATATAGAACTGCCATGCATGGCCCGGGAAAAAAACGTGACATCCCGTGCGCGTGTCGCGGTGCACGGTGCAGTATACTGCGTGGCGCGTTGCACGGTGGTGCAACGAAACGTGCCTTGCTTCCATCCACCTTAACTATAGAGCCCCTCTCCGCACACCCACTCTTACTCTCGCTCACTCTCCCCATGCAACCCTCTCCACTGTCCCACCAGCATCCGCAAACTCTCGAGAATACCCCGTCCGCATCGGCGATGGCGGAGGAGGATAAGGTGACCACCCTCGCCTCCGAGGCCGCTGACATGGAGGCCCCTGTCTCCTTGTCGGTCCCCCTCGACGCGTTGAAAGTAGCCACCGTCCCTGTCCAGGCCCTAGTCGAGGCATCGATGGCAGCCGTCGTTCCCATCCAGGCCCCCGTCCCCGCTATCGACGGAGCCGCCGAAGAGGAGCCCCCCGCCAGCGAGGAGGCCCCCGCCAGTCACAAGCAGATCAAGCACTTCTCGGGCACCTACGATCCAGATAAGTACATCACTCCGCTGAACCCCTATGACACCGGCATCGACGACCCATGGTCGGAGGTAACTAGGGCTTGCTCCCCTCCCCTGGTTCTTCTACCGTTCCCATCGTTGTATGCTAGATCTTGGTTTATTAGGATTCGCTTGTTTGCATTTTGATTGCTCGATCTTCTTACATCATCTACTCCCTCAGTTTCCTTTTCTTCCAATAGGTTTCCGGCAGCGACGTCTAAAGCGATGACGAGTCCATGCACACCAAGACTCGTCAGGTGCTAAGGAGGCTGCGGGTCGGCCAGTACGACGCCTTCTTCAGGGGCGGCTACTGGAGCTGCCCCTTCCGCAAGGGGGTCGCCTTTTGCTGTGTGAGTCTCGCTGGCGGCACTGACTTCAACTCCTTACTGAAGCTTGCAGAGGCCACGGGCTCCGGCATCCACAAAGGCGGCAAGCGCGAGACCGTGAATATCAACGCCTACATCTCTGAACAACGGGCTCTCGGCATTCACCTCCAAAACCTCCAGCGGGTGGCCATCAAAGAGGGTCGCATGCCTCCAATTAGGCCCAAGGCCCGCAAGATCAAGGGACTGGGCAGCAAGAAGTGGAGGAAGAGCCAGAGGGAGGAGGCGGAGGCGCAGGCGCTTGAAGGCCTTGAATGTGCCTACAGCTGCGGCGGCTGCTGTTGCTAAGCAGCTTCTTTTGATTTTCTATATTTTGCTTGCATCCTATTTCTGGCTGAATGCATCGAACCTCGTTAAGCAACCTACTTTCTATCGCTATATCCTATTTAGCTGCACACAGCTATATCTACATTTGTTTTGTTTTCTGAATGTATGTATTCTGCCTGGTGTGATTTGCTGCTCTAGATTTGCTACCTGATCGGAGGCAAAAAGAGGTCCAAAAGGGAACGAATTATCGAAGAGAGAATCTTCTCTAGATTTGCTACCAATTTGGGCAAAATGAAACATATCAGTTTAGCGAGAGAGGAAAAGGGTACTCTTTCAAACTGCCAGTTAACGAGCTACCATCTTGACAAGCTACAAGACACATCCATAAACATAACACAAAGAGGGTTAAATTTATTTTACTACTCTCACTTGAGGCGCTAGACATCTTGATAAGATAACTGAGTTCCACAAAATAGAAACATAACACTAGGAAGTAAAATTTAATTCACTTCTCATCAGGCCACTTGAGGCGCTTGCCATCGTTCCTAGGCGACCAACTACGATCATTCCAGGTGGATCTTACATTATTGGCACTCCATAACTCACGAAATGCTTCGTCCCACCTGGGATCTGACTTGCCTTCCCTATCTTCAGCATCCTGCGACACAATTAGTGGTGCATCACAGACCTAATTGTTGCCGCTAGAAGATGATGCCTCTCTGTTTGCTGCTTCAGCTGCAGCCTCTCTGTCAGCTGCTTCTGCTTTAGCTGTAAGCTCTCTTTCAGCTGCTTCTGCAGCCTCTCTGTCAGTTGCTTCAGATGCAGCCATTTCCTTTGCATATGCAGCTTCAAACTCAGCTATTCTGCATTTTGTACGAAGGGCTCCCCTAAGCTCGTCTTCCCTCTTGCAAATAGGGAAAAACACGAGGTAACGTAGAAAAAATGGATCTTCTTGTATAGCTGGTAGCTCACGTAAGCATCTATGGCTGCTAATACATTGCAAATGTATCTATAATTTTTGATGTTCCATGCTTGGTTTTATCTACTTTCTTGTGTTTTTTCCACACTTTGGAGTACTTTTCATATGATTTCTTGGACTAACCTATTAACAAGAGCCATAGTGTCAGTTGCCTGTTTTCTGCTATTTTTGGTTCTAGAAAGTCCGAAAATGAATATTCTCGGAATTGGATGGGACAAAAGCCAATATGCCTATTTTTCCCGGAGACTCACGGAGCCAAAATATGAGACGGAGAGGGGCCACAGGGTGGCCACACCACCCCTAGGCACGGGTCCCCCTTGGCCGTGCCAGGGCATGGTGTGGGCCCCCTGGCCGGCCACCGACCTTGCCTCTTTCGCCTATATATCTCTCTCGAGGCAAAAACCCTAAATCGTCAATCAGAAATCCACGAAAAGTTCCACAGCGCCGCCGCCATCGAAGGGGAGATTCGGGGGACAGAAAGTCTCTATTCCGGCACCCTGTCGGGACGGGGAAGTGCCCCTGGAGCCATCTCCATCGATCTCCACCACCATCTCCATCACCATTGCTGATTCCCATGATGAGGAGGGAGTAGTTCTCTCTCGAGGCTAAGGGTTCTACCGGTATCTATGTGTTCATCTCTCTCTATGCATGATCTTATTGAGATCATGAGCTTCTAGTCTATAGATCTACCTTGCTACTCAAGTGCTTTAATAGATCTCTGCTCTCCCCATGTGTGTGAAGTTGACAGTGTGCACACCATGGTGGCACTTAGGCTAGAGATTACAAATACTTGTTATGAGTTATATTTGGAGTTGGATGTCTTTATGAAATTGTGGTGTTTGTTTGAACCATCTAGTGCTCAAGGTGACAGTGTGGGGTTTTCTAGATGGGAAAGGCTTACTTTGAGGTGTGTAGTTATAGCCCTACCATGGATTAGAGTGTCCAACCGGAGAGTAGTTAAGAGTACTATCATGAAGATAATATATTTATATGAGAGTGTCACTAGTGAAACTATGATCCCTAGGCCTTGTTTCTAAGCATTGATACACCGTTTGCAATTAGATCTGTTACATGTTTGCTTGCTTCCTTCTTTATTTCAGTTTGCTTTTAGTCTTTTCCCACGTCAACCACACACCAGCAAGCTATTTTCTATCACTGTTACCACTTATAATTATCCATACCACTTGTATTTCACTATCTCTTCACTAAACTAGTGCACCTATACACCTAACAAGTGTATTGGGTGTGTTGGGGACACAAGAGACTTCTTGTATCTTGATTGCAGGGTTGCTTGAGAGGGGATACCTTTGACCACTTCCTCCCTGAGTTCGATAAACCTTGGGTGATCCACTTAAGGGAAAACTTGCTGCTGTTCTACAAACCTCTGCATTTGGAGGCCCAACAACTATCTACAAGAATAGAAGTGCGTAGACATCAAGCTATTTTCTGGCGCTGTTGCCGGGGAGGTAAGGTAAAAGGTATTCACACCGGAGGATTAAAGAAAAAGAACCTCCCACGGCAAACGCCTATTTTCTGGCGCCGTTGTCGGGGAGGTAAGGTAAAAGGTACTCACATCCTCCGGTGTGAGTGCTCGAAGTTATTTCCTTTAGATTCTGCAATTTTGTCTTTTTGTTTCTTGTTTTCACTAGTTAGGCTTAATGGAAAACAACAAAAAAGTTAGAGAGCTTTATAGTATTTATCTTGAGTTAGGACATGATGTGTTTGAAGAGAAAATTAAAAAACCTATGGAACTTTATTTGCATGCTAATAACAATGTTGTTAGTATGAATTCTTTGGACACCATTATTGCTAATGCTATGGAAAAGTCTAAGCTTGGGGAAGCTAGTTTTTATGAAAATGATATTTTTAGTTCCCTAGCTTTGGAAGATAGCTATTCTATTGCTTATGATGATACTAAACCTCCAATATATGATGATTACAATGATGAATATGATATATTCAGTCCACCTACTATTGAGGAGGAAATTAATTATGACTACAATATGCCTCCTATATTTGATGATTATGGTGATGAGAATAATAATGATGGCTATTTTGTTGAATTTGCTCCCACCACAATTAATAAGAATGAATATGTTTATGTGGAGAGTATTAATTATTTTATGCATGTGGCTCATGATAAGAATGTTTTATGTGATTGTTATATTGTTAATTTTATTCATGATGCTACTGAAAGTTATTATGAGAGAGGGAAACATGGTTTTATGCATCTCAATAATATAAAGTTTCCCCTCTTTATGTTGAATATTTTGAAGTTGCACTTGTTTTGCTTTCCTATGCTTGTTGCTTTGTGCTTTCATGACTTGTTTCTTTACAAGATTCCTAAGCATAGGAAGTGCGTTAGACTTAAATGTGTTTTGAATTTGCTTCTTGATGCTCTCTTTTACTTCAATTCATATTTCCTATGTGAGCATCTTCTCAAACTATCATGCCTAACTTAAAGGCGTTAAAGAAAAGTACTTATTGGGAGATAACCCAAAAGTTTTAGATGAGTCTTGGAAGTTATTACTTTTGTAGTAACCGCTCCTTATCCTTTTTATTTGCTTTTTGTGCTAAGAGTAACCTCTAATGAGAGAGAAGTAATGATTGGGAAAGTTGTTGTCCCAAAACAGATTTCTGTGCTTCACCATAAAAATTCGTGTAAAATCTCTGTACGTCCTTTTAAGGCGTGAATTTTTGTGCTTATGCCCCAGGTTGTTATCAAACTTTCGTTAGTTCAGGTTTATATCAGACAACAGCCACTCGTCCCAGAAATCGTGCCTATCCGTAGGGAAATCTTCCTTCATTCTGTCATACGACTCATCGAGGATTCTAGTTGCGAGTGATGCCATTCCATCCTTCCTCGAGCCCCCTAGGATCTTGACAAGACGATGAATATCGATCCAGTCGTGTGCAGGAATTATAATTCCCTCTTGATAAAATTTCAAAAAATCAGTTGTATTGTCGACACTGCAGAAAACAATCCCCTTTTCTACAAGGAACTAGCGCAGCGCCGAACAATTCATGTCGGTCCTGAAAGTATGTAGTTTGTCATCACCAAAATTTGTAACTACAAATATTTTGTCAATGCAAGATCATCATCTGAATATAATTTTGAGAAGTTTAGTAAATGCAAGATCAAGACTCTCAACATTGTCTTGTCATAATTTATTTGGTCCCAAATAAAATCTAGTAGTTGCAAGATGAGCAAATGGATAAAGAACAAGAGGAGAAAACCCTAAAAGCGGTTAGCTACAGAGAGCAGATCTACAAACCAGGAGAGGTGGTAGACGAGGACATGTTTCCTCATGGCCAGTTGAACGACGGCGACTTCACTCCCTTCATATGGGTGCTCCGGGGTGTACTCGAGGTCCAATCCCACAAACTTGTCCTCGTCTTTCTCAAACCAACCCTCGTACATCCTTAGGACACGCACCAATGTCTCCTCCTCGTTGGTGTAGACAACGCCTATCTTCTTATTGTCATAGGTAGTGAAGCTTGTCTCTAGAGTGCGACGACCTTCCTTGGCGGCAAGGAGAAGACGGGAAGAAGACAAATGACAGGAAGAAGAAGAGTGGTTTCTGCGAGGCAGTGGAATGGTGGAACCGTCAATGCGCTTTTAAGGTAGTGGTTAACGATGGGGACGGAAGTCCAAGGAGAGATGCGTGGAGGTGGTCGTTCTAGCTTCTTAGTAAACAAAAAATAATTATAACACCGATACATGTGCCCTGTTTTGTCACGGCAATACACTGGGCAGGGGGTGTTGTCCTATCCACTGTGCCATCAAGAACTGACAGGAGGGGCCCAACTTGACGGCCATTAGCCTGATATTTTGTATCGAAATGTAAAGTTGAATTTGTGCTGAAAAAGACCCTCTGAGTATTTGGCACGCCAACTTTGGGCAACGCAGCTGATTGTAAGCAACTTGGGTACCGCGTTGCCTGGCCACCCCACCTTTCGGGCCGCAAAATGATATTCTCCACGCGGTGCTAGCAGCTACCGGGGGCAAGAAAGTAAGGCGAGACTACCAGGAGAATCAAGTGCTCACCAGGAGCGTGATGGTGCAGTCGGTGAAGCAGACGGTGACCAGAATCAACGGGGAACTCCGGTTAACGGCGATAGCAGTGAGGTATCGATTGAGTCATCTGGGAGCTCTCTGGCTTCCGTGGCCTGGCTTGGGAGAACGAGGACTTCGAGGTGGTTCCAATGGTGCACTCAGAATGCTAAGAGGAGCTCGGGAACCACGGCGACTTGGAACTCCGGCGAGCTAGGTTCACAACGGATAAGGGAGGAGGAGGAGGAAGAGAAGATAGGGTTCGCTCTCTGCGTGGACGGGTTTCTTATAGACGATTGCAGTGTCGATAGCACGAATCGTCGCGTGGTGGTCATCTCAGCAACAGCGAACGGCGAGCAGAGCGCCAGCGAGCTGCTTGTCCGGCGATGTCCTTTTGGCTAGAGGAGGAAGAAAGGGAAAAGAAACGGCGAAAGGGTATCTGGGCTTGGGCCGGTTTTGGGCTATGACGAAACGAGCGAAGGGTGGAGGCTGGTGCTCGCGGGCGCTGGTTAGTGCAAGAAAATCACGGGCTGTGGGCCGAGCTACTGTGCTACTTTCCCTTTTTCTTAAGTCTTTCCTATTTTCTATTTTCTGTTTTCTTTTTTATTTATAAATTCCTTTTTTTAATTTCAATTTCTTCAGGGTTTTAAATATGCAGAGAATTTGTGGGTCATGAACATTATTGTATAAATCAAGTATGATCTTCTTCTCATCATTTCTTATTGTACAAGAAATATTCATAACTATATGAAGGATTAAATAAAGTAAATATAATTTAGGGTTTTAGGGTTTGTTTCTTTTAGTAAGATTTCACAAAGATGATTCTGATATCACTTGACAATCTTAATGGTACTGGTTTGAAATGTGTATCCATGTATATAGAATCTTGTTCCACTTATCTTCATAAAGGATTTATCTAAATACATTATAAGGATTAATCTTTGTGGTTTAATAGGGTGATTTAAATTGCATGGTTCTCCATATTTGGTAATTCGCCAAATCCAATTCTACTTGGTTTGTAAATTTTAGAATTACCACAGAACATTTTTGGTTAGATAATAATGAACCAATAATAATCATTGGTAGACAAATACTAAGGTTTATTCAAATATAGGTACATGGGTTTTGAGAGGATTTAATAACCCATATTCAATTATAGATAGGGACAAGGATCAATGTAAATTATAGATAGGGACAGAACTTCTAAATCTATGAGTGGGTTTGATATCTCCTCATAGAGTGAGATATTGGAATTACTTAGTAATGTGATCATGATAATTCTATCATTCTAAGTTCCTATTAGAGTTTAAGACAATCAGATGGACATGGCTTCTCAAACACTCACCTGGCATTCTACTTATCTTTTAGACATTTCATTTGACTAAGAGATACTATCCATTTGATTCTAGGGTCTTGAATAATACAGTAGACATGGGTCTTGCCATGACTTGATATATTCTTGGTTAAGGCTTCTAAAGAATCCTTACCTTAATACCTCCCTAAAGTTATCTTTAGATAAGGAATTCCTTTCCTAAATATACTCCATATACCTTTCTTATATTATTCACAAAGATCTCATCTTTTTGAATAAGACAATCAACTGATTCCACCATATCCATCATCATATGATGACATGGTCATGCCATTCCAACAATACTCCATCCTTACTCCTAGTATATAACTCCTCTTAATTAACTACCATTGATGCACCTATCAATGTAGCTACTGCTAACTCCATCTATTAACTTCCTTAACTTCATCTTGCAACTACTTCCAAGGTTTGCAAGACTACAATCCTCACTATATATAACAAAGGATATCAATCCTTTGAAACAGGTTTAGTACTACTCCCATAATACCAGCTGTCCTTATATTAACTTGGTTAAGCTACTATGCCTCCAACTACTCCATACAACTTATGTTATATACTTGATCATACTCTAGCTTGACTTCTCATGCTCAGGCTAGATGATTCAGCTTACCAGGCTTTACCTGATTTGGTATACTCACAAGTCTTCTTCAACACCTAGTCATCTATTCCCAAGTGACTTGAGAATAATGACCTCCATCATTTGATCAAACTAAGCTTAGGCTTCTATTTGTCTGACCAAGGTCTATATTCAACTAAGAAGTAAACTTGTAGTAGTCTCTCTATAGACTTATCTTGTTAAGCAAGCTTATTCTAAGTCTATATCCACTTGTCCTAACAAGATTGTTATCTAATGTACTAATACTACTAGCTTTCTCATAGCTCCTCAATTACTAGCTCAACCCTTGAGTTTAGGTACTGCTTCTAGTTAACTCATGAGTGAGTTAACTCCTCCAACATCAAATGGTTTGATCTCCACTAAGGATCACATTCCATTGATGATGGTACACTCAACCATATCTAGTTCTTCCTTCAGATTAACTTACTTAAGATATTTGGAAGGTCAACACAATAAGCCGAAGGCTATGAGTCAATAAGTTCTAGGTCAAGAATTGATCACACACATTGATGATCAATAGACACTAGGATTTGGTTAAATATGATGGTCATATATTAACACGATACTAAGGTTATGTAATGGATGGTCTTGGCTTGGCTTGACTTCCTTTCCCACCCTATTTGTAATAAGAGTCAATGTTTAAGAACTACCATGATACCCATGGTAGGAGTAATTAGGGCAATCAAGTGTTTCTAGATTTAGTTATAGAGTTTCTTTTACTTAAGTTATCTAGTTAACTTGGTATACAAAGTTTATGGTAGGTAATATCTTAATATCATCTTTAGAATATTAAGTATTCATCCTTGAGTTTGTTGTATGGAATACCATGTAATGATCTCTAGAAGAGCAAGGACTCCTTATTAAGTAGTGTCTTGTGACTTAGTTTTATTACATTTGATCTACCCTTAGATCAAATTATATTCCCCAAAGATAAGGTTTTAGCCAAGGTCATATTGAAACTTATCGCAGTCAACTTGATGATCTACTTCAGTTCCACCAAGTTAAGAGAAGCTTCAATCACTTTGACAATTTTTATTTAAAAGCGCAAAAATTATCTAGATTTTCTATGCATGAATGCAATGCACACGCCTATGTTCAGCTTATTTCTAAGATCGAATGCTGGGATGTTACAAGTTCAACAACATCACAGACATGATTGAGACGATCTTGGATCAATGATCAATAGCGGGACCAGGATCCCCATAATGACCCCTGTGCATTCCATGATTTTGATGTTGTTTGAACCATAAACGTCGAATCCAATTCCCATTTTACTTTGATACCTGACTTGTCCCAGATCTGATAATGTGTATCATGATACCTTGTTCAATATCGTTTCCGACAAGTACTGCTTTACTTGTTCTAGTGATATTTCATCCTCATGACATAGTCATATGTTGTGCAGCTTATGGATGTAATTCACTGTGTGGGCCTAGTGTATCTTCCTGTCACACAGGAGAACAAATCATGATCTCGATACATATGCCTCAACATGCCCCTCTAGAATACCCAACATACACCTTTATGGTTACCCAGTTATGGCCATGATGGTTGATGCAGTCAAAGCAGCCTCGGATGATAGTGATTAAATATGATCTCACGGTCTAAGGATTAGGACACTTCGTCTCAAACTATTGAGTGAACTTTGTGACTTGATCGTGTTGCAATAATCATTGATGGGTAATGTCCATCACATTATTTTTAGATGATATGACTTCATTATTAGTTGGCATAAATGCACCATGATCAGGAAACCTTCATCATCAGCTACCCAATGAACTAGTTAAATTGAGGCTTACTAGGGACCTTTAGTTTTTTTATATATCACACATTGATATAAAACTATTATGAACTATTGAGATATGATAATAAACATCTTTATTATTTGCCTCTAGGGCATAGCTCCTTCGGCTGGGGACCCAAAGAGAAGGAGCCAGCAAGGACGAGAAGTTGGAGATGAGAACCAAGCCTAGAGTTGCTCTCGTTGGCCGAGGTGAAGGAGACGACGACACTGGCCGAGGAGCACTGAGCCTAGAACAAGACCTTGCCAGCGACCGGGGGAAGAGAGGTGGTGTGTTGTCGTTGTTGTGGCAGGCTTGGAACTTGTGGGATGACTTGGAGCTTATCGGCAAGGTGTGTTGCCACTATTGTGGCATGCTTGGACCTTGCTGGATGACTTGGACCTTGTCGGTGAGGTGCGATGTTGCTGCTGTGACATGCGGTTGGTGGCTAGTGAGCTATTGCTTATCCTTCTTCCCCTGTTAGATGTTGCATCTGATCCCACATCAAATACTGCTCGTGTTGTTGCTTCTTCCCCTGGTGGGTAGCAAACTGCACTAGATGAGGTGTGTTGTTTCAGTCGGTGATCCGTTGCGGAACGTGTGGCTGAGGTACTAGGCAGGATGCGCAAGAGAGGTGTTAGGCGGCGACGCACGGGCAAGGTGCTAGGTGGTGACACAATGTGTGAAGCAATAATGAGCTAGGCGATTCACTGAAAGGACACATATGCCGCCTGAAGGGGTGAATAGGCGGTTTAAATATTTACGAGATGGGCTTAACAAATGTAGAATAAAACTAGCATTTACTTTTTTAAGCACAAACCCTATATATACTATGGTTCAACTATATACACCAACAACTTATGCTAAGCAAGACAAACAATTATGTGTAAAAAATATATATGACTTCAAGCATGAAGGCTATCACAAAGTAAAGTGCATAAGTAAATAGCTCGGGTATAGAAATAACTAAGGCACATAGAGACAACGATGTATTACCAAGTTCCTGATGTCAAGGGAGTACGTATTGTTGTAGGTGTGTGGGTGCCACACAAGGTCTACCCAGTTCCACAAAGACCTCACCCTATTCTCATCTGAACCTCGGCACAAAAGGCCCAGTTCACTCTCCACTAATCAGTATCCTTCAAGGCGAAAACTAGAGCCTTTACACAAAGCTTGGGGAACACATCCACAACTGAATTGGAGGCTCCCAAGATCACCACAAATATGCAAAACAACTAAATCGTCTAGGGATCTAAGAACCCAAATATAAAAATCTTCTCATGTTTCACTCAATTAAATCCTCACCTAGAACTCAAACTGATGCACCAAATGCAATGGCAAGAACATAAGAAGTGCTCAAGTCCTTCTCTCACAAATCCCACCAAATGAATCCCCAAGATCTAGATCCAATACGTTCCCCTCACTAAGAGAGGATATTGATTGGTGGAAATGTAGATCTAGATCTCCTATCTCTTTTACATCAGGTAGATTCAAAAAGCATAGGAGAGGAATAGAGAGGAAGGGCAAGCTTTGAAGGTCAACAATAGAGGAGAGAGATTAGGAAAGAAGCAACCAAGCCAAAGGGGAAGAAGGAGACCTTTTATTCCCCCATCAAAATATGATCGTTAGGGACCTCCGATGGTTGTAAAATACAGTCATGTATCTCTATGTTTAAACCGCATATTTGTCATGTATTTGATGAAATATATCTCTAGCCTTGATACTAATGACTAATTATTGCATAGATGTGCATATCTCTTTCTTGATCTTTCTCCTTACTGAATTGGGTGTTTTTATGACGAAATATGGAGCAATTAATGGAGAATTATGAGTTTCCAATACTCCCAAGTCAAAGGGGTCCCGGAGGAGGCATCCAGAGAGTTTAACGAGCATCGATACAGGAAGGTCCCGCCCATACAGACCTCTAGGTCAAACCCTACAACTTTCATGAAGGGAGATATATAAGAATTGCCCGCTGCTGCTAGAAAAGAGGCCCCCATTCTACAGAACACATCTGACACCATTTGCATCTGAGGAGAGGAGATCCTATCTTCACCATCATAGCCACAACTCATCTCCCACAGTCCTCTACTTGTAGTCTTGATCTCATCACAATTGGCGGCATTGTAAGACTATTTGTTATCATCCTTTTAAGAATTTTCAATACAATGTTTATGATTGTTGATCTAATCATGTGTGAGTAGTCCTCACGGGCTGGGAGCTGAGGCATAGCCTTGCAACAATTTTTTGCAATTTCTAACTCCATGGGATGTTGTGTTGTGCTTTGATATTAGATATGTCCTTTTGTATTCTTGTCTTTTGCCTTGGTCCAAGGACTTGTCAGGTACCCAAGACCTCGAGGATCGATCCAAGTACTAAGGTGAGATGACTGGTGATCACCTTATACGCGTGAAACCCAGTGATGACAAAGGGAGTGCGGTAGTTGTTTGAAATCCATTTGGGAGTAATGGTAACGTGATTGATCTTAATGCTTTTGTAACGCCCTGGACTCTCCGTGCCCGGGATGTCACTTCTGGCAGCTTAATAGGATATCTAAACTAGCCCCACAGACCACTAGTCTTTTCTGCGCACTTTGTCCTCACTCATGCGCACTCGGTACCTACTTCCCGGTCGGTCACCCATCCTCAAATTTCTCTAGGCCAAGCACGCTTAACCTCAGAGTTCTTTTTAGATGAGCTTCCGTAAAAGAAGTTGCAACTTGTTGATATGGGTATCCTATCAATCCTAGTAAGCCATGCGTCAGGGTATCACATACACCCACCCTTAGAAGATCGACGCCCTCGTCGATCAACCACAAGCCATGCCGTGTCCACTCTGGGCCATACGCGCCATGCTCCACATGTCCTGCCACTAATCTGCACACGCTCATGTAACCGCGAGGATCGGCTCTGATACCACTTTTAACACCCTAGACTCTCTATGCTAGGGTTGTCACTTCTGAAAGCTTAATAGGATATCTAGACTAGCCCCACAGACCAACACTAGTGTTTTCTGCACACTTTGTCCTCACTCGTGCGCACCCGGTACCCACTTCTCGGTCGGTCACCCATCCTCAAATTTCTCTAGGCCAAGCATGCTTAACCTCAGAGTTCTTTTCAGATGAGCTTCCGGAAAAGAAGTTGCAACTTATTGATATAATATCCTATCAATCCTATTAAGCCATACGCTAGGGTCTCACAACTTTGGTCTATTTAACTTAATAATTGTTGCAACCCCGCATGATGATGGTGTAGTGGTTGGAAGAAAGTCTATAGTAAGTACGTGTTGCTGACAATTACCATAGTAGTTAAGGACATACCACCCACAATATTTATCAATATAGATCACAATACATGAACGCGATGATTTAATTTGTCTTTATCCTAACATATGTGCACAGCTGCAGGTGAAACCTTAGCCCTGTCCTATCTCCATCTATTCATACAAAAACCACAAAAACTAAACGTGTTTGGTCCGCTAAGAAAAAATACTATGAGTTTCCAAAGTCTTGTTCAAAGTAATCTTACACCAAGAAAAAGCTTCCCAAGGATTTAAAAAACCTAGGTCTACTAGGGAAAAGAAACTATACTACAATCCGTAATCTAAATCAAAGGTGTCACCCATGCCAAAATGCGGCCAAGGAATTTTTACGATGAGGTGCACGTCACTCGGTACATTGGCGGATATTTGGATGGATAATCCGCCCCCTGAAAACTGACAGAAATAATAAAACTAAAACGATCATAACTCGATCATGTGGACTCCAAGTCTTGGGCTCGTTTTGAATATAGTAACAAACTCTACAAGATCATGCAAAGAACCATCATAGTCCAACAAGGAGGATAGAACCAAATGAAAAAAGTTTTATCCTATCTATAAAATACAAATTGGTAAAACCTCCAATATCGAAAACTCAATAGATAATGCATACGAGATCCGTTTTCGATGAACTTGAGCTTTTCATGGACATTAACACAATCTCTCAATCCTCGCATGGATAAGAACCAATAAAGATGATGCCAAAGATGCAAAGATTTGAGATCTGTCTGAATGATACAGTCAGGTTACTCGAGAGCCCCTCTTGATAGTACGGCTATCTATCCTATAAATCGGTCTCCCCAACTAACACCACGAGACCAGTAAGGAAAAACCCTATAAAGAACATACCTTTGTATTAATCATATTCCACTTGAGCCTGATCATGACGATCTTGTCCACCTCAAGATGGAACACCTTTCTTGATTTTGCTAGCTTGGTGAAGATTTTCAAATTGCTCCCCCATGCTCCACTATGGGACAACCTATCTTTTAGGATTATATTCACATATCAGTGATCACCTTAAGGATGGAAAACTTCAAGCATATGATCTCTTTGAGATGGCTTATCTTAAACTTGCACTTCATTTGTTCTTTCTTTATTGTGTTGGTGTCTTGAAGGTACACATGAGATATCTCTCCAATTCTTCAAGACAGACTTTCCATAGGCTCAATTCTATCATGATCAATCTTTGGATCACTCCTTGAACATGTTGGTCATCACTTGATCTTCTTTATTTTCTTGTTCTTTCAACCTTGATACCACCGTATGGATCAAGCATTGCCTATGGACATATCCTTAAGTATAAGTCAATGCAAACATTGGTCCATAGGGATTGTCATTAATTAACGAAACCACACATGGGGATCCATGCCCTTTCAATCTCCCTAATTTTGTTAATTCATGACAATCAATTTGAGAGGTTTATATAAGGAATTTAAAGAAAAAATCTAGTTGAATATATAGATCAAAGTCCCCCATAATATATGCATGTGTGAATGAACTTAAATTGCATTGCATATATTGGAAATCAAAGTCTAGTGTGAATTATCTATATATTCAACCATGCAAAGCAACAAGATGTAACATATGAAAGGAAAACTCTTTAGCACAAAACCCAATTCACTTAAACCCTTGAAACTTCTCCCCCATTGGAATCTATTGCTAGTATGGGCAGAAAATCTGGAAGGCAAATATAGTGAGAGTTCCTCCAAAATGTGTACATTTCTCATAGTATTTGTAGAATCAAATGCATGTATCCAATGATGAATACTTAGAGGGAATCAAACTATATTTAGGATCAAAAGATTTAAAAAAGATAACAAGCTGAATAAGTATCAACGAATGACGCAAGCAATCAAAAGATCCAAAGAATCACTTGACAAACGGAAGTATGATAAGATCGAAAAGAGAGTTCTCCAAATAATATGAGGAGGCTCCCCAAGGTTTGTGCTCAAATTATAATTTTCATTTGAATACAATGAACAAACATGGCATCCTCATTCCCTCAATATCATTTACAGCAAACAAAATACCAAGAAAAATAAATATGATGGACAAAGAGTGGTGCTGTAAATAAAATTAGGAAGCTCCCCAAGGTATGTGCACAAATTAGATTTTGCATTTGAATACGATGTGCAAAACATGGAATCCTCGCACCCTCTACTTTATTTAAAATACAACCATGTACAAAAGTGTATTTTTAACACAAGAGGCATAAACTTGTAACAAACAAATGGTTGAGCAGCAAGTAAAAGACAACATAATAAAAGGCTCGAGCACAAGGATGTGTGAGAGTCATGACAAAGCATATTTTAAGACTAATACAAGGATGATAATTGATCATCAACATAGTCTTCAAATGAATGATATTTCTTAGTATGACGATACAACACACACTAATCAAAGAAGATATCAAAAATAGAGAAGTAACAACTCTCATGTGTATAAGTTTCTAAGTAGACAATCTCATGAATATATTTATCCACAAAGAAACATGTTGATACTTGCATTTTGTATCATCATAATATCCACATATAGGACTAATTTATATTCTTATATCATTATTTATGCAATTTTTAGATGATTTATGGGACTTTCCTACAAGGTCCCTTGTTTTGGTATTTAATTTCAAGGAGAAAGAAAATCTCCTTTTTTGTATTTTGCTATTTCAGGGACTTTATGGACACCAATTAATTCCAGGAAAATACCATGAAATTTTTTCATCACGAGAAGGATAATGGGCTTTGGCACTACATGAGGGGAGCCACGAGGGCAGAAAGAGCCTAGGTGGCACAGGCCCACCTATGGCCACGCCACCTAGGCATGTTTGGGCCTCAAGAGTCGCCTCGTATTTCCCTTTTAATAGAATATCCATCTCGCCAGAAAACCTACGCCATGTGTTTCCCATGATTACAGAGACAGTGGTGGAGGCAAAAGTCTTCTCCTACTCCAGGAGAGGGCAGATCCTACTGCTCTGAGGCCTCCGAAGAGGGGGGAATCGAATCCATCGTCATCACCACTCCTCCTTGGCGTAGGAGGGAGTCTCTTTATCACCATATCCATCATCCCCAACATCATCACCATCTCCATCTCAAAGATCCACCTTGTTCCCCTCATAGTTTGTGGTTGATGGAACCCTAGATATTGTTTAAGTGCTACTTGCATTATTGTGATTGGCAACTTGTCTTTATTTGGTGGTGAAGTTATATTTTCAGATTGTGTTGCAATCCATATGCCAGTGATCCATATCATGTGTAACATCGTAGTGTTTAGGACCAAACGAAAGGTAGAATTAGGATTTTGTGCATCTGCATGCATGCAACTGAAAATCTAGGTAAATTTTTGGAAAAACTCAAAGCTAGAGGAATCATAGTTTCTCTTGCTTTGATGGATTAGGTTTTAGAGCATCTAAGTGAGTGTTATGGACTCTAACATGATCTCTAGGTATTTCTTGTGTTTTTTTGGGGAAATAATTCAAACTTTTCCTTTTCAAATTTGAATTTAAATGGATTTAGGAAAACTCACAAATTGAATTAATGAATATTTAAGTGATTAAAGAAAATGTAAACTGAACTGTTTAAGTATATAAATTTAATAATACAATAATTAATAATAAGAAGGTATATAGTGTACAAATGTAATGGAATAAAAGGTAATTTTATTCCAACACACAATATTACATTTTGTTTACACAAGTAAATAAAGGAAAAGGATTACAATAAAAGAATAAAGAATATCGTTATTGCATAATACAATTTACATTGTTTTTACAACAAAAGAAATAAAATAAATTATAAAATTAATAAATAAAAATCCTAGACTATTTCCTATCTAATTTCTTGAACTTATTTCCTTCTTTATCTTGATCCCTAAAAAATAAATACACAAACAAGAGCAATAATTAGAAAAGGAGGAGTTAGTTTTGTTAGTTTACTCTTAGATCTTAAAAGTGACATGCACTGTTCATTATCATCACTGAGTATAAACTTAGGGACATTGTAGTATATGTTCTTATCAAATGGAGTGCCTCAGTCCAATCTCATAGGCCAAGGGGAAAGTTTCACCGAGAGAAAGTAAAAGGCAATAGTAAATCTCAAGAAAATATCCACTTTCACCTGATCTCATCCACAACACTAAATATATAGTATTGTAACTTGAACCTATAAGCAGGCAGCTAGGGAGCTGTCAACACAACAATAAAACTAGGATGCAGATAAGAGAGGAGAAGAAGCCACAACACAATTGTTAGTTCTCTACTCATTTCACCTAGCCAAGAACACCAAGAACATTAGTAGCACATCACAAATCCATCCACACAAATCAGCAAACATGGTCACCGGTCACCTGAAGCAAGGCCAGCACAAGCTAGCACCAGGAGGAGGAGGATAAGCCAAATATAGGAGTAGATCAAGGAGGAGAATGCCACCACAAGGAGGAGCTAGTAGTACATCTAGTTAGCAAGGACAACCACAATTTTCACCAGCATTAGTTAAGCACACACAAGCAACAGCTCCAGCTGTAGGTTGCTAAACCCCTATCAAACCTTCATATCTGTTCTTATTAGTATTGCACAAGTAGTAGTAGAAAGAGAAGAGAGAGTTCTCAGCTTAGTGTGGAAGTGCTATGTTATCATCATCATAGAGCTTGTAAGAATCACACACAAGCATCTGTTCATATCCTGCATCCTTGGCATAAATCACATTTTTATCTAGCAAAGATAAGCACTAGATCATGTGGTTAAGGTTTACCATTGTGCACACTTCATCAAGAAGGCACCACTGTAGCATTCTCAACCACATAATCCACTAGAGTAATTGCCACATTATTTGGATATAAAAAAATCCTTAAGCAAAGATAGTTTCCATCATTTTTCTAACTAAAACTGCTAGGAACATTTCCAATAAATGCCATATTGTAAACGACCCGAACCGGTAAGATTTGAATTCTATATGTTTACAGTGCTATCCCTAGATCATAGCTAGCACACATAGTAACAAAATAAAGATAAACAAACGTAATTTTTATAACTCATCGATAGATCTAGAGTTTACATAATATAAGTTGCACAACATATAGTGGTTGACTCACTTTACAGCAGAAACATAATCGATAATCTTGGGCACCATCAACACCATAGGGCTTATTGAGTATAGGCCCACGATCCTACCCATCCTCACTCGTCATCATAACATCCTGCAAATGACACGTTGCAGCCAACAAAATTGGTCAATACATTGAATGTATTGGCAAGTTATACCACCTATGGCTATTTCTACATGCATAAGGCTATATGTGGAGGCCATATGGTTTATTTGCGTAAAACCAATTTTGTAGAACTTCAATAAAACTTTAATTATCCTACTTTGAAAATCTTTGAAAAAGTAATGTAGGGTCAAGTGGCAAACGAGGAATCCACTAAGCTGCCATCCCTCGACCTAACACCTGGCACCCTAATAAGTGCCCTAAAAGTCCCACCTATGAACGAATCCACGAACATAGGGTTTGAACACTCCACCTATCCAAATCCACCATCGTAGGGGTTCACCTATGCTGAATCCACAGACATAGGGTTTTCAAATATCATGTATACCGAATCCACAAAAATAGGGTTTTTGAAAGGTTTTGAAAATAGACAAAATCCTTCAGAGGCATCAGTCTTTAGTCGCTCAAATTTCTCACAACCAGGAGCACGGCTAATCGATTAGTTCATACACTCTGTAGAGGCTATACACTTTCCCCATAATGTCACAATCCATTCCTGTCATGGTGATGTCGAGTCTGGATCATGATGAAATCTTCCATAGAAGCCCCCTATGCATATACCCAATCCGCCGACTACTCTGATCCAAAGACCCCTCTCCAATGGTGGTACCGATGCAAGGGTTTCCCTCTATGGTCAACTAAGCCAAAGCCCATTTAGCATGTGGCTATACTGGAAGCTTCTTCTACTGAAACATGGAAAATCTCTTTGAACCTGGGCTACGGTTGATACGTCCATTTTGCATCACCATTCTATATCATAATTCACTGTTATTCATTGATATATTTCATATTAAGATATGATACTTATGTTATTTCATCTGTTTTGCATGGTTGATGACTTTTGGAGCATGTACCACTGCAGTCAGGATTCTGATGGAAAAGGTGTTGTTTG
Source organism: Avena sativa (assembly GCA_916181665.1). Classification (NCBI taxonomy): domain Eukaryota; kingdom Viridiplantae; phylum Streptophyta; class Magnoliopsida; order Poales; family Poaceae; genus Avena; species Avena sativa. Next base: position 421,350,148 of record OV702290.1, read on the forward strand.
GAGGCGAAATTCGCGAAGATCAGAAAATATCAGAAAATACATGGAAATTCTATTTTTCTAGAAGACGAAGGATGCCAGAAGGGGGAGTGGAGATGGACCACAGGGGGTCCACACCACCCCCTAGAGCGGGCCACCCCTGGCTGCGCCACCAGGTGGTGTGGCCACCCTGGCCCACCTCCAGCTCTCCCCTTTGGCGTATATTATCCCCACGAAACCCTAAGCCTCAGGGAGCAAACACAAAAAGATTCTGCCGCCTCTGCGGGGCGGAAAACACCGAGAGAGAAAGATCTCTTCGGCAGACAGAATTCTGCCGGGGGAATTCCTTCCTGGAGAGGGGAGATCATCACCATCAACACCACCATCAATCTGGACTTCATCGGGATCATCATCACCACCATCATCTTCACTAGCACCATCATCACCACCATCATACCGCTGTAACAATTGGGTTGATTCTTGCATAGTTCTTAGGGGAAACTTTCCCGGTGTTGATTACTCCTTGTAGTTGATGCTATTGAGTGAACCACTAAATTATTGTCTATGTTCAGATTGTTACATATTTTTATTTCATCTCTGGTCTTGATCCATATGATGTCTTGTGAGTAGTTTGTTTAGTTCTTGAGGACATGGGAGAAGTCATGTTGTTAGTAGTGGAATTATGTTGAGAAAGATTCAATGGTTTGTTAATTAAGTTGTGGTGTACTTCTTCTAGTGGTGTCATGTGAACATCGACTACATGACACTTCACCTATATGGGCCTAGGGGAATGCATTGTATATTTGGCTACTAATCGTAGGGGTTGCCGGAGTGACAGAAACTTGAACCCCCATTAGGAAACCTTTGCACAAGGGATGTCAGGGTCTTCGAGTTTAAAGTTGCGGTTAGGTTTCTACCTTAATTATTTTCTTGTACTTGCAGATGCTTGCAAGGGGTATAATCACAAGTATGTATTAGTCCTAGGAAGGTCAGTACATTAGCACAGGTTCACCCACACAACACTTAGCAAGCTAAAGAAGATTAATCAACTATATGAAGCGAAAGCACTTGACGATATTCCCATGTGTTCTTGAGAATGTTTGGTCATCTTAAGTAATACAACTGGCTTGTCCTTTGCTGAAGAAAGGATTGGGCCACTTGCTGCATTTATTCTTATTGTCTTTTATTTACTCGCACTTTATTTACTTGCATTATCAAAAAACCCTAAAAATCCGTTTGCTAAGTATTTGCAGAGAATTCCTGATCCATACCACTCGTCAACACCTTCTGCTCCTCGTTGGGTTTGACACTCTTACTTATCGAAAATATTGCGATACACCCCCTATACTTGTGGGTCATCAAGACTATTTTCTGGTGTCGTTGCCGGGGAGTGAAGCGCTATTGGAGAGTGGAACTGGTAAAGGAAACTTCTACTGTGAGTATTGTTTACTTCTGTTAGTTGATTTATTTTCAATATGGATAATTCACTGAGTTTCTTTTTTCGCAATGCTACTACCACTGCTAAGGTAGTAGATGAACCACCACCTGTTGAGAATGATACTTTCAAAATACCTACAAGAATTATTGATCGTGTTATGGATAACTACTATGTTGGGGATGGAATTGTCCATCATGGTGATCATTTGCTCTTTATACACGAATTATGCGGGTTGTTCAAGTGTGCAGGTATTACAACATATCAAGTCAAGAAGAAGTTATTCTCATTATCACTGAAAGGAAGACCTGAAGAATGGTATAAGCTGCTGAAGAATGGTCAATCTCTTGAATGGGAAGAAATAGTGCCTCTCTTTTATTCAAAATTTTATCCTCCTAGTGAGATTCATAAAGATTGGAATCAAATATATAACTTTTGGCCTCTTGATGGAGAGAGTACAGCTCAAGCTTGGGGGAGATTGAAGTTACTAATGCTCAAATGTCCCATTCATGAGCTCCCCAACAATATTATTATCAATAACTTTTATGCAAGGCTTTCTCTTCATGATAAAGATTTATTGGATGCTTCTTGTGTTGAATCATTTACATGCATGGAAGAAGGAGCTAAATGGGATCTTCTAGACCGTATTCAAGACAATGCTGAAGCATGGGAGAATGACAAAGGAAGAAAGTCAGGTATAAATTATGATTATGAATGCATTGAATCTTTTATGGAAACTGATGATTTTCAAAATATTAAAAATGCTTATGGTTTAGACTCTCAAGCTATTGCAACTTATTTTAAGGCTTTTGCTTCCTATATTGAAGTTCCTAAAAAGAAGTGGAATAAGTATTATAAAACTTATAAAGATATTGCTAATAGTGTTCCTGTAAGAAATACTGAAGTTTTACTGCTAATCATGTTTTACCCGAACGTTATATTGAGAAAATGCCTTTCCCAGTCAAGTTAAAGGAGCATTCTATGATAGCTAGTATGGTTAATGAAAGTAAAAATAAAGCTATTGAACCTGATGAACAAGTAGCTATTGAACCTATGATAGCACATGTGAAAGACTTTGTCACTAATTATGTAGGAGATGGACACATTATTCTTTGTAAGGGTACTTCAAGTATTGTTTCACAAAATAGTGTTATAAGAACTAGTATTTCTGTGGTTTCTGTTAGAATAAGTGATCATTGCTACGATGGCCCTTGTGATAGTTATATTGTTAAGTTTATGCATGATACTGAAAGTTACTATGAGAGAGGGAAAAGTGTCCTTATACATCTCAATAATATTACGTTTCCTCACTCTATGCTAAAAATCTTTATGTTGCACTTGTTTTTCCTTCCTATGATAGCAGCCTCTGGTTTCAACAATTTGTTTGCTTACAAAATTCCCTTGCATAGGAAGTGGGTTAGACTTAAACATGTGTATTTTTGCTTCTTGATGCTCTCTTTTTCTTCAATTCATATTCTTTTGTGAGCATCATTGAAATTATCGTGCCCATCTTAATGGCTATAAAGAAAGAGCTTTTTGGGAGACAGCCCAATATATTAGTGCTTTCAGTTTGTTTTCATTTATTTGAGTCTTGGAAGTTATTACTTCGGTAGTAACCTATCCTTATCTTTTTTTGTTTTTTGTGTCAAGATCAACCTCTAATGAGAGAGAAGTAATATTTGGAGAAGTTGCTGTCCTGAAACAGATTTTTGTGTTTCACCGTAAAAATTCGTGAGAGATCTCTGTAGTTTGGATTGAGATGTATTATTTTTATGCTTCTGCCCCAGGTTGTTGTTTAACTTTCGTTAGTTTTGCACTTTTTAATTTGAGCAACAGAAGATTTTCGAAAAATTAATCTTTACCTGCTGGTCTGTTTTGACAGATTTTGACCACTCTTACATTTGCCTCTTAAATCGATTTCCTTTTAGAGTTCTTTTGGAATTTCGGAAGGAGTTATTTCAGTAGCTTATGTTTTGATGGATTTCAGTTGAAATTGAACTTAAAAGGTTTATTACCTCGCTTATACTAATATTGCTAATGAGAATTGTGTGAAAGAAATTTCTAGGTTAGTGGAGAAAGTGGTGTAATAAGAAAGTGAAAGGTTTCATGACTCAAGCAGTGGCGAAGCTAGAGCAAAGGTGACCATGGAGCCAGATGGTGCCACAACAAATATTAATCCTTATTTCTGAGGTGCACATATGGTGAAAATTTATTGACATACAAAGAAAATTAGATTTTCCCGGTATCCAGTGCACCCCCTTAGCACCATGTGGATCCGCCACTGGACTCAAGCAATATGTGTATGAAGATGAAGATATTGATGTTATTCAAGTGGTAACTCTGGAAAAATTTATCAAAGACCAAGTTCAGAGACCTATAGAGTTTGTTTTCGAATAGGTAACAGTTCTGGTAAGAAAAGTTCCGCGAAAAATCTGTCAATTTATATTTTTGCAGTTTTTACCCAAAAAGGAAAGCAACGAAGTGAAAGAGGGACGGAAACGGAGCCTGGGTGGCTCACACCACCCTGTGGCGTGGGCCCACCCCTGGTCGTGCCACCAGGTGGTGTGGTCGTCCTGGACTCCGTCTCTGACCCGTTTTCTCCCAGTACCTTCCTTTTGTTGTAAAACTTCGTAATATATAATTCGCCGGATCCCCCGAGGTTTGTATATCATGTTCACGTCGTGTTTTTGTTTTGATCTGTTTTGTGCAGATGTCGTTCAGGGGTTCATCTTCAAAGGATTACAAGTTGCGACGCCATCGCGGGCTCCATCGCAATCTTGAGCAGGAGACTCTCGTGGGACGGGTGAAACAAGAAAGGATCACAACTAGGTATGAAGACATGGATCGGAACATCGGAGAGGAAGTAAAGGACATGACAGCAGGCATGAAGGGGCTGATACCTCTAGATCTCAGTTCCTGTCCTGCAGCAGTGGAGGCTCTGCGGGTAACTGATGAGTTATGCGACAAGTACCGAGTCCTGAGGAGGAAGGTGGATATGCTTCAAGAGGAGAATAACAGGCTCCACAAGATGCTGGAAGATTTCCTCACACCAACCGAGAGAATACCACCACCACCGAAGGAGTAATTCGTCATCAGGTTTTGGCATCCTGTTGGTTTGTTCCAAGCTTGGGGGAGTGCCGCGGTATCACATCACTATCTTCTAACTTTTTACCTTTTTAGTAGAGTCATATCATGAATATAGAAGTTATTATGTAGGATGGTTTGCATTATGGAAGTGTCCCCTCTCTCGTTAGATATCTATGTATCCCTTGGTGTGATTTGCCGTTATGGAATATTAATGAGAAGTTCTATCATTCACTCTTTTGCATATCTTGTATTAGTTTTCAATTGCTATTGTATGATTGATCTTGCTGTTAGTATTGGTATCACATTGGGATCATGGAGTTAATTTAGTTGGTTTTGGCAAACCTGGCTTGGTCAGTAGCAACACTATTTTTGAGAGTTGAATGAAAAAGATAAAAGTACTTTCAAGAAATATAATTTCATCATCTTTCTTTCTTGATTTGCTCATAAGCTTAGTATTCTCTAGTTAAGATCTTTTGTGCTTCCAAGGAAGATTGCATGTTTGTTTTTATCATTTGTATGTTTGTTTGTTTCCTTCAACTCTTATGCTTGCTACCCAACCTTGCTAGCCAAAAACTTGTACTGAGAGGGAATGCTTCTCGTGCATCCAATCCTTAAACCAAAACCCATGCCATTTGTGTCCACCATACCTACCTATTAGTATTATTGATATTCCAAGTAAATTCATGTTTTTATCTACCTTCTGAATTTTCACTTAATAAACTTGAACCATTGTGCCCATCTATGTTGCGTATATGCTTGCGCTTTGTAAGTTGTGAATTAGCAGAACCATGTTGTCATGGGGAACGCTTTCAACATTGTACCTAGTTGATATCATGCTCTTTTGTCTATGGATGTCGTCGGTGTGAAATGAAATGGGAACTTGTAAGTCCATGGAGTTATGTATGTGTGTTAGAGAAACGCCTAGGCTGCCGGTCTAATCCATGCCTAATCATGGTGGAAACCTGCAGTGTAACCATAATGAGCATCTATGAAGCATTCTTCTTATAAAAAAGAGACAGAGATTAAAAAAAGAGAAAAAGAAAAAAATATGAGAAAAGAGGAAAGAGAGAAAAAAGCACCATTTTCCCATGGTAAATAATAAGATTGTTGAGATGCTCGTTGTCTGCTTGCCTTATCATTTTGATATGGGGATTCTTCCGTATCATCGGGCAAGGGGTACCCCGTTGGCGGTTCTCTATGATACACATGCACTTACTATGACAAGAACTTACCGATAACTAAACTTGAGTAGCATGAGGAGCAGCCCTTGTATTAAAGGGACATGAGATTTTCAACTTACAACTTATCAAGCATATCCTCATATTTGATCACTTTAACCTTAATCACCTAAAGATGCTTATGATAGGGGCAATGAGAGCTGAAAGCTAATAAGTACCATAATTTTGGAATCTCTTTATGAAACTTGAAATCCCTACTTCTCTCTGCGAAGGGCCTTTTTTTACTTTTTAGTTGAGTCAGTAAACCTATTCCCTTCTATCTCAGCAAGTATTTTGAGTTTTTGTGTTTCATTCCTTCATATGATGATTTATCCAATCATGTTTCTTATATTCCTTGTTTTGCACATTGCTCTTATCTTAGTGATTACTACTTTGAAAGCTATCATTGAAAACCCTTTATCTATGAACTCCTGCAAATTGTCAACTATTCTTCGACCAAGAGCTAAGTTTGCCATTACCAATTGTGATTTACTTTATGTATCTTTATTGTGTTTCCTTTACTTATTGTAAGTTAAGTTATATAATGGTGAGTTATCTTCTATTATTATTTATGTATTAATGAATGTGATGCTTCTTGTCCGTATTCTTTTATCGACTCTTCACTCCATAAACCTGAGGTCATGTTTACTAAGCTCAGTTTTGCTTGGGGACAAGCGAAGTCTAAGCTTAGGGGGAGTTGATACGTCCATTTTGCATCACTATTCTATATCATAATTTATTGTTATTCATTGATATTTTTCATATTAAGATATGATACTTATGTTATTTTCATCTGTTTTTGCATGGTTGATGACTTTTGGAGCATGGACTGTTGCAGTAAGGATTCTGATGGAAAAGGTGCTGTTTGGAGGCGAAATTCGCGAAGATCAGAAAATCCTAGAAAATACATGGAAAATTCTATTTTTTCAGAAGACGAAGGATGCCAGAAGGGGGAGTGGAGATGGGCCATAGGGGGCCCACACCACCCCCTGGCGCGGGCCACCCCTGGCCCACCTCCAGCTCTCCCCTTTGGCGTATATTATCCCCACGAAACCCTAAGCCTCGGGGAGCGACCATAGAAAGATTTCGCCGCCTCTACGGGGCAGAAAACACCGAGAGAGAAAGATCTCTTCGGCAGACAGAATTCTGCCGGGGAATTCCTCCCCGGAGAGGGGAGATCGTCGCCATCAACACCACCATCAATCTGGACTTCATCGGGATCATCATCACCACCATCATCTTCACCAGCACCATCATCACCACCATCATACCACTATAACAATTGGGTTGAATCTTGCATAGTTCTTAGGGGAAGTTTCCCGGTGTTGATTACTCCTTGTAGTTGATGCTATTGAGTGAACCATTGAATTATTGTCTATGTTCAAATTGTTACATATCGTTATTTTATCTCTGATCTTGATCCATATGATGTCTTGTGAGTAGTTTGTTTAGTTCCTGAGGACATGGGAGAAGTCATGTTGTTAGTACTGGAATTGTGTTGAGAAAGATTCAATGGTTTGTTAATTAAGTTGTGGTGTACTTCTAGTGGTGTCATGTGAACATCGACTACATGACACTTCACCTATATGGGCCTAGGGGAATGCATTGTGTATTTGGATACTAATCGTAGGGGTTGCCGGAGTGACAGAAACCTGAACCCCCATTAGGAAACCTTTGCACAAGGGATGTTAGGGTCTTAGAGTTTAAAGATGTGGTTAGGTTTCTACCTTAATTATTTTCTTGTACTTGCGGATGCTTGCAAGGGGTATAATCACAAGTATGTATTAGTCCTAGGAAGGTCGGTACATTAGCACAGGTTCACCCACACAACACTTAGCAAGCTAAAGAAGATTAATCAACTATATGAAGCGAAAGCACTTGACGATATTCCCATGTGTCCTTAAGAACATTTGGTCATCTTAAGTAATACAACCGGCTTGTCCTTTGCTAAAGAAAGGATTAGGCCACTTGCTGCATTTGTTCTTATTATCTTTTATTTACTCGCACTTTATTTACTTGCATTATCAAAAAAAACCTAAAAATCCGTTTGCTAAGTATTTGCAGAGAATTCCTGATCCATACCACTTGTCAACACTTTATGCTCCTCGTTGGGTTCGACACTCTTACTTATCGAAAATACTGTGATACACCCCCTATACTTGTGGGTCATCAGCGGTCCCCACCAATCCCTGGGTGCATAAATCCAATCTAGGATTGCGACCCTTGTAGATGTTTCCAACATACCACTCCCCCAGATTAAAATAGTTTAATTTTCCTTTTCTTTGTAAACATTTGTAAAACGTATGCTCTTAACTCAATCTCAAATATTTAAAAAATTCTTTTACTTTGAACCCCACATCAAAATCCTTTTAGCACAGCAATGGACTTTCATACAAAACAATAATAATTTACCTAGGGTATCAAGGTAATATTTTTGTGGGGCAAAACCTAAGTTCACAACTACTTAGGATCATATCTATAATTTTGCAAAGCGTGTGGTTGCAAATATACTTGTATAAAAATATCACTACAACCTACACATGCATACTACCATTTGATAAGAAAAGCATGCATTGTTGAAAAGATAGGTGACGAAAATGATGGATGGTATAACGTGCCTTTTTGGATAGAAGATTTCCAATAATAACTCCTCAATAATTTATCCCGATGATTTATATATCCTTAATGGTTTATCCTAAGTTATATATATATCCTCATCACTCTTCGTGAAATCTATCGCAAATAATATCGTACTATAAATATACACACACAAGCATAACATTCCAAAATACAAACCACGCATAAGATCAATCCAAAAACTATGCAAAGTATGTGTGTGTGCGAGGCGGTGATTTTTATTGTTCAAATTATTCTAACAAGTTACTTAGCCCTAACAAATGCCTTATGAACATTTTATATTTGCATGATTCAGTTTTACAACAATTTGTGTAGTTGAATTTATTAAGAGCATTTTCTAATACTAGAATAGGCCATCCTCACTAAATAATTGTCACAATATCTTATATTACTAAACTAAATTTTTGTTTTGGTCTTACTAGATAAAGGGTTCAATAAACAACCATTTTCACAAGGTTTTACTTAAAAATGATTTGTAGAACATTTTCTATAGTCAAAATACTCTAAAATAGGTTTCTACCTAAAGTTTTATTTTAATAGAAGAAAATGTACCAAATTATTGTTCCATTATGTCCTAATCATTTTTTGCGGGGGTGTCCTAATCATTTTTATGAATCTAGGGACCTATTATTTGTAAAATTTGGATAAACAAAAAGTTTTCTATAATTAAAATACCATTAAATAGTATTTAAATCATTTAAATTTTTATTTTGCTCAAAAGTGAGATTTTATTGCGGGTAAGAAAGAAACCCTATCAATAATATACCTTTTCCTTGCGCATATTTCACTTGAGCTTGATGATAATGGTCTTGTCCATTTCAAGATGGAACACCTTTCTTGATTGTGCTAGCTTGGTGAAGACTTACAAATTGATCCCCCATACTTCACTATGGGAGAGCCTCTTTTTTAGGCATATATTCACATATCCATGATCACCATAAATATGGAAAGGTTCAAGCATATGATCTCTTCGAGATGGCTTATCTTGAACTTGCACTTCATTTGTTATTTCTTTATTATGTTGGTGTCTTGAAGATACACATGAGACATCACTCCATCTTATTCTTAAAGACACATTGCCATAGGCTCAAATCTATCATGACAATCATTAGATCACTCCTTGAACATCTTAGTCATCACTTGATCTTTATTTTATTCTTCTTTCAATCTTCAGATCACCATATGGCTCAAGCATTGCCTATGGACCCTTAAGTATAACTCAATGCAAACATTAGTCTAAGAGATTGTCATTAATTATGAAAACCACATATTGGGGCTCTATGCCCTTTCATCCATGATGCCGATGTGATTCAAATTTCAAATCTATGAGGGGAAATTTTGTACTTTGCTTTTTTAATCGTTAGGTATAATATTCCGCGACTTACATTTGTGGACGGAGGGAGTAGTGTTTGTAGGAGTAGGGTTGCCTCTATGGCATTTGTCTTTCTGGCATTTAACAGATAAAACTACGAGAAGGTGGTTGCCCCTTAATCTTGCCAAAAAAGATGAAGGATCCATCCTACACATTCACTGGGAGATAAGAAAACACAGAACCTACTCGAACATCAGGGCATGTAGAACGTGGTGATGTCCCATTTTTCTTAGAGTTGCCATGTCAGATTTTTGGTTAGATGGAGAAGAGAGAATAACAAAGTAAAGTTTGTCTTTACTTAGCTAAGTGCCTATCGCTTATAAAATAAGAAAAGACTAATTTATTCCTTGTATCATAGAGATGACGTGTTTTGACTTCTCTAGATGTATGAGGGTTGCAAAGCGGCGTCCCGCTTCGTAAGAAAATTTTGTTAGTCTAGTTCAAAAAAATTCAACAAAGTTAGTCTAGTTTGAACTAAAATTTTCTTTCACGGGATTATGCGGGTTGCAAGGACATGGAGTACTAAGAGAAGACTCACCTCCTCTTACCATTTTACTTGCCCTCATAGAGAAAATACATTCAACAATGGATTATACAAAATTCATGGGCATGAATTATCTAACATACTGTGGATTTTCTATGCAAGGAAACAAAGGAAAACACCTGACAAGAAACGAAATAATTTTAGACCAACTGAAACAACGGCTTAGAAAAAAGGTACATTTCCACATTAATCCCATGGTTATGCAACTGATCATGGTTATACCAACAACTCAACGGCCATTAATTGCCTGAAGTGAGGGAAGAAAACTACCACCTCGGCAAAAAAAACTACATGTTGCTAGATAAGCATCCAATTGGCATAAACAAGAAACACTAAGGCACGTATAATGGGGCGCTAACAGCAGACACTAGGATAAGTTTCCTCATCGTTAGGCTCGATTCATTATGAGTCCTGGGAATTTCCGGATCGATTTTTGTTAGCGATGGAGGCGCAAGAAATAAATCTTTTTAAGCACCTAGTTAGCGATTCCTGTTGGATGATGAACTCTTTTCAATCTACACCAGGATTACTTTCCTTTTCTTTCTCACGTTAAGCGCCCCTACAAGCACTTTAGAGTGTACATGCCCTAACTGCACTATTTTTCTTGCAACAAACACTAAAATTTCATTTGTACCTTAAGCCAATTTGGAAATATTAGCATGCTATAATAATATTAAGCAAAGAAGTAATAATGTATAATTATCCCAAGTGTTCCCATTACAACTAATTTCTCCCCTACACTATCCAATCAAATGTTTGCCATCTTGAGTTGCAAAGGTGAACACTGCCTCACAGGGTGTCGGACGATACCCGTGGGCACCCATACCGTGGGTAAAATTGGCATCCTTACTATTTAACTGGTCTCCCAGCTAACACCACGAGACCGGTAAGAAAGAAACCCTATCAAGTACATACCTTTGTCTTGCGCATATTCCACTTGAGCTTGATGATAATGATCTTGTCCATCTCAAGATGAAACATCTTTCTTGATTGCACTAGCTTAGTGAAGACTTACAAATTGATCCCTCATACTTCACTATGGAGTGCTAATCTTTTAGGCATATCTTCACACATCCATGATCACCATAAGGATGGCAAATTTCAAGCATATGGTCTCTTGAAGATAGCTTATCTTGAACTTGCACTTTATTTGTTCTTTCTTTATTATGTTGGTGTCTTGAAGATACATATGAGATATCACTCCATCTTATTCTTCAAGACACACTTGCTAAAAGCTCAACTCTATCATAATCAATTTTTGCATCACTCCTTAAACATCTTGGTCATCACTTGATCTTCATTTTCTTCTTGTTTAAACCTTGAGACCACCATATGATTCAAGTATTGTCTATGGACCATTTAGTATAACGCAATGCAAACATTAGTCCAAGGGATTGACATTAATTACCAAAACCACATTGGAGCTCTATGCCCTTTCACCCTCGATGTCGATGTGATTCAAATTTCAAATCGATGAGGAGCAATTTTGTACTTTGGCAGAGTGTGGATTTTGTGTTTGTACACATGGATACATGACCTATCTTGTCCACATGTGTATCTTTAAGATCGGTGCACACTATTTTCAGTAGCTCATTTCATAATAGCATTATGTCACAATCGCTGCATTTTATATTGTCCCATCAATTGAACCTTTTGACCAGGCCTAGCCTTTCTACTCCCTCTATTTCAAATTACTCTGGGCGCAAGTTTACCATGGACCAGTACTCTCTCATTTTTTATTAAAAAATTCCCATCGTGAAAGACCTCGCAGCGCACCGTGCCGGACCTTGCCGTGAACCTGACCTTGCTGTGAACATGTCCCTCGTGAACGCCATGGTCGCAGCGCACCATGCCGGACCTTTTCGTGAGCCTAACCTTTCTGTGAACATGTCCCTCGTGAACGCCATGGTCGCAGCGCACCATGCCGGACCTCGCCATGAACCAATGGAGGCCATGGTCGCAGCGCACCGTGCAGGAGCTTGCTGGGAACGCCACCACGCCAGCCGTGAAAGACCTCGCAACACTATGCCGGACCTTGCCGCGACCACCGTCGCGCATGCAATCGGGGGAAGCTTTTTTTTTAATAAGAGGCCAAAGGCCCGACGTTAAATTAATAACACCAAACGGCGACAGGATACAAGGTACTGCAGCCAGCTTACACGAAGGAGCAAACCACCCACACAAGAAGGCAAACTACGACGCTACACTCGAAAGTGCAAGGTCATTACAGTTACTACAAAAGCGGAAGGCGAGCTCAAGACGTCTACAGTGTCGGGCCGGAGCTCCTCCAGAGGACGAGCCATTTTCACGCGCGTCGTCGAGATCCCGCCACCGCTGCAGCAACGCCACCAGAAGCCGACCACCTCCAGGAACCAAACCAGGCTGCCTGTAGGCCCCAGGTCGCATCGAGGAAGCCCCAAGGAGAGGGGGAACCGATCCGCGGAAAGCCATGCCGAGGGAGACACACCGCAGCTCCAACCGTCCGAAGACACCGCAGCTCCGCCAAAACTCCGCCGGCTAGTCACACGACGAGGGCTCCAAGACGGTGTCTTCAAGAAGAGCACAACACCAAAGCGCCGCACCGCCCGATCCGAGGATCAGGGTTTTCACCCGGAGCACGAGGGAGACCGAAAGCACCGTAACGACGCCTTCACCAAGGGAACGACACCCGTAGGTGCCACCGTCGCAGCCCAAAGGACAGGGTTTCCCCTCGGCACCGCCTTCTACTCCAACTTGAGGGGCGGACTACCGCCGAGACGGCAACCGCACCACCGTCCCGTCGAGCAACTCCCCGACCACCACGCCGCCCACACGGACCATGGTGACCGGACAGAACCTGGGCCCCTGGCTCTCCCGCATGCCAAAGAGGCCCCCACCGCTCAGGGCCGCCGCCCCGACGTCCAAGCAGAAGCAACGAAGAACGCAGAGAAGGACATGACTTCACTATGCAGGTCCGAAGAACAGCAATACGATGAGCTAGGCCCCTAGATCGACACCCTCCAGCCCCCATGGCTACAGCCGTCAGAGATCTAGGGGCGGAGATGGGCTCGCAAGGGCCTGGAGCCCCTGCTCCGGCCTAAGCACGAGGCGGAAGAACCGGCCTCCCAACCCATTCCTGACCACGCTACCACGTCAACACAGCGCCGCCGCGCCGCGCGCACCCCGACACCGGCCAGATCGGCGCCCTGCCAGAGACGAACTCCAGATTTGGGAAGGGAATGGGCTCGAGCGGGCCAGAGGCCCTGCCCCGGCCCGAGTGAGGTGGCCACCTTGCCCATCCCCGACCCGGTGTGTCGCACACCGCCACCGAACATCGTCCCGGACGCACACAGCCAACTCCCGGCCGCCCCCCGACGACGGAGCTCCAGCTCGCGGCCCCCGCCTCTGGACTGCACCGCGCAGTCGCCGCTGCAGGGGCGCACACACGCGAGGTCGCCGCGCCGCCGCAGAATAGCCACGCCGCCGTGCCCCTCGCCCAGCACCGCGCCCCCACCGGCCGCTACGGCCCGTGCCGCCGCCACCGAATTGGGGGAGAAGAGGATCCCCGCCGCCGCCGCCGCCTCCGGGGCTTTGCACGGTGGCGGCGAGGGAGGAGGGGACACGAGGAGGGCCCGGGCGCCGCCGCGCTAAGGTTTCGCCCTGCCGCTCGCGGGAGCAGGCAGGGACGAAACAGTTTTTTCTCTGCTCCAATCGGGAGAAGCTTCGAGCGTGCCTTTGTCCATGCTTTGCTGAACCTGACCTTGCAGAACTTGGAGGCAACGGTCTTGTGCTGTCGGCGGCGCGCATGCCTTCTAGCGCAGCTTTCAGCAGCCATTATATTCGTATGTTTCTTCCACGTACAACTGATCGATGGGGAAAGAGAATGCTTCCGAGGCATTTCAAAGACGACGGTGTCCGAGTCGGCGTATGTATCTGGCACATATTTCTCGTCGGTAAGAGCAACAGCAACAGCGTCCGAGCCAGTTGGTCCGTCGACTGGGCCATGGGAAGGAAGGAGTCAAGCTGCACCATGACCTTCGTCGGCGCCACGGGGTGGCCGAGTCCATGCGTGCCTAGATGTGTCGCTACTGCGACGAGAGGAATCACCTGACATCGTTGAAAAGAACGTGATGGATGGGAGAGACGGAAGCTGGAGGAGAGGGAACGATAGGAGGAAGGAGAGGATAAAGGTGCAGCAGATGAGAGGGACGGAGGCATAGTTTAAAAAACCGGACCGGTGATCGAACAGGTGAGGCTATCGGTTCAGGTTTTATTGGTCGGACCAGTGGTTCATTCAGTTCGATGGCGACAAAAAACTGTTCCTTTTAATTAAAATTTAAGCAAAAATCGAAATAAAATGATAATAACATGTATATTAAGCATATATTTCAATATGTAATCACAAAACATGGTGTGTTCAAGTGGTATTGGGCCTTATGTGGTGCTATTTTTATCTAGAATAAGGTCTTGAGTTCGATTTCTCTTGTAACTTCTTATTTTCTGGTTTTTGCTATTTGGACCGGCGCCTCTTAAAAAACCGTTGAGATCATCGGTTCAAGTTTTTTCTGGTTAAACCACCAAACCGGTCTGGTTTTTAAAACTATGGACGGAGGTATGGGCATGCCACTCTCGATCAGTTGAGTGTCTCACTGGGCAAATTAGGGATATTATAACTGAGCCAAATAGGAGGTTTCTCACGTCCTCACCAATTTTGGCCGTACAATCACTGTTGTTCTCTGTTCCTAGCCGTTGGATCTACCTCAGTTCTGCATGGACTGCATATCCCAGGGGAAGCTTCTCTACGGATCAAATCGGTCCACTACGATTAATCAGGGTCCAAAGCCCAGCAAAGTATATGACACAGTTTTGGCTGTCATCGACTCCTCGTCTTTCCAGTCTCTACTCATCCCCGCGAGGATGCAAAGTGCCCCCCGATACCTCTCCTCCATTGACATAGGGCATAGGTGCGCCGCCGCCAGCACCGATGTCTTTTCTTTTATCTCGTAGCCCCTCTCGCCACCGACGTCTGTCGACTCGATCCACTACTTGCCATCCACAAAATCACCCTCGCAAACTCCCCAAGCACAGCAGTGCTACCCTCCGGCAGAGGAGGTGATGTTGCATGCCCGCGACACCGATTTCCTGATCTTGCCTCCCTCCTAGGCGGTGCCGTGCAGCAAGGCGATCCTATCGGCGTAGATGGATAACCCGGTCAACAAGTTTCTATGGCGTCCCTCCTGTTGTCCATCATCTACAACCGCTCGACCGACCACCCTCAACATCTCCATGGGTGTCTACACCATTTTTAGGTGCTTCGCGCTGCAGGGAGTACTAGGCCCATGAAATCCAAGTGATGATTGATTTGGTACGAATTCAGAGTTCTGAGACGGAATTCATGTTCACTCACTTCATTTTAGAATTTTTTATTGAAATCTCAGCTTTAATTAACATTGACATGTGTGTTTCTAATGTCAATAGCATGTTATTAGGCCTCTGTGAACCTTTCTGATCTCCATGGCCAGTATGGGTGATCGATCTGATAGCAAAGGCAAATGAAGAGCGTCAGTACAGGAAACAGAAAAATGAGAGGATCAACCAGTCGTGGTTTGTGTGTGATAATAGGAATGATCCAAGGAGAACAAATTGGTACGACTGAACTTAAAACAATAAAGTTCAGGTTATACAAAGTTCAGCTTGTGTGATTCGATAATATATTGCTTTTTGCAAGCAAAATAAGTTTGCATGACATGAAGTCAGAGGAGGTTGGAGGATCACATGGATATTTGTTGAATGCTTTGCATTGTAGCTCCGGAGAAAATCATATGCTCACAAATTTCTTTGTTGGTTGAAAGATTTTTTCTCTCTAATGCAGACTCTGGAAATGTAATACAGCCGCAACCTATTGCAGATTGAGGTCCCCCCCTTTTCCTCCCTTATCTCGCTTATCTCCAGTATTAACGTGTGTTCTACCCACATGATTTTGGACAAAAAACTAATTATTCAAGCATTATTAACGATTTCATTGTGAAGTCAACAGTCAATTTTGTTGCACAATGAAGATTGTTAATAGGAAATTTAATTCCATGTTATAGTTTTCATGTCCTTAGCTCAATTCTCCATTCTAATGTGAGTTCTTGGGAAAAAAATTGAACACTTATTCTTGATTGCTTGTTGTGAAGGTCGCATAAGATATTCCTGTTACCAGTTCATGACGCCGTTGGCTGCAACCCCTTCTTCCCCGCCAGCCACATGGCTCCAATATCTGTCACCGACTCTTGGCTAGACCTGAGAATTGGATCCAGTGGTGGTAGCCAGGGCCACTAATCACTGATTGTATTGTGATCCCTCTTCATAGGACTCATTTTCCACCTCCCTAAAGAACGTGTAAGATGCATTCTGATACTCAGTAATTGTGGTACCATTTTTTTTCTTACTCTAGACTGTCTATGTGTCCCCATCCCTGATCTCTCCTTAATTATTTGATTAGTTCAGTAACTGGTTGATCATGGTCTGGTTTCAAAATGAAAATGGAAAGCCATATGAGGGTAGAATGGATAGATTTTCCTTTGACCAGTTAGGCTCTACACATATGTTCTGTTACATGCTTAGTGAATTGGTAAGAAAAGATTGCTGGTGTCAATATTCATGTTGAGCAAGGCAACAACCATTGTCGCACAGATTGTGTGCCAATTCTGAACTTATTAGCCTTAGGGGGTATGCATTAAAGTGGCCAATTTGTGGCCTTTGTTTATTGGTTATTCTGTACCTCAAACTTTAAACAACAATTATTTTCCCTAGCCTTGTACTAATTTACTTATATGCACCGTATTGATGCCACTAGCTTATTGTTATGTGAGAAAGTGACTAGCAGTAGATTGTTTTGAAAACACAACCTTTGTTGACTCCAGTTGGGGTTGATGCTAGCAAGCTACCTTCGTAGCTAGCATTCCATTTACTGTGCAGTACTGCTATTATTTCATCCCCTACCATGAGGTGCATTCTAAATTGAGTTTGGTCTTCCATCAACCACCAATATTATTTTATGTTTTAGGTTGGGTTAAGTTAGGTTTTTCTTTTGTGTTGGTGAACATTTTTTTGTTTCCAGAGATAGTTGCATGTCCATCTGATTATACCATACCAACCTAAAACAGTAATCTAATTGTTGACACGAGAATGTCCTTAATGGTACACTATTGTTCTATTCTACTGCGCGTTAGTAATTTTTCTATCTGACAATTTTACTTCACTGGAGTATTGGTTGTTGTTGTTCCATTCTCTTTGGAAGTTTAATTTGTTCTGGATATAGCGACTTCACTAGAGTATTGGTTGTTGTTCCATTCTCTTTAGAAGTCTAATTTGTTCTGGATATAGCGACCTCTAATTTGCACGGGATATAATTTCTATCAGTTTCTAGCTAATCATACTATTTTTGTTTCTAAGATAAAAATTCTTTGACTTGTCCAGCTGCTAGGTACTGAATTTTCTTCCGATGGGATTTGTCGTTAATTTAGGAGGCTAAATAAGGAGACAAAATTTTGGTAGGTAATTTAATTTGTTTTAACCAGGACAATGAACCATGCTTCCTCTTATAAATTTTATGTTTGCACTGCACTACACTTTTTCATCCGCATTAGTAATTAACCATGATTGTTGTTGCATAGAATATACATATTATTACCTATGTAGATTACAAAGATGAAGAGTGGGTGCTCAGTGATAGTCCAATGTAATAGGGACACAAGCATTGCATTTAGTAGTAATGTTGCACCAGGCGTCCTTTTTTTGGCCATTGAAAAAAAGAAGGGTATATGGTATACCAAATAATTTTTCTGTAACTACTTCGCTATTTTCTGTTATTTAATAATATATTCACTTTTGAATTTATGTTACCGTGGTTCTTTATCAAACTAGCTCATGCTCATCAATGGGAGCGACACTGGGGGACATGAATCTACTGTTGTAGTGGGCCTAATGGAAGTGGCTGGGCGCCTGGGCTGGGTCATGATGCGGACACCAAGCAGCTGCCACGATGACCATTCGGAAAGCGTACCGGTTTTCTGTTTTATCACTTTTCTCATAGAACTTTTGCACCTTATTTGAAAAAATATAGATTGCTATACAAGTTTGGAATTTGTTTCAAGCACTCTAAGTCTCTTGGCTGATTGTAAAAATTTGGTGTCAAATATTGGTTTGTTACAATCTTTTATAAAAAGAACATTTGAGGTTTAATTTATGAGCTTATGAGTAAATTTATGACCAAATGGCCTTAAATATTGCATCATTTTATTTATAAATTCCCATCATTCTGTAATATTCTTTTGGTCACTAGAATTGGTACGCCTACATAGACGGGCGCGGCAACGCGCGCCATCAATGATCTAGTAAAAAGATATAACTAGGTGAGGGCAGGTCTGACTTTGCCTAGGAATCCCGTGTGGGACAGACTACTTTCCTGGGAATCTCTTCAATCTATAAAATGCCTAAAATAGATATAAAGAGAGCTCTCCACTTTGGTCTTTTAGGATCTCAAGCCATCGATTAGCCAACAGACGCACGGGATAGGTTTTGTACCCATGTGTACATATATATATTTTTCTTTTTTTAATCGTTGTCGACTTACATTTATGGACGGAGGGCGTAGTGTTTGTAGGAGTAGGGTTGCCTCTATGGCATTTTCCTTTCTAGCGTTTAGCACAACAAACTACGAGAAGGTGGTTGCCCCTTAATCTCGCCAAAAGAGACGAAGGATCCATACTAGACATCCACCGGGAGATAAGAAAACACAGAACCTACTCAAACGTCAGGAAATGTAGAACGTGGTGATGTCCCTTTTTATTTAGAGTTGCCACCGCTCAGATTTTTGATTAGTTGGAAGAGAGGGAATAAAGAAAATAAAATTTATCTTTACTTACCTAAGTGTCTATCCGTTACAAAATAAGAAAAGACTATTTTTTTATTGGCTATTCAGCTTACGGGTGCACATGCAACCATTGTGAGAAAACATATTTTGAAATATCAAAAAGTTCAAAAACATCTGTAATACATTCGAACATTTTATGCTCGTTTACAAGTTTTTGGGATGAAAAAATATGTTCTCACAATTCAAAATATGTTATCACGTGTGACAATTCGAAATATGTTCTCACAATATGTGCAAATGCACCCGTGAGCCAAATGCATTTCCAAGGGATGACGCCTTTTTTACTTCTCTAATGACATGAAGCAGGGTTGCAAACGGGCCCAAAATGCATTTCCGAGAGATGACTCGTTTTTGACTTCTCTAGATGATATGAGGTTGGGTTGCACACGGGAGTGCCGCTTCGTAAGAAAATTTTGTGAGTCTAGTTTAAAAAAATTTAACAAAATTAGTCTAGTTTGAACAGATTTTCTGTGCATGAATTATCTAACATATTGTGGATTTTCTATGCAAGGAATAAAAGCACAACACCTAACAAGAAACAAAATGATTTTAGACCAACTGAAACAACGGCTTAGAGTTCCACATCAATCCCATGGTTATGGGACTGATGCAACTCACCAGCCATTCATTGCCTGGAGTAAAGGAAGAAAACTATCACCTTAGCAAAAAAAAAACTACATGTTGCTAGATAAGCATCCAATTAGCATAAACAAGAAACACTAAGGGCACTTACAAACGAGGGCGCTAAGGGCATCTTCATCGGGCCGACCCAACCCGTCTGGGGGCGTCCGCGCGGACGTGCGGGGCTTGTACGGTCTCGCCAACGGCACGACCCATCCGGATCGACGCGTCCGGCTCGACCCATCGGTGCACCTAATTTGCGTGATCGATGCGTCAGCCGGACACGGGCGGGTCGAGGGCGTGTCCTCCCGGCGCGCACTACCAGCCCACTCGTCAGCGTCCATGGTGATTCAAAGACAACCGCGGCACCAATTCAGAGGCGCGGGCGGCAGTCTGACCGGCGGCACCGAGTCAGACACAATCGCAACAGCCTTTGCCATCAATGTCGCCGCCTGAGTTCCCGCGCACCTGCCCCGGAGTACCAGGAGGTCCTGGCGTGGGGCTATGACAAGGACGCCTTCCTCGAGCTGGCCATCGCGGCCAGCGCGAGGGAGGAGGACCGCATGTGGGACGGCTACCATGAGGCCGTCCAGCTCACCGGTCTCGTGGCGCAGATGAATGCAGGACAACCGCTGCCACCGCCACCGCCCCCACCGCTGCCGCTACGGGTGGGCTGCTCCGCCCGTGCCAGCTCCGGGACTCCCGCCACCACACTTCTGAACGTCGCCTGAGTACATCGACCTCGATCCACCATAGATGGATGGGACGCCATCAGCGACGAGGAGATCATCATTAGCTAGGGCTAGGGCCAGTTTTTTTCATGTTTTTAATGTAATATTTTGTATAATTACGTACGAACTTTGTCAGTTTACACGCGAAATATCTCGGTTTGAAATTCAAAAAAAAAAACGTGACCCTATTGGCTAGTCACGGACCGTTTCGATCACCTGTTTGAATCCCGGTGGAGATGCCCTAACAGCAGACGCTAGGATCAATTTCCTGGCCATTACGCCAGGTTCCTTGCCAGTACTAGGAATTTGCGGATCGATTTTTGTTAGCAATGGAGGCACAAGAAATAAATCTTTTTAAGTGTCCAGTTAGCGATTCCCAATTCCTGTTGGACGACACTCTTTTCAGCCTCTCTTAGCGCCCCTACGGGCGGTTTAGAGTGTACATGCCCTAACTGCACTATTTTTCTTGCAGCAAACACTAAAATGTCATCTGTACCTTAGGTCAATCCGGAAATACTAGTATGCTAGTATAATATTAACATTAAGCAAAGAAGTAACAATGTATAATTATCCCAACTGTCCTGACTAAATTAGCTGGTCCCCTACACTATCCAATCAAATGTTTGCCATCTCTAGTTGCAAAGGTGAACACTGCCTCACAGGACGGCAGGCACACCAAGCCACAACCTTAGTGAAGGATTTAATTGTTTGCGGTATGTATGCAATGCAAAATAAAATAGGACAATACCCTACGGTACCAAGTACTGTAACAGTTAATAAATAATATATCCAAAAGTCGAATTTAGGAAAGTTAACTCATACAAAAGATAGTACTACAGGATTTCAACTAAGAAAACCAATGCAGCTCAGACAAATTATAAACAGGACAAATCGCTGCAAGCCATTGTATAGCTTTCGCTAAAGCTATGTTGCAGCATAGTGAATATGTCAAATAAAAGAGCTCAAGTGAAACGAACATCTAAAATATGCTTCTTTAGACCTAATATCTGTCAAACTGAGTATTTACAGATTGATGTAATGACACAAAATCAAGATTCCGCATGGAACCAGAATACTATGCACCCATAGTCTAATAGACTAACAAAGATACCTAGAAACACAACAGAACGACTATGAACAAAGTGTAGACCCACAAATGTGGGTATTACAAATCATCAAACATACCATTGCACCAAACTTACTCCCTCTATTTACATATAGTTCGTGTTCTAGGCAAAACACAAATACCAAGAAAAGCCACCGGTAAGCTAAATTAGAGAGAAATAGGACTAATTTGCCCATGGCGCAGTCCCACATCTGTCCACGCTGCCATAAATTCTGCATGCATCCATTGGTCCTGGACGCCTCGCCTCCATAGCAATTGATTGCATGGCCAGCTGCTACCTTGTTCTTTTGCCTTGCACGCGCGTAAGAAAGGAAGGCGTTGGATTTTAGGAGACCTTTTCAACGCATCGGAAGACTAACATGGGGGCATAAAAGAAAATCAACTGTAGAACGCAATGTAAAAGGGAAAACTTAGAAAAAGCTAGAACGCGTAGTATATGTGAACGGAGGGAGTACTTGCTATAGTCATGTCGTATCTGACAACAGTTGAAGCATTTGTATACCAGCTAAGACAGAACCATAAAACCCATAAACTATAAGCTACAAGAAAACTGATAAATTAAGCATGAAAGTTATAACTGTATGGAATACTAGGCACATGCCTACAGGATGCTTATTTAACTGAAGCAACATTAAATATCACATTTGTTTAGAACTAACACCAACTGCCGAAATGCATAGATATTTCTACAACAGAACCAAGTTTATGTAAAAAAAAATTGAAGTTAGCATATAATTTGCATATTCCAGTAACAGCACAAAATCAAGAACAGATATCACACCATAAAATTATTCAATGACACTAACATGCAAGGGGTATTAAGAACCTTCGTACATGACCTTAAACAAATCATTGAAACTTTCTTATCAGCTAAGACAGAAACATGAAATTTCTATATGCTCCAAAAGAGAACTAAGTAAATCAACATGGAAGATATAATTGTATGAACAATTAGGTACACGCCTAGGAATTACACATGCCTAGAATTGGCTATTGAAGGATAAAGTGTATACCCAAACTACCAACAGGACAATCACTTACCGAACAACCAGTAGGCAATGCTGAATCACAAATGAGAGTTGGGGATAAAATCAGTGCACAGTAAATAGATTCAGACAGCACAGATCAATGAGGCTAGTGATGGATATTCACTGATCAAGCCACTGCAACTCAGATAACATCAAGTATCTAAGCGGGATAAAAGTGGTTCCTGAATCGGCATAGTATACTGAAATCACAGGTACGATACAAGCAGTTCTAATAAAAAGTCTTCAACAGAAGTAAATTCTTACAAACTAGCATCCGGAGTGACTTGCTAGCTTGCAGAAACATCAACATATCAGACAACTCATAAAACCCTAGATCTTTCTCCGAGCTACAGCATCCGGTGCTCCTCTCTACTCCTGCTTAGAACCCGAGCTTGGTGCGGCGCCAGTGCCTGCGCTTCGCGTTGTACCTGAGAGACAGTAACAGTGAATCAGGAACAGATAAGGACACCATCTTGACTACATGGATTCCTAGAGGCTAACACCAAGCGAGCAGATAAGAGATCATGGCGTGGAGACGTACCTGATGGTGTTGTCGGTCCGCATGCGGATCCAGTAGGGGATGGGGCGGTTCTGGCGCTGCTTCTTGGCCAGCTTCTGCTTGATCCGGAAGGTCTTGTGCGACGGCTACACGAGATGAGAGGCAACCGAACAAGCGTCTAATTAGCGGAAATCCAAGAAAGAGTGAACGTAGAGAGAGGAATCGAAGACGAGGAGAGAGAGATTCGGCTGCGATTGAACGAATATGCGTACCATGGTGGCGGCTGGGCGGGACGAAGACAGCGGCGGCGCGAGGAAACCCTTGGGCAATTGGAGGCCGTGAGAGTTTATATAGTGGAGAGCAGTGCCATATGGGCCTAATGGGCTCAGTATTCTATACTCCTCTATAGTGTGCCAATTTTGAACATTTGAATCTGCTTCACGTTTCTCTCTCATCATGGCATCCGGAAATCAATACCAACCATTGATTTAAGTCACCGTGATGAAGATCTAGGGTTGGATTCACACCGAGCGAAATCCAACGGCCAGAATCTGTGGGATTCGCGGTCGGCCAGCGCGCGCTCCCGAATTGGCATCTTCGGCCCACCTGAATCGATCGAAGCCTCTAGAATATCGGTAAAAAAAAAACTCTCTCAGATTCCAGATCTTCCACCGCCGTCGCCTGTCATCTTCTCCACACGCTCAGCCTCCCACGCCCCCTGCTCTACAAGCCCTCTAGAGTTTTTACGAGGTTCCCATTGTCCATCTCCACACAGCTTCTAATCTGAATTGAAGAAACTCAGTCCACCGTCGGTCGCTCCTCTAATACTCTCTCAGGCCGCCGCTCCAGAATCTCATCGCCGCCGCCGTCCTCCCTGAAATCTCCCCTTCCGTGCGCCTCCTCCGCCAGCTGCCGCAAGTGCCCGCCCACTCAAGTTGTCCTTGATTTTATCTCACTCTGATGTTGGGGCTACTGCAGGCCTGCAGTTCCTGTTCCTTCGCCTCTTGCTGCGTGGGTTGCCGGTGCTAGCGGTCGTGCTGTACCAGTGCAGCCCAACCAGGCATTGAAACAGGTCATTATCAACCCTACACGCTCACAATTTGAAGAGGTAATATAGTTACATGCTATTTTGACCACCAAGTGTTTGTGTTAATGTCCACAACGCTTTTTAAATTTATCTTCGGTCAATTCTAATTTCTAATGGACTGTTGTGCAATGTCGTGACAATTTTAATAACGCACAATGATTTTGGCATTTCAAGCGAAAACATCTTCATATATAAAGTGAATTTGTTTCACTGTAACTTGACAAAAAGATGTTGATAATAGCACTAATAAATTATTGAGTTTATGAAAAAATAGCTTTTTTTGTTGAATAGTTATACTAGGTGATTTAGGATTCGTGTCTTTGTACAGCCATATGATTTCTATACGTCTGCAGTCTGCTAAATGGGTTATCTATGTGCTATACTGCAGAGCCTTATTGAAATCATGTACAAGCCTTATTGAAATCATGTACAAACAGTTGTGTCGAAAGGAGATGAAGGAAAATTCAGATAATCACAGAACAAAGTCCACCAAAGTACAAGGACGGATCCCATTTCAAGATGTTACAAATGAGGTTGAATCGCGGATATCATCATATGTGAAAAGAGGTGTGGCTTTAATATTTCTGAATACCAAATTTTGAGTTAATAAAAGCCCCCTTTCTTAAAAGATTTTCTAACCACCAAATTTGAAATAAAATTGTTCACTGCTGGTTGTAGGTGTTCTGATTACTGGAACTAAACGCCCAATATATCCATCTGGTATATCCATACAATCGAGTACTTCTTCAACTGGACATAAAGGTATTGTACGAAGAAATGCTTCTGAGCATAAACGTTATCATGACCGGGAAAGATATGTGAAGATGACTGCAGAACAGCGTGATGCCTATCTGGGAAGGAACCGTGAGTACAAACGGAGAAGGAAAAATCGTGATGCATATAGCGATGGTGTGCAATCTGCAGCTAGCCAAACTAATAAAATGACCAACGATAACACGCACACAACAGCTCTCGCCAGCAGACTCAAAGAATGTATGTGTGCGTATAATTTAAAATTATATCTTATCTATTAGCTGAAAAGTTAACATGATGTAATTATCCATACAATCAAATACAGAGCGACATTAAAAATGTCAATGTAATATGTTTATTTTTAGTACATGTAGTTAGATAATAAATATGTTTAGATACCGCATTGCAACAACTGTGTTTATCTGTACCTTCTGTTCTAATTATTTTTTCGTCTGAACACAGATACTGAAGTTGGAAGTTTAAATGTGTCCACATCTGATAAGATTCTTCCAGACAACATAGTCAGTCCAGTTATCAGAAGTCAGATCATGATCAATGCATGTGACACATCTACCTCATGTAATAATTTAACAAGTACTGGCCAGAATAAACGAATGTCTATGTTTCTGAAGAGTTGCAGTAAATATAAGAGGATGAGAATGTCTAATGCAGCAGGTTGTAGTACTACTGCAGAAGAAGCACATGATTATGTTTGTGCATCAGCAAGTATTGGTCAATGTAAGTGGACAAACACAGACATGAGGAGCAATTTCAAAAGAAAAAGATCATCTGATGAGGCGTCTTGCAGTTCTGCACGAAAAGATAGTGGTAACTTATATGACGAATGCATTCCTCTAAAAATGCAAAAATGTACTGCAGTCCGAGAACATAAAGACCATGACAGTATCATCTATGTCCCAAAGGGTCCTTTTCCTGCTACAGAAGGTAATAAAGCTTTTAATATGTAGACCATCTCTTTCTACATGTGCGTGGAGTACTGGATTTTATCCATCAATTTTTTTCTCTCCTAAATATTTTTTTACTAATAAAAATGATTCATAGATGATTCTGGGCTAGCTGAAGGTTTGGTCGAGGATGATTATGAAGATGATGAGAGTTATATGTTGCGTGGGCAAGGTAAATATTAATATGAATTCTCGACTGAAGATAAATACAACTTATACTGCTATCATTCTCACACATTGTTTTCTTGCTTTCTGCAAACAATTGACAGGTTCTGGTTATTTATCATACCGAGATGTTGCAGAGCCGCCTTCACCCGCCTAGCTCGAGCACCGCCTCCATGGGCAAGGCCGCTGCCGCCGGCCGTGGTTATCCTCTACCAGTCCACCTCGCGTGCGTTCGTGACCTACCACTTCATAACCCCCACCGCTCACCCATGCCATCGCCGAGGTAACGACGACTACGGGGATGGAGACAAGGCGGCAGCGTCCCCTCCGGTGCTACCCGACGCGCACCACCTCCACCGCGTGTCCCCACCTCCCCATCTTCCCCGTCGACGGCGAGCGTGGCCTCACCCGCCCCTCTCTGTCCACCTCTACCCTCGTGCACCTCACCAGCAAGCTCCGTCTGCGGTCGTCCATGTGCAGGCGTCAACTACCCGTGGTTCTTCAGGGCGAGGCGGCCAAGGCCCATCGACTGGTGTCATGGAAATGCCGACACGGTCATCGTCGTTGTCATCCTCTATTGCAAGAAGTCCAATGTAAGTTCACCTCAGAAATCAAACGAACTGAATCGGCATGCACATACACGCACGTACATAGCACAATGTTCTATGTAACCTTGAATTCCGTCTCTGTTTTCAAGGACAAGAGGCATTGCCAGATTAATCGCAGGTCATGTACATGAGTTTCTGAATCCACGGGAGTTTAATATGATCGATTATATTGGTCTTGAGCTGCCTTCTTTATATATACAGTAAGCAATTTTTGTAACCGAATTTCTTTAAGAAACCAATCCATTTTGATTTGAATCTTCTCAGACTTATTGCTCTTCAAGCTAGCAACGGTTCTACCCAGTTGTTTTAAGAAACCATGTATACTTCTAATTCAGGGATAGAGGTACAACGACTGATGTTGGTGGAGGAAGTTTGCAGGTATTGCTATGTGTGGATGCCTGTCCATATTGGAACTGACGGTGTAGATTCAGATGTCACAACACGATTTGTTTTGCTGACTCGGAGGGTGTAGATTCAGGTAAAAGAATTCTTACGTACCTCTTCTTTCACTCTATTCACAAAAAATATATCATTTGTTTTCCTAAGTTACTGATCGTAAAAAGTTATGGTTAAGTTTTCATACTATCAAAAGTATAAAGCTAGAGATATACACCTGAACTATAAGAAATCTTATGAGCTATTCATGTCTGGTTATCTTTATCTGATAAAATGTTCAAAATATTTTTGTCACTTCGTTCTTCATGAATTAATTGCCCTAGTATATATGCTTCAAAATGAGTTTGCTTCATTCATATGCTAAAATCTTAGAAGTTTCTGAAGAAAGATACACGTGCTTACATAGCACCATGTTATCCGTAACCTTGAATTCCCTCTCTGTTTTTAAGGACAAGAGGCACTACCAGATTAATCGCAGGTCATGTACATGAGTTTCTGAATCCGCAGGAGTTTACTATGATCGATCGTATTGGTCTTGCGCTGCCTTATTTATATGTACTGGTAAGCAATTATTGTAACAGAATTTCTTTAAGTAACCAATCCCTTTTGATTTCAATCTTCTCAGACTTATTGCTCTCCAAGATAGCAACGGTTCTACCCAGGTGTTTTAAGAAACCATGTATACTTCTAATACAGGGACAGAGGTACAACGACTGATGTTGGTGGAGGCAGTTTGCAGGTACCGCTATGGTGGATGCATGTCCATATTGGAACCGTGAGTGTAGATTCAGATGTTACAACATGATCTGTTTTGCTGAGTTGGAGGGACGCAAAAAATATGATCATTTATTTTCCTAAGTTACTGATTGTAAAAAGCTATGGTTAAGTTTTCATACTATCAGAAGTAGATAGCTAGAGATGTACACATGAAGTATTTTGGAGTCCCTTTTTACTTGATAATAATTTATGGTAATTCTTTGGCACAAGTGTATTTGTTTTCATATATTACATAGTAATCCAGACATATGATGTTGATTTGTAATTTCTTCATTCTTGGTCTTACTCAAGCGAAACCACGTTAAACAGAGAAATTGACAATGAGGAGAGACCTGCATCAATATCTCTAAAGCATGCCTATGTGATTCATCCGAGGAAGGTGAGCTCTAGAGTTCAGATTTTTCATGATTAATGCATCAGATTTGAAATGTCAATACTTAACTAATTTCCTGAATGTTTATTTTGACGACGGATTGGTTGTTCCATACAGAACCGGGGGCATCTTAGGAAGCGAACAACGGCTAACGTTGTTGCAATTGCGAAGGTTCCTGATGTCAGGTTGAGTGATGATGAAGGTATGTCTGATGGAGGAAAGTTGACTACTTTGAATTTTCGCATTTCTTGTGTTACAGTTAAGTTGCTATGGTGTTTGATGCCATAACGTTCATTTCTATGAATGTTTCTATATATGCTAGAAATTTTACATCTCCGATATGGCGTGGTATAACATAGGGTTAAACTTGTCGAGGAGGCCATCTCTTATATGTAGTAAGGTGTGTAGAGTAATACATAGGTTTGGTTTCTAATGCATTAACCTCTTTGCAACAGAATTTTCAGATTTGGCTAACAAATCTTCTCTTGAACTATTGTTTGTTTGTATATTTTTAAATATTGATTGCTCGCTTGTCAGACAGTTCGCTTGATACTCTTAAGAAGATTGCCTTCTGTTTTAGATGCGGCATCTCCAACAGTCTTTATCTACAAAAAAGGTGGTCATCTAAAAAATACGTAGGTGATAACTAGCCAATGAAATCCTATAGGTTTTTAAATTTATCTAGCAGGAAACAAAGTTCAATTAAACTAATCATTGTTGCACTCTGAATTTCAGATCATAAATTTAAATTTTTTAATGTGATTGTTTGCCTCGTGGTCATTTGGAAAAAGGAGAAGAGCCGCAACCAGTTGTGGCTCGTATGTGAAAATAGTTGCGAGAGTCAGCTGAGAACCTTTGAATTGCCTTCTGTAATTGCTTTTTATTGGTTTGAATCTTGTTATCGGATGCTACAATTCTTGTTCCATTACACTTGAGTCTAGGCTGCATTTTATGCTCCTGAATTTTGTTGATGTGATATGTATTCACAGTTCAGGTCACACAAATTAGTTCTTTGATTGTCCGTAGTTATTGGTGATGCATGCCTCTTTCTGCTATTGGAACCAAGTGTTTCCTTGGTTTTGTTTGTGCTAATTACAAACTTAAACATAATGGCTTGAAGCTAGTGTATTTGAGCTAGGTTTATGAGCCCACATTGAAAACATGTGTTGGCTAGCTATTGTCTCAACGTCTTTGTTTTCATTCCTCTATGTTGACACACAATTACAAACTAATTTGGATTTAGGTGATGTGGTCCGGAGAAGGAAGGACAAGACAATGCAACTGGAGAGATGAAGCCATGGCATCACATATTGCGGAATTTATCACTAAGTATTAGAACTTCTATGGTGAGATAGCATTGTTTTATTTTATTTTTATATCAAATCATCCAGGACCCTCAGTTTTTATATTATATACCCTCCCATTGTAGTTTACATGTATTCATATATGTGTATATATGCTTTTGTCATGTAGTAACTATTCTGTGAGAAATTTTGATCTGGTTCAGTATTTAGAACAAACAAATTTGACACTATCTCCCAGAAGGCCATCATGGATGACAAAGAGACCAAGCCTGTGACCAATTTCATACTTATTTCCATGTTGAATTGTCAAGGCGAGATCTTCAAGGATTATAGCTTTCCACAAAACTAGCTTTTTATGTAGGGGTGAATTTTTATGTTTGGAATATATTCGGACTATCCTTTTGTGTTCGTGGGAATTATGCTTTTGTGTGCCGCAAGGATTATTATTTTTGGATGTGTGGTGTTTGGCGTGTAGGAAAACAAGCATAAGATATTCATAAGCACATACACAGATGTTCAAAAATTACAATGATGTCATGTGGCAACACATGTGCAATTACTTGTATAGTAGTTATGGTTTCGGAGCTTTAGCTTTGGAACCTGTATATCGCAATTACTTGTAGAGTAGTTATAATCTCAGAACTTTGGAATCTATATATCGCAATTTGTAGGAATTGCTAGCACTCCGATTAAGTTGCTATATGTTATGTATAACATGGAGAATTAGTGATATCTTTCAGTTCACTTGGTACTTGGTAGCTCTTTGCCACAATTTGAACTAATGGGCTCATATAGTGGTGACCAGACTCATGTCGTACTAATCTTTCCTTTTATAAACCTTTCCCCACAATTCAATAATCATGTTCTTTGGCATATAAGTTGACTTTTTATGCCCAAGGCCAGCGATTGCTCATCAACCAAAGCAGTTAGCTACTACAAAAGAGAAAAGAACGTGCGAAGACACTTTCTCAAGAGAAAAGAACCTGTATATCGCAATTACTTGTAGAGTAGTTATAATCTCAGAACTTTGGAATCTATATATCGCAATTTGTAGGAATAGCTAGCACTCTGGTTAAGTTGCTATATGTTATGTATAACATGGAGAATTAGTGATATCTTTGAGTTCACTTGGTACTTGGTAGCTCTTTGCCGCAATTTGAATTAATGGGCTCATATAGTGGTGACCAGACTCATGTCGTATTAATCTTTCCTTTTACAAACCTTTCCCCACAATTCAATAGTCACGTTCTTTGGCATATAAGTTGACTTTTTATACCCAAGGCCAGCGATTGCTCATCAACCAAAGTAGTCAGCTACTACAAAAGAGAAAAGAACTTGTGAAGACACTTTCTCAAGTAAGAATAGCAGCTCAATAATAGCATATATTATTTTGTAATCCCTTCTCGAGAATATGTATGTTGGGAAATAGTATTAAATTTTTGCTCAAAATTGGAAAATTATGCTTTTGATGTGCATAAAAATTCATAAAATTAAATATTATACCCGATTAGTGTAAAATTATTAGACGGGGAATTGTGATTTGTAGGTTGGAGGCAGGGACATTGGTCAGTAATCACGTATAATGTGTCTTAGTAGCTGAAAGGAACAATCTCTATAAATGAAATTACATTGTTGATTTTTATGCATTATTAGATCAAAATCATTGATATATGTTTCGGAAATTATTGGGGGAAAGTACTGGTATCTATTATTTGGGGTGCAAAGTTCAATGTTCTATTTTTTCTGTTCCATTTTTATGGAAATAAGTTATTTACACTTAAATGTGAAGCTGACACTTTTCAATGTCTAGGGCTACTAGAGTACATCCGGCATAGCGGCACAGTGGCATCGTGATTGATTTTGATATATAAATACGATTCTTTTTATACTTCGGGCTGAGGAGGGAAAAATTATCTTGTCTTCCTGGAGATACATTCCACGATGTGCATCTGCTGAATATGCAGAAGCTTTGGCTGTTTTGGAAGGTGATCATCGCCTCAGCTGTATGGCCTGTGCATTTGGAGTCTGGCTGTATTACTGTGACCAGGGAGTTGTACACGGGAGAGAAGAGTAAATCAGCTATTTCAGGAATTATCTTTGAGTTACCAACCTTCGGAGTCAGTAAGGTTTTGGAGTCAGTTTTACCTGATGTGGATGCTGTGTCTCGAAAATTGTGATGATTTTTGTAACTGAATATCTTCTTAAATAATATACACGCCAATTCAAGAAATAAAGACATAACACTGGATGGAGCCAGAGCAGAAAGGGCGGTGGGAGGACAACAAGAGGGTGGGCTATATCACCATACAATTACAATCATGCGAAGCATGTAGCAAGCACGTGATATTTGCTCCTTGAAATATGTACCTAGGTTTGATTATTAATTTGAGACATGGATGTAGAGCTCTTTTTATACTGATTTGCTAGAGTAATGGAAATGAGAAAATGTCTCCAGTCGAAACAAAAGAGAAATCAAGAAAATCTTGTGGATGTAAATCACATAGGTGATGGAAATGAAAGCAGTATAGTTGAAGCCGTCGCGAGCGAAGTGAATCTTAGTCAACAGGAGAACACTATTGAGTTGTTTCTTTCTTAGTATACATTCGTGAATTGTAGATATTTTATCAAATCCCATTTTAAGCAAAGTAGAATCTTATTGTTTTAAAATATCATGTGGTTATATTTTTATATACATTGAAGTTCTATGTGTATTATATTTGCAATTGTGATCAAAGAAATAAGGGGTCATAGCAACACATGGTTATTTATAAACTATTAATTAATACGTAAAACAATTAAAAGATGAAATAATATAGACTTTTCTCTCATTGCAACGCACGGGCACTTTACTAGTTACTACAAAAAATGAATATGTGGATGAAATAAATGCAATGCTTATAAACCGATTTCCTGGAGAAGAGAAGGTCTACTACAGTTTTGATTCGGCGGTGGATGATACGCAAAATCACTACCAACCTGAATTCTTGAACTCTTTGACACCTAATGGCCTACCTCCGCATGTTCTCAAGTTGAAGATTAATTGTCCGGTGATCTTGCTTCGAAATATAGATCCATCTAATGGATTATGCAATGGCACGAGACTAATTATTAAGGCATTTCAAGATAACGCCATTGATGCAGAAATTATTGGAGGACAACATGCTGGAATGCGTGTATTCCTTCCAAGAATTCCTTTGTACCCATCTGAAGATGATGTACTTTCCTTTAAGTTTAAGAGAAAACAGTTTCCAATCCGTCTTAGTTTTGCTATGACAATTAATAAAGCTCAGGGTCAAACTATTCCAAATGTTGGCATCTACCTTCCCGAGCCTGTGTTTTCTCATGGTCAACTATATGTTGCTTTATCGAGAGGGATATCAAGGCAAACAACAAGAATACTTGCCAAGCCAAACAAGGACGTTGACTTATCAGGAAGAAGTACCAAAAATATTGTCTGTTCGGAGGCATTGATATGATAAATGTATGTGCTGAATCACTGCCCTTTGTTTCGTTTATATGATACTCTTTGCATTCATTTATAACATATTGGTATACTGATCACAGATTACTATTTTGTTGTAGGTAAAAAAAAACTGTTTTTTAGCAAGTCCTGAAGCTAAAAGCAGATGCCCTTTTTTCCTTTAAAGTAGCATTTTGTTAGCAGCACTACACTAATCTTGCAAGGAAGACCACGCTGTACCTATAGGTATTTTTTCTTTATTATCTTATAGTGTAGTACTGGACCTTGGTTCATCACTCTCTAAATCAATGTCGTGATGGTTTATACTTTAATGGAAGCAAAGTATACTTAGTAGAACTCAATAGACGATCCTTACGGACCGCATTATTTAATGTACCAATCATGAGTGTTCTCAATTAACTCTGCTCTATTCTTGGATGCTAATAGGTTGTCCTAGCTGTTGAGATTACATGACCAATATCGAGGGTTGTTATCTGGCTTGTAGTGGAGGAGATGCCATTTAGTGCCCTTTTTCATGTAATATTTTCTCATATTAATAAATATAAGTATATGGTCTCATGTTTTAATTTTTGTTTGGCAGGGAACCATGTACATGTGTTGAACACGAATAACTTGAATTGAAGACATGTGCTCGGCTGTGTATCCATGCTTCAGATATTTGCTTCTTTTTTTAGGACAGCCTAAATATTTGTGCTGAAGCAGTATGTACATACCAGCTCGGTGTTTATTGTATCTCTAAGGGCGCGAAACAGAAAACTGTACCTATGAAATAGCTGTGCTGAAACAGCAAGGACCGGTTCACAGATTGGTGTTCAGTGTGTTCCTCTAACTTGGAACGGTGGATTGTTCAAAAACAAAAAAAAACTTGATACAATGGCGACACATTCCACACTACATATGGTTGATAATGTTGATGTATTCCATATTATATTGACCTATCGAATTTGTTTGCTGTTACTATTGAGTTTTAGAAAGGATCTGCATTTATGTTATGTTGTCTTGCTTATTGGGACGTGCAAAGCACGTACAGTTTACTAGTATTACTAGGAAAGAAATACGGGATGACCAGCATTCCAGGCTGCAGTAGCTATCAATCACCCGAGTGAAAGGAGAACCGCTCTCGCCTATACCTAGGAAACTAGGGTTTCGAACTCCGCCGGCGATCACGGCGGCGTGAGGATTTTTCTCCGACTCTGTCCACCTCCGTTTCCTCCCCTCTCCCTGTTTTGTTCGGGCTGATCAAGGGGTCATTGCTGCACGGCTTCCCGGCCTTGGCGGGCACGTACTGGTGGTAGGGAGAAGGTTTTGGGGTGTTTTTTCGGACCACAAATGGAAACCCTAGTCGATGGCGGCAAATTTTCCCAAGGAGGGTGGGTCGTCGGCACCGAGGGCGCCAAAGGATCTGCGGGAACTGATGAGGAACTCGACAGTGTAGTACTCCCGAGGGAGGATTTCACAACCCTTCGAGAGGAAGCTCGATGGATGGCGGTGGTGAAGGTGAACACATCCAAACGCTTTGGAAACCAGCCGTTCTTCCGGAAGATGGACGCAGCGTGGGGCTTTGCAAGGCAGTGGACGATCTGTCCCGTGGAGGAGAATCTTTTCGTGCTCCAGGTCTCGTTCTTGGGGGACTGGAACAGGGCGATTCTGGAGGGATCGTGGATATTCCTGCAGATGGGGTGATGATTGAACCCTATGATGGGGTAGATGATCCTAATTCAGTTGTGCTTAATCGGCTGCATGTGTGGGCGCAGATCCGTGGGGTCCCGCCACTGTTCAGGAAGGAGACGATTGTCCGAGACATGGCAGCAAGGATCGGTGAAGTGTTGGGTGTTGACTTATACGCTTTGGGTGCAAGTGGTACCAGCTTTGTTCGAGTTCGTATCAAGCTCAGCGTGAGGAAGCCATTGACGAGGGTCATGGGACTGCATCCGGAGGGCATCGCCGAGATGGTTTTCCAAGTGATGTATGAGAAGGTGCCCAAGTTATGTGATGTGTGCGGACTGTGTGGGCATGGCGAGCTCGAATGTGAAGACGGAGTTCATGATGAGTTAGCCAAGTAGTCTGGTGCGTGGATGATTGCACCCGTGGAGGACTGGCACCCCAAACATCTGGGGTGCGAGGTAGGCCAAGGGATGGGAGTGGTGGTGGTAGTGGGGGCACTAAGGCCTCGTACCGCAAACGTCCGCCGGGTGAGTCACCGCCAGCGGCGAAGACAAGCACATAGAAAGAGGTGCCGATTTTGATGGAGCTTACCGACGGCAAGATGGACGAGGACAAGATTTCTTCTCCGGGCACAAGGAAGAATCTAGATTCGGTCATGTAAGTAGAGGTGAATAGCAACAAGGTTGGATCGGCCTCGCCTGTTAAACCTGATCCAAAGAGGGCGAGAAGGAGCGACACAAACACTGAAAAGGCGGGATCTGGGGAGGGGCGCCGCCAAGCCCAATCAGTTGTCTGAGCTATAACTGTCATGGGTTGGGGCGAGACGCGAAAGTTAGAGAGCTTCGAGATCTCGCAAGACGCTTCAAACCTACGGTGCTTTGTGTGTTGGAAACTCAGATACACAAAGCCCGGGTGGAGGGACTAGCTCGTACGCTAGGTTTTTGTAGGGTTCCGTAGCAGAAAACAAAAAAATTCTATCTACTCGAACACTAATACCAGGATATATACTATGTAGACATAAGTAACGGAGAAGGGATACAGTATTCATACCTTTGAAGACCGAGGCACGCCTTACGCGGGAAGGTGTATATTGATGAAGACGAGCAGCGCCCCAAGTGTGGGGCCTCCGAAGTTCGTCACACGTCTGGTGTAGGAGACGTCAACCGGACTCCGATCTAGCCGAGCAGCGGAAGAAGTAGATGCCGGA
Source organism: Avena sativa (assembly GCA_916181665.1). Lineage (NCBI taxonomy): Eukaryota > Viridiplantae > Streptophyta > Magnoliopsida > Poales > Poaceae > Avena > Avena sativa. The sequence goes on from OV702290.1 coordinate 421,386,101, forward strand.
TCACAGATGACACGACGGTGGTGTGAAGGTGGAGAACTCACCCACGAGGTCCTCCCTAATATTACGGAGTAGTCCTCAATGGATGAGATAGAGAATGAGAGGGAGTGGGATGATTCCAATGGGGGAAGGGGAGACCCCTATATATAGTGGGAGGGGGGCGCACCACCCAGGGGCCAAGCGGTGTGGGACTAAACCCCACACCCGCCAGCCACCTAGGGGCAACCACCGGCCCTAGGTGGTCCCCATTGGGGCGGCCCACCAAGCCTAGGCCGGCTGGCCCCCACTCCCTAGGCGCCATGCCCTATTGGGCCTCCCTTCGGTGAGGTCCATTAGCATTAAGATGCCTTTAATAATAAAATAAAATATATATTTAATATTAATTCTCCAATTAACATTCAAATACACATATCATATTATTCCTTCACTTCGGAACACCTTCCGGGCCCCTTCCGATCTCCATCGGATGTTACTCGAAACTATTCCGGTTTCTCTTTCTCTATTTCTCCTACGATACCTCATCTACCCTAAGCGTCCCTACCCTTAAGCGTGGCATCCTTTGGTTCGAAAACACTCTGGACATGATTGAGACTACTCTCACATCAATGATCAATAGAGGGACCTGGATGGCCATGTGACTCCCGTGCATTTCACGAATATAATCGCTCGAACCGTGAGATAGTCGTTTCCCGTTCCCTTTGTCATTCGATACCTAATTCATCTGAGACTTGATCTTCGATATCTCCATACCTTAGTTCGATCTTGTTACCGATGAACTTGTTTTCTCGTTCTCATGTCGTTGCATTCCGTGACCGAGTCACATGCTTGCAAGCTTCATTAATGCAACGTCACCGAGATGGCCACATGTATCTGTCTGTTACATGGACTAGACAAATCCTGGTCTTGAGATGTACTCCTCTACACATCCCTTCAGAAAATCTGAGTGGCACCTTTTTGATCACCCTGTTACGAGATGACTCTTGATAACCATATAAGCTTCTTCCGGAATGGTGATTTGCATTACCTCACAGTCAAAGGATCAGGTTGCGAGGTTCTCTATGTTTTATCATCAATGGTGAACTTTGTAACTAGATCTTATTCAAGATATAACAGTCGGATGTTTGTCTATCATATTATTCAACTAATAACATGACCTCATTGTCAATTGGCATAAATGCCCATGATCTTGAAACCCAGACCATCATCATGACCAATGAACTAGTTCGCTAGAGGTAACTAGAGACACAGTTTGTTTACATACCACACGTGTATTAACGTTTCACATTAACACAGTTATAGCATAGTATGAAACGTATTATGAACATATAGGAGATATATCAAATAATACACTTTATTATTTGCCTCTAGGGCATAACTCCTTCAGTCTCCCACTTGCACTAGAGTATAAACAAAACTAGTTTACAATAGGCAGGAACCTAACACCAATGGAATCTCTGTGTTGTTCATGCTTTTCCTGATGGAGAGCTTTAGTCAAAGGATCTGCCACATTCAGTTCTGTATCTACTTTGCAAATCTTGACTTCACCTTCGTCAACATTCTGTCGGATGACGTGAAATCTAAGCTTGATGTGTTTGGCCATGGAATGAGTCCTTAGTTCCTTTGCGTTTGCAATAGCTCCCGTGTTATCATAATAGATCGTCACGGGGTCTTGCGCATTTGGAAAAACTCCTAGTTCGATGAAGAAATTCCTTAGCCAAATAGCTTCATTTGCTGCATCAGCCGCAGGAATGTATTTAGACTCCATTGAAGACTGCGCCCCCACCGGCTGCTTCTTACTCTTCCAGCTTACCGCCCCACCATTCACTAGGAACACAAATCCTGTTTGAGACTTGGAGTCATCATGATCTGAGTTCCAGCTCGCATCCACATAACCCGTTACGTTTAGAGCTTCATCATTTCCTCCATAGATTAAGAACATATCCTTTGTTCTTCTCAGATACTTTAGGATATTCTTTACAGCTGTCGAAGGATCCGGTCCTGGATTACTTTGGTATCGACTCGTCAAACTAAGAGCCAATGCCACATCAGGTCGTGTACTTAACATTGCATACATGATAGATCCTATGGCTGAAGCAAAGGGGATGTAAGACATTTTCTCTCTATCATCGTCCGTTACAGGACATTGAGTCATACTCATTTTGCAATTCTTCATCATAGGTGTAAAACCCCTTTTGGTGTTTTCCATTTTGAACCTCTTCAAAATCTTTTCTATGTAAGTACTCTGACTCAATGCAATTAGGTGCCTTGATCTATCTCTATAGATCTTGATACCTAATATGTATGTAGCTTCACCAGATCCTTCATAGAAAATTGGTTACTCAAATATGCTTTCACGCTTTTCATAAGATCCACATCGTTTCCCATGAGTAATATATCATCCACATATACTACTAAGAAAACAACTGAGCTCCCACTCGCTTTCTTGTAAACACAGAACTCTTGTTGATTTTGGACAAATCCAAAACTCTTGATCACTTGATCAAAACGTTGGTTTTAGCTCCGAGATGCTTGCTTCAATCCATAAATGGACCGTTGAAGCTTGCATACCTTTCCAGCATCCTTAGGATTAACAAAACCTTCTGGTTGCATCATATACAATTCTTCATCAATGTGACCATTGAGGAATGCGGTCTTGACATCGATCTGCCAAATTTCATAGTCGAAATGTGCAGCAATTGCTATTAAAATCCTGATAGCCTTAAGCATCACTATGGGAGAGTAAGTCTTGTCATAGTCAACTCCTTGAATTTTTCGAAACCCCTTTGCGACAAGTCGAGCTTTGTGAACGGTCACACTACCATTCGCATCTGTCTTTTTCTTAAATATCCATTATTTTCCACGGCCTTGCGGCCTTTTGGAAGATCCACCAAGGTCCAAACTTGGTTTTCATGCATGGATCCTATTTCGGATTTCATGGTTCTAGCCATTTCTCGGAGTCAGCACTATCCATAGCTTCTTTGTAGTTTGCAGGTTCTTCCTGTTCATCTAGGATGACAGACATTACAAGGCTACTGTACCAATCAGGAGTGGCACGAACCCTTGTAGACCTGTGAACCTCAGGAGTCTCGACGTCATTGTTTTGATCATCATCAATGGGCTCTTCCTCCATGTTGGAGAGCGGTTTCGGAACAGCTTCAGTTGCGCTACTTGGAATTTGGAGAGAAGGGTCAACAATTTCATGTAACTCAATTTTCCTTCCACTCACTCCTTTAGCAAGAAACTCTTTTTCGAGAAAGGTACCGGTTCTTGCGACAAATGTTTTGCCTTCAGCTTGGTTGTAGAAAGTATATCCAATTGTTTCCCTTGGATATCCTACAAAGATGCATTTTTCCAATTTGGGGTTCGAGTTTGTCAGGCTGTAGTTTCTTGACATAAGCCTCACATCCCCAAACTTTCAGAAATGACAACATTGGCTTCTTGCCATGCCATATCTCATATGGGGTTGTCTCCACGGATTTGGACGGTGCTTGGTTTAAAATAAAAGCAGCGGTTTCTAACGCGTATCCCCAAAAAGACACAGACAAATCAGTTAAAGACATCATGGACCGTACACTATCCAATAGGGTTCGGTTATGACGTTCCGACACACCATTACGCTGTGGTGTTCCAGCTGGTGTAAGCTGTGGGATAATCCCACAGTCCTTTAAGTGCATGTTGAACTCATAACTCAAATACTCGCCTCCTCGATCCAATCGAAGGTGCTTGATTTTCTTGTTAAGTTGATTCTCTACTTCTTTCTAAAATTCCTTGAACTTTTCAAAGGTTTCAGACTTGTGCTTCATTAAGTATATATATCCATATATGCTTAAGTCGTCAGTAAAGGTAACAAAGTAACGATAACCATTGCGTGTTGACATGCTCATTAGTCCACATACATCTGTATGTATGATTCCAAGTAGGTCTATAGCTCTCTCCACTATTCCAGAGAATGGTGTCCTAGTCATCTTGCCCATGAGGCACGGCTCACATGTATCAAGGGATTCGAAATCCAATGATCCAAGAAGCCCTTCTGAATGAAGCTTCTTCATGCGCTTTATGCCAATGTGACCAAGACGGCAATGCCACATGATCATGGAATTATCATCACTATGCTTACAACGTTTAGCATCAACACTATGGATGTGTGTATTGCAATCAAGATCAAGTAAGAATAAACCATCACACACAGGAGCATGTACATAGAAAACATCATTCATATAAATTGAACAACCATTTGTTCCTGATTTAAACGAATAATGATCTAGCAACAAGCAAGACCCACTCACAATATTCATACTCAATGTGGTACATAGTAGCATTTATTCAAAACCAACAGTAATCCTGATGGTAGATGGAGATGCAGGGTGCCGACATCCATCACTTCGACTCTCGAACCATTGCCAACGCACATCGTCACCTCGTCCTTCCTCAGGCACCTCCTACTCTACAGATCCTGCTAAGAGTTACAAATGTGAGCGACAGATCCGGTATAAAATACCCAGGTGTTACTCCTGGCGCTTGTAAGGAACACATCAATAACATGTATATCATATATACCTTTGTCCTTGGCAGCTACCTTGCCGGCTCGCTTGTCTTCAAGGTACTTGGGGCAGTTGCGTTTCCAGTGCCCATCCCCTTTGCAGTAGAAGCATGAAGTGCCGGGCTTAGGGCCAGGCTTGGCAGTCTTTGAGGTGCTAGGAACAAACTTGCCATCCCTCTTAGACTTCTTACCCTTGCCTTTCCCCTTTTGCCCAGGCTTCTTGAAGTTGGTAGTCTTGTTTACCATCAACACTGTGTGCTCCTTCTTGATTTCAACCTCAGCAGTTTGAGCATGGCGAACACCTCAACAAGGGTCTTAGTCATCCCTTGCATGTTGTAGTTCATCACAAAGCTCTTATATTTAGGGGGCAGCGAGTGCAGCACCCTATCAATCGCGAGCTCCTTCGGGATTTTGCAATCCAAGGCGTTTAAGCGCTTAATGTAGCCAGACATTTTGACCACGTGCTCACTAATACTGCTGTGCTCTTCCATTTTAGCAGAGAAGAAGAGCTCAGAAGCATCATACCTCTCTACAAGAGCCTATGGAGCAAAGACGGCTTTGATATCCTCAATGATCTCAAAGGCATTCATCTTCTCAAAACACATTTGAAGCTATGGCTCCATGGCATAGAGCATTCCACTCTGGATGAGGGAGAAATCGCCCACCTTGGACTGCCAGACATTCTTTTCGTCCTGGGAGGCGGAATCTGCAGGCTTAGCCGGAAGCTCAGCCTCGATGACATAAGTCAACTTGTAGGGGACTAGGAGGATCCTAAGATTGCGGAACCATGGGGTGAAGTTGGTTCCATCAATTTTCAGCTTGTCCTTCTCGAGGAAAGTGCTAAGGTTGAAGGTGGGTGGGCGAGACATCTACAAAGGATTTGCAAAGTGTTTAGACTATGTTCATAATAATGAGTTCAAGTTTTAATTAAAAGAACTCCCACTTAAACGAACATCCCTCTACTCGTTTAGTGATCACATGATCCCAATCCCCTGCACCTCCCCCGATCGTCACGACCATCAGTGCAGTATCAAAGGTGGACATTCCCTAATGTCGATCACATCAACTATGTGATTCATGCTCAACCTTTCGGTCTCCTGTATTCCGAGGCCATGTCTGCACATGCTAGGCTTGCCAGTTCTAACTCGTGTGTATTCACAGTGCCACATGGCTTACACCCACTATATGCGAACGTAGATATGTCTGACCCCTACTCACCGTAGGGCGCCTCATACCGAAGAACTTTCTTGGTGGTGCACACACAAGGGGAATACGATAACTGGAATACTATGAGGGATTATCTCATTATGCTACTGTCTAATATAAGTGTATCAGCATAATAAGTAATACTTCAAAAGTAAAGTGTTATGACATGGTTATAGCTTTATTATCATCATCAATAGCTTCAATAAGAGTTTCAAAAACTTGTCATTGCCATGTTATAATACTTGCCCCTATGCAATAATAAAGATAGACGCTTCTATATTATATATTGCATGTTTTACGTGGCTTTAGGGATTTCGCAGTAGAACCCCTTCCCACCTACGAACATCGAGCCACAACATGGATTCAATGATTGCCATTCTTCTTCCCTTTTCAGGGCCCTCCAATGTCAATGCTGTATCAACTAATGTAGATAGATAGACACCCCCTAATCCACTTTGATTCATGGACCAGTCTCGTGAATCACCACGTGAGGTCGGTTGGGGGCCGCTTCATCAAACAGTGTCGCGATATGAACAATAACATTAAAGAGGGTAGCAACTAGAGAATCAATGCCCACATATTGCTATGTGTTCTATCCATACGACATGTCCACCCATAGTCCTGCTCTGATACCACTGTAGGGTTCCGTAGCAGAAAACAAAAAAAATCTATCTACTCGAACACTAATACCAGGATCTATACTATGTAGACATAAGTAACAGAGAAGGGATACGGTATTCATACCTTTGAAGACCGACGCATGCCTTACGCAGGAAGGCGTATATTGATGAAGACGAGCAGCACCCCAAGTGTGGTGCCTCCGAAGTTCGTCACACGTCCGGTGTAGGAGACGTTAACCGAACTCTGATCCAGCCGAGCAGCGGAAGAAGTAGATGCCGGATCGCAGATCACACGACGGTGGTGTGAAGGTGGATAACTCACCCACGATGTCCTCCCCAATATTACGGAGTAGTCCTCAATGGATGAGAGAGAGAGAGAGAATGAGAGGGAATGGGATGATTCCAAAGGGGGGAGGGGAGACTCCTATATATAGTGGGAGGGGGGCGCACCACCTAGGGGCCAGGCGGTGTGGGACTAAACCCCACACCCGCCGGCCACCTAGGGGCAGCCTCCGGCCCTAGGTGGGCCCCATTGGCGGCCCACCAAGCCTAGGACGGTTGGCCCCCACTCCCTAGGCGCCATGCCCTATTGGGCTTCCCTTCAGGTGAGGCCCATTAGCATTAAGATGCCTTTAATAATAAAATAAAATATATATTTAATATTAATTCTCCAATTAACATTCAAATACACATATCATATTATTCCTTCACTCCGGAACACCTTCCGGACCCCTTCCGATCTCAATCGGATGTTACCCGGAACAAATATAATCGCTCGAACCGTGAGATAGTCGTTTCTCGTTCCCTTTGTCATTCAATACCTAATTCATCTGAGACTTGATCTTCGGTATCTCCATACCTTAGTTCGATATCGTTACCGATGAACTTGTTTTCTCGTTCTCATGTCGTTGCATTGCGTGACCGAGTCACATGCTTGCAAGCTTCATTAATGCAACGCCACCGAGATGGCCACATGTATCTGTCCTTTACATGGACTAGACAAATCCTGGTCTTGATATGTACTCCTCTACACATCCCTTCGGAAAACCTAAGTGGCACCTTTTTGATCACCATGTTACGAGATGACTCTTGATAACCATCTAAGCTTCTTCCGGAATAGTGATTTGCATTACCTCACAGTCAAAGGATCAGGTTGCGATGTTCTATGTGTTTTATCATTAATGGTGAACTTTGTAACTAGATCTCATTCAAGATATAATGGTCGGATGTTTGTCTATCATGTTATTCGACTAATAACATGACCTCATTGTCAATTGGCATAAATGCCCATGATCTTGAAACCCAGACCATCCTCATGACCAATGAACTAGTTCGCTAGAGGTAACTAGAGACACGGTTTGTTTACATACCACACGTGTATTAATGTTTCGCATTAACACAGTTATAGCACAGTATGAAACGTATTATGAACATATAGGAGATATATCAAATAATACACTTTATTATTTGCCTCTAGGGCATGACTCCTTCAGTTTTGATCATTGTTTTTCCATTAGTAGTTCTAGTAGGAGTGGAGGTATTGGCATGTACTGGACTAATGAAATAAAAGTTGAAATTTTGTCGTATTCGCAGTATCATTTAGACGCGACGATTACGGAGGTGGATGGTGAGCCGTGGAGGTTGACATGTGTGTATGGAGAGGCCCAGGTACCACTGTGCTTCAAGACCTGGGATCTGCTGAAGCATATAAAGTCTTTAAATCCATTGCCATGGGTGTGCATTAGAGATTTTAATGAGGTGATGTATCAGCATGAGCATGAGGGAACTGCGGAGAGGAACTTTGCACAGATGCAAGGTTTTCGCGATGCATTGATGTTTGCGAGCTAGCTGATCTAGGCTACGAAGGGAGAAGTTGGACTTTCGAAAAACGGGTTGCTGGAGGGGTGTTCTGTAGAGTCCTCCTGGATAGAGCTCTAGCGACTGTGCCCTGGAGTGTGAGGTTCCCCTCGCATCAGTGACACACTTGATAGGGGTTACCTCCGATCACGGCCCCATTCTGCTCAGGTGGAGAGAGACCACGAACCAACGTCAGTGTATGGAGGATAAAATCTTCCACTACGAGGTGATGTGGGAAAGGCATGATGACTTGAAGCCGTTCTTGGATGAGGCCTGGAGATCAGAGGGGAAGGCGACTACGATGACCCAGTTGAAGGACAAATTGACAAGGGTATCGGGCTCTCTTGGCAGCTGGGGCCTAACTACCTTTGGGAGCGTCTAGGGGGAGATATGACAACTTCAATGTAGATTGTCAGAACTTAGGGAGGGCCATGCACGATCAGGACCCTCGGAAGAGGAGACGACGATCGTCCATCGCTTAACAGAGCTTTACGGGAGGGAGGAGGCGATGTGGCACCAATGATCGCAAGTCCAGTGGCTTGCAGAGGGGGACAAGAATACTCGCTTCTTCCAACGAAGAAGAGCAAGAAATGGCGTCCATGACTTGGGATTTCTATGAGCAGCTTCATACATCGGAAGGGGTTACTAATATGAGTGAGGTTATTGATGTAATACCGCACAAGGTAACACCGGAGATGAACGACCAGTTACTAAAACCGATTGGGGTGGATGAGGTAAATATCGCACTCTTCCAACTGTTCCCAACAAAGGCCCCGGGGCCAGATGGCTTCCCAGCACATTTTTTCCAAACTCACTGGGAGATGTGGGGCGAGGAAGTGACTCTGGCGGTTTTGAGAGTGCTGGAGGGGAAGGATGATATGCGAGACATTAACCAGACTTTTCTGGTACTAATCCCCAAGGTGGCGAATCCTGAAGAGTTGTATCAGTTTAGACCGATTAGCCTTTGTAACATAATCTACAAGATTGCATCGAAGGTGGTGGCTAACAGATTGAAGGTGTATTTACCTGAGATAATTGCTAAGGAGCAATCTGACTTTGTCCCAGGGAGATTAATTAGAGACAACATTATTACTGCCTATGAGTGTTTGCATTTCATGAAGCGGAACAAGACAAAGAAGAACCGATTTTGTGCACTCAAGCTGGACATGCGGAAGGCGTATGACAGACTTGAGTGGAGATACTTGGAGGCTGTGATGCTCAAACTTGGTTTTCGCAACCTATGGGTGAGGATGGTGATGCGTCTAGTCACTACTGTTTCTTTCCAAGTGTTGTTTAACAGATGACGACTGCCACGGTTCCTTCCATCCAGAGGGGTCTATTAAGGGGACCCGAGATCGCCATATCTTTTCTTGTTAGCAGCAGAGGGCCTTTCGTGCCTCTTAACACACCATAGTTTATCGTTAGAGCTCCATGGTTTAATGGTGGCACCGTCGGCTCTGGCGGTTAGTCATCTCCTTTTTGCCGATGATAGTCTGTTGCTTTTCAAGGCGGATATGGAGAGTACAGGAAGAGTTCAGCAACTGTTGGATCTTTTATTGTATGGAGAATGGAAGCCAAGTTGGGTGTCCTAGAGGAGATGTGCAAGCCCAAACATATGGGAGGGCTCAGTTTTAGAGATATTGAACTGTTTAACTTAGCCTTGTTGGCTAGGCAAGGGTGGTGCATCTTGCAAAACCCTGATTCTCTAAGCGTGCGAGTGCTCAAAGCGAAGTATTTTCCAGGCACGAGTCTTCTTGAGTCTGTGGCGAGCTCATCAGCATCGCAGTCTAGAAGGTGATCCATGGGGGTCTCTAAGTTCTCAAACAAGGCTTGGTGAAGAGGATAGGCAATGGGGCAGCGACTGATCCGTGGATGGAGCAATGGATCCCACACGATTTCATGCTAAGACCGATTGCGTGCATTACCCCGAGTAGCGAAGCACCGCCGTCTAGGGTCACGGAGCTTCTGGACCTAGACACGGCTAGTTGGAAGGAGGGGGTGCTTCGACATCATTTTTTGTCGATGGATGTGGATGAAATCCTGCAGATACCGTTGAGTACTCGACGACATGAAGACTTTTGGGTGTGGCATTACGATCGTCGAGGCGTGTTCACGGTACGATCAACGTACAAGATGCTTGTCTCAACAAGGGAGAGGAAGGAGGCATGGCTGGAGAGCATAGCCGCGAGCTCGAATGCCGCTTTTATGGAGAAGGAATGGTTGATGACCCATAAGTATAGGGGGGTGTATCATAGTATTTTCGATAAGTAAGAGTGTCGAACCCAATGAGGAGCAGAAGGTGTTTACAAGTGGTTTAGATCAGGAATTCTCTGTAAATACTTAGCAAACGAGTTTTTAGGTTTTTTTGATAATGTAGATAAATAAAGTGTGAGTAAATGAAAGACAATAATAATAATTGCAGCAAGTGGCCCAATCCTTTCTTTAGCAAAGGACAAGTTGGTTGTATTACTTAAGATGACCAAACGTTCTCAAGGACACATGGGAATATTGTTAAGTGCTTTCGCTTCATATTGTTGATTAATCTTCTCTGGTTGGATAAGTGTTGTGTGGGTGAACCTATGCTAATGTACGGACCTTCCTAGGACTAATACATACTTGTGATTATACCCCTTGCAAGCATCCGTAACTACAAGAAAGTAATTAAGATAAAAACCTAACCACAACCTTAAACTCTGAGATCCTACACTCCCTTATGCAAAGGTTTCCTAACGGGGGTTCAGGTTTTTGTCCCTCTAGCAACCCCACAATTATTAGCCAAATACACAATGCACTCCCCTAGGCATCATATGGCAAACCACTAGAAGTATCATGTAGTCAATGTTCACATGAGACCACTAGAAGAATAGCACCACAACTTAAATACCAAACCATTAAATATTTCTCAACACAATTCCACTACTAACAACATGACTTCTCCCATGTCCTCAAGAACTAAACGAACTACTCACGAGACATCATATGGATCAAGATCAGAGATGAAATAATGATAAGTAACAATCTGAACATGAACAATAATTCAATGGTTCCACTCAATAGCATCAACTACAACAAGTAATCAACACCGGGAAAGTTTCCCCTAAGAACTATGCAAGATTCAACCCAATTATTACAGTGGTACGGAGTGGTGCTGGTGATGATGATGGTGGAGATGATGATGATCCCGATGAAGTCTAGCATGATGATGGTGTTGATGGCGATGATCTCCCCTCTCCGGGAAGGAATTTCCCTGACAAATTTCTGCCTGCCGGAGAGCTCTTTCTCTCTTTGTAGTTTCCGCCCCGCAGAGGCGGCGGAACCTTTCTATGGTTGCTCCCGAGTCTTAGGGTTTAGAGGGGATTATATATGCCAAAGAGCGATGCCAGAGGTGGGCCAGGGTGGCCACACCACCTGGTGGCGCGACCAGGGGTGGCCCGCGCTAGGGGGTGGTGTGGGCCCCCTGTGGCCCATCTCCACTCCTCCTTCTGGCCTCCTTCGTCTTCTAGAAAAATAGGAATTTTCGTATATTTTCTAGGATTTTCTGATCTTCGCCAATATTGCATCTGGATACTGCTTTTTCCATCAGAATCCTGACTCTAGTGGTTCATCCTCCAAAAGTCATCAATCATGCAAAAATAGATGAAATAACATAAGTATCATCTCTTAATATGAAATTTATCAATGAATAATAGTAAATTATGATATAAAATAGTGATGCAAAATGGACGTATCAATGGACAGCTCTCTGGCACACTCGAGTACCATCTAAGGTCTGGATGTTCTTATGGAGGCTGGCCAAAATAGTCAATACCAACGAATGATATACGTCACCATTGTCATATGGCAGAGAACAACCGATGCCAACTGTGTGGTGCTCCTGATTCTTGCCCCCACGCACTATTGGACAGTACCATGGCTAGGGTAGTGTGGGCACTAGAAGATGAGGAGGTCACGGAGCATCTCCACTGCTCAAAAGAGAGGAGGGCGAGGGAGTGGCTGGCTATTATGATGACCACTCACTTGCGAGAAAATCAGACAAGGGTGTTCATCACCCTTTGGGCGATATGGCATGCTCGGTGGAAGGCTCTCCACGAGCATGATTTTCAGAGTCCCCTATCTGTGCACCTATTTGTCGATCGTTTTGTCGCGGATATTCAGCTGTCCGACAATCAGCAACCCAGGAGGTCGGCACGTGGATGTACTATTACAGAGCCGGTGTGGATACCGCCGCCGCGGGGCGTGATGAAGATTAATGTAGATGCCGCAGTTGGGAAAAATACAGGGCTCGGCTCCATTGCAGCGGTGGCGCGTGATGAGGATGGGGTCTTTAGGGGAGCCTCGGCGGTGGTTCTCTCTGGAAAGACAGAGGCTAAAACACTAGAGGCCCTCGCATGTCGCGAGGCGTTATCCCTAGTGCAAGACATCAACACGAGGAGGATCAGAGTGGCCAGTGATTGCCTTAATGTGATCAAGAGTTTGGACTAGGGAACAATGGGAGTTTATGCACACGTGGTGCAGGAGATAAGCGAAATGATAAGAGAGTTCGAAGATGTAGTGTTTGTCCATGAGCGGAGGAGATCAAATAAAGACACTCACAATCTTGCTAGAAGTAGTGTGCTCCTGGAGCATGTCCGCCATGTTTGGCTGTTGGCGCCTCCTAATGGCGTTTGTAACCCCTCTATTATTGAGTTCTAATAAAGTGTTTAAACCCTAAAAAAAGTAGCTACCAATCAAACGTGTGCGGCGTATGTGCTATGGCCAGCCCCACTATCAGACACATGACCTAAAAACAATAGAGTGGGCGATAAGACCGGTGTAAGATAATCTATTTGTACTATAGGTTTTGTGTCTGGGTGATTTAAATAGGGCTATACTGGAAAGGCCCGTGGATATTTCGGCAGATGGATGTGATGTTGGAGTCATACGACGGGATTGCAGATCCTTCGGCGGTGATCTTAAACTGAATCCATGCATGGGTGCAAATCACGAGGATTCCTCCTCTATTCCGCAAGGAGGAGATCATGCGCGACATGGTGGAGCGCATCGGGGAAGTGCTGAGTGTTGATCTGTATGCCCTGGGTGCAAGAGGTACTAGCTTCATTCGAGTTAGGGTGAAGCTTGATGTGAACAAGCCACTGACCAGGGTGGTGGGCCTGCATCCCGAGGGTAGCGAGAGGATGATGTTCATGGTAAACTATGAGAAGTTTCCCCGGTTTTGTGAAGTCTGTGGTCTTTTCGGCCATGGAGATCTGGAGTGTGGCGACGATGTCCATGAGGAAGCAACTAAGAAATATGGCAAGTGTCTGACAGCGCCAGTCGAGGATTGGCATCCTCAGTCCACGGGTATGAGGCTCAGAGCACTGCCACAGGACGCTGGTTAGGGAGGCTGTGGCGGAGGTCGCGACAGAGGAGATGGCGGGGGGTCTTGCAAGCGCCTACCGAGCGAGTCACCGCTGGGTACGAAGGGCGCGACGGGCAAAGATCCGAGAGATGGATTGCTGCTGATTGCTAATTGCTCTGCCATGCAAGTGGAGGACATAAACGTGAGTGCCAAGAAAGATATGACAAAGGCACTCGAGGCTGAGGCGAAGAACAGAGGGTTGTCGATTTCGCCAGTGAAACCTGATCCAAAAAGGGCCAAGACAACTGATACTACAAACAAGGAGGCGGGCCCTGCGGAGGAGCACCGACAGGACCAATGAGTTGTATCTGTTGGAACTACCGTGGTCTTGGTAGCGACGCGATAGTTTATGAGCTTTGCGATCTCGTAAAGCATTTTAAGCCTAAAGTGTTGTGTGTGCTAGAAACTCAGCTACACAATACTCGTGTTGAAGGATTAGCTAGAAGATTGGGATATGAGAGACCCTTTGCTGCCAGTAGTTCAGGCCATAGTGGTGGCCTTGCGATGTCTTGGAATAATGAAATAGAGATTTGAGATTTTGCCGTACCCTCAGTATCATTTAGATGCGAGGGTTAGGGATAGGAACCGTGAGCCATGGCGTCTGACGTGCGTCTACGGAGAGGCCTAGGTTGCGGAATGTTTGAAAACCTAGGACATGTTAAAACACATAAAATCATCAAACCCACTACCCTGGATGTACATCGGTGATTTCAACGAAGTGCTCCACCAACACGAGCATGTCGGAGTTGCAGAATGGAGCCTTGCTCAGATCGGAGATTTCAGCAAGGCCATTGATGTTTGTGAACTGAGTGACCTCGGATACGAGGGAAGGAGTTGGACATACAAGAATCATGTTGTTGGGGGTTTGCTTGCTGAGTCCACCTGGATAGGGCGCTAGCTACAGCTGTGTGGAGTGATATGTTCCCGCTGGCAATGTTGTCACACTTGAAGGAGTAATATACGATCATGGACCTATATTGCTACGTTGTTGTGAGACTGAGCGGTAGCATAGGGCAACCGAAGACAAAATTTTCAGATATGAAGTAATGTGGGAGGGGCACGAGAAGTTCAAACCCTTGATGAGGCGTGGCTTGCTAAGGGGAAGGCGGTCACGATGAGACAACTTCAACAGAAGCTAAACCGTGTGTCTGGATCTCTAGATCAGTGGGGGAGAGGGTCTTTCGGGAATGTTTAGCGAGAAATACATAGCCTCAACTAGAGATTGACAATGCTACGGGAGGAGCCTATGCATTTGGGGACATCCGAGGAGGAGACAACTATCAACTGCAGTTGATTGAACTTTACCAACAAGAAGAAGTGATGTGGCACTAGAGATCGTGTGTCCAGTGTCTTACGGAGGGCAACAAAAATACACGGTTCTTCCACCAAAAGGTGAGTCAATGAAAAAAAAGAAAAAATTAGCAAGCTCACAAGGTTGTATGGGTCGGTGACAGAGAATGACCAAGAGATGGCAAATATGATGAGAGGGTTGATGGCAACAAACACATCCACTTTTTGTTGGGACTCCAAGTACAGAGTGTTGTAGCAAGCTTCTTTTCTCCACAAGGGTGACTCGAGGGTTGATATCAAACTCTCGGGAAATTGTGTGTATATTTGTCTTTTCCTCTTCAAGTAACCTGTAAGGTAAAATAATTTTCCTTGTGTCCCCAGCTCCACCAAGTGGTTGTCAAGCACAAGGTTTCGTATTAGTAATATGAAATATAATATAAAACAAAGTAAATGAGGTAAAGCAATACAAACTAGATGATATGGAAGATAGTAGAGTTGTTTTGGGGTTTTTATGGGTGATTGCAAGCAGAGAAAGTATTTTTGTATTTTTGAAATAATAAATTGAAGAAATTATAAATGATAGTAGATGCAATGGAAAGACGTTTCTTATGATAAAAATCGGACCGAGGTTCATGGGTTCACTTGTCTACTCTTTTTTTAAGTTGTAGTGATCACAAAACAATTCATCAATGATAAAGATTCATGGAAATTCTATAAGTGCTTGATAAAAGGAATTAATATGGGCATCACATTCTAATACTGAGATGGAATACATCTCTCTCTTATACTCCTCAATAAAGTGAAATATCCATGCAATCTCGATTTAAGACAAATCAGAGTATAGCTTTAAGCAATATTATATGATGTTTGAAATACAAATATGCTACCTTGATCTAACAAGGTCATCACACTGTCACATGATAACTATAGCACATGATTTCACTTTATCCCTAGTGAGGCAGGAAAAGAAAGGTAAAAAACAAAGTAGATCTTGAATATTATGTGTCACAATTCAATCTCTACCCCCATGCTACTCCATCTAACACACACTTCTCCCCATACAAGTTTTTGCATACAAGTTGGATCAAAATAAACAATGAAGAACAGGGTACATGATATGCATCTATTAAAACATCTTACACAAAATAGATTCCAATTTCAAATTTCAAATCATAGAACAAAGATCCACCACATAGGAATTACAAATATGACCATAATCATGTTGGGAAACTCATATGGTACTAGATCTACGAAGAACAAGAGATAAATATATCAAGCTACTGCCACAAACACATAGCCTAGAGGTGGACTACTCCCTCTTCATCATGGTGATGATGTTGGAGGTGTTGGAGAGGGTAGAGATCTCCCCAAAGGTGGCTCCGGTGGAGTTTCCCCCTCCAATCTTCACCGGATTTGACTCCGTTTGGTGGTGTTTTTGTCTCTGGTGGCTTCTCGTTGCACTTATTCTGAGGACGCCTTGGGGGTCCTTGTATAGGGTTTTTTAGGTCAAGAGAACTTCGTGGGTGAAAGAATCAAGGCGATCGAACGGTTGAGGAGCAAACGAGCATGGGTGGAGCGCCCACCATGCTTGGGCACGCCACCTAGGCTCGTTTGGCCCTCCTGGTGAGATTCCAATGCTCCAGATGCTTCTCGTGGATAATTATTGGCATTTCCAAAAGTACAGGTCCATTTGACTTCGTATAGGTCCTAAAACATCAAAAACATTGAAAACAGTTTTTTTGCCCTGCAGGGTTATAACCAAAATAAAGGGGATCATTGGTAAATGCCCAAAAATCAATATAAAATAGGGATATAATATTATATATGATGCAAATATGTGGGAAAACATGTTAACTACAAAGTTCATGTATGCATTTTACATGCATCAACATCCCCAAGCTTAACCTATACTCGTCCTCAAGCATGAAGGTGATAAAACTAAACATGGACTTTGGAGTTTGTTACCTTTGCTTCCTTCATTATCATGTAGAGTTCATAGGATCAGTTCCTTTCAATGAAACATAATATGCAAGTGTACTATCAAGTTGTATATTTTACACATCTATAAATATACTGAACAATAAGTGATGGTGTGATAAAACAAATGATGAGCAAAATAAACCTTCAAGCACACTTTGATGAACCTATAGAATAAGAGTCTCTTTTCATGATTGGCATTGGTGTTTTCATGCCTTTATTTTTGGGCTACTTCTCAGTTTCATGCTCTTGACTAGAAGACTCACTTCTTAGTTTTATGTCTTCCCTTGAGATGTTTTGCATCCCGTACCGAAAGTAAGCATTGAATACATATGTTAATCCTCCATAAAGTATAAAAAATAGAATTTTGAGCTATGTAATTCATGTCAACAATACTAATAAGGATGGGGTTCCAAGTATCTTTTTTATTTCACTTTGTGTTAAAGCTTTATATGGTTTATGTGCTAAAAATCTTACAAGTTGATTGTTTCATGCACCTAGCCTATGACCTTGCACTCTTCATGTTACTCAACTTAGGCCTGTCATTGTATACTCATGTTGGTCTATGAAACCGCATCACTAAAGAACCTCTTGCCCCTGTGTAGCTATATGCCCCCCTTTTTTGGCATTTTTCTTATTTATCCATTTATTCAGCATAAAAGATAATATAATTCCTTGGTTGTGTTTAGGGTGGGAGGGGCACAGTATCTCTACTCCAGAAGAACAAGAAAAATAGACATATGAATCATATCAACAAGGATCATCATGTTGTAAGTTTCCACCATGTGATGCATGGCTTTGGCTAGCGGTTCAGGAGCGTTTTCTACCAACATGACTACTCTAGTGTGCACACTTCATTTCACATCGTTGCAATCCATAGGTGGAACTTAAACATGATTAATATTCAACATTTAACATTGAAGCTTTGTGCCATGCCAGTCATGGTTTAGCTAACAACCACTAATAAGATGTGAAGCACAAAAATTTCCAAAGTGGTATCACCCTAAACCTTACTTTCTTATGAGCTTTAAAATACATGAAAAAGGGTGTTTTTAAGAGTGTTTGGAGGATTAACATACATACTATACTTGAAATTAGCTTTTGCCACAAGTAGGTGGATATGCCTAGTCTAGTTTTAAGGGGCTTGGAACAAGTCTTAGCTTGTGTAGAAAAGGCTTAGCAAAAGAGGTCTAAAGAGTGTGCCATCTAGTTTATAATGTCAACATTTATTTTCTCACCTTGCTTCTTAATGTTGAACATAAATATGCACAAGCAACGGATACAAATTATTAGGCATACACAGATCATGTTTCATATAAAGTACTTGACCTTAAGAACTAGACACAACATGAATTTCAACTTTCGTTTTTATCTCCCCTTTTCTTTTATTCATGGCATTATTTTTAAGTTTTAATATCATTAAGGTAGAGTTTCTTTTCAGTAGCTGGTCATAAACATTTATAATAATGGTGGTGGTCTTTTTAATGCAAACAAAAAATAAAATGACAAAACAGACACTCCAAGTTTCTACGGTAGTTCTATGTTGCTCAAAAAACAAAGTTTAGAGGTTTGCAAACCGAGAGTTGAGTTGGTCCAGTGGAGTTCCTTGGGCATCCGCAAGCTTATGTTTTTTATCATCCTTGGATTTCTCTTGGTATGATGTTCCTCTATTCCCTGTCAAAAAACTTCAACACAAAACTTTTTCTCCCATCTCTTTTTTGAGAGGTGACATTAGTGGCACAAGAATATAATAGTTGTTGCCTATATATCAAAGACAAAATTATTTCTAAATGTTCCACCAAGCATATAATGTTCCTACATATCCATAACATATAATATGACTCATACAAATAATCTTAGGACAATTGGGAATGGTTAAAACAAAAGATGGCAGAATCTGTCCAGATTTTCAGCAACCACAAAACGATTTTTTTCACCCACTTAGACATGTCAGGAATTTTAGCCAATTTGTGTTCTTACATGTCAACAAAACCAGCATTTGTATAATCTGCAGCATTGGGTCCTGCGATGAGCTGCTCCCTCCGAGGTTTCCACGAGTCATCTTAAGATTGAGATAGATAAAGGGGTAAGAGGGAAAGTTCTAAGGTTCATGGTTTTGATTTCAAAGCTAAAACTTTGAGTTTGACTCAGGTTTTGCAACTAACTTCTTTTCATTCATTCAAACAAGCACACGATACAAAAACACACACACCACAACAACAAGGGAAAACAGATGGTTTTAAGAACCATTCTGCAAGCTACGATACAATGGGACCGATACTCCTCATGCTACGATAGTGCTCTAGTGCATCTTGATACATTGCAAATGTATCTATAATTTTTGATGTTCCATGCTTGGTTTTATCTACTTTCTTATATTTTGTTCCAACTTTGGAGTACTTTTCATATGATTTCTTGGACTAACCTATTAACAAGATGCCACAGTGCCAGTTGCCTGTTTTCTGCTGTTTTTGGTTCCAGGAAAGTCAGAAAATGAATATTCTCAGAATTGTACGGGACAAAAGCCAAAGTTCCTATTTTATCGGAAGACACTTGGAGCCAGAATACAAGACGGAGAAGGGCCAGAGGGTGGCCACACCACTTGGTGGCACGGGCCAGGCCAAGCCGCGCCAGGGGGTGGTGTGGGCCCCTCTGGCACCCCCTCGGTCTCCCCTCTCACCTATAAGAGCCTCCCGATGCAAAAACCCTAGATCGTCCAGCCTCCAGCCACGAAAAGTTCCACAGCGCCGTCACCACCGAAGGGGAGATTCAGGGGACAGAAAGTCTCTGTTCCGGCACCCTGCCGGGACGGGGAAGTGCCCCCGGAGCCATCTCCATCGATCTCCACCACCATCTCCATCACCATTGCTAATTCCTATGATGAGGAGGGAGTAGTTCTCTCTCGAGGCTAAGGGTTCTACCGGTAGCTATGTGTTCATATCTCTCTCTATGCATGATCATATTGTGATCATGATCTTTGTAATCAAGTAGATCTACCTTGCTACTCAAGTGCTTTAATAGATCTCTGCTCTCCTCATGTGTGTGAAAGTGACAGCGTGCACACCATGGTGGCACTTAGGCTAGAGATTACAAATACTTGTTATGAGTTATATTTGGAGTTGGATGTATTTAAGAAATAGTGGTGTTTGTTGGACTCATCTAGTACTCAAGGTGATAGTGTGGGGTTATCTAGATGGGAAAGGTTTACTTTGAGGTGTGCTGTTATAGCCCTACCAACGATTAGAGTGTCCAACCAAAGAGTAGTTCAGCGTAGTATCATAAAGAAGAGTATATTTATATGAGAGTGTTCACTAGTGAAAGTATGATCCCTAGGCCTTGTTTCTAAGCATTGAAACACCATTTGCAATTAGATTTGTTACATGTTTGCTTGCTTCCATCTTTATTTCAGTTTTACTTTAGTCTTTTCCACGCCATCAAGTTATTTTCTATCACCATTACCACTTGTATTTCACTATCTCTTCACCGAACTAGTGCACCTATACACCTGACAAGTGTATTGGGTGTGTTGGGGACACAAGAGACTTCTTGTATCTTGATTGCAGGGTTGCTTGAGAGGGGATACCTTTGACCACTTCCTCCCTGAGTTCGATAAACATTGGGTGATCCACTTAAGGGAAAACTTGTTGCTGTTCTACAAACCTCTGCACTTGGAGGCCCAACAATTGTCTACAAGAATAGAAGTGCGTAAACATCAAGCTATTTTCTAGCGCCGTTGCCGGGGAGGTAAGGTAAAAGGTACTCACATCCTCCGGTGTGAGTGCTAGAAGTTATTTCCTTTAGATTCTGCAATTTTGTCTTTTTGTTTCTTGTTTTCACTAGTTAGGCTTAATGGAAAACAACAACAAAATTAGAGAGCTTTATAGTATTTATCTTAAGTTAGGACATGAAGTGTTTGAAGAGAAAATTAAAAAACTATGGAACTTTATTTGAATGCTAATAGCAATGTTGTTAGTATGAATTCTTTGGACACCATTATTGCTAATGCTATGGAAAATTCTAAGCTTTGGGAAGCTAGTTTTTATGAAAATGATCTTTTTAGTTCCCCAGCTTTAAAGAAGAAAATTTGCTTTGATGATACTTTATCTCCCATATGTGGTAATTCTAATGATACTTGTGATATTTTAAATCCACATACTGAAAGAATCTCCTTTAAAATACCTGTAAAAATTGTTGAACGTGTTATGAACAACTGTTATTTGGGAGATGGAGCTGTCCATCCTGGTGATCATTTACTCTTTATACACGAATTATGCGAGTTGTTCAAGTGTGCAGGTATTTCAATGAACTAACTTAAGAGAAAGCTATTCCCTTTGTCACTTAAGGGCAAAGCAAGGGAGTGGTATGAGCTACTAGATGATCCTCATCATTTGGAGTGGAAGGAACTTAAATCTCTCTTTTACTCTAAATTTTATCCTCCTCATGAAATTCATAAAGATAGGAATTACATTTATAATTTTCATCCACATGATGGAGAAAGTACTGCCCAAGCATGGGGGAGATTGAAGTCACTAATGCTCAAATGTCCCATTCATGAGCTCCCCAATAATATTGTTATTAACAATTTCTATGCAAGGCTTTCAGGACATTACAAGGACTATCTAGATACTTGTTTAGAGGGATCCTTCACAAGTAAGGAGGTCAAAGCTAAGTGGGATCTTCTTGAAAAAATTCAAAGCAATACCAAAGATTGGGATAACAACAAAGATAAAGAACCAGGTATAAACTATGAGTATGATTGCATTAAGTCTTTCGCTAAAACTGCTGATTTTCAAGAGCTTAGTGCTAAATATGGTCTTGATCCTCAAATTCTTGTTGATTGTTATAGAACCTTTGCTTCTCATATTAATCCTCCTAAAGAAAAATGGGACATGTATCATGAGCCTTATAAACACACTTGCATGGAAAATGAAATTGTTATTAATGATAGCAATAAACATGCTCAAACCTCTGAAAGTACTATTTCTTATAAGCATGTTAATTTTTGTGGAATACATAGACCTTGTGAGAATAATCAAATTGTTGGGGGATACCCCCGGGTAGGGTCACGCCGGGGTATAAATGCCGAGTTAGCCGAGGTACGGCGAGGTCAAAGCGGATGCTGGCCGAGTCACCTCAAGGCAGGCCGAATCACGGGGTAACCCGGACCAGGGGATGTCCACCTAACTGGGTCTCAGCCGACTTATATCGTAAGTCGGTGAGATGTATCTAACTTGTATGCAGGAACAGCTATGGCCGGATCTGAAGGGAATATGCCGAGAGGCAATAATAAAGTGGTTATTATCTTATTCCATGTTTATGATAAATGTTTATTTTACATGCTAGAATTGTATTGATCAGAAACATCAATACATGTGTGTTTAATAAACAAAAAGGGTTCCTAGTTATGCCTCTCTTATAGACTAGCTTGTTGATTAACAAGATGATCAAGGTTTCCTGATCATGGACATTGGATGTTGTTAATAACAAGGTCACACCATTGGTGGAATGATGTGATGAACATTCATACGAAGTATAGCATTACGATCAAAGTCATTATGTTTATATTGCTATAATATCATACGAAGTAATCTTTATCCTTAGACCATGAGGTCATGTTAATTGCTAACACTTAAGGGATACCGACACCATTTGGAGCAAATATGTTTCAGATAAAGATTTAAGAAAGCGCTGGAATTATTTCAATAGACACCGAAACTGTTTCGGGTGAAATTGCTGAAATTGGTTCTGCATGTAATATTGAAATGTTACAGGGGGTTTTATGTGAATGTTTGTTAATTAAAGTAATTAACAAAATTCTGAATACAAATAATAAAAGAGTTTTATTAAATGAGAGAGCATTAAATTTGGAGAAATTTAATGCATTTAAAGTGGAGACTTTAAAAGAGAATGTGAAGGGGCAAATTTATGTGGAGGGAGTTACCACCACATGAATGAGGAGGTGAAGGGTCACCCCTTGAGGCGCCGGACATGGGGAGGGGTACCCTCCCCTCCTCCTATAAAAGGCCCCCCTCACACCCCTTCTTCCTCACACCTCCTCGTGAAGGATCTCTCTCCCCCTCTAGTATTATTCCCCCATGGTCTCGGATTAGCGAGATACATGTTCCCGTTGGCTTTATCTGGAAAGGAGTTGCTGCTTCTGCTGCTTTGCTGGAGCGAGGGACGGAGGTTGTCGGGGTACCGGACGTGTGTGCGATCACGGATGCACCGCTGCTTTGCGGTGCTGGACTTGGTTGTGCTAGAGCTGGATCTGAAGGACGTGCTGGAGCCGGACCTGCTCGGACTTCCTCACGATCTTGAGATCGGCAACCATACGACTACATCAACCACGAGTTCCTACTCGTTAACAAAACTCGTTGTCTTCGAGGGTAAGTTCTCCATGGATGTATGTCCACCTGTTGCTTTGTACCTAGTAGATAGATCTTGGTGTGTAGTTCACACCGTAGGAAATTTTTTGTTTTCTATGCTGCGGACGCAACAGTGGTATCAGAGCCTGATCTATGCGTAGGTGCTTTGCACGGGTAGTACACATATGTTTATATGTGGGCGATGATGATCATGTTATTGCATCTTCTATGTACTTTGGATATTGGTGGCATAGTGGGATGAAGCGGCCCGGACCAACCTTACATGTCATCGTACATGAGACCGGTTCCACAACTGACAAGCAACTTGTTTTGCATAAGTGGCTGGCGGGTGTCTGTCTCTCCTACTATAGTCAATATCTGATTTACAACGAGTTGCTAATAACTTAGTTATCCTCGTTGTGGTTCATGTTCGTAGGTAAGAACGGTTCCATCTCCGAAAGCCCTAAGCCACGTAAAACTTGAAATTGATAAATTAGATGCGCCTAGTTTAGATCGTTGCTGGGCTAGTGTATTGATATGGTATTGTTGTAAGTAGATGTATGATAGATACTCTTACAACTCACTCAACGTGTAAGTTCCATAGACCTTGGCCTTACACACAAAGGAATGATAGAGATCATACCACGATGCAAATGATAGAGATCAAATGCATGGACCATATCATCTCACTTTACACATTAGATGTTAGCATCTTATATTGCTAGTTTGGCACTTTTAGTAGCATTGTAAGATGATACCTCATTTAAATATCAAGATAAAATGTGTTCTTCCTTAAGTATGCACTGTTCTATGGATCGTGTTTCAAGACATCACGTGATGATCGGGTGTTCTCAACTCTACGCTTTCATGCAACGGGTGTAAGACAGTTTTACACACGCGAATACTAAGGTTCTTACTTGGCGAGCCTAGCATGTACAGACATGGCCTCGGAACACGGACCGAAAGGTTAAGCATGAGTCATATAGTTGATGTGATGACCATATTGATGCTCGCCTTTGAAGCTACACCGACTCACGTGATGATCGGACTTGGTGTAGTGGATTTGGTTCATGTAATCACCAAAAAGGCACGAGGGATGTTGTTTTTGAGTGGGAGTTCATTTCTAATTTGGATTAGTCGAACTCAATTTGTCATAAACTAAATCGAAGTGAATTTGCATAATTTGTTGTAGTCATTGGCATCTGTTCACTACCTTATGCTTAGTTTTAATTGAGATAATAGAACTATAGAATTCTGGATATTTACTTTACGAACTGGTATCGTATTGTTTCGAATGTCAATTTAAAGTTTATAAGTCCTATTCCAAACTTTCAGCAAACTCTATTTACTCCATGAAGTTTAATAAGTAGTATTAAATCAAGAGTAAGAATTCCAATGTTAGTATCTAAAGTATCATGTTTGCCTCCATGATTATTGATATTCAAAAAGTTGTTTTAATATCAAGATTATATTGGAGCTGGAAATTGTTTCAGAAACCATCATGTGTGAAATATATTGTGATATCTAAAACAATGTTTTTGGTTGCATTATGATAGAGTATAATTTAGCAAAATACATGTTCTCATATTGTATGAGAATTTGTGAAGGATGGAGATGCTAGGCATCCGAATCTACCAAAAAGGTTTTGGGAACTGATATTATACTCGTGATTCTTCCTTATAAGCTATAGTAGCTTGATCATGAAAGTTGTCATGATAAGGATGAATAGAAGATGTAAGTAAAATGTTTACTACACTAATAGATTACTAAAGAATGGATTTTTTAAAGAACACCAAACATTTGATGATGGTGATCCACTTCAAAGTGCAAGTCCAAAGGTATTAGTATTTGACTATATACGCTTTGTACCATGTGTCATGTTGATGGCACCACTATTGATGTTGATAGATTCTTTTAAAAGAAAAGGAATTGCTGAAAGAGAATCTATAAAATATTTGGCAGAAAATAAAAGGTTGGAGATGTCCAACTTAGGTATATATAAGATATACATGTTATGGCTATATTCCTTGCTTGTTAAACAATGTGGTTCTTAGGTATTGGATACCGAATTGGTTGGTATGAAGTGTCATACAGGACAAGCAATTCATGATCTACAATGGGCTAAGTAACCAGCAAGAGAATGAGTGGTGATGTTCATCGAAAACAAATAAAGTGTTATTGTGTTTTTCGTTGTCATCAAACCAAGCCTTCAAGATTTGTTTAAATAATTGTTATTTTGTTCCGGTATTACGAGAACAATGGTTGTTCAAATAATTACCGTATTCCATAAAGGATGGATGAACTTTTACAAGTCTAGTGAGAGAAATCACATCCATAAACACTATTGCTAAAATGTCGCAAGACAAATGATTGAAAGATCACTTATGGTGACATCGCTGTTTAAATTATATTTGAAAGAAAACATGAAGAAACTCCATGTTGATGGATTTTTGGAGTCTTTGATTTTGATCAATTGACGCATGTGAGACTTTCGTCGAGATAATTGAAACTCCGTCCATAGGCCAGAGAGGAACAGATGACTAGCTTATTGGAAATTGTGCATGCTGATGTGCATAGTCCATTATGTGTAGCCATATGCGATGGATCTTTTTGCTTCATATGCTTTCTCCGAAAATTTGAGTGAATATATCTGTATATTTACTTAATAAGGAAGAAGTATGAAACATTTGAAAATTGTTCAAAGACTTTCAAGATGAAGTGGAAAATCATTGTAACAAGAAAATAAAAGAGTTTATGATTTGATCATAAAGGAAGATATTTGAGTTACAGGTTTAGCAAAACACCTAAGATTTGAGGAATTGTTCCATGATTTGTGTTTTCCCGATAAACCATAGGAGTATGGCATATTCGAGAGATAAAATCAAACCATGTTTGACATGGTAAGATCAAGGGTGTCATTTATAAAACTGCCATTATGTTTTAAGGATTGAAGCTTTAGAGACTACCGCTTTTACACTGAAAAGAGCACCATCGTGATCCATTGAAATGACACCATATGAGTTATGGTTTGGGATAAAACCCGAATTGTCTTTTCTTAAATTTTGGTATGCTATGCATAAGTAAAATGTTTACAACCAAAGTCGGATAAGCACGTCTTTGTAGGTTATCCCAAAGAATTTGTTGGGAATTTCTCCATAACACCGAGGACAAAAGAGTTTGTTACTTGGAACGTCAAGTTTCTTGAGAAGGAATTTTTCGTGAAACGTTAAGTGGGAGGACAATAGAACTTTGATAAGGTTGTTGAACCTTAGCTATATGTGCTAAGTAGCGCAGTGCCGGAAAGTGTCCCGGTGGCGGCCACAATGCTCATGGCTCTCGTGATTACAAAAGGTGTGATCTCGGAGATTAGAGTTCCTATAGAACCGCGTGGGTCGGTAAGAATCAAATAGTAAGATTTGATAAGCAAGTCGTTATTGTTTTGACAATGATGAACCGACTACATGCAAAGAAGCGATGATGGGCCCTGACTCCATAAAATGACTAGAAGTCATAGAATCCGTGATAGTATCCATACACGAGAAAACAAGTTTCTAAACTTGGAAGACCCTCCGGAAAGGCATGAAGCCTATCGGTCGTGTTTGGATCTATAAAGAAATAAGACATGGATGTTTAACATCTATGAAATAGTCGACATGTCGAAAAGAAGTTTACGACAATGTTCAAGGAGTGGACTATGACAAGATTTGATCTTTCATAGCGATATATAGTCTTGACGGATTAATGTAGCAACCACTACATATAATTTGGTATATGGTAGTTGAATAAACAAAACAAGGTTCTTCTAATAGAACGGTAACCTAGGACATGTACATGACATGGTCCGAAGGGTTTTGTTAATTCAAAGGGTGCTAAAAGGGCATGTAAACTTCAATAGTTGAAGTAAGCATAGCGGAGTTGGAATCTTCACCATGATGAAACTATTAAAAGAGTTTAAATTCATCGGAGATGATGAAGATGCTTGCATTTGCAAGAAATTAAGTGGGAGCGCTGAGACATATTTCTAATACATTATGTAGAGGACATATTGTTGATTGGAAATAATGTATCTTGTATTGACACAAGTTAAAAATTTCATTAAAATAAGATTTTGATGAAAGACTTGGGCAAACCCGGAATATTAGGCATCAATATCTATATGGATAGATTAAGGCGCTAATATGGTTGTGCCAGACATACATATATGAGATATTGAAAGGGTTTAATATGGAAACAACAAGAAAGTTTCTTGCTGCATGGAAAGGATTGTATCAAAATTCAAGTGTTTCAACACTTGGTGAGTAAAATCATATGAAGATTTTGATCAATTATACCATGATATGTATATATCCAGAATGTCCTATGCTCTAAATGTTATGAGCATATACCAGAATGATTCATAAGATGATAATTGGACAATAGTAAAGATATTCTTATGAGCTTTGGAATAACTAAGAATATATAATGTATAAGTGACAAATAGTTAAAGGTAGTTCATTGTAAAGTATTACACTGATACTAGTTTTGTCACAAGATACATATTATCTTTATCTCAATTTAGACTATGGGTGGCACAATGTAATGGAAAGGATGTTCCATGATGGATTTGGATGAGTTCCAAAGTTGAGACATTGTGACGGATACTACAACAAAAGGCTAAGTATATGACTGCTATAGTAGCAGCAAAGGAGGGCATTTGTGTTAAGTAGTTTGTTATCAAACTAGGTGTGGTTCAAAGTGGGCTAATACTATGAAGATATATTGTGTGACAATAATATCAACATATTTTGAGCTGAACGAACTAAAGGTCTCACCAAAGGACCAAATCTATACAATGCCATCTCATTTGAGAATGAGTGATGCGTAGAGACGCACAGACATGCAAATACACACGGACCTGAAACTGTCAGATCCAGAGATTATGTTAACCACTAGCAATAGCGTATATGCAACACCAGAAAGCCATAGGTGTTCAATACGCAAAGTTTTTCAAACTAGATTATTGACTCTAGTGCAAGGGGGAGACTGAAGGGAATATGCCCGAGAGGCAATAATAAAGTGGTTATTATCTTATTCCATGTTTATGATAAATGTTTATTTTACATGCTAGAATTGTATTGATCGGAAACATCAATACATGTGTGTTTAATAAGCAAAAATGGTTCCTAGTTATGCCTCTCTTATAGACTAGCTTGTTGATTAACAAGATGATCAAGGTTTCCTGATCATGGACATTGGATGGTGTTAATAACAAGGTCACACCATTGGTGGAATGATGTGATGAACATTCATCCGAAGTATAGCATTACGATCAAAGTCATTATGTTTATATTGCTATAATATCATACGAAGTAATCTTTATCCTTAGACCATGAGATCATGTTAATTGCTAACACCGGAAGAGTATCTTGATAACATCAAACGTCACACCGTAACAGGGTGACTATAAAGGTGGGTTCAGTGCTACGAAGGTGTTATGTTGAGGCTCATAGATCAAGAGTGGAATTTGTCAATCCCGATGACGGATAGATATACTCTAGGCCCTCTCGGTGATATCACATTGAAATAGCTTGCAAGAAAGTGATGTGATCACTAGAATGTTATATCACGGGAACAAGAAAAGAGTACATGTCGGTAATGAGATCAAACTAGGTATGGAGATACCGATGATCGAATCTCGGACATGTAATATATCGTGAGACAAAGGGATTTAGTTACTAGCGTTAAAGGTTCTCACGATCATAGAAGTCATCGTTGAATGTGTAGGAGTCAGTATGGATCTCCAGGTCCCTCTTCTGATTATTGATCTGAGAAGGGTCTCGATCATGTCTGCATTATTCGCGAACCGTAGGGTGACACACTTAAGGGATACCGACACCATTTGGAGCAAATATGTTTCAGATAAAGATTTAAGAAAGCGCTGGAATTATTTCAATAGACACCGAAACTGTTTCGGGTGAAATTGCTGAAATTGGTTCTGCATGTAATATTGAAATGTTACAGGGGGTTTTATGTGAATGTTTGTTAATTAAAGTAATTAACAAAATTCTGAATAAAAATAATAAAAGATTTTTATTAAATGAGAGAGCATTAAATTTGGAGAAATTTAATGCATTTAAAGTGGAGACTTTAAAAGAGAATGTGAAGGGGCAAATTTATGTGGAGGGAGTTACCACCACATGAATGAGGAGGTGAAGGGTCACCCCTTCAGGCGCCGGCCATGGGGAGGGGTACCCTCCCCTCCTCCTATAAAAGGCCCCCCTCACACCCCTTCTTCCTCACACCTCCTCGTGAAGGATCTCTCTCCCCCTCTAGTATTATTCCCCCATGGTCTCGGATTAGCGAGATACATGTTCCCGGTGGCTTTATCTGGAAAGGAGTTGCTGCTTCCGCTGCTTTGCTGTAGCGAGGGATGGAGGTTGTCGGGGTACCGGACGTGTGTGTGATCACGGATGCACCGCTGCTTTGCGGTGCTGGACTTGGTGGTGCTAGAGCTGGATTTGAAGGACGTGCTGGAGCCGGACCTACTCGGACTTCCTCACGATCTTGAGATCGGCAAGCGTACGACTACATCAACCACGAGTTCCTACTCGTTAACAAAACTCGTTGTCTTCGAGGGTAAGTTCTCCATGGATGTATGTCCACCCGTTGCTTTGTACCTAGTAGATAGATCTTGGCGCGTAGTTCACACCGTAGGATTTTTTTTGTTTTCTATGTTGCGGACCCAACAGGATCGAATAGGTATGATCCGGGTTATAGCAAGCTTACAAGAGAAGGAAGGTATCTCGCTGGTCAAAGGGTGACCACTGTACGGAGAGCGTGAGCGAAGCGGACAGAGGCCAGGACCACCGAGGCGTGGCCGACAAAGGTGACGATGCCAATGTTGGATGACGCGGGCGCCGCAGAGGCTCACGTAGCCTCTACATGGATGACGCTGGGCTAAAGTGACCCGGTCGGCTTGCTATTTTGGGAGGAGGGAATATGCCTCCACATATGCCCTAATTGGAGACCCAACCACCCCTATATAAGGAGGGCTAGGGCCTCTGTAGAAAGGGTTGAGTTTTACTGGGTTGGTCTTTAGAGGTTTATGTTCTGCTAGCAAGTTACTGAGGGCTAGCTAGTGGTGAGAGTAAGAGAGTTCCTTCTTCCTCCTCTCTCCAATACAGCTCAAGGAGCACTTGTAATCTGTGGAAGTGAATCAAATACAAAGCTACTGTGTGTGGAATCACCATACTATCCCTCCCTGGATTCCCCTAGTGCATTTAGTCCCCACCTTTAGCCTATCCATGGCATCTGCCGTGACACCACCACGACAGTTGGCACCCACCATGGGGCTAGCGGCGTTAGCAGGGGTGAAGATCCGGACAGGAAACCTCATCGGCACCGGCGAACGCATCGTATCCGGGCTCGTTCAGCGCTTTGGAGCCCTGAACTTTGTCAGCGACAACGCTGGCTGCTTTGGCAAGCGTCCTCTTCCGCGCAAAGGCCTCTTCGTCAAGCTCGCGTGCACAAGGTCTACGTTTTTGTCGAGGTGTCGTGCGTTCATCCGCGGCACGTCGTCGAAGGAGGCAAGCCACCTCTTAGCGTAGTTCACGGGGCGCGTATCACTCGCTCCCCAGACCGTGCTGAGGTGATGATGACTGCACCAGGTGCAGGCGCAAGCAAGGATCCGACACCAGATCCGGAGGTAACGCCTAAAGCACCGAGGAAAAGTAGAGGTCCTCCACTAGAGAGGCCAGAGAATGTGCTGCAGCAAGCGATGGATAGCTTGGCAAACCCAGTAGCAGCAGCGGTAGATCCGGCTCAAGCACAGGCCGAGCTAGAGGAAACTAGGCAAAAAATACTAGAGGGTGCAAAAAATATAGCCGCAGCTCAGCAGTCGTTGAACATGACACTGCGTGAGTACGCAAAGGCAAATAAAGTAGATGCTATAAAAGTGAAGGGGAGAAACCTCATGAGTGAAATGAACAAAGAGGGAGATACTAGGATTGAGGAGTCAGAGAACTGTTTATCCGTGGGGCTACCAAAGTATAGTACCCCGGCGAAAAACCTCAGAGCAGCAGATGCAGCTGCGTCCGTGTTAGAGGGTCTAACGGGTGAGTCCCGTCAGAGATAGCAAGATAGGGTCAATGAGTTGGTTCAGATCGCGAACAGGAAAAATGAGGAATTGCTCAGGGCTAACCCGGAGAGAGCTAGGGCCTCCAAGATCGTTCATTCAGCGGTGGGTAACCCGGAGAAATCCGCTGGAGCTGCATCGTCTCCTCATGGTGGTCCTAGGAGAGAAGAGGTAGTAACCTCGGCCAAGAGGAACAAACAGATAGTCCCGTATGACCCGGCAAGGGCAGGGAAAGGAAAAGAAGTGCAGAGAAATGAGGATTGATGAAGTATGAGCCGAGGTGAAGCTGGCCGAGGTAATCGTGACCAAGGCAATGCCGGTTACGGAAACGCTGTAAATGGCAATGCCGGACAGCGTAACTCCGCAGGAGCAGGACAACCGCAGTAGCGGAATATACAAAGGCAAGAGCAAAGTGCTGGCCGTGGTATGCAACAGAGAGGTGCTCCATGAGAGCAAGACCGATATAATGATGGTGACTCGGAAATGGTGAACGCAGGATACCCAAGGCCGGACTATCATGTGATAGGGTCAAGATTGGGAAGCAGGGATTTGATGCCTGACGATGCCAGATTAAAACTAGATCGGCTGTATAGGTCGGAGCAGATTGAATGTCAAGGTCCCCTGGGTCCTGTGTGTTTTGGGCCCCGGATCATGAAGGAACCTCCGGTACCTAACTTCCAGCTACCTAGAGGCACTAAGACATACGATGGCAGCACAAAGCCGTAGGATTGGTTGATTAACTATGCTACAGCTGTAAAGATTGCTACAGGCAACTTGAGATGGGCTGTGAGATACGTACCCCAGATGTTGGAGGGGCCAGCAAGAGTATGGCTAAACAATTTGCCACCCGGAAGTATTAATTGTTGGATCGATTTTGAGGAAATGTTTGTCAGCAATTTCTCAAGTACGTATCAGAGGCCGAATAGGCCACAAACCCTAGCAATGTGCAAGCAGAGACCGAATTAGACAGACCAGGAGTTCTTAACCCGGTGATGTACCGTGCGAAACTCATGTGAGGGTGTGATTGAGTCACAGGCCATAGCATGGTTTGCGCAAGGGTGCAGATATGCAAGCATTATGTGGCAAAGATTGCAAAGGGATATGCCCACTACATTGGTAGAGACAATCCGGATTGCTGATTTGTATGCTTTGGGTGATCCGACTCAACCCAGGCTCGTGTCAAACGAGTCAAATGAGGAGTACTACCAGAGAGATGGAGCCGGGTCATCCCGGAGGAATGACTACCGGGGTAAAAGAAGAGATGACAGACCGGATTACCGGTACAGTTCGCAACAAGTTGCTGCTGTGAATCAAGATAAATCTCGGAGCAGGGGGCAATCAACGTCAGAAAACTGGAGGACAACAATGGACACCGAGAAACGATGGCAAGAAAACTTGGACGCCAGAGCAAAAGAAACAGTGGCAGGAAAAGAAGGACCGTCCGAGGTATACTTACGAGTCAATGCTGGATCTGCAGTGTAAATTTCACACGCCAAATCCAAGTAACCCAGCGGGTCATACAACAAGGCCGTGTGAGTGGATGCGTAAGATAGAACAAGGTGGTTCGGGGAATGCTCAGGCACCTCGGAATGATCAACCTCGGCAGGAGTTACCCCGACAGCAATTGCTCTCTGGAGCGAACACGCAACAGCTAATGTTGTCTCCCCCTCCGCCGAGGTATGACAACCATGAGAGAAGGGATGCTGTGCATCAAGTGGAAGACCAACATCAACCGGATCAGATTTACCCCGGAAACGAGGGAAGGAATGAGTACAGAGAACATCATCAGAGTTACTGTGTGTTCACCACAGAGGAAACAGATAGGAAGAGCTTGCAACACCGACACATAGAGGTGAATGCGGTAATGCCAGCAGTGACGAGGTATATGCCTTGGTTGGACCAGGAAATTACCTGGAGCACCAAAGATCATCCCAAGCTTATGCCGAGTCCTGGTTCGTATGCGCTAGTGCTAGATCCGACATTCATTGGGCCTAATATCAATGTGAGATTCTCCAAGGGGCTGATAGATAATGGCAGTAGCATTAACATCATGTATGCGGATACAATGCGCAAGTTGGGTATCTCGGAGAACATGCTCCAGGCTACAAGGGCAACTTTCCATGGCATTGTGCCAGGCATTTCTTGTGAGCCCATAGGCAAGGTCCGGGTTGACGTATTGTTCGACACGCGAGATAACTGCCAAACTGAGAATTTGGAGTTTGAAGTGGTGAACTTAGAAAGTGCGTATCACGCGTTACTCAGTAGACCAGCACTGGACAAGTTCATGGCAAGTTGCCACATCAGTTATCTGAAGATGAAGTTGCCTGGGCCAAATGGAGTGATTACCATAGCGGGATATTTCCGACGTTCCATTGAGTGTGCGTCAGCTGGGTCTAACCTAGCCGAGTCACTCGTGATTGCGCAAGAGAAAAGGAGGATACGGGAAGTGGCGGCATTGGCTCAGTCCGCACAGCAATATATGTCGGTGTTGAGTAATCCACATGGTAGTGTCTCATTCCAAACCACAAAGGATACCAAGAAGGTGCCTGTTGATGATATGTTCCCAGAGCGCACCGTAACAATTGGTGCCGGGTTAAACGATAAATAGGAAAGCGAGCTCGTCAACTTCCTCCGTGAGAATCGGGATATTTTTGCTTGGTCCACACAAGACTTGCAAGGTGTTCCGAGGGAGTTGGCCGAGCACTCTTTGAATGTGAGATCCGGAGCAAGGCCGGTGAAGCAACCTCTCCGCCGCTTTGCCGAAGATAAGAGAAAAGTCATTGGAGATGAGATATCTCGGTTACTAGCAGCGGGATTTATCATGGAAGTTCTTTACCCGGATTGGCTATCTAATCCGGTGCTGGTAGAGAAGAAGAAGGATGATCCGAATGTGGCAGTGGTTTGGCGTATGTGTATTGATTACACGAACCTGAATAAGGCGTGTCTGAAAGATCCATTTCCACTGCCAAGGATAGATCAGGTCATATATTCAACTGCTGGGTGTGAACTGTTGTCATTCATTGATGCATATTCTGGTTTCCACCAGATACCCCTGAATCCGGATGATCAAATAAAGACTGCATTTATCACCCCGTAAGGGGCTTATTGCTATCGCACCATGCCATTTGGCTTATGTAATGCAGGGGCGACGTACCAAAGATGTATGCAGAAATGTTTGCACGACCAAATTGGTAAAAATGTACAGGTGTATGTGGATGATGTGGTTATCAAGACCAAGGAAAGCAAAACGCTCCTTGACGATATTAGGCAGACATTCGCGAACCTACGGAGGTTCTGAATGAAGCTTAACCCGGAAAAATGCACCTCCGTTGTCCCGGCTGGAAAATTACTCGGATTTCTTGTCTCCAGCCGAGGTATCGAAGTCAATCCAACTAAAATTTGGGCCATAGAGTGAATGGAACTGCTGAGGTGCCTTAACGATGTCCAGAAGTTCACTGGTTGCCTGGCATCTTTAAGTCGGTTTGTATGTCGGTTGGGAGAAAAGGCACTGCCTCTCTATCAACTCATGAAAAAGCTAGACAAGTTCATTTGGATGCCGCAGGCCAATGAAGCCTTTATCCAATTAAAGAAGATGTTAGCCACTGCACCAGTGTTGGCCTCTCCACTATCAAAGGAGCCAATGTTGCTCTATATAGCCGCAACCAACCGAGTTGTAAGTGCAGTAATTGTGGTTGAGCGCGACGAAGAGGGTAAGTCAGTGAAGAGGCCAGTATATTACCTAAGCGAGGTATTATCCGCATCAAAGCAAAATTATCCACATTATCAGAAAGTGGTGTATGGTGTGTACATGTCGGCAAAGAAGCTAAAACATTATTTTGAGGAGCACCCCATCAAAGTAATATGTGAAGCTCCCATATCCGAGATAATGAGTAACAAGGATGCAAGTGGCAGGATTGCGAAATGGACAATTGAGCTAGCTCCTTATGCGCCACAATATGATAGAAGAGAAGCAATCAAGTCTCAAGCTGTGGATGAATTTTTTCTGGACTGGGCCGAGGTGCAATATGAACCACCATTACCAGATCCGAACTACTAGAGAATGCACTTTGACGGGTCAAAAACAAAAACCAGGTTAGGCGCCCGAGTGGTACTTACCTTGCCAAAAAATGACCATCTGAAGTATGTGCTGCAGATCCATTTCGCAGCATCAAACAATGTCGCCGAATATGAGGCACTTGTGCATGGGCTCAAAGTGGCAAAAGAAATTGGGATACGTCGGGTCCAATGCTTTGGCGACTCGGATTTGGTAGTTCAGAAAGTGTCGGGGCTGTGGGACGCTCTTGATCCAAACATGGCACTATACATATTCCATGTGCAGAAGATATCTGGTTACTTTGAGGGATGCGAATTTCGCCATGTACCCCGGGTGGAAAATGAGGCTGCCGACGTATTGTCGAAGCTCGGATCAACCCGACAAGCAATTCCACCGGGTGTAGCATTAGAACACCTCAGAAAACCATCTATCAGGCCGTCCCCAGAAACTGACTCAATCTATGTCCCGGAAGATCCGGAGTCTGGAGCTGCACCCATGGACATTGACATGGGAGATGGTACGCGAAATCCGAGGACTGCCTCGGCAAACCCGGGGACTACCTCGGCGAACCCGGGGATTGCTTCGCAAGACCCGGGGACTGCTCAGCGTGATCCGGTTGAGGTTATGCCGGTGGATCAGATGGAAATTGATGAGGATGTGTTCCCAGTGCGAGCTGTACCAGCTTGGGCGTTGCCCATATTTCAATTCCTGAAAGATGGAACTTTACCCGCTAAGGAGGTGCTATCCAGGCAAACTCAGAGGAGAGAAAAGGCATACACGATCATCAATTCCGAGCTATACAAAAGGAGTGTGACCAATGTCCTCCAGCGATGTGTTGACCTGGAAGAAGGGCTTAACATCCTCCGAGACATACATCAAGGGGAATGTGGGCATCATGCCTCGTCCAGAGCCTTGGTAGCAAAAGCTTTCCGGCATGGATTCTACTGGCCAAGTGCCTTAGAATAAGAAGAGGACTTGGTAAGAAAATGCAACGGTTGTCAGAGGTATGCTACCAAGACACATATGCCCATGTCGGAGCTCAAGACCATACCAATCACCTGGCCATTTGCCGTATGGTGTTTGGACATGGTTGGCCCGTTCAAACCAGCGAGGGGAAATATGACTCACATTTTGGTCATGGTTGATAAATTTACAAAGTGGATTGAAGTAAAGCCAATAAGAAAATGTGATGGGGCTACGGCCGTGACATTTCTCAAAGACATCATCTTGAGATACAGCTATCCTCACAGTATCATAACAGATAATGGCACAAATTTTGCTGAAGGAGCAATTGCGCGATTCTACCGAGATAAGAAGATCCGGCTGGATGTTGCCTCGGTAGCCCACCCCGCATCGAACGAACAAGTGGAAAGATCCAACGGATTAGTATTATCCAGGATAAAACCCTGGCTCATTGAGCCGTTGCAAAGATCAGCGGGGTGCTGGATAGAAGAACTACCAGCGGTATTGTGGAGTTTAAGAACAACTCCGAATTGATCAACAGGCTATACGCCATTCTTTCTGGTATATGGGGCAGAAGATGTATTACCAGCCGACATAGAGCATGACTCGCCTAGGGTCACCCAATACACAGAAGCCGAAGTGCAAGAAGCCCGGCAAAATAATGTTGATCTGCTGGAAGAAGCGAGAGAATTGGCATTGTCCAGATCCGCCATATATCAGCAAAATCTCCGACGCTATCATAGCCGGAAAGTAAACCCCCGAGTCTTCTGGGAAGGTGATCTGGTACTCCGGTTGGTACAACGTACTGCTGGCATGCACAAGTTATCCCCCCATGGGAATGGCCATTCATTGTGAGCAAAGCATTGCACAATGATTCTTATTATCTTATCGATGCAAAACCACAGGAAAAGAACAAGGCGGACAGGTCCGGCGAGGAATCTAAGCGTCCATGGAATGTAGCTCTACTTCGTCCTTTCTACACTTAGCAGAGAAGTGTATGTATCCGAGTCTCTCATATGTCGGTGTGTATGCCGACAATGAGTCTATCAATGAAATGTGGGCACCTCGAGCAGTAACTCGGGGACTGCCTTGAAAATGATTGTTGTTTTCCGTATTTATTATTTATACGTCGACTGGCGTAAGTTTTTCTACTTAAGCCGGATTAGTAGTGTGTGAGCACCAAGAACCCAACTCTTCGACTTGCTGCTGTCCAACAAGATTTGGCTTCATGGCAAGCAAGAGAACAAGTTTGGAATTACGTAGCACATGAAAAACAACTAAGGAAAGGAACTTAATCGAGCCGACGTTTGTTTTTTGGACTAACCTTATGTTTAATTTCGATTTATTATGCTGAATTATTTTGAGCTAATCCTAAAGTTTCCAAGTATTGTTAAGACAATTTTTGAAGCTCGGACTCGTAAGTCATAAAACCGAACCAAGGTAGACACGAGCCGAGCCAAGAAATTGGAAGAACAAGAAAATGAAACTCGGGGACTACGCCCAAGTCAATCCAGCATAAAAACTTAGTAGCAAAATATCACTTGTGTGCTTGATACAATTGCACCCGGCATACCGGGGATCTGATGAAATTTAAAGTGTTTATAATCAAGGAGCAGCAGGAGGAGGTAATTCGGCGCCAGCAGGTGTAGCCCCAGCCTCGGCTTCAGAGTCATCTGCGTCTTCCTCGATGTCTGAGGCTTCGTCCTCTTCGTCCTCATCCGAATCATCTTCAGCGTTTTCAGCATTTTCATCATCGACGGCATCTAGGAAGCTTGGTCCCTTGTTCCATTGATGAATGGGGGCGTATTGGATGAAGCTATGAGCGCAAGCCTTTGCCGAGCTATCCAATCCAGGTCTGTAGACTACCTTGATCCGGTGCGCATGCGCTCAAGGAGTTTGAAGTCAATCTTCTCGTACCACGTAAGCACGTAGTGAAGAACGATCTCAGCTCCGGCGCACCCAGTGGATTCTCTCCAGAGATCGAGATGAGTCTTGCACTGCATGAGCCTAGCAAAAAGAGCAGGGGCACCCTCCGGAGTATCTTCTCGAGGCCAAAAGGCATTGAAGATCCGGACTGCTACATCCAAGACATCCTTGCCGTAGTTCTTCACAATCTCGACACAAGAGGACAAGCTGACCAGCAAGTCCTCCATGTCATATGGAATTTCTCCAGCGCCAGGGGCAATTGGGGTACCCCTCTTCTGGCGGAACTTGGCGATAGTGGTAGTTGCAACAGCATTTCCCTCTGGAAATTTGTCTGAAAACGAGACAGATGAAATAAGTGAGAAGGGTTGACCCAGAGAGATTCAAGACAAATGAAGAGAAAAGGAACTTACGAGAAATGTGGTTGTGGATCCGGGTTAGCTCCTTGGTACACTTGTCACGCCTCTCCCGGAGTTGAACTAGCTCAGCATTCGCCGACTCAAGTTTAGAGTCGGCCTCCTTCAGCAACTCTTGATCCTTAGCAATCTGGAGGTTGAGGCGCTCGCGCTCTTCAGAAAAGTCCTGGCCAGCTTTTTGAAGTTCGGATTGGTGCTGCGCTTTCAGCTTCTTCATGTCTGCCTTGAGCTTGACAATTTCATCATCTTTGGTTCGGAGGACGGCGAGCTCATCATCTTTCTTCTTGAGTTCAGCTTGATGCTGTCCTGCTTGTTCGAGAAAATGCAACATCATATCAGGCACGGGCACACTATCTTCAAGAGAGGCTGAAATAGTTTGTTGACCCGGCAAAGCCGAGGTATGAATGTTTGCCGATCCAAGGAGAAAAGGAGATAGAGAGCATAACAAGGTTGTGCAAGAATAACTTACCCTTTATCTGGTCCAAGTTTTTCCTCATGATGGTATTCTCAGCCTCCACCCCAGCTGCGAACCGAATGATGGATTAGTTCGGCGGAAAAAGATGAAGAAAAACGGGAAAATGCCAAGGAAGAAACTTACCCCGTTTATTGTGTTCAGCGATAAGCACAGTATGTTTTACATGCAACATTTTGTGAGTATCCAGGAGACGCTGAAACTCAGCACTCCGACGATTGGTGGTCACCTGAAAAAAGTACAAAAAGACAGCTTGGTCTTGTGCATATTCAAAGTGTACAAAATCCGGGCCAAGTGGAACTTAACCCGGCTCTAGGTGTGTGCATATTCGAAGTGTGCAAGATCCGGGCCAAGCGGAACTTAACTCGGCTCTAGGTGAGTGCATATTCGAAGTGTACAAAATCTAGGCCAAGTGGAACTTAACCCGGCTCTAGGTGTGTGCATATTCGAAGTGTACAAGATCCGGGCCAAGTGGAACTTAACCCGGCTCTAGGTGTGTGCATATTCGAAGTGTGCAAGATCCGGTCCAAGTGGAACTTAACCCGGCTCTAGGTGTGTGCATATTCGAAGTGTACAAGATAAAGGCCAAGTGGAACTTAACCCGGCTCTAGGTGTGTGCATATTCAAAGTTATTAAGGAGTTACGTTAGTTCTCTAAGGAGCATCCGGCCGAGTAACAAGTTACTCCCCCGGAGGCTCAGGGACTAATGGCTATATCAATAATGTCTACTACATGTTAAGGAAAAGACGAAGTAACGTACCTCCATCATCCGACCCACAAGATTAATTGCCTTGGCAGCAGTATTCATCTGCGCAGCAAATTCGGTAGGACCGAACTTCTCCGGGAGATCGTCGTTGTGGACGAACTCCGCCTTGTTCCATTTGTTCACAAACTCGATCAAGGTCGGAGGGTATCGTTCGCCGCTGAGCATGTGGGGCACCACTAGGCCCTTGGCATGCGCTTCCTGTCTCTCAACCTGGGCAGCGGCGGGGCTAGTGTGCAAAACAAGCATGGACGCAAGTGTGCGCTGTCCAACCTCGATTGACGCTGCCCTGGTGGCGTCAGGAGCCTTTTTGCCCTTGGGCTGCTGCTGAGAGGTTGAAGTTTCTGCAGCCGATTTGCCCTTGGGAGCTGCCTTGGTGCTAGCTTTGGTACTGCTGGTATCTTCTCGCCGAGCCTTGGAGGACTCGGACAAGGAAGAAGAACTTGGTGTTGTTGATGGTGCTTTTGCTGTTGCTGGGGCTGATGATGGTGCTGGTTTCTATTTCAGCGGAGGTGCTAAAGGAACCTCGGTGGTAGCTGGTTGCGGTGGAGCCGAAGTGGTGGTTGCTCCTGCCTCGGCAGAGCCAGTTCCCCCGCTCCGAGGTTACCCTCCTCTTGACGAGGTGGGCTAGAACCCGGAGCAGCCGCTGAACCCTCCAGAATGGGGCTCAACGGGCGTGAATCGTTGCCATGAGGGGGAGAAGGGCTATGTCGGAGCGGAGAAGCAATACCGGATCCGCTCTGGGGAACCTCCACCGCGGCCCTGCCGAATCGAATAATGTATGATGAGAAACTATAACAAAAGAAGAACAAGTGAATAGCAAAGGGAGAAACGACTTACTCATCCGAAGTCAGGGGCACTTTCGGCTTGCGAGCTCTCTGGGCCACAGCCTTAGTCATGGACTTGGTGGCAGCTTTGTCCGCGGACTTCTTTTGCCTCTTAGCTGGCTGAGAAGTTCTGGAAGAAGAAGCAGATGCGGCCCCCTCTTCTTCGGTGCGACCGGGACAGGCTCACCCATGGCAAGGGGAGGATCTTCATGGATCTGCCCACCGGGGTTAGCTGATGCCGGAAAAGCATAAGAAAGGGGGACAACGTCAAATGCCTCCATCACCTCATCGTCCGAATCATCTTCATCGTCTGGCCAATCTCTAATGGAAGAGAGTTTACCGGTGGGTCGCTTGGTCGCGTCCGCCATCGGCAGGAACATCTCCTGATCCGGCTCCTCCACATCCGAGGTATCTCGATTAGGTGCCCATTTGAGAGAAGGCTTGGTGCCATCCTCAACGGTTTGTTGAAGAAACATCTAGGAAGGAAAAGACAAAGGGATTAAACCTACAACAGAAACCGACATGTGATACAATTCGGAGAAAGTTTGGGGCACGAGACTTACCGCGGGGGGAAGCCTATCTCGGCAATAGTGTTCGATCCCCCACGTCCACTCAGAAGAGAAGTCCTTGTGGGTGGTGAAGAGGGCCTTGACCCGGCGGTAGATCTCGGTGTTATTTAACTCGAATGAGGAGGTCCGGTTGGTACACGGCCCCAGCTCATATGGCAAACTTTATGAGAACGTTTCTGGGGGGGGGGGGAGATCCGGTTGCGGATGAATGTGATCATGGCATCCTCGTTGTGCAATCCGAGATCCTTCAGCTCCTGGAACCTCTTGTTGACTTGGTTCGCCAGGACAGTGGGCTTCTTGGGGACCTTGTTCCATAGATCCGGGTTAGGAGGACCCGGAGCGTAGGGGTGCAGCCGGATCAAATCCTCAGTTGTGCTGTTCCGGATGTAGAAGAAAGTCCGGGTCCATCCCTTGCAAGTGTCAAACCCCGTAACTCGAGGAAAGATAGACTGTCTCCGGGGGGAGATGGAAGCTGCACCGAACTGCATGAGCTGCTTGTCCTCCGGGTCAAGCTGGATGTTTGGAATCACGTTCCGGCGAAGTCCAAAGAACCGGATCCAGAGCTCCTTCGTGGGCCATAGTCCGGCGTAGCCTTCAATGGTGGAGGCGAAGGCAAAGAGAGAGGTGATGGCGTTAGCCAGAAGATGGTGCGGCTGAAGCTCATATGTGTTGAGCCAGTCGTTGAAGAAATCGCTTGCTGGGAGACCGAATCCACGTTGGAAGTGGGAGAGGAATACAACATACTCACCTGGATTGGGTGAGGGGGCAAGGTCCGCACCAGGAAGGCATGCGGTAACACCCTCTGGATGCGCCTGGTGTGATATAGCCAGTCCAAGTCATGCTGGCAAACCCAGGATCTAGCCCACGCGCCGCGGTCGGCGTTCACCGCATCCTCCTCCATTTCTTGCTTAGCGACGACGAGCTTCTCCTCTGTCATCTCGAGATCACTGCCCTCACTGGTGCTAGCGGTGGTGGGTGACAGTGGCCTGGATAGGCGAGCACCCGTGGCAGAAGAGATGCGGGGAGGTGGCGACAACGCTGGTGTGCGTGGAAGCAGTGCGGCGGCAGCGCTGCTACTCAGATGCGGTGGCGGCGGCGCTGTCGCTGGAGAGGAAGAAGAAGAAGCAAAGGCAGAGGGGCGCGGATGTGGGGGGAAAGAACCCAAGGGGCGCACCCCTCCCCTATTTAACCACACCCTTAAGGGGTAGTGGGATCGCGTGCGGGCGGGCCACACGGTGTGGCCGTGTATACCCCGGATCAACCAATTAGCAGCGAGCCACAGGAAAGGCCAAAGAGTGCAGGAGATCCCATGACGCGACGTTATGATGCAGTTAACAAGGAGGCAGGCACGATGTGACGTGTGCTACAGTGATAATTGACAATTACGGTGGCGGTTACTGGCGCAGGCCCTTAAAATGAGGCAAAAGTAATGATTAACCTCCACGTGGGGAAGCGTACAAGAGAAGGAAGAATGACCTGGATGAATATGAGGTAACCCAACCAGCGAGTGAAAACTCGGAATGTGCCAAGGGAAAGTAAAACTATGAAATCCGGACTATGAGGTAACCCGGCCCGCGAGTAAAAACATGGAATGTGCCAAGGGAAAATAAACCTAAGAAAATCCGGAATGAGGTAACTCGGGAAGGAACCAGAGGCTTGATAAAATTGAACCTGCTGTGGCCTTAGCGGCTAAGGCAGCTAAGACCGCACCAGCTTCGGGGACTAATGTTTGGGGGATACCCCCAGGTAGGGTCACGCCAGGGTATAAAGGCCGAGTTAGCCGAGGTACGGCGAGGTCAAAGCGGATGCTGGCCGAGTCACCTCAAGGCAGGCCGAACCACGGGGTAACCTGGACCAGGGGATGTCCACCTAACTGGGTCTCAGCCAACTTATATCGTAAGTCGGTGAGATGTATCTAACTTGTATGCAGGAACAGCTATGGCCGGATCGACTAGGTACGATCCGGGTTATAGCAAGCTTACAAGAGAAGGAAGGTATCTCGCTGGTCAAAGGGTGACCACTGTACGCAGAGCGTGAGCGAAGCGAACAGAGGCCAGGACCACCAAGGCGTGGCCGACAAAGGTGACGAAGCCTGTGTCGGATGACGTGGGCGCCGCAGAGGCTCACGTAGCCTCTGCATGGATGATGCTGGATTAAAGTAACCCGGTCGTCTTACTATTTTGGGAGGAGGCATATTCCTTGGAATATGCCTCCACGTATGCCCTAATTGGAGACCTAGCCTCCCCTATATAAGGAGGGCTAGGGCCTTTGTAGAAAGGGTTGAGTTTTACTGGGTTGGTATTTAGAGGTTTATGTTCTACTAGCAAGTTACTGAGGGCTAGCTAGTGGTGAGAGTAAGAGAGTTCCTTCTTCCTCCTCTCTCCAATACAGCTCAAGGAGCACTTGTAATCTGTGAAAGTGAATCAAATACAAAGCTACTGTGTGTGGAATCACCACACTATCCCTCCCTGGATTCCCCTAGTGCATTTAGTCCCCACCTTTAGCCTATCCATGGCATCTGCCGTGACACCACCACGACAGTTGGCGCCCACCGTGGGGCTAGCGGCGCTAGCATGGGTGAAGATCCGAACGGGAAACCTCATCGGCACCGGCGAACGCATCGTCTCCGCGCTCGTTCAGTGCTTTGGAGCGCTGGACTTTGTCAGCGACAACGCTGGCTGCTTCGGCAAGCGTCCTCTTGCGCGCAACGGCCTCTTCGTCAAGCTCGGCGTGCACAAGGTCTATGTTGCTGTCGATGTGTCGTGCGTTCATCCGCGGCACGTCATCGAATGAGGCGAGCCACCCCTTAGCGTGGTTCACGGGGCACGTATCACCCGCTCCTCAGACCGTGCTGAGGTGATGATGACTGCACCAGGTGCAGGCGCAAGCAAGGATCCGGCACCAGATCCGGAGGTAACGCCTAAGGCACCGAGGAAAAGTAGAGGTCCTCCACTAGAGAGGCCAGAGAATGTGCTGCAACAAGCGATGGATAGCCTGGCAAACCCAGTAGTAGCAGCGGTAGATCCGGCTCAGGCACAGGCCGAACTAGAGGAAACTAAGCAAAAAATACTAGAGGGTGCGAAAAAGATAGCCACGGCTCAGCAGTCGTTGAACATGACACTGCGTGAGTACGCAAAGGCAAATAAAGTAGGTGCTGTAAAAGTGAAGGGGAGAAACCTCATGAGTGAAATGAACAAAGAGGGAAATACTAGGATTGAGGAGTCAGAGAACTGTTTATCCGTGGGGCTGCCGAAGTATAGTACCCCGGCGAAAAACCTCAGAGCAGCAGATTCAGCTGCGTCCGAGTTAGAGGGTCTAACGGGTGAGGCCCGTCAGAGACAGCAAGATAGGGTCAATGAGTTGGTTCGGATCGCGAACAGGCAAAATGAGGAATTGCTCAGGGCTAACCTGGAGAGAGCTGGGGCCTCCAAGATTGTTCATTCGGCGGTGGGTAACCCAGAGAAATCCGCTGGAGCTACATCGTCTCCTCATGGTGGTCCTCGAAGAGAAGAGGTAGTAACCTCGGCCAGGAGGAACAAACAGATA
This sequence comes from Avena sativa, assembly GCA_916181665.1. NCBI lineage: Eukaryota > Viridiplantae > Streptophyta > Magnoliopsida > Poales > Poaceae > Avena > Avena sativa. The sequence goes on from OV702290.1 coordinate 421,430,997, forward strand.
GTCCCGTATGACCCGGCAAGGGCAGGGAAAGGAAAAGAAGTGCAGAGAAATGAGGATCGACGAAGTATGAGCCGAAGTGAAGCTGGCCAAGGTAACCGTGACCAAGGTAATGCCGGTTAAGGAAACGCTGTAAATGGCAATGCCAGACAGCGTAACTCGACAGGAGCAGGACAACCGCGGCAGTGGAATATACAAAGGCAAGAGCAAAGTGCTGGCCGAGGTATACAACAGAGAGGTGCTCCACGAGAGCAAGACCGATATAATGATGGTGATTTGGAAATGGTGAACGCAGGATACCCAAGGCCGGACTATCATGTGATATGGTCAAGATTGGGAAACAGGGATTTGATGCCTGATGATGCCAGATTAAAACTGGATCGACTGTATAGGTCGGAGCAGATTGAATGTCAAGGTCCCCCGGGTCCTGCGTGTTTTGGGCCCCGGATCATGAAGGAACCTCCAGTACCTAACTATGCTACAGCTGTAAAGATTGCTACAGGCAACTTGAGATGGGCTGTGAGATACGTACCTCAGATGTTGGAGGGGCCAGCGAGGGTATGGCTAAACAATTTGCCGCCCGGAAGTATTAATTATTGGATCGATTTTTAGGAAATGTTTGTCAGCAATTTCTCAAGTACGTATCAGAGGCCGAATAGGCCATAGACCCTAGCAATGTGCAAGCAGAGACCGAATGAGATGGACCGGGAGTTCTTAACCCGGTGGTGTACCGTGCGAAACTCATGTGAGGGTGTGATTGAGTCACATGCCATAGCATGGTTTGCGCAAGGGTGCAGATATGCAAGCATGTTGTGGCAAATATTGCAAAGGGATATGCCCACTACATTGGCAGAGACAATCCGGATTGCTGATTCATATGCTTTGGGTGATCTGACTCAACCCATGCTCGTGTCAAACGAGTCAAATGAGGAGTACTACCAGAGAGATGGAGCCGGGTCATCCCGGAGGAATGACTACCGGGGTAAAAGAAGAGATGACAGACCGGATTACCGGTACAGTTCGCAACAAGTTGCTGTTGTGAATCAAGATCAACCCGGAGCAGGGGGCAATCAACGTCAGAAAACTGGAGGACAACAATGGACACTGAGAAACGATGGCAAGAAAACTTGGACGCCAGAGCAAAAGAAACAGTGGCAGGAAAAGAAGGACCGTCTGAGGTATACTTACAAGTCAATGCTGGATCAGCCGTGTAAATTTCACACGCCAAATCCGAGTAACCCAGCGGGTCATACAACAAGGCAGTGTGAGTGGATGTGTGATACGTCCATTTTGCATCACTATTCTATGTCTTAATTCATTATTATTCATTGATATATTTCGTATTGAGAGGTGATACTTATGTTATTTCATCTATTTTTGCATGGTTGATGACTTTTCGAACATGGACCGCTGCAGTCAGGATTCTGATGAAAAAGGTGCTGTTTGGAGGCAAAATTCGTGAAGATCAGAAAATCCGGGAAAATATACGGAAAATCCTATTTTTCCAGAAGACTCAGGATGCCAGAAGATGGAGTGGAGGTGGGCCACAGGGGCCCCACACCACCCCATGGCGCGGGCAGGACTAGGCCGCGCCAGGGAGTGGTGTGGCCGCCCTGGCCCATTCTAGCCTCTCTCCTCTGGCGTATATCATCCCCACGAAACCCTAAGACTCAGGGAGCAACCACAGAAAGATTCCGCCACCTCTGCGGGGCGAAAAACACCGGGAGAGAAAGATCTCTCCGGCAGACAGATTTCTACCGGGGGAATTCCTTCCTGGAGAGGGGAGATCGTCGCCATCAACACCACCATCAAGCTGGACTTCATCGAGATCATCATCATCATCACCACCATCATCACCATCAGCACCCTCATCACCATATCCATATTGCTGTAACAATTGCGTTGAATCTTGCATAGTTCGTAGGGGAAACTTTCCCGGTGTTGATTACTCTTTGTAGTTGATGCTATTGAGTGAACCGTTGAATTATTGTTTATGTTCAGATTGTTATACATCATTATTCCAACTTTGATCATGATCCATATGATGTCTTGTGAGTAGTTCGTTTTGTTCTTGAGGACATGGGAGAAGTCTTGTTGTTAGTAGTGGAGTTGCGTTGAGAAAGATTCAATAGATTGTTATTTAAGTTGTGGTGTACTTCTTCTAGTGGTGTCATGTGAACGTCGACTACATGACACTTCACCTATAAGAGCCTAGGGGAATGCATTGTGTATTTGGCTACTAATCGTAGGGGTTGCCGGAGTGACAGAAACCTGAACCCCCGTTAGGAAACCATTGCACAAGGGACGTAAGGGTCTTAGAGTTTAAGGCTGTGGTTAGGTTTCTACCTTAATTACTTTCTTGTACTTACGGATGTTTGCAAGGGGTATAATCACAAGTATGTATTAGTCTTGGATGGGGCGGTACATTAGTACAGGTTCACCCACACAACACTTAGCAAGCTAGAGAAGATTAATCAACTATATGAAGCGAAAGCACTTGACAGTCTTCCCATGTGTCCTCGAGAATGTTTGGTCATCTATAGAAATACAACCGGCTTGTCCTTTGCTGCATAAAGGATTGGGCCACTTGCTGCATTTATTCCTACTGTATTTTATTTACTCGTACTTTGTTTACTTGCTTTATCGAAAACCCCTAAAAATCCGTTTGCTAAGTATTTGCAGAGAATTCCTGATCCATACCACTAGCCAGCACCTTCTGCTCCTCGTTGGGTTCGACACTCTTACTTATCGAAAATACTGCGATACACCCCCTATACTTGTGGGTCATCAAGACTATTTTCTGGCGCCGTTGCCGAGGAGTGAAGCGCTATTGGAGAGTGGAACTGGTAAAGGAAACTTCTACTGTGAGTATTGTTTACTTCTGCTAGTTGCTTTATTTTTGTTATGGATAATTCGCTGAGTTTCTTATTTGGTAATGCTACTACCACTGCTAAGGTAGTAGATAAGCCACCACCTGCTGAGAATGATGTCTTCAAAATACCTACAAGAATTATTGATCGTGTTATGGATAACTACTATGTTGGGGATGGAACTATCCATCCCGGTGATCATTTACTCTTTATACACGAATTATGCGGATTGTTCAAGTGTGTAGGTATTACTACAGATCAAGTTAAGAAGAAGTTATTCTCATTATCACTGAAAGGAAGAGGTGAGAAATGGTATAAGCTGCTGAAGAAAGGCCAAGCTCTGGAATGGGAGGAAATAGTGCCTCTCTTTTATTCAAAGTTTTATCCTCCTAGTGAGATTCATAAAGATCGGAATCAAATATACAACTTTTGGCCTCTTGATGGAGAGAGTACAGCTCAAGCTTGGGGGAGATTCTAGACCGTATTCAAGACAATACTGAAGCTTGGGAGAATGACAAAGGTAGAAAGTCAGGTATAAATTATGATTATGAATGCATTGAATCTTTTATGGGAACTGATGACTTTCAAAATATTAAAAACGCTTATGGTCTAGACTCTCAAGCTATTGCTTCTTATTTTAAGGCTTTTGCTTCCTACATTGAAGTGCCTAAAAAGAAGTGGAATAAGTATCATGAACCTTATAAAGATATTGCTAAGAGTATTCCTTCAAGAAATACTGAAGTTTATACTGCTAATCATGTTTTACCTAAACCTTATATTGAGAAAATGCCTTTCCCAGTTAAGGTAAAGGAACATTCTATGATGGCTAGTATGGTAGATGAAAGTATGAATAAAGCTGTTGAACCTGATAAACAAATGGTTGATGAACCTATTGTAGCAAATGTGAAAGACCTTGTTTCTAAATATGAAAAAAAAGGACACACTATCCTTTGTAAGGATACCTCTAATATTGTTTCACAAAGTAGTGTTATGAGAGCTAGTATCCCTGTGTTTTCTGTTAGAATAAGTGATCATTGCTATTATAGTCCTTGTGATAGCTATATTATTAAGTTTATGCATGATACTGAAAGTTATTATGAGAGAGGGGAAAGTGTTCTTATGCATCTCAATAATATCAAGTTTCCCCGTTTTATGCTGAAAGTTTTTATACTGCACTTCTTTTGCCTTCATATGCAAGTTTCCTATGGTTTCAACAACTTGTTTGTTTACAAAATACCCTTGCATAGGAAGTGGGTTAGACTTAAATGTGTGTGTTTTTGCTTCTTAATGCTCTCTTTCACTTGAAATCATATCCCTATGAGAGATTCTTCAAAATTATCATGCCCATCTTAATGGCTATAAAGAAAGAGCTTTATGGGAGACAACCCAATTTGTTTTTGCTTTCAGTTTTTTTGTTTCTTTGAGTCTTGGAAGTTATTACTTCGGTAATAACCGCTCCTTATCCGTTTTGTTTGGTTTTTGTGTCAAGATCAACCTCTAATGAGAGAGAAGTAAGATTTGGGGAAGTTGCTGTCCCGAAACAGATTTTTGTGCTTCACCGTAAAAATTCGTGAGAGACCTCTGTCTGTCGGATTGAGCTGTAATTTTTTGTGCTTCTGACCCCGGTTGTTATTTAACTTTCGTTAGTTTTGCACTTTTTGATTTGAGCAACATAAGATTTTCGAAAAAATTGATCTTTACCTGCTGGTCTGTTTTGACAGATTTAGCTAATCTTGCATTTGCTTCTTTATTCGATTTCCTTTTTGAAATTCTTTTTGGGTTTTCGGAAGGAGTTGCTACAGTAGCTTTTGTTTTGATGGTTTTCAGTTGAAGTTGGACTCAAAAGGTTTTATCACTTCACTTATACTAATGTTGCTAATAAGAATTGTGTGAAGTTTTGTGTGAAAGAAATTTCCAGGAAAGTGGAGATAATGTGTAATAAGGAAAAGAAGGGTTTTATGACTCAAGTAATAAGTGTATGAAGATGAAGATATTGATGTTATTCAAGTGATGACTCCGGAGAAATTCATTGAGGACCAAATTCAGAGACCTGCAGAGTCTATTTTCATCTAAGTAACAGTTCTGGTAAGAAAAGTTCCGCGAAAATACAATCCAACTATATTTTTGTAGTTTTTAGTCAATAAGGAAAGCTACAAAGAGAAAAAGAGACGGAAACGGAGCCAGGGTGGCCCACACCACCCCATGGCGTGGGCCCACCCCTGGCCGCGCCACCAGGTGGTGAGGCCACCCAGGACTCCGCCTCCGACTCGTTTTCTCCCAGTACCTTCCTTTTGATATAAAACTTCGTAATATATAACCCCTCGGATCCCCCGAGGTCTGTATATCGTGTTTTCGTCGTGTTTTTGTTTCGATCTGTTTCTGCCAGGTAGAATCCCAGATTTGGAGCCACAATGTCTTCTTCTGGATCATCCAAGGGGGATTCTTTAGAGGATATCATCAACCCATACATGAGAGAATTGAAGATCCATCCCAAGGATTTATTGCTCGAAGGTGGGGAGGTCCCGATTAAGGAGGCTCAAGGCCCTAAAGGTGAAGGAAGTCTGGAGGACAGGATGGAAGCATTGGAGCAAGAAGTCTTTAGGTACAGGAAGATGGCGGAGCACGAAGTGGACATCATCCATAAGATTTGTTCCGAACTCATCGCCGAGCACCAAAAGGAGACTGCTGAACTCAAAGATGAAGTCCTTTTACTCCGCCAAACAACCAACAAACTACAAGCACAGTTCTATGACGTTCAAAATCAAAACTATGAGTATGAGGCTAGATTTAAATGCATAAGTGCTGCTGCGAGTTTCAGGATGTTGGAAACCACGATGTCCTTTGTTGATGGGAAGCCTTTACCCTGGAAGACGGGCGAAGATGAGAAGATACCACCACCACCAAAGGAGTAATTCGTCATTAGGTTTGGCATCCCCTTGGTTTGTTCCAAGCTTGGGGGAGTGCCACGGTATCATATCACTATCATCTATCTTTTTACTTTATTAGTAGAGTCATATCATGAATAGAGGAGTTATTGTATGTAGTATGGTTTGCATTATGGAAGTGTCCCCTCTCTCGTTAGATTTGTATCCCTTGGTGTGAGTTTCTGTTATGGAATATTCATGAGAAGTTCTATCTTTCACTCTTTTGCATAGCTTATATTAGTTTTCAATTCGTGATTATATGATTGATCTTGTTGTTAGTATTGGTAGCACTTTGGGATCATTGAGTTAATTTAGTTGGTTTTGGCAAACCTGGCTCGGTCAGTAGCAACACCTTTTTGAGAGTTGAAAATAAAAAGATAGAAGTACTCGAGAGAAAAATATTTTCATCATCTTTCTTTCTTGATTTGCTCATAAGTTTAGTATTCTCTAGTTAAGATCTTTTGTGCTTCCAAGGAAGATTGCATGTTTGTCTCTATCACTTGTATGTTTGTTTGTTTCCTTCAACTCTTATACTTGTTACCCAGCCTTGCTAGCCAAAAACCTGTACTGAGAGGGTATTCTTCTCGTGCATCCACCTCCTGTAAACCAAAACCTTTGCCATTTGTGTCCACCATACCTACCTAGTAACATTACTGCTATTCCAAGTAAATTCCTGTTTTGTCTACCTCCCAAATTAAACTTGTTATGCGAAAATTAGTGATTAAAGCTCTCACGAACTTGATGGCACACTTTACTTTCTTGCACTTAATAAACCTGAACCATTGTGAACTCTCCATGAAAGTTATATGCTTGCAAATTATAGGCTGGGGATTAGCAGAACCGTGCTGTCACGGGGAATGCTTTCAACAGTTGTAAATATATACCCAGTTGATAGCTTGCTCTTTTGTTTGCGGATGTCGTCGGTGTGAAATAAAAGGGGAGCTTGTAAGTCCATGGAGTTATGTATGTGTGTTAGAGAAACGCCTGGGCCGCTGGTCTAATCCATGCTGACATGGTGGAAACCTGCAGCGTAACCATAATGATATCTATGAAGCATTCTTCTTATAAAAAAAGAGAGATAGCTATTGAGAAAAAGAAAAGAAAAAAAGAGATACTATGAAAAGAGGAAAGAGAGAAAAAAGCACCATTTTCCCATGGTAAATAAGAAGATTGTTGAGATACTCATTGTCTACTTGCCTTGTCATTTTGATATGGGGATTCTTCCGTATCATCGGGCAAGGGGTACTCGTTGGCGGTTCTCAATGATATGCACATGCTTACGATGACAAGAACTTACCGGTAACTAAAGTTGAGTAGCATGAGGAGAGACCCTCGTACTCAAGGGACTTGGGATTTTCAGTTTATAGTCTGTCAAGCATATAACTCAGATTGGACCTCACTTTCACCTTAATCACCTAAAGATGCCTATGATAGGGGCAATGAGAGCTGAAAGCTAGTAAGTATCATAATTTTTGGGAGCTCTTTATGAGACTTGCAATCCCTGCTTCCCTTTTTGAAGGGCCCTTTCTTTTACTTCATAGTTGAGTCAGTAAACCTATTCCCTTCTATCTCAGCAAGTATTTTGAGTTGATGTGTTTCCTTCATTCATATGATGATTTATGCATTCATGTTTCTTATGTTCCTTGTTTTGCACATTTCTCTTATCTTGATGTTTACTACTTTGAAAGCTTTCTTTGAAAACCAGCTATTTGTGAACTCCAGCAAATTATCAACTATTCTTCGACCAAGAGCTAAGTTTGCCATTACCAATTATGATTTACTCTATGTATCTTTATTGTGTTTCCTTTACTCATTGCAAGTTTAGTTATATAATAGTGAGTTGTCTTCTATTATGATCTATGTTTTTAATGAATGTGATGCTTCTTGTCCGTATTCTTTTATCGACTCTTCACTCCATAAACCTGAGGTCATGTTTATTGAGCTCAGTTTCGCTTGGGGACAAGCGAAGTCTAAGCTTGGGGGGAGTTGATACGTCCATTTTGCATCACTATTCTATGTCTTAATTCACTATTATTCATTGATATATTTCGTATTGAGAGGTGATACTTATGTTATTTCATCTATTTTTGCATGGTTGATGACTTTTGGAGCATGGACCGCTGCAGTCAGGATTCTGATGGAAAAGGTGCTGTTTGGAGGCAAAAATTCGCGAAGATCAGAAAATCCGGGAAAATCCTATTTTTCCAGAAGACTCAGGATGCCAGAAGATGGAGTGGAGGTGGTCCCCAGGGGGCCCACACCAACCCATGGCGCGGGCAGGCCTAGGCCACGCCTGGGAGTGGTGTGGCCACCCTTGCCCACTCCAGCCTCTCTCCTCTGGTGTAAATCATCCCCACAAAACCCTAAGACTCGGGAAGCGACCACAGAAAGATTCCACCGCCTCTGCGGGGCGGAAAACACCGAGAGAGAAAGACCTCTCCGATAGACAGATTTCTGTCGGGGGAATTCCTTCCCGGAGAGGGGAGATCATCGCCATCAACACCACCATCAAGCTGGGCTTCATCGGGATCATCATCATCATCATCACCATCAACACCCTCATCACCATCTCCATATTGCTGTAACAATTGCGTTGAATCTTGCATAGTTCGTAGGGGAAACTTTCCCGGTGTTGATTACTCTTTGTAGTTGATGCTATTGAGTGAACCGTTGAATTATTGTTTATGTTCAGATTGTTATACATCATTATTCCATCTTTGATCATGATCCATATGATGTCTTGTGAGTAGTTCATTTTGTTCTTGAGGACATGGGAGAAGTCTTGTTGTTAGTAGTGGAGTTGCGTTGAGAAAGATTCAATAGATTGTTATTTAAGTTGTGGTTTACTTCTTCTAGTGGTGTCATGTGAACGTCGACTACATGACACTTCACCTATAAGGGCCTAGGGGAATGCATTGTGTATTTGTCTACTAATTGTAGGGTTTGCCAGAGTGACAGAAACCTGAACCCCCGTTAGGAAACCATTGCACAAGGGACGTAAGGGTCTTAGAGTTTAAAGTTGTGGTTAGGTTTCTACCTTAATTACTTTCTTGTACTTACGGATGTTTGCAAGGGGTATAATCACAAGTATGTATTAGTCTTGGATGGGGCGGTACATTAGCACAGGTTCACCCACACAACACTTAGCAAGCTAGAGAAGATTAATCAACTATATGAAGCGAAAGCACTTGACAGTCTTCCCATGTGTCCTCAAGAAAGTTTGGTCATCTATAGAAATACAACCGGCTTGTCCTTTGCTGCATAAAGGATTGGGCCACTTGCTGTATTTATTCCCACTATCTTTTATTTACTCGTACTTTGTTTACTTGCTTTATCGAAAACCCCTAAAAATCCGTTTGCTAAGTATTTGCAGAGAATTCCTAATCCATACCACTAGCCAGCACCTTCTGCTCCTCGTTGGGTTCGACACTCTTACTTATCGAAAATACTGCGATACACCCCTAAACTTGTGGGTCATCAATGCGTAAGATAGAACAAGGTGGTTCGGGGAATGCTCAGGCACCTCGGAATGATCAACCTCGGCAGGAGTTACCCCAGCAGCAATTGCTCTCCGGAGCGAACACGCAACAGCTAATGTTGCCTCCCCCTCCGCCGAGGTATGACAACCATGAGAGAAGGGATGCGATGCATCAAGTGGAAGATCAGCATCAACCGGATCAGAGGTACCCTGGAAACGAGGGAAGGAATGAGTACAGAGAACATCATCAGAGTTACTGTGTGTTCACCACAGAGGAAACAGATAGAAAGAGCTTGCAGCGGCGACACATGGAGGTGAATGCGGTAATGCTAGCAGTGACGAGGTATATGCCTTGGTCGGACTAGGAAATTACCTGGAGCATCAAAGATCATCCCAAGTTTATGCCGAGTCCTGGTTCGTATGCGCTAGTGCTAGATCCGACATTCATTGGGCCTAATATCAATGTGAGATTCTCCAAGGTGCTGATAGATAATGGCAGTAGCATTAACATCATGGATGCGGATAAAATGCGCAAGTTGGGTATCTCGGAGAACATGCTCCAGGCTACAAGGACAACTTTCCATGGCATTGTGCCAGGCATTTCTTGTGAGCCCATAGGCAAGGTCCGGGTTGACGTATTGTTCGGCACGCGAGATAACTGCCGAACTGAGAATTTGGAGTTTAAAGTGGTGAACTTAGAAAGTGTGTATCACGTGTTACTCGGTAGACCAACACTGAACAAGTTCATGGCAAGTTGCCACATCAGTTATCTGAAGATGAAGTTGCCTGGGCCAAATGGAGTGATTACCATAGCGGGAGATTTCCGACATTCCATTGAGTGTGCGTCAGCTGGGTCTAACCTAGCCGAGTCACTCGTGATGGCGCAAGAGAAAAGGAGGATACAAGAAGTGGCGGCATTGGCTCAGTCCGCACAGCAATATATGCCAGGGTTGAGTAATCCGCATGGTAGTGTCTCATTCCAAACCACAAAGGATACCAGGAAGGTGCCTGTTGATGATATGTTCCCAGAGCGCACCGTAACAATTGGTGTCGGGTTAAACAATAAATAGGAAAGCGAGCTCGTCAACTTCCTCCGTGAGAATCGGGATATTTTTGCTTGGTCCACATAGGACTTGCAAGGTGTTCAAAGGGAGTTGGCCGAGCACTCTTTGAATGTGAGACCCGGAGCAAGGCCGGTGAAGCAACCTCTCCGCCGCTTCGCCGAAGATAAGAGAAAAGTCATTGGAGATGAGACAGCTCGGTTACTAGCAGCGGGATTTATCATGGAAGTTCTTTACCCGGATTGGCTATCTAATCCGGTGCTGGTAGAGAAGAAGAAGGATGATCCGAATGTGGCAGTGGTTTGATGTATGTGTATCGATTACATGAACCTGAATAAGGCGTGTCCGAAAGATCCATTTCCACTGCCAAGGATAGATCAGGTCATAGATTCAACTGCTGGGTGTGAACTGTTGTCATTCATTGATGCATATTCTGGTTTCCACCAGATACCCCTGAATCCGGATGATCAAATAAAGACTGCATTTATCACCCCGTAAGGGGCTTATTGCTATCGCACCATGCCATTTGGCTTATGTAATGCAGGGGCGACGTACCAAAGATGTATGCAGAAATGTTTGCATGACCAAATTAGTCAAAATGTACAGGTGTATGTGGATGATATGGTTATCAAGACCAAGGAAAGCAAAACGCTCCTTGACGATATCAGGCTGGAAAGCAAAACGCTCCTTGACGATATCAGGCAGACATTCGCGAACCTAAGGAGGTTCCGAATGAAGCTTAACCCGGAAAAATGCACCTTCGGTGTCCCGGCTAGAAAATTACTTGGATTTCTTGTCTCCAGCCGAGGTATCGAAGTCAATCCAACTAAAATCCGGGCCATAGAGCGAATGGAACTGCCGAGGTGCCTTAACGATGTCCAGAAGTTCACTGGTTGCCTGGCATCTTTAAGTCGGTTTGTATGTCGGTTGGGAGAAAAGGCACTGCCTCTCTATCAACTCATGAAAAAGTCAGACAAGTTCATTTGGATGCCGCAGGCCAATGAAGCCTTTATCCAATTAAAGAAGATGTTAGCCACTGCACCAGTGTTAGCCTCTCCACTATCAAAGGAGCCAATGTTGCTCTATATAGCCGCAACCAACCGAGTTGTAAGTGTAGTAATTGTGGTAGAGCGCGACGAAGAGGGTAAGTCAGTGAAGAGGCCAATATATTACCTAAGCGAGGTATTATCCGCATTATCAGAAAGTGGCGTATGGTGTGTACATGTCGGCAAAGAAGCTAAAACATTATTTTTAGGAGCACCCCATCAAAGTAATATGTGAAGCTCCCATATCCGAGATAATGAGTAACAAGGATGCAAGTGGCAGGATTGCGAAATGGACAATTGAGCTAGCTCCTTATGCGCCACAATATGACAGAAGAGAAGAAATCAAGTCTTAGGCTATGGCCGACTTTTTTGTGGACTGGGCCGAGGTGCAATATGAACCACCATTACCCGATCCGAACTACTGTAGAATCCACTTTGACGGGTCAAAAACAAAAACCGGGTTAGGCGCCGGAGTGGTACTTACCTCGCCAAAAAATGACCAGCTGAAGTATGTGCTGCAGATCCATTTCGCAGCATCAAACAATGTCGCCGAATATGAGGCACTTGTGCATGGGCTCAAAGTGGCAAAATAAATTGGGATACGTCGGGTCCAATGCTTTGGCAACTCGGATTTGGTAGTTCAGCAAGTGTCAGGACTGTGGGACGCTCTTGATCCAAACATGGCACTATACAGATTCCATGTGCAGAAGATATCTGGTTACTTTGAGGGATGCGAATTTCGCCATGTACCCCGGGTGGAAAATGTGGTTGCCGACGTATTGTCGAAGCTCGGATCAACCCGACAAGCAATTCCACCGGGTGTAGCATTAGAACACCTCAGAAAACCATCTATCAGGCCGTCCCTAGAAACTGACTCAATCTATGTCCCGAAAGATCCAGAGTCTGGAGCTGCACCCATGGACATTGACATGGGAGATGGTACGTGAAACCCGGGGACTGCCTCGGCAAACCCGGGGACTGCCTCGATGAACCCGAGGATTGCTTCGCAAGACCCGGGGACTGCTCAGCGTGATCCGGTTGAGGTTATGCCGGTGGATCAGATGGAAATTGATGAGGATGTGTTCCCAGTACGAGCTGTACCAGCTTGGGCGTTGCCCATATTTCAATTCCTGAAAGATGGAACTTTACCCGCTGAGGAGGTGCTATCCAGGAAAACTCAGAGGAGAGCAAAGGCATATACAATCATCAATTCCGAGCTATACAAAAGGAGTGTGACCAATGTCCTCCAGTGATGTGTTGACCCGGAAGAAGGGCTTGACATCCTCCGAGATATACATCAAGGGGAATGTGGGCATCATGCCTCGTCCAGAGCCTTGGTAGCAAAAGCTTTCCGGCATGGATTCTACTGGCCAAGTGCCTTAGAACAAGCAGAGGACTTGGTAAGAAAATGCAACGGTTGTCAGGGGTATGCTACCAAGACACATATGCCCATGTCGGAGCTCAAGACCATACCAATCACCTGGCCATTTGCAGTATGGTGTTTGGACATGGTTGGCCTGTTCAAAACAACGAGGGGAAATAGGACTCACATTTTGGTCATAGTTGATAAATTTACAATGTGGATTGAAGTAACGCCAATAAGAAAATGTGATGGGGCTACGGCCGTGACATTTCTCAAAGACATCATCTTGAGATACGGCTATCCTCACAGTGTCATAACAGACAATGGCACAAATTTTGCTGAAGGAGCATTTGCGCGATTCTGCCGAGATAAGAAGATCCGGCTGGATGTTGCCTCGGTAGCCCACCCCGCATCGAACGGACAAGTGGAAAGATCCAACGGATTAGTATTATCCGGCATAAAACCCCGGCTCATTGAGCCACTGCAAAGATCAGTGGGGTGCTGGATAGAAGAACTACCAGCGGTATTGTGGAGTTTAAGAACAACTCCGAATTGATCAACAGGCTATACGCCATTCTTTCTGGTATATGGGGCAGAAGCTGTATTACCAGCCGACATAGAGCATGACTCGCCTAGGGTCACCCAATACACAGAAGCCGAAGTGCAAGAAGCCCGGCAAAATGATGTTGATCTGCTGGTAGAAGCGAGAGAATTGGCATTGTCCAGATCCGCCATATATCAGCAAAATCTCCGACGCTATCATAGCCGGAAAGTAAACCCCCGAGTCTTCCGGGAAGGTGATCTGGTACTCCGGTTGGTACAACATACTGCTGGCATGCACAAGTTATCCCCCCCATGGGAATGGCCATTCATTGTGAGCAAAGCATTGCACAATGATTCTTATTATCTTATCGATGCAAAACAATAGGAAAAGGACAAGGCAGACAGGTCCGGCGAGGAATCTAAGCGTCCATGGAATGTAGCTCTACTTCGTCCTTTCTACACTTAGCAGAGAAGTGTATGTATCCGAGTCTCTCATATGTCGGTGTGTATGCCGGCAATGAGTCTATCAATGAAATGTGGGCACCTCGAGCAATTAATCGGGGACTGCCTTGAAAATGTTTGTTGTTTTCCGTATTTATTATTTATACGTCGGCTGGCGTAAGTTTTTCTACTTAAGCCGTATTAGTAGTGTGTGAGCACCAAGAACCCAACTCTTCGACTTGCTGCTGTCCAACAAGATTTGGCTTCATGGCAAGCAAGAGAATAAGTTTGGAATTGTGTAGCACATGAAAAACGACTAAGGAAAGGAACTTAATCGAGCCGACGTTTGTTTTTTGGACTAACCTTATGTTTACTTTCGATTTATTATGCTGAATTATTTTGAGCTAATCCTAAAGTTTCCAAGTATTGTTAAGACAATTTTTTAAGCTCGGACTCGTAAGTCATAAAACCGAACCAAGGTAGACACGAGCCGAGCCAAGAAATTGGAAGAACGAGAAAATGAAACTCGGGGACTACGCTCAAGTCAATACAGCATAAAAACTTAGTAGAAAAATATCACTTGTGTGCTTGATACAATTGCACCCGGCATACCAGGGATCTGATGAAATTTAAAGCGTTTATAATCAAGGAGCAGCAGGAGGAGGTAATTCGGCGCCAGCAGGTGCAGCCCCATCCTAGGCTTTAGAGTCATTTGCGTCTTCCTCGACGTCTGAGGCTTCGTCCTCTTCATCCTCATCCGAATCATCTTCAGTGTTTTCAGCATTTTCATCATCGACGGCATCTAGGAAGCTTGGTCCCTCGTTCCATTGATGAACGGGGGCGTATTGGATGAAGCTATGAGGGCAAGCCTTGCGCCGAGCTACCCAATCCGGGTTAGTAGACCACCTTGATCCGGTGCGCATGCGCTCAAGGAGTTTGAGGTCAATCTTCTCGTACCACGTAAGCACGTAGTGAAGAACGATCTCAGCTCCGGCGTGCCCAGCGGATTCTCTCCAGAGATCGAGTTGAGTCTCACACTCCATGAGCCTGGCAAAAAGAGCAGGGGCACCCTCCGGAGTATCTTCTCTAGGCCAAAAGGCATTGAAGATCCAGACTGCTATATCCAAGACGTCCTTGCCGTAGTTCTTCACAATCTTGACATGAGAGGACAAGCTGACCAGCAAGTCCTCCATGTCATATGGAATTTCTCCAGCGCCAGGGGCAATTGGGGTACCCCTCTTCTGGCGGAACTTGGCGACAGCGGTAGTTGCAACAGCATTGCCCTCTAGAAATTTGTCTGAAAACGAGACAGATGAAATAAGTGAGAAGGGTTGACCCGGAGAGATTCATGACAAATGAAGAGAAAAGAAACTTACGAGAAATGTGGCTGTGGATCCGGGTTAGCTCCTTGGTACACTTGTCACGCCTCTCCCGGAGTTGAACTAGCTCAGCATTCGCCGACTCAAGCTTAGAGTCGGCCTCCTTCAACAACTCTTGGTCCTTAGCAATCTAGAGGTTGAGGCGCTCGTGCTCTTCAGTAAAGTCCTGGCCAGCTTTTTGAAGTTCGGATTGGTGCTGCGCTTTCAGCTTCTTCATGTCTGCCTTGAGCTTGGCAATTTCATCATCTTTGGTTTGGAGGACGGCGAGCTCATCATCTTTCTTCTTGAGTTCAGCTTGATGCTGTCCTGCTTATTCGAGAAAATGCAGCATCATATCAGGCACGGGCACACTATCTTAAAGAGAGGCTGAAATAGTTTGTTGACCCGGCAAAGCCGAGGTATGAATGTTTGCCGAGCCAAGGAGAAAAGGAGATAGAGAGCATAGCAAGGTTGAGCAAGAATAACTTACCTTTTATCTGGTCCAAGGTTTTCCTCATGATGGTATTCTCAGCCTCCACCCTAGCTGCGAAATCCGAATGATGGATTAGTTCGGCGGAAAAAGATGAAGAAAAACGGAAAAATGCCAAGGAAGAAACTTACCCCGTTTATCGTGTTCGGCGATAAGCACAGTATGTTTCGCACGCAGCATTTTATGAGTATCCAAGAGACGCTGAAACTCAGCACTCCGGCGATTGGTGGTCACCTGAAAAAAGTACAAAAAGACAGCTTGGTCTTGTGCATATTCGAAGTGTACAAAATCCGGGCCAAGTGGAACTTAACTCGGCTCTAGATGTGTGCATATTCAAAGTGTGCAAGATCCGGGCCAAGCGAAACTTAACCCGACTCTTGGTGTGTGCATATTCGAAGTGTACAAAATCCGGGCCAAGTGGAACTTAACCCGGCTCTAGGTGTGTGCATATTCGAAGTGTACAAGATCCGGGCCAAGTGGAACTTAACCCGGCTCTAGGTGTGTGCATATTCAAAGTGTACAAGATCCAGGCCAAGTGGAACTTAACCCGGCTCTAGGTGTGTGCATATTTGAAGTGTACAAGATCTGGGCCAAGTGGAACTTAAACCGGCTCTAGGTGTGTGCATATTCGAAGTGTGCAAGATCTGGGCCAAGTGGAACTTAACCCGGCTCTAGGTGTGTGCATATTCGAAGTGTACAAGATCCGGGCCAAGTGGAACTTAACCCGGCTCTAGGTGTGTGCATATTCGAAGTTATTAAGCAGTTACGTTAGTTCTCTAAGGAGCATCCGACCGAGTAACAAGTTACTCCCCCGGAGGCTCGAGGACTAATGGCTATATCAATAATGTCTACTACATGTTAAGGAAAAGACGAAGTAACGTACCTCCATCATCCGACCCGCAAGATTAATTGCCTTGGCAGCAGTATTCATCTGCGCAGCAAATTCAGCGGGATCGAACTTCTCCGGGAGATCGTCATTGTGGACGAACTCCTCCTTGTTCCACTTGTTCACAAACTCGATCAAGGTCGGAGGGTATTGCTCGCTGCTGAGCATGTGGGGTGCCACTAGGCCCTTGGCATGCGCTTCCTGTCTCTCAACCTAGGCAGCGGCAGGGCTAGTGTGCAAAACAAGTTGTGCATCAGCTAGCTCGGCAGGGGCGTCCTTCAGAGGTGGAGTCTTCTTCGAAAGCATGGACGCAAGTGTGCGTTGTCCAGCCTCGATTGACGCTACCCTGGTGGCGTCAGAAGCCTTTTTGCCCTTGGGCTGCTGCTAAGAGGTTGAAGTTGCTGCGGCCAATTTGCCCTTGGGAGCTGCCTTGGTGCTAGCTTTGGTACTACTTGTATCTTCTCGCCGAGCCTTGGAGGACTCGGACGAGGCAGAAGAACTTGCTGCTGCTGATGGTGCTTTTGTTGTTGCTGGGGCTGATGATGGTGCTGGTTTCTGTTTCGGCGGAGGTGCTGAAGGAACTTCAGTGGTAGCTGGTTACGGCGGAGCCGAAGTGGTGGTTGCTGCTGCCTCGACAGAGCCATTTCCCCAATCCGAGGTTGCCCTCCTCTTGACGAGGTGGGCTAGAACCTGGAGCAGCCGCTAAACCCTCCAGAATGGGGCTCAACGGGCGTGAATCGTCGCCACGAGGGAGAGAAGGGCTAGGTCGGAGCGGAGAAGCAATACCGGATCCTCTCTAGGAACCTCCACCGCGGCCCTGCCGAATCGAATAATGTATGATGAGAAACTATAACAAAAGAAGAACAAGTGAATAGCAAAGGGAGAAACGACTTACTCATCCGAAGTCAGGGGCTCTTTCGGCTTGCGAGCTCTCCGAGCCACATCCTTAGTCGTGGCATTGGTGGTAGCTTTGTCCGTGGACTTCTTTCGCCTCTTAGCTGGCTGAGAAGGTCCGGAGGAAGAAGCAGATGCGGCCCCCTCTTCTTCAGTGTGACCAAGACAGGCTCACCCATGGCAAGGGGAGGATCTTCATGGATCTTCCCATCGGGGTTAGCTGATGTCGGAAAAGCATAAGAAAGGGGGACAGCGTCAAATGCCTCCATCACCTCAACGTCCGAATCATCTTCATCGTCTGGCCAATCTCTAATGGAAGAGAGTTTACCGGTGGGTCGCTTGGTCGCGTCCGCCATCGGCAGGAACATCTCCTGATCCGGCTCCTCCACATCCGAGGTGTCTCGATCAGGTGCCCATTTGAGAGAAGGCTCGGTGCCATCCTCAATGGTTTGCTGAAGAAACATCTAAGGGAAGGAAAAGACAAAGGGATTAAACCTACAACAGAAACTGACATGTGATACAATTCGGAGAAAGTTTGGGGCACGAGACTTACCGCGGGGGGAAGCCTATCTCGGCAATAGTGTTCGATCCCCCACGTCCACTCAGAAGAGAAGTCCTTGTGGGTGGTGAAGAGGGCCTTGACCCGGCGGTATATCTCGGTGTTATTTAACTCGAATGAGGAGGTCCGGTTGGGATCACGGCCCCAGCTCATGTGGCAAACTTTATGAGAATGTTTCTGGAGGGGGGAGATCCAGTTGCGGACGAATGTGATCATGGCGTCCTTGTTGTGCAATCCGAGATACTTCAGCTCCTGGAACCTCTTGTTGACTTGGTTCGCCAGGACAGTGGGCTTCTTGGGGACCTTGTCCCATAGATCCGGGTTAGGAGGACCCGGAGCATAAGGGCGCAGCCGGATCAGATCCTCAATTGTGCTGTTCCGGACATAGAAGAAGGTTCGGGCCCAACCCTTGAAGGAGTCAAGCCTCATAACTCGGGGAAAGATAGACTGTTTCCGGGGGGAGATGGAAGCTACGCCGAACTGCATGAGCTGCTTGTCCTCCGGATTAAGCTGGATGTTCGGAATCACGTTCTGGCGAAGGCCAAAGAACCGGATCCAGAGCTCCTTCGTGGGTCGTAGTTCGGCATAGCCTTCAATGATGGAGGCGAAGGCAGAGAGAGAGGTGATGGCGTTAGCCGGAAGATGGTGCAGCTGAAGCTCATATGTGTTGAGCCAGTCGTTGAAGAAATTGCTTGCTGGGAGCCTGAATCCACTTTGGAAGTGGGAGAGGAATACAACATACTCACCTGGATTGGGTGAGGGGGCAAGCTCCGCAACGGAAAGGTGTGCGGTAACACCCTCCGGGATGCGCCTGGTGCGATACAGCCAGTCCATGTCATCCTGGCAAACCCAGGATCCAGCCCACGCGCCGCGGTCGGCGTCACCGCATCCTCCTCCATTTCTTGCTCAGCAACGACGAGCTCCTCCTCTGTCATCTCGAGATCACTCCCCTCACTAGCGCTAGCGGCAGTGGGTGATAGTGGCCTGGATAGGCGAGGACCCGTGGCGGAAGAGATGCGGGAAGGTGGTGACAACGCTGGTGCGCGTGGAAGCAGTGCGGCAGCAGCGCTGCTACTCAGATGCGGTGGCGGCGGCGCTGTCGCTGGAGAGGAAGAAGAAGAAGCAGAGGCAGAGGGGCGTGGAAGTGGGGAAAGAACCCAAGGGGCGCACCCCTCCCCTATTTAACCACGCCCTTAAGGGGTAGTGGGATCGCGCTGTGCGGGCGGGCCACACGGTGTGGCCGTGTATACCCCGGATCAACCAATCAACAACGAGCCACATGAAAGGCCACAGAGCGCAGGAGATCCCATGACACGATGTTATGATGCAGTTAACGAGGAGGCGTTCACGATGTGACGTGTGCTACCGTGATAACTGACAATTACTGTGGCGGTTACTGGCATAGGCCCTTAAAATGAGGCAAAAGTAATGATTAACCTCCACGTGGGGAAGCGTACAAGAGAAGGAAGAATGACCTGGATGAATATGAGGTAACCCAGCCAGCGAGTGAAAACTCGGAATGTGCCAAGGGAAAGTCAAACTATGAAATCAGGACTATGAGGTAACCCAACCCGCGAGTAAAAACTCAGAATGTGCCAAGGGAAAATAAACCTAAGAAAATCCGGACTATGAGGTAACTCAGGAAGGAGCTAGAGGCTCGATAAAATTGAACCTGCTGTGGCCTTAGCGGCTAAGGCAGCTAAGACCGCACCAGCTTCGGGGACTAATGTTGGGGGGATACCCCCGGGTAGGGTCACGCCGGGGTATAAAGGCCGAGTTAGCCGAGGTACGGCAAGGTCAAAGCGGATGCTGACCGAGTCACCTCAAGGCAGGCCGAATCACGGGGTAACCCGGACCAGGGGATGTCCACCTAACTGGGTCTCAGCCGACTTATATCGTAAGTCGGTGAGATGTATCTAACTTGTATGCAGGAACAGCTATGGCCGGATCGACTAGGTACGATCCGGGTTATAGCAAGCTTACAAGAGAAGGAAGGTATCTCGCTGGTCAAAGGGTGACCACTGTACGCAGAGCGTGAGCAAAGCGGACAGAGGCCAGGACCATTGAGGCATGGCCGACAAAGGTGACGATGCCAATGTCGGATGACGCGGGCGCCGTAGAGGCTCACATAGCCTCTGCATGGATGACGCTGGGCTAAAGTGACCCGGTCGGCTTGCTATTTTGAGAGCTGGAATATGCCTCCACGTATGCCCTAATTGGAGACCCAGCCACCCCTATATAAGGAGGGCTAGGGCCTCTATAGAAAGGGTTGAGTTTTACTGGGTTGGTCTTTAGAGGTTTATGTTCTACTAGCAAGTTACTGAGGGCTAGCTAGTGGTGAGAGTAAGAGAGTTCCTTCTTCTTCCTCTCTCCAATACAGCTCAAGGAGCACTTGTAATCTGTGGAAGTGAATCAAATACAAAGCTACTGTGTGTGGAATCACCACACTATCCCTCCCTGGATTCCCCTAGTGCATTTAGTCCCCGCCTTTAGCCTATCCATGGCATCTGCCGTGACACCACCACGACACAAATTGAAGAAGAATATTGTATCACCCACAGGAATGAAAAAACTAGAATGTGGTATAGGGCTTTAAATGATCTTGGTTAAAAAGTTTGTGCCCTTTATCCTTTTATTTGTGAACTTTGCTTTGAAGTGGGTCATTTCAATTTTCAATGCTCAGGCCATAATAATAGCCCTTCTAATCCAATGAGTATTGAAAGTTTGTATTGTGATGACATGATCACTCCTAATCAGCATTTGATAGATATGGGTGCGTTTGATATGAATAGTGTCCTGCATGGTTGTCATCTTTATTGTGTTGATAATTGCCACACAAATACTTACATACAAAATATTATAAAAGATGAGGTTTTACCAAAATATGACAGGACTAATATGTGTTTTGTTCTTATTATTAATGAAATGGAGGAATCCTCCAAAGTTTCTTCTATTGTCTCTAACAATGAACTAGGGTATATGGAGAAGCTTACTTTTAAGCCTCTCCCTCCTAAAGAGAGGAAGAAAAAGAAGAAGAGGAGGAGTAAAAGAAGAGAGGAAACAATATTTCCCCTAAGCATGTTGCTCCTATTATAGTTTTTGATGAGTCTGAACTCGATGATGTTCCTATGCCTATTACCTATAGTAGTGATCATGATTGGGAAAAAGCACACTACCTTTGATATTGAAAATCTCTTTGGTACCAATTCTGAAAATGATGATATTAATAATTTCTATACCATTAGTGCTATCCATGATCCTTCCAATGATGATATGTTTACAAATGAACACACTTTGGAAGATAACTATTCTATTGCTTATGATGATACTATACCTCCAATATATGATGATTGCAATGATGAATATGATATTTTCAGTCCACCTACTATTGAGGAGGAAATTAATTATGATTACAATATGCCTCCTATATTTGATGATTGTGGTGATGAATAATAATGATAGCTATTTTGTTGAATTTGCTCCCACTATAATCAATAAGAATGACTATGTTTATGTGGGGAGTATTAATTCTTTTATGCATGTGGCTCATGATAAGAATGTTTCTTGTGATAGTTATATTGTTACTTTTATTCATGATGCTACTTAAAGTTATTATGAGAGAGGGAAACATGGTTTTATGTGTCTCAACAATATTAAGGTTCCCCTCTTTATGTTGAAAGTCTTGAAGTTTCACTTGTTTTGTTTTCCTATGCTTGTGGCTTTGTGCTTTCATGACTTGTTTCTTTACAAGATTCCTATGCATAGGAAGTGGGTTAGACTTAAATGTGTTTTGAATTTGCTTCTTGATTCTCTCTTTTACTTTAATTCATATTTCTTGTGTGAGCATCTCCTCAATCTATCAAGCCTAACTTAAAGGCATTAAAGAGAAGTACTTATTGGGAGATAACCCAAAAGTTTTAGATGAGTCTTGGAAGTTATTACTTCAGTAATAACCGCTCCTTATCCTTTTTATTTGCTTTTTTGTGCCAAGAGTAACCTCTAATGAGATAGAAGTAATGATTGGGAAAGTTGATGTCCCGAAACAGAATTTTGTACTTCACCGTAAATTTTTCGTGTAAAATCTCTGTACGTCTTTTTAAGGCATGAATTTTTATGCTTCTGCCCCAGGTTGTTATCTAACTTTAGTTAGTTCAGCACTTTTTATTTGAGCAACAGAAGGTCTTCGAAAAAATGGTTTTTACCTGCTGGTCTGTTTTGACAGATTTCTGCCATTATTTGCATTTGCTTCTTGTTGGTTCCTTTTCGGGTTCTCTTTGGGAATTGAGCTTTTTGAGGGAAGTGCTACAGTAGCTTGTGTTTTAATGGAAGTTTTATTGGTGTTAGAACTGAACCTTAAAGACTTATTATCTTGAGTGCACTAATGTTGCTAATAAAGATTGTGTGAAGTTTTGTATGAAGGAAAAATTTCAGGTGTATGGAAGGAATGAGTAATAAGATGAAGGATGGACTAAAGCTCAAGCTTGGGGATGCCACGCATGTCACTCCAAGAAATATCCAAGAAGTACAAGCGTCAAAGCTTGGGGATGCCCAAGGCATCACCTTCTTCATCAATAAAAATCCTAGGTTTCTTCCAAACACTTCATTTTTATTGTTTCATGCACAGTTGTGTTGTTCTTGGAGCGTCTTCTTTTTGTTTTCGTTTTGGTTTCTTGTTTGCTTTTTTTGCTTAGTTTTCTGAATAAATTGGTTGGACCCCCTCTTTCATACATTAGTTTTAAAATAGTTTGGTTTGGTTTGAAAAAGAGTAGGAAAGTTCATGCTTAAGTGGTAAAGAGAGCTCGTTTTTTACTGTGGCCTATGCTTTGTCATGCCATGCTTGATATTGTTTTGGCTTTATGCTTAGTATTCTTTGTTGTAGCATGACTTGTCATAAACAATTGAGATTGCTTAATGTGCCTTGGATGAATCATGTGTTGTTTTAGCATATTATTGTGGTATTCTCCTTTAATGCTTTATTTGGGTTGACTTGGCACATGCTCACACCATGTTATAACTATCTCAAGTCACCATAGCCTTTATGATCCTTTAGTTTCAACTTGTAGTATCACTTTATGCTTTGATCAATTATGTTTTGTCGCTCTGCATGATTATAGCAATTATTGCTCTCTTAGTTTGTCGCTCCCGGTCTTTTGCTAGCCTCCACAACCAAGTATGAGTTCCACTCATGCATCCAACTCCCTAAACCAAGTTATTCCAAAGAGTCCACCATACCTACCTACTAGATTATGCTATTCCAAGTATATTCATGCTTTTTTTATCTTCCAAATTAAACTTGTTATGAGAAAACTAGTGATTAAAGCTCCCACGAACTTGATGGCACACTTTACTTTTTTGCATCTAATAAACTTGAACCATTGGGTCCTTCTTTGTTGCGTATATGCTTGCGCTTTATAAGTTGAAATTAGCAGAACCATGTATCATGGGGAACGCTTTCAACATTGCACTTGTACTTTGTACCCTGTTGATATCATGTTCTTTTGCTTATGGATCCCGGCGGTGTGAAATAAAAGCGGAACTTGTAAGATCATGGAGTTTGTATGTGTGTTAGAGAAACGCCTGGGCCGCTAGCCTAAGCCATGCCTAATCATGGTGGAAACTTGCACATCACCATAATGAGCACTCTATGAAGCATCCTCAATAAAAAACCTATGCAAATAGCAAATAAAAAGATCGCTGAGATGCTCATTGTCTGCTTGCCTTGTCATTTTGATTATGGGATAGCTCCTGTATCATGTACAAGGGGTACCCCGTTGGTGGTTCTTTATGATACACATGTACTTACAATGACAAGAGCTTACTTGTGACTAAAGTTGAGTAGCATGAGGATCGGTCTTCGTAAGTAAGGGCATGCAATTTCGGTTTATAACTTGTCAAGCATATCCTCTTAGTTGTGTCACTTTAACCTTAATCACCTTCAAGATGCTTATGATAGGGGCAATGAGAGCTGAAAGCTATAAGTACCATAATTTTTGGAAGCTCTTTATGAGACTTGAATCCCTACTTCCTTTTATGAAGGCTTTTCTTCCACCATTATATTGAGTCTCCACCTTCTACCTTTATGCACCTACTTTGAGAGCATAGTGGCCATTCTTAGTTCTATGTGCATTGTCCCAAGACTAGTTGATTGATGCATAGCTTTGATATTGCTTGTTTTAAACTATTTGTATCTAGTCACTCTTATGAACTTTGAAGGTGTCCTATGCATTTATGTTTGCTACTCTATGAGGGACAAGCTGAATGCCACTATGCTATGTTTTCTTTATGTGAAACAAACAAACGTCTTGCAAAGCATTGTTATTCATAAATCTTTTGTTTGTTCCTTTTCATGTTACAACATAGTTGTTGTGTCTTATTGCTAGAACTTTATCTTTCATGCTATGTTGAAGTACTATGATCCCAGCTTTCAATGCTTTACAAATACTTTGACAAGTTTATGATGGTGCATGTCACCTCAAAAATTATTCTTTATTTTTATCACTTACCTACTCGAGGACGAGAAGGAGTTAAGCTTGGGGATGTTGATACATTGCAAATGCATCTATAATTTTTGATGTTCCATGCTTGGTTTTGTCTACTTTCTTATGTTTTGTTCCAACTTTGGAGTACTTTTCATATGATTTCTTGGACTAACCTATTAACAAGATGCCACAGTGCCAGTTGCCTATTTCTGCTGTTTTTGGTTCCAGGAAAGTCAGAAAATGAATATTCTCGGAATTGGACGGGACAAAAGCCAAAGTTCCTATTTTACCGGAAGACACTTGGAGCCAGAATACGAGACGGAGAAGGGCCAAAGGGTGGCCACACCACCTGGTGGCGCGGGGCAGGCCAGGCCGCGCCAGGGGGTGGTGTGGGCCCCTCCGGCACCCCCTCGGTCTCCCCTCTCACCTATAAGAGCCTCCCGATGCAAAAAAACCTAGGTCGTCCAGCCTCCAGCCACGAAACGTTTCGCAGCGCCGCCGCCACCGAAGGGGAGATTCGGGGGGACAGAAAGTCTCTGTTCCGGCACCCTGCCGGGACGGGGAAGTGCCCCCGGAGCCATCTCCATTGATCTCCACCACCATATCCATCACCATTGCTGATTCCCATGATGAGGAGGGAGTAGTTCTCTCTCGAGGCTAAGGGTTCTACCCGTAGCTATGTGTTCATCTCTCTCTCTCTATGCATGATCATATTGTGATCATGAGCTTTGTAATCAAGTAGATCTACCTTGCTACTCAAGTGCTTTAATAGATCTCTGTTCTCCCCATGTGTGTGAAAGTGACAGCGTGCACACCATGGTGGCACTTAGTCTAGAGATTACAAATACTTGTTATGAGTTATATTTGGAGTTGGATGTCTTTAAGAAATTGTGGTGTTTGTTGGACTCATCTAGTACTCAAGGTGATAGTGTGGGGTTATCTAGATGGGAAAGGCTTACTTTGAGGTGTGTTGTTATAGCCCTACCAACGATTAGAGTGTCCAACCGGAGAGTAGTTCAGCGTAGTATCATAAATAAGAGTATATTTATATGAGAGTGTTCACTAGTGAAAGTATGATCCCTAGGCCTTGTTTCTAAGCATTGAAACACCGTTTGCAATTAGATCTGTTACATGTTTGCTTGCTTCCATCTTTATTTCAGTTTTACTTTAGTCTTTTTCACGCCATCAAGTTATTTTCTATCACCATTACCACTTGTATTTCACTATCTCTTTGCCGAACTAGTGCACCTATACACCTGACAAGTGTATTGGCTGTGTTGGGGACACAAGAGACTTCTTGTATCTTGATTGCAGGGTTGCTTGAGAGGGGATACCTTTGACCACTTCCTTCCTGAGTTTGATAAACCTTGGGTGATCCACTTAAGGGAAAACTTGCTGCTGTTCTAGAAACCTCTGTACTTGGAGGCCCAACAACTATCTACAAGAATAGAAGTGCATAGACATCACATCTACTCATCGTCGATGAAGTCAGAGTCATCATTGTCGGTGTGGAAGTCCACAACATCCTCCTCCAGAAAGTCATCATCATTGCTGAGGTAAGAGTCCATATCTCCCTAGATGTCTTCACATTCCTCTTCTTCTTCCTTTGCTGCAAGCTGAGCTTCTTGCTCCTTGATGGTCTTCTCGAGGTTAGCCACCTTCTTACAAATACGGTCGATGGTGCGATCCTTCTTTTCGCGCTGGCGGCGAAGAGACTGACGGTCCTTGACAAGTAGTGAGAAAGTCTGGGCCTTCTGGGCGGCAATGACAAGGTTGTGGTTGGCGAACTCCCTAGCATTGTCCAATTCCTTCTGGTGGTCGTACAGCAGGAAGTCAAGGTTCTGCACTTGACGCTTCAACTCCGGGTGACTTGGCATTCCCATGAAGTCACGCCTTGCATAGTGAACAAAGCGGGTTCCTTGGATTTGGTTGACACTCAGGGCACACAAACGTGCGAGAGCTTCATGCATTGCCCTGGCTAATCCATCTAGCCAGTTGTTCTCTCTTACGGAGAACTGGATTCTCCCAGACGTTGGTGCTTCTATACTTCCTCGAAGATCAGCGGTGACTAGCCATTGTAAATCTCCTCCTGGGGGTCCAGGAAGTTGAGCTCCAAGGAATTCTGGACATGGGCGTCCCAAGTACTCCGATAGTGCATCAAGATCCCACTCGAAGATCAGCTGGCCTCCGTTGCCCAACTGGTAGAACTTTTTGAACTGAGTCTCCATCTACAAGAATTAAGGATGAGGAAGTTAGTGAAGTGATCAAGTGTGTCAAATTTTTATGTAGAAATGGAAGAATTGGAGGAACATGAATTTTTTTGAGAGAAAGAATTCCCAAGGGTAAGAGAGGAAATAGTTTTCATAAATACTCACTTTGGTTTTGAAACTAAGTTTTTGTTCAGACGTCCATTCTAACTAGGGTCTCCTATGGTCAGGATGGATCTGATACCAACTTGTCAACACCCGAATTTTTAATCCCAGATGCCTGTTATGCCATACATCGCAATCCTAGGATTACCATTTTTGCGAGACATAATAGCTTGGATATCATAGTACATCATCCATTACAAACCATAATAAGGTCTTACATGAATAAAGGATCTCATGATCCAGTCTTAATACAACAAATAGCGGAATAAATAATAAGCGTAGCGGTGGGGTCCATCTTCAGGGGCACAAGCAATGCTGACGATGGAAGATAGTCCTAGTTATCATAGTCGTCCTGTTTTCCTTCATCTTGGTAGTCTCCTTCATAGTCTGGCCATAGTAATAGCCAGGGACAAAAGCCATGAGTACTCTTTAAGTACTCGCAAACTATCACTAACAAGTAAGGTAGTGCTAGTGGGAAATGCTAACTCTAGGTTTATTTGTAAAGTTAAGTTTGAAACCTAAGATGAGTTTAGAAACAAAGAAAGATAAAATAAAGTTCTAGAATCACTTAAATTGGGAAGCTAGTGTCATAGTCACAACCCTGTTGTGGTCAAGTCAAGATTCATCATTCATATCATAAGTCATTTTGAAAACATCTGACAACGGAATAGTATGGCCACTCCAACTGTCCATAACCACGGACGCGGCTATTCGAATAGTTTGACACTCTGCAGAAGTGGTACACTTTCACCACAAGATTCGATACATCTGTCAGGGATAACCCTGAATCATCATACTTAGTATGCAGATAATCAAACATAACCTTTCCTTTGCACACCCTAGTATAAGCACCTCTCCTATGAGCATGGCCTCCCAACCATGACCATCTGTCATCTTGGGAACTACATAGGTGGACAACATTGAGAGGTAGCCTCAACTCAAACCTCTCCCGCGAGGGAACTAATACTAATGCATATAAACTTCCGGTTAAGCCTTACCCAATTCAGGTATTGTGGTTATACGGTAAAATTGGAATGGTATCGCATCCGAACCCAACCATCAGTTTTGTAAAAGGGTTAAGGCTCATGCCTCAACATTTTCATCATCCTAAACCATTTGTGTTTCTCAACACATGTCAAAACATCTCAATATAATTACTCATCATTCCAAGGTTTTCACAATTCATTTTCACCAAGTATTCCCATCTAAAGTGACTCAAGTTCTAGTTTAGCTCTAAACTACTAAGTTAAGTGTGTTCACTAATATGGGATGCTAAGATCAATCTCATGCCATAGAATGACATCTAAATCTCACTTTGATAGGTCAAGTTTTATACTTTTTATGCTACCTTCAAACAAGTAAAGGATTTTGGTAAAGTAAAGAAAGTAAAGCTTGCAAATAACATTTGGAGTAGGTATAAGTCCAAGGGTATAACCAAAGCATGCCTAATGCATATTGCTTAGGTTCTCTAGATTGCTAACAATAGCTTTATTGTATAATACTTGCAAGTGTTAGCTTTCTCAGTTTACTTGAAGTGCTAGGGCTTGCCTTGGGTAGTGCAGTGGTTGAAGTTTTCTTCCTCCTCCTCTTGGTATAACTCCTCGTCCTCGAAAGCTTGGTCGGTACTATCGTCTATAAATACATACGGAATACACAATCACCAAACAATACTTAACTAGTCTACTTAGCATACTAAGGCACACATTTGATGATCTACTATCATCACAAGCATCACAAGGTTTAATTAACTAGCTTCATTCTTTTTATTTGAGAAAAGTAATTTCTACTCATTGAAAATAACTAAGATTTAATATTCTCCAATTAAAATATGGGATCATGTGGACACATGTCATCACCACATATTCTAACATATGGGAATGTGATTTAAATGTTGGATCACATTTTAATAAGTTTAAGTTTAATATTTAATGATTTAAAGTGACTAGAAATGCCTATATAGCATTATTTTGGTACTAGTCCAAAGTCACTGCATGCAAACCTTAATATTATTACATATTCATATAGGTATGGTTAAATGTGATTCTTGAGAGTTGGAATCAACTCAAAAGCTATTATGGTTGATTTTATAAAAATGTTTGAATGTGCAAATGCTTCTGTCTTGTTATTTTTACTAGGAGAGATCTCTAACTCTAAATGATTTAAATCCAATGGGCTTGGGTAGATATTTTCATTACCTTTTCAACAAAATTGAAATCACTCCATTTGGATTTGTAAAACTCGTTGAATTGATTTTTGAACTAAGGGACAGGATTGATTTTTAGTCTAAATAGAAAAACCTCATTTGAATTAAACGGGTCAGCACAGGAAACTAAATGGGCCGGCCCAGTGGTGCTCTGCGGCGCAGAGGGCTGCTGACATGGGGGTCCTGCCTGTCAGTGACTCTTTAAACGCGAAGTGGTACAGGACGATCTGGACACTACGATTAAAACATAGATCAACGGTCCATAGTCGTCGTCGACGACGGACTCGTCGCTGGCGAGACCGAACCCTAGGCGGTAGGTGGGGGTCTACTGGGGACGTACCAGGGCTCCAACTAGTGCGGTGAGGCGGGTGATCAAACTGGACGGTGACGGCGAGCTCAGGCGAAGTCGCGACAGGGGCTGAGGTGGACAAAATCGACGTGGACTTCTCCTCCTCTGCAGCGGCTACCTCTGGTGGAATTCCGGCGAATGGCGGCTCGAGCGGCTCCGGCGAGAGAGGGGAAACGATTAGTGGAGAGAGAGGAGTGGAATGGTGTGAAGAAATGGTGTTGGGGTGGCCTCCTTATATAGGCTCGATGAGGGGACCGACGGGTGTGGGCGGAGCTCGTCGGTGACGGTGATATAGGGGGCTACCGGTGTGGGAGAGGTACGCGGTCGGTGTGCGGTCTTCTGGCGGTTCTCTACGGCGTAATGGCGACGCTAGCGGCGGTGACATTTGGTCGGGGGCTTCCCGCGCTCTAGGAGATAGAGGCGGTGCTTGACGGCGATCATGGCGACTGTGGGTCGCGCGGCGGTGCACGGTCATGTCTGGCAGGGTGTGGGTGTCGAGGCGGAGCGGCGCACGTGATATGGTGTCGAGGCGCGGTCTGTTGCGTGCTGGCGGCGATCGCGCTCTAGTGTGCGCTGCGCATGGCGCAGAGAGAAAGGGCGGCACGGCGCTGAGGTGGTCCATGGCCTGGCTGGGCTCGGGGAAGGGGCAGGGAGTCGCGGTGTGGTCCGGTCTATCTCCTAGACATGGCGAGAGAGAGAGGGTCGGTCGGCTGCGAGTTGTCCATGCTCGACCGGCGAGCATGGCGCTCAGGTGGCGCGGCACTGCTGCAACGGCTAAGGGGTAGCCTCTTGATGGCAGGGTTGGTACTGGGGGAGACAATGGGAGGGGTTTTAGGCCTTAGTGGCATTTGATCACTGCTTTAAAACAGTAATAGTTAGGCAGTTTGTTTAGTACTCACTAAGTGTTCGACACAATGGCCGCATGAAGAAAATATTTGAATTTTTGGGAGATTTTTGGTGGGTGCTTTGATCTGATGCTTGGTAGGCTGTGGTTGCTAGGATTTGTTAAATGGAATTCATTTGAGTGGTTTTTGAGAAAGTGTGATCTATACATATGAACTACATTCAATTTTCAATTGTCATTTAAATTTAGTGTTTGAAAGTTTTTGGGATGAAACAAAGTGGGCCTTGGCACATCACTACTTGTACTAGCAAGGGGTGCAAAGATCCACAATTTTCTCTCTTAGCAATTGAGTTCTAGGAATAGCCAAAGTAGGCTAGGTGATTAAAAAGGCAAAAGTGACCATTTGCTTATTTTATTCTTTTTGATTTCTTTTTCTTTGGGATTTGTTTGGGAATGATCTATATGATGTTTAATTCACCTTAGAATCATTTTACAACCAATGGATCACTCAAACATGGCAATTCAAAAAAACTCCTATTTTAAATGCACACACATATGAATGCTTAATTATTTTAAATGGAAAAGTTTTTGTTAACCCTAAATTGGGTAGATTTGATCTTGATTAACTTTGGATTAAGTTTTGGGATGTTACAAACCTTCCCCCTTCAAAAAAATCTCGTCCCGAGATTTACAAAAGAAAACTAGGAACTAAAGAGATCTGGGAACTCAAGCCTAATGTAATCTTCTCGCTCCCAAGTGGCTTCCTCTTCGGTATGGTTGCTCCATTGAATCTTGAGAAACTTGATACTTCGGGTTCTGGTGGTTCTATAAGCTTCTTCCAAGATACGGATGAGCACTTCACGATACGTCAGATCCTTGTTGATATCAACATCTCGGTGATCGATGTTCTTGAAAACTTCAGTCTTCTCCGGCACTTCTAGGAATTTGCAAAGTAACGAGATATGAAACACATTGTGGATGGCTGACATCTCTTCTGGCAGTTCTAGTTGATACGATACTTCTCCTCGGCAATTCAAAATCTTGAACGGTCCGATATATCTGGGGGCTAACTTTCCTTTCAGACTAAAATGTTGTGTTCCCTTCAATGGTGAAACCTTGAGATACACGAAATCTCCGACATTGAAAGTCAGGTCTCTCCTTCTCTTGTCAGCATAACTCTTCTGTCTGGATTGGGCGGTCTTAAGGTGCTCACGGACTTTGTAAACTTTCTCTTCAGCTTCTCGGAGAATGTCGGGTCCAAAAATCTGACTCTCTCCTACTTGCGACCAACTCAAAGGGGTACGACACTTTCTTCCATATGGGAACTCAAATGGGGCCATTCACAAACTGGCTTGATAACTGTTGTTGTATGAAAATTCTGCGAAAGGCAGGCAGTCTTCCCATTTTGATCCATACTCTAACACACAAGCTCTCAACATATCTTCTAGGATCTGGTTGACTCTTTTAGTCTGTCCATCAGTTTGTGGGTGATAAGCTGTGCTGAAGTTCAATTTGGTTCCCAATCCTTCTTGGACTTTCTGCCAAAATCTCGAGGTAAATTGGGTTCCTCGATCTGATACTATGGTCTTGGGGGTTCCATGCAGACTAAAAATTCTAGCAATGTACAACTCTGCTAGCTTCGAACTATGGTAGGTAGTCTTGATAGGTATAAAATGAGCTACCTTAGACAGTCTATCAACGATGACCCAGATTGAGTCATTTCCCCTACTAGAAGTAGGCAAACCGGTGATAAATTCCATTCCAAAAGAATCCCATTTCCATTCTGGAATCTACAATGGTTGCAACAGTCCTGCAGGTCTCTGATGCGCTGCTTTGACTCTTTGACAGATGTCACACTTGGCGATGTAGTTTCCAATTTCTCTCTTCATCTTGTGCCACCCAAAATTACTCTTTCAAATCTTGATACATTTTCATTCCTGCAGGGTGGATAGAATAAAGAGTATCATGAGCTTCCTGCATGATAACTTGCTTCAGCTCCGAATCTGCTGGCACACAGATACGGCCTTTGTACCACATAACTCCTTCTTCATCTTCGGTGAATCCAGGTACCTTTCCTGTACCAATACGACGTTTGATTCTGTCGATACTTTCATTTCCCTTCCGGGCTTCCTTGATTTGGCTAATCAAAGTGGGTTGAAGTTCAATGCTCGCTAAGAATCCTTGGCTAACTAACTCAGTTCTAAACTGCTCCAACTCCTCATACAAACTTGGTTGCTTTTCCTTGATCATGGTGTTTAGCCTGCACGACAATATGCTAAGAGCATCCGCTACCACATTGGCTTTGCCTAGGTGATAGTGAATGTCAAGGTCATAATCCTTGATTAACTCTATCCATCTCCCTTGCCTCATATTCAGCTCCTTCTGAGTGAAAATATACTTCAAGCTCTCGTGATCTGAATAAATCTCACATCGATTACCCATAAGATAATGATGCCATGTCTTCAAGGCCAACACTACGGCTGCTAACGCAAGATCATGGGTCGGATAGTTCTACTCATGCGGCTTCAGTTGTCGAGACAGATAAGCGATGACTTTGCCTTCTTGCATCAATACACATCCGAGGCCAATCTTGGATGCATCACAATATACATCAAACGGCTTCTTGATATTTGGCATGATCAATATTGGGGCTGAAATCAATCTCTTCTTCAGTTCTTGGAAACTTGCTTCACATTTGTCAGTCCATTCAAACTTCTTGTCCTTCTTCAACAATTGGGTCATGGGTCTAGCGATGCTCGAGAATCCTTCTACGAACTTGCGGTAATATCTCGCTAATCCGAGAAATGCACGGACTTGGGTTTGAGTGGTTGGCGCTTCCCATTCTTTGACATCTTTAATTTTGGCGGGATCAATAGAGACTCCTCCGGCAGACACAATATGTACTAGGAATCCTACTTCTTTTAGCCAAAACTCACATTTGCTGAACTTGGCATATAACCGATGCTCTCTCAGGGTTTCCAGGATGATTCTCAGATGTTGCTCATGCTCTTATTCTGACTTGGAGTAGATAAGGATATCGTCGATAAACACAATGACAAACTTATCTAAGAAATTCATAAATATCTTATTCATGAGATTCATGAAATAAGCAGGGGCATTGGTTAATCCAAAAGGCATAACCGTATACTCGTATAAACCATAACGAGTAGTAAAGGCGGTCTTCGGAATATCCGTTGCACGAATCTTAAGTTGGTGATAACCAGTCCTAAGATCAATCTTTGAGAACACTTGGGCACCAGTCAACTGATCAAATAGATCCTCTGTCTTTGGCAAAGGGTACTTGTTTTTGATGGTGACGTCATTCATCTTTCTGTAATCGGTGCACAAACGGTTGCCTCCATCTTTCTTGTCGACGAATAACACTGGTGATCTCCATGGCGATGCGCTTGGTTGAATCAAGCCTGTTGCTAACATAGCATCCAACTACTTCTTCAATTCTACTAACTCTGAGGGGTTCATGCTATAGGGTCTTTGGGCTATTGGTCCGGTTCCGGGGATTAGTTCAATAATGAACTCAATATCCCTATCCGGGGGCATACCGGGCAATTCATCTAGGAATATGTTGGGGTATTCACAGACTACTCTGACTTGGTCTATGGTGGGTAGGGCTAGACTCTTGTTGCACTTGAACTGATGGGGTAAGGTTTCAGATATATGCTCTACTGTTACTCCAGAGCTACTGGTCATGGTGATGGCTTTCTTAGCACAGTCTATCAATCCTTTATGCTTTGACATCTAATCCATTCCTAGTACTACTTCCAATCCTTTGGTTCCAAGTACTATTAGATTAGCATAAAAATCTATCCCATGTATTCTGGTAGGCACAACTTTGCAAATTTTTCTAGCTTTTGTAGTTGAACCAGGAATTTGAACTATCATGACATGCTTCAAGTTGGTTGGGTGAATCTTACTAGTGCATGCAAATTCTTCGGTGACAAATGAGTGAGATGCTCCAGAATCAAACAACACTCTTGCTAAAACTGAGTTGACAAAAAACATACCCAGCACTACATCTGGCGCTTCTTGGGCTTCTTCGGTGTTCATGTGGAAGAGACGGCCGTTGCGGTCATGAGGGTTCCCTGGGGCAAATCTTCTTCCTAGTTGAACATGACGCTGCTGTTGAGCTGGGGCATTCACATTGGCAGTGGCAGCAGTCTTCTTGGGGCACTCATTGGAATAGTGACCCTTCAGTCCACACTCGAAACAAGTGATCTGAGACTTGTCTTTAGCTGCGACGGGCACAACATTGCTTCCAGTTCTGGGTGCAGTGTTGTTGTTGTTGTTGCTCTTGGGAGGTGCATGGGTGAAATTGCTAGTGTTTCCAGGGTTGTTGTTGTTTCCTCCGGACTTCACATTGCCTCCACTACGGTTGGGGTAGCTTGGGCGAGACGTTGGGGGTCGGTTGTTCCTCAGTTCATATCCTGCAGACGGGTTAGGACGGTACTTCTGGTGGCTGTTGGATCCAGCTTGGTGCATCATACGACGTCTGCAGTTATCATTTTCCTGGTTAATCTTCCCTTCCATCTGAATGGCAGAGTCGACTAGCTCTTCGAGATCCTCGAAGCGGATGTTGACGAGGACAGTCTGCATCTCATCATGCAGTCCGTTCAGGAATCTCTCCTTCTTCTTGGCCTCCGTGTTGACCTCATCAGGTCCATACCTGGCAAGCGACAGGAATCTGTCATGGTACTCCACTACAGTCATTCTGCCTTGCTTTAACTCTCTAAATTCATCCCTCATTCTGGTGAATAGGCCCTGCGGCACGTGGGTGCGGCTGAACTTGATTTTGAAGGCTTCCCATGTCATCACTTGACCATGGTTCATCATGCGGATGCTGTTCCACCAGGCTCTTGCATCTCCTGCCAAATAGTGGGTGGCAAAGAGAACTTTCTCGTTCTCATCAACTCTAGTTACTTCCAAATTGTTCTCCATTGTCTGCAACCAGTCATCAGCATCTAGTGGGTTCTCCGAAGTGCTAAAGATTGGGGGATTGGTATTCTGGAAGTTTTTCAGCTTGGATCCTTGATGATCCTGATTTCCATGCCCTTGGTTGTTTTGGGCCATTTGAGCTATCTGTTGCAGAGTTGCTAAGTTGGCCTGGCGCTCTGCCCTGCTTGCTTCACGGTCTGCAACCAGCATTTGCATAATCTACAGCATTGGGTCCTGTGATGAGCTGCTCCCTCCGGGGTTTCCACGAGTCATCTGAAGATTGAGATAGATAAAGGGGTAACTGGGAAAGTTCTAAGGTTCATGGTTTTTGTTTCAAAGCTAAAACTTTGAGTTTGACTAAGGTTTTGCAACTAACTTCTTTTCATTCATTCAAACAAGCACACGATACAAACACACACACACCGCAACAATAAGGGAAAACAGATGGTTTTAAGAACCATTCTGCAAGATACGATACAATGGGACCGATACTCCTCATGCTACGATAGTGCTCTAGTGCATCTACTCATCATCGATGAAGTCGGAGTCATCATCTTCGGTGTGGAAGTCCATGACATCCTCCTCCAGAAAGTCATCATCATTGCTAAGGTAAGAGTCCATATCTCCCTGGATGTCTTCACCTTCCTCTTCTTCTTCCTTTGCTGCAAGCTGAGCTTCTTGCTCCTTGATGGTCTTCTCAAGGTCGGCCACCTTCTTGCGAAGACAGTCGATGGTGCAATCCTTCTTTTCGCGCTGGCGGCAAAGAGACTGACGGTCCTTGACAAGCAGTGAGAAAGTCTAGGCCTTCTGGGTGGCAATGACAAGGTTGTGGTTGGCGAACTCCTTAGCATTTTCCAATTCCTTCTGGCGGTCGTACAGCAGGAAGTCAAGGTTCTCCACTTGATGCTTCAACTCCGGGTGACTTGGCATCTCCATTGGCATTCCAATGAAGTCACGCCTTGCATAGTGAACAAAGCGGGTTCCTTGGATTTGGTTGACACTCAGGGCACACAGACGTGCGAGAGCTTCATGCATTGCCCTGGCTAATCCATCTAGCCGGTTGTTCTCTCTTACGGAGAACTGGATTCTCCCAGATGTTGGTGCTTCTATACTTCCTCGAAGATCAGCGGTGACTGACCATTGTAAATATCCTCCTGGGGGTCCAGGAAGTTGAGCTCCAAGGAATTCCGGATGTGGGCGTCCCAAGTACTCCGATAGTGCGTCAAGATCCCTCTCGAAGATCAGCTGGCCTCTGTTGCCCAACTGGTCGAACTTGCTGAACTGAGTCTCCATCTACAAGAATTAAGGATGAGGAAGTTAGTGGAGTGATCAAGTGTGTCAAATTTTTATGTAGTAATGGAAGAATTGGAGGAACATGAATTTTTTTGAGAGAAAGAATTCCCAAGGGTAAGAGAGGAAATAGTTTTCATAAATACTCACTTTGGTTTTGAAACTTAGTTTTTGTTCGGACATCCATTCTAACTAGGCTGTCCTATGGTCAGGATGGCTCTGATACCAACTTGTCAACACACGGATTTTTAATCCCAGATGCCTGTTATGCCATACATCGCAATCCTAGGATTACCATTTTTGCGAGACATAACAGATTGGATATCATAGTACATCATCCATTACAAACCATAATAAGGTCTTACACGAATAAAGGATCTGATGATCCAGTCTTAATACAACAAGCAGCGAGATAAATAATAAGCGTAGCGGTGGGGTCCATCTTCAGGGGCACACGCAATGCTGACGATGGAAGATAGTCCTAGTTATCATAGCCGTCCTGTTGTCCTTCATCTTGGTAGTCTCCTTCATAGTCTGGCCATAGTAATAGCCAGGGACAAAAGCCATGAGTACTCTTTAAGTACTCGCAAACTATCACTAACAAGTAAGGTAGTGCTAGTGGGAAATGCTAACTCTAGGTTTATTTGTAAAGTTAAGTTTGAAACCTAAGATGAGTTCAGAAACAAAGAAAGATAAAATAAAGTTCTAGAATCACTTAAATTGGGAAGCTAGTGTCATAGTCATAACCCTGTTGTGGTCAAGTCAAGATTCATCATTCATATCATAAGTCATTTTGAAAACATCTGACAACGGAACAGTATGGCCACTCCAACTGTCCATAACCACGGAGGTGGCTATTCGAATAGTTTGACACTCTGCAGAAGTGGTACACTTTCACCACAAGATTCGATACATCTGTCAGGGATAACCCTGAATCATCATACTTAGTATGCAGATAATCAAACATAACCTTTCCTTTGCACACCCTAGTATAAGCACCTCTCCTATGAGCATGGCCTCCCAACCATGACCATCTGTCATCTTGGGCACTGCATAGGTGGACAACATTGAGAGGTAGCCTCAACTCAAACCTCTCCCGCGAGGGAACTAATACTAATGCATATAAACTTCCGGCTAAGCCTTACCCAATTCAGGTATTGTGGTTATACGGTAAAATTGGAATGGTATCGCATCCGAACCCAACCATCAGTTTTGTAAAAGGGTTAAGGCTCATGCCTCAACATTTTCATCATCCTAAACCATTTGTGTTTCTCAACACATGTCAAAACATCTCAATATAATTACTCATCATTCCAAGGTTTTCACAATTCATTTTCACCAAGTATTCCCATCTAAAGTGACTCAAGTTCTAGTTTAGCTCTAAACTACTAAGTTAAGTGTGTTCACTAATATGGGATGCTAAGATCAATCTCATGCCATAGAATGACATCTAAATCTCACTTTGATAGGTCAAGTTTTATACTTTTTATGCTACCTTCAAACAAGTAAAGGATTTTGGTAAAGTAAAGAAAGTAAAGCTTGCAAATAACATTTGGAGTAGGTATAAGTCCAAGGGTATAACCAAAGCATGCCTAATGCATCTTGCTTAGGTTATCTAGCTTAATTCTAGCTGCCTAACAATAGCTTGCTTGTATAATACTTGCAAGTGTTAGCTTGCTCAGTTTACTTGAAGTGCTAGGCTTGCCTTGGGTAGTGCAGTGGTTGAAGTTTTCTTCCTCCTCCTCTTGGTAGAACTCCTCCTCCTCGAAAGCTTGGTCGGTACTATCGTCTATAAATACATACGGAATACACAATCACCAAACAATACTTAACTAGTCTACTTAGCACACTAAGGCACACATTTGATGATCTACTATCATCACAAGCATCACAAGGTTTAATTAACTAGCTTCATTCTTTTTATTTGAGAAAAGTAATTTCTACTCATTGAAAATAACTAAGATTTAATATTCTCCAATTAAAATATGGGATCATGTGGACACATGTCATCACCACATATTCTAACATATGGGAATGTGATTTAAATGTTGGATCACATTTTAATAAGTTTAAGTTTAATATTTAATGATTTAAAGTGACTAGAAATGCCTATATAGCATTATTTTGATACTAGTCCAAATTCACTGCATGCAAACCTTAATATTATTACATATTCAGATAGGTATGGTTAAATGTGATTTTTGAGAGTTGGAATCAACTCAAAAGCTAGTATGGTTAATTTTATAAAAATGTTTGAATGTGCAAATGCTTATATCTTGTTATTTTTACTAGGAGAGATATCTAACTCTAAATGATTTAAATCCAACGAGATTGGGTAGAGATTTTCATTACCTTTCCAACAAAATTGGAATCACTCCATTTGAATTTGTAAAACTCTTTGAATTGATTTTTGAACTAAGGAACATAATTGATTTTTAGTCTAAATAAAAAACCTAACTTGAATTAAACGAGTCAGCGCGGGAAACTAAATGGGCCGGCCCAGTGGTGCTCCGTGGCGCAGAGGGCTGCTGACAGGGGGGTCCCGCCTATTAGTGACTCCTTAAACACGAAGCGGTACAGGACGATCTTGGCGCTACGATTAAAACATAGATCAACGGTCCACAGTCGTCATCGACGATGGACTCGTCGCCGACGAGACCAAACCCTAGGCGGCAGGTGGGGGTCTACTAGGGATGTACCTGGGCTCCAGCTAGTGTGGCGAGGTGGGCGATCGAACTGGACGGCAACGGCGAGCTCTGGCGAAGTCGCGGCAGGGGCTGAGGTGGACGAAATCGATGGGGACTTCTCCTCCTCTACATCGGCTAGCTCCGGTGGAATTCCTGCGAACAACGGCTCGAGCGGCTCCGGCGAGAGAGGGGAATTGATCAGTGGAGAGAGGGGAGTGGAATGGTGTGAAGAAATGGTGTGAAGAAATGGTGCTGGGGTGGCCTCCTTATATAGGCTCGACGACGGGACCGACGGGTGTGGGCGGAGCTCGTCGGTGACGGTGATACAGGGGGCTACCGGTGTGGGCGAGGTAGGTGGACGGTGGGCGGTCTGCTGGCGGTTCTCTACGGCGTAATGGTGACGCTAGGGGCGATGGCATTTGGTCGGGGGCTTCCCACCCTCTGGGAGACAGAGGCGGTGCTCGACGGTGATCATGGCGACTGTGGGTCGCGCGGCGGTGCACGGCCATGTCTGGCGGGGTGTGGGTGTCGAGGCGGAGCGGCGTGCGTGATATGTGTCAAGGCGCGGTCTGTTGCATGCTGGCAGTGATCGCGCTCTGGCGTGCGCTACACATGGCGCATAGAGAAAGGGCGGCGCGGCGCTGAGGTGGTCCAGGGCCTGGCTGGGCTCGGGGAAGGGGCAGGGAGTCGCGGTGTGGTCCGGTCTATCTCCTAGACATGGCGAGAGAGAGAGGGGAGGTCGACTGCGAGTTGTCCATGCTCGACCGGCGAGCATGGCGCTCAAGTGGCGCGACACTACTGCAACGGCTAAGGGTTATCCTCTTGATGGCAGGGTTGGTACTGGGGAGACAATGGGAGGGGTTTTAGGCCTTAGTGGCATTTGATCACTACTTTAAAACAGTAATAGTTAGGCAGTTTGTTTAGTACTCAGTAAGTGTTCGACACAATAGCCGCACGAAGAAAATATTTGAATTTTTGGGAGGTTTTTGGTGGGTGATTTGATCTGATGCTTGGTAGACTGTGGTTGCTAGGATTTGTTAAATGGAATTCATTTGAGTGGTTTTTGAGAAAGTGTGATCTACATATGAACTACATTCAATTTTCAATTGTCATTTAAATTTAGTGTTTGAAAGTTTTTGGGATGAAACAAAGTGGGGCTTGGCACATCACTACTTGTACTAGCAAGGGGTGCAAAGATCCAAAATTTTCTCTGTTAGCAATTGAGTTCTAGGAATAGCCAAAGTAGGCTAGGTGATTAAAATGGCAAAAGTGTCCATTTGCTTATTTTATTATTTTTGATTTCTTTTTCTTTGGGATTTGTTTGGGAATGATCTAGATGATGTTTAATTCACCTTAGATTCATTTTACAACCAATGGATCACTCAAACATGGCAATTCAAAACAACTCCTATTTTAAATGCACACACATATGAATGCTTAATTATTTTAAATGGAAAAGTTTTTGTTAACCCTAAATTGGGTAGATTTGATCTTGATTAACTTTGGATTAAGTTTTGGGATGTTAAATTACATAGGATGAAAAGTTGTAAATGCTTTATGGATTTGAGCACAATTGGAGTTACAGA
The DNA here is from genome assembly GCA_916181665.1 of Avena sativa. NCBI lineage: Eukaryota > Viridiplantae > Streptophyta > Magnoliopsida > Poales > Poaceae > Avena > Avena sativa. The sequence continues at coordinate 421,471,667 of OV702290.1, forward strand.
AAAAACAAAAAATTCACACACTAAAAACTATTCTACAGAAAGTTGCTACTCCATTTGTTTAGCGACTTTTAAAACATCCAAAATGGGTTCCACTTGGTACTTTATTAAAAACTACAAAAATAAAACCAAAACAAAACTCTCTTGCTACAGCAAGAGTTCAAAACAAAAATCCAAAAGAAAAATAACCGGGTTGCCTCTCGCAAAGTGCTTTCTTTATAGCCATATAGCTAGGCTTTACTTACTTGGTTTAGGTGATGTGGAACTCATGGGGATAGATTATGCTTGTTAGCAACCTCCTTATTTCTTGGAAAGTGTTCCATACACTTCTTGTGAGGAAATTGAAACTTCACATTTCCTTCTTTTGTATCAGTGACTACACATGTGGTTCTCAAGAAAGGTCTACCAAGTATTATAGGACTTGAGGTATTGCTTCGCATATCCATGACAATAAAATCAACAGGTACAAATGTCATATGTAATTCAACCATAATATCTTGTACTTTTCCTAGATCATGTTTAGTTGAAGCATCAGCAAGTAAAATATTTATTGAGCATTTTTCATAGGTTTCAAATCAAGTAAATCATATAGATCTTTAAATAAAACTGAGACACTAGATCCTAAATCTAAAATAGCATGATGTGTCTCTTTTCCAATAGTGATCAATACCTTGGGGATCCATACATCCCCAAGCTCAGGTGGTACCATAGCTTCTCTATTATATCTTTCAATCTTTTCTTTTATAACATAATTTGTAGGTAAGAACCAAATCCTGCTTGATGACCATTAAAGGATGGATCATTAGATTTTTTTGCAACAAGTTAATGAGTTCATGCAAGCTACATTTATCAAGATCAAGTAGAGGTTCTTTTGTTTCACTTAGCATTTTGACTTCTTCTACTTGTTTGTCATTTGTTGGTTATTTTTCATTTTCAATCATAGTAGTTTCTCTATCCTCTTTTAATGGTTCTTCTACCACTTGGATCTTGAGTTGTTATAATAGTGGCTCAAGGAGATCATTATAATTCATTATTCATTGTAAGTTTCTTCCAAAGATGGTGCACTTGTGGTGATGATAATAGAATTCATCCCTATGGCTGGAGGTCCTTGTAGTTTTCCTGCAGACATACTTAACAAGGTTGCTTGATTATCAGCTAGTTTTGATAAAGCTTTGTTCAAGCCAACTGCTTGGTTTTGTAAACCCTTAATATCCGAACTTATGGATGAAAGTGACTTATGAAGTTCTTCTATCATGGTGGCATGGTGAGCTACTTGTTCACTAAGATTTTTATTAGGTATTGTTGTTTCTCCAGGTTCTCATTAGCTTGTGGAATGGTGGCAAGTTTCCATTTACTTTCATTAGCATTAGGATATGTAACAAAGGGATGGCTACCATAGTTGTTTGGAGCATAAGGTGGCCTACCATATGAGTTATTATAGTTGTTCCCATATCCATTGCTACTAAAGTTTCTTATGTAGTTGACACCTACACCCATTAGTGTTTGTTACTATCTCTTGTAGAGGAACATTATCTGTATTTTGCTTAGATATGTAGGCAAATATGGCATCAAGTTTACTTCCTGTGGAGTCTAGTTCTTCAATGGAGTTTACTTTCTTAGATGGGTTTGGTGCTCTTTCAGCATACCATTGATTATGATTGTGGAGCATGATTTCTAGGATAGTTTTAGCTTCAGACATAGTTTTACTCATAAATGTACCCCCGCAGTGGAATCTGGAATGCTTCTTTACATAATATTTAGGCCATTATAAAAAGAATGCAGTATTGTCCATTCATTTACTCCATGTGACGGGCAAGATCTAAGCATGTTTTTAATTCTCTCCCAAGATTTCGCTACATGTTCATTATCATTTTGTCTAAATGATAGGATACTATTTCTGTTTTGTAGGATCTTAACAGGTGGGTAGTATTTCTTAATGAAGGCTTCTTTTAAATCATCCCAAGAGTTTATACTAGCAGTAGGAAGTGATGATAACCATTCTTTAGCTCTACCTCTTAGTGAAAATGGGAATATTTTAAGTTTGACAATATCATTTTCCACATTTAAAATTTTTGCATATCACAAATTTGACAAAAATCATGCAAATGCATAGAGGCATCCTCACCAGCACCCCCCCCAAATTGTTCTCTAGTTATAAGATTCAAAAGGCCAGGACTTACTTCAAAACTCTCAGCAGTAATTTCAGGAGTGGTAATGGGTCTATCCATGAATTGATCATTAGGGGTATTTGTGCAGTCACAAAGCTTTGTTCCTCTTTCTCCCATGTTTGCAAATAAAAAGGTAATACTAATTTTTATGTGTTTTTGTGTTTTGAGGAAAACTTAAAAAGATTAAAAACAAGACAAAATAAAATACTTTAAAAATCTAAAAGGAGAAGAAAAAAGCTCACAGTGGTGCAACCTCCCCAAGCTTGGGCTGTTGCACAAGTTGATGAAGATGACGATGCCAGAAAATAGTCTGGCAGCTGTTATGGGAGTTTCACCACACTACAACCACTGTGATATGTCTCCACCAATTCCCCAGCAACGGCGCCAGAAAATAGTCTTGATGGCAACAAATGCAACCACTTTTCGTTGGGACTCCAAGTGCAAAGTGTTGTAGCAAGCTTGTTTTCCCCACAAGGGTGACTCGAGGGTTTATATCGAACTCTCAGGGAATTGTGTGGATATTTGTCTTCCCCTCTTCAAGCAACCCGTAAAGTAAAATAATTTGTCTTCTGTCCCCAGCTCCACCAAGTGGTTGTCAAGCACAAGGTTTCGTATTAGTAATATGAAATAAAATATAAACCAAAGTAAATGAGGTAAATAAATACAAACTAGATGATATGGAAGATACTAGAGTTGTTTTTGGGGTTTTATGGGTGATTGCAAGTAGATAAAGTATTTTTCATTTTCGAAATAATAAATTGCATAAATTATAAATGATAGTAGATGCAATGGAAAGGCGTTTCTTATGATAAAAATCAGACCGGGGTTCATGAGTTCACTTGTCTACTCTCTTTTTAAGTTGTAGTGATCACAAAACAATTCATCAATGATAAAGATTCATGGAAATTCTATAAGTGCTTGATAAAAGGAATTAATATGGGCATCACATTCTAATATTGAGATGGAATACATCTCTCTCTTATACTCCTCAATAAAGTGAAGTATCAATGCAATCTCGATTTAAGACAAATCAAAGTATAGCTTTAAGCAATATTATATGATGTTTGAAATACAAATGTGCTACCTTGATCTAACAAGGTCATCACACTGTCACGTGATAACTATAGCACATGATTTCACTTTATCCCTAGTGAGGCAGGAAAAGAAAGGTAAAAAACAAAGTAGATCTTGAATATTATGTGTCACAATTCAATCTCTACCCCCATGCTACTCCATCTAACACACACTTCTCCCCGTACAAGTTCTTGCATACAAGTTGGATCAAAACAAACAATGAAGAACAGGGTACATGATATGCATCTATTAAAACATCTTACACAAAATAGATTCAAATCTCAAATATCAAATCATAGAAAAAAGATCCACCACATAGGAATTACAAATATGACAATAATCATGCTGGGCAGCTCATATGGTACTAGATCTATGAAGAACAAGAGAGAAATAGCCACAAACCCATAGCCCGGTGGTGGACTACTCCCTCTTCATCATGGTGATGATGTTGGAGATGTTGGAGAGGGTGGAGATCTCCCCGGAGCGGAGTTTCCCCCTCCAATCTTCACCGGATCTGACTCTGTTTGGTGGTGTTTTCGTCTCTGGTGGCTTCTCGTCACCCTCCTTCCGAGGATCCCCCTGGGGGTCCTTATATAGGGGTTTTTAGGTTAAGAGAACTTCGTGGGCGAAAGAATCAAGGCGATCAGACGGTCGAGGAGCAAACAAGCATGGGCGGCGCGCCCGCCAGACCTGGGCGTGCCACCTGGGCTCGTTTGGCCCCCTCCTGGTGAGATTCCAGTGCTCCAGATGCTTCTCATGGATAAATATTGGTATTCCCAAAAGTGCATGTCCATTTGACTTTGTATAGGTCCTGAAACATCAAAAACATTGAAAATTGGGTTTTTCTGCCCTACAAGGTTATAACCAAAATAAAGAGGATCATTGGTAAATCCCCAAAAATCAATATAAAACAGGTATATAATATTATATATGATGCAAATATGTGGGAAAACATGTTAACAAACTTGTATGCATTTTACATGCATCAAGGGTTTTATGAGAACTTATACCTCTCGGAAGGAGTAAAAAATCTAGAGGAGGTTATCAATGTGATTCCACAGAAAGTTACAACATAGATGAATGACGCGTTGCTGAAATCTTTTGTCGACGACGAGGTTAAAGTTGCTTTGTTCCAAATGTTCCCGACAAAGGCGCTAGGCCCCGACGGTTTCCCGTCCCACTTTTTCCAAACCCATTAGGTGATTTTTGGCGAGGAGGTGACGTCGGCTATTTTTATGAGTTCTCGAAGGGGAGGATGACATGAGCGACATTAATCAAACATTTGTCGTGCTCATCCCAAAGGTAACTAGCCCAGATGATCTAGTCCAGTTTAGACCCATCAATTTATGCTACGTGATATAAAAAATTGCGTCTAAGGTGATGGCAAATATACTCAAGGTGTGTTTACTGGAGATCATAGCTGAGGAACAGTCGGTGTTTGTCCCCGGGAGGTTAATTACAGACAACATTACTGCTGTTTATGAGTGTTTACACTTCATGAAGCAGAACAAAGCCAAGAAAAACTGCTTCTGCGCCCTAAAGCTTGACATGCGGAAAACATATGACAGATTGGAGTGGAGTTACTTGGAGGTTGTTATGATCAAGTTGGGGTTCCGGTGGCTTTGGGTCCAGATGGTCATGAGACTAGTTACAAAAGTGTCCTTCCAGGTTCTTTTTAATGGAGGGAAGTTGCAGTAATTCTTACTGACATGGGTATGCCCGATAGGCACCCACCTACAGTGTACCTGGTGCGGCTCGACGGAAGGCGCACTCGATGAATTGCCAAGGTTCATGACGCCTATGACGGTTCGAGTGGTATGAAGTTTATATGGACACGAACTCCCAAACACACAAGACAAGGAAATCTCAATACTAGAGTTTGAATCTAACTTGTAACCAACTCGTATTGGTACTTGAGACCTAGTCTCCCCATATATAAAGGCTAGGAGGGTCCAACGAGAAGGCAAGCGCGACTCCCCCAATAGATAGATCTACGATCTTCCACATGCTACGTCACAATAGATCTAGACATCGCAAAATCTAGCACATACGCCAGATCTAATTTGCGCATACACCGCCATCGGCGACATTGTAATCCTTCGGATTATCATCAATCAAGAGCAGACAAGCAAGAGTAGGGTCCTCTATGAGGCCTGAACCTGGGTAAAACTTGCGTCCCTGTGTGCTTGTTTGCTAGCCGATCGAGACTTCCAGCACACCCCAATTCCTCGAACCTAAGTCCGTAACAATGGACATTGATGAGTTAAACCATCGTCAATTGGCGCCGTCTGTGGGAACTGGAAGCGCTGATGTTGCGATCTCGACGGCCCCATCACCAGCGATCTACGATTTGTCATCTATTGGAAGCCAGATCAAATTCGTCTCTCTCATCATCAAACGGCGATTGGATCACGTCTGGTCGACTCATCTGTATCAGCGCGCTCAGTTTCTTCGTTAATAAATCTGCCATGGCGTGTCCGATCTTCACAACAAGCACATGACCAATCTGCCATCAGGCATGTTCTATAAACACGGTGTGTTCACATGGCGGTCGAGTACTCCAGCTGCAGGAGAGCTAGATCGGAATCGGTGGATTGGTTTCTTGACGACAGCTATCAACCATGCCACGTATCGCACATGAGATAAGATATAAGCTCAGATCAGAACAATTATTTCTGTGCTACATGCAGTTGATTCCTACCCAAGGATAATCAAGCAATCGAAGGACCACTTTCAGATTAGTACATGCTTGCATCAACAATCGTGGGCAAGAGAAAGACCAAATATTATTTTGGTACCTAGCATCGACCGGTCAAGCTCATGTCATATCACACAGCGCTCCAGAAAAAACAAAAGAAAAAAGGTTATCTAGTCTACGTATAGCACAGGAATTTTGCGGCACGGTGCATCGATGCAAGGTTTATTCCGGCCACCTGGCACGTACGCAACATAAATTAAATCATCGAGAAGCAAGATGAAGCAGCTAGCTATGTGCATGGATCTTTCAGCAATAATCTACATCATGTCTGATCTCGCGATCTTCGCGGACTACCTCGACTACGACCTCCACACCAACAACATCCGCCGCGTCAACTCCGTCCGAATGAATAGTCGCACCGGCATCCATGACCATGACACGCTGGTTGTATCGGCTCCGGCGATCGGCCATGGTCTTCGGCTCCAATGACTCAGGGGCTCCTTCGCCGTGCGAGCCACTATAGTCTCCGACTCTGACCACCCTCTCCCGCTTTTGGCTATGGTGACCCGTTATCGCAATCGACTCCAGCAAACCGCTGTTGCATCGACCACACGTCCACTGCATCGACTTCGTCGAACACATCAAATCTACACCCGGGGACTCCTTCGACTCCGTCGTGCAACCCGCTTCGGTCCTCGACTCCAGCGACTCGGGGACTCCCTCGGCATTGGTGACCTAGCGACTCGCTGCGTCCTTCGACTCTGGCGAGATATTGCCTCCTTCGGCAATGGCAACTTGTGCCTCCATCGGGTGTGGCGACCTGCTACAACCTTCGACTCTCACAATTTGCTACCGTGTCGACTACGTCCGCGTCCACATCGATTTCGTCCACGACAACTACCCATAAAGCTAAGTTCTCTACTTAAAGTTGATTTCTTTCTTAATGTAATCGCACTCGAAACACTCGGGGGTTGCACCTCTCTTTGAGTAACCTAATGTGCCATCGACTCCACGCACTCGAGTACCTCATACACGATAGCCCGAGTAGCTGATTCTGCCTGATCGTCGAATCCTTGAACTCCGAGTACCTCGGCAAGGTACTAAGATTAAGGGTAATCAGGGTAACGAAAAGGCCTAGCATACAGTGCAAAAGTGTTGATTCGATTGGCACCAGAATTTTACTTCACAAGATGACAGGCAAATATTCTTTACAAGATACAAGTATTTGACAATTATTTACATTTTCTACAATGTACAAGGACGTCGACCGCGTCGAGCTATTCTATCGGGTCCTCCAACATGAGTCGACAAAACATCTGACTACGCCATACACTCAAGACCCGAGTCGAGTTCATCTGTAGACGGTTGCATCGCTTGATTCTACAAAGACGCAACACTGGCCACACACCCGATAGATGTGGTGTTGGCCACGCACCCGATAGACGTGGTGCTTGATGACCCACAAGTATAGGGGGTGTATCGCAGTATTTTCGAGGGAAGTGAAACCCAATTTATTGATTTGACACAAGGGGAGTCAAAGAATATTTATAAGCCTTAACAACTGAGTTGTCAATTCAGCTGCACCTGGAAACAGTCTTGCTCACAGCAGTTTATCAGTAGCAACAGTTTTGTAGTAGGAATAGTAAAGTAATAGTAGTAGTAAAAGTAAAGACAATAGTAATAATTGCAGTAAACGGTAGGATTAGAGCGCGGTAGGCATAGGGAGGATGGACGGGCGTTGCATGGACAAGACAATTCATATGGCAATCAATACATAGGGCATTTGCAGATAAATAAGATAAAGCATCCAAGTACTAAATAATCCTAGACATATATTCCATATATAGTCATACGTGCTCGCAATGAAAACTTGCACAACATCTTTTGTCCTGCCAGCCCGTTTGCAGCGGGGCCTCAAGGGAACTACTGGCAATTAAGGTGCTCCTTTTAATAGAGCACCGAAGCAAAGCATTAACACTCCGTGAACACATGTGATCCTCACATCAAAGTCATTCCCTCCGATTATCCCAATTGCTGTCACTTCATGGCCTTTGGTTCCGGACAACAACGTGTGTATACAACTTGCAAGTAAGACCATAAACAATACTATCATAATGAATCAATAATATGTTCATATCTAAAATCATGGCACTCGGGCCCTAGTGACAAGCATTAAGCATTAAGCATAGCAAGTCGCAACAAAGTCAAAAAACATTAATAGTATATACTAGGCACCATGCCCTAACAATGTGATGCCATTACATGAACGATCTCATCCAATCCCTACCATCCCCATAGCATACACCGGGGGATTACTCACTCATAGATGGGGGAAACATGGATGGTCAATGGAGAAGCGATGGTGATGATGATGGCGATGATCTCCTCCAATTCCCCGTCCCGGCAGGGTGCCAGAACGGAGTTTCTAATTCGGAATCGCGGAATCTGGTGGTGGCGGCGGAGCGGAACTCTTTCTGGAAAAACGTTGAACCCCCCTTGGTTTTTAGGTCAAGAGGCAACTTATAGGCGAAGGGGGAGGCCGGGGGGGTGCCTGGGGCGGCCAGACCACCCCCTGGCGCGGCCAGGCCTGGCCTGCACGGCCAGGTGGTGTGGCCGGGCCCTAGCCCCTCTCCGTCTCGTATTCTGGCTCCTGGTGTCCCTCGGTGAAAAACTGACTTTGACTTTTGTCCCGTCCAATTCCGACAATATTCATTTTCTAACTTTCCTGGAACCAAAAACAACAGAAAACAAGCAGCTGGCACTGTGGCTCTTGTTAATAGGTTAGTCCAATAAATCATATGAAAAGTACTCCAAAGTGTGGATGAAACATAAGAAAGAAGATAAAACCAAGTATGGAACATCAAAAATTATGGATACGTTTGCAACGTATCAATATCCCCAAGCTTCACTCCTGCTCGTCCTCAAGTAGGTAAGTGATAAAAAGAAAGAATAATTTTTGAGGTGACATGCACCATCATAAACTTGATCAAAGTATTCGTAAAACATTCATAGCTGGGATCATAGTACTTCAACATAACATGAAAGATAAAGTTCTAACAATAAGACAAAGCAACTATGTTGCAACATGAAAAGGCACAAACAAAAGACTCATGAATAACAATGCTTTGCAAGACGTTTATTTGTTTTACATAAAGAAAATATAGCATAGTGGCATTCAGCTTGTCCCTCATAGAGTAGCAAACATAAATGCATAGGACACCTTCAAAGTTCATAAGAGTGACTAGATACAAATAGTTTAAAACAAGCAATATCAAAGCTATGCATCAATCAACAAGTCTTGGGACAATGCAAATAGAACTAAGAATGGCCACTATGCTCTCAAAGTAGGTGCATAAAGATAGAAGGTGGAGACTCAACATAAAAGTAAAAGAAAGACCTTCATAGAAGGAAGTAGGGATTCAAGTTTTATATAACGCTTCCAAAAATTATGGTACTTAATAGCTTTCAGCTCTCATTTCCCCTATCATAAGCATCTTGAAGTGATTAAGGTTAAAGTAAACAAACTATGGTGTATATGCTTGACGAAGTATAAGTTGGAAATCTCATGTCCCTTGAATACGAGGGCCGCTCCTCATGCTACTCAAGTTTAGTTACCGGTAAGTTCTTGTCATAGTAAGTACATGTGTATCATAGAGAACCACCAATGGGGTACCCCTTGCCCGATGATACGGAAGAATCCCCATATCAAAATGACAAGGCAAGCAGACAACGAGCATCTCAGCAAACTTCTTATTTACCATGGGAATATGGTGCTTTTTTCTCTCTTTCCTCTTTTTTCATATCTCTCTTTTTTTCTTTTCCCTTTTTTTTCTCAATATCTGACTCTTTTTTTATAAGAAGAATGCTTCATAGACAACTCATTATGGTTACGCTGCAGGTTTCCACCATGACAGCATGGATTAGACCAGTGGCCCAAGCGTTTCTCTAACACACATACATAACTCCATGGACTTACAAGCTCCCCTTTCATTTCACACCGACGACATCCATAGACAAAAGAGCATGATATCAACTAGGTACAAAGTACAAGTGCAATGTTGAAAGCGTTCCCCATGACAACATGGTTCTTCTAATCCCTGACAAATAAGTGCAAACATATACAACATAGACGACACAATGGTTCAAGTGTATTAAGGACAAGAAAAGTAAAGTGCAATCAAGTCCGTGAGAGCTTTAATCACTAGTTTTCGCATAACAAGTTTAATTTGGAAGATAGATAAAAACATGAATATACTTGGAATAGCAAATGCTAATAGGTAGGTATGGTGGACTCTTTGGAATAACTAGGTTTTATTTGGAGTTGGATGCATGAGTGGAACTCATACTTGGTATGGAGGCTAGCAAAAGACTAGGAGCGACCAACTAAGAGAGCAATAATTGCCATAATCATGCAAAGCGACAAAACATCATTGATTAAAGCATAAAGTGATATTACAAGTCGAAAACTAACGGATCATAGAAGCTATGGTGACTTGGGATAGTCATAACATGGTGTGAGCATGCGCCAAGTCAACCCAAATAAAGCATCGAAGGAGAATACCACAATACTATGCTTTAATATGCTAAAACAACGCATGATTCTTCAAAGGCACATTAAGCAATCTCAATTGTTTATAACAAGTCATGCTACAGCAAAGAATGCTAAGCATAAAGTCAAAACAATATCAAGCATGGCATGACAAAGCATAGGCCACAGTCAAAAACAAGCTCCTTTTACCACTTAAGCATGAACTTTCCTACTCTTTTCCAATCCAAACCAAACTATTTGAAAACCAATGCATGAAAGAGGGAGTCCAACCAATTTATTCAGCAAACTAAGAAACCAAAGCAAACGAAAAACCAAAACAAAAATGAAAAATAAGACGCTCCAAGAACAACACAACTATGCATGAAACAATAAAAATGAAGTGTTTGGAAGGAACCTGAGATTTTTATTGATGAAGAAGGGGATGCCTTGGGCATCCCCAAGATTTGACGCTTGTACCTATTGAATATTTCTTGGGGTGACACGGGTGGAGTCCCTAAGCTTGAGCTTTAGTCCATCCTTCATCTTATTACTCATTCCTTCCATACACCTGAAATTTTTCCTTCATACAAAACTTCACACAATCTTTATTAGCAACATTAGTGCACTCAAGATAATAAGTCTTTGGGTTTAGTTCCAACACCAATAAAACTTCCATTAAAACACAAGATATTGTAGCACTTCCCTCAAAAAGCTCAATTACCCAAAAGAACTCAAAAAGGAACCAACAAGAAGCAAATGCAAATAAAGGCAGAAATCTGTCAAAACAGATCAGCAGGTAAAGACGAATTTTTTTGAAGATTTTCTGTTGCTCAAATCGAAAAGTGTTGAACTAACTAAAGTTAGATAACAACCTGGGGCAGAAGCACAAAAATCCATGCCTCAAAAGGACGTATAGAGATTTTACACAAATTATTACGGTGAAGCACAGAAATCTGTTTCGGGACAGCAACTTTCTCAACCATTACTTCTCCCTCATTAGAGGTTACTCTTGACACAAAAAAGCAAAAAAAAGGATAAGGAGCGGTTATTACTGAAGTAATAACTTCCAAGACTCATCAAAAAACTTATGGGTTATCTCCCAATAAGTACTTTTTTAACGCCTTTAAGTTAGGCATGATAGTTTGAGAGAATGCTCACATAAGAAATATGAATTGAAGTAAAAGAGAGCATCAAGAAGCAATTTCAAAACACATTTAAGTCTAACCTACTTCCTATGCATAGGAATCTTGTATGCAAATAAATTCGCAAAGAACAAAGTGATAGGCATAGGAAGATAAAACAAGAGTAACTTCAAAACTTTCAGCACGTAGAGAGGTGTTTCAATACCATGAAAACTTCTACAACCATATTTTCCTCTCTCATAATAATTTTCAGTAGCCTCATGAATAAACTCAATAATATAACTATCACATAAAGCATGCTTTTCATGTTCTACAAAAACATAATTTTTATCAAGCTCAAAAATAGTGGGATTAAAACCTTCAAACCCACTTTTAACAATTCTATAACATGATGACTGATCATTAATTATAGGACCATCTTCTAGAGCTTTATCATAAACAATTTCTAAGAAAAACTCTTTAGTACCATGCATCTTGAAGTTAGGCACAAATAAAGGATTATCACAGATAACATGAGCATAACATTCATCCTCCTTTGGTAAGCATGGGGGATAATCAAATAATATAAGAGATAAAGAGTTACTCTCATTAGAAGGTAGGCATGGGTAGCTAATCCATTCTTCCTCCTTTTGTTCATCACTCTCCTCCTCTTTTTCATCTAATGAGTTTTCAGGTTCATCAATTTCTTCTTCCATAAGATCCTGCAAGGCATTAGTCCCTTTCATTTGTGGAAAGCATCAATAATATATTCAAGAATATAGCCATTTTCTTCCTTGTAATTATCAAAGCAAAATTTAAGTATATCATAAACCTCGTATTTATAAGGTGAATCATCAATATATCAAGCAAACTAGCAAGTTCAAATGCACCCTTCCAAGCAATAAATTCCTCAATTTGTTCCACATCATAAAAGTCATAATTTTCTTTAACATAAGAAGATACGGTAACATCATCGTTATACTCACATTGAAAAGGGAGGTGTTTGTACCTCCTACAACAACAAGATTTATGAAAGCAATAAGTAACATTATAAGTAGAGCACACGTTTATAGCAATGGTATACAATTTATCAATTTGTTCCCATAAGTGTTTCCCTTTTTGTGACAAGCGGTGTTTCTTATAATAATATTTTTGTTCTTCCGTGAACCTACCTTGCCAATAAGATTCAGTTTCAAAGAAACCAACCATTGATAGAAAGCATGATAAAGCAAGACAATAACAGACCAACAAAAATAACAACTAGAGTAGGAACTATTTTTTTTGTATTTTTGATAAAGAAACAAGCAAACAAGGCGGAAATAAACCAAGCAAAACAAAAATAACAAAGTAAAGAGATTGGTTATGATTATGCTTGAACAATAGTGATTCCAAGTGAACTTGATAAATAAAGCTATGCTCCCTGGCAACGGCGCCAGAAAATAGTCTTGATGACCCACAAGTATAGGGGTTGTATCGCAGTATTTTCGAGGGAAGTGAAACCCAATTTATTGATTCGACACAAGGGAAGCCAAAGAATATTTATAAGACTTAACAACTGAGTTTTCAATTCAGCTGCACTTGGAAACAATCTTGCTCATAGCAGTTTATCAGTAGCAACAATTTTGTAGTAGGAATAGTAAAGTAATAGCAGTAGTAAAAGTAAAGACAATAGTAACAATTGCAGTAAACATTAGGATTAGAGCGCGGTAGGCATATGGATGGATGGACGGGCATTGCATGAACAAGACAATTCATATGGCAATCAAGACATAGGGCAATGGCAGATAAATAAGATAAAGCATCCAAGTACTAAATAATCCTAGGCATATGTTCCATATATAGTCATACGTGCTCACAATGAGAACTTGCACAACATCTTTTGTCCTGCCAGCCCGTTTGCAGCGGGGCCTCAAGGGAACTACTGGAAATTAACATGCTCCTTTTAATAAAGCACTGGAGCAAAGCATTAACACTCCTTAAACACATGTGATCCTCACATCAAAGCCATTCCCTCCGGTTATCCCGATTGTTATCACTTCGGGGCCTTTGATTTCAGACAACAACATGTGTATACAACTTGCAGGTAAGACCATAAACAATACTATCATAATGAATCAATAACATGTTCAGATCTGAAATCATGGCACTCGGGCCCTAGTGACAAGCATTAAGCATAGCAAGTCGCAACAAAGTCAAAAAGCACTAATAGTAGATACTAGGCACCATGCCCTAACAATTCGATGCCATTACATGAACGATCTCATCTAATCCCTACCATCCCCATAGCCTACATCGGGGGATTACTCACTCATAGATGGGGGAAACATGGATGGTCGATGGAGAAGCGATGGTGATGATGATGGCGATGATCTCCTCCAATTCCCCATCCCGACAGGGTGCCAGAACAGAGTTTCTGATTCCGAATCGCGGAATCTGGTGGTGGCGGCGGAGCGGAACTCTTTCTGGAAAAACGTCGAACCCCCCTTGGTTTTTAGGTCAAGAGGCAACTTATAGGAGAAGAGGGAGGCCGAGGGGGTGCCTGGGGCGGCCAGACCACCCCCTGGCGCGACCAGGACTGGCCCGCGCGACCAGGACTGGTCCGCGCGGCCAGGTGGTGTGGCCGGGCCCTAGCCCCTCTCCGTCTCTTATTCTGGTTCCTTATGTCTCTCGGTGAAAAACTGACTTTGGCTTTTGTCCTGTCCAATTCCGAGAATATTCATTTTCTGACTTTCCTAGAACCAAAAACAGTAGAAAACAGACAGCTAACACTGTGGCTCTTGTTAATAGGTTAGTCCAAGAAATCATATAAAAAGTACTCCAAGATGTGGATAAAACATAAGAAAGTAGATAAAACCAAGCATGGAATATCAAAAATTATGGATACGTTTGCAACGTATCAGTGCTAGCGACGCACCCGACAGAAGTGACTGTGTCGACTCCAACTTCATCTTTGATTCAAGCTCCTTATGCGTGACACGCTGACTCGATGCACTTCTGGGTCAGTGGTTTCTCCTCGCATGATTTTCGACTACCACTTCAAAATACAAGACTCGAGTCTCTGCCCGAGTCTACGACTCCGCCAGATACTCGGGGGCTACTCCAAACTGGAGCGCTAGACGCGCATACACAAGATCTTCGAGTAGCACGCTCCGAATCCTCACTCGAATCCACGATTCGACTAAGGACTCGGGGGCTACTCCCATAGGAAGTGCTAGTCGTGCATTCGAAAAAGCGCTGGCAGTAATGGCATTCACAAGATCATCCGAAGCACTTCCGGATCGTTGTGTCTACGCAACCAACGGCTATTAGTCCCCACTCGAGTCTACGACTCGAATAGGCACTCGGGGGCTACCCCCATAGGGAGCGCACGTCGCGCACCCTATGATTATTTTTCCTTGTACATCGTACTGTGTGTCGATAATATCCACACTCGAATGCTATGGCAACTTCGCCTCATATTTTCCCTGCAAAGAGATTACGTCTCCTGGGCCACCCAAATCATCTCCCGCGATGACAAAATTCGGATGCCGCGCTTACAACCCACGAAGCGGAGTCGCCAGCTGGAGCGAGCCGACTGAAGCCTAACCCATGGCGGATCGACTCGCCAAGTACAACGACTGGCGTATACTGGACCCAGACGACTGGGAGCCCAAGACGACGACTCCAATAGAAAGACCATTAGCACTTATAAACCCTAACTGGCTACATATATAAAGCCACCAGGAGCACCCCTTTGAGGGATCTCTCCCACGTCATATTAGATCTAGTCTCTCCCTCCACCTACGGCGACTCTAATGTAAACTAATCTATAATCATATACTGGATTGACAGTAGGACGTAGCGATCCTCCACCAAGGGGACATAAACATGGATACATCGTGTGCCAATCTCGCTCTCGGATTCTCCTACGTTGCCTTGCCCTTTCCTCTACGTAAGCTACTCTATAGCATCTGCCGTGACCAATTCTACGACAGTTGGCGTCCACCGTGGGGCAAGCGGCGCTTGGAGGTGATGATCCGGGCGGGATCCCGCAACATCTTCAACAGAGACCTCGACGGCGCTCACACGTATAAATTTGGATCGGATCTACGATGTGGTTCACGCTGTGGTAGATTAATCTAGATGGCTCTGCACGTGCGATCGGCG
The DNA here is from genome assembly GCA_916181665.1 of Avena sativa. NCBI lineage: Eukaryota > Viridiplantae > Streptophyta > Magnoliopsida > Poales > Poaceae > Avena > Avena sativa. Next base: position 421,487,399 of record OV702290.1, read on the forward strand.
ATGCACCTGTGATGTGACCTGTGTCCTCACAAAGTCAGGCCAATATGCATCGCAAGATTGCATGTGACCATGGTTAATGGGTTCTTTCTAGTAATCAATCTTACCTTTCATTAATTGCTCTATTAATTTATTATTATATTTGATCACTTGCATGTATGTTCAATTGTTTGGAGGATTGCCCCGTGAGAGATTTCTCGCCGGCCGGTTTGGCTGCAATCACCGCAGAGCTGCATACCTATTTCCGAAGGACAACGACCGACATGAGGCTGGACATGTACTGCATCCAGTCCTGATCGATTTGGAGCGGTCACGCATGCAAGCGACATCAACGCAGTTCAAGGAAAAGAAGAGCAATTTACCTAATCCGTTCATTGGTGACACCTATCTTCTATTCTTTAATTATTATAGCACGTATGTATTACTTTGGGTCTAGTGCCCGGCAGGCGATTAGCTCAATCGATAAAGCATGCCAAAGAATATAAAGATCGGTTATAAAATATATCTGCCTATTTGTATCATCCCGTTTGCACGATCAGGTTTTACCATCAATTAAATTAAATGAGATCATATAATGAGTCACATGTCCTAATTCTTGGCTTTATTTGGCCTATGCTCGAGGAACAAGTGGATCGCTGCAGGTGGCCACCAGAAATTGAGGCTCGGCGACTTGAGTGGCGCACGCGACTCCGCCGCCGTGACTCCCACCTGCGAAGCGCGACTCTGACAAAAATCCGGCCGACGCTGTCGCGTTACTCGGGCCGCCTCGTTCACTCCTTCCGGCTAAACGCCGCACTGGACGCTTGGGGACTCGCCCGCCGCGAACTCTCCATGCTACGGGCTAAATGCCACACGGCTCCGCCACGTGACTCCATCCGACCAATGGTCCGATCGAGCTCGCTACCACTACTCGTCGCCGCGTCCACTCTTTCTGGCTAAAGGCCGCACCGGACGCTCGGGGACTCGCCTCACCCGCCGCGAACTCGCCACGGTCGTGGAGTAGCCACGTTCGGCGACACTCCCATCGCCGACTCACCACTATAATGGCTAAACGCCGCACGACATCGCCATAGCGCGACCTCTGTCCGCCGCGTCGACCCCGTATCCGCCGCGTCGACTTCGCCCTAGCGCGACCTCTGTCCGCCGCGTCGACCCCGTGTCCGCCGCGTCGACATCGCCATAGCGCGATCTTTGTCCGCCGCGTCGACCCCGTGTCCGCCGTGTCGACATCGCCATAGCGCGATCTTTGTCCGCCGCGTCGACCCCGTGTCCGCCGCGTCGACTTCGCCCTAGCGCAACCTTTGTCCGCCGCGTCGACCCTGTGCCCGCCGCGTCGACTTCGCCCTAGCGCGACCTCCGTCCACCGTGTTGACCCCGTGTCTGCCGCGTCGACTTCGCCGAAGCGCGACCATACGTCTGCCGCGTCGACTTTGCCAAAGTGCGACCATACTTCCTTCGCGTCGACACCTTGTCCACCGCGTCGACCTTTTCCAGCTAAACGCTATGCGACCCTGTCCGCTACGTCAAATTCGTACGCCGTGCCTACTAAGGGACCTTCATCGTCCGAGTCGCCAGAGAGGGTCGCGTGCCACGCTGCATGGACTCACCACTTGGCTTAACTTCCCTCCGGGAAAAATCAATTCGCCTTTGTCAACCTTTGAAAGAACGACTCGCAATGGCCAAGTAGTGCGGACGAGGACTCGCAAACGGAGCCTCGGATCGTCCATGAAAAACGCTAACCGAGAGCCATCATTGGAGTCGCCTTGCTCGACTGGCCTTCCGGGCCAAGACAAATGGCATTGCTACACAAACAGCACCATGTCCTCCTCAACCTTAGACAGTGCGACTCGCATGGCCAAGTACTACGGACAAGGACTCGCAAACCGAGCCTCAGATCGTCCAGGAAAAATGCCCAGCCGAGAGCCGTCTTTGGAGTCGCCATGCGACTGGCCCCCCGAGCCAAGACAAGAGACTCGCTAACAAAAACAACGCAATCAACATCATTGCGGACTCGCAATCATCACGGACTCGCCACACTCGGGGACTTTTCCCTCGCGGACTCGCCACACCCGGGGACTCTCTCCTCGCGGACTTGCCACACTCAGGGACTCTCCCCTCGTGGATTCACTCACCAAGAACTCTCCCCTCGCGGATTCACTCACCACGAATTCTCCCCACGCGGACTGGCCATGCTCGGCAACAACCACTACTATTTTCAGAATATGCATCTCTAAAGAGCCTCAAGTCGCCTCTACAAGCCAACTCGAGCCTCGGGGACTACTCCTAGGCATAATGCGTGTGCGTGTGGTTCCACGACCGCGGCTCACCACGCTCGGGGACTTACCACCGTGGACTCGCCCTCACGTACGCAACACTCTTGGGGACACGCCACCATGGACTCGCTCTCGCGTATTCAACACGCTCGGGGGCTCGCCACCGCGGACACGCCCTTGCTTGGGGACTCGCCACGCTCGGGGACTCGCCACCGGTGACTCTCCCTCGCGTACTCGCCACGCTTGGGGACTCGCCCCTCGCGGACTCATCTCGCGTATTCCTCTGCACCGACTTGGCGACTTCACCATCAATGATTTGGTGGCCTCCACGTCCTCTACGACAGCAAGTTGACAAGGCGCCGGCTAAACTTCTCCAAGGGGCGACTCTGTCCAATGATGACTCGCCTGACGCGTCGACTCGCCTTGGCGACTTCATGAGCTATTTCTCTATTTCAGGAGCTCGCCAACAACTCACCATCGACTCCACACTGGAATCACCAGCGCCGATTCGACGGCTTGAAGTCATCACTGAGTCCCTGACGCGCTCGGAGACTACTGATGGGGGAATACCAATCGGGGTATGCCCACGAAGCGGAGTCGCCAGTTGGAGCAACCGACTGAAGCCTAACCCATGGCAGATCGACTCGCCAAGTACAGCGACTGGCGCATACTGGACCCATATGACTCGCCGACTGGGAGCCCACGACGGCGACTCCAATAGAAAGCCCATTAGCACTTGTAAACCCTAACTGGCTGCATATATAAAGCCACCAGAGGCACCCCTTTGAGGGATCTCTCCCACGTCATATTAGATCTAGTCTCTCCCTCCGCCTACGGCGACTCTAATGTAAACCAATCTATAATCATATACTGGATTGACAGTAGGACGTAGCAATCCTCCACCGAGGGGACGTGAACATGGGTACATCGTGTGCCAATCTTGCTCCCGGATTCTCCTACGTCGTCTTGCCCTTTCCTCTACGTAAGCTACCATGTAGCATCTGCTATGGCCAATTCCACGACAGTGCCTGCAGGTACGATGAATATGCCTTGACGGACGCGTCGAGTGCTCATATTTATACACTGAAGTTTGACTCTGTAAGGCCTCCGCGGCATGAGTCGAATTACGCCATCAATTTCCGAATTTGAGTCTGGGGACTCGAGTTTGAGTAGGTAGCGTTGTTTTTTCCTAGAGCAATTAACTGGTCCCGATCCGTCGAGCACACCAGGCACGTTTACCATCATCCCTATGAACTACTATAAAATTCAACTGACTCGATGTACTTCCGGGTGAAGTGCTTCGCACTCGACAAAATTGTCGACTCCGACATCCTAATGCAAGATTCAAGATCAACTAAGTCTCCACCTAAATCTACGATTCGCATGGACACTCGGGGGCTACTGACATGGGTATGCCCGATAGGCACCCAACTACAGCGTACCTGGTGTGGCTCGACGAAAGGCCCACTCGACGAATTGCCAAGGTCCATGACGCCTATGACGGTTCGAGTGGTATGAATTCCATATGGACACGAACTCCCAAACACACAAGACAAGGACATATCAATACTAGAGTTTGAATCTAACTTGGAACCAACTCATATTGGTACCTGAGACCTGGCCTCTCCATATATAAAGGCTAGGAGGGTCCAACGAGAAGGCAAGCGCGACTCCCCCAATAGATAGATCTACGATCTCCCACACGCTACGCCTCAATAGATCTAGACATCGCAAAATCTGGCACATACGCCAGATCTAATCTGCGCATACACCGCCATCGGCGACATTGTAATCCTTCGGATTATCATCAATCAAGAGCAGACAAGCAGGAGTAGGGTACTCTACGAGGCCTGAACCTCGGTAAAACTTGCATCCATGTGTGCTTGTTTGCTAGCCGACTTATGCCTCGAGCGCTCCCTCCTTCTCCAAAACCCAAGTCCATAACAATGGGCATTGACGAGTTAAACCCTCGTCACTTACCCTCTAGGGGGGTTCATCAGGGGGATCCCATTTCACCGTATTTGTTCTTACTAGCAGTAGAGGGCCTTTCTCTTAAAACATCACAGCTTATCATCAGAGCACCATGGACTTATGGTGGTGCCGCCGGCCCCGGCGGTTAGTCACCTCCTTTTTGCGGCTGACAGCCTGTTGCTTTTCAAGGCGGATACAGAGAGTGTTGGGAAGGTAGAAGAGCTTCTCAACTTGTATTACATGGCCTCAGTCAAAAGGGTAAACCGGGACAAATAATCAATTCTTTTTAGCAAAGGGTGCCTAGAAGTGGTAAAGGAGGGGATCAAGGCTGCCCTTGATGTCCACTGTGAGACGTTGCATGAGAAATACCTGGGGATGCCATCATATGTTTGTAATTCCAAGACAAAGGCCTTTAAATATATAAAGGACAGGATCTGGAGCAGAATCCAGGGTTGGTTGGAGAAGTTGCTATCGGTAGGGGGCAAGGATGTCTTAATCAAATCAGCTGTCCAAGTTGTGCCAATATTATTGATGGCATGCTTTAAACTGCCGAGGGGTCTTTGCAAGCACATTAACACAATGGTGAGGAAATTCTGGTGGGGCAGTCGCGATGGTGAAAGGAAGCCAAGATGGGTGTCCTGGAGAGAAATATGCAAGCCGAAAAACATGGGAGGTTTAGGCTTCTTCGATATTGAGTTGTTCAATCTTGCATTACTAGTGAGACAGGGTTGGCGCATGCTGCAACAACCTGACTCACTCAGTGCTAGAATTCTGAAAGCAAGGTACTACCCTTACTCTTCTCTGCTACAATCAGAGGTAGGGTGGCACCTTCACAGATTTGGAGATCGATTGATACATTCAATCTAGATTGACTCACTCAGTGCTAGAATTCTGAAAGCAAGGTACTACCCTTACTCTTCTCTGCTACAATCAGAGGGAGGGTGGCACCTTCACAGATTTGGAGATTGATTGATACATTCGATCTGGATTCACGAATGTAGTATAATAGCTTTTTCCCTAGAAGACCTATGTTTAATCGAACCTTGGAAAACAATGCTAAAAGGAAATAAAAGGGCACAACTACAATACTTTGTTTCTTCATTTTACCTTAGTTCAGCGGACAAATCTAGTTTACATTTATAATGGGTTGAATCAATGGATGGCGATAGGCCAGGGTTGAAGATCCACCTAGAGCTACACATCATATGGGATAAAAGATAATAATAAGCATGGTCATGTGTAATGATTGAATAGGGATAATCTCTTGTGGGCAACACATCCTAATATACTAGAGCCCCCATGATGCAGCAGACATAACATAGTCTTTTAATCCAATCGAGTGCACCATGAAGCAATGGGCTACAAATGATTATGAAGTATAAAACACAGATCAAAGCATTAAGTGGTGATGTTGTTGTGATCCCGAATGGGTCGATAAACAAAGACCATACTACCCTTTCTATCACTGGGGTTCCTATGAGATCGCCGCTAGCCAAGTATCTCACCTCAAGCCTTTATCAATCTATGGGAACTTGGGTACCTACAAGTCCACAGATCGAGGCAAGAGACAAATAAACAAAAGATACAAATCTCTATTGCAAAAAACACAATACCCCCATGAATTAGATGCACATAATTGTTGTGAGGTTTCTCCCCAACCCGCAGCCCATGAGGACTACTCACTCATAACAGATATATCGAGGATAGAAAACATTGTGCAAAATACTTAAATTGAAATCAAATATTCTTACATTGGTCATCAAATCACAAGGAGATCTAAAGTACAAAGCAATGGATATGGCTAATGGAGGGTATGGATGATGAAAGTGGTGAAAAATGGCGTAGATCTCCTTTGGTGGTGTTGTGATGTAATGTGAGAATGGCGGCCCTCTGGCCGGCGGCTGGAGCCTCAAAATATATAGGCATCTTCATGAAAGTTGTAGGGTTGTACGAGACGAAGTCATTGCCACATGGTACAGGCAGATGGTACGGGCGTGACCTGCCTGTACTAGTGGTCGTTAAGCTTGTAGGCACCAGGGAATGACTCCCCAATTACTTGGCAGTGTGGACTTTTTCAAAAACCTTCATTATGACTCCTGATTTCACATTAAAAAGCGTGGTTTCCTACACAACACAATTCAAGGCAAGGTTTTGCATATCTTTGCAATTATTAGTCATTAGTGGCAAGGATTGAGAGTTTCTTGTCAATTGCTTGACCAAAAACAAAGTTTAAACGCGGTGAAAGATGGCCATTTTTGGAGCCATCAACCTCTCTAAACCTCAAACCTTGATCTCCCTCGAGCAAGAAGAAACAAAAAGAACTATAAGGAATTCAATGTTTAAACTTGAAACAACGAGAATAAGAACTCACTTACGGTTGGTAGTCATATGCGCTCAACACTTCATTCATTTGCGAGACTTATCATAGTTAAGAGATGACAAGAGTACTATACAAGCTTTGGTAAGTCAAGACAATCAAAGTAAAGTTTAATATACGTGTATAAACAACTATAAGTGTAGCAATCAATCCAATTCTTCTCGTTAACTCTTAGCTTGCCAAGGAACACTAGGATGTTTTAATAGCATAATTGAGTAAGAGAGTTTCATGTCCTAAGTAGCATAATAGTGAAGTGTCTTATTTACACCCACATTAATAAATCAAGTCTATTAAAAACACTTCTAATCCAATCATTGTCTTTTAAGAAAATTTATAAAGTAGTAACGAGACCATGCCAAGGACTTGTTATGTGGATCTTCATACATATATATTTTCTCCTTTTTTATTCCTCTTTTAAGGATCATTGGTTGTTTCTTTTACAAGTGCTTGCACAACCTTTGAGAGTACCAATACTTTTTTCCCATATATTGACACGTATGCCACTCATGTCATCAACTCATAGCCGAAATCTAGGGTTATACCATAGATTGTTCAAAAGCTAGCAGAGTTGTTGGCATACCAAAGGTGTACATGAGAAACATAGACCTTTTTATTTCTCTTCTTTTTTTATATGCTAGTACCACAGTTTTATCCACAAGGTTAGCTTTGGCATGCATCACAATTACCACTAGACATCATTTCAATCAAACAACTCTTTTCATGAGTGTCATCAAGACTATCAAAACATCTATGGGGTTAAGTATCTTCAAGGATATACTCTCAAGACAATCATTCATCAAACAAGTCATAAATTTCAGACTTTTTCTTATTATACTTGTTTGGTAATATTATTTCCAAGGCAAGACTCGGTTAGCTAAAAGAACTAGAGCAAAAGCTTCCACAACTAATCATCATACTAATAAAAAGCTCTACTTTAACCATATTAAATTACTCCCACTAGCATGGCATCTTAGAAAATCGACCAACTAGGATAAACAACTCAAACTTCAAAAGTGGGAGGCATAGTACGTACCTCTCATAAGTGACTTCATGATCCTCTTCCTTATAGGGATGTGTTCCTTCAAAATTCAAACACGATTACTCTCATAATAATATTAAAGGAAAGAGGCAAAATGCGAACCCACATTTACGAAAAAAGGAAAAACGGGAAAATCTTTTTGTATTTTTGAGGATAGGGATTAAAGAATAGAATAGAACTTGCGACCAAGCAAGGAACTAAGAAAATAAAAACAACCGAAAAACAAAAGCAAACTAAAAAAGAAAGCAAACTAAAAAGCAAAGAAAAAAGCAAGGTGTTGGAACAAGCCAACATGAGTGTTTCAGCTCCCAAGGAGCTAGAATACAACCTCGTTATTACACAAAAAAATTGCCAGGGGAACACATCCTCGAGATCAGGCTTTTGCAAGCCTTTTTGTTGCTCATGGTGGTGGCGGTGGATAGTCTACCATGTTCCATTGGCTGCTCCAATCATGGAACTGGATGGCGAGGTTCGCAAAAGCATCTCGAAGGTTGACGGAGAGGTTGTTCATGTTTTGAATATTTCCTTTGAGCGCAAATATATCTTCATAGGTGGTGTATTAGTTTGGTGGCTGCACATCTTGTTCGGATCCCTCTTGTTCTACTTCTTCATCTTCTCCTCCTCCTCCCACGAATATTTTTTGATGGGGTACATTTGCCTCAACTTGCACATCAAAACGCAAATGTCCATCCTCGATAGAGAATAGACCATTAGAAAGGAGCTGGGATTAAGTGATCCGCTCCAAGTATATCAAGGAAGTATCTACCATCAGTTCTAGAAACCATACCACATGCTCTTAGAGTAGAAAGACCGATACGGTGACTTTCTGTCAACGGTTGGATATTACCTAGGTTGATGTGAAGTGCGTGTGCAAGAACGGTTACAACTCCTCCTCCGCATATGGGTCCTCGAGATAGAAGAGCCTGATGCTTAAGGTAAAACATAAGAAGAGCGCCCAAATTTGGCATTAAGTTACAATCAATAATAACATCCTTTGCGAGTATCATCATGTCCTCTTCATTAACTCTAGTAAACTCACCACGTGCCTGCAAGGTGTTAGCAAGAACATAAAACAAATAATGAATAGCAGGATGATCAATTTGGTTCCCATTGGTGTGTTTCTATGAATTCTCATCAAATTAAAGTACTCCTAAGGTGTAGGATTTAAAACAAAAGTAGTGGAGCGTATGTTAGTGTTGTTGTTGGCAAACCCAAAACATTGAGCCCATTGGTCGAGTGTCAAGGAGTACTCATAGTTCATCAGACAAAATTTGATGCGATCAACTCTAGGCCTTTGATCCTCGGAACAATAGTGAGTGCCTATTGTATGCGTCAAGGTGCTGAGGAACTCAAGTGTCAAGCGGCGGTACATGGCGACATCCTGAAAGACAAAGTCATACAAACCAACTTTGTTGCAAAGTAAGTCGAAATCAGCATGAATGCCAAGTTGGTTCAGGGTATAGGGACACGCCCACTTAGTGGACTTGATTTCTCGGAGCTTGAGACGGTTCAGTTGAAACTCCTCAGTGAACTCGATACCAAGTGACTCGGGGGTCAACATATCAACGAGTGGTGTAGAAGGTTCCACAACTATCACACGTGTACGGCTCCTTGTGTTCATCTAAAATAAGATAAAATAAAATAAAGATTGCTAATTAATTTTTTTAATCCAATAGGAACATAGCATAAACGATCTTCTACACTAGTTACAAAAGAAACTCCTCTAAAACAATACTAAGCATGCTCAATATCAAGATTAGATCAAGAATAAGACCTAAGTCTAGATTGACAATGATGAAAGATTGAGTGAAGCTTTGGCACAAATAAGTTGAAGATCGGAGGAGAATCATACCTTAGATCGATTGAGTGCAAGGAGCTGAAGAAATATTGAGTAAATTCGAAGATCCAATGGAGGTGGTTTGGAGTTTGGAGGAAGAAGAAAGAGAAAGATTTGTTTTGGAGATTTTTTAGGTTACCTCCTCATAGTGTTTATGGCGACCGCGTACATGGTACGGGCGGGTGGTACGGCCGGAGCCCGCCCGTACCGGGTGACATACCTTGGGGGTGACGACTCCCTTCAGACGATGCACTCGGTACGGGTGTGTGGTATGGTCACGTGCGCCCGTATTACTGGTCATTATTCATTCGGTACCTTTGCTTGAAATCTGATATTTTGCTCGAGGGTACGGTACGGGCGCGCGGTACTAGCGCGCCTGACCGTACTAGTGGTCATTATGAGCACTGTTTCCTGTAGCAAAAATCAGAATTTCTATTTTCCAAAGCCTTGATGTGGTACGGGCGTACGATATGGTTTGTTCTAATCGTACCACTGGTCGTTAAACGGCCAGTGAGCTGCAAAACTCAAAGAATTTGATTAGTAGCTTCATGCATCTTTGCACAACTTATCAAAGGACAAAATAACATCAAATATACTACAGAAAAATCAACAATACTTCTTAGTCCATGTGTTGGTAAAATAAGAGATCGAGAATTACCTTATTTCTTCTCCTCTCTCCAAAAGCCTTCTTGAACACTCTTTATTAGAAATAAACAAAATGAAACAAAAACAAAACAAACAAAACTAACAAGACTAACACAAATGTAAGAACTTTATTTCACATGGGTTATCTCCCATGAAGCGCTTCAAGTTAAGGTCAATTAGCTTGACCCCGATGACAATCATTTCGGTTTAATGAGTGGAATGCCCACTCCAAAGTAATTGGCTTTCAAAATAATTATACCATCGTCATCATTAGGCTTGGCCTTCTTCTTCCTAGGGAAGTGGACTATAAAAGGATTTCTAGATGGTAGCCCTATTCTCACATTCCCCTCGTATAAATTAATTAAAACTTTGATAATTCTTAGGAATGGCCTACCTAAAATTATAGGTGCTATGGGATCTTCAGACATGCCCACAGTAAGAAGATCAATAAGAGCGGGACTACCTTTAATTTCAATAACTATATTTTCTTTTATCCCAATAGCTTGTTTATAAGTTGAATCCGCTAGATGTAGTCTCAATTTAGTAGTTACAAATGGCCCCAAGTTTAATTTGACAAATAGGCTTTTGGAAATTGTTGAGAAGCTTGCACCAAGATCACAAAGTGCGGATATCTCATTAACTCCCACATTAACTTTAATAGTGGGCTCAAATATATCATTCAGCTTAGCAGGAAGCTTATTAGCTAGTCTCTTATACTCTATCTATAAATCTCAAACTTTAGATGCTACTTGTTGTATAAATTGTTGGTACATAGCATCATTATCTTGTTCTATACTGGAATTCTTCACGGTGATCATCTTTAGTAGATCTTCCACGGTATATTCTGGTGTTAGCACGTTGCTATAATCCAACTCCTCAGGCTTCTCTTCATTTGTTACCACCCTCATCATCTTGAGGTCTTCTACCGGATTTGGCTCAGGCTTTCCAACAAACTTTGCTAGTATGAGAGCTTGGCTCTCAGCTACCTTGTTGCTCAACTGAGCCTCCACGGTCTTTGTCCTTTCCTGTAGAGCCTGCACATCATTTATAATTGCAATGGCTTGGTTAGATAATTTTCTTATACTACTTTCATAGTTCTCCTTGATTTTAATAAGCATATTATTTTGCTCGGTTTGAGCTTGTATAAAAGTTCTAACAGATTGCTCAAATGAGAGATTGCCATGATTTTGTCCATTATTATTATCATAATTGTTGTAAGGAGCTCCTACGGGATTAGAATAATGTTTTTGAACATTAGAAGCATAATTGTGATTTTTCCACGCAGGATTAAAAGGAGTGCGAGCTATAAAATTGACATCATTAATATCGATAGCGATAACATTAACTTGGGTATCTTCTTTACCCTTTACTATATTGAGTAGCTCATCTACCTTAGATGTAAACTCTTCATTATTTACCCTGGTAATTGAACTTACTCTCTTCGATGTTCTCTCCACATGCCATTGGGCATGATTATTTTGCATATCATCAACTAATTTCTTTGCAACACTCACTTATTTTCTCATGATTGTTCCTCCTGCTACAGTATCTAGCATAGACTTAGGCATTGGGTTAAGACCATTATAAAACAAATGTAATATAAGTCATTCTTCCATCATATGACTAGGACAGTTCATTACGACTTCTTTCATCCTTTCCCACGCAAGCGCTAGTGGCTCACGGTCTTCTTGTATAAAGCTTATAATATTGGATCTTAGCTGCATAGTTTTAGCTAGGGGAAATTTAGTCATAACAAATTAGTACATTCCTCTCAAGATTTAATAGTGCCCTTTGGTAGAGCTAGCAACCAATCCTTAGCCAATCCTCTAAGATAGAAAGGAAACAATCTTAATTTAACAACATTTGGATCTACATCCTTAATACACATCATGTCGCAAATTTTAGTAAAAGTGTTTAAGTGCAAACCCGAATCCTTAGAAGATGAGCCCCAAATTGATTTTGTTAAACCAAACTTAAAAGGTTAGGCTTTATTTCATAAGCTTCCGCATCAATAGCGGCTGAGTGATAGGTGCACGAATAAAATCATCAGTGGGAGTAGCATACTCCACAAGTCTCTTTTGAGCCATAGCTCTTATATTTTTTGGTATTTTTTAAGTAAAGAAAACAAATAACAAGTAACTAAATTTTTGAGTTTTCAAATAGGTAACAAGAAAGTAAACTAATAACAATAAATAAACTACAACTAATAATAAAACTAAAAACAAAGTCTCTAGTGACCTCACCAGGATATCGAAATTTCTTCCTGGCAACGGCGGCGGAAAAAGGGTTGATACCTTCGAACCAGATTCATGGATGTAATATAATAGTTTTTTCCCTATAAGACCTAGTTTTAATCGAATAGAAAGTAATACTAAAAGGAAATAAAAGGACATGTCTATAAGAGTTTGTTTCTTCGTTTTACCTTAGTTCACCGGACCAATCTAGTTTACTTTTATAATGGGCTGAATCAATGGATGGAGATAGACCAGGGTTGAAGATCCACCTACAACTACACATCATATGGGATAAAAGATAATAATAAGCATATTCATGTGTAATGATTGAATAGGGATAATCTCTTATGGGCAACACATCCTAATATACTAGAGCCATCGTGATGTAGCGGGCATAGCAATAATCTTTTAATCCAACCGAGTGCACCACGAAGCAACGAGCTACAAATGATTATTAAGTGTAAAAGAAGATCAAAGCATTAAGTGGTGACGTTGTTGTGATCCTGAATGGATCGCTAAACAAAGACCATACTACCCTTTCTATCACTAGGGTTCCTATGAGATCGCCACTAGCCAAGTATCTCACCTCAAGCCTTTATCAATCTATGGGATGTTGGATACCTACAAGTCCACAGATTGAGGCAAGAGACAAAGATACAAATCTCTATTGCAAACAAAACACAATACTCCTATGAATTAGATGCACATAATTGTTGCGAGATTTCTTCCCAACTCGCAGCACGTGAGGGCTACTCACTCATAACAAATAGATCAAGGATAGAAAGCATTGTGCAAAATACTTAGATTGAAATCAAATATTCTTACAATGATTGTTGAATCACAAAGATATCTAAAGTACAAAGCAATGGCTATGGATAATAGAGGAGATGGATGCTGGAAGTGATGAACAACGGATGAACAATGACGTGGATCTCCTTTGGTGGTGTTGTGATGTAATCTGAGAATGGCGGCCCTCTGGTCGGCGGCTGGAGCCTCAAAATATATAGACGTCTTCACGAAAGTTGTAGGGTTTGACGAGACAAAGCCATCGTCACATGGTACGGGTGGGCCCTGCCTGTACCAGTGGTCGTTAAGCTTGCAGGCGCCAGGGAATGACTCCCCAATTACTTGGCCGTGTGGACTTCCTCGAAAACCTTCATTATGACTCCTGATTTTGCATTAAAAAGAGTGATTTCTTGCACAACAAAATTCAAAGTAAGGTTTTGCATATCTTTGCAATTAATAGTCATTAGTGGACGGAGAGTTTCTTGTGAATTGCTTGACCAAAAACAATATTTAAACGCGATGGAAGATGGCTATTTTTGGAGCCATCATCGATCCATCAGGGGGTGCAAGTTCTCAAGCAAGGCTTGATCAGGAGAATTGGGGATGGGATGTCCACATATTCGTGGAACGACCAATGGATCCCTCGTGACGGGATGTTACGACCAATGGCTTGTTTGGAAGATGAGACCGTGGTGCCGCCCTGCTGTGTCGCGGATTTCATCGACCCAGTTTAGGCGACATGGCGGGAGGAGAAGTTGAGACAATTTTTGCTCCCTATGGATGTGGAGCTGATCCTGGGGTTTCCTATTTGCACAAGACAACTGAGCAATTTCTGTTCTTGGCACTATGATCAGTGGGGGGTGTTCTCCGTCAGGTCGGCTTACAAGATGTTTGTTGTTACAACGCGTCAGAAGCGGAGAGGCATGGCTACACGAAGAGGCGCCTGCTTCTAATGACGCAGAGGTCGAGCGGGAATGGAAGGACTTGTGGCGCACATAGGTACCCTTTAAGTTGAAGGATTTTCTGTGGAGATTGGCAAAGCTATCGTTGCCAACAAACGAGGTACACCATAGGAGGACATTGGTGGACAGTGATAGGTGCCAATTTTGCGGGGTGCAGGATACGTGGTGACATGCACTACTGAACTGCACCATGTACCGTTGTGTGTGGGCTCTGGTTGATGAGGAGGTAACGGAGCACGTGCACAAAACGGAAGAGAGAGGAGCAAGGGAGTGGCTAGCAACAATGATAGAAACTCTTCGCCATGAGGATAAGTCAAGGTCTTTGTGACCTTGTGGGCTATATGGCATGCTCGGAGAAAGACGATCCACGAGCAGATTTTTCAAAGTCCGTTATCGGTGCATTCTTTCGTCCAGAGTTTCATTCAGGGCTTGTCATAGGCGGCTACCACTACCAAGAGGACAGGGGAACCTGTTCATACGAAAGAAGCACCAAGATGTATCCCACCGCCGCCAAGTACAATGAAGATCAATGTTGATGCAGCGGTTGGAAAGAATACTGGTCGGGGCGTGGTTGCGGCAGTGGACAGAGATGAGCAGGGTTTGTTACTGGGTGCTTCGACAATCATTTACCTAGGAAGACACAGCCAGAGACGTTGGAGGCCCACGCTTGTCGAGAGGCAGCTGCGTTGGGGTATGATCTAAATGCATGATGGGTCTTTTTTTTGACAAAAACAGTAGAGAAGGCTCCTACTGTGTCATTTTATAAATTTTTCAAAAGACTGTACATGGTGGTGAGTAGTCTCCGTCTTACATTTACAAGGTGTCGAGCTATTCTTGTATTCCTTCCTTTAATCTAGCCTTAGCTCTATGCATGATAAGGGAGAAGGCTTCTCTAAAAAACAAAAACATCTGCTAGAAGTGGGATTAAATCTCTAAAAATATAACCATTCCTCTGGTCCCAGATGCTCCAACATCCAGTGACAATGATTTTCATAAAAAACGTGATATTGTATCTATTACTGGCATCTTAGATCATTTGATGAATATTCATATCAGTATTCCATTCAATGCCCAAAGCCCACTAGAAGCTTTGGCTGAAGCTGCATTCAAAAAAGAGGTGGAGCAGAGTTTCCACCTGGAGCAAGGTACGAAGATAAACAAGTCGGTTAAGGATTTCGAGTCTTTGTGTTTTGTCCACAAGAGTAGAAAATCGAATAGAGAGACTCATCTTTTGGCCAGGAGTAGTATGCTCTTTGAGCAAGGCCGACATATTGGCTTTTGGCGCCACCAGATAGCGTTTGTATCCCGTTGATTATTGAGCTTTAATAAAGTTTGGGAACGCCTAAAAAAACGTAATCTAAAAACTATAGTGAAAATTTACCCATGTTCGGCTCTACTGGTCCTAGCTAATTTCATTTTGATTGTACTCCGTCTCCAAACCTGAGCCGATCTTGATCACCATTTTTTTTTGGAAGATAACTGCATTCAACAGGTAACGCGTACAACCTCAATACATAACGTAGAAATCTCGAGAGAGCTCGAGAAGAAAAAAGAGCCCAACAAAAAGGCAGACAAACCCTAGAGAAAAGAAAAATTACAATCAGGTCCCTATGAGGCTCTGCCTCCATCACCAAGCCCGCATCCAACCGCCGCCGCAGGATGCCGGAGAAAGAAACGAGCCACCATCTTCCCAGTAGGCCGAGAACGCACCATCGCCACTGGCTTTGTGAGTCGAAGGAAGACCTCACCGTAACCGGCAAGGCATAGCCGTTGGGGCGCGTCGACCGGGGCCGTGTCCCCATGCATTCTCGGCTCCGGAGCCGGTGCCTCCAGCCGAAGTCGATGAAGCAACACCGGATCCGCCGCCTCGATCCACTAACCTTGTGCCAGGACACAAGAACTCCCGAGCACCGATGCGAGAGACCTCGACGTCGGCCACCAAACTCCTGCGGAAGCTCCTGAATCCGCGGCCAAAGTTGGAGAGAACCCTGCAACCATCAGGTTCCTGACAATTCGTCCCAGCAACCTCAAATTCGGGTCCACCGCACTGAGTATACAAGTTCACTTTACTTATGATGAAGAAAGTGTCAATGTGATGCACGCATAGTTTATGACATTTCCCGCGACAACGCCGCTGATGCCTTCTGCTCTCCCTCTTTGGTGTTTAATCATCAAAATTTCTTATACTCCTTCCGTTCAGAAATAACTGACTTTGATTTGTCTAGATTCGAATGTATCTATACACTAAAACGTGTCTAGATACATCCGAATCTAGACAAATCTAAACCACTTATTTCTGGATGGAGAGAGTACTACTTTTAATTGAATACTACTAGTTGAATGTCCGTGCGTTGCCACGACTCATTCAATCTCTTCCTCTAAGCGTATTGAATATAATCCACGCAAAAAATTATATGAGTAGAAAATATAAATACATAATATTAGTAAAAAATATAAAAATTGTGTGCTCAATGTGTTTAGAGTACATTTTCTAAACACACTAAGCACAATATGTTCCTGATAGTACAACAACAACAACAACAACGTATCACAGAAAACGACAGCTTCAACGCGCTCAACATGTGCCCCCTTTAGCCAGGCCAATTGTAGCGCACGCGCTAGAGCAAAACTTAGAATGCGGATTGACCGAATCGATCCGAATTGAATAAATTGCTAGGTCAATTTAACTTCTCTTTTTTGTTAGGTTTTGTTCCTATTTGCTCTTATTAGATCTTTTTGCTCTAAATTCAGGTTTGGCTACTCACTAACCAAATTAGCTCACCCGTGCTCAAATTTGAAGTCATGCCAAGCACACAGAAAACTTGCAGAACAATTATTCTCAGTTTTTACTCAATATGAAAGGTAAAAGGAAAATAAGGCAAATGGCATAACAAATGGAGTCCCTTAGTAACATAGGTAATTTTCAAGATAGTTGCTTCTCTGTTTACTCGTAAGAAAAGTACAAAACTTGGTGGTAGTTGATTTGGTACATGAAAATTATACTATTTTTATCAACCTACTCCCTCTGTCTCGGTTTACAGGGCTCAAAATGTTTTGCATCATGACCGGCAATTTTTTATTGGACTTCTCCTCTCTCCAATTAGATGCCACCATTAACACCATATCTTTAACACTGCAGGCATGCAACCAATTAGGTGTGCAAACTGGTTTTGTTTTTCACCCACCCTTATGCATGAATATAATTAGGTTGGTCATAGTGGGAGTATCATATTACTAGTATCATGCATATGATACTAGTGTATGATACTACCTCTTTAGTGGTTAGTATCATCTAGTAGTATTATAGTATCATTGTATTTAATTTTTTCTACAATCTCAATGCAATTGTGTGTATGAGATGTATTGGTCATTAAATTACCTAGTTTCACGAGCTATGATACGGTATCATATTATGATACTACTAACACCTCTCTCTTCATTAATTGTGGTGTCACATCAGATTTTTGCCAAGGTGGCATGCATGATACTCCCACTAGGACTAGCCTTAGTGAGGCATTACTACTCTTAATTAAATGCATGCAGGCCTTAGAGAAGAGGTATTGTGAGACAAATATTTTTCAGATTAGGCCTAGTAAACTGGGACGGAGGGAGTAGAAAGAAGATGTAGCCTAATTCAACTCACTTGCTTTATTTTAAGACCGAACAGAAGCCATGCCAAATAAATGCCCGTTGCGTACGTGGGCAGGATTTACGGAGGCAGCTTTATGGAGACATACACGTATATTAGTCTCATCCCATTCCCTCCACCTAGGCTGTAGTTTTCACCCGATGGTGGCAGTAGTACATGTGGCCCACATATGCTCTCTCTCCGTCAACTTTTCCCATCTCTCTTGCTGTTCATCGGCGATCCACGCGTAGAAAGAACGAGCTACTTAGATCAAGGTTGTGTTGCACAAATCACATCGATTGATAGACGAGAGAACCTATAGTTCAGCTGCTTCTTCGGCTGCCTTGTCCCAAGTTGGCGGTGCCCACCATGGCCGCACCAGCGTACTCGCGCTGGCAGGATTTCGGTCGCCCATGGCCGCGACCTTCAAGCATGCGGCCCTACACACCCTCCTAGCCTCCAATCTCTCGTCGCTGACAGCCCGAGCGACCAGGACGCGTCCCTGCCCACCCTCCTTGGTTTAGGGTGACGACGTCGTCCCCCGCGTGTTCCCTCCTCCACTTCAACGCCGAGGGCGCCAAGGCCTGCACACGATGGGCCTGCATTGACCCATCGCTTGTGCGAGACGAACGAACCCAGCGGCAGCGCACGGAGAACTGTTTCTTTACCGGTGGCAGTGGTGTAATAACTCCGAACTGCCAGGGGCAAAACCGTCAAAACCGGGCAAACGGAAAATTTTGACCGCTGACGAACAACACGAATCTTTTTAATAGTATAGATATCTAAACCTTTGTAACGATACAGTATCTCTGAACTCTAGTAAGGATTTGGACGACGTGGTGCTTTCCTGAAACAACAATTCTTGCCCCGGTCTTACCAGTCAAATCAAACATGTGAAAGTAGCTCTGCAAAAGTGGAGTGAACAAGCTCCTGCACAACTTAGATGAATCAATGACGTTGCATAAACACGTCCAAATCGGGAACCAAGTCTTGACACGACAAACACACGATTAACCGCATGGTCAGCATTTGAACTCGACCAAAACAGAAGAGAGTATGCTACCGGAAGGAAGGCCACGATGTGCTGACAACGGCGATAACAAGAGTTACATGAAGGTCGCAAGGGAGCCGCAGCTTACACTCGTGTACCCAAAACTGCACAAAGCAGGATATTCCTCACTCCACTCGTGAATCCCAGTAACTACTGAAACGTGAAACAATTAACTCCTCCGTGCACTCAGATGACTGCTCCTTGTGCTATCCTGCCACTACATGTACATCTCCTCCCACTGCAGCAACAATCGTGAAAACTGCGTATAAGTATCAACGAACCAAACCCTCCATGAAACAGTGAAGTTCACATGCCTCTTCATCCTCTTCTTCTTCATGGTCTTCCTCAGAGAAGATGTCATTTTCATCATCTTCCTCGGAAAAGATGTCATCTTCATTTTCCAAATACTCGTCAATAGTCTTACCTTCGTACAATTTAAAGGCATGAGGGATGATCTTGTTCCTGATGGTATATCTGGCAATAGACAAAATCAAAATTAGAATAAAAACAAAAAATAACAGTGCGTGGTATCTGTATTTTTTAAAATATAGTTCAATATAGTGTATTTTGGAGTAGCATCAACATATATCAGAAGTAATGGAAAAACACATTTACCCAATAAGATAATGTGCCTCTATTTTCTTTTGCAACTTTTCAGCCTTTTCATAGAAGCAACATACAAAAGGTCAGGAAGAAGACGAAAATTCTTCACATAAGGTATATGAACAACAAAAATTTGTCCAACTTACAAAGTCAGATTCAACATAAGGTGTATGAGGAAATTCAGGGGGGCTGAAAAACTTGAAGAAGCTCGGACAATCTTTTGTCAGGATGGTAGGTTTTGTGTTTTTCGAGCCATTTGGCTCCACTTTGAGCCTCTTTTGTGTCAAACACTTTCCTGCATGCCAATTAATTTCAGTCCTGAAAAATTAAAGCAGTTGGCAGATATTAGACGCTGATGGAACAGTTTATGCCAGAAACCAAATATTTTTCGCAAGAACAAATATATACCCAAATGCTTTCTCTATAAGACGTGCATCTTCATTAATCATGTCATACATTATAGTCAGTACATGATTTTTGAAGAAGGGATTGGGTTTGAACAAAAAATCAATCCTGAATTTCCTCGGACCATCAGGTCTGCACCATTTGATGTCCTTGAGATACTTGAGAGCTTCCTCATCACTCTCATATATCTGAACACAAAAATAAAAGAGATTAATACCAGTATCATTAGCAACAAGGAAATCCATGCACTTAACAGATCGACTCAGGTTCTACTATGGACACAGAACATTGACAGTCCAGGAGAGGGGGCAGGAATCAACAAGCTAATGTGGCCTCACCTCCAAAGACAACTTTTGATGGGGGTTTTTCCTGAGAAAACGGAAAGCTTGCGTGTTTTGATAGTTTTTCATGTCAGTAAGCCAGAAATCTGGAACACCTTTTCTCTCTGCAGGAAAACATCATGACAAAGTTCTAAACAGGATGAAAAAGATTTAGTTCATTTTACAAAAGGCACTAGACATACCGTCCTGCTTCACGGGGTTCTCATCATCACCTTCCTCTACCTCACATGTCACAACTTTGCAACGCTGCAAGTTGCACAACAGAGTCACCACAAAAGTTTGTGTTGCACCATGTGGGTAACAAAACAAAATATGGAGGAGAAACTACGAACATTTGCAAAACAAAATTAAAATTTATCGAAAGCGCCGCAAAATACTATACCTCTGAGTACAATGGATCATAAAGCTTCTTGTACTTAGCTTCTAGAGCAGCTTTGTCCTTGAAGTGCCTATTTTCCAGTTTATTATGTTCACGCTAAAACATGTAATAATAGGTTAGTTTCTAGTTCAAACACATAGATTTATGTAATTAAACTTGCACAAAAATGTTCATTTCTAATTCAAACTCATATAGTTATGTAATTAAAGTTGCACAAAAACAAATGTTTCGGTTTTACCTGAATCTCCATCAGTGCCTCTACGTGGTTCCTGATGTTGGGCGGAAGGCTCTCGAGCACGTCCGCTAACCTCGGCAGCTTTTTCTTCGCAGGAGCATCGTTGAATTGAATAAAACACCACCACACAAGCGCCCCCAAAAACCCAACCAGACACATTTCAATGAGAGACAGAAATGATTCTTTTAGAAAGAAAATCACAATACCTTAAACGACTCCACAATGTCAGCGTTCTGCTCCCGTGTGAGTGCTGCGTCAACAGGAACGACGCCAAACAGTTAGAACAAACTAAATCACCATGAGAAAAAAAGCAAGAGAAAGCAATATCAATGAAGCAGAGAAAGGTAGGAATCCGAGGGCGGAGAGGTCAATAGCGTCCATACTACTATAATCCTCCATATCTTCATCATCCTCGAGAATGGCTTTGTAGTACTCATCTTGAGCAGCTTCTGTAGTGAACCATGAAACAGCATGAGGGATAATCTTGTCCCTCATGGTAAATCTGGCAATAGGACAATTCTCATTCAAAAGAAAAAAATAAAGGTGTGCTACTAAAATAATCGTTACATCAATAAGATGTATAAAAAATAACGTTAGCATTTAAAAGTGTAAATGAATTTACGCAATATCATAGTCTTTCTCAATTTGTTCCAGCCATTGTTCAGCCTGTTAAGAGAAGCAACACACAAAAAGGTCAGGAAAAAGGAATTTTTTTCTCAACATAAGATATATCAACAACCATATAACCTTGTTCAACTCACGTCAATTTCCTTATCATCATTAGGAACTTCAGTGGGGCTGAAGAACCTGAAGAAGCTCTCACAATCTACAATTGTGGTAGGCTTTGTGTTTTTTGAGCCCTTCTTTGGCTTCTTTTTCAGCACCTTTTGTGTGAGACACTTACCTCGACACCATTCAATTTCAGTCCTGAAAAATAAAGCAGTTCACAAATATTAGATGCTGATGAAATAATTTATCCTGGCAGAAAATAGTTTTTACAAAAGCAAAGACGATCACATACCCGATTGCTTTCTCTAGACTGGTTTCATCTTCACCAACTATGTGGTACGTTTTAGCTAGCACAGAATTTTTGAAGAACGGATTGGTATCGAAGAAAAACTCAAGCTTGAAACCCTTTGGATCTACAATTCTGCACCATTTGATGTCCTTGAGATACTTCAGAGCTTCCTCATCCCCCTCCTTGATCTGAGCAAAAAAGTAGATAAGATTAATAGACTATCATTAGCAGCAAGGAGATCCATACACTTAAATGGACTCACGTTCTACTCTGGACATAGAACATTGAAAGTTTAGAAGAGGGGAATCTACAAACTAGTGTGGACTCACCTGCTCACCCAGGATTTCATTGCTTAGCATTGCATTAAGCCAGAAATCTGGAACACCTTTCCCCTCTGCACAACAGCATTGTAACCGGGTTTTAAAAGGAATTGAAAAGGATCAATCTTATATACGCAAAAAGATATTATAGTAAGAATAAGAGAAATATTACCTTCCTGCTCCGTAGGGGTCTCATCGCCACTTTCTGTGATGCCCTGTTCCTCACCTACACCTGTCAAAATTTTGAGACGCTGCAAGTTGCACAACAAAGTCAACAGAGAACACAGCTTAATAAATAGGACACCAGAAACATGACAAGGTTCTGTTAGAACATGTGAATTACGAAAATAAAGTACAGAGGAGAAATCTCCATACATTTGCAACACAAAATTGACAAAACAATCACTAAATATGTGCTATACCTTCGAGTATAGTGGCTCATAAAGCTTCTGGTATGTAGCTTCTAGAGCAGCTCTTTCCTCAAAGAACTTCTTTTCTAGTTCATCATGTTTGCCCTGAAACATGTAACCATATGTCAGTATGCAACAGAGTAGTTTGTATGTTCCATTTTAAACAATTACACATGATAATTTACATTGAGAAGCACACGAACCTAAATAGAACCATACAAAAGCACAAAGCCCAGATAACTGGGATCAAGTACCTATCTAACTACAAACTCTGAATAGGAGTCACGCATAAATCAGAAAAAAAGAATCTAAGGCTGGGATGGTGTGCAGATAAAATCTCAGTTAGTGATTTCAACACTACCCTTAATAAGCTGCAGCTACTGGGTACAAAGCATACAACACTGCATCAATGAAAGCATGCCCCGAATATAACCACCACCAAACTCTAGGTCTTGGGCAACTTAAAGTGCAAGTGTTTCTCTTCTGTTCTACCTGAATGTCCCTCAGCTTCTCGACGAGCTTCTTGGCATGATTTTCTTCATTCTTCACAGGTCCAGACATTGCGATTATGGCAGGAATCACTCCGCCCTGTTTATCTCCCATCAGACCATGAGTGCCTCGAGTCAAATTCTTGTCCTCGGTTTCATCAATGCTTTGTGCTGCACTCGCTTGCGTTGCGTCAGTATTGGCAGCCTGCTTATCACAAGTAACAACTTGTCGTTGCCTCTTAGATAAATCTAATTCACTTCTCTTCAGTACAGTGACTCCACTACAATTATCCTCGGTGGCAGAGTTGAGCATCCCATCAAGATCAGCAATAGCTTCTTTTCCAACTTCTGGGCCAGCAGGTAAATCAGTCAAATTAAGTTCTCCCAAAGAATAATTTCTCCATTTTCTTAACTTCTTTGGCTTTGCCTTCTCTGGCATCAAGCAGTCTATATTCCACACCATGTCAAGCCTTTCTCCATAGAGAGCAAGAGCATCTTCGTAGACAGACGGGATATGGATCTTAGACATAATCATTTTTCTGTATCGAGGTCTCACTCTCATAGACGCTATCCTTTCATACTCATCACCTGAGAAAATCTGAAAGAAACACAGTTCGGTCTAGTGCCTAAACGACAATTTCCTGCACATGCATACTCAAAAACGCATCTGAAACATATTATGATTACCTCATTAGGGCGCCACATTTGATACCGTGCCCCAGGGTAACAATAGAACTTCAGAGCTGTTACAAATTTGGGTAAACTCCAATCCTTGGTGACAGATAATACATCAACGAATTCCTTTATAGGGTCGCACAGTAACTTCAAGAACTTCTTTTCATGCAAGTCCAGATGGTACAAGAGACGAGCGGCCTCAACAACACTTCTGTTAACCTGCATAAAAGTGAGCCTTAATCTCATCACTGCAAGAAACATGAAAAGACAAATAATTCTAGAAGACGGTATTTTAACGAAATAAAACATACTGAGATCCCAAATTTCGATTTACAGTGCAGTATATCTATGAAAAACTTTGTTCGAGGACTAACACTGCACAAAAAGAGAGGACTTATTCAATTTCAAGGTTGCTAAGGATCAACGCCGAGAAGGAAAGGAAGGACATAATTCAAGGTAAAGGAACAATAGAGCAGATTCAGAAGAAAAAAAGGACAAGCGGTTAGCTCACGATGTCTTCTGTAACATCAAAGTCATATTGGCGTAAGAAAAGGACTAATCCTCCTTTGTCCCAGGGAAGGCGATACTCCTTTGGCTCCGATGTTTCTTCAGTCAATAGTATCATATTCTCCACACCCAAAATCAGCTCCTCCACAGTACTATCATACCGACAAGTTATTGCCTGAAAATGATGATGGTAATCTATATACTGTTCACATAGACAGAAGCAACAAGGATGCTTACACAGTTACACTAACCAGGTTCCCTTCAATTATTCTCTTATATTCAGCAGATCCAACAAGTAGTTCCTGCTGAGAACCACATAACCTGGTGATCATCTCAGTCAGCTCAGTACCAATAACCTCGTTAACAAGGTCAATGGCGGTGGACTTCTCCTTAAACATTTTATATTCCTCTATATGGACATTCTGAGAAAGAAGCGCAAAAGGGATTAGAAAAGGCTAGTCAAATATCATGCAATGTGACTAAATCATGACAGGAGGCACGGTAATTGAGTAGGTGTGCCACAATCGTGAAGTATAGTGTTGCTTAAGTCTTTTTTATACACTTCCTTCAGTGGCACTCCCGAAACCTTTATATGGGAAGCTACATCTTCGTATTTTGAAACAACCAACAGCGGCATTCTTGGTAGAAATACCATGTCAGGGCTCATTCATCCCTAGATATGAATATGTAATAGTTCAGTACAAATTTTTGCATAGGCTGTAAGCACTTAGCAGATTGAAGATGGTGCACGCGATGACACCGAAACATAACCAGATTGATTCGATTTTGGATCAGTTCAGTAACAATTGGCAGTTACTCCCTTCCATTCACTATATGCGTCCCCGACCTGGCGAAATTTTATTCAACACATCTGTGGAAATCAAGTGTTGTGTACTTACTTCAGTGTTTACGCTTTGCAGTGTGTATTCCTATTTAAGTACTTCGGCAACTGTTAGTTGGTTGTAGGAGGAGTATATATACTTTCAATTTGTATTTTTTCAGAAAACCTATTGTAATGCAGAGAGAGTGATAGGTTAACGTTTATATTTCACCCCCATACAATGGTAATCACTAGTAACTCTGTTAGAGTTGGCAATAAGCAGGACACAATCACATGACACAAATAGGAAGGAAGGAAAATGGTGGAACCTGTGGCGGGTACGCCCAGAGGTCCTGCAAGAGAAGAATTTGGTCAGATGATCTTGCATTATTATGAACTAGGACGATGCCCGCGCGATGCTGCGGAAAAGAAAAGGAGTTGTTCACTTAGGAAATATACTCATCGGCAACATCTATGCATACATGGTCACCCAGGATGTGTCGTATTACACCAATCAGATAAAATTCTTTTAATTCCAGCCCAAGCAGGCCCAAACATCCAGCCGCTCTCCCAAGCCCCTCTATGTCCTTCGACGTCGCTCACCTCCATGCCCGATGTGCCCACGCCACAGTCACAACCTCCAGCGCCGCTCTCCGCCCTCCATGAAATATCCACAAGCATCTTTGGGGAGTCTCGCGTTCTCATCAGGACATGTCGGACGCTAGTTTTCTAGGCGTGGGAGCTCGAGCATGAGAACTCCTCCTTCAATTATGCCAACAGCCCACAATTATACCGTCTAATGACGGTCCAAACTCCAAATCATCATCACATATAAACACCTTTACCTCAGCAGGAGGATCTCATCAATCCCTCCCTTTTAATTACCGTACACAACATGCAGCGAACAATCGATGCATCAGTTTGTTGTTTCCCAATATGGCTTGCCGATATCCTAGTCAATTTGCAAACGTATATGAGCCGGTGGGAGAGAGGTTAAGGGAGCAGGGTGGGACTAAATCTCAGTGGTACCGGGTATTGAGGCGCGTATGTCTGCCGATTATTTATGGCGCAAAAACAGGGCCTCATTGGACGATAAAGCTTAGGCCTGGACTTTTTTTACGCTCGACGGAGCGCGTAAGGTTGGGTCTGTTGGACACACTTTCGGGGCAGGCCCACAGGCCGGCGACGAACAAAGCAAGGGAACGACGACGGAGGATTCGGCCAGCAGAGCGGAACCATACGAAACGGTTTTTTCTGACTTACCGGTGCCATTGGTGGACAATTTGTTGTCTGATGAGAGGGTAAAATGGTTTAAAAAAGTGTTGGACCAGTGGCATTGGTGGTCAATTTGTGATGGGAGGGTAAAAGGGTCAAAAAAGTGTAGAAAACACGCCCGTGCGTTGCACTAACAAAATAGAATTCTTGAAAAAACATTTTCCACCTAATATTTTGCTCAAAGTCAACCACCTCAGTTCACCTTATTGTAACAATATTTATTTGATCTGTTCTTTTATAGTCCATCCCTTCTATAACAAGTACACTCAACTATAATTCGTTTTGTACGTCCACACTTTCTCTCATCAACTCATGGTCATTCTTTTATCTTCACAAATATCAACTCTGTATTTCTCTTTTGTATTTACCAAAAGAGTAGCCAGTA
The DNA here is from genome assembly GCA_916181665.1 of Avena sativa. Lineage (NCBI taxonomy): Eukaryota > Viridiplantae > Streptophyta > Magnoliopsida > Poales > Poaceae > Avena > Avena sativa. Next base: position 421,514,060 of record OV702290.1, read on the forward strand.
TATAATACGACTGGTATTCTATCTATAGAAAACATGGTTTGCGTGCCATTTTGACACTTATTCATTTGCGCTTGGTATTGGATCTGCTAGAATCACCTAATTGTATCTGCCTTGGTCAGCTAACAATGGAAATGTAGGAACTTTATGTAATAAAAGATAAAAAATCCAAAGAGATAAGGTCTCGTGGGGTAGTTTTGCCCAAAATCAGAGTGCGCACGTCGCGGCCGGCCCGCTCCCTTTCTTCCAACCTCTGCTCAACTTCTCTCTCCTGAGATGTGAATTGAGCATGCTCTGTGCTGCTCCCCTCGCTCGTCGTGGTGCGCTGGGGCTGGGCGTAAGCACCCTCATCATCCCGCCGGGCCGCCTCGGGCAACCACCGGATGCCGCCACAAACCACCTAAGGTCTCCTTTCTTTTCTTGTTCGCCATCCTCTTCATGGTGTAGCACAATCACAGCTCCATGCCTCCGTCGAGCTGTCTGTCCCCCTTGACTTGCTCTGCTCGTCAGTCTATCCGATTGCTTTCTCGTCGCGTTTTGGTTCCTTTCTACATCTGTATCTCCCTCCAATTGTACCAGGCAACCATCAAATTCTGATTCCAAGGCGACTTGTTGATTTCGGTCGATTTGCTAAGTATATAAATTGGTGGAACTCTGTTTAAGGGAGCAATGTGGGACTATTCAATAAAATTTTATCGGGAATTAGGGAGTTCATCGGTGCACTGGGTTAGCTTGCTGTGGTGGGATGGACCGCACAGAAAAAAGGAAGAGTAAAAAGGTCCAAAAAAATGTTGGATCAGAATAAACGATCCGTGCTTTATTATTAGGTATAGATATAGAAGAGGAAACTATGGCCACGAAAAAACATGCACCTCCACTGGAATGTTGAGGTCGACCCCATCAAAAGAGATAATTGAGAAGCCGGAGGGTGTTTCGTACAACAACATGGTTGACGAAGAATCATTGATCTTCTCTTTGAGCGATGACGAATTCAGAATCTTACCTGACGAACAGACGTAAGCAAATGGGATTACGTACATAGACCTCCGCTCCACCCACCCACCCACAAGCCCGAACTATCACGCGTGAAGCCATCAATCTGGGCGAGGGGAGATAGGGGTCGCGGGGTGCGGCTGGCTCACCTGCGCAAGAGGGCTCCGAGGTCAAACGAGCTAGCAACTGTCCTCGGTATCTTGGCAGCATCGTGCAAGACAGGGAAGGAGCGAGGAGGAGGGGGCGGCGGCTGGCTGGCTGCGTGGAAATCGAATGGGATCTGAAACATTTTCTACGAAAGGGAATTTGGACTCTTTGGCTGGGCCTAGCCAAAGGCCATTTTCCCCGAGTCCACAAATGCTCGCCTACTGTCCAACCGGCCCCTCGAGAGCCCCTGTATGCCGTTACTCTCTTCTTCTAGGGACGGCGATGGGTCTGCACCCATCGGGGAGTGCCTTTCCATCCCCATCCCCCCTCTAACAAACGAGCATTCGTGCGTCTTCAAGAGAGCAGCCGCCTCCTTAGAAACCCTAGCCGCGACAACTTTTCCTTCTTTATCCATCGGCCCCCCTCATCCGGTCGTCCTTGCCGGCACCAGGAGGAACGGGGTCCTGATCTATGTGTAAAGTTTTCTAATAAAAAGTAGTTTTTCAGCAGTTTAGTTTGGTTTTGGTGGTCATCTGCTTCTTAGCCTTCGTGACGATGGAGATGACAACTTCTTCAATAAGTGTTCTTCGTCCCTTTATTCGACGACGAGAGTTTCTTTCCGGCGTCAATGATGGTGTTGGGAGACCAAATTTCTTTAGGTATGGTCTTTCAGATCTTGCTTCGTCAGATCGATCTTGGATTGTTTTTGTTGGTCGTCGCGAGGAGGTTTGTCCGCACAGTATCTATCTGGACTGCTACGTTCTCGACAATGGTGATTCGTACTCTCGTCTCCTCGGCGACGTCGACCATGTTGTTCAGTTCGTCTTCCCCTGAATATTGGTGTTGGTACTCTTACCGATGTTGTTGATTACTCTAATGGCTGTGTGCATGCACGTAGTCTTGACACCGCGGCTCAAATTAAAAATATGGGAGAAACCTCGTCGGTATTTGTAGATGTTTGGTTTGATATCTATATCTTTTTTATGTGTCTGTCTTCGGAAAAGTACAAGATTGTGTCATGGAGAAAGAACGCGTTTAAAGATCTCGATGATTGATAGTTTATTTTAAACTATATTTTGTAATTGATGAAAAAATCTTATATATCTTTACCGTATACTATTTGCTAGTATAAATATATATGGTATTATCGGGCATACGTTCCAAAAAAGGGGGCAAATATTTTTCTCATTTCCATACCCGTGGGGTTCGGTGAGAGGATCCGGATTTCCATTATATATCATAATTCAAATGGTATTGGTAGAATTTTATTATGTCATATTTTTCACATAAAAAATATCGACTAAATGTAACATGTATGTGAAAAAAAGACAAGAAATTAGTTTTGCAGGTTAAATATATTACCAAAACATTCTACTATCCTCTCTCCGTTTTAAAATATAAAATGTTTTAGCGTTCTGAAAGGAGTGAACAGACTCAATATATAACATCTTACCTATAAAAGCACACTGATTTATATACATTAAACTTTTAAGGGTATTAAAAACATACTGAACCGGTGCAGGCAACGTGAGCGCATGAGAGAGACAGTCATGTTTAAAACCCATCTAGGGTTTCCTTCCTCTCGCCAGTGACGCTGCCGGTCCGTTCCGCCTCCGGTGGTCTTGATGACTTGGAGGTGTGGCGGACGAAGCTTCACGTATTTTATTTAGAGTATTTTCAATGTCTCCTTCCGGATGTTGAGACGACAACTACATCCTGAAGTCATAATAAGATCCTCCCCGTCCTATCCTCGCTTAGATGGTGCGACTAGCGCCTACGGAGAGCGTGTGGAGTCGTGTGTCCGATGGATCTTGGGATCCGATCGTTTTCGTATTCGTTGGTGTGGTTTGAGGTCGATCTCTTCTGATCTACAGTATCTTTGGTGATGGTTACAACATGCTTTGGTGCGTTGATCCTTTAGGGCATTGGCACGGCGATTTCCCGTCCTTCTACTACACCAAGCTCTACTACGACAAGTTTTGCTCAACTCCGGTGATGGAGGAGCGAGAACGGCGGCGCGCCTTCGACTCGTATATATGAAATCGTCGCTAGGTGGTCCAGTGATCTATTTATATTTTTTTATTACTTTGGGGCTCTTTTGTACTGATGTTGATGATTATTAATAGATCAGTGGAATTTCGTAAAAAAACGTTTTTAACGAGTATAGGGGAACAGTTCATGGAGGAAACAGATGTCGTGGCGCCAGCCGAACGCCACACATCGGATTGGCTTCTGTTGGCCATGAATCATGTCGACGGCCTTGGCCTCCTTGGATGAACTCCGCGATTGAGCTTCACCACCCATTCCTCGAGCTCCCAACACCCAATCCATCCCCATCCTTCGCCACCATGGCACCGAGATGGAGAAGACAGAGAAGTCGAGAGAGCTTGAAACTTTACCTCCGAATCTGGAGGCTGTGCTTCGAGCTTTTTTAGGGGAGATGTCGCAGCAAAACTCCTCACCGCCTTTGGCTCCAACCTTAGGAACGTCGTAGCAAGAAACAGTCGTCGCCGACCACCAGACACCACTCGGGGTGGCAATGCCCATGATATCCTTGGCATAACGCCACACGCCACTAGGGGACAACTACACCTACCACTACATATAAATATAGAGGAGGGCTGGCTTCCCCTCACCATCCCGCTCCGACCGATGGGAGGGAGAAAGAAGGGAGCCGAGCACTCACGAGAAACTCTCAAGAGAGGGAGGAGGGAGGAGGAGGTGTGGTGAAATGATATCTCCTAAAGACTTTATAATCCTCATCCCCATATTGGATGGCGAGGATCAAATTCTCCCATACGTAACCCACAAAAGATGAATTTCTCACGGATTGCGGGGGAACGAGTCCCCATTGCCGTTCCTATCTCTGCATGCATCGGTTTTCAATGAGCCGCTCCCTATCGCATCGTGGCCCAGTAAAAATAGGTATGTTTTCTTTCTTTTTTTATTTCTTTGTGCATTTTATTTTTTACTTTTTATTCAAAAAATATATTTGAATTTTTTAAATTTAAAACTCCCTCATATTCGAAATTTGTTCAATCTTTGAGAAAGTTCAAGTTTGAAAATTATTTGGACTTAAAAAATGTTTAGATTTTGAAAATTTTAAATTTGAAAGTTGTTTAGATTTGAAAACTATCCAAAATAGATAAACATAAAAGAAAAGGAAAATCAAAAATAGTAAAAAACGAGAAAACCATGAAAAGGAGAGAAAACCAAAGAAAAATGGCTAGGAAAAAGACCATGCCACGCTAATGGATCGCGACCCAGCTCGCTCCGCTAGTGAGCAGGTGAGCAGGACACACTGTGTCTCGTAGTAAGCAGAGAATAGGGTTTGTCAGCCCCTTGGAAACGCTAAAATGAGTTCTTGATTGCACGCGAGAGGTTGGGCCGCAACACACGAACCTTAAAACAACCTGCACCATTTCTAGCGAGCCAGATTTGTTCGGCCGCAGAGTGGAACTTAGCTCCACAAGTTTGTAAGAGCAACGGAGATGGCAGAAGCTCATGCGATGCAAGCATGGAGTGTGGGAAAATTGGATTACCTCCCGCCCAAACCCTCGCCATATCTATTCCTCCTAATCTAGTCCGTCAATCGCTCAACCATTTTTCCTCTTCGACCTCACGCCGACTGGAATCTTCTTCACTAACTACTAGGTAGCGATGGCATCTTCTCTAGCTAGTAGAGGTCGTTGGGGGCAAGCCGTTTTCCTCATTTTTTCTCATAGTTTGCCTACTGCTATGGATGTTTTAACAAACCTTAGAGCCTTGTGTAGCTTAGCTATGTGAGGACATGTTAATTTTGTTCTGTATTTGATGATGTTCTTTAGGCTACGCTAGGTATCGTATCTGTGGATGTGATATATTTGATGGTGGTCATATTTCTTGCATGTGCATATGTCATAGTTACTTGTGTCCACCTTCATGCTAAATGAAAATTGGCCTTTAATTTTTACCTTCCTCGGTTTTTCATAGTTAAGTTCTGTCATACCCTAGACCTCGGAGAAAACAACAAGATCACCATCTTGGAACTAAAGAGATACATCATCAACACATGATTCTGTCACAGGATTGTCATGTTGATGGACGCAATCATACTAGTATGTGGATATTCACCACCAACATAAAAAAACGTAAACATTGGTCGAAAACAACAAAAAAATGTTAAAAATGGCCACAATTTTTGGGAGTTTTAGGTGTTTCCACAGAGCGAACTTCTTCTTGGGATCATTGGGAAAAAGTATGCACGCATCCATGCGAGGGGGTGATGGCGGGATCTCGCCCGTGCACTCGAAAATCTGGCGGGAGAAATTGGGTCACCGCCTGCTGATTCACACTGCCTATTTACACCGCTCTGCCTCACCGCCGAAATCCCACGCCATTTTACCTCTTCAGAGCTCTCCCTCCAAATATTCTTCTTCATCGGGGAGCAGGTAAGCGGTGGCGCCTACTCGATTAGTCGAGATCCTGTGCGGCAATTCTTATTCCCTCGCTTCTCTGACATGTTGATTTCAGCATTCGATGTTGGGGTCGCTGTAAGAGAAATCTAATGTTGTTGTGCAAATGTAGATCTGCTAGCATGTGGTCGCTCCTACTAGATCTATTATCATGTGGTTGCTCCTAGTTGACCTGGAGGTTGTATGGTAAATTTTCATGATGTAGTGTGGGAAATGTTTTTTTTGGAAGTGGTAGGTCCGTCGGCTGAGCTTCTATGTTGTGTATTTCATGTATAAGTGTGATGATTGGTATTAGGAATAGTTCTAAAAGTATCGTTCTCCCGTGTAGACATGATAGCAAGCAAGGAAGAACATATGTGCATTTCTGTTTTTCTTGACATTGCCTTAACTACTCAGCGCAATGTTGGCTGTGGTTGTTCAATTTCTGCCATAGGAGAAGTGAGATCCCCTGATCTATCCGCAATCACAAGATGTGCCTCTTCGATATGTGCCCATGCCGGATAAGGTGTGCTGAAGGAAAAGCGCCATGACATGGCCAACATCTCTGTCGACCTTCGTACTAAATAGGGTTTGTCAGTTGGTCAAGAAAGGAGGTTCAATTAATCAGGGATTCTGAGAGCAGGACCTACGAGCTACTACAGATGATGTTTTCAGGTTATGTGGTCGAATAGTTATTACGTGTCAGGTCTACAACCATATTAGGATTGGAGAGCTAGATGGGTTCAGGTGTTGAATATCAAAGACTTGAGAACATACGCTGGGTTGAGCAGATATCAGCTCTCGTGATGAACGACGAGAATTACTATGAGCACATTAAGGTTGGACAAATTTACACTTGGATCAGTACATTGAATAGTTCTAAATCTTATATATGAACTGTACGTTTTAACTAACTGTGTTCTCATATAGTCTTAGCCGAAGGACACTAATCAATAAGCCCATTGACAACTATACTCATATGAAGGTTATAAGAGTTTTTAGCATAAAATCATCACTTTTCAGCAAAATGTTCGAAAATTCACCACTGTCCACCAATCTCGCAAAATGTGACCACTTTTCTACGATTTTTTTGCAATGTATACTAAAACCGATTTTAAACATAATTGACACTATTTCTGATACTTGGACCCACCCGTCAGGTTGACGTGGTGGTGTGAGACAGCGCGCCATCTGAACGAGGTCCTCGAGTTCTGTTAGCAAATTATATAGTGGTCCCTGGTGTATTGCACTTTTTTCAGAAAAGCTCCTATTTATTTTCAAAATGTTCATAACTTTCAAATACAAATTCAAATTGAAAAAAACTAACACGGAAAGTGCTTAGAAATGTTTGAATATTTTTAATATAAATTTGATTCACTATTTTAAATAATTAAAATATGCAAAAAACAAGTTTGCTTCTATTAGTAATGCAAACTTTGGAAATGCATAACTTTAATTATATAACTCAAAATAATATAAATAATATATCTAAATTTATTAGAAAAATCTCCATTTCTGACATCCATCATTCATAAATCACATTTGTTCCTCTCGGGATTAAAATACAAATGTACATTTGTACAAGATCGCCCAAACCTCGTCTACATGTATTGTACTGGCACACTGCTATAGGGTGTAGTCGATTTGTCTCGCTCAATAGATTCATTTTAAGTCGCAATCAAAACCATTTTTCTCTAATGGAGTAGTGGCGTGTTGCTGTAACAATTTCAAATAGAATTACTTTTTTTGACTGGAGGCAAAAGCTTTGCCTCATTCTATTAAATAAGGAGAAATAAAGTTTGTTCAGTTTATAAGCACCACAAATTTTACCGCATACGGATTACTCTCCCAATGTTAAAACTCAAAGATTTAGCTCTCGTTAGGGCCCAAAGTCTAGCTTCTCCTTTAATTATATCTAGTAGAAAATCCGGCGGCGCAAGTTTATTGTTGAAAACCCTTGCATTTTTTCTTTTCAAATCGTCCAACTTACGAGCATGGTGATGGATGTCATAGTCTTGGCCTTGCAAGCGAGGTTCGTTCACAATCTTGGATGGAAAGATCATCCGTCCAATCATCCACATTGAGGTTTGGTAAGCCTAGTTATGTCTTGACCAATGTCTAAGGCCTTTTCGTGAATCTACAATGTGAGAAAAGGTGCGCCAGGCGTCTCTTGAGTTTGCTTGCATAGAGGACTGATACGTTGCAAACGTATCTATAATTTTTGATGTTCCATACTTGGTTTTTATCTACTTTTTTCTGTTTTATCCACACTTTTGAGAACTTTTTATACACTTTATTGGACAACCTATTAACAAGATGCCACAGTGTCAGCTGTCTGTTTTCTGCTGTTTTGGTTTCAGGAAAGTCAGAAAATGAATATTCTCGGAATTGGATGGGACAAAAGCTAAAGTCAGTATTTCACCGAGGGGGACACGGAGCCATAATACGAGATGGAGAGGGGCCAGAGGGCCGCCACACCACCTGGCCGCGTGGCGAGGCCTGACCCACGCCAGGGGGTGGTGTGGCCACCCAGGGCACCCCCTCGGCCTCCCCTTTTGCCTATAAGATGCCTCCAATACAGAAACCCTAAGGACCCGATCAAAATTCCACGAAAGAGTTTGTAGCCGTCGTCATGTCCATCCCTAGACCGGGAGAGATCTGAAGCTCTTCCCGACACCCTGCCGGAGGGGAGGATTCACCCTGGAGGCCTTCTTCATCACCATGCAAGCCTCCAGTGTGATGCGTGAGTAGTTCATCCCTGGACTACGGGTCCATGCAGTAGCTAGATGGTTGGTTTTTCTCCTTTGTGCTACCATGTCTAAATCTTGTGAGCTCCGTTCATGATCAAGATCATCTATTTGTATTCCTACATGTTGTGTTTGCGGGGATCCAATGGATATTGAGATGCTATTTTCAGATTGATTATTGATTCTATCATGTCTTTGTTATTTATGATCTTGCATGCTCTCCGTTTTTAGTAGATATCTTGGCCGAGTAGATGCTAGCAACTTCAAGAGGGAGTCTTTATGCTCGATAGTGGGTTCATGCCTCTAGTAATCTATGGAAGTGGCAGAAATCTCTAACGTACTAGATGTGTTGTTGCTACTAGGAAGAAAACAACAATCCTTTATTCATAGAACAATCGTATTGTTTACTTTACACGCAATATGTAATGAAATTATCTGTTGCTTGCAACTTAATACTGGAGGGGGTTCAGATTGATAACCTGAAGGTGGATTATTAGTCATAGACGCAGTTGGATTACGGTCTATGTATAATGTTTTAATGCCCAAACAAGTCTCATAGGAGTCAAGATGATTAGTATATGCATGTAGGCTTTCTCGATGTTTGTCAATTGCCCCGCTGTAATTTGTTCACCCAACATGTCATCTATCTTAAGGAGAGCCATCACTAGTGAACTATGGACCCCGGTCCTTTCTTTTACCATCAATCTACAACTGTTTACTGTTTTTTGTTTACTTTCTACAAGCTTTTACTTTCTTCCACACAATACGTTTAATCCTTTGTTTTCAGCAAAACCGGTGAGATTGACAACCTCACTGTAAGTTGGGGGCAAAGTTCTGTGGTTATGTTGTGCAGGATTCCAAGTTGGCAACAACATCTTGGAGGTTTTTCCTTGCTCCTACTGGTTCGATAACCTTGGTTTTATAACTGAGGGAAACTTGCTGCTGTGCTCATCATACCTTCCTCTTGGGGTTCCCCAACGAGCTCGAGATATCTTGGGCCATCAATCTATTTTCTGGCGCTGTTGCCGGGGAGTCATGGACATCTTCACAAGGGGAGTCCCTCATAACCAATCTCTTTACTTTGTTTTATTTGTTTTGCTTAGTTTATTTCTGCTTTGTTTGCTTGCTCTTTTTATCAAAAATATATAAAAAATTAGTTCCTACTATAGTTGTTATTTTCATTGGTCTGTTATTGTCTTGCTTTATCATGCTTTCTATCAATGGTTGGTTTCTTTGAAACTGAATCTAATTGGCAAGGTGGGTTCACGGAAGAACAAAAATATTATTATAAGGAACACTGCTTGTCACAAAAAGGGAAACACTTATGGGAACAAATTGATAAATTGTATACCATTGCTAGAAACATGTGCTCTACTTATAATGTTACTTATTGCTTTAATAAATCTTGTTGCTGTAAGAGGTATAAACACCTCCCTTTTCAATGTGAGTATAATGATGATGTTACCATATCTTCTTATGTTAAGGGAAATTATGACTTTTATGATGTGGAACAAATTAAAGAATTTATTGCTTGGAAGGGTGCATTTGAACTAGCTTATTTGCTTGAAAATACTGATGATGCACCTTATAAATATGAGGTTTATTATATACTTAAATTTTTCTTTGATAATTACAAGGAAGAAAATGGCTATATTTTTAAATATCTTAATAGATGCTCTCCACCAATGGAAGAGACTAATGCCTTGCAGGAGCCTATGGAAGAAGAAATTGCTGAAACTAGAAGCTCATTGGATGAAAAAGAGGAGGAGAGTGATGATCAAGAGGAGAAAGAATGGATCTACCCATTCCTACCTTCTAATGAGAGTAACTCTTTACCCCTTATATTATTTGATTGTCACCCATGCTTACCAAAGGATCATGAAAAGCATGCTTTATGTGATAGTTATATTGTTGAGTTTATTCATGAGGCTACTGGAAATTATTATGAGAGAGGAAAATATGGTTGTAAAAGTTTTCATGGTACTGAAACATCTCTCTATTTGCTGAAAGTTTTGAAGTTAGTCTCATTTTATCTTCCTATGCCTGTCACTTTGTTCTTTGTGAATTTATTTGCGTATAAGATTCCTATGCATAGGAAGTGGGTTAGACTTAAATGTGTTTTGAATTTGCTCCTTGAAGCTCTCTTTTGCTTCAATTCATATTTCTTATGTCAGCATCTTCTCAAATTACTGAGCCTAGCTAAAAGGCGTTAAAGAAAAACACTTATTGGGAGATAACCCAAAAGTTTTAATTGAGTCTTGGAAGTTATTACTTCAGTAATAACCGCTCCTTATCCTTTTTATTTGCTTTTTGTGCCAAGAGTAATCTCTAATGAGAGAGAAGTAATGCTTGGGAAAGTTGTTGTCCCGGAACAGATTTGTGTGCTTCACCGTAAACATTCGTGTAAAATCTCTGTACGTCGTTTTGAGGCGTGATTTTTTGTGCTTCTGCCCCAGGTTGTTATCTAACTTTCGTTAGTTCAACACTTTTAGATTTGAGCAACAGAAGGTCTTCGAAAAAATTGGGTTTTACCTGCTGGTCTGTTTTGACAGATTTCTGCCATGATTTGCATTTGCTTCTTGTTGGTTCCTTTTTGAGTTCTCTTTGGGGAATTGAGCTTTTTGAGGGAAGTGTTTCAATAGCTTGTGTTTTAATGAAAGTTTATTGGTGTTGAAACTGAACCCAAATACTTATTATTTTGACTGCACTAATGTTGCTAATAAAGATTGTGTGAAGTTTTGTATGAAGGAAAAAATTTCAGGTGTATTGAGAGAATGGTGTAATGAAATAAAGAATGGACTAAAGCTCAATCTTGGGGATGCCATGAGTGTCACCCCAAGAAATATCCAAGAAGTACAAGCGTCAAAGCTTGGGGATGCCCAAGGCATCCCCTTCTTCATCAATAAAAATCCCAGGTTTCTTCCAAACACTTCATTTTTATTGTTTCATGCACGGTTGTGTTGTTCTTGGAGCGTCTTTGTTTTTGTTTTTGGTTTTTCATTTTCTTGGTTTTCTTAGTTTGCTTGAATAAATTGGTTGGACCCCCTCTTTCATACATTAGTTTTCAAAAAGTTTGGTTTGGATTGGAAAAGAGTAGGAAAGTTCATGCTTAAGTGGTAAAGAGATCTTGTTTTTGACTGTGACCCATGCTTTGTCATGTCATGCTTGGTATTGTTTTGGCTTTATTCTTAGTGATCTTTGTTTTAGCATGACATGTTATAAACAATTGAGATTGCTTAATGTGCCTTGGAAGAATCATGCGTTGTTTTAACATATTAAAGCATAGTGTTGTGGTATTCTCCTTTGATGCTTTATTTGGGTTGACTTGGCGCATGCTCACACCATGTTATGACTATCCCAAGTCACCATAGAATTTATGATCCTTTAGTTTTCGACTTGTAATATCACTGTATGCTTTAATTAATGATGTTTTGTCACTTTGCATGATTATGGCCATTATTGGTCTCTTAGTTGGTCGCTCCCAGTCTTTTGCTAGCCTCCATAACCAAGTATGAGTTCCAATCATACATACAACTCCAAATAAAACCATGTTATTCCAAAGAGTCCACCATACCTACCTATTAGCAATTGCTATTCCAAGTATATTCATGTTTTTATCTACCTTCCGAATTAAACTTGTTATGAGAAAACTAGTGATTAAAGATCTCACGAACTTGATGGCACACTTTACTTTTTTTGCCCTTAATAAACTTGAACCATTGTGTCGTCTATGTTGTATATGCTTGCACTTATATGTTGGGGATTAGCAGAACCATGCTGTCATGGGGAACACTTTCAACATTGCACTTGTACTTTGTACCTAGTTGATATCATGCTCTTTTGTCTATGGATGTCGTCGGTGTGAAATGAAAGGGGAGCTTGTAAGTCCATGGAGTTATGTACATGTGTTAGAAAAACGCCTGGGCCACCGGTCTAATCCATGCCTAATCATGGTGGAAAACCTTCAGCGTAACCATAATGATCTGTCTATGAAGCATTCTTCTTATAAAACAAAGAGATAGAGATTGGGAAAAAGAGATAGAGAAAAATAAAAAAGAGATATGAGAAAAGAGGAAAGAGAGAAAAAAGCACCATTTTCCCATGGTAAATAAGAAGATTGCTGAGATGCTCGTTGTCTGCTTGCCTTGTCATTTTGATATGGGGATTCTTCCGTATCATCGGGCAAGGGGTACCCCGTTGGCGGTTGATACGTCCAAACCGTATCTACTTTCCCGAACACTTTTGCTATTGTTTCTCCTCTAAACTTGTGTGATTTGGATGCAACTAACGCGGACTGACGCTGTTTTCAGCAGAATTGCCTTGGTGTCTACTTTTTGTGCAGAAAATCAACTATCAGGAAAAATGCCGGAAAATATGCCAAAAATCCTATTTCACCCGAAGACTCCAGGAGCCAGAATACGAGACGGAGAAGAGCCAGGGGTGGCCACACCACCTGGTGGCGCGGGCCAGGCCAGGCCGCGCCAGGGGGTGGTGTGGGCCCCCCAGGCACCCCCTCGGTCTCCCTCTTCACCTATAAGAAGCCTTCTGACCTAAAAAACTCCGGGGGGTTCGACGTTTTTCTAGAAGGAGTTCCGCTCCGCCGCCACCACTAGATTCCACGAAACAGCACCAGAAACTCCGTTCTGGCACCCTGCCAGGACGGGGAATTGGAGGAGATCATCGTCATCATCATCACCATCGCTTCTCCATCGACCATCCATGTTCCCCCATCTATGAGTGAGGAATCCCCCGCTGTAGGCTATGGGGATGGTAAGGATTGGATGAGATCGTTCATGTAATGGCATCAGATTGTTAGGGCATGGTGCCTAGTATCTTTTATTAGTGCTTTATGACTTTGTTGCAACTTGTTGTGCTTAATGCTTGTCACTAGGGCCCGAGTGCCATGATTTCAGATCTGAACATGTTATTGATTCATTATGATAGTATTGTTTTTGGTCTTATCTGCAAGTTGTTTACACATATTGTTGTCCGGAACCAATGACCCCGAAGTGACATAAATTGGGATAACCGGAGGGAATGGCTTTGATGTGAGGATCACATGTGTTCACAGAGTGTTAATACTTTGCTCCGGTGCTCTATTAAAAGGAGCACCTTAATTGCTAGTAGTTCCCTTGAGGCCCCGCTGCAAACGGGTTGGCAGGACAAAAGATGTTGTGCAAGTTCTCATTGCGAGCACGTATGACTATATATGAAACACATGCCTAGGATTATCTAGTACTTGGATGCTTTATCTTATTTATCTGCAATTGCCCTATGTTCTGATTGCTATGTGAATTTTCTTGTCCATGCAACGCCCGTCCATCCATCCCTATGCCTACCGCACTCGAATCCTATTGTTTACTGCTATTGTTACTGTTGTCTTTACTTTACTGCTGGTGCTACTTTACTATTTCTACTACAAAACTGTTGCTACTGATAAACTACCGTGAGCAAGATTGTTTCCAGGTGCAGCTGAATTGACAACTCAGTTGTTAAGGCTTATAAATATCCTTTGGCTCCCCTTGTGTCGAATCAATAAATTGGGTTTCACTTCCCTCGAAAATACTGCGATACACCCCTATACTTGTGGGTCATCAAGACTATTTTCTGGCGCTGTTGCTAGGGAGCATAGCTTTATTTATCAAGTTCACTTGAATTCTCTATTGTTCGCTGCTATCCCTCCATCGTGGGTAAGTCTCGTGATGGCAAGTTTCCTATTTTACCATCCACTACAAGAATAGGTACGGTTCTGAACACCTCTGCTGCTCTTGATTCACCATTTGTTATAAGTAAGCTCGTTACACCACCACATACACATGCTGCACACACTGCTACTACAGCTGAATCTGAAACTTCTGATGCTGCTTCTACCGTGCTTGATAAGAGTGGTTCATTAGGTCCTTTCCTAGATGCTACGATTGCTAGAACTATAGCTGGAAATACCGAAACTCCTAATGAAGACACTACCACACATGTTAGTTCACCTGAGTCTAGTGAAAGTTATGATATTGAAGATGGTTATGTTGAGATGACCGATGAATTTATTAAAGAATGTAAAAACACCCATGATAGGAGTGCTGCTAAGAGTCTCCTTGAGAGGTGTACTATTAGACCCAAATTGTCTCCTATTTCTAAGTTTGTTGCTTCTCCCATAAACATTATAGATGAAGATTATGATTTCTCTCTCGATCTATCTTACATAGCTATTGTTGAGAAAGAACCTTTTTGTGGGACTAAGAATGAAAGTGCGGTAGCACATATGAATGAACTTTCTACTATGAGTGGCTTGTTTTCTAATGATATTAAGATGCGTTCTTACTTTGTTGCCAAGATTTTCCCCTTTTCACTGAAAGGAGAAGCTAAAACTTGGTTTAGTAATTTACCTCCTGGATCTATTGATAGCCTTGAGTGCTTGATTAGTACTTTCCTGCGGAAATATTTTCCTCCTAGTGCTAGACATGCTATTTTGCAGGAACTTTTTGATTTTAAACAGGGAGAAAAAGAGGTATTGCCTGAATCTTGGGCAAGGTTTTGTGCTTTGATTCATGCACAAGCTAGAAGTCCATTACCTAAGAATGAGCTTCTTGATATATTTTATAATGGACTGACCGAAGAATCTAGGACATACCTAGATAGTTGTGCTGATTGTGTTTTTAGGAATAGGACTCCTAAGGAAGCTGAGGAATTAATGGCTAAAATAAGCAAGAATTATGAAGATTGGACTCCTCCTAAACAAGCTATACCTGAAATAATTGTACCTGAACCTACTATTCCGGAGCCTATTCCAACGTCAAAGAAGAGGGGAGTTATTGAATTAAATGATGAAGTGATGAAGGAAGCTAAGAAATGTCTTAAGGAAAAGGGAATTAAAGCTACAGATGTCAAGAATTTACCTCCTATAGAAGAATTATGTAAGCCTATCCCCTACTCATCCACTATCGAGGTACACTCTCTCCAACGCTTTGATGAAGGTGATATCCCTTACTCTAAACCTCCTGATCAATGCTTAGAAGAATTCGATATCTTTATTGTTAAGCAAGATAACTTTAATAAGAGGGTGCAAAATCATCTAATGGAAAACACTAGAGCTATTGTTGAGTTGAAAGATATTGTGGAAAGAACCTCTAATGATGTTAAAATGATTGTTAAACACTTTCAAATGGTTCAAACTCAAATAGATCAACTCGTTAAAGTGCAAAACGACTTGCTAGTTAATGCTGCTAAAGAAAAACATGCTTATGAAATTAGAACTAGAAGTGGAGCTGCTACCCAGGATCCTCTATATCCTAAGGGGCATCCCAAAAGAATTGAGCAGGATTCTCAACAAGCTGAAAATAGTGGTTCTACTCGTAAGAAAAGGAAAAAGAAACATAAAACTGTTGTAGAACCCTCTGAACCTGCTATAGATCCTAATAGTATATCTATCTCTGATGCTGAAACTGAAAGTGGTAATGAAGAAAATGAAGTTCCTAATGAAGAAAAAGTTGAAGAAGAACCTGAAAACCACACTAAGAATACTAAATACACCAAAGAAGATTTTATTGCTAAGGAACATGGTAGTCAAAGGGAACCTTGGGTCCAAAAACCTATGCCTTTCCCTGATAAGAAACACAAGTCAAAGGAAGATGAACACTATAATAAGTTTTGTGAGTGGATGAAACCTTTATTCCTGCAAATTCCTTTGACTGATGCTATTAAATTGCCTCCTTACTCAAAGTATATGAAGGATATTGTCTCGAATAAAAGGAAGATCCCTAATGAAGAAATTTCTACTTTGCTTGCTAATTATTCCTTTAATGGTAAGGTTCCTAAGAAACTTGGAGACCTAGGGATTCCAACTATCCCTTGCTCTATTAAGAACAGTTATGTTAGAACTGCTCTGTGTGATTTGGGAGCTGGAGTTAGTGTTATGCCTTTCTCTCTCTATAAGAGGCTTCAACTAGAAAAAATAATACCAACTGATATATCTTTGCAAATGGCTGATAAATCCACCACTATTCCTATGGGTATATGTGAGGATTACCTGTTCAAGTGGCTCATAATTGCTTGATATTAACTAATTTTGTTGTGCTTGAAATGCCTGAAGATGATAATATGTCTATTATTCTTGGGAGACCTTTTCTTAATACTACAGGAGCTGTTATTAATTGTAATCAAGGAAAGGTGACTTTCAATGTGAATGACAAGCAACATACTGTATATTTCCCAAGAAGATTGAAAGGACTTATGGTTTGAATTCAATTGAACATTTTGAGGGCATATAAGTTGGAGAAATATATTGTCCCATACCAAGAGAAAAATTTGAAACTATTATGATTGGGACCATTGCTATCAAGGTTGAGGTAACATAATCATTAGTGGAATACAAAGTTTTCTCTCATATGGAATTGTTTTGGTAGCAAGACCTGATCAACCTTGTTAACAAAAGGATTTCATTGAACAAAGCAATGTTTTCACTATGATTATCTCCGTTTACTTCTATTCTATCCATCTTAGTTTTTGTTTGCGTTTAGTTTTCTTTGTTGTTAGTTGCTTGCATGTTAGAGTGTCTTAGAACTTTTGTAGTCCTAGCCTTGTTTTGTCATTGCATCATTTCAAAAAAAAATCTTCTGTCTGTCAGATAATCATTCTTCTATGCCTAAAATGCCCAAAAATAAAGTGTCTCGAAAAATTCCAGAAATTTCATATTAAATTTTTACGTGAAAAAGGGGCAGAGGAGTACCTGGGAGGTACCAGGGGGACCCACCAGGCAGGCACACCACCTGGTGGCGCGGCCTGCCCTGGGTGGCGCCATGCCCTGATGTGGGCCACCCCTGGCCCCCACTAACTCTCTCACCTGCCACTTTCTTCTCTCTCCCGAGTAAGCTCCAGTTCATTGCTCAAAATCGCGTTCTTGCTGTGCTTGCTCTCGATTTTTTCGATCTCCTTGCTCAGCCCCTCTTTCTTGCTGAAATTTGGAGCATTTGTTCCCTGGTATGTGACTCCTCTCCTTGTCCAAGTAGATTTGTGTTTGGTGGATTATATCTTCAGTATTTTGCTGTTGTAGGTGACAGGTTATGAGAGCTTGTAAGCTTGTTTGATGCTTAGAGATATAGTTTTGATGCATGTTTAGGCCTCTTACAAGTCCCTATGAGTAGAATCCTTGATTATATTTACTTTGCAATCACTTGTTTAATAGGTGTTTAAATTTCAGAATACCAAGCATGAACAACCATACCTTTGGAGAGATATTTGAGAGTGATGCACCTAGGAGGTCGAGGCCCTCAAGGTCGGCCTCTCAGTTTAGGCCATCATAAAACGAAGATCTCATTGCAACTCGTATTGGTAATGAAAGGGATGATGGGGATGCTCACCCATCCACTTTTCCTTGTTTTACTTTCTTACAAGCTACAGGTATTCTTGATGATTTCTTGCTACTAATTGAGAAGGTTGGTTTGACCTCATATATGCAAGATGAGAGTGAGAAATACGCTATGCTCACTAAAACCTTCATTGAGAGCTTCACGTTTACTAACACATCCTATCACTTGACTGTCTCTTTCAAAATTTATAATCTGCCCTTCACCATGCCTTTGGAGAGATTTTGCAGTATTGTAGGTGTACGCATGACAGGGACCGTGAAGAAAATTCAAGGATGACCCGCTGATTTGTTGGAGCTTTACCGAGGGGTGACCAATGATGATGACCACGTGGCACAACACGGAAAGATAAGAAATATCCAACTCCCCGCTCTTAGATACTTTGCATATTATCTTACTACTAGTGTACTGGGTAGGGAGAACACAAGTAATATCTCCAACTATCATTTGGCATTCCTTGCTGCTGTGCTTAACAATGATACTCGGTACAATCTTGGTTCGCTTATTGCTCGCCGCCTAGCTGCTAGGGGGCCTATCTATGGGGGCATCATTGTTGGGTCCGCAGCATAGAAAACAAAAAATTTCCTACGGTGTGAACTATATGCCAAGATCTATCTACTAGGTACAAAGCAACGGGTGGATATACATCCCACGAGAACTTACCCTCGAAGACAACGAGTTTTGTTAACAAGTAGGAACTCGTGGTTGATGTAGTCGTACACTTGCCGATCTCAAGATCGTGAGGAAGTCCGAGCGCTGCAACTCAGCAGCGCATCCGTACTCGCACACACGTTCAAGCCACCAGACAACCTCCACCTCCTCGCTCCAGTGATCCAGCGGAAGCAGCAACTCCTTCCAGATGAAATGCCACTGGGAACATGTATCTCGCTAATCCGAGACCATGGGGGAATAATTCTAGAGGGGGAGAGAGATCCTTCACAAGGAGGTGTGAGGATGAAGGAGGGAATGGGTGGCCTTTTATAGGAGGAGGAGGGGTGACCCCTCTCTCCATGGCCGGCGCATGGGGGGGTGACCCCTCACCTCCCCCATTCATGTGGTGGTAACCCCTCCACATTAAAATGCCTCTTCACATTCCCTTTTAAAGTCTCCACTTTAAATGCATTAAATTTCTCCAAATTTATTGCTCTCTCATTTAATAAAACTCTTTTATTAAATTTATTCAGAATTTTGTTAATTACTTTAATTAACAAACATTCACATATAGCCCCTTTCAATATTTCAATATCACATGCAGAACCACTTTCTGCAATTTCACCCGAAACAATTTCCGGTTTCTATTGAAACAATTCCTGCACTTTGCAATTCTTTCGTCTGAAACATATGTGATCCAAAATGGTGTCCGGTAACTCTTAAGTGTGCCACCCTACGGTTCACGAATAATGCAGACATGATCGAGACCCTTCTCCGATCAATAATCAACAGCGGGACCTGGAGATCCGTACTGACTCCTACACATTCAACGATGACTTCTGTGATCGTGAGAACCTTTAACGGTTGTAACTAAATCCCTTTGTCTCTCGATATATTACATGTCCGAGATTCGATCATCGGTATCTCCATACCTAGTTTGATCTCATTACCGACACATGCACTCTTTTCTCATTCCCGTGATATAACATTCTAGTGATCACATCACTTGCTTGCAAGCTATCTTAATGTTATATCACCGAGAGGGCCCAGAGTATATCTATCCGTCATCGGGATTAACAAATTCCACTCTTGATCCATGAGCCTCAACATAACACCTTCGTAGTACTGAACCCACCTTTATAGTCACCCTGTTACGTATGACGTTTGATGTTATCAAGATACTCTTCCGGTGTTAGCAATTAACATGATCTCATGGTCTAAGGATAAAGATTACTTCGTATGATGTTATAGCAATATAAACATAATGACTTGATCGTAATGCTATACTTCAGATGAATGTTCATCACATCATTCCACCAATGGTGTGACCTTGTTATTAACAACATCCAATGTCCATGATCAGGAAACCTTGATCATCTTGTTAATCAAAAAGCTAGTCTATAAGAGAGGCATAACTAGGAACCCTTTTTGTTTATTAAACACACATGTATTGAAGTTTCCTGATCAATACAATTCTAGCATGTAAAATAAACATCTATCATATATAAGGAATATATAATAACAACTTTATTATTGCCTCTCAGGGCATATTTCCTTCAGTCTCCCACTTGCACTAGAGACAATAATCTAGTTCACATAGTGATAAAACTAACACCCATGGAGTTCTGGTGTTGATCATGTTTTGCCCTAGGGAGAACTTTAGTCAACGGATCTGCTACATTTAGGTCCGTTTGTACTTTACAAATCTTTATATCTCCATCCTTGACATGCTCGCGGATGGAGTGAAACCGACGCTTAATATGCTTGGAATTCTTGTGAGACCTCGGTTCCTTTGCGTTGGCTATGGCTCCATTGTTGTCACAATAGATCACCATTGGGTCCAGCGCACTGGGAACCACACCTAGTTCCGTAATGAACTCTTTCATCCAAACCGCCTCCTGCGCTGCTTCTGAAGCAGCAACATATTCCGCCTCCGTTGTTGATCCAGCCACCACAGGTTGTTTGGAACTCCTCCAACTAACTGTTGCTCCGTTCAAGAGAAATACGTATCCATATTGAGACTTAGAGTCATCCGGATCGGTGTCAAAGCTAGCATCAACATAACACTTAGCGACTAGCTCTTCTTCACCTCCGTATATAAGAAACATATCCTTAGTTCTTCTCAAGTACTTGAGGATGTTCTTTACCGCTATCCAGTGTTCCGAACCTGGATCAGATTGGTACCTACTAGTCAAACTAATAGCAAGTGCCACATCCGGTCTTGTACATACCATGGCATACATAATAGAGCCTATGGCCGAGGCATAGGGGATCTTATCCATCATCTCTCTTTCTTCCGCCGTAGCCGGACTTTGAGTCTTACTCAATGTCTTGCCTTGCAACATAGGTAAGAACCCCTTCTTACTTTCGTCCATATTAAAATTCTTTAATATCTTATCAAGGTATGTACTCTGCGATAACCCAATTAGGCACCTTCATCTATCTCTATAGATTTTAATGCCTAATATATATGACGCTTCACCAAGGTCTTTCATCGAAAATTTGCTGTTTAGATAACTTTTAACACTGTTTAAAAGATCTATATCATTTCCAATCAATAATATGTCATCCACATATAATATCAGAAATGCCACATTGCTCCCACTCACTTTCTTGTAAATACAAGCCTCTCCATAAGTTTGGACAAATCCAAACTCTTTGATCACCACATCAAAGCGGAGATTCCAACTCCGGGATGCTTGCTTCAGTCCATAGATGGATCGCTGAAGTTTGCATACCTTATTAGCATCCTTAGGACCGACAAAACCCTTAGGTTGTATCATATACAACTCTTCTTCAATATTACCATTGAGGAACGCAGTTTTGACATCCATCTGCCATATTTCATAATCGAAATATGCAGCAATTGCTAACATAATCCTAACCGACTTAAGCATCGCTACGGGAGAGAATGTCTCATCGTAGTCAACTCCTTGAATTTGTCGAAACCCCTTTGCGACAAGTCGAGCCTTATAGATGGTCACATTACCATCAGCATCAGTTTTTCTTTTGAAAATCCATTTATTCTCAACGGCCTTTCGATCGTGAGGTAAGTCCACCAAGTTCCAAACTTGGTTCTCGTACATGGATTCCATCTCGGATTTCATGGCTTCCAGCCATTTGTTGGAATCCAGGCTCATCATCGCTTCTTCATACGTCACAGGGTCATCCATTTCATCAACCATGAAATTCACAACAGGATTGCCGTATAGTTCAGGAGCTGCACGTGTCCTGCTTGACCTGTGAGGTTCGATAGTGTCCTCTTTCGGAGTTTCATGATCATTATCATTAGCTCTCTCTTCATCAGGTGAAGTCAACTCCGAAACAACTTCCGATGCTGCGCCACTTGCCATTCCATGAAGAGAAGGTTCAATAACCTCTTCGAGTTCTACCTTCCGACTACTCACACCTTTCGTGATAAACTCCTTCTCAAGAAAGGATCCATTCTTGGCAACAAAAACCTTGCCCTCGGATCTGTGATAGAAGGTATACCCAATTGTTTCCTTAGGGTATCCTATGAAGACGCATTTTTCCACTTTGGGTTCGAGTTTATCTGGTTGAAGTTTCTTCACATAAACATCGCATCCCGAAACTTTAAGAAATGACAGCTTAGGTTTGTTTCCAAACCATAATTCATACGGTGTCGTTTCAACGGATTTAGATGGTGCCCGATTTAAAGTGAATGCAGCTGTTTCCAGTGCATAACCCCAAAATGACAGTGGCAAGTCAGTCAGAGACATCATAGATCGAACCATATCCAATAAGGTACGATTACGATGTTCCGACACACCATTACGTTGTGGTGTTCCGGCAGGCGTGAGTTGTGAAACTATCCCACACTCTTTCATGTGTGTGCTAAACTCGTAACTTAGATACTCTCCTCCACGGTCAGACCGTAGAAATTTGATCTTTCTATTACGATGATTTTCCACTTCATTCTGAAATTCCTTGAACTTTTCAAAAGTTTTAGACTTGTGTTTCATCAAATAGATATACCCGTATCTACTCAAATCATCCGTGAAAGTAACAAAATAACGATATCCACCTCGTGCCAACACACTCATTGGTCCATACACATCAGTATGTATGATTTCCAATAGATCTATCGCCCGTTCCATTGAACCGGAAAACGGTGTTCTAGTCATCTTGCCCATAAGGCATGGCTCACATGTATCAAATGATTCAAAATCAAGTGATTCCAAAAGTCCATTAGAATGGAGTTTCTTCATGCGTTTAACGCCAATATGACCTAGACGACAGTGCCACATATATGTAGACATATCATCATCAAATTTAATCTTTTTAGCATTAACATTATGAATGTGTGTAATATTACTATCGAGATCTATCAGAAATAAACCATTCAACATAGGTGCATGACCATAAAAGATATCATTCTTATAAATCGAACAACCATTGTTTTCAGATTTAAAGGAATGACCACTTTGCATCAAACACAATCCAGATACAATGTTCATGATCAGTGCAGGCACTAAATAACAATTATTTAGGTTTATAACTAATCCCGATGGCAAATGGAGAGGTAGCGTCCCGACGGTGATCACATCAACTTTTGATCCATTGCCGACCCGCATCCTGACCTCATCCCTTGCTAGTTGTCGCTTGTTTCGTAGCCCCTAAACCGAGTTACATATATTAGCAACCGATCCCGTATCAAATACCCAGGTGCTACTGTGAGTACTAGTCAAGTACACATCAGTAACATGTATATCACATATACCTTTGTTTGCCTTGCCGGACTTCTTGTCCGCCAAATACTTGGGGCAGTTGCGCTTCCAATGGCCAGTCCCCTTACAATAGTAGCACTCGGTGTCAGACTTAGGGCCAGCTCGGGGTTTCTTTTCAGGCGTGCCAATAGAATTGCCACCCTTCTTTCCCTTGTGCTTGCCTTTCTTGTCTTTCTTGAAACCGGTGGTCCTATTGATCATCAACACTTGATGTTCTTTCCTAATCTCCACTTCTGCAGTCTTAAGCATTGACAGAAGCTCGGGAAGAGACTTCTTCATGCCCTGCATATTATAGTTCATCACGAAGCTCTTGTAGCTAGGTGGCAGAGATTGGAGAACATGATGTATGCCTAAGTCAATGGGAATCGTTATTCCCAAGGACACAAGCTTATCGGCGTACCTAGACATTTTGAGTACGTGCTCACTAACAGAGCTGTTTTCCTACATCATGCAGCTAAAGAACTTTTCTGTAGCATTATAACTCTCTACGGCAGCATGGGTATCGAAAATCATTTTCAATTCTCCCATGGTATCAAAGGCATTGCCATTTTCGAAACGCTTTCGAAGTTTTGGCTCTAGCCCATACAGTATGCCGCAATGAACTAAGTTGTGGTCCTCCTGATGAGTCACATAGACATTCTTTTCCTTGTTAAGGGCATCAGGAGCTGGTGGGGGGCCTAGCGGCGCATCTAGCACATATTGCTTTTGTGCAGAAGTGAGGAGAATCCTCAAATTCATAGCCCAGTTGGTGAAGTTGCTACCATTCGCAGCAAGTTTCTCTTTCTCCATGAACATATTGAAATTAAAAGCAGGTGGTGCCATGTACAACAGAATTTGTAAAGTTTATTTAGACTAAGTTTATGATAGATTGAGTTCAACTAATCCAAATTACTAATGAACTCCCACTCAAAAACAACATCCATCGTGTCCTTTTGGTGATTACATGAACCAAATCCACTACACCAAGTCCGATCATCACGTGAGTTGATGTAGCTTCAAAGACGAGCATCTATATGGGCATCATATCAACTATATGACTCATGCTTAACCTTTCGGTCCGTGTTCCGAGGCCATGTCTGTACATGCTAGGCTCGCCAAGTAAGAACCTTAGTATTCGCGTGTGTAAAACTGTCTTACACCCGTTCCTATGAAAGCGTAGATTCGAGTACACCCGATCATCACTTGATGTCTCGAAACACGATCCATAGAATGGTGCATACTTAAGGAAGAACACATTTTTATCTTGATATCTAAATGAGGGATCATCTTATAATGCTACCAAAAGCGCCAAACTAGCAGTATAAGATGTTAACATCTAATGTGTAAAGTGAGATGATATGGTCCATGCATTTGATCTCTATCACTTGCATCGTGGTATGATCTCTATCATTCCTTTGTGTGTAAGACCAAGGTCTATAGAACTTACACGTTGAGTGTGTTGTAAGAGTATCTATCGTACATCTACTTACAACAATACCATATCAATACACTAGCCCAACAACGATCTAAACTAGACGCCTCTAATTTATCAATTGCAAGTTTTACGTGGCTTAGGGCTTTCGGAGATAGAACCGTTCTCACCTACGAACATGAACCACAACGAGGACAACTAAGTTATTAGCAACTCGTTGTAAATCAGATATTGACTATAGTAGGAGAGATAGACACCCGCCAGCCACTTATGCAAAACAAGTTGCATGTCAGTCGTGGAACCGATCTCATGTACGATGACATGTAAGGTTGGTCCGGGCCGCTTCATCCCACTATGCCACCAATATCCAAAATACATAGAAGATGCAATAACATGATCATCATCGCCCACATATAAACATATGTGTACTACCCATGCAAAGAACCTACGCATAGATCAGGCTCTGATACCACTGTTGGCTCCGTAGCATAGAAAACAAAAAATTTCCTACGGTGTGAACTATACGCCAAGATCTATCTACTAGGTACAAAGAAAAGGGTGGATATACATCCCACGAGAACTTACCCTCGAAGACAACGAGTTTTGTTAACGAGTAGGAACTCGTGGTTGATGTAGTCATACACTTGCCAATCTCAAGATCGTGAGGAAGTCCGAGCGCCGCAACTCAGCAGCGCATCCGTACTCGCACACACGTTCAAGCCACCGGACAACCTCCACCTCCTCGCTCCAGCGATCCAGTGGAAGCAACAACTCCTTCTAGACGAAATGCCACCGGGAACATGTATCTCGCTAATCCGAGACCATGGGGCAATAATTCTAGAGGGAGAGAGAGATCCTTCACAAGGAGGTGTGAGGATGAAGGAGGGAATGGGTGGCCTTTTATAGGAGGAGGGGGTGCCCCCTCTCTCCATGGCCGGCGCATGGGGGGGTGACCCCTCACCTCCCCCATTCATGTGGTGGTAACCCCTCCACATTAAAATGCCTCTTCACATTCCCTTTTAAAGTCTCCACTTTAAATGCATTAAATTTCTCCAAATTTAATGCTCTCTCATTTAATAAAACTCTTTTATTAAATTTATTCAGAATTTTATTAATTACTTTAATTAACAAACATTCACATATAGCCCCTTGCAATATTTCAATATCACATGCAGAACCACTTTCTGCAATTTCACCCGAAACAATTTTCGGTTTCTATTGAAACAATTCCTGCGCTTTGCAATTCTTTCATCTGAAACATATGTGCTCCAAAATGGTGTCTGGTAACTCTTAAGTGTGCCACCCTAAGGTTCGCGAATAATGCAGACATGATCGAGACCCTTCTCCGATCAATAATCAGCAGCGGGACCTGGAGATCCGTACCGACTCCTACACATTCAACGATGACTTCTGTGATCGTGAGAACCTTTAACGCTTGTAACTAAATCCCTTTGTCTCTCGATATATTACATGTCCAAGATTCGATCATTGGTATCTCAATACCTAGTTTGATCTCGTTACCGACATGCACTCTTTTCTCGTTCCCATGATATAACATTCTAGTGATCACATCACTTGCTTGCAAGCTATCTTAATGTGATATCACCGAGAGGGCCCAGAGTATATCTATCCGTCATTGGATTGACAAATTCCACTCTTGATCCATGAGCCTCAACATAACACCTTCGTAGTACTGAACCCATCTTTATAGTCACCCTGTTACGGTGTGACGTTTGATGTTATCAAGATACTCTTCCGGTGTTAGCAATTAACATGATCTCATGGTCTAAGGATAAAGATTACTTCTTATGATGTTATAGCAATATAAACATAATGACTTGATCGTAATGCTATACTTCGGATGAATGTTCATCACATCATTCCACCAATGGTGTGACCTTGTTATTAACAACATCCAATGTCCATGATCAGGAAACCTTAATCATCTTGTTAATCAACAAGCTAGTCTATAAGAGAGGCATAACTAGGAACCCTTTTTGTTTATTAAACACACATGTATTGATGTTTCCTGATCAATACAATTCTAGCATGTAAAATAAACATCTATCATATATAAGGAATATATAATAACAACTTGATTATTGCCTCTCAGGGCATATTTCCTTCAATCATTGCCTCGTGTATAGTAAATGCATTAGGTCTTTTAGTGGATCCCAATGATGCTATACTAGCACCACAGAGGTTTGACCTTGTTGCTATGAAAACTCATCACTTTGTCACTGCTACTTCTAATTTGGACAGTCTAGTATATAGGATGCTCTTCACTGACGGGGATGAAAGGGAGATCCCTTTGCCACAGCCTTCTTTGTTTAGTGTTCATAGGAGACCATGGTCGCGCTCCAAGGAGGAGGTGGATGAGCAGCTTCGCTTGCTGGGGTTCCACGAGCAGCACCAGGAGGATGTACCCTCCTACGATTACTCTGCACACTACGGGGGGACATACTCGAGCTCGCACCATTGTTATTAACAACATCCAATGTCCATGATCAGGAAACCTTGATCATCTTGTTAATCAAGAAGCTAGTCTACAAGAGAGGCATAACTAGGAACCCTTTTTGTTTATTAAACACACATGTATTGACGTTTCCAATCAATACAATTATAGCATGCAAAATAAACATTTATCATAAACATGGAATAAGATAATAACCACTTTATTATTGCCTCTCGGACATATTCCCTTCAGAACATACATGCAATGACACTGGTGGATCCATGTGTGGTCTATGAAGAGAACACACATGCAATAACTCTGGTTGTTGTTAGTAAAAAGAGCACACATGCAATGAGACTGGTGGATCCATGTGTGGTCTCTGAAGAGAACACACATGCAATGAGACTGGTGAATCCATATGTGGTATGTGAAAAGAACAGTCATGAAAAGACTCCAATTGTTGTTAGTAAAAAGAACACACATGCAATGACTCTGGTTGTTGTTAGTAAAAAGAGCACACATTTGAATGATACTGGTGGATCCATAGGCGGATTGTGACAAGAGATTTTCCCTCTCTCTCGGTCACAAATCTCACAAAATCCCAAACATGTGGACATCCCAAACATGTGCTCACTCTGGGTGCTATGCCCTGATTGGCTAACACAGATGTCACGCGATCGTCTCCACCAACCGTTGATCCCATGTGATCCAACGGGCAGGATAACCCCTCCCTTTTCCACTTTTTTTATGCATGGTCAATCCATGCCACCTCTCTATCCGTGCCACCGATACTTTACCTCCATAAACAAGTGAAAATCCATCTATCTAACTAAAATAAATGATCATATTTCGAAGAAGCCATCGTCTTCATCTTCCGGTTCGTCCTCGTCTTCGTCAACGCCATGGTCCATGCCATCGCCGCCGTCGGTGTCCTCCTCTGACGACTCGACACCGCCCCTTCCTCGAATAAGCGTGCTATCTCCTCGTCGGAGTCCTCCTCCTCCTCCTCTTTGTAGTCCCACGGGTCCACGTCACTCTCCTCTGCTTCTGCCTCCAACTGATCGATGAACGCCTCCTCGTTGGCTGAGTCGGACTCGTCCAAATAGCTATCTCCTCTCTTCTTCATGGTCTTCTTCTCGTTCCTCTTCTTGTCTGTACTCGCCGGTGCAACACGCGCCCCCGTCCTGGCTGCTGCTTTGCGCTCGTCCGACGCTGCAGGTACCCCACGCTCCTCCTGTGTGGCCGGTACGAGCTTCGACGTCGCGGTGTCCTCGAGTTCCGATGTCGATGGATCCTGGCGCGGTCGGACACGACGT
This sequence comes from Avena sativa, assembly GCA_916181665.1. Classification (NCBI taxonomy): domain Eukaryota; kingdom Viridiplantae; phylum Streptophyta; class Magnoliopsida; order Poales; family Poaceae; genus Avena; species Avena sativa. Next base: position 421,542,317 of record OV702290.1, read on the forward strand.
GCTGCCTCAGCAGGCAACTCGCGAGCGCGGATGATGCAGCGAAGAGCCGGGGATGCAGGACGGTCAGTGGACGGCTTGGACCTACCATTGCCACGGCGAGGGGGCATCGTGCTCGAGGTAGTTGCTCCGAATGGTCGTTGGCGGGTACACAGAGTGGGGTGCCGATCTGATCAAGGACGAGCAGCGGTTTCGTGCATCGTGTCCACGCATGCATTTGTCGATTATCAAAAAAAAAGTGATATCTCATGTACTGAACATAATTTGATCACAACAAAAGTGGCACAGCGTATTCTAGACTCGTAAATATCCCGTGCGTGCCTATCACGTGGAGTTCGACGGAGTTGGATGTGCCGACGTGATCGTGCAGCAGTTGCGCGCGTCATTGCTCCATCAACACGTGACGCACGCACGCGGGATGTCCGCGCCAATTCCCGTGATGACCACCCGACTCGCACTCCCCTTATTATATACTTTGGGCGGCGCTAAAGACCATTTAAGTGTCCATCGCAATAAAGACAAGTCCCATCGATTCCCTACCCCTGCCTCCCTGGCTTCTTTGAGAAGGTAGACCGTACACGGTGGTCTTATATAATAGTACTAGTACTACTGGACCACGGCCTGTACTCTTTGACTCTTATCCCACACTAATCACTATCTCCTTCCTCCTGCCGCCGCCACACTCACCCTGCAAGCCATGGCTCCACTGAGGAGGGGGAGAGGCCGGTCGACGATCCTCGCGGAGAAAAGGGAGAGAAATCGCCATGAGGCACTTCTTGCTCTACCAGCCGCTCAAGCCCACCCTCTCATCGAGGCCCAATCTCCCCTGACAATGGCGCCGAATGTTCTAGCAGGCGAGGGCTCCTCCCGGTATGGTCTCCTTGTTCTACTTCTTCTCCATATCCCTCTCCATCATGATCTTAATCAGCTTCTTCTTGTTTTTCTTCTTCTTCTGGATCTTCCTCTTCTACGTATGGAGGCGTTGCAGGACCCGTTCGGCCCCGTTCCATGTCTCAGCGAGGTAGCAAATCTCCACGATGTTATTTCTCCGAGTTATGATGTGGATTTCTTAGATGGTGTCCGCCCCGCATTGGTTTTTCTTCTTCTTTTGCGAGTTGTATTAGTTTTCATGAATATGACTGGATCTCTTGGTCTTTCCTTAATACGCTGTTCATAGATTCACTATGGATTTTTTGTGATTAGGATTAGTTTATCGTGGTCATGAATAGATCTCTAGGTCCATTTTTAACACTGCGGCCAATAGATTCAACGGGGATTTTTTTTGATCTGTATTAGTATTCACCTGGGACCTAGAGTGTAATTGTAGAATTCCTATTTCAATTAACATGGGCGATGCAGCAATCGAAGGCCGAGTACCGTGACAAGGTGGCCGCGATCAGTTCCAAGATTGCCAACCAACATGAGCTTGCACGCTCCCTCACCCAAGCTAATGAGAGCCTACGCAAGCTATTATCTGTACAGAAGGAGATCTCGCTAGATTTTGCACGTGAAGTCATTAGGCTGTAGAAAGTGCTCGACCGTAACTTGAACAAGCAAGAACAGGCCATCAAGATAATCAACAAGCTCATGGAGGAGAAGAAGAATCTCGTGGAAAGGTGCATTCTCCTGCAGGATGAAGTTAGCGAGGCACTTAGAGGACACGTCGAGGAAACCATGGCTACCATCCAAGCCTACCATGATAGGAACCGTTGCCTGGATGCATTCAAGGAGATGAAGGCGGACATGAGCAGAGGGATCACCGTACTCGAGGGTGTTCGGAAAGAGAACGAGGAGCTAAGGGCATGTTTGGAGGCGTATCGGAGCAATGCCCAAGTCTGATTCCCGTTAGCGGGGACACGAATATCAGTTCGTCCTCCTCTCCTTTTGTAATGTTTAGGGTTCAGGGAGCAATGGCCATGTCTGCTTCCCATTATAGGGTGCAATAAGAATCCTAGGGCAACTCCTTATCTATCTGGACATGTGTTGGTGTTCATGTTCATGAATGGACACCATGTTCTCTTTCCATTATGTATCTGGACATGGGTTTCTGCATTATGAGTTTGCCACTCTCCCACTACTATTTGGTGATATTGGGAAAAACCAACAACACACTAAACTGCAGATAAATCTTATTTGTCTTTGAAGTTGAAACTATGACAGTGCCACTAGTCGATTCATAAAATGTTGATTAGTCCTAGATTGCTTCTTCCTTGAAATTATGACAGTGCCACTAGTCCATTCAGTTAATTATGGAAACTAACCAGCTTGTCCTGGTGAACTGAACAAACCATACGATGTATTTTTGTTGCAGGGAAAGAGGCGAAAGATCGACCAGGACCTGGTGACCTGGCTAAATGACAAGATAGCAATCCAAAGGGAGAAGCAGAATTCCCAGAAACTGGCCTTTGACCAACTGCGCGCTAAACTCGTGGTCCTTTCTGTCAAGTGCCAGAAACTGAAGGAGTTAAACACCGACTGGGCGAAGCTACCTAGTGAAGGTCGCGCCTCGGCTAGGAAGCACACGGAGATCATGAAAGGGATCTTGAAGGAAAATCGTATGGCTATGGACAAAATTCTCAAATCCGTGACGGAGCGCTGGAACCTAAAGCTGAAGCATGACATAGTACTGAAGGAGCTGGCCAATCTTAGGAAGGAAAACAGGCAGCTCCGGGCCAGGCTCACTTGAACACAACATATGTCTATTTAGTACTGAACTGCCTGGTTTATCCTCTGCAATGGTGATTTTGTAAGCGTGAACTTAACTCTATGCACGATATGTGTGTTCGTCTGAAATTAGTTTGCTCGAGGATTGAGTTTGGCTTAGTTCAGAAAGCGCAACTGCAAGTCTTACAATTAACTAGTTTCAGGCATTGGCACAACATAAATTATTCATCTCGAATTTCCTTTATCCTCTATAGTCTGTCCTTGTTCACCCTCGCATGCCTTCTTCAGTTCCTTCAACAGATCCGCAATGCAGTACTCTAGCTTCTTCTTGTCTTCCCTGAGCTGATCCCTCTCCTTTTCTGCATTATGAATCAGCAACCTGTGACTATCCTGAAGCTTCTTTGCAGTTCCAACAACCAAGCTCCCATCGATTCCGTCAGTTAGCTCTGACTGCAAATTCTCAATTTCTTGTTCCAGCTCCTTATTTCGTACCGACAGCTTGTAATTTTTTTCAGCTGCATCACTTACATTAGTAAATCTCCCCGACCTTTCCAACTCATACATCTCCCATAACTGTGGCAAACATTTCTTAAGTGCATCTGGCCACTCAAGATCCACCCACTCTACTGCTTTACACACCGGGTCAACCTAAAAACACACACACTATAGTGTTATGAACATGCATGATACATTTTACTTCATGTCACAGTTGCACATAATGTAAACAAACCTGATTTGTACAGCCCAAAAACCTTCTCCCAATGTTACTGCCTTCGAATGCAACATATCTCCTCAGTTTTAGCCCTTGGTCACATGGCACTTCTCCATCGAGATCTAGGCCCTCCCATTCGGAGTCGTAGATCGTCTGTGGTACCTATAGGTAAACGCAAATCTGAAATTGAACATGATTGCATGCACATATGGAGCTCATATCGAGAGATTTACCATTGCCTAACCCTAGCCCAAGAAAACAGAGGAACTCACATCGTGGAAGGAATACTCGATGTCGGAGAGAAGGCTGTTGCTGCTCGACTGGTCGTCCCCGCCGTTCAAGGACAACATGGCGAATGCGTCGTCACAGGCGATGATGTCAGCGTCGGCATCGGCGAGAGAGAGAGAGAGAAAGAGAGAGAGAGAGAGAGAGAGAGAGAGAGAGAGAGAGAGAGAGAGAGAGAGAGAGAGAGAGAGAGAGAGAGAGAGAGAGAGAGAGAGCAGCCCTTCTACCGCTGCAATAATGACTAAATTGGCATGTTACAATAGTTTAATGGATGCCATGCCCTTTCCCTGGATTACAGTCTCCTGCCTGATATGGATTCTCTTCACACATTCTCATGTCTAATATTGAACCTGCACTCCCTCCATCCCAATTTCATTGCCTAACGAAAACATACCAGTATATTACATCATCTAAAGAAACAAAATCATGTCAATTACAAGGTACTTATGCATCACTTCTTCAGTCATGGTTTCACAAAACATTACATTACAATCTCTCAACAAACATAACCACAACATGGTTTCACAAAACATCACATTACAATCTCTCAACAAACGTAATCATAGAAACAAGTATATTACATCAATTCAAGAAACAAAATCATGTCGACTACAAGGTACTTACACATCACTTGTCCTGTCATGGTTTCGCAAAACATTACATTACAGTCTCTCAACAAACAAAATAACAGAAACAAGTATAGTACATCATCTCAAGAAACATAATCATGTCAACTACAATGTATTTATGCATCACTAGTCTAGTCATGGTTTCACAAAACATTACATTACAATGTGCCAACAAACATAATAACGGAAACAAGTACGGTACGTCATCTTAAGAAACATAATCATGTCAACTACAATGTACTTATGTCTTATTACAACAACGATGGTTTTAGTGAGTGACATGTCCGAAAATCTCAACAGCTCGCACAGCATTATATCGCAATCTCTCAACAAACATAATCACAGAAACACGCTCTAAATGCAACAGCAGTCAATATTACAAATACAGGCAGGGGAACCCCGCGGTCCATATGACAAGCCCAGGGTAGCAGCTCTCATCAGATCTCATCAACGTCGACCACCTCATTCTGTTCAGCCACTACAGGGGCATCTACATCCACTATAACATGTTCAACAACATCAGAAATGGTACCAAGGAAGAACATCTTCCTGGTTCACTTCTTTCACCGCATAATCTGCATAAGTTCTTCAGTATCCAAAACATCTATGAATTGATGCTTCTTATGATGCCACCACCGGATTTTTGCCATCTGCTTAGGGCCAATACTGATTTCCTTACCGATCATCTCCCTCATTTCATCAAGAGTTATGTTTTTGGAATCGACAGTGATCTCCACAGTACATGACGAAACTGGCTTATTAACTCCCTCATCAAGTTTTTCCATGTATGAATCCACCTCTATGCATATACTGAACTTATATAGATCAGCATCTATTGGTCCGTATTCTCTAGGAGCAGAAGCTCTGGCAGCAAGATCTCTAGCATCTGTATACATATCATCAATCATCGCTTCAACTTTCACCTTACGATCAGCTGCACAACACTCCCAAACCATCTGAAGCTCATGGGAGTGCTCAATTTACTGATAGGTATCATTCATGTTGCGCCACACCAATTTTGTCCTCTGTCTAGAACCCTAGGGAATTCTAGCGGCAAGCATATCTACCAGCTGCGAAACAGACACAACCTCTTTGCAATTCACAAGCAGATGCACATCTTGCCCGAACACAACCCTCTCGCAACCAAAAACAAGTTTTGCAGTGTATTGCCGAACATGAACTGTAAACTCATATAGGTCCCTTGTATCAAAGTTGTTCCTAATTTGATTAAAAAGGGGAACATTTCAGTTCATTCGATTCTATTATGCCGTAACTAATCTACTTGCAAGATAAGGCACATATAAGAAAAATTCACCTCTCGCTCTTCTCCCGGTCTTTTTTCTTCGAGATCTGAGTGCTGCATCCGCCCACCGGAGCCGAACAATCCTCCGCCGGCCTTGCTTTTCTCTTCAACCCGTTGCTCGTAGGTACCTTGGGAGCAGAATCCTTGCTGGCCTCCTCGCTAACCGGGGCTGAAGACCTCGCCACTGCTACGCGTTGAGCCCCGGACTTGGGCCCCGACGAACCCTTTTCAGTAGGTGACGTAGCTACAACCTTCGCCTTGCAAGACATGCTGGGCCACCACCGTCGGATTCAGTGTCGGGGGAGGGATAAAAAATGTCCTCCGCCGCCGGCAGATTTAGGGTCAGGGAAGGGAAGAAAAGGGACCATCGCCGCCGTCGTAGCAAGATTCAGTGTCGAGAGTTAGGAAAGTACAGTAATGGATTTGCCCTTACGAGACGTGCTGGGTGGCTAAGAAGAGTGACCGGCAAAGGAGGGGCACAACATGAACTAGTGTAACGAAATATCCTGACTTAACGGGCGCGATTTGAAAATATTTGGTTTGGCCATCATTCACTTGAAAGACCCTTCTCAGCAATTAGCGGCCCAACTTTTCGAATCACGGTGATAAAAATCAACTTGGGTACTACGTTGCCTGGGCGACCCAACTTTCGGGCCGCAAAATGATATTCTCGCCAAAAAGGGATGACCACTTCATTTGTAATGTGAGATGATATGTTCTTTGTTTTCGGCACTTGACACTATATATGTTGGGGATATACTTTCCGGGTATCCTCACAGTTCATCACTGACCAGGGTGGCCCACTTCGGGTTAGAGCTTTGCTTCACGGGCGGCCCAGTTAGGGAGAAGAGACGGAGTCTAGTCCGGCTATGGGAAGGCCCAGAAGACTTACCGACATAGGCCCATAGTGTTACTTGTAGTCCAAGATGTACTCTATAACCGACTCTTAGTTGTAGCCGGATAGATCTCTCCTGTAAACCCTAGGCCGGATATCTATATAAGCCATCCTAGGGAGAGCCTTTAGGGCACCTTACAATCACAATCTCAACTTGCATAGGAGAACCCCTTGTAACCCATATTCTGGCTCTGTCGTATTACTGGATTGCTAGCAGGAGTAGGATCCGTCCAAAGCCGTTGGATTCGAACCTGGGTAAACTTGTGTGCTCACTGTCCCGGAACACCGTACGCCTCACACCCCTCTCTTCCGCACGCCTCGAGAACCCCCTCAAGGCTTACTTGTCATCAATCCGACGATAGTTGGCACCCACCGTGGGGCAAGTGAGCTTTGGATCTGCGTTTCTGAGCGGAATCTGCAAGAATCAGAATCGGCGAGACTATCGCCGTCGGTCGCATCCTCTACGCCAGCGATGTCCCTCTCATCGTCCTAGACGAGACTTGGATTCCGGCTAGGGAAGCCGTGACCACCTACACCATTATGTCTTTCGGGGAGATCGATGTTTACATCGGTTTCGTTGAACCTACCCCACCCACCCTAGAGGTGATGATAGAGGCAGAAGAAATTTCTGGGTCCCATTTGTTCGCGGAGGCGGCAGAGTTCCGGATCTCAGAAAACCCTAATCCCACCCAGCCCGCACCAGTTGCGGAGATAGTGGAGAAAGCTGAACCTGAGGCAGATCTCGCGGTGCATGTCGGATCTGGAGTGGATCTCCCTAGCGAGTACGAATCCTAGATCGACCCACCAGCGGAGATTGAAATCCAGGAAGAGCAAGAAGATAACGCTGGTTTCGGCTCTGATGACACCGGGACGGACATGCCTTTCCTGAGATACACATTAAGGCGCTTGATGATGCAAAACTCAGGCGTAGATGAAATCCTCGAGACCATCAGGTGTTTCGATGAAGCCTACTATGAAGATCGCAGTTATCTCAGGAGGGGCGCATCACACTTTGTCGGATATGTGGGATCCGGATCCAGCTCCGCTGATGCTGGAGACAACACCGACTCTGTACTGGAGGCTATCGGAACAAGCGTCGAATTACCAGCATCTTCGGATGACTCCATGACGTCGGCAAATTTCCGATAGTTCTCCGTAGAATATGAAGAGGAGATTAACTCCACAGCTGCTGCAGAAGGAGAAGACATGGACGAAGGATCTGGAGAAAACTCTCCCAAAAGCAGAGGAAAACATGGATCTCAGAGATGATCCCGATAACCAAATGGCCGAAAGTACCGATCAAAGTTTGACTCCGGGAAACAGGCCCAGAGCCGTCTTTGCTACCGGCGCTGCCAAGAAGGAAAAGAAGAAGAACAAGAAGAACAAAACCCCAGCAAAAGACCCTCTGGCAGAGGAGGTGATTGTCGAGGAATATGAGGAAGACTCGGATGGAGCACTTATCCCAGACGAGCCCAAAGAAGAGTCGGTGGATGAACACGTGATCACTGAAGGTGCGCGTAAACTCATCGATGCTGCATTAACCACACCTATTCCTACAGCTGCAGAACTTACTGCCGAAGAGCTGGACGAAAGGGCCCAGGCCCTAGAAGCACGTCGCCAGGTATTCCTCGATGAAGCCAAAAACCTTGAGGAATAAAATAAACACATGGCAACTGCGGAGAAGTACAACTCTAGGCAACATTAGAAGACCAGGAAACATCATACTCATGACGACCAATTCCCGCAGATTCACAAAGTCCTCTTTGGAGGAGAACATGGGATGCCTCGATGCGACAGCAACGAGGATTCAGTGTATCCAACACCAGTGCAAAACACCGTTGCGGCTCGAGAAATCCTATCTGCTAATCCAGACCCAGAGCAGATCCGATTGGGCATTAAACTACTCAACAAGGGTCTGGAGCAGCAAAAGGTCGCCCTGTCCGGAAGCCAAAAACTGGTCTCTCATTCTGACCAATGTCGCATGGATCCAGCCTGGAATGATGTAAGACCCCAACGTGTTCCGAAACAGCACCATCATTCTGACTGTCGGGAAGACAACTACTCAAGAACCGGATCTTCAGGACAACACCACAAAACTGCACATGACTGGCGTAATGTTACCGCAGTTGCGGAGCAAGAGGCAATTCCTGCACTGAATCCGAAGAATCCTCCCTAGCGAGAGTCGAAGGATTGCGGGGAAGAAGATAAAGAGAAGCGTCGGGAGGAGGACCGACAAAGAATGCCACCTCCTAGACATGCAAGCCGTCCGGCTGACGGGCGAAGAACGACGGACACCGTGCCGATTCAAGCCGACAGGGGCTTGTCATAATGAAGACCCTCCCCGGAACCAGAATAATGACGCTCCGGACGGAGGTAGGCGAACAGCCGGAAACAATCCAGCTGCTCCACCCTCTTGTCAAGACCCAGATTTTTAATCCCAGATGCCTGTTATGCCATACATCGCAATCCTAGGATTACCATTTTTGCGAGACATAACAGATTGGATATCACAGTACATCATCCATTACAAACCATAAATAAGGTCTTACACAAATAAAGGATCTCATGATCCAGTCTTAGTACAATCAAGTAGCGGAATAAATAGCGTAGCAGTGGGGTCCATCTTCAGAGTCACAGGCAATGCTGACGATGGAAGATAGTCCTAGTTATCATAGCCATCCTACTGTCCTTCATCTTGGTAATCTCCTTCATAGTCTGGCCATAGGAATAGCCAGGGACAAAAGCCATGAGTACTCTTTAAGTACTCGCAAACTACCCACTAACAAGTGAGATAGTTCTAGTAGGAAATACTATGTTCTAAGTTTATTTGTAAGGCTAAGTTTGAAACCTAAGCTGAGTTCAGAAACAAAGCAAGATAAAATAAGTTTGAAAACACCTAAGTGGGAACTTAGTTGTCATAGTCACAACTCTGTTGTGGTCAAGTCATGTCATAATTCATTTCATAAGTCATTTTGAAAACATCTGACAACAGCACAGTATGGTGATACATCCATTTTGCATCACTATTCTATGTCATAATTCACTGTTATTCATTGATATATTTCGTATTGAGAGGTGATACTTATGTTATTTCATCTATTTTTGCATGGTTGATGACTTTTGGAGCATGGACCGCTGCAGTCAGGATTCTGATGGAAAAGGTGCTGTTTGGAGGCAAAATTCGCGAAGATCAGAAAATCCTGGAAAATATACGGAAAATCCTATTTTTCCAGAAGACTAAGGATGCCAGAAGACGGAGTGGAGATGGGCCACAGGGGGCCCACACCACCCCCTGGCGCGGGCAGCCCTAGGCCGCGCCAGCAGGTGGTGTGGCCACCTTGGCCCACTCCAGGCACTCCCCTCTAGCGTATATCATCCTCCCGAAACCCTAAGCCTCAGAGAGCGACCACAGAAAGATTCCGCCGCCTTTGCGGGGCGAAAAACACCGAGAGAGAAAGATCTCTCTGGCAGGAAGATTTCTGCCGGGGGAATTCCTTCCCGGAGAGGGGAGATCGTCGCCATCAACACCACCATCAAGCTGGACTTCATCGGGATCATCATCATCATCATCACCACCATCATCACCATCAGCACCCTCATCACCATCTCCATATTCTGTAACAATTGCGTTGAATCTTTCATAGTTCATAGGGGAAACTTTCCCGGTGTTGATTACTCTTTGTAGTTGATGCTATTGAGTGAACGATTGAATTATTGTTTATGTTCAGATTGTTATACATCATTATTCCATCTCTGATCATGATCCATATGATGTCTTGTGAGTAGTTCGTTTTGTTCTTGAGGACATGGGAGAAGTTATGTTGTTAGTAGTGGAGTTGTGTTGAGAGAGATTCAATAGATTGTTATTTAAGTTGTGGTGTATTTCTTCTAGTGGTGTCATGTGAACGTCGACTACATGACACTTCACCTATATGGGCCTAGGGGAATGCATTGTGTATTTGGCTACTAATCGTAGGGGTTGTCGGAGTGACAGAAACCTGAACCCCCGTTAGGAAACCATTGCACAAGGGACGTAAGGGTCTTCGAGTTTAAAGCTATGGTTAGGTTTCTACCTTAATTACTTTCTTTTACTTGCGGATGTTTGCAAGGGGTATAATCACAAGTATGTATTAGTCCTAGGAAGGTCGGTACATTAGCACAGGTTCACCCACACAACACTTAGCAAGCTAAAGAAGATTAATCAACTATATGAAGCGAAAGCACTTGACAGTCTTCCCATGTGTCCTCGAGAATGTTTGGTCATCTTAAGTAATACAACCGGCTTGTCCTTTGCTGCATAAAGGATTGGGCCACTTGCTGCATTTAGTCTTATTGTCTTTTGTTTACTCGTACTTTGTTTACTTGCTTTATCAAAAAACCCTAAAAATTTGTTTGCTAAGTATTTGCAGAGAATTCCTGATCCATACCACTAGCCAGCACCTTCTGCTCCTCGTTGGGTTCTACACTCTTACTTATCGAAAATACTGCGATACACCCCCTATACTTGTGGGTCATCAAGACTATTTTCTGGCGCCCTTGTCGGGGAGTGAAGCGCTATTGGAGAGTGGAACTAGTAAAGAAAACTTCTACTGTGAGTATTGTTTACTTCTGCTAGTTGCTTTATTTTTGTTATGAATAATTCATTGGGTTTCTTATTTGGTAATGCTACCACCACTGCTAAGGTAGTAGATAAGCCACCACCTGCTGAGAATGATGTTTTCAAAATACCTACAAGAATTATTGATCGTGTTATGGATAACTACTATGTTGGGGATGGAACTGTCCATCCCAGTGATCATTTACTCTTTATACACGAATTATGCGGGTTGTTTAAGTGTGCAGGTCTTACTATAGATCAAGTTAAGAAGAAGTTATTCTCATTATCGCTGAAAGGAAGAGTTAAGGAATGGTATAAGCTGCTGAAGACTGGTCAAGCTCTGGAATGGGAGGAAATAGTACCTCTCTTTTATTCAAAGTTTTATCCTCCTAGTGAGATTCATAAAGATCAGAATCAAATATACAACTTTTGGCCTCTTGATGGAGAGAGTACAGCTCAAGCTTGGGGGAGATTGAAGTTACTAATGCTCAAATGTCCCATTCATGAGCTCCCCAACAATATTATTATCAATAACTTTTATGCAAGGCTTCCTCTTCATGATAAAGATTTATTGGATGGTTCTTGTGCTGGATCATTCACTCGCATGGAAGAAGAAGCTAAATGGGATCTTCTGGACCGTATTCAAGATAATGCTGAAGCTTGGGAGAATGACAAAGGTAGAAAGTCAGGTTTAAATTATGATTATGATTACATTGAATCTTTTATGGGAACTAATGACTTTCAAAATATTAGTAATGTTTATGGTCTTGATTTGCAAGTTATTACGAATTGCTTTAGAGCTTTTGCTTCCTATATCGAAATTCCAAAAAGGGGATGGAATAAATACCATGCACCTTACAAAGATATTGTTGACTATGTTCCTATTGGGAGTGCTGAGTATTGCATTATTGATCCCATCTTACCCGAACCTTATATCGAGAAGATTCCCTTCCCAGAAAAGGTAAAGGACCATCCTATGATAACTAATGTAATCACCAAAAGTGAAAAGAGAACTGTAAAACCTGATGAACAAATAAACATTGAACCTGTGGTAGCAATTGTGAAAGACCTTGTCACTACAAGCATAGAAGATGGGCACATAGTCTTTTGTGAGGATGCTTCTAATATTGTTTCACATCCTAATAGAACTAAAAAGGCTAGTGTTCCTGTGCTTTCTGTTAGAATTGGTGATCATTGTTATTATGGTTTATGTGATATTGGTGCAAGTTCCAGTGCTATTCCTTATGAGATTTACAGAGAAATTATGCATGAAATCAGTCCTTGCGAGTTGGAGGAGATTGATGTGGTTATTCACCTTGCTAATAGAGAGACATCTCTCCAATTGGTATTGTACGAGACGTGGAAGTTCTTTGTGGTAAGATTAAGTACCCTGCTGATTTTCTAGTACTTGGTTCAGTTGCAAGTAAAACTTATCCTATCATTTTTGGTAGACCTTTCTTGAGTACTTGTGGAGCTATTATTGATTGCAAGAGGGAGAAAATCTTGACTAAGTTTGATGGGGAATCTTATGAGTTTAATTTTTCGAAATTTGCTAAAGAACCTTGTGAAGAGGAAACCCATAATGAGGATTTTAGAGTTGAACAACTTGCTTCTATTTCTCTTGCTCCTAACAATGCTTTGCAGCAATTTATGGAAGATCATGAAAGTGAAATCTTCATGGAAGAAAGGAATGAGATTGGCAGGATTCTCCGTGATCAACCTAAGATGCTTAAGCATAACTTGCATGTAGAAGACTTGGGTACCACGATGCCGCCTAAAAAGGATCCGGTATTCGATCTAAAACCTCTCCCTGATGATCTTAAATATGCTTATATTGATGATAAAAAGATATATCCTGTTATTATTAGCTCTAAACTTTCAGGAAAGGAAGAAGAAAGGTTGTTGGAGGTTTTGAAGAAACACCGAGGAGCTATGGGCTATACTCTGGATGATTTAAAAGGGATTTCACCTACTATATGTTAGCATTCTATCAACATAGAACCAGATGCGAAGCCAGTAGTGGAGAACCAACAACGTTTAAATCCTAGGATGAAGGAAGTGGTAAGGAATGAGGTATTGAAAATCCTTGATGCTGGTATTATTTACCCTATTGCTGATAGTGAATGGGTTAGTCATGTTCATTGTGTTCCTAAAAAGGGAGGTATTACCGTTGTTCCTAATGATAATGATGAGCTTATTCCTCAAAGAATAGTGGTAGGCTATAGGATGTGCATCGATTTTAGGAAAGTTAATAAAGTTACTAAGAAAGATCACTGCCCGCTTCCTTTTATTGATCAAATGTTGGAAAGGTTGTCTAAAATGACCCATTTTTTCTTGATGGTTACTCTGGTTTGTCTCAAATTGCTATTAAACAGCAAGATCAAGAAAAAACTACTTTTACTTGCCCTTACGGAACTTATGCTTATAGACGTATGCCTTTTGGTTTATGTAATGCTCCTGCTACTTTTCAAAGGTGCATGGCTGCTATCTTTCATGGTTTTTGTGAGGAAATTGTAGAAGTGTTCATGGATGACTTTTCTGTCTATGGAACTTCTTTTGATAATTGTTTGCACAACCTTGATAAAGTTTTGTAGAGATGTGAAGAAACTAATCTTGTTCTTAATTGGGAGAAATGCCACTTCATGGTTAATGAAGGGATTTTTCTTGGGCATAAAGTTTCTGAAAGAGGCATAGAAGTTGATAGAGCTAAGGTTGAGGCAATTGAGAAGATGCCATGTCGAAGAGACATCAAAGGTATTCGTAGTATCCTTGGTCATGCTGGTTTCTATATGAGGTTTATTAAAGACTTTTCTAGGATATCAAAACCCCTCACTAATCTTCTTCAAAAAGATGTACCCTTCATTTTTGATGATGATTGTAAGGAAGCTTTTGAAACTCTCAAGAAGGCTTTAACTACAGCCCCTATTATTCAACCACCTGATTGGAGTTTACCCTTTGAAATAATGTGTGATGCTAGTGATTTTGTTGTAGGTTGTGTCCTTGGGCAACGTATTGATAAAAAGTTAAATGTTATCCATTATGCTAGTAAGACTCTAGATGCTGCTCAAAGGAATAATGCTACTACTGAAAAGGAATTTCTAGCTGTTGTTTTTGCTTGTGATAAGTTTAGGCCCTATATTGTAGACTCAAAAGTCACCATTCATACTGATCATGCTGCTATTAAATACCTTATGACAAAGAAGGACGCTAAGCCTAGGCTTATTAGATGGGTGCTGCTTTTGCAAGAGTTTGATCTACATATAGTAGATAGGAAGGGTGCTGAAAACCCTATAGCAGATAACTTATCTCAATTGGAAAACATCTCTTTTGACCCTATGCCTGTTAATGATAGTTCCCCAAACGAACAGTTAGCTGCAGTAGGGGTTAGCTCGTGAGGGAGCCCTTGGTATGCTGATTATGCTAACTTTATTGTCTCCAAGTATTTGCCCCCAACTTTTATAGCTCAACAAAGAAGGAAGTTCTTCTATGATTTGAGGCATTATTTTTGGGATGACCCACACTTATACAAAGAAGGAGTGGATGGTATTATGCGAAGATGTGTTCCAGAATATGAACAAAAGGAGATATTGCGTAAATGTCATGGTAGTGCTTATGGAGGACATCATGCAGGAGATAGAACTACACAAAAGGTGCAACAATCAGGTTTCTACTAGCCTACCCTTTTTAAAGATGCAAGAAAATTTGTTTTATCTTGTGATGAATGTCAGCGTGTTGGTAATATTTCTAGACGCAATGAAATGCCTATGAACTACTCTCTAGTTATTGAACCTTTTGATTGTTGGGGATTTGACTTTATGGGTCCTTTCCCTCCTTCGAAAGGTTACACTCATATTCTTGTTGCCGTTGATTATGTTACTAAGTGGGTAGAAGCCATTCCTACAAAGAGTGCCGACGGGGAGACTTCTCTAAAAATGCTTAAGGATGTTATCTTTCCTAGGTTTGGGGTGCCTAGGTATCTCATGACTGATGGGGGTTCTCATTTCTTAGGAAGACCCTTGCTAAATATGATGTTAATCATAGAATTGCTTCAGCTTATCACCGCCAAACTAGCGGGCAAGTAGAGTTATCAAATAGAGAAATTAAATCCATCTTGCAAAAGACTATTAATAGGTCTAGAAAAAACTGGGCTAAGAAGTTGAATGATGCTTTATGGGCTTATAGAACTGCTTACAAAAATCCTATGGGGATGTCTCCTTATAAAATGGTTTATGGGAAATCTTGTCACCTACCCTTAGAATTTGAACACAAAGCTTACTGGCCAGTTAAAGAACTAAATAGAGATTGTAAGCTCGCTGGTGTGAAAAGATTATTTGACTTAAGTTCTTTAGATGAATGGAGGAGTGAAGCCTATGAAAATGCTACGCTCTTTAAGGAAAAAAGTTAAAAGATGGCATGACAAGCGAATACTTAAAAGAGAATTTCATGTTGGTGAGAAAGTTCTATTGTATAGGTCTCGTCTCAGATTTTTGCAGGAAAGCTACTGTCAAAATGGGAAGGACCTTTCATTATAGAAGAAGTATACCGTTCAGGAGCAATAAAAATTTCTTCTTTAAAAGATAATACTACACAAGTAGTGAATGGACAGCTACTCAAACACTATATTGCTGGAGATTCTTACAATGAAGATGTTGATGCCTTTCAAGTTATAACTCCGGAGAAATTCATCGAGGACCAAATTCAGAGACCTGCAGAGCCTGTTTTCAAATAGGTAACAGTTCTGGTAACTGATGGCCCACAAGTATAGGGGGTGTATCGCAGTATTTTCGATAAGTAAGAGTGTCGAACCCAACGAGGAGCAGAAGGTGCTGGCTAGTGGTATGGATCAGGAATTCTCTGCAAATACTTAGCAAACGGATTTTTAGGGGTTTTTGATAAAGCAAGTAAACTAAGTACGAGTAAATAAAAGACAATAGGAATAAATGCAGCAAGTGGCCCAATCCTTTATGCAGCAAAGGACAAGCCGGTTGTATTACTTACGATGACCAAACGTTCTCGAGGACACATGGGAAGAGTGTCAAGTGCTTTCGCTTCATATAGCTGATTAATCTTCTCTAGCTTGCTAAGTGTTGTGTGGGTGAACCTGTGCTAATGTACCGCCCCATCCAAGACTAATACATACTTGTGATTAAACCCCTTGCAAACATCCGTAAGTACAAGAAAGTATTTAAGGTAGAAACCTAACCACAGCTTTAAACTCTAAGACCCTTACGTCCCTTGTGTAATGGTTTCCTAACGGGCGTTCAGGTTTCTGTCACTCCGGCAACCCCTACGATTAGTAGCCAAATACACAATGCATTCCCCTAGGCCCATATAGGTGAAGTGTCATGTAGTCGACGTTCACATGACACCACTAGAAGAAGTACACCACAACTTAAATAACAATCTATTGAATCTTTCTCAACACAACTCCACTACTAACAACAAGACTTCTCCCATGTCCTCAAGAACAAAACAAACTACTCACAAGACATCATATGGATCATGATCAGAGATGGAATAATGATGTATAATAATCTGAACATAAACAATAATTCAACGGTTCACTCAATAGCATCAACTACAAAGAGTAATCAACACCGAGAAAGTTTCCCCTATGAACTATGCAAGATTCAACTCAATTGTTACATCAATATGGAGATGGTGATGAGGGTGCTGATGGTGATGATGGTGGTGGTGATGATGATGATGATGATCCCGATGAAGTCTAGCTTGATGGTGGTGTTGATGGCGATGATCTCCCCTCTCTGGGAAGGAATACCCCTGGCAGAAATCTGTCTGCCGGAGAGATCTTTCTCTCTCGGTGTTTTCCACCCCGCAGAGGCGGCGGAATCTTTCTGTGGTTGCTCCCCGAGTCTTAGGGTTTCGGGAGGATGATATACGCCAGAGGGGAGAGGCTGGAGTGGGCCAGGGTGGCCACACCACCTCCTGGCGCGGCCTAGGCCTGCCCGCGCCATGGGGTGGTGTGGGCCCCCTGTGGCCCACCTCCACTCCATCTTCTGGCATCCTGAGTCTTCTAGAAAAATAGGTTTTTCCGTATATTTTCCTGGATTTTCTGATCTTCGCGAATTTTGCCTCCAAACAACACCTTTTCCATCCGAATCCTGACTGCAGCGGTTCATGCTCCAAAAGTCATCAACCATGCAAAAATAGATGAAATAACATAAGTATCACCTCTCAATACGAAATATATCAATGAATAATAGTGAATTACGTCCATTTTGCATCACTATTCTATGTCATAATTCACTGTTATTCATTGATATATTTCGTATTGAGAGGTGATACTTATGTTATTTCATCTATTTTTGCATGGTTGATGACTTTTGGAGCATGGACCGCTGCAGTCAAGATTCTGATGGAAAAGGTGCTGTTTGGAGGCAAAATTCGCGAAGATCAGAAAATCCGGGAAAATATACGGAAAATCCTATTTTTCCAGAAGACTAAGGATGCCATAAGACGGAGTGGAGATGGGCCACAGGGGGCCCACACCACCCCCTGGCGCGGGCAGCCCTAGGCCGCGCCAGCAGGTGGTGTGGCCACCCTGGCCCACTCTAGGGACTCCCCTCTGGCGTATATCATCCTCCCGAAACCCTAAGACTCGGAGAGCGACCACAGAAAGATTCCACCGCCTCTACGGGGCGGAAAACACTAAGAGAGAAAGATCTCTCTGGCAGACAGATTTCTTCCTCAAGAATTCCTTCTCGGAGAGGGGAGATCATCGCCATCAACACCACCATCAAGCTGGACTTCATCGGGATCATCATCATCATCACCACCACCATCATCACCATCAGCACCCTCATCACCATCTCCATATTGCTGTAACAATTGCGTTGAATCTTGCATAGTTCATAGGGGAAACTTTCCCGGTGTTGATTACTCTTTGTAGTTGATGCTATTGAGTGAACCATTGCATTATTGTTTATGTTCAGATTGTTATACATCATTATTCCATCTCTGATCATGATCCATATGATGTCTTGTGAGTAGTTCGTTTTTTTCTTGAGGACGTGGGAGAAGTCATGTTGTTAGTAGTGGAGTTGTGTTGAGAGAAATTCAATAGATTGTTATTTAAGTTGTGGTGTATTTCTTCTAGTGGTTTCATGTGAACGTCGACTACATGACACTTCACCTATATGGGCCTAGGGGAATGCATTGTGTATTTGGCTACTAATCGTAGGGGTTGCCAGAGTGACAGAAACCTGAACCCCCGTTAGGAAACCATTGCACAAGGGACATAAGGGTCTTAGAGTTTAAAGCTATGGTTAGGTTTCTACCTTAATTACTTTCTTGTACTTGCGGATGTTTGCAAGGGGTATAATCACAAGTATGTATTAGTCCTAGGAAGGTCGGTACATTAGCACAGGTTCACCCACACAACACTTAGCAAGCTAAAGAAGATTAATCAACTATATGAAGCGAAAGGACTTGACAGTCTTCCCATGTGTCCTCGAGAACGTTTGGTCATCTTAAGTAATACAACCGGCTTGTCCTTTGCTGCATAAAGGATTGGGCCACTTGCTGCATTTATTCTTATTGTCTTTTTTTTACTCGTACTTTGTTTACTTGCTTTATCAAAAAACCCTAAAAATCGGTTTGCTAAGTATTTGCAGAGAATTCCTGATCCATACCACTAGGCAGCACCTTCTGCTCCTCGTTGGGTTCGACACTCTTACTTATCGAAAATACTGCGATACACCCCCTATACCTGTGGGTCATCATATGGCCACTCCAATTGTCCATAACCGCGGACACGGCTATTCGAATGGTTTGACACTCTACAGAGGTGGTACACTTTCACCACAAGATTCGATACATCTGTTAGGGATAACCCTGAATCATCATACTTAGTATGCAGATAATCAAACATAACCTTTCCTTTACACACCCTAGTATAAGCACCTGTCCTATGAGCATGGCCTCCCAACCATGACCATCTGTCATCTTGGGCACTGCATAGGTGGACAACATTGAGAGGTAGCCTCAGCTCAAACCTCTCCCGCGAGGGAACTAATACTAATGCATATAAACTTCTGGCTAAGCCTTACCCAATTTAGGTATTGTTGTTGTACGGTAAAATTGGAACGGTATCGCATCTGAACCCAACCATTAGTTTTTGTAAAAGGGATAAGGCCCATGCCTTAACATTTTCATCATCATAAACCATTTGTCTTTCACAACACATGTCAAAACATCTCAATAGAATGACTCATCATTCCAAGGTTTTCACAAATCATTTTCACCAAGTATTCCCATCTAGAGTGAATCAAGTTTTGGTTTAGCTCCAAACTACTAAGTTAAGAGTGTTCACTAATGTGGGGTGCTAATCTCAATCTCATGCCATAGAATGACATCAAAGCTTAACTAGATAGGTCAAGTTTTATACTCTTTATGCTACCTTTAAACAAGTAAAGGACTTTGGTAAAGTAAGGAAAGTAAAGCTTGTAAATAAAACTTGGAGTAGGTATAAGTAAAAAATGGTATAACCAAAGCATGCCTAATGCCTTTGCTTAGGTTATCTAGCTTAAGTCTACTTGCTAACAATAGCTTGCTCAGTTTACTTGAAGTGCTAGGCTTGCAAGTAAAACTTGCAAGGGTTAACTTGTATAGTGCTAGCTTGCCTTGTGTAGTGAAGTGGTTGAAGTTTTCTTCCTCCTCCTCTTGGTAGAACTCCTCCTTGAAAGCTTGGTCGGTACTATCGTCTATAAATACACACGGAATACACAATCACCAAACAATACTTAACTAGTCTACTTAGCACACTAAGGCACATATTTGATGATCTAGTATCATCACAAGGTTTAATGGACTAGCTTCATTCTTTTTATTTGAGAAAAGTAATTTCTACTCATTGAAATTAACTAAGATTTAATATTCTCCATTTAAAATATGGGATCATGTGGACACATGTCATCACCACATATTCTAACATATGGGAATGTGATTTAAGGGTTGGATCACATTTTAATAAGTTTAAGTTTAATAATTAATGATTTAAAGTGACTAGAAATGCCTATATAGCATTATTTTGGTACTAGTCCAAAGTCATTGCATGCAAACCTTAATATTATTACATATTCAGACATGTATGGTTAAATGTGATTTTTGAGAGTTGGAATCAACTCAAAAGCTATTATGGTTGATTTTATAAAAATGTTTGAATGTGCAAAAGCTTCTGTTTTTTTATTTTCACTGGGAGAGATCTCTAACTCTAAATTATTTAAATCCAACGGTCTTGCATAGATATTTTTAGTAGCTTTCCAACAAAATTGGAATCACTCCATTTGGATTTGTAAAACTCCCTGAATTGTTTTTTAAACTACTGGACAGAACCAGGTTTTAATTAAAATAGAAAAACCTATATTTGAATTACTGGGTCAGCGCGGGAAACTAAATGGGCCGGCCCGTGTACACTCGGTGGCGCTGAGGGCTGCTGAAATGGGGGTCCCGCTTGTCAGTGACTCATCAAACGCGAAGTAGTACGGGGCGATAAGAACCACACGATTAGAATACGATCTAACGATCCACGGTCGTCGTCGACGACGGACTCGTCGCCGGCGAGACTGAACCCTAGCGCAGTCGGTGGGGGTCTACTGGGGACGTACCAGGGCTCCAGCTAGTGCGGCGAGGCGGGCAAACAAACTGGTGGACAACGGCGGGCTCAGGCAAGGTCGCAGCAGGGGCTAAGGTGAAAGAAATCGACTGCAACTTCTCATCCTCTGCAGCGGCTACCTCCGGTGGAATTCCGGTGATGTGCTGCTCGAGTGGCTCCGACGAGAGAGGGGAAACAGTCAGTGGAGAGAGGGGAGTGATATGGTGTGCAGAATGAGGCTGGGGGTGGCCTCCTTATATAGGCTCGATGAGGGGACCGACGGGTGTGGGCGGAGCTCATCGGTGACGGTGATACAGGGGGCTACCGGCGTGGGCGAGGTAGGTGGACAATGGGCGGTCTGCTGGCGGTCCTCTACGGCGTAATGGCGTGGTTAGGGGTGGTGGCAAATGGTCAAGGGCTTCTCGCGCTCTGGGAGACAGAGGCGGTGCTCGATGGTGCTCCTGTCGACTATAGGTCGCGCAGCGGTGCACGGCCATGTCTGGCCGGTTGAGGGGTTCAAGGCAGAGTGGCGCACGCGATTTGGCATCGAGGCGTGGTTTGGGGCATGCTGGCGGCAAGCGCGCTCTGGCGTGCGCTGCGCATGGCGCAGAGAGAAAGGGCGGCGCTTCTCTGGGGTGGTCCACGGGCTGGCATTGATCGAGGGGTGGACAGGGGAGTGTGGTAGGGTTGGGCGAAGCTAGTGGGCATGCTGGTTTGGTGCGGCGCAGTCTGGTGAGCGTTGCCCGTGTTTGTCCGACGACGACCATATTTGGGCGGTGCGCCACTGCTGCTAGCGGTGAAGGGGGAGCTGGTCTAGGCTAGGGTAGATTCTAGGGGGACAGGGGATTAAGTGGGAGGACAAATTGGTCGATGATCACTGTAGAAATAGTGAAGCTACTCTAGTTCTTGTTCAGTGTTTGCCAGGTGTTCGACAGAATGGCCGCATGAAACTTTTATTTGATTTTTTGAAAGATTTTTGGTGGGTGCTTTGATCTGATGCTTGGTAGACTGTGGTTGCTAGGATTTGTTAAATGGAATTCATTTGAGTGGTTTTTGAAAAAGTGTGATCTATACATATGAACTAGATTCAATTTCCAAATGTCATTTAAATTTAGAGTTTGAATGTTTTTGGGAGATCACAAAGTGGGCCTTGGCACATCACTACTTGTACTAGCAAGGGGTGCAAAGAACCACAATTGTCTCTGTTAGGATTTGAGTGCTAGGAATGCCCAAAGTGGGCTAGGTGATTAAAATGGCAAAAGTGACCATTTCCTTATTTAATTCTTTTTGATTTCTTTTTCTTTGGGATTTGCTTGGGGATGATCTAGATGATGTATAATTCACCTTAGAGTCATTTTATAACCAATGGATCACTCAACCATGGCAATTCAAACAACTCCTATTTTAAATGCACACACATATGAATTCTTAAAGATTTTTAAATAGAAAAAGGTTTTGTTAACCCTAAATTGGGTAGATTTGATCTTGATCACTTGGATTAAAGTTTTGGGATGTTACACCTCTCCACCAAGTAGCCATCACAATGGTTCCCGAGGAGTCCAAGGAGGGCGTCGCGGTGGAGGAGGTGGCGGCAGAAGCCGAAGTCCGGCTCCAAGGCACCGCATCCGTAGCCGTCATTCGGGACGATCTTTATCCCCAAGTGACGTTAGGCACATGATCAATTCCAACATAGAGGCGCGGCACTATGAAAACGATGATATATACATGGGCCCAAAGTGCTTCAGACCACGTATAAGAGCTACAAAATTCCCGGAAGGATTTGCCATCTCAAGACACATTCAAGCTTACGACGGTATAGCTCGGCCAGACACATGGCTCTAGGATTTTTTCCAGGCTTGCTGTATCGCCAAAGGCGGAAACAGCCTGGTCGCAACCCGATATCTCCCACTCATGTTGCAGAAGATGGCACGATCATGGCTCAATGAACTTCCGGAGAACACCATCCACAACTGGTATGACATGCAAAGTGCGTTCTTTCGGAATTTCGAAGGCACATACCGGAGGCCCTGTATGGTCGGTGACCTATAGCGTTGCAACTAGAAAGCCGGAGAAACTTGTCGAGATTATGTCGGACGATGGATCGACACCAAGAACTCCTGTGAAGGAGTAAATGACCAAACTGCGATTGAAGCTTTCATTGCAGGTCTCCCAATTGGTTTACTACGTCATCGCTTGAAGTGTGACAAGGTCACTGATTTCAGAGAGATGATAGAAACAGTGAGCAAGTATGCAGATGCTGACGATGAAGCAGAGGGATTACTTAACGCCCTAGTTGTGCCACAGTCGGCAAAACAACCAAAGCAACAAGCTCAGAAGCGCAAGAATACCTCGGAAGAAAAGCCCAACGCGGAAACGGTAGTGGTCACTGCTACTTTCGGGTCTGGAGGATGAGGAGGACGTGGCGGTGGCCGTGGACGCAGTCGTGGGACATGAAGAGTCCAGGGTAGAGGATACCAACAACCCGGCAAAACCTACTCTTGGGTCGACATTGCCAATAACCCATGCGTGCATCATTTAGACGCCAATGGGGGCTCGTCCCACACAAACACCGAGTGTCGTTTCAATGACGACATCAAGAAAGACGATACCGCTGGCTATAGGGTTAAGCGGAAGAAGGGAAAGAAGAATCTCGAAAAGGATAAAGAGACCAAGGAAGATTCCAACATGGAGGAAGCTGATGCTTCAAATCCCTAGCCGGAAGGGAAGAAAAAATTTCTGACCAAGAAAGACATTTACGTCACCTTCCTCGGATCTCAACCGACAAAGGTCAAGAAAGCAGTTCTACA
This sequence comes from Avena sativa, assembly GCA_916181665.1. NCBI lineage: Eukaryota > Viridiplantae > Streptophyta > Magnoliopsida > Poales > Poaceae > Avena > Avena sativa. Next base: position 421,565,819 of record OV702290.1, read on the forward strand.
TGAGCTCAACGCAACAATTCTGGTTGTCCCTCAATTTTTGGACTGGTCGGAAGTGGCAATCACCTTTGACCGTGCTGATCATCCGCCTAAGTTGCACAGCAAGGAAAATACGCCTTAGTCCTTAATCCACTTATTGACAGCTATGGTTTCTCTAAGACTCGCATGGATAGTGGCAGCAGCATTAATATTCTGTATGTCGAAACGCTACGCCGGATGAAGATCTCGGAGACCCAGCTGAACTACAGCTCTGTGATCTTTCATGGAGTTATCCCAGGAAGACAGGCAAATTCCCTAGGAGAAATCACTTTGGATGTTACCTTTGGAACTCCAAAGAACTACCAGACGGAAGCACTTTCCTTCGAAGTGGTCCCGTTCAAGAGCGCATACCACGCTATATTCGGACGTCCGGTTTACTGGGCTTTTATGGCTCGTCCGTGTTATATTTACAATATGATGAAAATTCTAGGTCCCAACGGCGTGATCACCATCAGGGGAGACCCGAAGAAAGCGCGAGAGTGCAAGGATGGAAATGCCACCTTTGCTAAAGCCGTGCTGCACGCCCAGGAGTACCAGGAGATCAAGAAGAGCATAGATCCGTACGAGATGCCCGCAACGAAGAAGGAGGTGACAAAGCCGAATCCAGAGTTCAGGGCATCAGAAGAGATGAAGAAGACACCGTTGAAGGAGGATGACCCCTCCAAGGTGACCCAGATGGGCGTAGGCCTAGATAGCGCATAGGAAAACACGCTCATCAAATTCCTCAAAGCAAATCAAGACATCTTCGCATGGCAGCCATCTGACATGACTGGAGTACCTAGGGAACTTGCCGAGCACTTTTTAAATGTAAACCCAAACGCTAAACCCGTCAAACAGTCCTTACGATGTTTTAGCGATGAAAAGCGTAAGGCTCGAGTTAGCCAGATGCATAGAAGAGGTCATCCACACTGAGTGGTCGGCCAATCCTGTATTGGTCCCTAAAAAGGACACCACTGATTTAAGGATGTGTGTTGATTATACTGCCTTGAACAAGGCTTGTCCCAAAAATCCGTTCGCTCTGCCTAGGATCGATCAAGTTATCGATTCTACAGCAGGCTCAGAACTCCTATGTTTTCTCGATGCATATTCCGGTTATCACCAAATCCGGATGAAGGAATCTGACAAAGTCAAAACTTCATTCATAACCCCCTTTAGAACCTTCTGTTTCGTTATGATGCCCTTTGGGCTGAAGAACACAGGAGCTACGTACCAACGCACAATGAAGCGTTGCCTCCACGATCAAATCGGACGCAATGTACATGCATATGTGGATGATATTGCGGTGATGTCCAAAAAGAAGGAAACATTGATTTCCGACTTGGAGGAAACGTTCGCCAATCTACAAAAATACAACATAATGCTTAATCCAAAGAAATGCTTCTTTGGAATCCTAGTCAGAAAATTGTTAGGTTTTATCGTGTCTCAAAGAGGCATAGAGGCGAACCGAGACAAAATCAAGGCTATACTCAATATTTCCAGGCCAACTCTCCTGAAGGATGTACAAAGACTAACTGGTTGCATTGCTGTAGTCAGTTGGTTTGTAAGCCGGCTCGGTGAAAGAGCCACACAATTATACAAACTCCTGAAAAAGACCAAGAATTTTGTATGGATCGACGAAGCTGAAGCTGCACTGCAAGACCTGAAAGCAGTACTCTCATCTACTCCCAACCTTGCGGCACCGGAACCATAGGAACCAATGTTGCTCTACCTTGCTACGACAAACAAGGTCGTCAGTGTTGTCATGGTGGTGGAGAGACCGGAGGACAATCAGGAACACTTGGTGCAGCGTCTGACCTACTATCTCAGCGAGGTCTTAACAGAATCAAAACAGCGGTATCCGCACTATCAAAAGTTGGTTTACGGTGTGTTCTTAGCATCTCGTAAGCTACGACATTATTTTCAGGAATATCCAATTACCGTGGTGAGCACAGCTCCCATGAGAGATATAATCAACAATAGTGACGCCACAGGACGCGTCGCCAAATGGGGCATAGAGCTTTCAGCTTTCGATATTGAGTACAAACCTCGAACATCAATCAAATCCCAAATCCTCGCTGACTTTGTTGCTGATTGGACAGAGACAACGGAGAATGTGACCCTGCCAGAGTCAGAATACTGGACCTTGCATTTTGACGGGGCTAAAGCGCTTCGGGGCTCGGGGTCTAGCGTGGTGCTCAAATCACCCCAAGGAGATAAAATTTTCTATGTATTGCAGATACACTTCACAGAAACAAACAATATTGCCGAGTATGAAGCATTGCTGCATGGAATCCGAATTGCTAAGGATATCGGCATCCGACGATTAATGTGTTATGGAGATTCAGATCTTGTCGCTCAACAAGTGTCAGATCTCTGTAAGGCAAACAAGCACATGGCGGCGTATAGAGCTGTGGTGGATGAATTATCTAAAATGTTTGAAGGGTTTGAAGTTCAACACATCCCTCGAACAGAAAATGAGGAAGCAGATGCACTATCTTGAATAGGCTCTGCACGGAAAAAGGTCCCGGATGGCGCTTTTTTAGAGCACCTCAAAGTTCCCTCTATAAAGGGAGTGGACGAGGAATATCCGACCAAATCCGACTCACCTTTAGTAGCGATTCTGGATGTGATTCCCAGCTGGACTCAACCCTATCTTAATTTCTTGATAGATGGAAAATTACCTGAAGACAAAGTTCTGAGCCAACAGATCATCCGACGAGCAAAAGCCTATACTATAATTAGTGGTGAGCTCTATAAGCGGAGTGCATCTGGGTCTTTTAGCGTTGTGTATCACCGGAAGAAGGAGTGGAGATCTTACGAGAAATCCACAAAGGCGAGTGTGGTCACCATGCTGCAGCCAAATCTTTAGTGGCAAAAGCTTTTTGACACGGTTTTTTCTGGCTTACAGCCAAGGCAGATGCCGAATGGCTGGTCAAGACGTGCAAGGGCTGCCAAAAGTACGCCAAACAAGATCACGTTCCGGCTGACCAGCTGCGAACCATACCTATAACATGGCCTTTTGCGGTCTGGGGGCTTGACATGGTAGGACCGTTTAAACAGGCTCCAAGTGGATTTACACACCTCCTAGTGATGGTGGATAAATTTATCAAATAGATTGAGGCTAAACCTGTCACTAGTTATGATGTAGCAATAGCCAGAAGATTTGTTGAGGATGTTATAATCCGATACGGTTATCCGTATAGCATTATCACAGACAATGGGAGTAACTTTTTTATCGGAGAGCTTGCCGAATTCTGCAATGAACAAAATATCTGGCTTGACATTGCGTCAGTCGCACATCCACAAGGTAATGGACAAGTCGAAAGAGCAAATGGATTAATCCTACAGGGCCTGAAACCGAGACTCAAAGCACCACTACGACATGCTGCGGGGGCTTGGGTAGAGGAATTACCTTCTATATATGGAGTTTGCGAACAACTCCAAACAGGTCAACTGGATACACACCTTTTTTCTTGGTCTATGGCGCAGAAGCAGTTCTTCCTAGTGATTTGATTCACACTTCTCCTATAGTGCCCGCGTATATTGAGGAGGATGCCGAAATTTCTCGACAAAATGATCTCGACTTAGTCGAAGAAATTTGCGTCGTTGCTGAAATGAGATCAACAGCCTATCAACAGAAGTTACGCAAGTATCATAGCGAGAGAGTCAGAAACCGATCTTTCAATAAGGGCGATTTGGTTCTCCGGATTGTGCAGCAAAGAAAGCACAAACTTTCCCCAATATGGGAAGGGCCATTTTTAGTTAGTCGAGTATTGCACAATGGTTCATACTACCTAACTGATATGCGGCCAATCAAAGAAAGACCTGCTACTAAGAAGAGAAAGAGAGCTGGAGGCAGTACAAATCCGGATGAGTTAGACAGACCATGGAATATTGCTCAGCTACGTCCCTTTTATTCTTAGTTTACTTTTCTTTGTAATCATATATGTGTACATGTTTAATGAGAAATAAAGTTTTGGTTCCCTCAAAATCTTTCTGAGAAGTTTTTACCATGTTATTTCCGAATGATCATGTCACAGTCGAAAATCCCAGAATACTTGAAAGTACTTTATGCTCATGTTTGTTCTGGTTTAGATTTCCGATTCTAAAATTGATACCTTTCGGTATAAATCTAAAATTTCTAGTATATACTTTGGTTATTTGTCTGATAGCTGGATGCGGGTATTTTCTGAGTAGTGAATTGTTGGTACTGGAAGCCGGCTTTGTTTCTAGGTTTAGTTTAGCAATTGAGCTCCGTTGCTCGGCAAAGTTTCCGTGCTGAAGGTTAGCCGGCTCACGAAAGGGACGAGGCGGAAAGCCAGATAAATGATAAGTGCAGACAAAAAATACAAGTGCTTATGTAAACATTTCAGGAACATAGTATCAAAGTCAAAAGTGCTGAATAGATAAATTAAAACTTAGCACTAGCAAAAGTATCATACTACTTATTTACAAAGCCAAATTGTTTTTTAGAATAACACACTGTTCTTCTGATATTCTATGATGCAAGAGGAGAAGCAGAAGCTGCCAGCTCGCTGGATACACCGGCCTCGGCTTGATAACATTCTGAGATGTTCAAATCCGATATGGTTTGATCATCCTCGAAAACTTCAGCTGTTTCTTCAGAAGGTGGAGGCGGCGTGTCCACACGGGTGAAGAAGGGAGTGTCATAGCTGGTCAAATCAGCTACGTGGCACCCATATCCAGCGCAGGAGTCCATGATGGCCTTGATGTCTTGCTCATGTCCGTCTTCGTCCACCTTGTAGTACCCTCTGGTTACTTGCCAGATTTCCATGTTTCCATGGTGGCTCATAACCATGGTGAGAGCGTTTTGCGCTGCAGTTCACGCGTAGGACATGTTCTAGTCCTGAACAAGTTGTGGCATATCCTTGGCGTTGTCTCGCACCTCAAAGCCGGACATGCTATGCATATCCAGAACCTTGAGAACTTCGCCAATGTCTTCGAGAGATTGGCGGAAGTCATGAAGCAAATCACCGACTTGGGTAAGCCGGTGGGCGCGAGGCTCGGCAGAGGTGGAGTCCATCAAGTTCAGAGGACCTGCGCATATAATGCAAAGGGTAAAGTATAAACCCCAGACTCTAAAAGAGTCGGAATATGCAGAAAATTCAGAGAAAGGGAAACATACCAAAGATGACATCGTCGACTTTGGCCTTCTCTTCGCGAAGACTCTGGAGTTCAGCCCGGAGCGCCTCGGAAATGTCCTTTTCTCTAAATAACTCATCGTTGAGATCCGAGATTTTCTTATCTTGAAGCGCAATCTTGCGATCACGCTCATCGGTGGCCATGGAGGTGGATTCGAGAATTTGAGCAATGCTCTTCTCATGATCTACCTTGAGCTTATCCAGCTCTTGGTGAAGTTCTTTGTTCTCCACCACCAAGGTATTAAGATTCTCGGCCTCTTCGATCATAGCGCAGGACTGTTTTACCAGTGCTGTAAGTCAAAAAAGAATAACAGATCAAAAAAAATGACTATGAAAGAAAAGACAAGGTTTGAGTTTCGGAATGTTTACCTTTGGCCTCATCTTGGAAACCTTCAGCTGTGCATTTTCAAGCCGGAGAGCTCTGATCTCTTTCCGCTTGTTGCAAACATTCTTTAACAAATCCTAGTTATAGGAATATACTTTCTATAAATCAGAATACCCAAAGTCAGAAATCTACTAAAGACTCGGGCTAATATTTTTACTAATATCAGCACGAGCCTTGGGGGCTACACTAGTTCATTCTTTGGCATCCTAAGGAAGCATAAAACCGAATTTAATTGTTCAGCTTCATTCTTGGGGGCTAGAGGATATGATATGAAATAAGGAAAAATGGGAGTTGCAATTCCGACTTACATATTGTTCGCGAGTGAGTTTGTCCAAACTCACATTTACTTCAACAGCAACCTTCTCGGTGAGAGTCAGGGGAACCACTGGCGCAGTAGGGAGTTCGCTGGTCCTTAGCTTCTCGTCGCGAAGACGGACTTGTTCAAGAAGATCAGAGTGCTTGATGTCCTCTGCTTCTTGTGCTTCTTCTTTGGCAGAAAGATTTCGGCTTTCTAGGCATTGCCAGGCCAGCTTCTGGATTTCCTCCGCAGATTTCCGAGACAAGCCAAATTTGGCAAGTCCCGGATTGTTCAGGAGATTTTTGGCGAAGGTTTCTGCCGAGGGATCATTACCCAAAGAGGGTTCACCATTATCAACAACTGAGTCACTCATGGTGACATCACTTTGTGACTCAAGGATTGCGGGCTATACTGTTTGAGCCGGATCTTCTACAATAGTTGGAGATTGAGTAGTCTCCGGTGCTGCAGAAGGCTGAGGAGCAGGAGTCGGAGGAGCCACGGCAGGAGAAGCCAGTTTGAGGTTCGACTGGCGCAGAGGCTCCGCGGCAGCTTCCTTCCCCTTGCCCTTGATGAGCTATCAAGATCTGAGAAGATAATAGAACAAAGAACATTAAATCTCAAAAGGAATTATAGGTAAAATACAAAAGACCTTGTGAGGAAAGATTACCTCTTCACAACGGGCACTTCTTTGGTGCCGATGGCCAATGTCGGAGCTTTGCATTTCCGAGGAATGACATCCGGCCTTGGGACCAACTTCCTCTCGTCCTGAGAAAACTCAGGAGGATATCCCTCGATAGGAGTGAGCTCCAACTCGGGGAGGTCAGCAAGCTGAAAAGGAAAAACATCTCAGTATTGCAAAAATAACATATAGATGAGCACGAAAAAAGAATTGCTGCTGAAGTTTACCGGCACAACGGGATCTTCCGCCGTATACATATCCAGAGACAACTCTGGAATCTTCCTCTCGATCCGCTCCCTTATCAGCCATTTGATTTGGCATACATAATCTTTCGGCTTTAGGGCTTTGGAGCTGATGCGGAGAGAGTCATTTTTTGACGACGTGATGGAGTGCATCAGTCGATCTCCGTGATGTTGTAGGGGTTGAATCCGGCATGCTACCCAGCAGTGAACTAAGTCGGACCATTTTAGGCCCTTGTGTTTCATCAGGTATCTGATCCGTCTCTTGGCGAGAAACATTAAAACCGCCACGCGTCGTGGAAAGGATGGGGAAACCTCCGCGCGATGATTACGCCGCCTCGATCTCCACGCACGCATTGAAACGGCGCCTCGGTTCCGCAAAAGGCGGACCCACCAATGGTCGTGCTGACAGGAATGTCTGTCAGTGACGTGACTTGACCATGGCTGGCGTCAGGTTACGTCAGAGACCAAGTTCCGGTTTAGTTTGAAATTTGGGCTGGAAATCTGAATAACTGTACTGATAGGTACGACTTATTTTGAGACCCAGATCGTATCTTTTGTTTTGAAGTTTCAGGAACCCTTCTAGATTCTGCAAGCCGAAGATCAAGCTAGATGATGATGAATCCGACTTTGGATCTTGGAGACTTCGGGGGGCTGTTGTTGGGTATATACTTTCCGAGTATCCTCATAGTTCATCACTGACCAGGGTGGCCCACTTCGGGTTAGATCTTTGCTTCACGGGTGGCCCAGTCAGGGAGAAGAGACGGAGTCCAGTCCGGCTACGGGAAGGCCCAGAAGACTTACCGACATAGGCCCATACTGTTACTTGTAGTCCAAGATGTACTCTGTAACCGACTCTTAGTCGTAGCTGGATAGATCTCTCCTGTAAACCCTAGGCCGGATATCAATATAAGCCGTCCTAGGGAGAGCCTTTAGGGCACCTTACAATCACAATCTCAACTCGCATAGGCGAACCCCTTGTAACCCAAATTCCGGCTCTGCCGTATTACTCGATTGCTAGCAGGAGTAGGATCCGTCCAAAGCCGGTGGATTCGAACCTGGGTAAACTTGTATGCTCACCATCCCGAAACACCGTACGCCTCACACCCCTCTCTTCCACGTGCCTCGAGGACCCCCTCATGGCGTACTTGTCATCAATCCGACGACAATATATGTATCTCGACCGGGCTCTAAATGTGATGATATTATACTTGTGTTTATATTATGTGTCAGTTTTCATATACTATGTGCAATGTAATGTTTATACTGATATGTAGAAATCATGTATAATTCCTGTATAAATACCTAATTCTGTACCAGAACTGTATTTAACTTAGAATACCTATAATACAATCTATGGCGCATATGGTAAGCATTCTGTGGCGCACAACATTTCTGTGGCGCATGGTGTGATATGCGCCACTAAAATGATTTATGTGGCGTATATGGTAAGCATTCTATGGCGCATGACATTTCTGTGGCGCATGGCATGATATGCGCCAATGCAACAATTTCTGTGGCACATATGGAGAAGTGCGCCACAGAAATCTGAGAATTATGTGGCGCATATCAATATGTGCCATAGAAATATAATTTAGTGGTGATAATATTGGTGCATCAATAATGCACCATAGAATGTCAAAAAACAGTGCGCCACTGATAAGGTATTTCCTAGTAGTGCTTGTCTTTGAGCTAACCTTGATTATGAGGATTTTTAGTTTTGTTTTTAGAGGAGTTTCATTTGTAAGAAGTGTAGAGGATTTTTTCTATGTTTCTATTGGAACAAATTCTTATTTACCTTTAATTTTAATTTTAGATGAACACGAGGAGCCGTAAACGTGCACTAGCTGCGGAACAAGCCGCATCACCCATTGATGTGCTAAGCCCCGAGTCATTTGGCATCGAGTTCACCGAGGAGTTCCAACTCACTCGTTTCAACCATCTCAAGAACCGAGAAATCAAGTCCTCCAAGTGGGTGTGTCCTTATATCCTGTGACATCTCAGGATTAGAGGCTAGAAATGGAGAGGACGCATGTTTGTGCATTGCATTCATGCATAGAAAATCTGAATAATTTTCGCACTTTTGATCAAAACTTGTCAAAGCGATTGAAGATTATCTTCACTTGGTGGAAATGAATTAGATCATCAAGTGGAGTGTGATAAGTTTCGATATGACCTTTGTTGAATTCTTTAATTTTGGGTGGAAGCAATTCAAATTTGAAGATTCAAATAATATATTTGAATTCAAAACAAATGGAAATTTAATATCAAACAATAAAATAATATCTTTATTACATAACACAATGTTACATTGTCTTTACAATAAAATTAATGAAAAGAAAATTACAAAAAGAAAGAAAATTTAAGTTTATTAATAGTATACAATATTACATTGTCATTTACATTAACCAAAGTAAAAAAGAAGTTACAACAATAAGAAAAGAAAACCTAAATATATTTTCCTATCTATTCTTCCATTCTTCTTATTCTTAGTTCCTTCAAAACAAAACAAAGTAAGTAAAATAAAATAGAGTTTAGTGGGTTAGTGGTTACTTTTAGATTATGGGCATAGAGGTGTTATGCCTAAACTCATCGTTGAGTTATTAAGGGACGGTAAGTTGAATCTATTCTTATCAGAAATTTTCCTCAGACAATGCATCATAGGCTAGGAAAATAACACTTAGCAACATAAATAAGATAGCCAAATAACAGGAAATATCTCAGCCAAGCTAATCCTCAAGGAGAGAGTCCAACCATGGAAAGTTGAACCCAATAGGTCCCACTTGCCAGCAGCTTACATCACACATGCAGGTTGGTGTGTTGTCAACGCCATATGAGCAAGGCCAGGAGAAGAGGAAGTGAAGTGAACTGTCATAGCATAGTAAGAAAACCAACCAACACATCTCCACTTCCAGTCCACACCACTAGTTCATTATCACCATCACTAGAATTCCACCAAAACATCATCAACAACCATGACCACCATGGTTACTTAGTAGTACCAGAGAAGCAATAGTAGTTCAAGGAGGAGTCAACCAAAAATAACAAGGAGGAGGGGGAGGTCCAGAAGACAGGAGTAGTGGCTAGAGCTAAACTAGGAGTAGAAGGTGGAGAAAGCCACAAGGTCAAGAAATAGTTGATCTAGAAGAGTTACCAGATCATCCACAACATCCTCACCAAGCACATCTATCTACCCAACAACCATAGGCTGATCACCAAAGAAATCCCTTGACATATGTTCTCACAAGATTTATTGGGAAAATAATTTGTGGTGGAGGAATATCCTTAGATCTGTATAAAGTGGTATGCAAAGATCATCATAGGGCTATTTAGGCAACAGATAGTATTTGATATTCTCCAACTACAGCCTTAGCCTTTGCATCATTATCCTGGGAAAATTCCTCAAAGGTAGTAGTCATGCTACCCAGCTACTGTTGTGCACACTCTAGGAATAGAGGCACCACAACAGCAGTCAGAGCAGCAGATGCCACCAAAGATAAATGAGTAAGTACTAGACATACACCTCATAGGGAAAGAGTGATCTTTTGGAGCATGAATTTCTTTGCAAGCATGTAAAGAATTCATCCAAATCAATTTCTTAAGGTAAAGTACTTAGGAATCATTATCAAGAAGAAATCTCGGCCTCTTGCATCACTGACCAAGAGTACATATTAGGGTCGTGCATCTAAATCATCCAAATTGGGTGATATAAATTTTCCAAAACCCTACTTGTCAAATCTAGCAGATCAAGAAGTGGAGACCACTGTGTTCCATCCTAAAGGAGGCATCATAGTGGCATATCCCTAGTTAATCCACACCAGCACAGCATCACAACACAACATAAGCCTTTTCCTAGCTAAAAAAACCTAGGAATCGTATGACCACTGTGTTACTAATAGTAATTGGACCTTAGCCAAATAAGTTGCAAAGCAAGCGTTCTCAGAAAAGCACCTACAATCAACTAATCATTTTCCTAAAATTTTAGGAATCATCTCATCATTATTTCTCTGTTATGCTAGCAGAATATTTTCACGGTCATTACTAAATAAAGATTCAGTGTTAAACCGACTAGTAGATACACATTGTACTAGATTTTAGCACCTTCATTTGAATTCAGTTTGTCATTTGAATTCTATTAATCACATACATCACTAGCAACACTAACACATGATTCAAATTCCAACATCTTAGATGTATCAAATTCCAGAAGATCCATAGATACCAGGGAAAGCCTAACATGATACCAAATCAAGGAAAACCGCTAGCAAAGGTTCAATAGTATCACTAGAAGATCTGAGCCTAAATCAAATTGAGCAAGAAATGCTCAACATTAGCACTAGGCGGGCCACCGCAAGCTACAGACTTAAACTATAATAAGAGGAACCCCAATTAGGGTTCATATAGAGTAGAGAGGAAGGGAGAAGCAAAGAGAGAGAGAGGGGGATAAGAAACGTACCTGGTGGTCCTTGCTTAAGTCGAGAAGAGGAAGTAGAGAAGGCCATCAATGGTGACCACAACGCGACGGGACAAGGAGCACCGGCAGCGCTACAACCTACACCGAGCCGCACCTACAATACCACAGCGCTTACGAAGCAGACAGCATTAGGCAACCGTTGCCTCACCCAAATCACACCACGAGACCACGACGAAGATGCGGTGTCTGAAACCCTACCACTACTGTAAGGAAGGGCGACCGTATGAAGGCTCGATCTCTAGATCGATCTAGACAGGGTGGAAAAGCAGGAGGTGTCACATCTTAAGCCACGAGCGGTGGCGGACGGAGTGACCAAAGCTCGCCAGAATTGAGCAGGCAATGGCGGCTTCGAGCAGGGTCAGGAGGGGAACGAAGAGGCGTGTCTCTATGCGTGTGTCTGTGAGTGTGGTGAGGGAGAGAGGTGTGTTGGGCTAGGGTTAACCTAACTAGATGGGACGGAGTGGGCTGAGTCGACCTATGGGCCAGGTTGGCTCGTGGTCGGGCCCAGTAGAAAAATAAATTGATAAATAAATAAATGAAGAATACAAAAATTACCAAAATACCCCGATGAACATTTTAAGTCTTAGAAAAATAAAGAAAAATCCTAAAAATACATATTTTATATCAAATGTTCACAAAAATGATATTTACCAAGGAAAAATATAACATTACTTATTTAAGATAAGTAAAATGAAACTAGATATTAAAACCATTATACATCTCAAATGAGATAATAAAAATAAAGAAAAAACATAAAAATGGATAAAAATAATTTTTGTGAATGAAAATTCATCCACCACAATATAAAAATACTAAATATGAAATTCCAAGTAATTTTGCTATTTATAAAAATAAATGAGATAAAAGGGTGTTAAATCCTTTTCCTTGCATTCAAATAAATAGAATTTATTTACTTTTATCACCTATAAATTCAAATAAATTCCTTTTAACTTTTACTTTGAGTCCTTAGAATTTACTGACAGGAATAAATCATATTCTTTCCTTAGAAATTATAAAGTACATGTTTTTAATGTATTAAAATTACTTTTCCCTTTATAACTTGGGTAAAACACATAGAGCAGGTTAAAGTATCAATTCTACCACATATAAAGTCATAGTAGGAATCATTATGTTCAACAAAGTCACCTTTAGACATTTATCAATAATCTAAGTTAAAATATGTTATTCCAAAGAATCATATTGATTTCTTTATAAATAAAAACTCAAACAACATACATTTGAGTTCATAGCTATATGAATTTAGTATTTAGGTTATTGAACTTCCTTATGTAATATTTCCAACACTTACACATAAATGTAAGGTATTAATTTAAAATTTTAAACCATATCATCCACTTACGTTGAGGGTGGATGATCTCACATCTTTGATTATGCTTAGGAAAACCCTAGAACTTGGTAATGCCATAAACATTGTGTATTAAATCTATTTATATTTTTATAGTAAATTTAGGTCTAATATACAACAAACTAGAAGTAAAATAACTCAAAATTGCTTGTACTTTATCAATACCTATGGTCCAAATCCTTTTAATTTTTAGAATTGATTAATTTAACATAAACAACACTTTCTTCAAAAGTTATTCTTTTTGCCACTTTAAACAAAATATTATATTCTTGCTTTAAAAGCTTAACAACTTAAAACAAAAGATTATGTAAGAGTTACATGATATTAATCAACCCCAATTATATGTTATTATTGTATTTACTTTTGTATCTTGTATGTTAAGTCTTAAATTCTTTAATGATACATTTGCTTGTGAAGTAAACTTAAAGATAAACCAAATCTTAAAGAAATCACCTAAGTTCAACTCACAATATTGGGTATTACTACAAGGTTTTACAAAATGCATAGCATTACTTATGCATAATAGCATGTTACTTATTTAAACATTAGAAATGGTAAGTAAATCGGTAATCGTTAACTACTCGGTTGGTTTCGGAGAAGCGACTAATTAGAATTCAGACGATTAACTGATTTAATCGGTCGGATATTAATCGGTGCAACCTACAAAAATTTGCACCTAAAACACGTGTATATAATGTCACGAGTGACTCGGGGTCTACTTGCTAGCACCATGTGCCCTCCTTCTACTCATCCTTCTATGATCTGTGCTTATCCTCCTATGATCTATGAAGTTGCTCTTCTCCCACCACCTACCCAGGGTAAGACTTCTCTTGCACCTTAACCACCTACCCTTAAAGAAAGCCTCGAGATCCCGGATGAGCTCCTCAAGACGCTCGATCTCTTCTATCTGAGGTCTAGTCCGCAACTACGAGGACATGAACATCAATGACAAGGAACTAGTTGGTGATGGTGGGAATCGAGTTCCTGGAGGCGGGAATCGAGTGGGAGATTTGCAAAACCTACTTCATTGGGGTGGGCTAGCGGCTGGATGGGCGATATGGACTGAAAATTTTGCAACTTTTTTTACGAAGTGTAGTAGTTAATTAGGAACATACCTAGTAATCGGGTTGTCAGAGCTATTAGTCGGGCTAAAAGTTTAACACAACCGATTAGTGGTAATCGACATGGGCAAGTCCCTAGTAGCGATTAATCAGCCTATTAACACTGAACAGTAGTCCTTACCGGACCAATGATGTTGTTTTGAGATATTGGATCTTATATTATCTCGAAGACCATGATTGCATAATATTCTAATCACAAAGGCAAGTTCACACTTGCTCATGTCCTTTGGTTACTTTCTATCAAGTATGTGCAATCTATTAATGTTATCACCTGCATTTAAAAAGGGATGGTAGAAAATGTTGTTTTCATAATTAACTTGCATTATTGGTTACTGATCCGAGGTGGTTAGTTAATCTATTATAACTAGCAATGGAATCACCATTGCTCGTGAATGTATCATCTAAGATTTAATAACCAATGTCGCCAATCATTCTAGCACCATATATTTCATGTTAACCATGAGATCTAGAATGGGATGGGAAAGTCAGTTGGATATTCTTCCTTTCGCATGTCAATGGATGCGCAGGTCGTGGCTGACATCCTTGTAGCATGGTTTAATTCTCAAAGGATATGCACCAGGTGGGTGGGATCCCATAACATCCCATGGTAGTTCTGGCATCTATAATGGTGTACGTTTCATTGTTGTAATTCTAGAGGTGGGCATGACGTACACCAAGGTGGCATGTGGGGTCACGGAGAAGGGTAGTGATTGGCTTGGGTCCTTATAACAGGCCCCATACCAAGGAAGTATGGACAAGCTCACTACTTGGTTGTGCAACATGGATAAGGATCTCTCATGGGTAAAACAACACACCTCTACAGAGTGTAAGAATTGTGAAATGTTACTCTCTGTTTCGAGAAGGATCTACGAACATGGTGGGAAAGGAACTCCATGAAGTTCTGGTAAACCTATGAAGGCTGGCGGACATAGTTTTTCAAAATAAAAGAAATGTTTACAAAAACCTACATAGCCTTCGATCTATGGTCTACGGCTGTAGATAGTGCATCAAACACTCATTTTTTTTGCAAACTTGCTGAGTATGCTCGTACTCAACCATACGTTCTTTACCCTTGCTAGATCTCGATGGAATCAAGGACGAACTCAGGAGGAGAACTTCTTTAAAGAGTTTAAGATATTCGGTAGGGATCAACAAAGTCGATGACTCCATCAACGGCAATAAAAGAGAAGCTGAAGAGTGCAGTATAGATAAATACCTATATATATAACCTACTTCTATAGAGCATTGATATAACAGCAATCACAAGCCACGGATATATTCTTGAATAGTAGTATTATGTCTAGAATAGACTTCAAGTTGTTATATATGGTTTTCTTATGTATTGTGTTTTCCTCACTATCTGAGGACTGTTCTCTGGGTATTCTGTAAAGATTTCAGTTATAACCTTTAGTCATGTCTTGGACCCATGATGTTTCGGTTGTACCACTTTGAGGGATGTAATACTAGTGGAACAATGTTTCATTGGTGTTATGTCATCGACTATAGTGTACTACATCATGCAGTGGCATGCTGGGTCATCGCATATCCTTAACCAACTAGGCATCCATCATGATTTTGATTTACTTTGCAACAATGTTGGTTTGCATCACTTTGTCTTTTAGGACGCTGCCGCATATTGCCGCTTGACGCTTGAGTTTCTTAGTACCTTGACGCATATGGTGAATCTGTACTACTGCTTATAGGAACATGGCCCGGGAGGTGATCTTATTACCTTCCGCCTCATTAACTGCGAGTATACCTTGACACTCGACCGATGGTCTCATCATTTTGGGTTTTCTAACAACACCATCGACATACGCTCCACCAGTTTTGTTCTTAATCCTACACCCTTGGAGTACTTTAATTATATGAGAATCTGTGGGAACATACCCAAGGGAAATCAAATTGATCATCTTGTTGTTTGTTATTTGTTCTATATTATTGCTAACACATTGCAGGCACATGGTGAGTTTACTAGAGCCAATGAAGAGGACATGATAATCCTTGCAAAAGATGTTATTCCAAATTGTAACTTGACGCCAAATTTGGGTGTCCTTCTCGTTTTTTATCTTAATCATCAAGCTCTTCAATCTCGTGGTCCCATATGTGGAGGAGGATTTGTCACCGTCCTTGCTTGAGCACTCCTCACCAACCTAGGTAATATCCAACCATTGGCAGGTGCTCACCATCTCGGTTTCGCCACTCTAAAATCTTGTGGTATGGTTTCTAAATCAAATGGTATATACTTTCTTGATATACCTAGATTCGGTCACTTGATCTCAGCTCCTTTGCCTAATTGTTTGTTCTCTATCGAGGACGGACATTTGTGTTTTGACGTGCAGGTTGAAGCAAGTCTACCCCAACAAGAAGAACTCGTGGTGAAGAAGGAGAAGATGAAGAAGTAGAAGTAGGACCCGAAAAAGAGCAGCAGCCACCAAACTACTACGCACCTATGAAGATATCTATTCTCTCGAAGGAAGCATGCAAAATATGAGCGACCTCTCCATCAACCTTCGAGATCCTACCATGTGAGATCCAGGCACATGGCTTAATAGGATTGATAGGATACCCATATCAACAAGTTGCAACTTCTTTTCCGGAAGCTCATTCGAAAAGAACTCTAAGGTTAAGCGTGCTTGGCCTAGAGCAATTCTAGGATGGGTCACCGACCGGGAAGTGGGTAACCGGGTGCGCACGAGTGAGGACAAAGTGCGTAGAAAAGACTAGTGTTGGTCTGTGGGTCCAGTCTAGATATCCTATTAAGCTGCCAGGAGTGGACGGGGTGTTACAAAGTGGTATCAGAGCCTACCTCCCGGTTAAACGGGTGTGTGCGGGTTAGTGGCGGGACATGTGGAGCATGGCGCGTGTGGCCCGGAGTGGACACGGCATGGCACATGTGCCGGCACTGGACGCACAGACGCATGCCAAGAGGGAACATTCCTGGGGTGTGCTTGATCAATGAGGGCATCGATCTTCTAAAGGGTGGGTGTATGTGAGATCCAGGCACATGGCTTAATAGGATTGATAGGATACCCATATCAACAAGTTGCAACTTCTTTTCCGTAAGCTCATTCGAAAAGAACTCTAAGGTTAAGCGTGCTTGGCCTAGAGCAATTCTAGGATGGGTGACCGACCGGGAAGTGGGTAACCGGGTGCGCGCGAGTGAGGAAAAAGTGCGCAGAAAAGACTAGTGTTGGTCTGTGGGGCCAGTCTAGATATCCTATTAAGCTGCCAGGAGTGACACCCCCCGGGCCCAAGAGTGGACGGGGTGTTACATACCGCCAACCTCTCAACCCAGTTCACCAATTGGAGCAGCCAATGGAACTTGGAAGATTATCCACCACCACCATAATGAGCAACAAAAGGGCTTGCAAAAGCCTGATCTTGGGGATGTGTCCCCCGACAATTATATTTGTGTAATAGTGAGGTTGTACTCTAGCTCCATGTGAGCTTTGAAACACTCGTGTTGGTTTGTTCCAACACTTCACTTTTTCTTTCGCTTTTTGCTTTTTGTTTTATTTTGCTTTTCAATTGTTTGTTTTTATTTTCTTAGTTTATTGCTTGGTCGCAAGCTTTTTATATTCTTTAATCCCCATCCTCAAAAATAAAAAAAGATTTTTCCTTTTACCCTTTTCAGAAGTGGATTTACCTATTGCCTCTTTGCTTCAATATTATTATGAGAGTGATTTGAGTCTTGAAGAAACACATCACCGTAAGGAAGAAAATTATGAAGTCACTCATGAGAGTATGTCCTATGTCTCTGACTTTAGAAGTTGAAATGTTTATCCAAGTCAGTTGATTTGTTAAGATGCTATCCTAGTGGGAGTAATTCAAAATATTTAGAGTAAGGATTTTCATTTGTATGAGTAATTAGTTGTGGAAGCTTTTGCTCTAGTTGTTATAATTAATCGAGTCTTGCCCTTAAATAATATTTCCAAACAAGTACAATAAGAAAAATTCTCCAATTTATGACTTGTTTGATGAGTGATTGTCTTAAGAGTTTACCTTTGAAGATAGTTAATGATGTATACACACTTCTATTCTTGTAGACAGTTATTGGGCCTCCAAGTGCAGAGGTTTGTAGAACAGCAGCAAGTTTCCCTTAAGTGAATCACCCAAGGTTTATCGAACTCAGGGAGGAAGTGGTCAAAGGTATCCCTCTCAAGTAACCCTGCAATCAAGATACAAGAAGTCTCTTGTGTCCCCAACACACCCAATACACTTGTCAGGTGTATAGGTGCACTAGTTCGGCGAAGAGATAGTGAAATACAAGTGGTATGGATATAAGACAACGGTGCCAGAAAAGAGCTTGATGGGAGGAAAAGACTAAAGGCAAAAAGTTGGAAGCAAGCAAACATGAAACAGATCTAGTTGCAAACAGTGTTTCAATGCTTGGAAACAAGGCCTAGGAATCATACTTTCGCTAGTGAACACTCTCATATAAATATCTTCTCTTTATGATACTACTCTGAACTACTCTCCGGTTGGACACTCTAATCCATGGTAGGGTTAGAACATCACTCCTCAAAGTCCGCCTTCCCCATCTAGATAATCCTACACTGTCACCTTGAGCGCTAGATGGTTCCAACAAACATCACAATTTCATAGAGACATCCAACTCCAAATATAATTCATAACAAGTATTTGTAATCACTAGCCTAAGTGCCACCATGGTGGGGCCTGTTCATCTGCGGTACCGAAGTTCACAGGCCAGCGCATGGCGGTACCTAAGTTGCCTGAAATTACCGCGTTTCGAAAAGTTGGGTCACCAACTACTGAGAGGGGCCATTTCGAGGCAATCTCATCTCACCCCTGCCAAATTCAAACATTCCGTTAAACCGCCTCGTGAAGTAGATGGTCAGGACCCACATGTCGGTCATCTGTCCGTGACGCGGGCGCCAACGCGGCAACCTCTTAGGCAAATCGAGCAATTAAGTGGATTGGATGCGTTGACCAATTTCACAAATCCATTCCCACCTTTCCTCTAGCACCGGCGGCATCGGAATCCACCCTCTAGGCAGGACGATCCCTTCGGACATTTGACTTCCGGGGCCAAGTTGCTGCACCTAGTTGCTGCGCCCAATCGTTGATACCGAGCTCCAATGGCGCATGTCGTAGCCGCCGTTGCGAGGCTCTATCCCGCCTCCGCCGTCGACAAGCCGAGCAGTTCGGAGGATGGCAGATCCTACTATCAAGGAAGAAGAAGTTCTGGCTACAAGCGGGTGAGCTACCCTTCTCTTTGCTATTTGCACTAATTATAACTGCTAGCTGGCTACGGAACCTCAAATTGTTTGTTAGCCCAACGCTGACAAACATATTTTGTCCATAGTTTTCTGTCAAGTGGGATTTGCGCGGACCCCCCTTACCTGGTTACGGTAGTCCTCTCTAGGTACGACTCTAATGGCAAGTGGTATGGAAGCCATTGTTTCACGATGGAAGAAGCGCCTGCGCAGATCTGCACTATATCTAGTACGGTTGCTGCTCTGCGTAATCATGTTGAATTATGGCCGAAGCAGACAGCAAAGTTCAGCTTCATGGATGAACGTGGCATCATGGTTCCTATAACGTGTGACAGTCAGCTAATTGGGTTGATGAAAAGGTATGCTTCGGCTGCCATATTTGACCTGAAATGTCATGTACTGGATGTGGAAGCTGCTGCAACTGGGAGTCGCCCTTCAATTCTTGGAAAGGGTGGTTGCTCGAACCCAATTAGCTCCTGGTAAGCAAAGGTCGCTTGGGGTCTGCATGTT
Source organism: Avena sativa (assembly GCA_916181665.1). NCBI lineage: Eukaryota > Viridiplantae > Streptophyta > Magnoliopsida > Poales > Poaceae > Avena > Avena sativa. Next base: position 421,585,308 of record OV702290.1, read on the forward strand.
TGTGCTGAATTGTAATTTTTGTTTTACTTACTCTGTAGATATTGGGCAGTTATGCAACAGTCTTGTTTCTTTGACAGGAAGCGCCACAAGGTTAGAAACATGACTGCCGGGTCAGTCATTTTGCTACCCGAAGAAATTAAAAACGAGTGGAAAGATTATGCTGGACACGATTTTGGTGCCCATTGTCCCGGTGATGCAGAGTACATGAAGCTAAGAAAATTGGCACCGAGGAAGAGGAAGAAGGCAGGAAATGAAGAAGCCAGTGGACGTGAAGGCTTGGCACCCAGGCTGCGGAAGAAGGCTACTGGCAATGAAGATGCATAGTAATGTGTTGAACTTGAACCTATATATGTAATTCTGTTAAATTCTGATCGCTCTATGTGTGGCATGTTGCTGGGCAAAACAATCTACCCATGTTCTCTGAGTAAAATGTACCGCGACTTAGGGTTTGGAAACGCCCGAGTCAGTAGTTGAATCCGAAATTGTGATTGTGCCACTGCTATCTGAAAACAAGGATCCACCGGTTCCACGATTGCTGAGGGGCAGGAGGTCTCCAAATACGACGGAATATAAGTGGCACAAAAATAAATTATTTAAGCTGCCACACTCCACGAAGCACCAACTTATTTCAGATGCTGCACAACGACGTGGCAACATAAACAGCAATGTTCTCACCGATAATGCCCAGATGAGGAGGAAATTGGTACCACTTTCTGGCCTAATCTTGAGCCCGTCTATCTCACTGCCTCTCTGCTCCTGCATCCCCTGAAATCTGGCGAAGCTCCTGGATCTCCAGTAACCGGGTGCATGTGCTTCCACTTTATAAATTGTGGTTGTGCCATTTGCATGCGGCACAATCCACGTAGATTATGTTTAAACAAACCACCAATGTCAGAATACACTAGTAGAAAAGGTGTCTTTGGTCCACGGTCACGTTCCCAATCCGGGACAGAGATCTAAATCGAGGCAGAAATTGATCTAAATCACAAATTCTTCCACAAATTAATTGAGACAGAGATCTAAATCGAGGCATTTCATTACTTCAACCACAAATTCTTCTAAACAAAGGTGAGATTTCACATCCTACATTAATTCAACCACTAGTTAACAATTTCACTTCCGCTGTCACTGTCCTCTGAGCCACCGGCTTCCTTGTCGCTGTCGGACGAAACCTCCACAATGTCCGCATTGCTCGTGATACGGAGCACATATTCGCGTCGAGCGGCAGCGATGACGGTGTACTTGGTCCGTCCAGGTATGGACCAGAACCTCTCCCACCCTTCTCGGTTGTGGAGATCCCGGTGCACCACGCGCCCGTCAACAATGCGGTTGCCAATCTTGGCCTTCCACTCCTTCTTGAACAGCGACGGACAGTATGGGCTGGCCACCGCGTACCGGGGCAGCGCCCTCTTCCACGCGGGCATCTGGCAGCAGCGCGCCGCGATTTCGCTCTCCATCTCGGCTCGGCCAGGGAGCGGAGCCACCGGCACCCCCGCAGAGCTGATGCGCCATCCGTGGGGCACCGTCGCGGCTGGCGGCGCGAGGATATCGAAGTTCGCGAACATCACCGCCTCGTAGAAGTTCAGATCGGGCATCTCTATGGTGGCGTGGTGGAGATTGGAGAGGACGAGGGGATGGACGACCAAGCGACGCGCTGTGGCGCCTCCTATTTGTACACAAGGATGACGAAGCGACGGGCGGAATATCCAAGGGGCATTGGTCAGACAAAAGAAGTAATGCGGGGTCAGAGCAATTTTTTCCTCCCTGGAATCCGGGACCAATAGTTAAGACCACTAGGTCAACAAGTACAACTATTACAACTTAAAAAGGCACGGAGCTTAAGCTAAATAGAACTAGTTATCACACATCTCCTTGATGTTCCTAATCTTAGCCCGATGCGCATCTTCCTGCGAGAGCAAGGATCGAATCGTCTGCTCCTTCCTTTTAGCATCTTCCTTGCACAACTTCAATTGTTTCTCTGCATTTTTCCTCATGCACTTGTCAATACTCGTAGTTGTGTACTGCAGGACTTTGGCCTGGTGGAGATCATTCCTTGCTTGAGTCAGTTCTTGCTCTACTTTAGCCTTCAGGGCCAACGTCACGTCCCTCTCCTTCTCGACTTTGCTAACCTTGTCTTGCACCCACCTGAGATCTCGCTTATGCTTGGTCGTGTCAATTGGTTCCCATAGCTTCATCTCAACACTGTCAAGAAGTGAGCTGAATACGGATTCTTTCAACTCGATAGTCATTTCCCATAGTTTGTCCAGCGTTTTCTGCATCGATTTGGGCCACTCTGGATCTACCCATTTGACAACACCGCAACTTCCGCCTTGCATCATTGCACGATGTCCTTGACACCGTAGAAACCTCATGCCTGCGTTTCGTCCTTCGAACGCTACAAATTTAGCAGGCACATATCCATGTTTACATACCAGAGGACTGTCTTCATCTGCTAAACTGTGATAGTCAGAGTCATACATCGTTTGGTTGTCCTAAACATCATACGCGCATGAGTAAACAGATTAGATCTAGCTCAAAAAATAGATAACTGGCCACAGATGATAGAAATAGAGATGAGACGACTCACATCGAAATCACCGTCCATGTCGTCATGACGCGTTTCCTCGCCGTCTCCCCTTAAACCCATGGCGAGAGGGGAGGGGGTGTGGCTGCCGGAGAGGGGATTGGGATGGAGGCGCCGTTGGCTTGCGGCTACGGCAGGATGGGAGTGAAGTGGGGAAAGTGGCTTTGAGGGTAAGGAAGAGAAGTACGGGGAGGAAGAGAAGTAATGGGGACGTGACACTAGGATGTGGCCCACTAAACTCGTGAGACGTGAATCTCGCAACAGGGGAGCGCCCGGTGTTGCCAGTTTGTCTAGAGCAAGCGTGGCCAATCATGCTGCAAAACAGCCTACTCGCGGATCGCTCTCACGAAGACCATCCCAATCGTCCAAGCGCCCCAATCAAACGGTATGTAACAATCGTCAAGCAGAACAACTGTGTTAGGGCGTGCCTTCTAGAAGACTCGGTCTAACGGCTACCCATGCAATGACAATGGTGTATCCATGTGTGGTTTGTGAAAAGAACAGACATGCAATCACACTAGGTGGATCCATATGTGGTTTATGGAAGAAACAGACATGCAATGACTCTAGCTGTGATTCATGAAAAGAACAGACATGCAATGACACTGGTGGATCCATGTGTGGTTCATGAGAAGGACACGTATCCAATGACACTGGTGGACTCTAGCTGTGGTTCATGAAAAGAACAGACATGCAATGACACTGGTGGATCCATATGTGGTTTGTCTAGAGGAACACACATGCAATGACACTGGGTGTGGTTCATGAAAAGAACAGACATGCAATGACACTGGTGGATCCTTATGTGGTTTGTGAGAAGAATAGACATGCAATGACACTAGTGGATCCTTATGTGGTTCATGAAAAGAACTGACATGCAATGACACTGGGTGTGGTTCATGAAAAGACCTGACATGCAATGACACTGGGTGTGGTTCATGAAAAGAATAGACATGCAATGACACTGGTGGATCCATGTGTGGTTTACGGAAGTAACATACATGCAATGACTCTAGCTATGGTACATGAAAAGAACAGACATGCAATGACACCGGGTGTGGTTCATGAAAAGAACAGACATGCAATGACTCTAGCTGTGGTTCATGAAAAGAACACACATGCAATGACACTAGTGGATCCTTATGTGGTTTGTTTAGAGGAACAGACATGCAATGACACCGGTGGATCCATGTGTGGTTCATGAGAAGAACACACATCCAATGACACTGGTGGATCCTTATGTGGTTCATGAAAAGAACAGACCTGCAGTGACACCGGTGGATCCTTATGTGGTCTGTCTAGAGGAACACACATGCAATGACACCGGGTGTGGTTCATGAAAAGAACACACATGCAATGACTTATGTGGTTTGTTTAGAAGAACACACATGCAATGACACTGGGTGTGGTTGATGAAAAGAACAGACGTGCAATGACACTGGTGGATCCTTATGTGGTTTGTTTAGAGTAACAAACATGCAATGACACCGGTGGATCCATGTGTGGTTCATGAGAAGAACACACATCCAATGACACTGGTGGATCCTTATGTGGTTCATGAAAAGAACTGGCATGCAGCGACACTGGGTGTGGTTCATGAAAAGAACAGACATGCAATGACACCGGTGGATCCATGTGTGGTTCATGAAAAGAACAGACATGAAGTGACACCGGTGGATCCTTATGTGGTTTGTCTAGAGGAACACACATGCAATGTCACTGGGTGTGGTTCATGAAAAGAACAGACATGCAATGACACTGGTGGATCCTTATGTGGTTTGTGAGAAGAACAGACATGCAATGACACTGGTGGATCCTTATGTGGTTCACGAAAAGAACTGACATGCAATGACACTGGGTGTGGTTCATGAAAAGAACTGACATGGAATGACACTGGGTGTGGTTCATGAAAATAACAGATATGCTATGACACTGGTGGATCCATGTGTGGTTTATGGAAGTAACAGACATGCAATGACTCTAGCCATGGTTCATGAAAAGAACAGACATGCAATGACACCAGGTGTGGTTCATGAAAAGAACAGACATGCAATGACACTGGTGGATCCTTATGTGGTTTGTTTAGAAGAACACACATGCAATGACACTGGGGGCGGTTCATGAAAAGAACAGACATGCAATGACACTAGGTGAACCTTATGTGGTTTGTTTAGAGGAACAGACATGCAATGACACTGGTGGATCCATGTGTGGTTCATGAGAAGAACACACATCCAATGACACTAGTGGATCCTTATGTGATTCATGAAAAGAACTAACATGCAGTGACACTGTGTGTGGTTCATGAAAAGAACAGACATGCAATGACACTAGGTGTGGTTCATGAAAAGAACAGAGATGCAATCACTCTAGATGTGGTTCATGAAAAGAACACACATGCAATGACACTGGGTGTGGTTCATGAAAAGAACAGACATGCAATAACACTTGTGGATCCTTATGTGGTTTGTTTAGAAGAACACACATGCAATGACACTCGGTGTGGTTCATGAAAAGAACAGACATGCAATGACACTGGTGGATCTTTATGTGGTTTGTTTAGAGGAACAGACATGCAATGACACCGATGGATCCATGTGTGGTTCATGAGAAGAACACACATCCAATGACACTGGTGGATCCTTATGTGGTTCATGAAAAGAACAGACCTGCAGTGACACCGGTGGATCCTTATGTGGTCTGTCTAGAGGAACACACATGCAATGACACCGGGTGTGGTTCATGAAAAGAACACACATGCAATGACTTATGTGGTTTGTTTAGAAGAACACACATGCAATGACACTGGGTGTGGTTCATGAAAAGAACAGACATGCAATGACACTGGTGGATCCTTATGTGGTTTGTTTAGAGTAACAGACATGCAATGACACCGGTGGATCCATGTGTGGTTCATGAGAAGAACACACATCCAATGACACTGGTGGATCCTTATGTGGTTCATGAAAAGAACTGGCATGCAGTGACACTGGGTGTGGTTCATGAAAACAACAGACATGCAATGACACCGGTGGATCCATGTGTGGTTCATGAAAAGAACAGACATGCAGTGACACCGGTGGATCCTTATGTGGTTTGTCTAGAGGAACACACATGCAATGTCACTGGGTGTGGTTCATGAAAAGAACAGACATGCAATGACACTGGTGGATCCTTATGTGGTTTGTGAGAAGAACAGACATGCAATGACACTGGTGGATCCTTATGTGGTTCACGAAAAGAACTGACATGCAATGACACTGGGTGTGGTTCATGAAAAGAACTGACATGGAATGACACTGGGTGTGGTTCATGAAAAGAACAGATATGCTATGACACTGGTGGATCCATGTGTGGTTTATGGAAGTAACAGACATGCAATGACTCTAGCCATGGTTCATGAAAAGAACAGACATGCAATGACACCAGGTGTGGTTCATGAAAAGAACAGACATGCAATGACACTGGTGGATCCTTATGTGGTTTGTTTAGAAGAACACACATGCAATGACACTGGGGGCGGTTCATGAAAAGAACAGACATGCAATGACACTAGGTGAACCTTATGTGGTTTGTTTAGAGGAACAGACATGCAATGACACTAGTGGATCCATGTGTGGTTCATGAGAAGAACACACATCCAATGACACTAGTGGATCATTATGTGATTCATGAAAAGAACTGACATGCAGTGACACTGGGTGTGGTTCATGAAAAGAACAGACATGCAATGACACTAGGTGTGGTTCATGAAAAGAACAGAGATGCAATCACTCTAGATGTGGTTCATGAAAAGAACACACATGCAATGACACTGGGTCTGGTTCATGAAAATAACAGACATGCAATAACACTGGTGGATCCTTATGTGGTTTGTTTAGAAGAACACACATGCAATGACACTAGGTGTGGTTCATGAAAAGAATAGACATGCAATGACACTGGTGGATCTTTATGTGGTTTGTTTAGAGGAACAGACATGCAATGACACCGGTGGATCCATGTGTGGTTCATGAGAAGAACACACATCCAATGATAGTGGTGGATCCTTATGTGGTTCATGAAAAGAACTGACATGCAGTGACACCGGTGGATCTTTATGTGGTCTGTCTAGAGGAACACACATGCAATGACACCGGGTGTGGTTCATGAAAAGAACAGACATGCAATGACTTATGTGGTTTGTTTAGAAGAACACACATGCAACGACACTGCGTGTGGTTCATGAAAAGAACAGACATGCAATGACACTGGTGGATCCTTATGTGGTTTGTTTAGAGGAACAGACGTGCAATGACACTGGTGGATCCATGTGTGGTTCATGAGAAGAACACACATCCAATGACACTGGTGGATCCTTATGTGGTTCATGAAAAGAACTGAAATGCGGTGACACTGGGTGTGGTTCATGAAAAGAACAGACATGCAATGACACCGATGGATCCATGTGTGGTTCATGAAAAGAACACACATGCAGTGACACCGGTGGATCCTTATGTTGTTTGTCTAGAGGAATACACATGCAATGTCACTTGGTGTGGTTCATGAAAAGAACACACATGCAATGACACTGGTGGATCCGTATGTGGTTTGTGAGAAGAACAGACATGCAATGACACTGGTAGATCCTTATGTGGTTCATGAAAAGAACTGACATGCAACGACACTTGGTGTGGTTCATGAAATGAACTGACATGCAATGACACTTGGTGTGGTTCATGAAAATAATAGACATGCAATAACACCGGTGGATCCATGTGTGGTTTATGGAAGTAACAGACATGCAATGACTCTAGCTGTGTGAAGGCTCAGTGCACGGCGCCCAGAAAATTGCTTGATGGCGGTGTTGATGTAGAGCTTGTTGGGAACCCCAAGAGGAAGGTATGATGAGCACGGCAGCAAGTTTCCCTCAGTTATGAAACCAAGGTTTAATCGAACCAGTAGGAGCAAGGAAACACCCCAAAGGTGTTACTAGCTGAGCTTTGGCAGGGCGCACTACCGGTGCTAGTAGCAACGTGGAGACCTACACAACACAACCACAGAACTTTGTCCCCAACTTGCGATGAGGTTGTCAATCTCACCGTGTTTTGCTGAAAACAAAGGATTAAACGAATCGAATGGAAAGAAGTAAAAGTTTGCAGAAAGTAAACACAAAGCAGTAAACAGTTTATAGATTGTATGTAAAAGACAAGGACCGGGATCCATAGTTCACTAGAGGTGGCTCTCCTTAGATAGATAACATGCTGGGTGAACAAATTACAGCGGGGCAATTGACAAACACCGGGAAAGAAATACATGCATATACTGATCATCTTGACTCCTTTGAGACTTGATTGGGCATTACAACATTATACATAGACCGCCATCCAACTGCATCTATGACTAATAATCCACCTTCAGGTTATCATCCGAACCCCCTCCAGTATTAAGTTGCAAGCAACAGATTATTGCTTTACAAACTGCGTGTAAAGTAAACAATACGATTGTTCTATGAACAAAGGATTGTTGTTTTCTCCCAAGTAGCAACAGCACATCTAGTACCTTAGATATTTCTGTCACTTCCCCAGATTACCAGAGGCATGAACCCACTATCGAGCATAAATACTAACTCTTGGAGTTGCTAGCATCTACTTGGCCAAGATAGCTACTAACAACGGAAAGCATGCAAGATCACAAATAACAAAGACATGATAGAATCAATAATCAATCTGAAATAGCATCTCAATATCCATTGGATCCCCGCAAACACAACATGCAGAATTACAAAAAGATGATCTTGATCATGAACAGAGCTCACAAGATCTAAACATGAAAGCACAAAGGAGGAGAACCAGCCATCTAGCTACTACATGGATTCGTAGTCCAAGGATGAACTACTCACGCATCACACCGGAGGCTTGCATGGTGATGAAGAAGGCCTCCAGGGTGAATTCCCCTCTTCGGCAGGGTGCCGGGAAGAGCTTCATATCCCTCCCGATTTGGGGATGGAGATGACGGCGGCTACAGACTCTTTCGTGGATTCTTTGATCGGGTCCTTAGGGTTTTCGTCCCGAGGGAAATATATAGGCGGAAGGAGAGGCCGAGGGGGTGCCGGGAGTGGCCACACCACCCCCTGGCACGGGTCAGGCCTGGCCGCGCGGCCAGGTGGTGTGGTGGCTCCCTGGACCTTCTCCGTCTCGTATTCTGGCACTTGATCACTTCCAGAAAAATAGGCACTTTGGCTTTTGTCCCTTCCAATTCCGAGAATATTCATTTTCTGACTTTCCTGGAACCAAAAACAGCAGAAAATAGGCAGCTGGCACTATGGCTCTTGTTAATAGGTTAGTCCAAGAAATCATATGAAAAGTACTCCAAAGTTGGAACAAAACACAAGAAAGTGGATAAAACCAAGCATGGAACATCAAAAATTATAGATACATTTGCAATGTATCAACATCCCCAAGCTTAACTCATGCTCGTCCTCGAGTAGGTAAGTGATAAAAAGAACGAATAATTTTTTAGGTGACATGCACCATCAAAGACTTGATCAAAGTATTTGCAAAACATTCAAAGCTGGGATCATAGTACTTCAATCATAACTTGAAAGACAAAGTTCTAGCAATAAGACAAAGAAACTATGATGCAACATGAAAAGGCACAAACAAAAGATTCATGAATAACAATGCTTTGCAAGACGTTTTTTTCACATAAAGAAAACATAGCATAATAGTATTCAGCTTGTCCCTCATAGAGTAGCAAATATAAATGCATAGGACACCTTCAAAGTTCATAAGAGTGACTAGATACAAATAGTTTAAAACAAGAAATATCAAGTTATGCATCAATCAACTAGTCTTGGGACAATGCACATAGAACTAAGAATGGCCACTATGCTCTCAAAGTAGGTGCATAAAGGTAGAAGGTGGAGACTCAATATAATGGTGGAAGAAAGGCCTTTTGTAAAAGGAAGTAGGGATTCAAGTCTCATAAAGAGCTTCCAAAAATTATGGTACTTATAGCTTTCAGCTCTCATTGCCCCTATCATAAGCATCTTGAAGGTGATTAAGGTTAAAGTGACACAACTAAGAGGATATGCTTGACAAGTTATAAACCGAAATCTCATGCCCCTTACTTACGAAGACCGATCCTCATGCTACTCAACTTTAGTTACGAGTAAGCTCTTGTCATTATAAGTATATGTGTATCATTAAGAACCGCCAACGGGATACCCCTTGCACATGATACTGGAGCTTTCCCATAATCAAAATGACAAGACAAGCAGACAATGAGCATCTCAGCGATCTTTTTATTTGCTATTTGCATAGGTTTTTATTGAGGATGCTTCATAGAGTGCTCATTATGGTGATGCTGCAAGTTTCCACCATGATTAGGCATGGCTTAGGCTAGCGTCCTAGGCGTTTCTCTAACACACATACAAACTCCATGATCTTACAAGTTCCACTTTTATTTCACACCGCCGGGATCCGTAAGCAAAAGAACATGATATCAACGGGGTACAAAGTACAAGTGCAATGTTGAAAGCGTTCCCCATGAAACATGGTTCTGCTAATTTCAACTTATAAAGCGCAAGCATATACGCAACAAAGAAGGACCCAATGGTTCAAGTTTATTAGAGGCAATAAAGTAAAGTGTTCCATCAAGTTCGTGAGAGCTTTAATCACTAGTTTTCTCATAACAAGTTTAATTTGGAAGGTAAACAAAAGCATGAATATACTTGGAATATCATAAGCTAGTAGGTAGGTATGGTGGACTCTTTGGAATAACTTGGTTTAGGGAGTTGGATGCATGAGTGGAACTCATACTTTGTTGTGGAGGCTAGCAAAAGACTGGGAGCGACAAACTAAGAGAGCAATAATGGCCATAATCATGCAGAGCGACAAAACATCATTGATCAAAGCATAAAGTGATACTACAAGTTGAAAACTAAAGGATCATAAAGGCTATGGTGACTTGAGATAGTCATAACATGGTGTGAGCATGCGCCAAGTCAACCCAAATAAAGCATCAAAGGAGAATACCACTATATTATGCTTTAATATGCTAAAACAACACATGATTCATCCAATGCACATTAAGCAGTCTCAATTGTCTATAACAAGTCATGCTACAGCAAAGAATACTAAGCATAAAGCCAAAACAATATCAAGCATGGCATGACAAAGCATATGCCATAGTCAAAAACAAGCTCTTTTTACCACATAAGCATGAACTTTCCTACTCTTTTCCAAACCAAACCAAACTATTTGCAAACCAATGTATGAAAGAGGGGGTCCAACCAATTTATTCAGCAAACTAAGCAAACCAATCAAACTAAAAACCAAAACGAAAACGAAAAAGAAGACGCTCCAAGAACAACACAACTGTGCATGAAACAATAAAAGTGAAGCGTTTGGAAGAAACCTGGAATTTTTATTGATGAAAAAGGGGATGCCTTGGGCATCCCCAAGCTTTGACACTTGTACTTCTTGGATATTTCTTGGGGTGACATGCGTGGCATCCCCAAGCTTGAGCTTTAGTCCATCCTTCATCTCATTACTCATTCCTTCCATACACCTGAAAATTTTCCTTCATACAAAACTTCACACAATCTTTACTAGCAACATTAGTGCACTCAAGATAAATAAGTCTCAAGGTTCAGTTCTAACACAAAATAAACTTCCATTAGAACACTAGCTACTGTAGCATTTCACTCAAAAAGCTCAATTCCCCAAAAGAACTCAAGAAGGAACCAACAAGAAGCAAATGCAGAAAATGGCAGAAATCTGTCAAAACAGACCAGCAGGTAAAGACTAATTTTTTCGAAGACCTCATGTTGCTCACATCAAAACGTGTTGAACTAACTAAAGTTATATAACAACCTGGGGCAGAAGCACAAATAATTACAGCTCCATACGACATACAGAGCTCTCTCACGAATTTTTATGGTGAAGCACAGGAATCTGTTTCGGGACAACAACTTTCCCAATCATTACTTCTCTCTCATTAGAGGTTACTCTTGGCACAAAAAGCAAATAAAAAGGATAAGGAGCGGCTATTACTGAAGTAATAACTTCCAAGACTCATCTAAAACTTTTGGGTTATCTCCCAATAAGTACTTTTCTTTAACGCCTTTAAGTTAGGCATAAAAAGCAAAGAAAGAATCAAGTGTTCTCAAATGAAGAAGCATTAAGACCAAATTTTGTTTTCATAGGAGAAGCAAAAGAAATCTTTTCTATCTTTTTAGGGAAGTGTTCTATACCTTTCTTGAATGGGAGTTGATATTTAATGGTGCCTTTTTCTCATATCAATGATGGCACCAACAGTTCTAAGAAAAGGTCTTCCCAAAGTAATAGGACAAGAAGCATTGCATTCAACATCCAAAACATAGAAATCAACGGGGACATAGGAATCGTTAACCATAATAAGAACATCATTAAGACTCCCCATGAGTTTATTTTTAGCATTATCATCAAGTGGGACATTCAAATAACAATCTTCAAGAGGAGGCAAACCAAGCATATCATAAATCCTTTTAGGCATAATAGAAACACTACTATCAAGATCACATAAAGCTTTGAAATCAAAGTCATTCACTTTCATATTAATGATGGGTTCCCAACCATCTTCTTGTTTTATAGGAATAGAAGCTCTATGTTTCATCTTTTCTTCTTTAATCTTTATGAGAGCATCAGTAATGTGTTTTGTAAAAGCCATGTTCATAGCACTAGCATTGGGACTTTTAGCAAGCTTTTGTAGGAACTTAATAACTTCAGAGATATTGCAACCATCAAGATCAAAACCATACTTATCATCTAAAGTAGTAGAACTATTACTAGCCTCAACACTAGTGGTGGTAATAGTAGAAACACTAATGTTTCTAGCAATTTCATCTTCTCTTTCCCACTTAGCATGTAATTCAGCTAGTAGTCTAACATTTTCATCAATTCTTACTTGTATGGCATTAGTAGCTGCAAAGGGATTCTCATTAGTTTCAGGTTTAGCAGCCATTTTATTTAAAGAAGATTGAGCTTCAGCCAAAGATGATATATTTCTTTCAGCATTAGAGAGTTTCTCCTCAATAGTTTTATTGAAGGCAGTTTGTTTACTAATAAACTCTTTAAGCATAACTTCAAGTTCAGAGGGAGCACTGTAAGAATTTCCATAAGCATTACCATTGTTGGGAGGATATGGCTTATAATTGTTGTTACCAAAATTGTTCCTATAAGCATTGTCACCATAAGCATTGTTGCCAAAATTGTTATTTCTCATGAAGTTCACATCAACTTGCTCTTCTTGAGCAACCAAAGAGGCTAAAGGAACATTATTTGGATCAATATGGGCTTTCCATTAACAAGCACAGACATAATAATATCAATCTTATCACTCAAGGGGGAGGTTTCCTCAACAGAATTTACCTTCCTACCTTGTGGAGCTCTCTCAGTATGCCATTCAGAATAATTAACCATCATATTGTCCAGAAGTTTTGTTGCAGCACCCAAAGTGATGGTCATAAAGGTACCTCCAGCAGCAGAATCCAACAGGTTCCTTGAAGAATAGTTCAATCCTGCATAAAAAGTTTGGATGATCATCCAAGCAGTCAGTCCATGAGTGGGACAATTCTTAACCAAAGATTTCATTCTTTCCCAAGCTTGAGCAACATGCTCATTATCAAGTTGTTTAAACTTCATTATTTTACTTCTCATGGATATAATCTTAGCAGGAGGATAGTATTTTCCAATAAAAGCATCTTTGCACTTAGTCCAAGAATCAATACTATTCCTAGTTAAGGAATTCAACCATTCTTTAGCTTTTCCTCTCAAAGAGAAAGGAAACAATTTCATCTTAATAATATCACCATATATATCCCTATGCTTTTGCATCTCACAAAGTTCAACAAAGTTATTTAGATGGGAAGCAGGATCTTCATTACCAATACCACAAAATTGTTCTCTCATAACAAGATTGAGCAAAGCAGGTTTTATCTCAAAGAAAGTATTTTCAGCCACAGGTGGAGCAATGGTGTGCTCATAAAATCATTGTTGTTGGTGCTAGTGAAGTCACACAACTTAGTGTTTTCAACGGTAGTCATTTTTTTGGGTTTTCAAATAAGAAAGCAAACTTGTAAAACTAATTTTTTTGTGTTTTTGAAGAACAAAACAAGCAAACAAAGCAAAAATAAAACTAAGGAAAAAAAACAACAAAGTAAAGAGATTGGTTATGGGGGACTCCCCTTGTGAAGATGTCCTTGACTCCCCGGCAATGGCGCCAGAAAATTGCTTGATGGCTCAGTGCACGGCGCCCAGAAAATTGCTTGATGGCGGTGTTGATGTAGAGCTTGTTGGGAACCCCAAGAGGAAGGTATGATGAGCACAGCAGCAAGTTTCCCTCAGTTATGAAACCAAGGTTTAATCGAACCAGTAGGAGCAAGGAAACACCCCAAAGGTGTTACTAGTTGAGCTTTGGCAGGGCGCACTACCGGTGCTAGTAGCAACGTGGAGACCTACACAACACAACCACAGAACTTTGTCCCCAACTTGCGATGAGGTTGTCAATCTCATCGTGTTTTGCTGAAAACAAAGGATTAAATGTATTGAATGGAAAGAAGTAAAAGTTTGCAGAAAGTAAACACAAAGCAGTAAACAGTTTATAGATTGTATGTAAAAGACAAGGACCAGGATGCATAGTTCACTAGAGGTGGCTCTCCTTAGATAGATAACATGCTGGGTGAACAAATTACAGCGGGGCAATTGACAAACACCGAGAAAGCAATATATGCATATACTAATCATCTTGACAACTTTGAGACTTGATTGGGCATTACAACATTATACATAGACCGCCATCCAACTGCATCTATGACTAATAATTCACCTTCAGGTTATCATCCGAACCACCTCCAGTATTAAGTTGCAAGCAACAGATTATTGCTTGACGAACTGCATGTAAAGTAAACAATACGATTGTTCTATGAACAAAGGATTGTTGTTTTCTCCCTAGTAGCAACAACACATCTAGTACCTTAGAGATTTCTGTCACTTCCCCAGATTACCAGAGGCATGAACCCACTATCGAGCATAAATACTAACTCTTGGAGTTGCTACCATCTACTTGGCCAAGATAGCTACTAACAACGGAAAGCATGCAAGATCACAAATAACAAAGAGATGATAGAATCAATAATCAATCTAAAATAGCATCTCAATATCCATTGGATCCCCGCAAACACAACATGCAGAATTACAAAAAGATGATCTTGATCATGAACAGAGCTCACAAGATCTAAACATGAAAGCACAAAGGAGGAGAACCAGCCATCTAGCTACTACATGGATCCGTAGTCCAAGGATGAACTACTCACGCATCACACCGGAGGCTTGCATGGTGATGAAGAAGGCCTCCAGGGTGAATTCCCCTCTCCGGCAGGGTGCCGGGAAGAGCTTTAGATCCCTCCCGATCTAAGGATGGAGATGACGGCGGCTACAGACTCTTTCGTGGATTTTTTGATCGGGTCCTTAGGGATTTCGTCCTGAGGGTAATATATAGGCGGAAGGAGAGGCCGAGGGGGTGCCGAGAGCAGCCACACCACCCCCTGGCGTGGGCCAGGCCTGGCCGCGCGGCCAGGTGGTGTGGTGGCTCCCTGGCCCTTCCCCGTCTCGTATTTTGGCACTTGATCACTTCCGCAAAAATAGGCACTTTGGCTTTTGTCCTGTCCAATTCCGAGAATATTCATTTTCTGACTTTCCTGGAACCAAAAACAGCAGAAAACGAGCAGCTGGCAATTTGGCTCTTGTTAATAGGTTAGTCCAAGAAATCATATGAAAAGTACTCCAAAGTTGGAACAAAACAAAAGAAAGTGGATAAAACCAAGCATGGAACATCAAAAATTATAGATACATTTGCAATGTATCACTCTGGTTCATGAAAAGAATAAATATGCAATGGCACCGGCTATGGTTCATGAAAAGAACAGACATGGAATGACACTGGCGGATCCTTATGTGGTTTGTTTAGAAGAACACACATGCAATGACACTGGGTGGGGTTCATGAAAAGAATAGACATGCAATGACACTAGATGAACCTTATGTGGTTTGTTTAGAGGAACAGACATGCAATGACGCCGGTGGATCCATGTGTGGTTCATGAGAAGAACACACATCCAATGATACTGGTGGATCCTTATGTGGTTCATGAAAAGAACAAACATGCAGTGACACCAGTGGATCCTTATGTGGTCTGTCTAGAGGAACACACATGCAATGACACCGGGTGTGGTTCATGAAAAGAACAGACATGCAATGACTTATGTGGTTTGTTTAGAAGAAAACACATGCAATGACACTAGGTGTGGTTCATGAAAAGAACAGACATGCAATGACACTGGTGGATCCTTATGTGGTTTGTTTAGAGGAACAGACATGCAATGACACCGGTGGATCCATGTGTGGTTCATGAGAAGAATACACATCCAATGACACTGGTGGATCCTTATGTGGTTCATGAAAAGAACTAACATGTAGTGACACTAGGTGTGGTTCATGAAAGGAACAAACATGCAATGACACCAGTGGATCCGTGTGTGGTTCATGAAAAGAACAGACATGCAGTGACACCGGTGGATCCTTATGTGGTTTGTCTAAAGGAACACACATACAATGTCACTAGGTGTGGTTCATGAAAAGAATAGACATGCAATGACACTGGTGGATCCTTGTGTGGTTTGTGAGAAGAACAGACATGCAACAACACTGGTGGATCCATATGTGGTTCATGAAAAGAACTGACATGCAATGACACTGGGTGTGGTTCATGAAAAGAATAGACATGCAATGACACCGGTGGATCCATGTGTGGTTTATGGAAGTAACAGACATGCAATGACTCTAGTTGTTGTTCATGAAAAGAATAGACATGCAATGACACCGGGTGTGGTTCATGAAAAGAACAGACATGCAATGACACTGGTGGATCCGTTTGGTTAATGAAAAGAACACACATGCAATGACACCGGTGGATCCTTATGTGGTTTGTCTAGAGGAACACACATGCAATGTCACTGGATGTGGTTCATGAAAAGAACACACATGCAATGACACTGCTGGATCCTTATGTGGTTTGTGAGAAGAACTAACATGCAATGACACTTGATGTGGTTCATGAAATGAACTGACATGCAATGACACTGGGTGTGGTTCATGAAAAGAACAGACATGCAATGACACCGGTGGATCCATGTGTGGTTTATGGAAGTAACAGGCATGCAATGACTCTAGTTGTGGTTCATCAAAATAATAGACATGCAATGACACCGGGTGTGGTTCACGAAAAGAACAGACATGCAATGACACTAGTGGATCCTTATGTGGTTTGCTTAGAAGAACACACATGCAGTGACACTGGGTGTGGTTCATGAAAAGAACAGACATGCAATGACACTGGGTGAACCTTATGTGGTTTGTTTAGAGGAATAGACATGCAATGACACCGGTGGATCCATGTGTGGTTTATGAGAAGAACACACATCCAATGACACTGGTGGATCCTTATGTGGTTCATGAAAAGAACTGACATGCAGTGACACTGGGTGTGGTTCATGAAATGAACAGACATGCAATTACACCGGTGGATCCATGTGTAGTTCATGAAAAGAACAGACATGCAGTGACACCGGTGGATCCTTATGTGGTTTGTCTAGAGGAACACACATGTAATGTCACTTGGTGTGGTTCATGAAAAGAACAGACATGCAATGACACCGGTGGATCCATGTGTGGTTCATGAGAAGAATAGACATGCAATGACACTGGTGGATCCTTATGTGGTTCATGAGAAGAACTGACATGCAATGACACCGGTGGATCCTTATGTGGTAAGTCTATTGGAACACACATGCAATGACACCGGGTGTGGTTCATGAAAAGAACAGACATGCAATGACTTATGTGGTTTGTTTAGAAGAACACACATGCAATGACACTAGGTGTGGTTCATGAAAAGAACAGACATGCAATGACACTGGGTGAACCTTATGTGGTTTGTTTAGAGGAACAGACATGCAATGACACCGTTGGATCCATGTGCGGTTCATGAGAAGAACACACATCCAATGACACTGGTGGATCCTTATGTGGTTCATGAAAAGAACAAACATGCAGTGACACCGGTGGATCCTTATGTGGTCTGTCTAGAGGAACACACATGCAATGACACCGGGTGTGGTTCATGAAAAGAATAGACATGCAATGACTTATGTGGTTTGTTGAGAAGAACACACATGCAATGACACTAGGTGTGGTTCATGAAAAGAACAGACCTGCAGTGACACCGGTGGATCCTTATGTGGTCTGTCTAGAGGAACACACATGCAATGACACCGGGTGTGGTTCATGAAAAGAACACACATGCAATGACTTATGTGGTTTGTTGAGAAGAACACACATGCAATGACACTGGGTGTGGTTCATGAAAAGAACAGACATGCAATGACACTGGTGGATCCTTATGTGGTTTTTTAGAGGAACAGACATGCAATGACACCGGTGGATCGATGTGTGGTTCATGAGAAGAACACACATCCAATGACACTGGTGGATCCTTATGTGGTTCATGAAAAGAACTGACATGCAGTGACACTGGGTGTGGTTCATGAAAGGAACAAACATGCAATGACACCGGTGGATCCATGTGTGGTTCATGAAAAGAACAGACATGCAGTGACACCGGGGGATCCTTATGTGGTTTGTCTAGAGGAACACACATGCAATGTCACTAGGTGTGGTTCATGAAAAGAATAGACATGCAATGACACTGGTGGATCCTTGTGTGGTTTGTGAGAAGAACAGACATGCAACGACACTGGTGGATCCTTATGTGGTTCATGAAAAGAACTGTAATGCAATGACACTGGGTGTGGTTCATGAAAAGAATAGACATGCAATGACACCGGCGGATCCATGTGTGGTTTATGGAAGTAACAGACATGCAATGACTCTAGTTGTCGTTCATGAAAAGAACAGACATGCAATGACACCGGGTGTGGTTCATGAAAAGAACAGACATGGAATGACACTGATGGATCCTTATGTGGTTTGTTTAGAAGAACAGACATGCAATGACACGGGTGGATCCTTATGTGGTTTGTTTAGAGGAATAGACATGCAATAACACCGGTGGATCCATGTGTGGTTCATGAGAACAACACACATCCAATGACACTAGTGGATCCTTATGTGGTTCGAACAGACATGCAGTGACACCGGTGGATCCTTATGTGGTCTGTCTAGAGGAACACACATGCAATGACACCGGGTAATGTTCATGAAAAGAACAGACATGCAATGACTTATGTGGTTTGTTTAGAAGAACACACATGCAATGACACTGGGTGTGGTTCATGAAAAGAACAGACATGCAATGACACCGGGTGTGGTTCATGAAAAGAACAGACATGCAATGACATTGATGGATCCTTATGTGGTTTGTTTAGAAGAACACACATGCAATGACACTGGGTGTGGTTCATGAAAAGAACAGACATGCAATGACACTAGGTGAACCTTATGTGGTTTGTTTAGAGGAATAGACATGCAATGACACCGGTGGATCCATGTGTGGTTTATGAGTAGAACACACATCCAATGACACTGGTGGATCCTTATGTGGTTCATGAAAAGAACTGACATGCAGTGACACTGGGTGTGGTTCATGAAAAGAACAGACATGCAATTACATCGGTGGATCCATGTGTAGTTCATGAAAAGAACAGACATGTAGTCACAGCGGTGGATCCTTATGTGGTTTGTCTAGAGGAACACACATGCAATGTCACTGGGTGTGGTTCATGAAAAGAACAGACATGCAATGACACCGGTGGATCCATGTGTGGTTCATGAGAAGAACAGACATGCAATGACACTGGTGGATCCTTATGTGGTTCATGAGAAGAACTAACATGCAATGTCACCGGTGGATCCTTATGTGGTCAGTCTAGAGGAACACACATGCAATGACACCGGGTGTGGTTCATGAAAAGAACAGACATGCAATGACTTATGTGGTTTGTTTAGAAGAACACACATGCAATGACACTAGGTGTGGTTCATGAAAAGAACAGACATGCAATGACACTGGGTGAACCTTATGTGGTTTGTTTAGATGAACAGACATGCAATAACACTGGTGGATCCATGTGTGGTTCATGAGAAGAACACACATCCAATGACACTGGTGGATCCTTATGTGGTTCATGAAAAGAACTGACATGTAGTGACACTGGGTGTGGTTCATCAAAAGAACAGACATGAATGACACTGGGTGTGGTTCATCAAAAGAACAGACATGCAATGACTCTAGTTGTGGTTCATGAAAAGAACAGACATACAATGACACTGGGTGTGGTTCATGAAAAGAACAGACATGCAATGACACTAGTGGATCCTTATGTGGTTTGTTTAGAAGAACAGACATGCAATAACACCTGGTGTGGTTCATGAAAAGAACACACATGCAATGACACTCGTGGATCCTTATGTGGTTTGTTTAGAAGAACACACATGCAATGACACTGGGTGTGGTTCATGAAAAGAACAGACATGCAATGACACGGGTGGATCCTTATGTGGTTTGTTTAGAGGAATAGACATGCAATAACACCGGTGGATCCATGTGTGGTTCATGAGAACAACACACATCCAATGACACTAGTGGATCCTTATGTGGTTCGAACAGACATGCAGTGACACCGGTGGATCTTTATGTGGTCTGTCTAGAGGAACACACATGCAATGACACCGGGTGTTGTTCATGAAAAGAACAGACATGCAATGACTTATGTGGTTTGTTTAGAAGAACACACATGCAATGACACTGGGTGTGGTTCATGAAAAGAACAGACATGCCATGACACCGGGTGTGGTTTATGAAAAGAACAGACATGCAATGACATTGATGGATCCTTATGTGGTTTGTTTAGAAGAACACACATGCAATGACACTGGGTGTGGTTCATGAAAAGAACAGACATGCAATAACACTGGGTGAACCTTATGTGGTTTGTTTAGACGAACAGACATGCAATGACACCGTTGGATCCATGTGAGGTTCATTAGAACAACACACATCCAATGACACTGGTGGATCCTTATGTGGTTCATGAAAAGAACTGACATGCAGTGACACTGGGTGTGGTTCATGAAAAGAACAGACATGCAATGACACTAGGTGTGGTTCATGAAAAGAACAGACATGCAATGCTTCTAGTTGTGGTTCATGAAAAGAACACACATGCAATGACACTGGGTGTGGTTCATGAAAAGAACAAACATGCAATGATATTGGTGGATCCTTATGTGGTTTGTTTAGAAGAACACACATGCAATGCCACTGGGTGTGGTTCATGACAAGAACAGACATGCAATGACACTGGTGGATTCTTATGTAGTTTGTTTAGAGGAACAAACATGCAATGACACCGGTGGATCCATGTGTGGTTCATGAGAAGAACACACATCCAATGACACTGGTGGATCCTTATGTGGTTCATGAAAAGAACTGACATGCAGTGACACCAGTGGATCCTTATGTGGTCTGTCTAGAGGAACACACATGCAATGACACCGGGTGTGGTTCATGAAAAGAACAGACATGCAATGACTTATGTGGTTTGTTTAGAAGAACACACATGCAATGACACTGGGTGTGATTCATGAAAAGAACAGGCATGCAATGACACTGGTAGATCCTTATGTGGTTTGTTTAGAGGAACAGACATGCAATGACACCGGTGGATCCATGTGCGGTTCATGAGAAGAACACACATCCAATGACACTGGTGGATCCTTATGTGGTTCATGAAAAGAACTGACATGCAGTGACACTGGGTGTGGTTCATGAAAAGAACAGACATGCAATGACACTGGGTGTGGTTCATGAAAAGAATAGACATGCGATGACTCTAGCTGTAGTTCATGAAAAGAACACACATGCGATGACACTGGGTGTGGTTCATGAAAATAACAGACATGCAATGACACTGGTGGATCCTTATGTGGTTTGTTTAGAAGAACACACGTGCAATGACACTGGGTGTGGTTCATGAAAAGAACAGACATGCAATGACAATGGTGGATCCTTATGTGGTTTGTTTAGAGGAACAGACATGCAATGACACTGGTGGATCCATGTGTGGTTCATGAGAAGAACACACATCTAATGACACTGGTGGATCCTGATGTGGTTCATGAAAAGAACTGACATGCAGTGACACTGGGTGTGGTTCATCAAAAGAACAGACATACAATGACACTGGTGGATCCGTTTGGTTAATGAAAAGAACAGACATGCAATGACACCGGTGGATCCTTATGTGGTTTGTCTTGAGGAACACACATGCAATGTCACTCGGTGTGGTTCATGAAAAGAACACACATGCAATGACACTGGTGGATCCTTATGCGGTTTGTGAGAAGAACAGACATGCAATGACACTGGTGGATCCTTATGTGGTTCATGAAAAGAACTGACATGCAATGACACTTGGTGTGGTTGATGAAAAGAACTGACATGCAATGACACTGGGTGTGGTTAATGAAAAGAACAGACATGCAATGACACCGGTGGATCCATGTGTGGTTTATGGAAGTAACAGGCATGCAATGAGTCTAGCTGTGGTTCATGAAAAGAATAGACATGCAATGACACCGGGTGTGGTTCATGAAAAGAACAGACATGCAATGACACTGGTGGATCCTTATGTGGTTTGCTTAGAAGAACACACATGCAATGACACTGGGTGTGGTTTATGAAAAGAACAGACATGCAATGACACTGGGTGAACCTTATGTGGTTTGTTTAGAGGAATAGACATGCAATGACATCGGTGGATCCATGTGTGGTTTATGAGAAGAACACACATCCAATGACACTGGTGGATCCTTATGTGGTTCATGAAAAGAACTGACATGCAGTGACACTGGGTGTGGTTCATGAAAAGAACACACATGCAATTACACCGGTGGATCCATGTGTAGTTCATGAAAAGAACAGACATGCAGTGACACTGGTGGATCCTTATGTGGTTTGTCTAGAGGAACACACATGTAATGTCACTTGGTGTGGTTCATGAAAAGAATAGACATGCAATGACACCGGTGGATCCATGTGTGGTTCATGAGAAGAACACACATGCAATGACACTGGTGGATCCTTATGTGGTTCATGAGAAGAACTAACATGCAATGTCACCGGTGGATCCTTATGTGGTCAGTCTAGAGGAACACACATGCAATGACACCGGGTGTGGTTCATGAAAAGAACAGACATGCAATGACTTATGTGGTTTGTTTAGAAGAACACACATGCAATGACACTAGGTGTGGTTCATGAAAAGAACAGACATGCAATGACACTGGGTGAACCTTATGTGGTTTGTTTAGATGAACAGACATGCAATGACACCGTTGGATCCATGTGCGGTTCATGAGAAGAACACACATCCAATGACACTGGTGGATCCTTATGTGGTTCATGAAAAGAACTGACATGTAGTGACACTAGGTGTGGTTCATGAAAATAACAGACATGCAATGACACCGGTGGATCCATGTGTGGTTCATGAAAAGAACAGACATGCAGTGACACCGGTGGATCCTTATGTGGTTTGTCTAGAGGAACACACATGCAATGTCACTGGGTGTGGTTCATGAAAAGAACAGACATGCAATGACACTGGTGGATCCTTATGTGGTTTGTGAGAAGAACAGACATGCAATGACACTGGTGGATCCTTATGTGGTTCATGAAAATAACTGACATGCAATGACACTGGGTGTGGTTCATGAAAAGAACTGACAGGCAATGACACTAGGTGTGGTTCATGAAAAGAACAGACATGCAATGACACCGGTGGATCCATGTGTGGTTTATGGAAGTAACAGGCATGCAATGACTCTAGATGTGGTTCATGAAAAGAACAGACATGCAATGACATCGGGTGTGATTCATGAAAAGAACAGACATGCAATGACACTGGTGGATCCTTATGTGGTTTGTTTAGAAGAACACACATGCAATGACACTGGGTGTGGTTCATGAAAAGAACAGACATGCAATAACACTGGTGAACCTTATGTGGTTTGTTTAGAGGAACAGACATGCAATAACACTGGTGGATCCATGTGTGGTTCATGAGAAGAACACACATCCAATGACACTGGTGGATCCTTATGTGGTTCATGAAAAGAACTGACATGTAGTGACACTGGGTGTGGTTCATCAAAAGAACAGACATGAATGACACTGGGTGTGGTTCATCAAAAGAACAGACATGCAATGACTCTAGTTGTGGTTCATGAAAAGAACAGACATACAATGACACTGGGTGTGGTTCATGAAAAGAACAGACATGCAATGACACTAGTGGATCCTTATGTGGTTTGTTTAGAAGAACAGACATGCAATAACACCAGGTGTGGTTCATGAAAAGAACACACATGCAATGACACTAGTGGATCCTTATGTGGTTTGTTTAGAAGAACACACATGCAATGACACTGGGTGTGGTTCATGACAAGAACAGACATGCAATGACACGGGTGGATCCTTATGTGGTTTGTTTAGAGAAATAGACATGCAATAACACCGGTGGATCCATGTGTGGTTCATGAGAACAACACACATCCAATGACACTAGTGGATCCTTATGTGGTTCGAACAGACATGCGGTGACACCGGTGGATCCTTATGTGGTCTGTCTAGAGGAACACACATGCAATGACACCGGGTAATGTTCATGAAAAGAACAGACATGCAATGACTTATGTGGTTTGTTTAGAAGAACACACATGCAATGACACTGGGTGTGGTTCATGAAAAGAACAGACATGCAATGACACCGGGTGTGGTTCATGAAAAGAACAGACATGCAATGACATTGATGGATCCTTATGTGGTTTGTTTAGAAGAACACACATGCAATGACACTGGGTGTGGTTCATGAAAAGAACAGACATGCAATGACACTAGGTGAACCTTATGTGGTTTGTTTAGAGGAATAGACATGCAATGACACCGGTGGATCCATGTGTGGTTTATGAGAAGAACACACATCCAATGACACTGGTGGATCCTTATGTGGTTCATGAAAAGAACTGACATGCAGTGACACTGGGTGTGGTTCATGAAAAGAACAGACATGCAATTACACTGGTGGATCCATGTGTAGTTCTTGAAAAGAACAGACATGTAGTAACACCGGTGGATCCTTATGTGGTTTGTCTAGAGGAACACACATGTAATGTCACTTGGTGTGGTTCATGAAAAGAATAGACATGCAATGACACCGGTGGATCCATGTGTGGTTCATGAGAAGAACAAACATGCAATGACATTGGTGGATCCTTATGTGGTTCATGAGAAGAACTAACATGCAATGTCACCGGTGGATCCTTATGTGGTCAGTCTAGAGGAACACACATGCAATGACACCGGGTGTGGTTCATGAAAAGAACAGACATGCAATGACTTATGTGGTTTGTTTAGAAGAACACACATGCAATGACACTGGGTGTGGTTCTTGAAAAGAACAGACATGCAATGACACCGGGTGTGGTTCATGAAAAGAACAGACATGCAATGACATTGATGGATCCTTATGTGGTTTGTTTAGAAGAACACACATGCAATGACACTGGGTGTGGTTCATGAAAAGAACAGACATGCAATGACAGTGGGTGAACCTTATGTGGTTTGTTTAGAGGAATAGACATGCAATGACACCGGTGGATCCATGTGTGGTTTGTGAGAAGAACACACATCCAATGACACTGGTGGATCCTTATGTGGTTCATGAAAAGAACTGACATGCAGTGACACTAGGTGTGGTTCATGAAAAGAACAGACATGCAATTACATCGGTGGATCCATGTGTAGTTCATGAAAAGAACAGACATGTTGTGACACCGGTGGATCCTTATGTGGTTTGTCTAGAGGAACACACATGTAATGTCACTTGGTGTGGTTCATGAAAAGAATAGACATGCAATGACACCGGTGGATCCATGTGTGGTTCATGAGAAGAACAAACATGCAATGACACTGGTGGATCCTTATGTGGTTCAAGAGAAGAACTGACATGCAATGACACCGGTGGATCCTTATGTGGTCAGTCTAGAGGAACACACATGCAATGACACCGGGTGTGGTTCATGAAAAGAACAGACATGCAATGACTTATGTGGTTTGTTTAGAAGAACACACATGCAATGACACTAGGTGTGGTTCATGAAAAGAACAGACATGCAATGACACTGGGTGAACCTTATGTGGTTTGTTTAGATGAACAGACATGCAATGACACCGTTGGATCCATGTGCGGTTCATGAGAAGAACACACATCCAATGACACTGGTGGATCCTTATGTGGTTCATGAAAAGAACTGACATGTAGTGACACTGGGTGTGGTTCATGAAAAGAACAGACATGCAATGACACCGGTGGATCCATGTGTGGTTCATGAAAAGAACAGACATGCAGTGACACCGGTGGATCCCTATGTGGTTTGTCTAGAGGAACACACATGCAATGTCACTGGGTGTGGTTCATGAAAAGAACAGACATGCAATGACACTGGTGGATCCTTATGTGGTTTGTGAGAAGAGCAGACATGCAATGACACTGGTGGATGCTTATGTGGTTCATGAAAATAACTAACATGCAATGACACTGGGTGTTGTTCATGAAAAGAACTGACAGGCAATGACACTAGGTGTGGTTCATGAAAAGAACAGACATGCAATGACACCGGTGGATCCATGTGTGGTTTATGGAAGTAACAGACATGCAATGACTCTAGCTGTGGTTCATGAAAAGAACAGACATGCAATGACACCGGGTGTGATTCATGAAAAGAACACACATGCAATGACACTGGTGGATCCTTATGTGGTTTGTTTAGAAGAACACACATGCAATGACACTGGGTGTGGTTCATGAAAAGAACAGACATGCAATAACACTGGTGAACCTTATGTGGTTTGTTTAGAGGAACAGACATGCAATAACACTGGTGGATCCATGTGTGGTTCATGAGAAGAACACACATCCAATGACACTGGTGGATCCTTATGTGGTTCATGAAAAGAACTGACATGTAGTGACACTGGGTGTGGTTCATCAAAAGAACAGACATGAATGACACTGGGTGTGGTTCATCAAAAGAACAGACATGCAATGACTCTAGTTGTGGTTCATGAAAAGAACAGACATACAATGACACTGGGTGTGGTTCATGAAAAGAACAGACATGCAATGACACTAGTGGATCCTTATGTGGTTTGTTTAGAAGAACAGACATGCAATAACACCAGGTGTGGTTCATGAAAAGAACACACATGCAATGACACTGGTGGATCCTTATGTGGTTTGTTTAGAAGAACACACATGCAATGACACTGGGTGTGGTTCATGAAAAGAACAGACATGCAATGACACTGGTGGATCCTTATGTGGTTTGTTTAGAGGAATAGACATGCAATAACACCGGTGGATCCATGTGTGGTTCATGAGAACAACACACATCCAATGACACTAGTGGATCCTTATGTGGTTCGAACAGACATGCAGTGACACCGGTGGATCCTTATGTGGTCTGTCTAGAGGAACACACATGCAATGACACCGGGTGTGGTTCATGAAAAGAACAGACATGCAATGACTTATGTGGTTTGTTTAGAAGAACAC
Organism: Avena sativa; assembly: GCA_916181665.1. NCBI lineage: Eukaryota > Viridiplantae > Streptophyta > Magnoliopsida > Poales > Poaceae > Avena > Avena sativa. Next base: position 421,612,607 of record OV702290.1, read on the forward strand.
ACATGCAATGACACTGGGTGTGGTTCATGAAAAGAACAGACATGCAATGACACTAGGTGAACCTTATGTGGTTTGTTTAGAGGAACAGACATGCAATGACACCGGTGGATCCATGTGTGGTTCATGAGAAGAACACACACCCAATGACACTGATGGATCCTTATGTGGTTCATGAAAAGAACTGACATGTCGACACTGGGTGTGGTTCATGAAAAGAACAGACATGGAATGACACTTGGTGTGGATTGTGCAAAGAACAGACACGCAATGACTCTAGTTGTGGTTCGTGACAAGAGCACACATGCAATGACACTGGGTGTGGTTCATGAAAAGAACAGACATGTAATGACACTGGTGGATCCTTATGTGGTTTGTTTAGAAGAACACACATGCAATGACACTGCGTGTGGTTCATGAAAAGAACAGACATGCAATGAGACTAGGTGAACCTTATGTGGTTTGTTTAGAGGAACAGACATGCAATGACACCGGTGGATCCATGAGTGGTCCATGAGAAGAACACACATCCAATGACACTGGTGGATCCTTATGTGGTTCATGAAAAGAACTGACATGCAGTGACATTGGGTGTGGTTCATGAGAAGAACACACATCCAATGACACTGGTGGACTCTACCTGTGGTTCATGAAAAGAATAGACATGCAGTGACACCGGTGGATCCTTATGTGGTTTGTCTAGAAGAACACACATGCAATGACACTGGGTGTGGTTCATGAAAAGAACACACATGCAATGACACTGGTGGATCCATGTGTGGTTCATGAGAAGAACACACATCCAATGACACTGGTGGATCCTTATGTGGTTCATGAAAAGAACTAACATGCAATGACACTGGTTGTGGTTCATGAAAAGAACTGACATGCAATGACACTGGGTGTGGTTCATGAAAAAAATAGGCATGCAATGACACCGGTTGATCCATGTGTGGTTTATGGAAGTAACACACATGCAATGACTCTAGCTGTGGTTAATGAAAAGAACAGACATGCAATGACATCGGGTGTGGTTCATGAAAAGAACACACATGCAATGACACGGGTGGATCCTTATGTGGTTTGTTTAGAAGAACACGCATGCAATGACACTGGGTGTGGTTCATGAAAAGAACAGACATGCAATGACACTAGGTGAACCTTATGTGGTTTGTTTAGAGGAACAGACATGCAATGACACTAGTGGATCCATGTGTGGTTCATGAGAAGAACACACATCCAATGACACTGGTGGATCCTTATGTGGTTCATGAAAAGAACAGACATGCAGTGACACTGGTGGATCCTTATGTGGTATGTCTAGAGGAACACACATGCAATGACACCGGGTGTGGTTCATGAAAAGAACAGACATGCAATGACATATGTGGTTTGTTTAGAAGAACACACATGCAATGACACTGGGTGTGGTTCATGAAAAGTTTAGACATGCAATGACACTGGTGGATCCTTATGTGGTTTGTTTAGAGGAACAGACATGCAATGACACACGTGTCCACTCGGGGACTACGAACGGTCCGGTGTTTAGAACCCCCCTTGACCTTCTTCTTCCATGAGCTCGTGTCATTTCCCCCCAGTCTGTCTAGTCCCAAGACCCCAATCTACACCTGTCGCACGCGCCGAAGCTCCCTCGTTTGCACTACCTCCTTCCCTTGGTGCACCATGAAGCATACGCGTGGAGACGATCCGGAGGTGAAGCCAGTTTAAGGCGCAGCAGCAGATGGCTCAGTCGTTGCCAAGCAGGCGGAGGCGTCTTCTCCGGGCACGAACGCCGCTCGTCGCTACGCCGTCGAGGGTGCGAGCTCATCCGTCTAGCCAGTAGCCGTCGCTGCTGAGCAGCAGGTGGTAGCCGTCGCCGCCGAGCAGCAGGTGGTAGCCATCGCCGCCGAGCAGCAGGTGGTAGCCGTCGCCACCGAGCAGCAGGTGGTAGCCATCGCCGCCGAGCAGCAGGTGGTAGCCGTCGCCACCGAGCAGCAGGTGGTAGCCATCACCGCCGAGCAGCAGGTGGCCGACAACGTCGTGGTGCCAGCGGCAGATCTGGATGGGGGCAGGCGGAGGCAATCCGGTGATCTACATTGATGACCCCATCGCTGTTCAAGAAATCTTCGACGCAATCGTGGAGAATGATGAGTTCGAGGAGGAGGTCCCTGATGAGGAGTCCGAGGTACTACATTGCTAGCTTCTCTAGTCGCAGCCGTAGTTTTCACTGTTCATACATAGGATTTGCTCAATCGTGAATAGATTCTTTTGCTCTTGAAGTAGGGTAGTATATATATGATTCGATCAGTTGATTGATGCATCTGCCATCTAGTCACAAAACCCCAATCTGTCTAGTCACAAAACCCCAATCTGCTCATCTGCCATCTAGTTGAGTTTGCTAGTTGAGTGTTGATTTTGATACACAGCAGGCCTATAAAATTACATTTCTATTCCTTACTGAGCCCAATGATTCAATTTTGCCCCAAAATAGTGCAAGGGCATCTGATGGTGTAGTTTCTTAGGGATGGTTAGTGAACCTAAGGCAGCAATGCACATAAACAATATAGGTTGTGCTGTTGGTATTTTGGTTCTCCGACTCCATCGCTGAAAAAAATGAGGCCCTAATTTTTCTCTCATATGGAACCTAAATATATAATCTTTGTATTGTTTCTGATCTATGAATGCGTTTTATGATGCATTTGTATATCCCTAAATATTGTTTTGTACGATTACATTTCAATTTCTTATTGTGGCCAATTATTCAAATTTTCCCCAAAGAGAGGCAGACACATTGGTGTCAAATTTTTTCAGGGATGAGTGAGCGAACCTGGAGCCATGTACAAGATCAATATAAGCTATGCAATTGTTACTTGGTTCGCTTATGCCATCTCTGTAGAAACTTATGAGGCCGTAATCTTTATTCTACATTCATAGAATTATGATATTTGAATTATCTATTCCATGTATTCATAGTGTATAAGAATTACATTTTAGTTTGTCACCGAGGACGATGATTGAAATTTGCCCCAAAAGAGTTCAAGGGGAGACACGTATGATGGTGTCGTGTTTTAGGGATGGGTTGGTGAACTTGAGTCAGCAATGCACACAAACAATATAGGTTGTGCTGTTGGTACTTTGGTTCTCCAACTCCATCTCTGAAACAAATTATGAGGCCATTGATTTATTCTCATATGGAACTACATATATAATCCTTGAATTGTTTCTGATCTTTTAATAATTGGTATGATGCATATGTATATGAATGGTTTTGATCATAAGTATTTTTAACATGTACCTGAAGATTAATTGTTTGGTTTTTTATTTATAATTACAATATTTAGGCTTGTTTTTGTACCTAACTATGTATATCCCTGAATATTGTTTTGTACGATTACATTTCAATTTCTTATTGTGGCCAATGATTCAAATTTTCCCCAAAGAGAAGCAGACACATTGGTGTCAGATTTTTTCAGGGATGAGTGAGCGAACCTAGGACCATGTACAAGAACAATATAAGCTGTGCAATTGTTATTTGGTTCGCTCACGCCATCCCTGAATAAACTTATGAGGCCGCAATCTTTATTCTACATTCATAGAACTATGATATTTGAATTATCTATTCCATGCATTCATAGTGTATAAGAATTACATTTTATTTTGTCACCGAGGCCGATGATTGAAATTTGCCCCAAAAGAGTTCAAGGGGAGACACGTATGATGGTGTCGTGTTTTAGGGATGGGTTGGTGAACCTAAGGCAGCAATGCACACAAACAATATAGGTTGTGTTGTTGGTACTTTGGTTCTCCAACTCCATCTCTGAAACAAATTATGAGGCCCTTGATTTATTCTCATATGGAACTACATATATGATCCTTGAATTGTTTCTGATCTTTTAATGATTGGTATGATGCATATGTATATTAATGGTTTTGATCATAAGTATTTTTAACATGTACCTGAAGATTAATTGTTTGGTTTTTTATTTATAATTAAAATATTTAGGCTTGTTTTTGTACCTGACTATGTATATCCCTAAATAATGTTTTGTACGATTACATTTCAATTTCTTATTGTGGCCAATGATTCAAATTTGCCCCAAAAGAGAGGCAGACACATTGGTGTCATATTTTTTTAGGGACGAGTTAGTGAACCTGGGGCGATGTACAAGAACAATATAGGCTGTGCAATTGTTACTTGGTTCACTTACGTCGTCCCTGTAGAAACTTATGAGGCCTTAATCTTTATTCTACATTCATAGAACTATGATATTCGAATTACCTATTCCATGCATTCAGTGTATAAGAATTACATTTTAGTTTGTCACCGAGGCCGATGATTGAGATTTTCCCCAAAAGAGTTCAAGGGGAGACACATATGACGGTGTCATGTTTTAGGGATGGGTTGGTGAACCTGAGGCAGCAATGCACACAAACAATATAGGTTGTGATGTTGGTACTTTGGTTCGCCTACTCCATCTCTGAAACAAATTATGAGGCCCTAGATTTATTCTCATATGGAACTACATATATGATCCTTGAATTGTTTCTGATCTTTTAATGATTGGTATGATGCATATGTATATGAATGGTTTTGATCATGAGCATTTTTAACATGCACCTGAAGATTAATTGTTTGCTTTTTTATTTATAATTACAATATTTAGGCTTGTTTTTGTACCTGACTATGTATATCCCTGAATAATGTTTTGTACGATTACATTTCAATTTCTTATTGTGGCCAATGATTCAAATTTTTCCCAAAAGAGAGGTAGACACATTGGTGTCATATTTTTTTAGGGATGAGTTAGTGAACCTGGGGCGATGTACAACAACGTTACAGGTTGTGCAATTGTTACTTGGTTCACTAACTCCATCCCTGAAGAAACTTATGAGGCCCCTAGATTTATCCTACATTCACTCTGATGCAATTATTTGTCATTGTGTTGAGATGAAATGATATATGAACCGATCAAACTATTGCTGAGATGCTTTATCTTTGATATCCATAGATATATTGTCTTACATATACATGTTGTCAATTCTTGAGTTGTAATACAATTCAATCATATGTATGAGTTCTAAGTTATGTTCTTAAAAATCAACATGAGGATGATGATGAAGTGGACGATAGCAAGGTATCCAGGGACAACAAGAGCCGCTACGTGCTGAGGCGGTTACGATGTGGGCTAATCCGTTTCCACCATAAGGGAAGACTGATTTGCCCATTCTGTGGCAGAGCAATCAACGTGGACCTCAACAGCATGATCCAGCATGCAGACGGCGTTGGCAGAGGCGGAGGCAGAAGCCATAGGCCGATTACCTTGGCGCGGCACGCAGCCTACGGCAAATTCCTCCGGGAGTATGTCAGGACTGGCCTGTATCGCATCGACTAGGCTGTCGCTGCCTCCTGCTGATAAACCCCTGCCCTGCTAGGCGTCTCCGTGTCCCGGCCTCCTGCTGCAGCCCCTGCTTTTATTTTATTCTAGTTAATTATTACATGTGTGTGGCATGTAAGACAATATATCCGTGGTGTCTCTAGTGAACCTTCTATATTAATCTACTCCTTTATATGGAGTGCCTTAAAGTTTCTAGTGTTCAATTATATTTACTGATCATCCTCATGCACACTACAAAATATTTCTAGTGCTTGATTATATTATAATTGTCAAGAAATACATCAACAAGTTAAATTGGTTGAAATTTTGTATTGAAGTAACTAAATGTATCAAACACATAATAAACTAGAAACTAAAATATAGTTCAAATACATAATGTATCACCACCAGTTGTTGTCGTCCTTGACTTGCTTCCCCTTCAACCGCTTGATGTCGCCACCGTCCCAAGATCCCTGCTCGTCCTGAAACCGATTTCTTTCCTCCTCGCGCTTCTTCTCCTAGGCTAGCTTGCAACCAGGGCATAGCTCTCTCACAAAAAAACCTGCCTTAACCATCCCATCTTTCATGGTAGTGAGCTTACTGTACAACTCGTACGCCATGTAGGCGTCTCTGGCTGCATACTCGAGGTGCACCTGGCTCATCGGCTTCCACTCGCAGTAGTCATGATCGAGTCACTTCAATTTCTTCAGTTTTTCATAGGATTTATCGATGATTTCCGTTGCTAGATCACCCATGCCATCCTTCACTGGGTATGATTTGATCTTCTATAGATTTTGGATGTCGATGTGGTGCCCCTCTGGGATTTTTATCAACGCACGAGAAAGCATAATTGTGTCATTTGTGATATCCACGCTAGTGAAAGTTATCCCTTTCCTACACAAGAACTCGACCAGAGCCGGACAATGCATCTTAGTTGGTTTACTCCTGCGCTTAGATGGTTCTAGGGATGTAAGGGAACAAGTGATGCAGAAGTGGTGATCTCAAATTTAAATTTCACATACCTGCAGAAGTGGTAAACGAGGACCTCCTCATGTATGGCGATTTGCACGACAGCAATATCTTGTGGAGGATTTTTTTAGCTTATTTGCATGGGTGTACTCCAAGTCTAGCCCCATAAACTTGTGATTCTCTTTCTCAAGCAATTGCTCAAACCTGGCGAGAGTTGTCTCCACAGTCGCTTCATCATTTGTGTACACCACTGTCAAAGTCATGGTGCCATGGGCAGGGACCAAGTGGGTCTCTATTGTGTGTTTCCCATCGTCCATGCCTGCAAGGAAATGGGTGAAAGGAAATGCCTGCAAGGAACTGCCTGCGAGAGGAAGAAGAAGATGAACTGACGATTCCAAAACAGAGGAAGAACAAGCGCCCAGGAAAAACTGCAGAGGAATGACTGAGGAAGAGGAATGACTGCAAAAGAAACGTGGTAACTGCAACTTTCGGTTCGAGAACTCACCGTGGTTACGTGGAGATCGTGGCAGTGCCACCGGTTCAACAAGTGGGGCCAGTTCTTGCGAGAATATGAAATTAGCTGTGCATTTTTCTATGCGAGAAATTGAGAGAAATCATTTATATTCTGTCTTTCATAATTAAACACAATGAAGATGGTACAGCCCAAGAGATTTGAACAAAAGAGATTTTCTAGTTTAACATACAACAACACTTACAGGCCCAACATGGCAAAACTTGGAGAGCCCCAGAACTTGAGCTACCACAGAGACCTCGGTAGAGGTGGCAGAATTGGTGTGGGTGCAACCACGGCGACGGCGAGCTCGGATTCTAGAGGAGAAAAACAGAACCGAGCATGGTCGACAAGTTAGATCTCACCGGGAACCAATTCTCGTCCCCGCACCGTGCCATGGTTGCGTCCATGGTGAGGGCGAGCTCCGACTCGGGATGGGGAGGAGAGCGGGGCCGAGCAGCTTTGTCACGTCCCAGCTCTGCGCCATGGCCGCGACCACAGATTGTTGCTCTGGGAAGAAGACGCGTAATGGATGCAGGCGCCAACGCTGCAAGCCTACAGGGAGGAGAGCTGGGCCGAGCAGGTTCATCCACGTCCCAGCTCCGCGCCATGGCTGTGATGCCCCACAGATTGCTGCTCCGGGGAAGAAGAAGACGCATAATGGATGCAGGCGCCAACGCTGCAAGCCTAATTGACACCTAAGCGACGGGAGCGACAGGAGTGACATAACGGCGAGAACTAACAGGGGGGCCCAACTTGACGGCCGTTAGCCTGATTTTTTGTATTGAAATGTAAAGTTGAATTCGTGCCGAAAAAGACCCTCTGAGTATTTGGCACACCACATGTAGTCATCGCGGATGATTTCAGGGAACTTGAGTACCGCATTGCCTGGACACCCCAACTTTCGGGCCGCAAAATGATATTCTCACCATGGTGTGCATGCTGTCACTTTCACACACATGGGGAGAGTAGAGATCTATTAAAGCACTTGAGTAGCAAGGTAGATCTACTTGATTACAAAGCTCATGATCACAATATGATCATGCATAGAGATAGATAGATGAACACATAGCTACCGGTAGAACCCTTAGCCTCGAGGAAGAACTACTCCCTCATCATCATGGGAATCAGCATCGGCGATGGAGATGGTGGTGGTGGAGATAGATGGAGATGGCTCCGGGGGCACTTCCCTATCCCGGCAGGGTGCCGGAACAGAGACTTTCTGTCCCTCGAATCTCCCCTTCGGTGGCGGTGGCGCTGCGAAACTTTTTGTGGCTGGAGGCTCCCCCTTTAGGGTTTTTGCCTCGGGGGCTTCTTATAGGCGAAGAGGCAAGGTCGGTGGCCATCCAGGGGGCCCACAACATGCCCTGGCGTGGCCTAGGGCTGCCCATGCCAAGGGGGTGTGGCCGCCCTGTGCCCCCCTTCGTCTCTCCTTCGGACTCCATCTGTCTTCCGGTAAAATATTGACTTTGGCTTTTGTCACGTCCAATTCCGAGAATATTCATTTTCTGCCTTTTCTGGAACCAAAAACAGAAGAAAACATGCAACTAGCACTGTGGCATCTTGTTAATAGGTTAGTTCCAGAAAGTGTATAGAAATACTCCAAAGTGTAGACAAAACATAAGAAAGTAGATATAAGACAAGCATGGAACATCAAAAATTATAGATATGTTAGCAACGTATCAACATCCCCAAGCTTAACTCCTGCTCGTCCTTGAGTAGGTAAGTGATAAAAAGAAAGAATAATTTTTGAGGTGACATGCACCATCGTAAACTTGATCAAAGTATTTGTAAAACATTGATAGCTGGGATCATAGTACTTCAACATACCATGAAAGATAAGGTTCTAACAATAAGACATAGCAACTATGTTGTAACATGAAAAGGCACAAACAAAAGATTCATGAATAACAATGCTTTGCAAGACATTTGTTTGTTTCACATAAAGAAAACATAGTATAGTGGCATTCAGCTTGTCCCTCATAATGTAGCAAATCATAATTGCATAGGACACCTTCAAAGTTCATAAGGGTGACTAGATACAAATAGTTTAAGAACAAGCAATATCAAAGTTATGCATCAATCAACAAGTCTTGGGACAATGCACATTAAACTAAGAATGGTCACTATGCTCTCTCAATAGGTGCATAAAGATAGAAGGTGGAGAATCAATATAAAAGTGGAAGAAAGGCCTTCATAGAAGGAAGCAGGGATTCAAGTTTCATAAAGAGCTTCAAAAATTATGGTACTTATTAGCTTTCAGCTCTCATTGCCCCTATCATAAGCATCTTGAAGTGATTAAGGTTAAAGTGAACAAACTATGGAGTATATGCTTGACAAAGTATAAGTTGGAAATCTCATGTCCCTTGAATACGAGGGCCGCTCCTCATGCTACTCAAGTTTATTTACCGGTAAGTTCTTGTCATAGTAAGTACATGTGTATCATAGAGAACCGCCAACGGTGTACCCCTTGCCCGATGATACGGAAGAATCCCCATATCAAAATGATAAGGCAAGCAGACAACGAGCATCTTAGCAATCTTCTTATTTACCATGGGAAAATGGTGCTTTTTTCTCTCTTTCCTTTTTTCTCATATATCTTTTTTTCCTTTTCTCTTTTTCTCAATCTCTACCTCTTTTTTTATAAGAATAATGCCTCATAGATTGCTCATTTTGGTTACGATGCAGTTTTCCACCATGATTAGGCATGGATTAGACCGGCGGCCCAGGTGTTTCTCTAACACATATACATAACTCCATGGACTTACAAGCTCCCCTTTCATTTCACACCGACGACATCCATAGACAAAAGAGCATGATATCAACTAGGTACAATGTAGAAGTGCAATGTTGAAAGCGTTCCCCATGACAGCATGGTTCTGCTAATCCCCAACATATAAGTGCAAGCATATACAACATAGACGACACAATGGTTCATGTTTATTAGAGGGAAGAAAAGTAAAGTGTGTCATCAAGTTCGTGAGAGCTTTAATCACTAGTTTTCTCATAACAAGTTTAATTTGGAAGGTAGATAAAAACATGAATATACTTGGAATAACAAATGCTAATAGGTAGGTATGGTGGAATCTTTGGAATAACTTGGTTTTATTTGGAGTTGGATGCATGAGTGGAACTCATACTTGGTTATGGAGGCTAGGAAAAGACAGGGAGTGACCAACTAAGAGAGCAATAATGGCCATAATCATGCAAAGCGACAAAACATCATTAATTAAAGCATAAAGTGATATTACAAGTCGAAAACTAAAGGATCATAAAGGCTATGGTGACTTGGGATAGTCATAACATGGTGTGAGCATGCGCCAAGTCAACCCAAATAAAGCATCAAAGGAGAATACCACAATACTAAGCTTTAATATGCTAAAACAACGCATGATTATTTCAAGGCACATTAAGCAATCTCAATTGTCTATAACATGTCATGCTACAACAAAGATCACTAAGCATAAAGCTAAAACAATATCAAGCATTACATGACAAAGCATAGGCCACATTCAAAAACAAGCTCCTTTTACCACTTAAGCATGAACTTTTCCTACTCTTTCCCAATCCAAGCCAATCTTATTGGAAAACTTATGTATGAATGAGGGGGTCCAACCAATTTATTCAAGCAAACTAAGCAGATGAAAACCAAAAACAAAAATGAAGACGCTCCAAGAACAACACAAATGTGCATGAAACAATAAAAATGAAGTGTTTGGAAGAAACCTGAGATTTTTATTGATGAAGAAGGGGATGCCTTGGGCATCCACAAGCTTTAACGCTTTTACTTCTTGGATATTTCTTGGGGTGTCATCCCCAAGCTTGAGCTTTTGTCCATTCTTCATCTCATTACATCATTCTTTCCCTACACCAGAAATATTCCTTCATACAAAACTTCACACAATCTTCATTAGCAACATTAGTGTACTCAAGATAATAAGTCTTTTGGTTTAGTTCCAACACAAATAAAACTTCCATTAAAACAAAAGCTACTGTAGTACTTCCTTTAAAAAGCTCAGTTCACCAAAAAGAACCGAAAAAGAAATCGATAAAGAGGCAAATGCAAATAATGGCAGAAATCTGTCAAAACGGACCAATAGGTAAAAACCAAAAAAATTCGAAGACCTTCTGTTGTTCAAATCAAAAAGTGTTGAACTAACGAAAGTTATCTAACAACCTGGGGGATTTATTCAGAAAATTACAGATCAATCCGACATACAGAGATTTTTCACGAATTTCTACAGTGAAGCATAAAAATCTGTTTCGGGACAGCACTTCCCCAAATCTTACTTCCCTCTCATTAGAGGTTATTCTTGGCACAAAAACCACACAAAAATGATAAGGAGAGGTTATTACTAAAGCAATAACTTCCAAGACTCAACTAAAACTTTTGGGTTATCTCCCAATAAGTACTTTTCTTTAACGCCTTTAAGTTAGGCATGATAGTTTGAGAAGATGCTCACATACGAAATATGAATTTAAGTAAAAGAGAGCATCAAGTAGCAAATTCAAAACACATTTAAGTCTAACCCTCTTCCTATGCATAGGAATCTTGTAAATAAACAAGTCATGAAATCATAAAACAACAAGCATAGGAAAGCAAAACAAGTGCAACTTTAAGACTTTCAACATAAAGAGGGGAAACCTAATATTATTGAGATGCATAAAACCATGTTTCCCTCTCTCATAATAACTTATAGCAGCATCACGAATAAAATTAACAATATAACTATCACATGAAACATTCTTATCATGAGCCACATGCATAAAAGAATTAATACTCCCCACATAAACATAGTCATTCTTATTAATTGTAGTGGGAGCAAATTCAACAGAATATCTATCATTATTATTCTCATCACCATAATCATCAAATATAGGAGGCATATTGTAATCACAATTAATTTCCTCCTCAATAGTAGGTGGACTGAAAATATCATATTCATCATTGCAATCATCATATATTGGAGGTATAGTATCATCATAAGCAATAGAATAGTTATCTTCCAAAGTGTGTTCATTTATAAACGTATCATCATTGGAAGGAACATGCATAGCACTAACAATACAACAATTATTAATATCATCATTTCTAGAATTGGTACTGAAGAGATTTTCAATATCAAAAGTAGTGTGATTTTCCCAATCATGATCACTACTATAGGTAATAGGCATAGGAACATCATCGAGTTCAGACTCATCAAAAACTATAATAGGAGCAACATGCTTAGGGGAAAATACTGTTTCCTCTCTCCTTTTACTCATCCTCTTCTTCTTTTTCTTCTTATCTTTAGGAGGGAGAGGCTTGAAAGGAAGCTTCTCCATATACCCTAGTTTACTGTTAGAGACAATAGAAGAAACTTTGGAGGATTCCTTCTTTTCATTAATAAGATCAAAACACATATTAGTCCTATCATATTTTGGTAAAATCTCGTCATTTATAATATTTTGTATGTAAGTATTTCTGTGACAATTATCAACACAATAAAGATGACAACCATGCAGGACGCTATTGATACCAAAAGCACTCATATCTACCAAAGAAGTTTTTCTTGATAATTCTTCACACCCCAAAAATAATGTAAGTTCATCATGCTGATTAGGAGTGATCATGTCATCACAATACAAACTTGCAGTACACATTGGATAAGAAGGGATATTATTATGGCCTGAGCATTGAAAATTGAAATGACCCACTTCAAAGCAAAGTTCACAAATAAAAGGATAGAGGACACAAACTTTTTTACCAAGATCATTTAGAACCCTAAACCAAGTTCTAGTTTTTTCATTCCTGTGGGTGATACAATATTGTTCTTCAATTTGATTGTTCTCACAAGGTCTATGTATTCCACAAAAATTAACATGCTTATAAGAAATAGTACTTTCAGAGGTTTGAGCATGTTTATTGCTATCATTAATAACAATTTCATTTTCCATGCAAGTGTATTTAAAAGGCTCATGATACATGTCCCATTTTTCTTTAGGAGCATTAATATGAGAAGCAAAGGCTCTACAACAATCAACAAGAATTTGAGGATCAAGACCATATTTAGCACTAAGCTCTTGGAAATTAGTAGTTGCAGCGAAAGACTTAATGCAATCATACTCATAGTTTATACCTGGTTCTTTACCTTTGTTGTTATCCCAACCTTCGGTGTTGCTTCGAATTGTTTCAAGAAGATACCACTTAGCTTTAACCTCCTTACTTGTGAAGGATCCCTCTGAACAGGTATCTAGATAGTCCTTGTAGTGTCCTGAAAGCCTTGCATAAAAATTATTAATAACAATATTCTTGGGGACCTCATGAATGGGACATTTGAGCATTAGTGACTTCAATCTCCCCCATGCTTGGGCAATACTTTCTCCATCATGAGGATGAAAATTATAAATATAATTCTTATCTTTATGAATTTCATGAGGAGGATAAAATTTAGAGTAAAAGAGAGTTCCTTCCACTCCAAATGATGAGGATCATCTAGTAGCTGATACCACTCCCTTGCTTTGCCATTAAGTGAGAAAGAGAATAGCTTCCTATTAACTTGGTTCATTGAAATACCTGCACACTTGATCAACTCGCATAATTCATGTATAAAGAGTAAATAATCACCAGGATTGACAGTTCCCTCTCTAGAATAACAGTTATTCATAACACATTCAACAATTTCCATAGGTATTTTAAAAGGGACGCTTTCAGTATGTGGATTTAAAATATCACAAGTATCATTAGAATTACCATATATGGGAGATAAAGTATTATCAGAGCAAATTTTCTTCTTTAAAGCTGGGGAACTAAAACAATCATTTTCATCAAAACTAACTTCCCCAAGCTTAGACGTTTCCATAGCATTAGTAACAAAGGTGTTCAAAAGATTCATACTAATAACATTGCTATTAGCATGCAAAGAAAGTTCAATGGGTTTTTTAATTTTCTTTTCAGACCATTCGTGTTCTATCTTGGGAAAAATACTAAAAATCTCTCTAATTTTTTTGTTGTTTTCCATTACGCCTAACTAGTGAAAAAAAAGAAACAAAAAGATAAAATTGCAGAATCTAAAGGAAATAACTTCAAGCACTCACACCAGAGGATGTGAGTACCTTTTACCTTACCTCCTCGGCAACGGCGCTAGAAAATTGCTTGATGTCTACGCACTTCTATTCTTGTAGACAGTTATTGGGCCTCCAAGTGCACAGGTTTGTAGAACAGCAGCAAGTTTCCCTTAAGTGGATCATCCAAGGTTTATCGAACTCGGGGAGGAAGTGGTCAAAGGTATCCCTCTCAAGCAACCCTGCAATCAAGATGCAATAAGTCTCATGTGTCTCCAACACACCCAATACACTTGTCAGGTGTATAGGTGCACTAGTTCAGCGAAGAGATAGTGAAATACAAGTGGTATGGATATAAGACAACGGTGCCAGAAAAGAGCTTGAAGGGAGGAAAAGACTAAAGGCAAAAAGATGGAAGCAAGCAAACATGTAATAGATCTAGTTGCAAACGGTGTTTCAATGCTTAGAAACAAGGCCTGGGGATCATACTTTCGCTAGTGAACACTCATATAAATATCTTCTCTTTATGATACTACTCTGAACTACTCTCCGGTTGGACACTCTAATCCATGGTAGGGCTATAACATCACTCCTCAAAGTTCGCCTTCCCCATCTAGATAACCCCACACTGTCACCTTGAGCGCTAGATGGTTCCAACAAACACCACAATTTCATAGAGACATCCAACTCCAAATATAATTCATAACAAGTATTTGTAATCTCTAGCCTAAGTGCCACCATGGTGTGCACGCTGTCGCTTTCACACACATGGGGAGAGCAGAGATCTATTAAAGCACTTGAGTAGCAAGGTAGATCTACTTGATTACAAAGCTCATGATCACAATATGATTATGCATAGAGAGAGATGAACACATAGCTAGCGTAGAACCCTTAGACTCGAGGAAGAACTACTCCCTCATCATCATGGGAATCAACAACGGTGATGGAGATGGCTCCGGGGGCACTTCCCCGTCCTGGCAGGGTGCCGGAACAGAGACTTTTTGTCCCCCAAATCTCCCCTTCGATGGCGGCGGCGCTGTGGAACTTTTCATAGTTGGAGGCTCCCTCCTTTAGGGTTTTTGCCTCAGGGGCTTCTTATAGGCGAAGGGGCAAGGTCGGTGGGCAGCTAGGGGGCCCACACCATGCCCTGACGCGGCCTAGGGCTGCCCGTGCCAAGGGGGGTGTGGCCGCCCTATGGCCCCCCTTGTCTCTCCTTCGGACTCCATGTGTCTTCCGGTAAAATATTGACTTTGGCTTTTGTCCCGTCCAATTCCGAGAATATTCATTTTCTGCCTTTTCTGGAACCAAAAATAGAAGAAAACATGCAACTGGAACTATGGAATCTTGTTAATAGGTTAGTTCTAGAAAGTGTATAAAAATACTCCAAAGTGTGGACAAAACATAAGAAAGTAGATATAAGACAAGCATGGAACACCAAAAATTATAGATACGTTAGCAACGTATCACTTAACCCCATAGATATTTTGATAGACTTGATGGCACTCTTAAATGAGTTGTTTGATTGAAATGAAGTCTAGTGGTAATTGTGATTCATGCCAAAGCTAAACCTTATGGATCAAAATGTGATACTTCTTAAATTTTATATGTTCTCGATGTAACCTTTGGATGTCAACAACTCCACTGGCCTACGAACAATCAATGGTACAACTCCTGATTTCGGCCATGAGTTGACAATATGGGTAGCACCTGTTATTGTAATTGGCAAAAGGATTGGTACTCTTGAAGGATGTGCAAACCATTTCTAAAAGAATCACTCAATGATCCTTGTTGAGATTTTTTGTTGAAAAAAATAAAGTTCCACACAAAATAGTCTTTGGCATGGTCTCGTTACTACTCTATGAATTTTCTTGAAATACAATGATTGGAACGGTAGTGTTTTGATAGTCTTGATTTATTGATGTGGGCGTCAATGAGACACTTCACTGTTGCTACTTAGGACATGATCTCTCTTACTTAAATTTGCTATTATGAAATATTCAAGTGTTCCTTGGCAAGCTAAGAGTTAACTAGAGAATTGGAATAATTGTTAGTTATTTATACCTATATTAAGCTCTACTTTGATTGTTTTGAGTAATCAAAGCTTGTATAGTATTTTTGGGACCTCTCTAACTTTGATGATCTTTTCAACTGGAAGAAGTGTTGCAAGCATATGACTATCGACCGTAAATGAATTCATTCTCTCATTATTTCGGTTTAAATGCGGAGTTCTTTATGGGTTTTTTGTTTTCTTGCTCGAGGACGATCAAGGTTTGAGCTTTGAGGAAGTTGATGGCTGTGAAAATAGCCATATTTCTTCGCGTTTAAATCGCAATTTAATGACCAAGAATCTCTCTAGCTTTGCTACTAATGACTAATTATTGAAGAGACGTGCAATTCTTCGTTTTAAATTGTGTTGTGTAGGAATTCACAATTTTAAGGCAAAATCAGGAGCTATTATTGAAGATTATGAGGATGTCTACATGGCCAAGCAAACCTGGGTCAAAACCCAACTTCTAGAGGGTTTAACAAACAACGGTACAAGCAAGGTCTGCCCATACCGCTGCCGGCGCGTGGTTGACATGGTTGCTTATAAGCAAGGTCCGCCCGTACCATTGCTGGCGCGTGGTTGACGTGGTTGCTTTTTCCTTCAATCCACAACAATGACGCCGGAAAGATGCTTGTTGGCTCAAGATACGATGATCTTGTTGGGAACCCCAAGAGGAAGGTATGATGAGCATAGCAGCAAATTTTCCCTCAGTTGTGAAACCAAGGTTATCGAACCAGTAGGAGCATGGAAACACCTCCAAGGTGTTGTTTCCAACTTGGAATCCTGCACAACACAATCATAGAACTTTGTCCCCAACTTACAGTGAGGCTGTCAATCTCACCGGTTTTGTTGAAATCAAAGGATTAAACATATTGTGTGGAAGAAAGTAATAGCTTGCAGAAAGTAAATAAAAAACAGTAAATAGTTGTACATTGATGGTAAAAGAAAGGACCGGAGTCCATAGTTCACTAGTGGTGATTCTCCTTAAGATAGTTGACATGTTGGGTGAAAAATTACAGCGGGGCAATTGACAAACACCGAGAAAGCATACATGCATATACTAATCATCTTGACTCCTACGAGATTTTATTGGGCATTACAACATTATACATAGACCATAATCCAACTGCATCTATGACTAATAATCCACTTTCAGGTTATCATCCGAACCCCCTCCAGTATTAAGTTGCAAGCAACAGATAATTGCATTAAGCATTGCGTGTAAGGTAAACAATACGATTGTTCTACGAACAAAGGATTGTTGTTTTCTCCCTAGTATCAACAGCACATCTAGTACCTTAGAGATTTCTGTCACTTCCCAGATTACTAGAGGCATGAATCCACTATCGAGCATAAATACTCCCTCTTGGAGTTGCTAGCATCTACTCGGCCAAGATAGCTACTAACAACGGAGAGCATGCAAGATCACAAATAACAAAGACATGATAGAATCAATAATCAATCTAAAATAGCATCTCAATATCCATCGTATCCCCGCAAACATAACATGTATGATTACAAATAGATGATCTCAATCATGAACGAAGCTCACAAGATCTAAACATGGTAGCACAAAGGAGAAGAACCAACCATCTAGCTACTACATGGACCCATAGTCCAAGGATGAACTACTCACGCATCACACCAGAGGCTTGCATGGTGATGAAGAAGGCCTCCAGGGTGAATTCCCCTCTCTGGCAGGGTGCCAGGAAGATCTTCAGATCCCTCCCGATCTAGGATGGAGATGAGGGCAGCTACAGACTCTTTCGTGGAATTTTGATCGGGTGCTTAGGGTTTCTGTATCGGAGGCATCTTATAGGTGAAAGGGGAGGCCAAGGGGGTGCCCTAGGCGGCCACACCATCCCCTAGCATGGGCCAGGCCTGGTCGCGCGACCAGGAGGTGTGGCTGGCCCCTGGCCCCTCTCTGTCTCGTATTCTGGCTATGTGTCCCCCTCGGTGAAATATTAACTTTGGCTTTTGTCCCGTCCAATTCCGAGAATATTCATTTTTTGACTTTCCTCAAACCAAAAACAAGAAAGAATAATTTTTGAGGTGACATGCACCATCATAAACTTGATCAAATTATTTGTAAAACATTGATAGCTGGAATCATAGTACTTCAACATAGCATGAAAGATATAGTTCTAACAATAGTACATAGCAACTATGTTGTAACATGAAAAGGCACAAACAAAAGATTCATGAATAACAATGCTTTGCAACACGTTTGTTTGTTTCACATAAAGAAACAATAATGAGAATGGTATTCAGCTTGTCCCTCATAGAGTAGCAAAACATAAATGCATAGGACACCTTCAAAGTTCATAAGGGTGAATAGATACAAATAGTTTAAGAACAAGCAATATCAAAGTTATGCATCAATCAACAAGTCTTGGGACAATGCACATTAAAGTAAGAATGTCCACTATGCTCTCTCAATAGGTGCATAAAGATAGAAGATGGAGACTCAACATAAAAGTAAAAGAAAGGCCTTCATGGAAGGAAGCAGGGATTCAAGTCTCATAAAGAGCTTCCAAAAATTATGGTACTTATTAGCTTTCAGTTGTCATTGCCCCTATCATAAGCATCTTTAAGTGATTAAGGTTAAAGTGACACAACTAAGAGGATATGTTGACAAGTTATAAGTTGAAATCTCATGCCCCTTACTTACGAGTACCGAACCTCATGCTACTCAACTTCAGTCACAAGTAAGCTCTTGTCATTGTAAGTACATATGTATCATAGAGAACCGCCAACGGGGTACCCCTTGCACATGATACAGAAGCTATCCCATAATCAAAATGACAAGGAAAGCAGACAATGAGCATCTCAGCGATCTTTTTATTTGCTATTTGCATAGGTTTTTATTGAGGATGCTTCATAGAGTGCTAATTCTGGTTATGCTACAAGTTTCGACCATGATTAGGCATGGCTTAGGCTAGCGGCCTAGGCATTTATCTAACACACATACAAACTCCATGATCTTACAAGTTCCCCTTTTATTTCACACCACCAGGATCCATAAGCAAAATAATCATGATATCAATGGAATATAAGTGCAATGTTCAAAGCGTTCCCCATGATACATGGTTCTGCTAACTTCAACTTATAAAGCACAAGCATATATTCAACAAAATGGACACAATGGTTCAAGTTTATTAAGTGCAAGAAAGTAAAATGTGCCATCAAGTTCGTGAGAGCTTTAATCACTAATTTTCACATAACAAGTTTAATTCGGAAGGTAGATAAAAACATGAATATACTTGGAATAGAAAATGCTAATAGGTAGGTATGGTGGACTCTTTTGGAATAACTTGGTTTTATTTGGAGTTGGATGCATGAGTGGAACTCATACTTGGTTATGGAGGCTAGCAAAAGACTAGGAGCGACCAACTAAAAGAGCAATAATGGCCATAATCATGCAAAGCAACAAAGCATCATTAATTAAAGCATAAAGTGATATTATAAGTCGAAAACTAAAGGATCATAAAGGCTATGGTGACTTGGGATAGTCTTAACATGGTATGAGCATGCGCCAAGTCAACCCAAATAAAGCATCAAAGGAGAATACCACAATACTATGCTTTAATATGCTAAAACAACGCATGATTCTTTCAAGGCACATTAAGCAATCTCAATTGTTTATAACATGTCATGCTACAGGAAAAATCACTAAGCATAAAGCCAAAACAATACCACGCATGACATGACAAAGCATAAGCCATCAAAAACAAGCTCTCTTTACCACTTAAGCATGAACTTTTCCTACTCTTTTCCAATCCAAACCAAACTATTTGAAAACTAATGTATGAAAGAGGGGTTCCAACCAATTTATTCAAGAAAACTAAGCAAACAAAAATGAAAACAAAGATGCTCCAAGAACAACACAACTGTGCATGAAACAATAAAAATGAAGTGTTTGGAAGAAACCTGAGATTTTTATTGATGAAGAAGGGGATGCCTTGGGCATCCCCAAGCTTTGACGCTTGTACTTCCTGGATATTTCTTGGGGTGACACGCGTGGCATCCCCAAGCTTGAACTTTAGTCCATTCTTCATCTCATTACATCATTCTCTCCTTACACCTGAAATATTTCCTTCATACAAAACTTCACACAATCTTTATTAGCAACATTAGTGTACTCAAGATAATAAGTATTTGGGTTCAGTTTCAACTCCAATAAAACTTCCAATTAAACACAAGCTACTGTAGAACTTCCCTCAAAAAGATCAATTCCCCAAAGAGAACTCAAAAAGGAATCAACAAGAAGCAAATGCAAATAATGGTAGAAATCTGTTAAAACAGATCAACAGGTAAAAACCATTTTTTTAGAAGACCTTCTGTTGCTCAAATCAAAAAGTGTTGAACTAAGAAAAGTTATATAACAACCTGGGGCAGAAGCACAAAAATTCACGCCTCAAAAAGACGTACAGAGATTTTACACGAATTTTCACAGCGAAGCACAAAAATATTTTTCAGGACAACGACTTTTCCAAGCATTACTTCTCTCTCATTAGAGGTTACTCTTGGCACAAAAAGCAAATAAAAAGGATAAGGAAAGGTTATTACAGAGGTAATAACTTCCAAGACTCATCTAAAACATTTGGGTTATCTCCCAATAAGTACTTTTCTTTAACACCTTTAAGTTAGGCATAAGAAGCAAGAAAAGAATCAAGTGTTCTGAAATGAAGAAACATTAAAACCAAACTTCTTGCCCTTACCTCTGTTACTTTTATCCTTAACCTTGGGGAACATATGATTGTTTGGTGGAGAAGGAAAGTGCATGGTGCCCTTTTCCACATCTATTATTGCTCCAAGGAGTTTTAATAGGGAGCTTCCAAGCGTAATTTGTCCTTTTCCTACACATTCAGTAACAAGATAATCAGTAGAAACCATTTTACCTAGGATCTTTGTAAACACTCCTTCATCTATTCCAATGGGTAATATTGTGGCATTATTAGCAAGAAATATTTCTTCTCCTCCTTTAGAAAGTCCCCAAAGATTCAAAGATTCATAGGTATCTTTAGGCATAAGATAGAATTCAGACATGATATCACAGTGAGCATGAAAAGTTTCATTATTTATAACAATATTTACTGTGGGAAGCCATTTTGAGGTTTTAGAATTTATTTGAACATAACCATGGTGCTCTCTAAGCGTATTATAGCAATATTTTAAACTAGCAATGTGGGTCTCAAGAGTGTTCAATCTAGCAAATATGTTTATAAAGGAAGAATCGGATTTGCTAGGCAAGTAGTAAGTAAAGACGAAATTCTTTATGGCATTAAAAGCATCATCCTCATTGCATTGGAAGAAATCTCCTCCTAGTACAGCATCCAAAGCATATCTGTAGCAAAGAGCAGTTCCCAGGTAAAAACTGCTAAGAAACAAGCTTTGAGTCATTTAGGTTCAGTTTTTTCATGTAAATCAGAGATTCTAGACCAAGCTTCTTTGAAACTCTCGTCAATTCCTTATTTGAAAGTCAAAATCATTTCCTTAGGTGACATAGTGATTGGAGCGATGCTAGACATAATGGCAACTTAGGATAGGAACAAATAACAATTTCTTTGTGTTTTTAATAAAGAAAGCAAACTAGTATAACTATTTTTTTTGTGTTTTCGATAAAGAAACAAGCAAACAAAGCAGAAATAAACTAAGCAAAACAAATAAAACAAAGTAAAGAGATTGGTTTTGAGGGACTCCCCTTGTGAGTATGTCCTTGACTCCCCGGCAACGACGCCAGAAAAATACTTGCTGGCCCGTGGTTGACGTGGTTGATTTTTCCTTCAATCCACGGCAACGGTGCCAGAAAGATGCTTGTTGGCTCAAGATACGATGAGCTCGTTGGGAACCCCAAGAGGAAGGTATGATGAGCACAGCAGCAAATTTTTCCTCAGTTGTGAAACCAAGGTTATCGAACCAGTAAGAGCAAGGAAACACCTCCAAGGTGTTGTTTCCAACTTGGAATCCTGCACAACACAACCACAGAACTTTGTCCCCAACTTACAGTGAGGTTGTCAATCTCACCAGTTTTGCTGAAAACAAAGGATTAAATGTATTGTGTGGAAGAAAGTAATAGCAAACAGAAAACAGTAAACAGTTGTAGATTGATGGTAAAAGAAAGGACCGGGGTCCATAGTTCACTAGTGGTGATTCTCCTTAAGATAGTTGACATGTTGGGTTTACAGCGGGGCAATTGACAAACACCGAGAAAGCATACATGCATATACTAATCATCTTGACTCCTATGAGATTTGATTGGGCATTACAACATTATACATAGACCGTAATCCAACTGCATATATGACTAATAATCCACCTTCAGGTTATCATCCGAACCCCCTCTAGTATTAAGTTGCAAGCAACAGATAATTGCATTAAGCATTGTGTGTAAAGTAAACAATACGATTGTTCTATGAACAAAGGATTGTTGTTTTCTCCCTAGTAGCAATAGCACATCTAGTACCTTAGAGATTCCTATCACTTCCCTAGATTACTAGAGGCATGAACCCACTATCGAGCATAAATACTCCCTCTTGGAGTTGCTAGCATCTACTCGACCAAGATAGCTACTAACAACAGAGAGCATGCAAGATCACAAATAACAAAGACATGATAGAATCAATAATCAATCTGAAATAGCATCTCAATATTCATCGGATCCCCGCAAACACAACATGTATGATTACAAATAGATGATCTTGATCATGAACGGAGCTCACAAGATCTAAACATGGTAACACAAAGGAGAAGAACCAACCATCTAGCTACTACATGGACCCGTAGTCCAAGGATGAACTACTCACGCATCACACCGGAGGCTTGCATGGTGATGAAGGCCTCTAGGGTGAATTCCCCTCTCCGGCAAGGTGCCGGGAAGAGCTTCAGACCCCTCCTGATCTAGGGATGGGATGATGGCGGCTACAGACTCTTTCGTGGAATTTTGATCGGGTGCTTAGGGTTTCTGTATCGGAGGCATCTTATAGGCGAAAGGGGAGGCCGAGGGGTGCCCTAGGCAGCCACATCACCCTCTGGCATGGGCCAGGCCTGGCCACGCGGCCAGGTGGTGTGGCCGGCCCCTGGCCCCTCTCTGTCTTGTATTCTGGCTCCATGTCCCCCTCGGTGAAATATTAACTTTGGCTTTTGTCCCGTCCAATTCCGAGAATATTTATTTTCTGACTTTCCTGGAACCAAAAACAGCAGAAAACAGGCAGCTGGCATTGTACCATCTTGTTAATAGGTTAGTCCAAGAAAGTGTATAAAAATACTCCAAAGTGTGGGCAAAACATAATAAAGTAGAAATAAAACAAGCATGGAACATCAAAAATTATAGATATGTTTGCAACATATCAACCACCTGCCCGTAGCAGGTGGTAGCGGCTTCGTCAAGTCAAACCCTACAACTTTCATGAAGGTGCCTATATATTTAGAGGTTCCAGCCGCTGCGCAGAGGGCCGTCATTCTTAGATTGCATCACAACGCCACCAAAGGACATCCACCACCATAGTTCATCCTCTCCATCCTCCATCCTCACCATAGCCATAGCCATTAGATGGTACTTGAGATCTCCTTCTGATTCGATGACCATTGTAAGAGTATTGATTTCAATCTAAGTATTTTGCACAATGTTTTCTATCCTTGATCTTATTGTTAGTCCTCATGGGTTGCGAGTTGGGGTGAAACCTTGCAGTCATATTGATCATCTAATTCATGGGAGTATTGTGTATTGATTGAATAGAGATTTGTATCTTTGTTTCTTGTCTCGATCTATGGACTTGTAGGTACCCAAGGCCCCAAATATTGATAAAGGCTTGAGATGAGATTCTTGGTGAGCGGCGATCTCGCAGGAAACCCAATGACAGAAAGGGGAGTACGGTCTTTGTTTAGCGATCCATTTGGGAACAACAACATCACTTCTTAAGGCTTTGATCTGTGTTTTCACTTAATAATTGTTGTAGCCCGGTATTTCGTGGTACAACGGTTGGATCAAAAGACTATTGCTATGCCTATGACTCATAGGGGCTCTTGTATATTAGGGTGCTGCCCACAAATTTTATCTTTGTTAAATCATTACACATGAATATGCATATTACTATCTTTATCCGATATGATGTGCAGCTACAGGTGAATCTTCAACCCTGACCTATCTCCATCCATTGCAACAAACCACGTTCTAGAAGTAAACTAGAAAGGTCTAGTAAACGAACAAACAAGTCTTGCAGACATGTCTCATTTAATTTCCATTTAGCATTGTTTCCCAAGGTTCGATTAAACCTAGGTCTACTAAGGAAAAAGCTGCTATATGCATTCGTAAATCTGGATCGAAGGTATCAAGGGGCTGGTTCAAGAAGTGGCTTGCCAGTGCCTCGACACTATCCAGGAAGTGCATGATGCAGTGGAGGAATACTTGCAGAGGCAAGCGCGACGAAAAAGTGATTTGAAGCAGGACTCTAATGATCAGAATCTCACATACTTAGGGGGCAGTGGCTTTTAGCGCGGCCATATAGCAAGTCCCATACCCTCAATACTTAAACCCATCAATATGCTACAGGTACTCGAGAAGAGAGGATCCATGAACCTAGTTCGAAGGTTATCTGGTTCCTGCCAAGTCGAAACCCTATAATGGACTTACAATCAACTGAATAAAGAGCAGGAGTAGGACTTTACCTCCATAGAGAGTGGGTGAACCTAGGTACATCGGGTGTACCAATCCTGCCACTAGCATCCTTGCCCTCTCTCCGCTTCACCCTCCTTAAGCCACCTCGATGGCTAATACCGTGACTTCTCATGATAGTACAACATATTCCATGTTTAATGTCTCATAGTTTAACGAGTGTGTCTTTCAGGTGCCTGTGCGCCCAATGGTATAGCCGAGCACACCCAGTGGAAAACCAAGGGAAGTAAGTGAAGGAAGAGAAGAGATCCACCACCCCACCAATGCCACTACCTCCATGACCCCATCGTTGGTACCATTTGAATTGCCGACCACTACCAGTCGTGCCTAGTGGCACTCCTGTGTCGCCTTCCCACACCACCATGCCCAAGTCACTGGCTCTGCCACCTCGACATCCCTCTACTCCCCTAACACCTGTTCCTTCCATGGGGTGAGTGGAAAAACCTTGCAACCCTAAGTTGTTGACAACACGATCCCCACGACACTAAAGTTATAGCTCGTCTCCACTATCTCTGTTGTGTCGTTGCTGACTCCAGATTATCCAATGAGTGGTAACGGTAAAAGATTGGGATGGAAAAGGAAGAAGATGGTACGGACAGGAGAGTGGGAGAAGGGGAGACCGTGTAATATCCACCCGGTGCACTTGTTCGGTCCAAATCGTGCAGTTGGTAGAAGCATTCAGATATACTTTAAAACAACCTCGAGAATTTCATGCATGTACCATCCTTGGTAGATATGTAAGATCCTTGCCTATTTAATCTCGATTACTCATGAAATTATGGAATATATTAAGGATCTAGCCCGATCCTCCCAAACACCCCCGAGCTAGTTCATCATCCACAGCACCACCGTCTGGTTTGATTCCTGTTACAAGCCAAGTTCTGATTTCCCTAGTTGAGCCTCTCTAAGAGCACTCCATCATTCATCTGTTATAAGGCCGTCTTTGGCCCAACTATAGCCTGCAAGCCAACCAGGAGGTTGCTTCCTTCTGATGGGCTGACTCATGTTGGGTTCCTTGTCCTTCTCCAGCGCCTTGTCCAGGACCTAATGAAGAGAGTCGTTGTCAGGTAGGTTTTGGTCATTGACAATCCCTACTCCTTGAATTCTTGATTGTCCCCAAGCAGGAGCAAAAGGAAATTGTTGCTGGAGTGAATCAAGATCTTCCCATGTCACCATATCCTTGGAAGCACCGCTCCATTGAACAAGAATTTGAACCATAGTACGCAGGTCTTATTGACAAACTTGACGCTGCAGAACTCAAACAGGAACATGAAAGACATCATCAGGAGGTGGGAGATGAGGCAATATCTGCTTCCCTAGCCTCAAACATGGTTTCAATTGAGAAACATGGAAAACGGGATGGGTGCGAGTGTCCCCGGGAAGTTCCAACTTGTATGCAACTTCACTGATACATTGCAGAACATGAAATGGCCCAAAAAATTTGAATGAGCCACCGAGGACTGGGCTGTAGCTTGAGAAATACCTCATCTCCAACAGCAAAGGTTTGTTATGACCTGTTCTTATCAGCCTGGTGCTTCATCCTTTGTTGCAAGCGCAAGAGGTGTTGCTACACGGACGAAATGACTACCTGTCACTCAGTGAGCCAACTCTGAATATCTCCTGAAGCAATGGTGTTAGAAGATGTAACTCCAAAGTATCTTGGTTGTCTGCCTTAGATGACTTCAAAGGGAGATCTGCCTAATGACGAGTGCCAATTTGTGTTATACCAAAACTCACAAATCCCCAACCATTTATACCACTATTTTGGGTGTGAACTGATGAAACAACATAGATAACACTCAATAGACTAGTTAACATGCTCTGTTTGACCATCGGTCTCCCGGTGATTGGCAGTGCTCATTCTCAACTGAGTACCTATTGCTTTGAACACACTCTGCCAAAACTTGCTAGTAAACATAGGGCCACGATCTAAAACTAAGGATTGGGGCATCCCATGCAAACGATAAACTGTGTCCACAAACAAGTCAGCAACCTTGGCAGCAGTATAAGGGTGAGTGAGTGGAATAAGGTGAGCATAACTGTCGACAACAACTAAGATGCAATCGAATTGGCGAGACCGAGTAAGTCCGTCAATAAAATCCATTGTCGCCATTTCCCATGGGCCCGATGGTATATAGGAAAAGGTTGCAAGAGGCCAGGCGCTCCGGCTTCGCTTGTTGGCGCACACACACGGTAGGTACATCGTACTCTCGAACGGTGTCCTTCATGCCAATCCACTTGAATAGGGATACCATGCGACAGTATGTGACGTCAAACCCAGAGTGGCCACCCAGAGGGCTATCGTAAAAAGTCGAAATGATCCAGTGCTGAATTGTGGCATCAACACCCACCCAAATTTTCTCATCATATCGCAAAATTTCCGCAGATAGAGAGTACCTTGGAATGGCAGTAGGGTTGGTCACCAGTTGTTGAATCTTTTGCTAAGCAAACGCACCAGACTGGTAGCATGAAATCACATGTTCAAGTCACACTGGTTGCACCTGAGAGATAGTAAGGAGTTCAAAACTATGAGGTGGTTTCTGCAATAGAGCATTAGCAGCTCCATTGAGCACCCCTTTCTTATACACCACCTTCAATTGCAAACCCATCATTTTCGCAAGCCTTTTTGTTGCCACTTGATGCATGTAAAATGCATACATAGACTTTGTAGTTTGTTAACACGTTTTCCCACATATTTGCATCATATATAATGTTATATCCCTGTTTTATATTGATTTTGGGGGATTTACCAATGATCCCCTTTATATTGGTTATAACCCTATAGGGTAGAAAAACCCTATTTCAATGTTTCATGACCTAAACAAAGTCAAATGAACTTGTACTTTTGGGAATGCCAATATTTATCCATGAGAAGCTTCCGAAACACGGGAATCTCACCAGGAGGGCTAAAAGAGCCTAGGAGGCGCGCCAACCATGCTCTTTCCCTCATAGACCGTCTGATAGCCTTGATTCTTTCGCCCATGGAGTTCTCTTGACCTAAAAAATCCTATATAAGGACCCCCCGGGGCGTCCTCAGAGAGAGAGCCACCAGAGATGAAAACACTACCAAACAGAGTCAGACCCAGCAAACATTGGAGGGGAAAACTCCGTTGGAGCCATCTTCAGGGAGATCTCCACCCTCTCCAACATCTCTAACTTCATCACCATGATGAAGAGGGAGTAGTCCACCTCCGGGCTATGGGTTTGTGGCATTAGCTTGATCTATTTCTCTCTTGTTCTTCATAGATCTAGTACAATATGAACTGCCCAACATGATTATGGTCATATTTTTAATTCCTATGTGGTGGATCTTTGTTCTATGATTTGATATTTGAGATTGGAATCTGTTTTTTGTAAGTTGTTTTAATAGATGCATATCATGAACCCCGTTCTTCATTGCTTGTTTTGATCCAACTTGTATGCAAGAACTTGTATGGGGAGAAGTGTGTGTTAGATGGAGTAGCATGGGAGTAGATATTGAATTGTGACATTATATTCAAGATCTACTTAGGTTTTTACCTTTCTTTTGCTGCCTCACTAGGGGTAAAGTGAAATCATGTGCTATAGTTATCATGTGACAGTGTGATGACCTTGACTAGATCAAGGTAGCATATTTTGTATTTCAAACATCATATAATATTGCTAAAAGCTATACTCCGATCTATTCTTAAATCAAGATTGCAAGGAGATTTCCCTTCTTGAGGAGTATAAGAGAGAGATGTATTCCATCTCAATATTAGAATGTGATGCCCATATTAATTACTTTTATTAAGAACTTATAGAATTTCCATGAATCTTTATCATTGATGAATTGTTTTGTGATCACTACAACTTAAAATGAGAGTAGACAAGTGAACTCATGAACCCCGGTCTGATTTTTATCATAAGAAACACCTTTCCTTTGCATCTACTATCCTTTATAATTTCTGCAATTTATTATTTCGAAAATACAAAAATACTTTCTCTACTTGCAATCACTTATAAAAAACCAAAAAACAACTCTAATATATTCCATATCATCTAGTTTGCATTACTTTACTTTATTTACTGCTTTATTTCAGTTTATATTTTATTTTATTTCATATTACTAATACGAAACCTTGTGCTTGACAACCACTTGGTGGAGTTGGGGACACAAGACAAATTATTCTACTTTACAGGTTGCTTGAAGAGGAGAAGACAAACATCCTTCTACAACCAATTCCTCGAGAGTTCGATATAAACCCTCGAGTCACCCTTGTGAGGGAAAAGAAGCTTGCTACAACACTCTGCACTTGGAGTCCCAATGAAAAGTGGCAGCATTTGTTGCCATCACCACTCTATATGGAGCCATTGATCTGTAAGATGCACAAGGCTTATATGATCAGTGCGAATAATGAACTCACCCAACTACAAGTAAGGGCACCATTGTTGAACAACCAAGAGGATTGCGAGATGTTCCTTTTCATAGATAGATAAACCTAATTTTGTGGCCCTAGTGCTTGGCTCACGAAAGCCAAAGGGCAGGCTTTTTGTGATAGGACTGCTCAAACACCCATATGATAGGCATTAGTCTCAACAACAAACTAAGCCTGATAATCAGGTAAGGCAAGGAAAGGTGCAAAAATAAGAGCATTCTTTAGCGTTTGGAAAGCTTCTTCAGCAGCATTAGTCCACACAAACAATGCACCCTTCTTCAATAGTGTAGTAAGAGGTTGGCTGATGATCGAATAAACTTCCTATAGTACCCATTAAGGCCCAAAACCCCCTCAACTCCTTAACTATTGCTAGAACTGGCCAATTATGAATGGAAGTAATTTTCGTCTCATCAGTGGACACTCCATCAGAAGAAACGACGTGCCCCAAGTAAGCAATTCACTGCCGAGAAAATTCACACTTTGAGAGTTTAGCTTGCCACTAATCACGACGCAAAATCTCCAACACCGCTTCCACGTGCTTCAAGTGATCTTCATATGTGGTACTATAGATAAGAATGTCGTAAAAAAACCAAAGCAAACTTGCACAGAACAGGTGCAAGTGAAGCATTCATGGCATGATGGAAGGTGGACGCGCCAGTAAGCCCAAATGCCATGACCTTAAACTCGTAATGGTCGTTGTGAGTTTGGAAGGACGTCCTCGGTTCTTCTCCCGGAGCTAATTGAATCTGATGGTATCCCACGCGGAGATCCAACTTAGAAAACCACTTGGAGCCGGAGATCTCATCGATCACGGGCAATGGGTACTTCCCCTTAATTGTGAGTGCATTTAAGTGGAGGCAGTCGACCACCAAACGCCACGCTTGGATAGGTTGAGGTTCGGCCGTCTTATTAAATTTTTTTCACTAGGATCACTGGAGATGAAAACGAGCTATTGATGTGAGAAATTACCCCTTGTTTTAGCATGGCATGTATTTGCTGCTCAATCTCATATTTAAGTTCTAGCACCACTCTGTAGGGTCTGATCGACACTGGCCGAGCACCTGGTATTACGGGTATATGGTGGTCATATTGCCTTCTTGGTGGGAGGCCTTTAGGTTCAGCAAATACAGTGTCATATGTTGCCAATAACTTCTGAATTTCAAGAAAATCCAGATGGTCAGGATGTGTGTCATAAGCACAAATTTGATCAACCAAATCTGAGTAGCGTTGCACATAATATTCCATTGATCCCGTCTGAGCAATACAATAAAGCCTGCGAAGAAGGAGTTGATGTTGATTGCGCATGAATCGAGCCTAGACCGCCTGCACGAACTCTGCCCACTTGTGGATATTTCATCAAAAAGGATTCTAGCCAAGTAGTTGCAGCACCCGTGAATTGGAATGATCCATAGAAAACCCAATGATTGGATGTCGTGCCCCAGCGCTGGAAGTACTCCTCGCACCGCTGTTGCCACAATTTCGAGGTGGAACCATTGAATTGTGGCAATTTCGGTGCCAAGGCAGACGTATCAGTAACCATCACATGAAGCCCAAAATTCAGTGGAATTTTTTGTTCCGGTCAGGATTCATACCTCTGACCGGATGAGACGTGCGGGATGCACAAACCATCCTCTGGTGTCTCTCTGTTGCAGGACGTAGGATCCGCTCACCGCAGACTACACCTTGTGATAATCAGATAGTAGCTAGTTGCTGCACGTAGGGATCCGCTCACCGCGGACCTGAACCTAGGTAAAAAAAAGATGTTTCTCTCTGTGATTGTGTTCATCTAACTCGCTGATCGAGCTCGCCAGACGTTGCGCCCCTGGCTGAGCAACACCCCGGTGTCGAAAATCAAGACACAACATGTCTTTGGCCCAACTGTAGCCTGCAAGTCAACCAGGAGGCCGCTTCCTTTTGATCGGCCGACTCGTGTTGGGTTCCTTGTCCTTCTCCAACGCCTTGTCCAGGACCTGATGAAGAGAGTCGTCGTCAAGTAGGTCGTGGTCGTTGACAATGTTAGAGTATTAGGTATATACGGTTGTTATGGTAGTTTAGATAGAGTTAGAATCTGTTTGTGAGAGTATTAGGTATATAGGTTGTTATCGTAGTTTAGATAGAGTTAGGTGTATACGGTTGTTATGGTCGTTGACAATATAGGAATATTTTCTCAAGTCTTAGACACCCGAGAAAAGTGCAATTGTAATTAAAAGAAATATACAACTTGTTTCAATTGGGCTTTTCTATCAGAAAAGTGCATTTTTCTGTTAGAAAAGTGTAATTGGTTTTTTTGCGGTTGTACCTTTTTAGATGACCCGAGACTTAAGAAATTCTTAGCTGACTGGGACATAGTCTTCACTGGTAACAATTCGCCCATGTCCTTGTTCTAGCATCTTGTCTGTTAGAGTATTAGATATATACGGTTGTTATGATAGTTTAGATAGAGTTAAGATCTGTTTACGTACAGTTCTAACTTGACTCGTACTCCAAGATAATCCTCTGTACGTCTATATATACTCGTCCATAAAACTAAATAATATATCCATTATATTCCGTCAAACTCATACTCTTTCAAGAACCAAGGAATCATAGCAAAAGCCTACTGGTTTCCTACAAAACTTGTGCAAGAAGGGTAAACAGACTGCAGGCTCAAAAAAAAGCTCGTGCAAGAACGAACAAGATTTGTTTGAACGCAGCACGGTGATCTTCGCACAGAGCAATGCTCGAATCATTCGTAAGATAAGAAAACAAGGGCCACGTCCAGCCCAGTTTCTCTGTAGAGGCCTGCTGTTTCACTGTTCATGGCCTTCAATCCATCAGTCCGTTCCCAAGAAGCATCGGTCCAGTTGTCCAAAGAAACCTCGTGTAGCACCCAAGGCACTGCAAAGACACAGCTCTCCGCTGCGCGCTAGGCAATGAGGCATGCAGGTGAAAAGCTATAGGTCTCCAGCTACAGGTGAGGTTTCGCAGCTGTGAGGCGCTTGCGATTTCGAGGATGCCTTGTGAAGCTGGCGAAGAGATAAGATTAGCTGAGAGCCTGAGACTCTGGGCCCACTCACAGGCATCCAAAGGGTGGTTGATTACATACCAGGAGGAGATGAGCAA